>OW152820.1:7393836-8825086 GCA_933534255.1 Iphiclides podalirius | reverse complement strand
AACAGTATGATAGCATTAATCAGAAATATGGATCACATATTAACATTAATGAGAAATAATGTGAATATTAAAACATACTTTCTGCAATGCGCTATGTCTTATCAGTTTTATTTTGTTAGCTGAAAAAAGCGACTGCTAGCGAAACTCGAGTGATGCGATATGTAATTACATTTCAATCGAAATTGCTTTCCGATGCATTTACGACGCAGGTCAATCAAATATAGTGATGATATTAGAATACGATAGCATTGTCTTAATAACACTTGACCGCGACATATGTTTCGTTTGAAAATCATTGATAGAATAAAAATGAAAAGCTCGCAAATGTGCGATTGTAAAATAACAAAAATCTTCGAACGAAACGATGAACCTGCCCCGATGTCTATAGCCCCGAGGACAGAAGTGAGTGCACATCACTTTTACACATATATTGCAAATACCGGCTCCGGTGTACGGTGCGAAATATTACAGGCCCACCGGACACGGGCCAGAGGGTTACACGCTATATTATGAATTAATGTGATTTTTCTCGCGAGTTACATAACCGAGCGCCCGGACGCGCAACCGCTCCAACGCCCTGTCGGCTCTCACTGCGACTGGATCCGGCACGCGTCGACGGAGGGCGGCCGCGGTCGTCAAACTTCGTTACCGATCGTGAGTCCTCGGGCGGTTTCGGGGCACGCGCCTTAGGGCGGGCGGCGCCCGTGTGCCGTGCATTACCCGCCTACCACTACACCGTCCCGGCTCTAATTTATTTCTCCGCTAAAAACGGAATGTTTCGCCCGTCGTGTGTTCTTTTTTTAAAATCGAGAAAATATTCTAGACCGCGGAAGTCTCCTCGCTTTTTTTTTCAACGACCTCTCGCCAGCAACGCTAAAAGCATTAACTTTTTCGGTAGGCATACGTCATCCTTTTCGAATACTCATTGTCGTTAGTCAGAGAATTAAGTTATATTCGAGTGAATATAAAACGTTTTTGGCACGCCATTCGGCCATTCGAACAAGCTCTCATCCTCTTTTGTTTTTTTTGCCCACGAAGCGTATGTTTATTTTCGAGATCGTTTATTGTTACGCGAAATATGAAGGCATAAAGTATTTTGCGAATCCTTTTAAATCAGATCCTTTTAATGATTGTCATGGTAACGAAGACATTTTTCGTTGTATCGTTTAGCGGTCGTTCCTGCTTCTCATAGTATGCCGGAAAATTAGATTTGGGTCAAATAAATTGTATGTATGGATAGAAACGACCTAAACATTATTTTTCTCCTAAATAATAGAACGCATAGAAGCATAATGCTATTGCTAATGTTACCCGTCGTCTACATCGTAAATATTTCTCTAAATTATCAATACCGTTAAAGGTTGACTGTATTACTTCATTAACGAGCTATTCTTGTATAATAATTATTTCTATAATTTGAATTCTCATTAATATGATTTAAGAATTTTATTTTTTAAATTTCAACTAACGTAAGGCCATTTAAAGCAAATACTTAATATAAACTCGAGAACTAAGTAGGTTATCGCTGTGCACTAATTAGAGACTTTCAATTAGTAACTATCAATTAGTAACTTCACATAGAAAATTAATGATGAAGATAAATAGAAGTAGTAATAGGCAGCCGTAAAATATATACTTGTACTTGTTTATAATTGCTATAAGATGACGGTTGAATGCATGCGAACGTTATTTGCTCGGCTAGGGATTAGTAGAACGCCATATAGGATATTATTGATTGGTGTCTCTTAGTTTGTTCGTTATTTTGATGGCTTTGGTATGAATTTCATTTCTCTTTATCGTTATCGCTTGAATATTAGCATTGAATATATGCTGCTGTCGAATACGATTAATATTAACTTTTCTCATGTTTATTTGCTAAAACATTATTCAGAAAAGCCAAATTACAGTTAAATTTATTTCTGACCCCCCACACTCGGCAATGCCTGTCCTATGGGGGTTAGTTCTTGACGATTTCCAATATTATGCGGCAGTTGTAGCAATTTTTAAAAATACAAATTAACTTACAAATAATATATTTCTATGTTATTTTCCTCATAAGTTACTGTTATTCACTGTACGTAGTTCTCCCATAATGCTACTCTAACATGACGCATATATTATTATAAAAAAATCATGTCGTAACTGTCGGACTTTCATATCGGTCCGTTGTAATTTACTATGGGGAAGTGAGAAACTTTTACATACAACCTCCATAATATTCGTGTTAGGTGTCCGACTTGCAGTCGTTAAAGAGACATATATGAAGAAAAAGAGAATTATTACGTCGTCTTATTAGATCTTCATGGAGATATTCATTCAAAAATAGGTCTGTTGCACATTTAACACTATTCTAAAATACAAAGCTCCTTAAAGTCAACGTAAAAATTATTTACAAACTGCCACAGTGTTATCATATCTTTTCAATATATGGAGCCTTTTGGGATTTAAATCAACTCAGGAAAGGAAATAAATATTTTTCAAATACATTTACAGTAAGCTGTGCACTGAAGCTGATAAAAATATTTTATTAAGAGTGGTTCAAATCGCTGGCGGTGTGTTGACTTCTATTTAAAATTGTCGCATTCATCGTCGAAAATGTATTAAAAATATAAAATTTATTATTATGTTTAAAATAAAGTAAGATTCCTATTAGGAATAGTAAATTTAAAATATTATTTTAAGGTATAATTAGAAGTATCTTTATAGAATAAATTAAAATGAATAATAATTAATGTTCGCATTATTAATTTAAAACCAGATCGGTATCTATTATAAGGTCATAAAATAATTTCAATTATAAGCCTTAATAATAAACAAAAAAATTTCTGTTTACTCCGTAACTGATAGTTTTAATTAAAGGTGGCATTAACCTTGATCAATTTTCGAAAAAAAGTGTTAACATTTGTTAAATATAATAATATTACACTAAATTTTATCTCCAGAAACAATTATAATTGTGCTCTAGTGATAGTGTTAATAATATCAGAGCTGTCAAATACCTGTTATTATTATTGACAAGCAAAACACATCAATATAGTACCTACGTTATCATGAAAATAGCGTACAAGATAATATAATAAACTATACCATAGATAATCATAGTGAAATATACAAAAAGCATGGATAAAAATCCAATACTTTTTATTATAGATTTTTGCAAATACAATCCCAACGATTGTTTTCAAGGAAATGAATTCTCGACGTTACTTAGAACAAAAAAGATGCGAAACTTTAAAAAATAAATATTACTTTACTACAGTGAGCTCCACGTTCGGAAACAGGCTTGGGTACCACAGTTTTCATTTTGCGAGAAATAAAAAAAACCTCTTTAGGTTGCAGAATTTTTAGAACTAATGAAAATGGGGAAGAGCGTATTCTTAACGAGGGCGGGGATTTGGATTTGCTGCTGCAAAATTCTTGCAGCATTTGCAACTCGGAACCAATAAACTTTATGTTAAGTGTAACTTCTTGTCCCTACTCAGTCACCTTTTGACGTATATAACAATATATCATTAACGCTCCTAACTAAAAAATAAATTTAACTAATTATTCTTAATTTTACAGTACAATGTGAAACGATTTATGTATAAAAATTAAATCTTATATTTTCCGTTTTCGAGTATTCTATGTTTTGAATCAAAGATTTGGGAAACGCTATGCATGCTTGCAGAAGGTCTTTTCAGTTCATTTGACACTATTTTTGGGGTTCTGTGCCCAAGGGTAAAACGGAACCTTACTAAGGGTCCGCCGTCTGTCTGTCTGCTTGCCTGTCTGCCCGTCTGTCATTTGTCACCAGGTTCATGAACCGTGATAGTTGGACAGTTGAAATATTCACAGATGATGTATTTCTGTTGCCGCTATAACAACAAATATTAAAAAGGATAGTAAAAAGTATTTAAGTGTGGCGCCCATACAACAGACAAGAGTTTTTGCCATTTTTGTAGATTATGGTTCGGAACCATTCGTGCTCGAGTTCAACTCGCACTTGGGCGGTTTTCATTTATCTTGGCATTGGAGATAAAGCAGGTTCTTTCAAACGTAAACGTACATAAAATGTGGTCTGGTGTTATAAACCAAAGCTAGTTTTGTAGCCGCAGAGGACGATTTACATGTTATGCTGTAGTTATATTTAACAAAGCTGTCAAAACACTCGGATTATAACGACTTAGCGTTGACTATTGAATTTATATGCTGATGGATATAGAGTTCCATGATTTCGTCAACGTTGAATCCTAATCACTGTGTATAATGTTAAAAAATCAATACGACCGACTAACAAAATTATAATCAGACCGAACACAATTTCCTGTATATAAAACTAATTTGGCTTTCACAAAGTGATTGATTCGCGGAAGTGGGTCACGGATAACGAAATATCATGAAAAAAGTATCTCTACATAATTCTTTGCTACAAAAAAAAACTTTAGCTTTTATACTTTCAAATATGTGAAATAATCTATTACTTTTTAGTTTTGAAGTTATTAAGGAGTAAAAATTCTGGAGTTTTATTTGGTTTTATTCTTAACTAATTTCGACACAAAAAGGAAATTTATAAGTAAAATCGCTTATTTTTACACGTGTACAAAATATATTATCAGCATAAATTTATAGATCATTCATAAGATATATTAGTAATAAAGTCCCTGAGATAATGAACCGGCGCGATTAATTAAGATTAGTAACAAATCTCCGAATACAATACCAAAATAGATATCAAAATGACCTATGAATTGATATTGGACGGCGGGTGAAGATTATACCTTGTTACGTTAACGCTTCGATATGTTAAAGATAATTGACCGGGCTAACGAAACGAGAGTATAAAGTATGTAACAAGAGAATAATACAGAGCGAGGCTGTCTGGCGCAGGCGTGAAGGTTCAGTGCCTCTCTGTTACGCGGATGTCACATCGGCAAGGCTTCGACGTCACTAGCCCAAAGCAATCGGAGCTAAAACGGGCGTAAGCGCCCATCGACGTGCTCTGAATTGAGACTAGAATGTATCTTGTATTAACTGATGTTTTTGCTTTCAGTCCCAAGACTAAAGCTTCATCTGACGCAGAACCGGTGGGCTATCCAGAACCCACGGGTTTGGTCCCTCCGCTGTGGGTAGGGCCGCTCATGTGCTCATGCATACGTTTAACTATGAACTTTAGAATGTAGCAATCACTAACTCATGAAGAACGAATTATTTTATCAAGTTAAACAGATTGAATAAAAAATATCACATGTTTCTGCTAAAAAGTCCTATTGATGTCACTGTCAGTTCACAATGATTATTTTTGGGTTTTATAATGTGATTAATCGATATATATATATATATATATATATATATATATATATATATTATAATAATTTACATGAATATTAATAAAGAATAATTGAAAATTTATTAAGCGGTATGAAAATCTTTGAAAAGAATGCTGAATAGCGTTGTATTCGTTTCTTTGTCTAATGAGTCTTCCAAACAGAAGTACTTAAATGAAATTATAATAGACGTTTTTAAGTGCGGTCACTAAAAATACCACGAAACATTTATCCAATTTTGTATACCCCACTTTAAAAGTAAAAACAAAACTAAAACTATAAGTTTCTCCTTCAAATACTTATCATTACTTTTAAGGTTCTAAATTAATTCTAATTCTAATCATTACTTTTGAGGTTCTATTTGTAAATAACTTTTCCTCTTTTTGATATTATCATCATACCGCAATGCATTAACATATATTATTTGATATTTTTAAAGTAGAATTAACGCAATTATGACTTATAATAAATAACATTCATACATTTTAATAACATTTCCAAAAAAAAAAACAAGATAAAAAAGAGGATTTCGTTAACATTTGCTAAAATTACACATTATAAATTCTAGAATTCAAATATTTAATGAAAATCAGAATAGATTAATACCGATTATATTATGTCTTGTAATATGATGCAAAAGAAAGAGATGGAGAGAACATCTCTTTCTTTTGAGACCGCCCTATAAATCATATGCTAAAGCTAATTATACTTTTGTGTTTAAATAAAAATAGAAAATTTTAATAAGCTTGATTCTATAGGTTTAGCATTTATAAAAATAAGACCGTCCCGTTCCATATAGATAAACATAGTCGTTTGACTTTGGTGGACAGTTCGGTTTTGAACTAGAATACCAACAAAGGCATCGTTAGTAGGAATCATTAAGTTCTCGATATGCTTTGTTTTAACTTCTTAGTATTCTTTTTTTAAGTCAAAATTAACTTTTTTATGACGTTTCGAAATACGCCGTGTCAGTCCGAAAGTTTAATATTTTTATTTACTTACCTTCATCTCTATATTACTAGTGACTCATGATGTCACTATTATTTTGTTTCGTACTTACCTGTAAAAAGAAAATTTCTTTCATTATTTTCTTTAAAAAACAACTTCATTCGTTGTGCGATTCAATGTTAAATTAAATGTATAATATTTATGGTTCAATAATATGTGCCATAGCACACATATGATTTGTTGTCCAAACATACGTCTCATTATGTCTGATAATTGCACTATGGTTTTGGCTTACGCATAAGGTGTAAGTAATATGTTTCTAATAACTGTGACTTCTGTTTAAAAATATCCAAAATAAAATACTGTATCGACCGTCCTTCAGAAAATCCATACTAATCATATGTAAAAGATAAAAGAAGGTATTTGTATTATCTGACGGCTATTTGGAACATACAGGAGCAACATATCTAATCTAGCTGATTGTTCAGTATAAATTCATTAAGTTCAAGTAGATTTAATGGAGCCAGTCCTGTAGTCTCGGGCTCATAGAATAGGGCTAAGGTATCCCCTGCCTGTCGTAAATTGTGAATAAAAGGGGACACCGGTGCGCTCCTTAGGAGATCCCGCAGTCTCTCCAAACGTACAGAAAGTGGACACCGAGGGGGTTTTAGTGGGTAAGAGCCCCACAAAATAACACTGTCATGTAAGGTGACACGGTATCTTTTGAATACCGATACCAAAAAATAATTAAAGGGCTACCTTTTGACAGGATAAGCATATTAGTACTATTTTTAATTATGTACCAGCATTTGTTCTAATATATTTTTATTCGGCGAAATATTTTAATGCTAAAAAAAAAACTTTATGCCACGTTAAAAAGCGCAAATATTCAAAGCACAGTGTAAATGTTGAAAACAAAAGATGTCTGCAACGTTGTACACGTATTTTCGCTGAAAGAATATCACATTGCGGTACCTTTTTCCTTCCATTTATTTGGCCGTTGTGAAAAATTATAGGTATTTGTTAAGAAAATCCCTTATTATGTTTTCTTTCAGCCTTTTTTCGTGATTCAATGTTTATAATTTTCTACGCTTAATTGTTTGATTTATAAAACTCAACGAAAATAACTTATAAATGACGAAATTGGAACGAATGGCACAAAATATTGGGACAATTCCATTCATTATATTCGTATTTCTAAAAATGTTTCGACCAAAAAAGTCGTCTCATTTCCTCTTACATTGCCAAATGACAAATACTTTAGTATTTTAAATCACGCAGATGGAAAATAATGGGAAAAATATGGTTATAATGGGGATACATTGAAAAGAAATTGTTTTTTCGTCATAACTGATTGTTACCATGAACTTGGCTGTTGTGAAGGAATAACAAAAAACTCTTATCGACTCTCTAAACGGAGTCGTTATTACTTTTTATTTTAACATAGATTTATTCCAATGAATCAGCTACGAAAGGTAATTCTCGTTAATAATATCGCAATACTTTATCGAATAATTGGATGGATGGTGTCAAATAATTATTCGCATAATGCTCTAGTAAATCAGAACTCACGGGACGGGCAAACTGTTGGCGTAAAGAAGCGAAATCAATAGGAAGCCGACCCTGACACAATTTACAATGGCCGTGCCTTAACAGACGCGGTTGCGGCATTCAAAAATAAACATTGGGCCTTTGCGTCCCAGTAGAATGAAACGGGGTAAGCGTCAAATGAAGTGAATTTTTCATTAAGGTCGCTTTTGCAATGATGAGGGTTGCGGCTTTGACTGAGTTACGAGGGACGATATTAAATGAAAACACTCCATTCCCATTTTTACGAAATGCATCGGAACATTTTAATTTGTTCACGGGAGCAACTTAACATTACATAGATTGATGTAAGGTAGATTTTTAAAATTTGTAATATTCTTAGAGGATTAGCAACGGAATCGAACTTTAGGTGTGGTTGTTTTTTACTGCTACTACTGTTAATGTAAAACCGCTTTATATCTTATCCTCTAATATACATATTGAATACTTATAAAGACATTCTTATAAGATCTTGAAAGTTTTAAAAGAAAGCAGTAAAGAAGCAGTCTCTTTGCGCGTAAATCGAATTTTCTAAGTCGTAAAAACTTTTACTCTTTTTCTTTTAAAAAAAATCTCAAACGGTAGTCGTGGGTGATGTAATTTTGCTTTAACAGTAATTATGAATATTGAATTATTTTGAACATGGAATAATTAATTAACATCAATTTTCGTGAATTATTATTTAGAACATAGTTAATGCATTGGCATCATATACAAAAGTTTTTTATAAACAGTTGGCACCTTACTTTGTGAATAATAATGAAAATAGTTGACTTGGCGTTTATGTCACTCCAATTGATTGTATTGTATCGAAATAATGCACAGAGTCGGTGTCAATAACATGTAGCCAACGTAATATTCCCATATAAATCTGAAACGATGTTCTTCGTACCATTATTCAAGATCCTCTTTAAATCAAAAGATACTCTGCAGGTTATTAAGTCTTGTTAAGAGCGCACTTAGTTATTCACAGCCGGACGATGAATGAAAACGTCATATGGGTGGGTTACTGACAAGTCCTAGAAGTAATTAGAGGGGATACGTGTCATGTCCTCTAAGCAATAGCAATGCACGGTAGAGGGTGAGGTAACGAGGATGCCAACGAACCTTATTCACTATGTTGGAGGACCTTTATAACATGGACTATTGCGATAGGTGGTATACTTTTTCTTTCTCTGTCGCATGTTTGTCATTTAATCTTATAATGACTACGGCAATGATACGATCTCTGTATTATTGATTAATTCGGCTCGCACATTGATTAAATGAACGGATGACGATGTTTTCTAAGATTGTAATCCATTTTGCCTTATTCCATGTTGTATTTAACGAAATGAAAAGGTCTTTGATATAAGCTAAGGTATTAAGTAAGTAAGCTTTAACGGTGGTAGGACCACGCAACACTGTTGCACGAATGAGCAGGTCAGTCCGGGTTAGTACCACGACCTCACAGAAGACTGGCGTAAAGTAGAAGTGTTACACTTCTGAGATTCTTCATGTAAATGAGGTAGCCGGGGCCCACTTTATTTAAAGGTGGCAACGCATTTGTAACCCTAAGGGTGTTGCAAATGTCCATGGGCAGCGGTTATAACTTAACATCGTGAACCGACAGCTCGGTTGCCACTTTCTGTCATAAAAAAGGTAAGGCATATGTATAATTGCATAATCATTAAATTAATTTAAAAATATAAGTTCTTCCATTCATAAAATCAAATTTTTAGTCAGTAATCACTTACTCATTTAGGATTAAAATGAGCTTTTTGAAATTCGAACAGTAGAGTTTTGAGATGTTCAAATGAAAAAGTATGTATTATTTATAAAAGGCTTCATGTAGGTTAATGGGATTGATGTGTTCTATTCTCTTTAATATGATTAAGTTAGGCGTCGTTGTGATATGATGTAGCGAAGTCAATAAATTTGTATGAATTAAAGTATAATGTAAGGAAATAAATCTATAGACTAAAGGACTTTACGTGTCTTAAATACCTTTGAGCTACATTAAAAGAAATATCTAAACTATCACAACTAAGCAATTGGTTTGGCTGAATGGCGTTGCTTACAGTTAAATAAAATTTAAAGTTTAACGTAAATAGGTATTTTAAGGGTAACCAAATATGTATACAGTTAAATTTCAAAATAATTCAAATAAAAATAAGCTACTTTTCAGTTATCAAGAAAGAAAGAGGAACTAATACCATGGTCAATTACCTTTATAAAAGCAGCATTCTTTGATTTCGTGGCCCCCATACAATTAAGAACAAAACATTGTTTCTAGCACCTGATGTTTAACAATTCTTTTAAAAACCAATTCTTGGGGGAACAATTACAGTAATGGCTCTATAGTTTCTTTTTTTTTTATAACACAATATTATTTCCAATTTATTCCAATTTTCTAACAAAATAGTAGGCTATAACCGTATACAATTTAATAGAAATTGCTTTTAATAACATTTGGAAGCATCGGATATATATGGATAATGGTTATATTATACGTTTGCTTAGCATAGGTAAAGAATTACGTTTTATCACAGGTGGGTCAAGCAATACACAAGCAGGAACTCTACTAATATCATAATTATATTAATAGCCACTTTTTGTCACTTTATTTTTATTGTAACTGGTAAGTGGAAAAATACTCTACGATTTCAACAACATCTAGGCCCTAAATTTGACTTAAAGTCTAGTATATAGATATGTCAGAAACATTAACTTTGCAAAAATGCATTCAGTCTACAGGAACATAACAACCGTGAAGGATGATTTTCATTAACGAACGAAACGTATCCTGTACGAAGAAGGGGTCTTCTTTGTCCGTGCACTTGACAATAAAAGCTTTGTATTTACACAAACAAAACGTCTTAGTTTCCGATTCAGCGTTCTCTTTCGCGACATTCGACACGTCCTAGCTTCGAACGTGTCCGAGGCGTTCGGAACTCACGATTGGCCTTGGCTCATAATGTTTTAAACGATGAAAGTTAACCTCAAAAACTAATATTTTTAATGCTACGCTCAGCATACGATTGGGAAGCTCTGAGCGCAGCGACGCGCGTTGCTTCCTGCGCAAACTCCGCCGATTTTACCCGAACGCCGCCGACCTCTCCCAGGCCTTGGCTTGCCGAGCCTATGTTTGACTTGTTCTATAAAATAGACCTATTAATTGCATTCGTAAGATTAACAGAAATGGTAATGAATGTTGTGTACACTTTTTCCATGTGAATAACCATTCACCATTCTGTAGAAGTATTTGTTTTAGATTTGTCACGCGTCGAGATATTCTAGTTCCGTGATATTGATTTATTTCCTTTTAACTGAATGAATGGCCAATCAAACCAACTCGTGTATACATGGCGCTTTTAGTAATGTAGTTAGATAGAGAGGTGAGGTTATAAATAAATTCGGTACGTCCCTTAACAAGGTTATGTAGGATAAAGCGATTTGACGCAAAATTGCCTACAATATTTTTTGTACCGTAACTGTGTTAATACTTATTATACTGTCTTTTATGGGGAAATAAGGAACGTGGTTGGAATACGACAGCACAGAAATAAAACGTTAGGATTCCGTTCTTAATTTTCATTTCCTGTAATGGTCATTTTACGATATATGTAGAAAGTGTAAATACACTATAAGATTGTATTCCCTTTCAGAATTTTTATTCATAAGTTTGATACATTATTTGAAATTAATAGTTGTGTATTTATCTATTTATTAATACATTTTAATATTTACCGTTTATATATAAAAACTGATATCTTAATGTTATTTCGTTAGACACTACTTAAATTCACATAAATAACATGTCAAATAGCATAGCTTCAACTAAACCTTTTCCTAATATGGGAAAAGTTAACCCATCACTGAAGTAAATAGTTCTCCTCTAAATGTCAGTATACAAATATTTTTACAATAAAAGCTTTTTACAGACCATCGCTTTGTCCTATTCGATAACCTATTTCACAAATGACTGAAATAATGAACCTCGCCCAAATGCAAATCGATTTCGCTGGGATGGATTAACAGCACTTAGTCAAATTGCGTCATTAGTGGGCTGTTTAGGTATTGCCTCTCTTCAGATTTTTTTCCTTTTCTTGAGGACGAAGTAATTATTCGTTACAAATAAATTTTTAAGAAATAATAACAATTACGAATTCAATAGGATCTTATGTTTCGTTCTATAAGTATTTGTTTGATTGATATTGAGTTTTTTGTTGCTTGCGTTCCAATCTTTGTTCTCTCTAAGTTCGTCCATCTCTCAAACTACGCTGAGAGCCACTTCACAGATCTTTACGAGGGCTCTCATTTTACCCGTATTCTCTATACGTACGTGTGCTTCCCTAGATACCTTAGTGCTTGCGAGTAACCGAGTTGGGAGTATTGTCTTTAGTTCGGTATTGTAATGCCAGGCTAATAAACGCTAAATATATAAGGTTAGTCGTGATAGCTCAGTTTCGGGGCGCTCGCCTTTAATTCAATAAACTCGAGCAACCCGAGTGCGATCCCCGGTGCCGGCACCAATGAAATTGTTAATTTTAAGTGCTGAATTATCACGTGCTCAGCGTTGAAGGAACACATCGTGAGGATACCTTCATATTTTCGAAATAATAATAACAAAAATATATTTCGAAGATATCACGCGGCCCGCCGTGGGGCCGCGTGGTGGACTATGCCCTAATACCCTCTGTACAGAGGAGGCCTTTGCTCAGTAGTGGGACATGTATAAGCTACTTACTTTTTACTTTTTTTATATAAGGTTTTCGAATACTCAAAAGAGACTAACGAAATTTTAATAAAGATAATTACTAAATTGGCAAACAGCCAATGTGCGGCGTAGTTATTTGTTGCCAACGATGCTAATAAAAGAAATAGGTTTAGGAATAAGTAAGATTTTTTTTAATGTAACATAAATTATTTATGATAAAATTAGTGATCTTTTTATTAAGACTACTAAACAACAGAAAAAAATTAAAATTTCATCCACACCACCTTGATGTCGCGATTGAACAGCGCGATTTAAAAGGCATTTGCAGTCTCGCACAACCCTCAATCAAATCAAATCAGCTGCCGCCGAATCGTTACCACCTTCAAGAAGAGCATACTCGTTCCTAAAAGGCCCCCAACGCATTTGTAAGCCCTCTGGTGTTGCAGGTGTCCATGGGCGACGGTGATGACTTACCATCAGGTGAGCCTCCTGCTCGTTTGCTCCTTTTTTCCATAAAAAAATAGTAATCTGGCTTTGATTTACCCCTTTTAAAATATTTATTTCGTTGGTGAAACAATACGATATTATATTTATATCCATAGAGCGTATGTATGCCCAAATTGTACTCATAAATGAAATGAAATAATATTTGATTAAAATATTTTTTTTCTTAATCCTTAAAATTGTCCATTCTTTGTCCATGTCTAAGGACAAAACAATTTTACTGTATGGTATAAGTAAATCACATAAAAATTAAAACTCGATTAGGCGTCATTGTGTCGTTTAAATGCAATGGAGAGACTTACGGAGGGTGTAAAGCAATTTCATCCCAGTTGAGCGGATGACTCTGATAAGTCAGGTATTATCGAGAGCAGTTTCGAGCGCCAATTAGGTCTGCGATTAGATCGGTGCGCTCCGATCCGAAGTCCAAAGCATTTGTAGTACCGCTCGCTACTCGTACCTTCATGGATGTAAATTGAGTACGGAGCACTAACGAACCCGCTTCGGACAGGGTTTAGGAAACACATTTGCACGATATTTGAATTTAGTATTGACGCTTTATTGTTATGGCGAATGTTTTTAATCGATATCTTCTTAAAATGTAACTTTTTGTAGGTAAATGAAATAAACGGGGAATAATCCTTATCGATTTAGGATAAATATTAGACAGTGTAATTAATTAATCATTTTAGAACGTGTTCAGTGAATAAAATTAATAATCATTTTAGAAATTGACATTTGTTTTTCAATAGTTCTGAACTTGTGATAGCATTAATTAAATTAATCAACGTTCTAGTTCATTTTAGTTTCACTTTTGAAATTCGGCTATATCTTTAAACTTTTAAAAAACATTTCCTTGAAGTGCCAAAGTGGTGAAATGCCAAAATCAACACAAAGTATTATCTTAGGAAACCATAGTATAAATCGAACAATGTAAATTGGTAAATAATTAAACTTTCATTATATAGCCCATGTTACTGTTATCTCTGTGGACACGGGAATTGGGTTAGTAAGTCGGTGAGGTAAAACATTAATTAATTGCGTGAAATGAAAGTTTTAATATCAAAAACAATTCATATTGTTTTAAACAGGTTTGTTATTTTTACACTACTTTGCTAGTTTGCATCATCATAGTACTGATTCTAACAATTTTTGACTCATTCTTTATTCTATTTTACTAATTTTAATTTTTATAGTGCTAATCTCTGCATTTAAGAGAAAAAGTACGAAAAGCTTGTCGCCCCTGGGAATCGAACCCACGTCGGGTTCGATTCCCGGCATTCCGCTAATTGCCACACCGACGAAAATCTATTTTACTTTAGTTTTTAGTTTAATCTTTTTCCTCCTGCTCTCATCTCAACTTTGTGAGGTCAGCTAAATTTGAATCATGTTTTTCTACTATTGTCTAGGTTTTATACAACCGACGAACAATTAAATTTGGGTCGGACAAATAATTTTACCGTGTGGGAATCGAACTCATGACCCTCGACGTCATAGCCAACAACATAGTAACTGCGATACAGAGACAATTTTTTTATTTTACTTCCAGTACATAGTAGAAATAAACAGAGATAAAGCCTTAATAAATAATACGTAGAATGTGTTAACGATAAAAACAAGAAACCACGAAAGTTAAAAGATAATCACTAATTGATATTGGGATATACGAGTAAATACCTTTTTCATCACTTAAACCATAGATTATTGTGAAAGTTTAATAGTAAACGTAACAGCTACGATAGTTCTACAACTGAGTTGATTACAAATGCAATTAAATGTAACGGGATTAGTTTATCGTAGTTGAACGAATACTCATTTAAGACAGAAAACTTAATTAATAAAATGCGTTAAAACAATAACTTTATCGACTTTATTTTGCGAATAATTCTTTATTATTACGCAAATACCGAAAACGTGCCCTTCGTGTTAATATATAAGATGGCAACAACTCGTAGATGTCATAAGATCAGAGTTAATAAGTCGATGTTAGAGGTTAATGCCATGTGACAACGATGAGTAACACGTCAATTAATGTGTCTACTGATATTTATGCTTCGCTACACCACACTGAACTCGTAATCCAAACAGAACGAATAAAATAAATAAACGAATTAAAAAGTAATTTTAGTAAGGTTTCGAGTTTATCAATGTTAATCAAATTTGTTTTTTTTAATATGATGACTCAATTATAGAAAATTGAAGTTAATGCATGTCAATTCTTATTCAATTAATGAATTATAAATTATTATTTGTCAGTCATAGATGTAAGAATTACGATGTCAAGGGACATGATAGTTATATGTAATATAAAACGAATTAACAGTTCTTAATGTGACACCCTGATGATGAATGGTTACTATTTCGTATGGACATGAACAATGCGTATGGTGTTCTAAATGTGAGGATATTTTTAAGAGACTGGGATTAACCAACTGAATAGCAAACTAGAATAATTACACTTCGCCGGTAATATGATGTGTGGCCATGGAACCCTAGACGAGCCTGCGCATTTGCGCAAAATCGATGCTTTTGCGCAAATGGAACTGCATGGCTCTTCATTGCAGTTTTTTGCTGGCATTTTACATACATATAACATTTGCAATAAAGTTTGTGCCATAATCCTGCATTTGTGTAAAGCACCTCTAATAGATAAACGTTTTAAATTGAAATCGGAGTTGGATTTTCACGTTGTAATAATAACTTACGTTCCAAAGCATCTCGTTTTAAAATATAACTGTGCCTTCCTTTGTTACTGTATCCTTGTGTTTTTAAATATTTAAGTGAAACTGAAAAAAATATGTATTTATGAGGATATAATTTTATCTGTGCAATGTGTGCGTGAAATAAACGGCTAGCCGTGGGCGACAATCTGTAAGGGCGTATCAAATGAATTGACTTGAACAATTGTTTGTTTTAGCTATTTTGTGTACGCTACCCTTTTTCTCTCTCGCACACATATACTCACACACACTCATGCAAAAACACACACAGATACAGCGCGCACACGGACGCACACTGTGTTTTGTTTAATGTTAAATTGTATAAATTAAATAAGGTGTTTGTTTTCTTTTTTTTTTTTTTTTTTTTTTTTTTAAAAAGAACTTTTTGTTTAGTTATAACATTTTTGTTAAAGAAGAGCGGCTTCCTCTGAAACAGGTGCTTCTGTCTGTACCTTATAGAGGAAGTCGACACTTAAATTGTAGAGAAAAAAACTGAATCGAATAAACATCTATTTTAGTTTATTTAAAGTAATTGTTTTATTTTCAAAGGGGCACCAATCGAACTAGCGCCTAAAGTCGTGATAAGTGAGTATCACCGCACATGGACTTTCACAACTTTGGTATATTGAGTTTGTATGTACATAATGTAGACGCGTTGTCAAATGCTGTGAGAATGGGCTTTCAGAGGATTCAGATACTAAATGAAACGAAAACGTTTAAAGTAAAGTAAAAGTAACAGGCCATAAATGTTCAACTGCTGAGCAAAGGTCTAGTTACGGTGGTAGGGCCACGCAGCAACCTCGGATGTTGCACGAATGGGCAGGTTCGTCCGGGTAAGTACCACGACCTCACAGAAGACCGGCGTAAAGTGGAAGTATAATACTTTCGCGTTTCGTCTGGTGAGTGAGGTGGCCGGTGCCCAATTTTCAAAAGGTTGTCGACGCATCTGGAACCCTCGGGTATAGCAGATGTCCATAGGCGGCGGTATTCACTTAACATCAGGTGAACCGTCTACTCGTTTGGCAATTTTTCACATTAAAAAAAAAGGCCGTACAGAGGATTTTTTTTTTATTTTAAAGTATATATATTTCCTCGCGATGTTTTCCTTTACCGTCATTAAGGTGAATAGATAATAGAACTTAAGTTTCAATTGAACATTTAAATAGTGCAAGCACTGGATTTGATATCAAGTTGCTGGAGTATATTGAATTAAAAGCGACTGCCCGGACACTAAGCTCTCACAGCATCAATGTAATCGGGTAAAATATTACTTCCCACCTGTCTTTGGGACAGGGTTCTTTTCTTCCTTGTTAGCCTGTGGTACCCAACGTCGAACTAGCATATTCATAAAGAGGGAGTGTTAATCTATCCGCAATAAACTTACCTCACTAGATGTTAAGTAGCAGATTCTCGAGTCGGTGCTGTCAATGGAAGCTTGTTGTACGATGCCATAACGAGTAGACTCCCTGTCACTGGTGTACTCCGAACGGACGCTATCTTGGCGATCGAACACACCCCTGTAATAAATTTCTATTGAATATTCCAAATTTCGCGAAGAAAACCTCATATTTTTAGTTAATAAATAAATGTGCAAGTTTACACACGTTTTCTTTAAATTGTAAATTATTGTGTTTTCGCCGTTGCGGAATTCGAAACTGCGTCTTCTGGTTTGAGCTTTGAAGTATATCTATTGCATTTTTAACAATGCGGGGCGCCATCTAGTGTGCATACTTTAAAACATACAGCAACTTACAAACAACATTCAACGATTCATTGTTGTAGCGAGAGATGTTGCCAAATTATATCAGAAAACACGTTTTCGGTTGTAATTTTCTTTAGGTCATTTGACTTCGTTTATTCGACGCGTCACTCTAATGTACATACAAGTCTCACAATGCTTAATATATTCAAATATGTTTTGACGTTGCACATGCATAATTTTACAGCTTTCGGAATCAATATGTTAAGTTTGAAAGGTTCATTATACCAAACTGTATTAATCGCTACAAGCTTTTTTACGCATATAAAATGTTTGTAAACGTTTAAAATGACTTCCGCCTGAATGCCGACAAATAATGAGTCGAAAACTTTCCCGTGGCTTGTGTTTAACGATAAACGGGTTGCTTACTACTACAAAAAGTAAATTATAGCCATTATTTCGAAACTGGAATCAGAGTTGAAAAATTCATTCGCATAATGAGATTTAACTGTCGTATCATTCTACTATGTTCTAGTTCCAGTTTCTGTTATTATTTTTAAACATATTTACGTGTTTAAAAGAAAATTAATTAATAAATTGATGTAAAGTATAATTGTGGAAAAATTATGCACATGTAACGATCTATCATTCTTAAGCAATTTAATAAAACAAGAAAACTTTAGAGAACAAAAGAAAATAAGTTATATACAAGTATGAATGTAATAAAATGAATAATTACTTTCAAAATCACTCAAAAAAGATCATCATCATCATCATCATTTCAGCCTGTTTGAGTCCACTGCTGAACATAGGCCTCCCCCACAGACTGCCAGGAAGTAGGATCCTGAGCCACCTGCATCCATCGACTTCCCGCACATTTGCACAGGTCGTCACTCCATCTAGTGGGGGGTCGTCCTACACTGCGATGGCCAGTACGAGGCTGCCACTCGAGAACCTTTCTTCCCCAACGGTTATCGGTTCTACGAGCTATATGGCCGGCCCATCGCCACTTCAGCTTGCTAATCCTCTGAGCTATGTCGGTTACCATGGTTCTACTGCGGATGTCTTCGTTACGAACTCTATCACGCAGAGAAATACCGAGCATAGCCCGCTCCATAGCTCGCTGAGCGACTTTGAGCTTCCTCATACGGCCAGCAGTGAAGGACCACGTCTCGGTTCCGTAGGTCATCACTGGCAACACACATTGATTGAAGACTTTAGTCTTCAAACATTGAGGTATATTCGACGAGAAGATTTGCCGAAGTTTCCCGAACGCTGCCCATCCGAGTTGGATTCGCCGATTGACCTCTGCGTCGAAGTTGGACTTACCTAGCCGGACTAACTGTCCTAGGTAAACGTACTCGTCAACAACTTCGAGCTCAGTGCTCCCAACGACAACCGGTATAGGCGTGACATGGACATTAGACATGATCTTCGTCTTGTCCATGTTCATCTTAAGGCCCACCCGTTGGGAGACACTGTTGAGGTCATTGAGCATAGCACCCAGGTCCTCCAGCGATTCTGCCATGATGACTATATCGTCGGCAAATCGAAGGTGGGTGATGTATTCGCCATTGATGTTAATACCTCGTAAATGTTAATAAAAAGATCATAAACACTTTAATTTAGGCAAAGTTTTTGTGATATTATAAGTTAAACAGGGCATTGATAAATATAACTAAAATATCTAGGAAGTCTAATTTAAATCATTTTATTATGTCTAAATAAACTTCAATAAATTAGATGTTATTTTGGGTACTGTCCTTTAGGAAACATTCATTCGATTTCCTTAGAAGAAACTTAATTAAAAATACTAGATATAGGTATGTGTATACCTACACGCTAATGAATTACGGGGCAAGAAATTTGAATCTATAATGTCTGAAGTGATTTACATGAAGCTGTCTTCTACATGACGAACTCAGTAATGTATTAAAATAGCGTTTGAATTTCAGGTCGCCGAATCCACGATAGCTTTTCGAACTAAAAGGTAGTGGGCGTTAGTTGTACTTATTTTATTACCATTAAATTCAAACAAAGTAATAATTTTAGTATGTAAAAACTATTAAAATATGTAGAAAAAGTGCGAAAAGATTGTCGCCGCTGTGGGAATCGAACCCACGTCTTCGGCATTCGCGGCCTGACGCACTAGCCACTGAGCTAAACGGCTCGGTTGCTAGTTATTGCATAAAAATCGAAATGAAAACATAATTGAGAACAAAGTTGAAAAAACGCTTTCAATTTTTAATATCACGCTAAAAAAGAGCACACGTCCAACATTAAGGATACGTAAGATATTTAACTCATTTCAGTCTATTCATGGCTAAAACCGCAAAGGTTTACGTTATTACGTTAAAGGTTTAGGTAAACGTTATTTGAAAAAAAATTTGGTCATTAAAACACCAATAAATTCGTAAAACTATTTAAGGGATATTATTTAAATTATTCATCCTATATGTTTCTATACTTGATGTGTCTTGACTCCGGGAGTGCCCACAGAATATGAATAAACAATTTGATTCGAAGTTATTTAAACATCTCGGGAATACCGCATAAATTGTACTTTTATATCTTGTTGTGCGTTGTCTAATATTATACGTTGATTATACATAGTAAAATCAAATTCTCTATTCAAAAATTCAATTAAGCACACACTATACTCGTAGCTGCGTCTCGAGACGGTGTCGCTAGTCCAGAGATTTATCTCATCTAAAAATATGCGTACCGCGCTAAAAGAAGTTTTCATTTCAAAATATAGCAGATTTATCAAATAGAATGTACTTTTTTATCTTTAATATTGTATTTTATTTAACACTAATATTATATTTAACACTCGATATCTTATATATCAGATATAAGTTTTTGCTTGTAATCCGCACTCGGTTCATTCTTAATTATTTCATCCGAACGAAAGTACCGCTAGTACCGTACTAATGGATCCTCAACGTAGTTTGTTTTCGCTTTGTATGAATTTCGCAAGTAATTTTACGAGAGGATTTCGAATGCAAAGTTTCATGAATACATTTTATTAAGTACGGTAAACTTTTAAAACACCGTTCAATGTAAAATCTAACGAAGTTTCGCCTAGACAGAATTAGCATTTAAGCTTCATTTGCATCAAAATAAGAGTAGAAATTTACATCTTTCGGTAGGATAACCAGGGTTTTAGTTACGTTAGGTGCAATCATTCTCTTTCATCGGTCATGTACAATGCTAAATGGGGCAAAAGCAATGGGACAGATTTTGTTCAATTGTTGAGTATTTCAATTATAAAATGTTATCATTAATAATGGCTTTGAATTTTTCATGGATGATTTGTTTTCAATGCCAAGACTATATAAAACTTCATAGAACAACGAAAACGCAGATAAGTGACAGTGTCGTAACGAGTCACATGTAGAATCTTTTTTCTGCCCTTATTCCACTATGTGCAGTATGTATATTCCTGGTGTCAATCCTCCTTAGGGATAAACATCCATAACCGGAAAGATATTTGTGTCAAATAAATACTTCTCTCGTGTGGGACAATGGCTCAAGAACTGCGTGAATTAATCATCATCTGATAATTCTAATTTGGTATGGTCAAGTAACAGCTTTTGCTGTTGTTCGAATGGGTAGGGTCATCCGGGGAAGTACCACGTCCTCACAGACGATCGGCGTGATGTGGAAGTATTATATTATTCCAATTCGTCCGGTGAGTAAGGTAACGGGCGCCCTCATTCTTAAACATTGTCAACGCATCTTCAACGCCTTCAGGTTTCTGTAGATAGCTCGCTTGACAACTTTGCATATAAAACAAATAACGTACAACATTGGGCAGAAATGGCATACCGCTGCTCGAAGCTGTCGGCTCGGTTGCTCCGGTACCCGGAGTCATTGAGGCTGCCCTCGTGGCGCAAGCTGGGCAGGGAGTCCCAGGGCGAGCGGCGGGGCCCAGGAGGCGGGGCACCACGCCAACCATCCGAATGGCGGTACCAAGCCGAGCGAGCCGACTCACCAATACACGAGGCGCAGCGCGACGCACTCACGAAGCTGAGACAAAGTCCATGATCCATTTAGACAATTAAATCCTTCAATTTGTTTTACAGCAGAAGGTGGGGACCGAACCCAATGATGTTTAATAAAGATGAAACATAAAATGACATGACTTCTGGATGTTGATCAGATCGATAAGACAACAGTCCTCTTTTGTTACGAGCAAAATACAATTAAATAAGTATTATTTATTACCTGTTATTATATTGTGATGAGTAAGAATCTTTATTCAAATAGTCATGTATATTATTCCTTTAATTGGGATTTAATAGTTATAATAGTCTCAAATGTAAAGGTTGTTTTAATTTAATGTAGCAAATAACCAATAATTACTTTAAAACATTAAATAAACACGAAATTTTCTTAAATATTAGTACCGTTATCATTAAAAAATACAATTTCCCTTAAAAAAGAAGTGCCAAGAATATAATCGCTTATATGTAAATTATATATCCCATATATCAGCTTTCATCATACAAAAATATACGGTAATTAAACCGTTTAATTATGTGGCCTGATTTTCCTTTAATGAGCCATAATTATTTACTCGATAGTAAGAAATCGATAACGGTGTTCATTTAAAATTAATATTGCCTTAAGGATTATGTAATTTTAGATACATTAAATCTTGTAAAAATTTAAGGATCCTCGATTTATACGAATTTATTACATTTCATTAAAGACAGAACTGTCGATTGTCATATACATTTTTTAATAAACAATTATAGAAGATTATTCGTATAGGAGTATAGACTACTATTAGTATAGGAGTTTTAGAAGTTTAACAGTATAGGAGTATAGACGATCAATAGTATGGTAGGAGTATAGACGGTTAATAGTATGGGAGTTAAATTATTGAAGTTGCCTATAAAAACTCGTGCGGAGCTACGCTCTGGGGAACCGGTGATCGGTCGTCAAAGCGTAAACGTGATTTATTATTATTTTGTGCAGAGATTATGTACCTTTTGTTTTATAAATGTTCTTTTTAAAACATAAATTCCTTACGGATATTCTAGACAACATTTTACATCTTTCTTTAACATGATTTGAAAATTGCATACTGACTATGCTATCAAGAAGATATCACTTATTAAACCTATACGCACTTTTATTACTTACAGATATTCTGTTATATATTATATAACTTGATAAAAGGGTTGAGTTCTTAAGAATTAGTATATAAAGCGGCTTGAAAATATATTTTGGGAAAGTTTTGTACGACGAAGAATTAATAACTTTTCGAAAATTATCAGGAAAATTATTTTCATAAATGATTTGTATAATATAACATTAAAGTTAACGTTTTATTAAACAGGAGAAGATAACCCGCTTTCAGATAAAACGGTGTGTTGTATCGGCGCTGCGTACTCTGTAACAGTAATAGAATTTCAAATGACACAGAGCCATCTCATTCCAATGGATTAAATAGCTTTTCGGAGCGATTTTCCCGAGACATCTAATTAAATGCTAAATCTGCCGTCGCTTCAAACCGCTCGCTTTGTTGCCGGTTACTGTAGAATGTAGGGCCCACATTTAAATGCTTTCCTGAAGCTTCCTTCCCGCAAATGTGGTAACAATACTAAGTATAAAAGTCAGCCCACTATTTGTTTCTAGCTGTACATATTGCTCGAGTTGCGATTCCATTCGTAATTCCATCGTTAGAAATGTAACGAGCCGCGTACGTACGAGCAGATAAAATTAGGTCAGACTGAATGCCATACTGCCGTTTTAAAACTTTTTATTTAGTTCATACTTGGCTCGGCACAAACGGCCTAATGGAAAGTGGTTACTATACCAGAATATTTTACTCTAACATGTACGTATATTACGCCAAATATAACAAAACAAAATCATAAATAGTCCTTAGCTGTATAAAAATTAAAACAACAGAAATATCATCGTCTTCCTGCGAGCGGTTTAAATCGCAAAACTCGTAAAGGGGTTTTAATAACCAATATATCATACATACAAAAATATTTCTAAAGATAACCAAATTCTATTTTTTCAGTGATAGTTAGGTAAGAGACATCACAATATACTAGCAGTTAACAATACCAAAATGAGAATATGAATTATTTGAAAGTAAATAGTAAGTATATAAAAGTTTGTTTTATAAAAAAAATGAAACCAATAAGTTAATAGTTTCTGAACATTACGAAGAGCCGAATAAAATCGTGGGACACAGTCTCTTTGCGTTAAGTTAACAAAAACGTTTTGTGGACCCTGGGTCGGTCATGGGTCAAATGCTTTATTTACAAAGGATATAAGGATTACTGTTACTGTACGGACATCAAGGCATTTTTGCCCGTACGCATTTCGAATGTGATATTTCTGCATACGTTTTTACGTTGAAATAAACACAGTATTTTTATAATTTAATCCATTTATGATTTTAGTTTCAGCTGAGACTCATATGAATATTATTGTTATCTCATTACATATATACTAACAAAAAACAAAACTATTTTCAAATATCTCATATTTACATAAATATTTCCTAGTAACCGAGGCAAAATTTCTGTATTAAGTTAAATAGGTTCTGGTGCCCACTACTACACTAGGAAATTGTACGGTTTTCGAAATGTCTCAACAGCAATCTAGTTCTGTTTCTAAGTATTAAATATTTATTTTATTTCTAAGTATATTATTCATAATATTTCTAAGTATTATTGTATAAGTGAAGTAGTCGTTTTTTTTACGTTCAATAAGGCTATTAAGTTAAGCCTAATAAAGATATTTTGACTTTAACTTTGAATTTTGATGAGTTCCCATGTATATTTTCGAAAATCAATGACCAATGCCAGTGAAATAAAAATCACACGTGAACATGTTTCCTTACCAACAAAAAAGTTTCCAAATCGTTTCATAAATGACTCAATTCCGAAGTAACATACATTAAAAAAGTACAAACGAATTGGAAACCTCCTTCTTTTTGAAGTCGGTTGAAAATGCGGACATTCATAATTACATTAAAAATCTAGCGATATGCCTAAGTTGTCCTGATTCATAATGCAATATTTTAAATAAAATAAACAGTTTAACACTTCAACCGCTTAATTATATGTCAATTATGCAGCCCCATATTTATGTATACGAGTACAAATTGGTTTCTTCTTCCTTTTTTTTGGTCTTGTTTTGGTTTACGTCATGTCTTTTTGTTTTCTTTGTATAAGTTACCTCTAAGAATTACGTATTTAATTTTAAATTTATCTTCTTAATTGTACGAACTTAGCCTTCAAGAATATTTATGTATTAAAATTATTTATTATGTATGTAAAATTATTAGTTTTTTATGCGTCGGGACCGAAAGTATTATATTAAACACATATGCATATATATCTTAGATATAGTGTTTTGTTTCTTATTAGAGTTTTTCTTCAATGTAAAAGTCAAAATTCATTTATTCAATAGAGGCTCATTTTGAGCTCCTATTGAACACCAAAAAACTACCACTAAACTAAACTAAAACCACCACGAAACTAAAAGTTTCACTAAACTAGTCCTGACCAAAAGAGAACCGGAAAGAAACACCCCTGGACAACCCTTCTTCGCAAACTATTATAGCATTCGTGGCATCGCGCAAAATCTCATTACGAAATACGCGTTTAGCATTCCGATTCATGGGTGCCCGAGAGGGCCGGACCTCGGCTCGATCGGTAGCTATTAACTGACTGGGGGAATTTCTAGATTTAACATTACTAGTACTTCGGAAAGCGTTGGCGCTGGGAGAAAAAGTGGCGGGAGAAAATCCAGCAACGAGGGCAAAGAGGGCAAGCTCTACACCTTTGTAGCTCGGCATGTCGTTAGTGTACAGAGTAAACAGGACTGGACTCAACACCGACGGGGACCGAACGGGATGCGTTAACGAGCACACCCCTTCAACGCGATAGCGAAAGGTCCGATCACTTAGGAAGTCTCATATTATTTATTATTATAACTTGTACATGAGCCCGTCGTGTCAGGATTCGTCGAACGTCTTTGCGACGTCGAGGAAGAGCGCTCCGGTGTCGTAGCCGCGTTGGCGTTTGACTAATACGTGCTCCGTGATGCGGTCCACTTGGTGGGTAAATGAATGTTTTGCTCTGAATCCAAACTGTTCCGGGATGGAGCGCCCTTTTGAATCCATAAAGAATCTTAAGCGGGCTTATATTAGTCTTTCAAAGATCTTCCCAATATGAAGATGGGAGAGTGGCGGGTTTCGAGGGTTTGAGGAAGCCTATGACGTCTGCTTCTTTCGATTCGGACGGGAAGAAGCATTTGGTCATAGCCGAGTTGTACATTATTACTGGTATCTGAAGGATGCTAGTGGGGAGGAGTTTGGTCACCTTACCGGCGCTTTGCGTGGCCGTAATTTGTTAATGGTTTCTACTAGCTGGTCTCGGAGCACGTGACCGGGGGAACGGGATCGCAAAATAGCTCTAAAGCTTTCCTTTCAACCTCTTCATTCACCTTACGGAGGTGTTCGGGGTTGATCGGAAGCAAACTAGGAGAGCATTGAGACTCTAGACTGTCTGTCAGGCATTCGGCTTTCTCTTCGTTCAGCATTACTAGAGTACCTAACGAGGTCATGCATCCATCGACATCCCTCACATTTGCACAGGCCGTCACTCCAACGAGTAGAGTCGTCCTACACTGCGACGGTAAGATGCCGCCACTCAGAAACCTTTCATCCCCATCGGTTATCGGTTCTTCGTGTTACATGGCCAGCTCATCACCAATTCAGCTTGCTATTCTTCTAAGCTATGTCAGAAACAATTGTTTAAAGAACTCAAAGCCACTCTCAAAACCCGCGATAATGATACAAAGTCATGATATTCATAGGACGTAAGTATTGAAGAATGCCATCAATTCAAAATAATTAATAAACGTTTTACGAATAGTTTTTATTGTACATATATTGAAAGTAACAAAAGTTACAAAATAATAACAAATATAAGAGTTAAAACTTTTATTCTTAACTATAATTGTATCAAATCTGGTTATGGTTATTTTATGGGTATTTTGAAAATGATGACAAACAAAATTTATGAAATGTCGACGTTTGAACTATTTTGGTTTGTGTTATTACAACAAAGCTTATAATGAAACAATTTCTTATTAGTTCTAAATAAACTTACCTTGACTGATGATCGCTTAAATATCCTTGATCGCGATCTCGATGGCGATCCCTGCAAATATTTTTTTATTTAATATTCTTGTTATTATAATTGTCAAATATTTTTTATTTTACTCTTCCTCATTATTTTAAAGTTATTTGGATGTTTATTTTAGCGTAAATTTTTAGCGTTAATACCAAACTTTTTAGTTAGCATTTCGTGTTTCAATAATTTATATCTATTTTTTGGCGTACTACATTTATTGTAGTAATCTGACCGGGGCCCAAACATTTGTAAAAAGTACATGTAGTGTTTAGTACATTGTTGATAAACTTTTTTAAATAAATAAATAAAGCATAATTATAAAAAAATAGAATTTGTGTATAGTATAAAAATTATATACTTATGATTATACATCCACTTTCCATAAAACCTTGTAGATGTTCATATGTGGCGGTAATCACTTAACTTAAGAAAAACGTTTGTTTTTTTTTATGTGAAAAGTTGCCAAACGAGCAGACGGTTAACCTGATGGTAAGTGACTACCGCCGCCCATGGACATCTGTTACACCCGAGGGTTAGAGAGGCGTTGACAACCTTTTGAAAATTGGGCTCCGGCTACCTCACACACCAGACGAAACGCGAAAGTATTTTCATACTTCCACTTTACGCTGGTCTTCTGTGAGGTCGTGGTACTAACCCGGACGGGCCTGCCCATTCGTGCAACAGAGGCTGCTGCGTGGCCCTACCCCCGTTCAATCAAGCCCCATCAGGTTTAGTTTATCAGGTTAGGTTTTAATTATGTGACTGTTTGGAAAACATTCACATAATTAAAACCTAATGGGGTAAAAATAATAAAAAGAAATGTCAGGTTTGAGATGAGCAAAATGTACCTAATTACGTTATCACTTGCTATGTACAAGTAAGAAACTTATTTCACTTTAATTAGTTACAATATTACCTTTAAATATGTCCATACATACTTCCAATTTACGTAACGTACATAAAAAAATCTCAGACACAACGCTTATCTTTGGAACATGAAGCCCTCTAAATATTACTTTCAGGATAAGGTTTTAATAATTTTCACCTTGGCGCGAGCCACTGACAAAGTTTCCAGGCCACAGAAAAAGTAATATCATATTTTAAAACATAATGAACGTCGAAAAGGCGCATAAATTACCGAGTGTTTTGTGAACATGTTAATTAGGCCTTTGTTACGTTTCCTCCCCATTGTTGCGAATATTTCGTTTTTAATTAAGAATGATTCGTAATCAAACCTTGTATTGTGATCACTCAGGTATCCTCGTTCCCTTTCCCTCTCGCGTTCCCGCATGAGCTCGTTACGGTCGCTACAATGACAAAGACAAAACATCACCTCAATCAATAAATAATGGAAGGAGGATACACAAAAACAATGCGGAGCTTCAGATTTTACAGAAAGACGAAAACAATACCGCTCGCACATTTTCCCGATCTAAATAAAGAATAAACAACTTGAAAGGCAATACTTCGTTTTTACAGAGAAGAGGAAATGAAAACGGATTTAAGATTGAAAATTTATGTAGTTATCTTTTTAGAAGGCCATTGGGTGTTTTTTTATGTTTGGATAATTATACAGTATCTATTGTTTTAATATAATTAAATAGATAATAGTATTAAAAATCCTTTGCCCGGAAAAAATCAACTTTTATAATAAAAGCATTTTGTGTGGACAAAATTAAGTGACAAGATAAAGTCATAATGAATTTCTTTCATCGAAAAAGGCAGTTACGACTGTACTTATGGAAAATAATGTCATCATTACTAATATAGTAAACAGATATTTGTACTATAGACTCAATCCGTGACAACTCAATGTCCAGGTCCTCTCTTTTAATTCAATATACTCGAGTAAACTGAGTTCAATTCCAGCACTGATAAAATTGTAACTTGCAGTTTTAAGTGCTGACGTGCTCAGCAGCGAAGGAAAACGTCGTGAGATATGTCTGTGATATGTGAAGACCCGCAGTAGGGTCACGTGGTGGACTATGGAGTAATATCCTGGAGGAGGCCTTTCTCTAGCAGGGGGACATAATTATATTGGGTATTACTTCACTTTACCTTTTTACACAATCATAATTTTTTAACTAATGCAAAGTGTTTTTGAGTGTCATGTGTACTCTTTTCTTTAGATATCTTAAAATTTGTCGATGTACCTTATATTTAAGACAGAATATCTACATTTATAAATAAAGTCGGAGACAGAGCTGACAAATTAAGCTGTAGGTACTAGTGATTTGAAGTTGAATTTAAAAATGTATTATCTGCCCTTGGCAATATTTTAATTAGTCTTAGTTTAATTCTTTTCATATTTTGTAATGCTATGAAAATTGTAGATAGTTGGGGTTGTATTGTAGTGTAAATATTTTAACTTCTTATTAGGGATCAGGGGCATTATTTGTGCATTAATTATAATACACAGTTTAATTATTATATATGTGAAAAGTATGGTAAACATAGGTTATTGTGTTAAGATGGTGGTGGTAGATTGACAGTTGTAAGTATGATGATGTAAAAGAAAAAAGATGAATGTAAAAGATCAAAACTGAACACACCTGTAGTAACCATCTCGATCAGATCTTGCACTGTGTTGCCTTTCAACGCCAAGTCGATGCGGCAGTGGCAGGGTGGAAGAGCGGCTTCCACCACCTGAGCATTGCGATGCTGGGCCTGTTTTTATTAAAGTTTTTCTCAGTCCATTACAAAAATACAAATGGAAATGTTAGTTATATTAGCCGATTAAGACTAATGAAAAAAAAAACGAGGAATAAGCCGTAAGTAACGATTAGAATAGTTCATAAAATTTGGCGTAATTTGAATTTTACATCCATGTATATACAGAGAAGACTCAAAAAGTCTTCGTAACCCTTGAATATTTATGTAAATCAGGTTCACGAGCTACAAAATATTTTTTCGTTTGACTTAAAAGCTTCAGACGGGTTCTTTTACTCGAAAAGCTGCCGTTTCCCTATTCGGATTAACATACACTTTGATGATTATTCGCGTTTCGTTTCTACAAAGTTTATGCACTTCTTTTAATTTTTTTTTTGCTTAAGCTATCATATTAACGAGGCAGCGATAATAAATTCAGCTTTCGGTGTTTTATATTTATATATATATATATATATATATATATATATATATATATATATATATGTTTCTCGAAAATTAAAGTTCTGCCTTCGTTAGATTCTGGATTAGGTGAAAGGATGGATTGAGTCGGGAATTAAAAATTAATTTATAAAAAGGTGAAACAAAATATTTCAATGAAGATGTCAATCAATATGGTCTTTATGGTGGTAGGGCCACGCAGCAGCCTCGGCTGTTGCAACAAAATTTTATCCGGGTAAGTACCACGACCTCACAGAAGACCGGCGTAAAGTGGAAGTATGACAAATAGCGTTTCGTCTGGTAGTGAGGTAGCGGAAATTTTCAAAAGGTTGTCACATCTGTAACCCTGAGTGTAGCAATGTCCACGGGCGGCGGTATTCACTTAACAGGTGAACCGTCTGCTCGTTTGACAACTTTTCGCATAAAAAAAAAAAATCAATAACAAAATTTTATGAACCTTCTTCTGACATAAGGGTAACGGAAATTGATACATTACTGTAAATGCACGGCAATTTCAATTTGCTCTTACTTAAAAAGATTTGATCAACTCGACCGAAAATAAAATATTCATGATGGTGCCTCGTAGCGCAAAGTTATAAAGAAGAGGGACGAATTTTAGGAAAGTAATTGAAACAGCTCTAAGCTTTCAATGTGAAGAAATATACACATGATCAAGGTGGGGGGAAATGACTCTCATAACATCATGACTTCAGCTAATTTTATCCTGATTATTTGAAAGTAAAGAAAAACAAAAATGTAAATTTGACTGTTTGAGATCTGATTAGTTCTTCTAGTTTACACACGTCTAAAGTTTAATCGGGTGAAAGACTACTTTCATAATTGCTTGAGACAGACATGTACCCAATAAAGTTTTTATTTTGCCTTTGTCGAAGTTAAAGGCAAACTTAAAACTCTCTCTATATTGTATAAAACAAAGTCTTCCCACTGTCTGTCTGTCCCTATGATGTATGCTTAGATCTTTAAAACTACGCCACGGATCTTGATGCGTTTTTTTTTTTTACTAGATTGAGTGATTCAAGAGGAACTATTTACTCTTGCCTTCAAGACACCTACGTTATAATCGGATGGAAAGATCGGTGTCGGTAGGTTGTTCCATTCCTAAGCCGTACGGATGATAAATGACGATGCGAATCGCTTCGTTCTTGTGCGTCGAACGTCGACAGCAAAAGGGTGGAGCCCCGCCGAACGTCTAGTTGCCCGATGATGGAAAGGGGCGGGAGGAGTCATACATGCAACTCCTACGCAAACTCTCCACAATGCGTCCTGAAGAAAACCACTGGCTACTCTGCGCCTGTGGTCAAGACTAGTCAGATTGGTTTTAACCAAATCACGGTTACCAATGAGTCTTTCCGCACGCCTCTCCATTGAGTCTAGAGCAGCCAGGTGGCATTTTGCGGTCCCAGCCCAGATATGGCAGCAGTGCTCCACACACGGATTGGACTTGAACTTTGTAAAGAGTAAGGAGCTGCCCCGGTAAGAAGTACTGTCGCACCTTTGCAAGGACACCTAACTTCTTTGCAGCTTTACACTCAATGAACCGCGCAAAGTTGAGGTTTGAAGATATTTCAACTCCCAACAACTGAAAGTGGTCGGTATACTCCAAGGACACATTCTGGAAAGTAGGAGCCAAGGTGAAGGGCTCCTTTGACCCGTCACAGTGGCAATCAACCCCTCAAATTGGAAGTGTTTTGTGAAAAGATAACCTCTATATTTAAGTCTCGTCGTTGTAATAAGTTATACATCAGAGGGCATGATATAAAAGTCTGTACCTTCGGCAATCAGCTACAATTATTATGTCAGTGGTGTTCTCACGTGTTCATAATACACGCGGACGTAGTGCCACGTAACAGTATAGGCTGTAGCATGTTTGGGCAGGTCCGTTCGAAGAAGTACCACGACCTCACAGAAGACCGGCGCGAAGTGGAAGTGTTATTTCGTTTCGTTTGGTGAGAGAGGTAACCGCTTTTTTAAAAGGTGGCAACGCATCAGCAACAACGCATGTTAAAAAATGTTCATGGCGGCGGTTACAAATTAACTGTTATCACTTCCTACACAAAAAAGTAATTTAATCCGTGTCGTCGATTTTCACTTTATTTCTCGAGAATACACGATATATACGAAATAATAAATTTACGAAATATTTTCGTTTATACTCGTCTATATAGATATTTTATAGGAAACTCAGTATGATTTGCATAAATCTTTCTGATATTTTAAAAACTCTTTTTTTATGGAAAAGGAAGCAAAGTAGCAGGTGGGCCACCTGGTGTTAAGTATTCACCACCGCCCATGGACACTCGCAGCACCAGAGGAGTCACAAATGCGTTGCCTTCCTCTGAGAAATGAAATGCAGGCGATGGGATGGGAGAAAATACATCCCCGCTCTGCCCAGGACACCAAGCTTTTCATATGCCGAGATATTGCCGAACAAATTCTCGACTTCAGACACAAGTATTCTGAAACTCACCGGTACTTTCCTGATAAATATTTGCCCGGTTAGTGTATAAACTGTCGCCAGTACTATCATCCGCATAGAAAAAAATGTTGCTAATATGCAACAAGTCATGGATATGAAGAAGATTCAGGGAAGGGGGACAGTAGCAGCCTTGTGGGAGACTCCAGCATTTACGGTCTTGTGATCACCAACAATTATGATGCTCCGATCCTTGAGAAAACTGGTGATCCAATTGCATAATTTCTCAGAAAGCCCATAAGAAGTAGTGTTAGAAAGTGCTCCGTGCTAAACCTGATCAAATGCTTTCGCTACGTCTAACCTAACCATAACTGAGACCAATGATGAGTTAGGTAGATCAGAACATTGAGCGACCAGTGTCGAAATTACACTGAAAATCACGAATCAACGGGGGCCCTCAAGGTAACTAAGCAGCTACCAGTTGACAATGGACTCCATTATCTTAAAAATCAGGACATATTAAGAAAACTTTGGCTGAAGAGCTAGAGGAATAAATAACCAATTAACCAATAGCCTTTCGATTTTTATAAAATATAAACACAAACATTTTTATTTAAAAAAATGTATTTAGGATAGCTATGAAGAGGGCTGCTTTAACTATAAACTACCACAACTCAAGCAAAGTTGCGAATTGATAGATTTGATGATTCTACATGACCAACTCTCCAGTCGTTTCGATACCCCAAATCTGTTAGCTGAGCTATCGCTTAATGTGCCGTTCAAGCACACTCGTCATAAAAACTACCGTTGTTTATAAACACCATTAGTGCATACTCGTTTTGCAGGAAACTTTGTACTGAATCGTGTCTCGTATTGCATAAAACACCAAGTATTAACGTTTAGACACACACACACACTCTCGCACGCACACGCGCACGCACGCACGCACGCACACACGCATACACATACATATTTGCATTCAAGCCGTTCCCTTCTTTATTTTTTAGTAAATAATTTATTAGTACATTTTTAATTAGGTTTTGTCATGTTTTTTAAATCGACATTTTTGAATATTTGTTACTTTCAAAACATTAAGTGAAATAAATAAATAAATTATTTTTCTACATTATGACCAAATAACTCAATACATTTCATGCACCTGCTTTCCATGGTTTCTATTCTATTCTCATCAAATTATTATTCTTTAAAGTAAAAGTAATGTGAATTACTTATTTTCAACTTCATTTGTTTGGAAACAGATGAAAATCGGAAGGTGGCAAAACAGGAGAATAATTCGGATGAGCTTATTCGAAATTTCCGTCATGAATTTGAGCTATGGATTCAACCAACATTTTAATGCGAGTAGTATAGTTATAAAATAATAGGTTTGCTTCCCGATTAAGCGTTATAAAATCTATGACTTTTCTCCTTGATTGCTTCTCGACTTAAAAGGGTGCAATCGAGTACGTCGAAATTGCAAGGTAGTCAACAATGATGACACCCTTAGCATCTAAAAAACACCTTTCTCCAGTTTACCAGTTTTTTTCTATTGCTTGGATTCTGGGTATATCGATAACCCGGTTTTATTTTTGTTCATACTTCTATAAAAAACATCGTGCAGCCTCATAGATCTCCAAATATTCGCGAGAAATCATAAGCGGAAATCTTAAAAAAGAATATAAATAATTATGATGTGAATCCCCACATGAGATCACACTTATCGATGTTTTCTTCAGTCGTAGACGTCGTAGGCAGGCCGCCGGAGATGAGAGTCATCTGTAATGCCCTTTTGGCCAACTTTGAATTTGGCCACTCACATTTCGATAGTGGTTTACGATGAAAAAGATACATAACAACAGATTCCATAATGACGATTTCTTATCATCGCAGATGATAATCATCAGGTTTTTGCGAACATGTTGCTCCATCTTTTTTATTTAATGGTGCGGTTTGTTTTAATTGATAAACCGTACATGCCACCGCAACTAAAGTTCACGGTGTGAAAATTTTAAATTAAGTAAATGAAATTATTGAAAAAATATAAAAAGTATATTTATAAGTGAAGCGAACTTTACCTTCCTTGCTTTTAGCTACTACGGTTTTAAACAACTGCGGTACTGTAACTTACACAAATAAAAGTGTGTTTTGGTTTATTTTGATAATGTTTCATATGGCGTTATATTATTTAGCAAAACTTATTTTAAATTAACGATGCACCAAACATTAATTAACAAAACGATTAAATTATTAACAAGTTACTATACAATTATAGTTATTGCTTTAAAAATTATAATTCCGGTTGCATGAAAATTGATTACCCATTGATATAAAAGTAATAGAAGTTAGATTACTATATTTAAAAATTATAAAGTGTACTTAAGTACCTACATATTTTAGAAATAATTATAAAAACATTGTTTGAAAGTAGAAAAAGTGAAGTCTGCCAATCCGCAATCGGGTCGCACGGTGGACTGTGCTTACAGAAGCGTATTTGCCCAAACGCATCTGCAACCCTATGGGTGCTGCAAATGTCCATGGGCGGCGGTTATCACTTAACATCAGGATTCAATATTCATTCAGGTCATAATTTAACAAGGTGATAATTTCTTTACATTTTCTTTAAAAATTAATAAATTACTCACGTCTACGTGGTGGATACGGGCTTCGCTGATTGGTAGGCGGCATACTATCGTTGTATTCTGCACAAAAAACATTTGCTCAATGTTGTTGCCGTGGGTACGACAATCGTAGGTAATTGTTGAATGATAACTATTTTTACGAAGAGAAACCTATTAATGGTATTATACAGATACATACCTCTTAATTTGAGTATCGAAATTGTAAATAATTATCTTTTCTTTCTTTTCTTTTTCTTTTTTCTTTTTTGTAGTTAAACATTGCCCTTACTTTAGGATAACATTATCCTGTGTTGTAAGGACGTTTTTACATACATAAATTTCACGTGGACAAACACCCAGATGCGAAACAACTATCTGTGGGTCGCACAAATAGTTGTCCCGTGTGGGAATCGAACCCACGACCCCCGACACCGAAGCCAATGCCTTGGCAACTGCGCCACGGAGTCATCATCTTTACTGAATGATGGTAATTTTTTTGGATTTGCATCGTAAAAATTTCAATTTAACTTCTTTCGTGTAGAGTATTTTCATTATAGGTATACTATTAACTACTAACGACCCACCCTGCTCCGATTATACAGATTTAAGTTTTCACAGTAATAATACATAAGCCTATGTCCATCTGGAGTCAATTACCTTTTCAATGGTTTAAGAATTTTTAAATATGCGGTCGCTGAGATTGCCTACCTCCAACAATGATTTAATTTATTATGATTATGTTATTTAATATGTAATTGACATTTGCATGCTGAAGTCAGCTGAATATCTTATATATAAAAATGGATTGCTGTTCGTTAGTCTCGCAAAAACTCGAGAACGGCTGGACCAATTTGGCTAATTTTGGTTTTGAAGTATTTGTGGGAAGTCCAGGGAAGGTTTGAACGATGAGAAATTATGGAAAAATTGCATTGAAGATCGATCGAATCGAACAATTTTATTTTCCCATACAAACTGTACCTGTCAACTATGTCTGTGTAACTTGCCAAAAACTTTATGCGTACGTTCCGATTCCTCTAAAAATAATTTATATGGCAAAACAACGTTTGCCGAGTCAGCTAGTTTTGCATAAAACTTATGATAATTAAGATCACAATGTACTACCATATTCTGGCAAAAAAGATATTCATTCATTCATTCAACAAAGTCATTTAAACTCGCTTTTATACAATATTATTTGATTGAACAAATTAAATTACAATAAAAAATAAAAATGTGAGCCGTCACGGGACGCCTGGCAGATGTGAAACATCGACATTATTTTGTAAAAGTAATATGCAGAAAAGAACAGTGATAGGAACTAAATATGTCATAATGATAAAATAAAATATTACGATTTTTTTCCAGATAACGATGACTATTTATTGAATAAACATTTATTTTCATTAAATACAAAAATTTACTTCAAATCGTGACTACTTAATTCGTTTAATCAGGGACTTCGGTAATAGTAATCGGTTGTTTTTTTTTTTTGGTAAATCGTGTATTTTGGAAATTACATTTAGATACAAATTACTGAGTAATGAAATATGCATAATATTTTTCGATCTTACCGACGTAATAATCGGCACGTCACCACGGCATGCTTCGCCACTCCAGAAATCGGTTTTACGTGCGGCTATAGATGTTTCACATCAATAACAATAATACTAACGAAATCACAGGTAGTCCAACAAAGCGGCTTCGTGCCAAACACAGACGACTTCAATTTGTAACATAATGTAACACAATTTGTAACATAAAGCTAAAATAAAGACACACTACCTAAGTCCTCCATGCTTTGGCTCAATAACGCCTCGAACGTGTGCAGGCTGTAGCTCTCCGCGTCCATTCCCTTCGCCAAAGTGTTGCGGAGGTGCATCTCGTACTCGAGAAGCAGGCGCGAGGTGGGCGAACCAGGGGCCGGAGTGGCACTCGATTGCGAAACCTGCCGTGATAGGCACGGCTTCGGCTGCTAATGACAAAAGTTTTTTTTTTTAATGTGGAAAAGTGGAAAGCGAGAGATGTTAAGTAATAACCGCCCATGGACATTTGCAACACCCGTAGGGTTGCAAATGCGTTGACACCTTTAAATAAAGTGAGCCCCGGCTACCTCACTCACCAGACGAAACGCAGAAGTGTAACACTACTTTACGCCGGCCCTCTCTGCGGTAAAGGAAATTACCAGGCTGGACCTACCCATTCGTGCAACAACTAATGAACACTAATGCGTGGCCCTACCACAGTAAAAGCTCACTTTGTTATTCCGTTATTAAAAGCGTTCCTACTCAGATATTTCAAGTGAAAACTCGGCAATTCTGTCACTTTAAAAAAAAAGCGCTATAAGTTAACATTTTAATACTATTTTAATACTTTAATAATAAATAATTTCCAATACATACAATTTTTTTTCCAATAAATACTTCCTAAAAATTATTTTCTTAACTACTTTAAATAACGTTTACAAGTTGTAAAGCTAGATAGTTTTCACTTTGGACGTGTTTTTTGTTTAATGCCGTTAGCAATAATAAGACTATTATATAATATAATAATAAGACTATATTGTTGACGAATTGAGTTCTTTTGACTACAGTGCTTTTACTTGTAAGTATTTTCTGGTTATCTATCATTGCTTTTGTCAGTAAATCAGCATCTTCCGATATTGGATTGACATCTTTCGCATGAATTGTAAATATTTGAATCCAAGTAATAATCGAACTTATTAGATAGAGTTTCATCTTTAAATAAAATACAGAGGTTTACGAGGAACAATCCGAAATATTCTATTCCCGATCAAATGATTGAGTTATAATAAAACTTATTAATTATCAATAAAACTTATTTAGAATTTGAGTACTGACCTCTTAGAATCTTAATGAAATTAATACAATAAAAAAAAATGTTTAAAATCAAAAACGATGTTGGTTTAAAGTTGGCACGTCTTTAACAGAAATGGAGCTCACGCGTGAACATTTCCGTGCCAATTTTATTTATCACAATTTTCGTCGCGGCTTATCTCAAGATAAATTTCTCAGCGAACTTGTTTCGATTTATGATGTTGAAGCACCGAGTCAAACGACAATGTACCGAGTTGCGACGCGGTCGTGTGTCGCTCAGCACTATTTCTTCTGCAGGTCGACTAAGAACAGCGGTTACGCCTGAAAACATCGCAGCCGTGCGAACTATTATATTAGATGACCGTCATGTGACATAGGAGCAGATTCGGGCTGTTATCAGTATCGGAATGACTGCAATTCAGTCGATATTACATAGTGAGCTGTGTGTATGAAAACTAGTTTCCTCCTGGGTTCCCCACAATTTGTCCGAAGAGCAAAAGGTGGCTCGTGTAGATAGATGCCGGAATACTCTGCAACGCTTCAACTGAGGGTAGTCAAATGCCGTTTATAATATCGTCTCGGGTGACGAATCGTGGATTTATTCATACGAACCTGAAAGAAAACATCAGTCAGCAGTTTGGGTCTTCGAGACGAGGTCCAACCAGCGAAAGTGGTTCGCTCCCGCAACGTGTCAAAGAAAATGCTCGCTACATTTGTTTCGAATAAGGGGCATGTTGATACAAATCTTTTACAGGAACGCAGAACGGTTACCGCTGAGTGTTTGTTTGCCAGAAATGATAGCCGAACTCCGAAAAATAACCCGAAACGTCGTATAATTTTACATCACGATAATGCCACCTCCCATACGGCTCGGAAGAAAAATTATTTTTTAAGCAGGAAAACGTTGAGCTGATGAGCCATCCTCCGTACAGTCCTGACCTAAGCGCCAACGATTTCTTTACATTCCCTAGAATGAAAGATTTACCACGCGATCAACGGTTTACAACGCGACTCCGAGGCAGCTGTGGAAGCGTACAAATCAGCCATTTTGTCAAAATCAACTACAGACTGGAATTACTGTTTTAATGATTGATTTGCACGAATGGAAAAGTGCATTAAGTTGAACGGAGAATACTTTCTACGAAAAACAATAAAATATAATTTAGTTACATCGTGCATGTGGTTTTTCTTATTCCCGATCATTTCGGTGTGCCCGTCCGTATACATGTTTGAAAAGAAAGTAGGTAGCGATAAATCATCGGACACCCAACAATCCTTGTATACAGCAATACCTATGCAAAGAGCTGATAATTTTAGATCACATGATAAGAAAAGGAAATACCGGGTGATGATGCTGGCGTGGGTCGCGGCGTTGGCAATGCTCTTGGTCGGAGTTCCCGTTGGAGGATGACGGAGTGGTCGCGTAGCACTGGTTGTCGAACATCACGTTGTCAGACGGTGGTGACAGGTCCCGCTCACCACCACCCAGTTCCAAGTATAAGCCGCGCCCCGGATAACCGCTTGGCGCCGCCCCCGCACCCACACCCCTACTGCGCAAATAATATTGAATGTTTTCACGTTTAGCTCCATCACTTAGTTTCCAATGTTATTATCTGAAATTATATTATGACTAGCCTTACGTCCGCGGCTTCGCCGGCATTGAAGCCCTTAAATAAATATCTATCCTTAAGAACCCTTTATAACCCTTTTTCCAATTAAAAATATCCTATGTCAGGCTCTAAACTATCTGTGTACCAAATTTCATTTAAATCGGTTCAGTAGTTTAGGCGTGAAAGCGAGACAGACAGAGTTACTTTTGCGTTTATGATATATTATATATTATAAGTATGAATTTTTTGCTTTAAATTTATTGAACCTAGCACGATGTTACAATCTTCTCCAGGTTATCCAATTAATGATCCAGATCCAGATACCCCTTTAATTCTCCTGCGCCCTGTGCACCCTTTTTCATATGCACCCTAACCTTAATCTTTAAGTTCGTGACTTGGCTGAGTTTTTACCTGGCTGAAGGGTAGCGCTGTGAGCTCTGTCGGCTGTTGTTGTTGACGACGTGCGAGTAGTGGCCGTGGGGGTGCATGTGCTGGGGGTGGCGGTGGCCGTGGGCGCCGCACGAGGGCGGACAGGGCCCAGCGACGCCGTACCGTCGACGACCCATTTCCGGAGAGGTGACAGGGCTTTCAGTCGACGGCATCGGCTTAAGCATACGCTTCAACGTGCTCGAGTCTGTGAAGAGTACACGTTTCATTTTATTGTACGCTACTCTTATCGCTTATTTCTTCTATATACTCTTCTCTCCTCTATTATACCTTGCGAAATTTTATGTTTTTGTTTTATCTTTATATATAAAAAAATTGCATCCGTATCTTAGTGGCAATAAAACTAAAAAAGTAGCCAAGACTTGATAATTTGTTCACAACTTAGCCATTGTCCAGGAGAATGTCTTTTAAAATTTTAATTCTGAAATCACAACGGTAACAAGAAATCCACAGCGAAGCTTGGCTGGATGTAGCTCGTTTAATGTATAATAAAACTAAACTGGCAACAAAAGTTATCACACCATATTTGTATTACACAATTAAGCGATACGAGCTGCCTATAGTTTGGGTCCACGTGAGTTATCATGGCATCTTTTAAAGAATATAAAAGTTTTAACGACGCCTTCTCTGTGCATATTTGAGAACCACGATGGTATGAAAATATCCACATTTTTACAAATAAACGTACCACTTCGGGGACGTTTTGATCCACTGGAACTACCAATGTTTAGACTGGATAAAACCAGAAAGTCGTTTTTTGGTACTTTGGTACAACTTTTATAAAAGAATAAATACAATAATAATTTTGATGACATTCACGAACAAAACAAATAAGTGTAAACACTTTCCAATATTTTGTAAAAGCTACGCTAATGTAAAGGACCTACTATAATCTTAATCTCAAAGAATATCATTAAAAAAAAAGAGAAAACAAGACGGCAGAATTTCTTGCCAGTTCTCCTCTGGATAATTTAAATCAAGGGTGAGCAACCTTTTTAATCAATGGGCCAATTTAAATTTCAAATTTTTTGGCGGGCCGCACACAATAATTTACGAAACTTTATTTAAAATGAATATTAGAATAAAAAATATAAAATAAAAAAAAAGTAAAGATTTCATTTACAAAATTTAATGCAAGGTAAAAACAAACAAGAAAACAACAGAAAAACGAACAAAAAATATTTCGGTTCGGTATGTACTACCATTTTATTATAATTAATTTTGTAACAATATATTGATGGGAAAAATTCGATAAAATAAATTCAATTTTAGAAATGCTTGCGGGCCGCATCAACATGTTTAAGGGGCCGCAAGCTGCCCGCGGGCCGTGCGTTGCTCATCCTTGATTTAAATAACTGACCCTGTAGTAGGTTTTTGACGTTCAATAAGATATTTAAACAAGCTTATAATATTAAATAAAGAAAGTTTTAAAAAAAAGTACAAAAAAATAATGCATTTATCATTAAAAAAAGGAGGCAGCACGTAAGAAGAAATGGGAAACTAATTAATGCAGGTGTAGATTGAGCTAGACATATCAACCCAAAAATGAATTTCTATTTATAGTTAAATACGATGATAATTGCCACTCACTGTGCGTTTTCTGTTTAGATTTTAGCAATGTTATTATTAGTAACAATAAATAAATTAAGAATGATTTAATATGTTTAAAAAATAACCGAATATTTTATGAAGATAACGCTATAAGAATTAACATACCCATATTCATGTCTTCTGTACTCTTGGACTTGGTACGCCGTGAGCCAGTGTTGTTGTTTATGACATTATGATGATGCATTGCGTGCTTGTCAGACTCACGGGACTAAAAATTTTAAACAATTATATTACTTCTATACAATTTTTATAGCCATGATAACTTATTGTCCGGGCGCTCGCCTTAAATTCAATATACTCGAGGAACCCGAGTTCGATCCTCGGTGCCAGCACCAATTAAATTGTTAATTTTAGTACTGAATTATCACGTGATCTGCGGTGAAGAAAAACATTTTGAGGAAACCTGCATGTTTTCGAAATAATAAAAAAAATTCAATGGAGGCCTTTGTCCAGCAGTGGGACATGTTTAGGCTTTAATTTACTTTACTTTTTACAATTTTAACTTATCAATTGAAAAGTAGTTTTACATCTTTACGCTTATATAATTACGAAAACAAGAATATAGTTATTAGATTTAGATGTTAGAATAGACATTGTTCAAATGGGTTAACGAGATTTAAGTTGAAAGTGGTTTTGGAATTACCGATTCGTTGCCGTCTCCATAGTCAACGCTCTTGGGCATGTGCTGCAAATGGTCTTTGCCGGAACGAGTAGAAGTGGATGATGACTTCGATGTTGTAAGTGTACCTCCTGCTTGCACCCCCTCGGATTTCAAGTCTTGACCATGTTGGGCAGCGCCTCCACCGGACGGCCCTTGATTTTCCTCAGATGTCTGTAATTTAGAAACAGTATACGATTCAATTCTAAAATCGGGCAATAATTGTTTTGCTCTCAAAATTAATTTCCAACTATTGAAAGTAATGTTATGCTTATCTATCTGTCATAGACTTGTTTCTGTCTTAGTTGAAAATAAGCCAAAATCATCGTGGTTAAGGCAGAGGAGACTTACATTAGTGCCATGCGTGCCGACCGAGGCAGTTACTGTCTTAGGTGCTGTAGACGTGTTAGTAGTCATAGTCGACGTCTCCTGCGATTTTGGGGGACGCGTAGGCGGCTGAGCTTCAGTCTGCCGTGCAGCCGCTAAAACAAAAAATATGTTGAGAAAAAAGGTATCTTTCATATGATAAGGAAAAGTTTAAAATAATATAATATTACGAATAAGAAAAGAAGATGGTTTATAATTATTGTTACTACATATTATATTTATTTTATTTTATTTTATTTTTTCAATATAATAAACACGAAAGTTTTCATATATGTATGTCAACAAACATCCATTGTTACTCTTTCACGCAAATTTTACTGAATGGATTTTAATGAAACTTTACAATAATATAGCTTATACATCAGAATATAACACATAGGCTATAATATATAAAGATACAAGGGTGTCTCAGAGTAACTGCGGCTGTTTGTTACGCCTTCACGACTAAGCCCCATAACCAATTTTGGTATAAAGATAGTACTAAGATAAGATTATTAAGACTAGATAGTATAAAGACTACTCGAAGTACTAATCCTACACAGAAGAAATCGCGGGCATCAGGTAGTTATTAATTATAATAAAGGATTTATAACATCAAAAGTATAATTATTATAAGGACTGTCCTTTGTCAGCCATAAAGCATGCGCTTGTTCATAAAAATCCTAGGAAATATCACTAACAACATAATTTACTTGTTTTTCCGACTCCACCCGTGTAGCAAAAGTAACGATGTTTTTTTGAACTAAAAATTTTAAGGCGCTCTTTAATCTTCCACTTAACAAGCATTGTGAGTAACATACTGGCATTTCAACAAAATTTTAGCATTTACATTTCAATAGAATTGAATAATGTCACAAAATTTGATACTGGATAAAACCTTTAACGTTAATTTCAATCGGTAATTTTTATTTTAATCTGTTTCCTTTTAATATTTGCGATGTATTATTGTTTTCATAACCCTCTTTAATTTTCAAAGATAGGCTTAGCAGTGATAAAACAAAACAACCTCGATTATATATTTACTGAATACTATCAAAGCAACGGCGTTAAATTCACCAAGTGCTTTTTCATCTTGGTGAATTATTTCTTTTTATCTTTTTATATAAAGTTTTAGCTTCCAGTATACAGAACTAAATCTATCTTCTATTCTTAACCTTTTTCATAGAGATTTATAAAGATTAAATAAAGCTTTAATGAACTCACATCTTGTTGCAGGTGGCTAATAATTCAGTTTAGTTGTGTAATTGGCAGATAACTCCAGGATACAATGGAAAGGAAAGGAACAAAATCATTTGAAAAAGAGAAAAACTGTTATAAATTATAACCTAAGATCTACTTACATTTATTTTGAACTAATTCAAACTTTAAATTTATCTATAGCATTCCCAGCTGAAACCAACTTCTAAGTTTATAACATTATAAAATGGTCGTTAACCTACAAAGAGTTTTCTTTGAAGACTGACTAACATGCTTTTACGGCATGATCGTTAGAAACGCAAAGAATCAAGTTTAATTCCGTCGAATACAACTTCTATCTTAATGTTGAAAGTTATGTATCAGGGACGAATAGTTAGTGAATGTTATTGAACATTTTCAATATAATGAACAATATATTACAAATGCAACTTTCTAAGAGAAAAAGAAGAAATAAGTATTTGTGCTCGCAAAATTCTAAGTGTAATTTTTTTCTTTTAAAACCGTTACAGGCGTAGTACATTTGTTAATATTCATACTCTATCTTGTACGGATGATTTGGTGAACGTAGATAGTGCAAATAACCAGATCAATTCATCGCGTAAATGTATTTTTAAGACGGGTAAAAACATGCAGCATTTATTACAGCAAATTCTGTCAATTCAAATAAATTTGTGAACATGTAAATTTGAGCACAACGGTTGTTATTATTATTTTGTAATGTTTATTTTTAATTGACTTTTCGGTAGTGCGCATGTCAGTCCCAACGTGCCCTAATTTTATGTTATTTATTACTATGGCTTATTTCTAATACGTATTATAAATTCATATTGTTGTATGAATTTTTGCATTGTCTCACTATATAGGTGGCGTCATAAATAATTAAAAAGCCTACATTATATTTGCTTAATTTCATGTCTCTTATCAAATTGTTCCTGTTAGGCTCATTTCTAACACATTCCATGAAGATGATACATCCAGTGAAGATAGATAAAGAGGAGGTGAAGTTGAAATAGTTTTCTTCCTTAAGAAGGCAATGTTGTTACATAGAATGTGTCCAGATCTAAGAGTCTAAGATTGTTATTTTTGGTTTAATCATTGCTTTCCATAAAAATTGTTTTCTCTCATCTTTCAAGCTTGTTTTAACATTTGTTTTCTTTCAAACCGTGTTTATTATTTAATTGGAATAGTTACAATTTGGTTAAAACTTACGCTTTGGTGGCGGCTGTGTTGCAGGTTGCGAGTTTGTGACATTGTCGTACAACGAAGTGGAGGAAGTTGCGGCAGCGACCTTGTCGGAGCGATTTGCTGTACCGCCCGGTGCTCCGGTCTCAGTTTCTATGGCACGGGCGGTGGTACGTGGCAGAGTCGAGGAACCTATGACATGGGAAGATTTAGTACTTAGGGATAGAGATTTCTCTATATGTTAGCGGGATTTATACTCTGACTTACGATATCGCGGGTCTTGGGCCCTGAGCCTTGCGTATTGCTCTTGAGTCATGCACGTGCATTGCGGCTCGCGTCCGTAAGTCAGACTGTAACACATTTTTATTACATATTAGAATCATCTACAATTCGAGATAATTTTAATAAATATTATTAAATAAAAAGGTTACCTAGAGCGATTGGGACTAGCGGGTGTGGACACCGGTTTCCTTTTAGTTTTAAACTTTTGCTTGCTCCCCGGTGGCTCCAATTTTAAGCTGTAACTCGATGAAGCCTTGCGCGAAAACTTGAACGATGGTGACTAAAAACCATATTTAAAAGGGAAATTGGTAACATACATTATAGGAATTATCAAATACATACGTTTATTTATACTGAGTCGTTTATTTAGTCTAAGTTGTTGGCCTTCGAGAGACAAGAATATTTTTTTAAATTTATTTTACGTAATATATTTCGATTCTATTACGTGATATATATTGCATTGTCGAGACTTACACAACATTCTCTAAACTGTTTGGCATCGATTGGAGATGTGAAATTTAATCCCCATGTATCGTTCGTCATTGGGTCCTTCCAATACACAAAGCATTCTGAAGCTTGTCCTATCCGGGTGCCTGAAATAAAACATTTAAAAAAAATTTACAGACAACATTTAAATAATAGTTTAAAATATATATAATAGTTTAAAAACATTTGGCAGGTTTAAATGGATTTCACTGTAATTTATACAAGACGTATTATTGACCCTCAGATCCTCCTTCATTGTACAGCGATGAAATTTTCTGTAGTAAAAAGTTGTAATCATTTCCATTAGTTTTTGTATTTTAACTGTTTAACTGTGTGTTTCGTTTAGCACATGCATCACTTGCGCAACGTTATTATGAAGCTGTTCTGTAATCAGTTTTATTGTGATGATGATTTTAGTTGTGCAAATAACCACCACACATCAGAATGTGTTTCTCTGGTCCCAAACCCCTAATTATACAAAACAGCCAATTCGCAGCTTTAAGTTCAGACTAATTAAACATAGCAGAAGTAACACAAAGTCAAGCATGCGCCTAACAATAGCTTCTGCGTGCTGGTACGGTTTTCAGTCGATTACCCGCTTTACTATCTAGTGTAATTTTAAAACTGGGCTACGCCGTCGACTGGCGCGTTTGTCGATTTTTCCTCTATAAACTTCTTCGTGTGGCGCCAACGTTACAACCAAAAGAATTGTTTTATATCACAGGCACATAAAAAGCTTAACAGCAGAATGTCTATAAAATAACGAGTTTAAACACCGTTCTCGTGTTTTTCATGTTTTGTTTAGCGAACTCTACAAAGTTTCATCACAAAGCTCGAATTTAGTTATTACGAAGTTAGAAAAATGTGAAGAGATGCTGTAGTTATTTCAGATGCAAATTGAATAGACCTTCTGTTAGTACCGAATTATTGTGTCCTAAATTAAGAAAGAGAAATGTGTGTCGTTTTGTCGAGTCAGAGTATTATTATGAAGAGAATCACTGATGAATGAATTCTGTGTATCTGGATAGTTTCAATAATAGGCCATATAATGAAATAGCTAGTAAGTATAAAATAATTTTCATCGATTGTTTATTTCGTGTTTGTAAGGGATTTAATGTGCATTTATCATTACTAACAGGTTATAAATACGCTTTATGCTCTTTATATATTACATTTAAAAGTTAACTTTATTTCAGTTTCCTTAAACAACATTAATTGGTTGCAATTGTCAAATTCAAAAATATAAATCCTTTTAAAATAGTTTCATTTATAATATATAATCGCGTAAACATAGATAAAATTAAATAATTAGTTTTACCTACAAGGAACCGTGATGGCTCAGTGTCCGAGCGCTCGCCTTTAATTCAATATACTCGAGCAACCTGAGTTCGATCCCCGGTGCCGGCACCAATGAAGTTTTTAACTTTAAGTGCTGACTTATCACGTGCTCCGCGGTGAAGGAAAACATCGTGTGGAATCGTGCATATTTTCGAAATAATAACAAAAAAAATATATTTCGAAGATATGTGAAGTCCGCCAATCCGCGGTGGGGCCGCGTGGTGGACTATGCCGTGATACCCTCTGTATAGAGGAGGCCTTTGCCCAGCAGTGGGACATGTATAGGCTGTTACTTTACTACCTACAAGGAGAGGTCATCGTGTGTAAACTTAAATGGTATGCTTCTCTGTATTTGTTAGTCAATCCTCCAAACATTCCGTAAGTACACCTACAAATATGTTTAACAACGCTGCACGATACATAAAGAAAACTAATAAAATTGCTTAGTGCTATTCATAAAAAGAATGGTTACTTCATGTTACAAAGATACATAGAGATGCCTGAAAATAAAGTTCTTACAACTTTTATCGGTGTTTCTATATTTGGCTACACAGTACTACGGAGATTTAATTGTAATTTAATTGTAAATACATTTGCTTAAAACAGGGTCAGTTTATTGAGTTCTATTTATAACGATGTTTATTAAAACAGATGGGTTACTAACAGACGGGGGACTAAAACAGATAAAGGTAAAGTAAGAATATAATAGGGAATAAGCGAGTAACAGATAACGCTATTCGAAGCCATTTTGTTTAGAAAATATTTATTTTACCATGTTTTTACTCTAGGAAAGTTTAATATTCGACGGAAAGCAATGTGAAAATGTGTAATTTTACAAAAACTTTTATTCAATTTAAAGAGAAAAGGCTTTAAAAAGGTTACAAAGATTTTAAGAAATAACGATTTTTATAAGCATTATTTGTTCAGACATGTATGTATGTATTCTTGCCGTGATCTTCTACCTCAGCCTGATTTTTTTTTTCATTATCAGTATTATTGTTATGTAATTTTTGCTTCCGATCTTTTTGATGATTTTTTTCTCTACACATAAGAATACATTTTTAACATAATACGAATTCGCGGATAGCAGTGACAGTACAAAAGTAAAATTCTCAGCTGGCTATTTGCTCACAAGTTAAAAGTATGTTTGTAAACCGAATATTTAGAAAGTAATTTGCATTTAAATTATATATTCATATCCATGTGGACAATCGCTAGCAACAGCTAATAAACAAACAGGATATAAAGTAGTTTTTTATGACGTGGAAGAATTCGAAAATCTTTAAAAATTATAAAAACAATCTTTAAATATCGGTGCCAGTTATAGTTAAAATTCACACATTTTTTAATTATAAAGGGTATTATTTTAAAAATCGGCTACAAAAAGCTACAAAGAGAGAGAGAGTGGAAAAGTTTATTTGCCGAGGTTCATAATTAAAGTGTGCATATTTATGAGTTTTGAAAAGCACCAGGCGCCCGCGCGCAATATGACAATTACTGCCACCATCTGAGCCCACAACAACATGTAATCCAACCCAAGTTTTATTAAGAACTATCACCCATTTATTTGGTACCGTAGTTTAGAGGTACCAAACTCTATTAATACTAGTCTTTGATATCTTTTTAACGTTGTTGCGAAAACTTTTTATGTTCAGAATTAAAGATGTGTATAAAATATGAAAAAAAAAAAAACAGTCAATTAGAATTCTAATAAGTCGTTAAAACCTAAGCATATTAATTTGAAGTTACGCTCTATTGACACGAAGTGAATGAAAATCAACCTTAGCTATGCTATATTGTAAATACATTTGTAACAGATTTCCTGAAATTTAATTTTGTACTGGAGCAAATTTCCTGTGGTCTATATATTAAAATTTAAAAGTCTGCGAGGCTTTCCGATTCATTGTTTATATTTATTTTTCCTTTCTTTATATTATATCTCAAAGGTGTTTTTTACAAATCGCGATAAATTCCATAATGCTTCATGAAATTTAATGATTCTAACATAATTTAAAAGTAAAGATAGCTAAGTAGACTTAAAAATAAATTTTACAAATTTTACGATTCGATGATTGGTCGGCTGTGTGAAAAAATGTAAAACTAATATAATTATCTAATATTTTCGTTATTAGCTTAATAGCAACGTACCCGGTTGAAGTAGTCTTACGTCGAGAATCTTGTCAACTTGGGAATTGTAGGCGGTGATGTGGAACACACACTCGGGCGAGTCCTGGATGCAGGTGATATTGACAGGCACCAGGTCCTCCGAAACCTGCTGCCATTTGACAGTACCAGCGCCACTCGCCGACACGTGGAACACCTCCGCCCAAAGTCTGCAAACGTAAAAGGACGCCAGTTATCACCTGCAAAGTACAGTGTTGCAGAGGCATCCAATATACGTAATACAAGCATACAAAATAGGTAAAGCGACATCCTTACTAATATTATAAACGCGAAATTTTGTATGTATAGATGGACGTTTGTTACTCTTTCACGCAAAAACTGCTGAATAGATTTTAATGAAACTTTACAATAATATAGACTATATATCAGAATAACACATATGCTATAACTTAAAACGATAACGATATTGTGTTAATTGTCCAAAATATAGGCAATAATAAGTGTCAACTAAGTAGTTAAAACATTCAGCTTTCTGCGAGATTCTGGTGTATAATAAAAAACTCATTGTTAATTCCCTTTGGCCGCGCGGACGAAGTCGCAGTTAACAGCTAGTGTATATTAATTCAAATACCAACTGCGACTTGAATTCTAATTTCGTATATGAATATACCAAGTATTACGGTTTAAAAATTTTAATAGTAATGCGAGAAATGCGTGTTTCATTTAATAATTCAAAATTGAAAGACGACCATTATTAAAAACAAATTGATTAATCATATCTACATCCGACTTAATTTAAGACAATAACCTGTGAATATTTGATGAAGCAAGAGGTTAATTGCCATTATTTCCTACAACTTCTAAGAGCCAAGCCATAATACAAACAATTTGAACTAGGTCTCAGCTTGTTTGATGTCGCTAATTATGTTACTCGACATTAAGAGTACCCTCACTCAGGTATTAAATTTATATGCGAGGTAATTTAAAGAATCTAATTTAAACTTTATGTCAATGCGATAAATGTTGTATTAAACTTCCTTTGTATAATTTAATTGATTTAGAAGTGGCAAAATATGAAAGTGTAAAGCAACCCTTACTATAAAAAAGAAATATAGTATAAGTTTTGTAAACACTTGTTTGAGATCAAGTGGGATTGTCAAATCTTATTCAAAATAAACATTGTATGTGGCATTTCTTATAATTATCTATTTATATCCCGAATATTATTTGAAAAATTGCATGATTGCTTTCATTTGAAGAGAATTAAGTGCTTAATGATTTTCATTCAATTTAGCATTTTTCCTTTTTTGCTTTCAATATAAAAAAAACTGTGTTAGGAGTAATTAGAACACGATAAATTTACATATAAGCTTAACAACAGGCTTAACACTGACGAAACGAAAAAAACATTCGACAAACTTTCAATCTCAAAATACAAATGAAAAGACAATTGTTGTATTGTCTTTTGATTTATATGCGACCTTTTTAATATTTTTAAAAGTTGTCTGATTACAAATAAATCAGCATATAGCCCTGGGTATAATGACAAAACTGGAAACATCCTTGTTTGTATCGTGCTGTATCAGTTGGTTTTTCTTATTGGTCATGATCCAATGATATTTTCAGTACAGCGGCGAAAGGCAATGCGATGCTCCAATCGGCTCACCAGCCGAGGAAAGACTTGTTTTCTTGGGGTAAAGAAATTCGTGTAATTGATTTACAACCCTGTTGTATATAATTACAACAAACAATTCTTATCAAAATGATGCTCATATACAAGAAGAACTAAAATACCTGTTACCAGATTTTTGTGTATATAAAGGCATTAATGCTTTAAATTTGAATTTTCAGTCATTTATCTGCGCTCAATAAAATTAAAATAACGTTTTTAATGCAGTAACATTATAATTATATAAACCACCGGCATTTTGTCGCCAATTTTATTTCGAAAAAGTAGATTTCTATTACTATCAAGAAGCAGCAAGCTTTAATGAACGCAAAAACGCAGGCCACGATTTAAATAACCTTAAACATATCAAGATACGATAAAAATATTAAAAGCATTCAATTAGAGAAGTTTATAACGAGAGAAGGTATGGACATACCTTAATAGATGACCATCACGCCTACGGGAGTTCTGCCACGGGCTGTCTTCATAGCGGTACGCCTTGCGGAGGATGGGCGCGCATGAGCACGACGACAATTTATTGCCCATCGTGCGCGTGCCGCACTCGGCGCACTGCACTATGCTGCCTGCAGAATAACACGCTTTTTAACACGGCAATCCCTAATCCCTAATTCCTAATAATAAATGTAAGTGTGAGTTTGTTTGGTACGCTTTCATTCCAAACCACCCCTCAACCGATCATGAAACTTTGTACATATATTGTTATAGGTATTAAAAAGAACATATTCAGGATTCTTTGTATTAAAAAAATATATATTTATTTAACGGCATCAACGCGAGCGAAGCCGCGGGCTAAAACTAGTGAGTTATTACTCCTCTGAGCTCTCTTCAAACTGTGCATCCGAGATTGTGCATCGTCGATGTGATCAACATTTCAGATTTACTAACATTAAAATCCACACTTCTTCAAGCTATACTCGACCTTTAAGTTCATGAATAAAATCTTGGCTCTGATTTTTATAAAATCAACTAACACTTATTGATTTCTTGATTTAACCCGAATATTATACATGATCACCGGAGAATCTGTCAAGAAAACTAGAAAGGTTCGAAACGTCGGGAATTAAAAATCAAAATTAAAACGCGATAAAATCCTCATTTTCCCTCACAGTTTCATTTAATATGTGATAAGTACACTTGATCAAATTCCATTCTGTATTTCCTCCAAGATTCACTTATACTCTACATTCAAGAACACAGTGAAATGATCTGTAAGGAATCAAATTATCTCACGAATAACGTTAAAATATCAGCAACTTAGTACTGATCCTAATATTCAGCAACATTTTTAAAGACACATATGAGAAATATTCTCTTAAGATATTAGCAAACGGCGTGTCGCTCATAAATGCCAGTTGAAAGAAAACATACATTACGTAAAGTTTATATGTCAAGTGCTAATTAACATCAACACGGCAACAGCAAAAAGGCTGACGCCTAAATTGTCTTTAAGTTTTTGTTGCATACACAGTTCAGCATGTATTCTTAAATATAATTCCTATGAAGGTAAAAATGAGGTGTTTTAATTTTAAATAAATGAACTAAATTTTTCCAACATGACCGTATAGATAGATCCATCCTTAAGTGTTTTTAAAAATTGCTATAAGCCTATTGAAATTAATTTAACTTTAATTTTAACAAATGTGTTAAGATCGTTTTTATTTCTCTGAATTGTTGATAAAAGCCAATTTTCTGTTGTAATACAATTTATTAGCCCAGATATTTTATTAGCCAATTAAAATATACGTATTTGTACAACTTTTATGTAGGTTTTTATGTAGGCTAAACAGTTGTCAGAACTTGTATATTATTTAAATAAAAACCTTACTGGGATTGCGTAAATATTTTACTCTCTACGTTTAGAATACCAAACTAATCAAAAAAAAATCTACGTTTATGTTTACTGTTTAGTTCTACTACAGATATCTTTGCAGTGGAGCAAAGATGACCGTCATAGCTCAGAAGATTAGTAAGCTGAAGTGGCAGTGGCTCGTAGAACCGATAACCGATGGGAAAGAAAGATTCTCAAGTGGCAGCTTCGCACTGGCCATTATAGTGTCGGTCGACCCCCAACTAGACGAATTGGTGACATGTCTATCAAATGAAATCTGCAGGAAGGATGCAGGTGACTCAAGATCATGCTTCATGGCAGTCTTTGGGGGATATATTCAGCAGTGGACTCCAGAAGGTGGAAATGATGTTTTCTGTGATGATTATTTTTTTCTGCGTGTTTTTAGTGTGTGCGTTCGGTGTGTGCCTTACCCGCGGTCCCGTGATGTCACCAGGTGCCATCAGTGCGCGAGAGGGAAGGTCCGCGGTTCAGACTCTGCGAGCGCTGCGTTCCGTGTCTGTGGTGATGCTTCACAACGCCATGCTGCAAGTCAGGTGTCAGGTTATGAACCACCTGGTGAAGCTTGTCAAAACATGTGCTTTTATACTTCATAGATAATATTTAGCTTTTACTTTAAGGGTTAAATTAACACTATTTCTATATCAGGTCACCAATGGTAATTAATTTAATATTACTTTATGTGATATATATATTAAGCTGCATATTAAACACATAAATGTCTAATATTTGTCTTAAAGCTGAGCATACATGCATAATGAGTGCACTTATTTGTAACAATTTTAATTTTTTCTTCAAATATTAAAGATAGTTAAAATAGTTGTCATAAAAATAGGGCAAAAGCATTTTATATTTTTTGTATAAATCTTGTTTTCTTTCATAAGAAATAAGTTTCTCTTTTTTTACTTTTATAATTATTAAAATGGCTGTAGAAAGTTTGGAATGGAAGTAAATGTAGGATGGAATGACATGCATGAAAGCAAAGTTGAAACACCTACTATTATTGTTTTTGTATTGTTATATATTTAAAATCCATTTAAACATATAAATAATAATTATTTTGACGCGAAGAAATAATCCATTTGTTAATATTGCGACACTTTAGTGCGAGTATTTACGTATCATGCATAACATGACGTCGCTACACGTTCAATCGATTTGAAAACTTGTGTTATTTTAACATATTAGTTACAGTGAATTCATCGCAATGTGCTTTAGTCGCCGTTGGTTATTAAATATTTACATTATCCTTACATTGGCAATTTGTATTCATGTTAAGGATAATAAATATTGATGACACTATAAACTTGTTTATCGGTCGCCCTCTGCGTAATGCTTTAATGTGGATATAAGCGGAGCTAGATGGATCTCTGCATTTGTAAATTCTTCGAAGCCTTACATGGTGGACTATGACAGTGTTATCCAACACATCTACACCGGAGGATCTGCTCTTGTTTAATGCCTTTACGCCATTTGCAATGTTCCTATAGCTAAAACTAAACAGCCGAGGTCCGAATCGATAAAGTGTTGGTGGAAGAGCTTGAATATTTCACTGTCACTTAATATCGGATTTCAGCGAAACTACTAAGTTGGTGCTATCAAATGATAATTAAAATTGAAGAGCCGTATTTCGATGTTGATCGTAGGGTTTCTATTGCAATTGAGTATGCTTTATATTCGGGATATACCCACTTCTCGAGTTAATACGTCCAGACATTAAGCCTCACGTCGGAATGTGTGCTACCTAATCAATAGGTGTAAATGTAATAAGGAATTTGAACGGTTCAAAACGGACAATTAAAACATTTCATAAACACGCACATTCGCATGCAAGCTTGTGGAAAATATGCTTATTGATATGTTACGATTTTTATATTTTCATAACTTTTAATTACCCAACACACTAAATTAAATATTTTTTATACATATACAAATGGTTTATACGTGTCATTATATAATTAGTAATCGGTAAAAGAAGTTATAGAATATCTATATTTTACTCTACTTCTATTCATCCATAATTATTGTAGGTGTATTAAGCTCAGGATACGGGTGTATTATTTACTTCATTTTTATTAAAACTTCAAAAGTCAGCTTAGAGTTATATAAACAAGTTTCGTTCTAAAAACAATTATCAAACAAAAACTAATATAAAAATAAAATAACTTATAAATAGTCGTAACATTTTTAAACATTTTTATTAGCCTGTACTTCAAATTTTTAGAATTTAGTTAAAAACGTGAACATGCATAAGTAAATCGCTTTACTGTGCTTAATTAGGATTGAAAATCTTAAAAGTTAGTTGTAAGTAACGCAAAAATACCTAGATTATAGACAAACACGAGGTGGGAGGGGATACAAACACTCCATGTGCAAATTAATTTAAAGGTATTACGAACCTCGAAATTGTTCCAATTTTGCGAAGAGAATTTAGCAGCCTCCACGCTCTCTTTAGCGCCCATAGTTATAGATTTGTGAGATCACTCGAATGGACTATGACAAGTCGGTATCGATGCGTATGCTCTGAACGGTTCGTGACACTATTTAATGTGGTACGACGGTGCTCTCTGTGGCTATTCGATATTGATAAGCATTGAAATACCTCTGCGAGCAGCCGTCGGTTAAGTTTAAAAAATTCACAGCCTCGAATAGTATATGAGGGGTGTATGCAGCGGGCACGCGGGCGGTGCGGTGCAGGGGCGGCGTGTAAACACCGCCGGCGGCTGCACGAAGGGCTCGCCGCTGCGGTGGCCCTGGACACGCGCGACCGGGATACCGTCCTACCTGGCGCTGAGCGTCACCGTTGGGCCAAAATGGGATATGCGGCGGCGGAGCGGCGGCGACACTAGCTCAGCTCTAAACGTCAGCGCGGACTGGGTCGCGGCCGAGCGTGCGTGGCGGCGCCGAGTGCGCACAGGGGCGGCCGTTGCGCGCCGGCCGGAGCCGAGACGCAGTGACGCCCAAGCCCACACCGCACCGCGGACAGCGCCCACCGTTCACCGCGCGTCGGACGACAGAAACGGACGAGCTAATCTGGAATTGCAACGGCCGCCCGATCGTATGCGACACTAATCAGGGCCACGCAAAACGTCACCGGATCCGTATGTATCGAGATTGGAAAGACCATCAATGGGAGTACGGTGGGGTGCGGCGCGGGGGGACGGGAGGGGGCGATGCGCGCGCATCGCCCCGAGACATTCGATTTTGGTCCATGACCGTTGGATGCTTTCTGTGGGCCTCCGGGTGATTTAATAGTTCATTCTAGCCTACAGCACCGCACACGAACCCTTGATACATACAATTATTAAACGATTTAATTTCAACTGAGATCACTTAGTATTCAAATCAAGATAGTAACATATAATAATGGTTATTATTGTTTCAATAAAGTTATCTCGTCAACCAAAAGTCAAAAATGAAACTCCATTATCTAAATAAAATAGCCTCCTTTTTTATGGCTGTTTTTGTACAATGCTTCTAGTAACGCAAACTATTAATATTTTCATCCCCTTATTCGTTATTACATCCGTGATTGTAAGCAAGACCTCCGTATTCAATTAAGACAAATTTTTATTATTTAATTAACTTTCGCTGGCCGCCTCATTCAGATGAGCAACCTTAAAATAAGAATGCTAAGATACCAAACCATACAACACCTTACCGATTTTAGTCTAAAAATATTTTACGAATTCATATAATGTGGCTCAAGTTTTTAATAAACTAAGGCCTACATAATCTCTTGGCTACTTCAGTACTTTTAAAAAAAGATGGTTTCTTACTGAAAACTCTTTTTTATAAAAATGCTAGTATTACCGAATTCCTACGCAATTATATTTCCGTTTCAAAAGACGATCATTTGATTGTTACCTTTGCAGTCTTGTAGAATAACTTTCAATAAGTCCTTGATTTAAAAATTTAAACTAACATTTGAATAAAACTTCAGCTTTTCTGTTCTGCGTTGATAACGTTCAGTTATCCAATGAAACTCTTCAGATACGAGAAAAAAACGGGAATTATTCGCTTTAAAGTTTGGACGAAAGTTTAAATTACTTTTGAAAATCATTTTTAAGCTGTTCCAAGTAAAAACTGGTACAGACAAAAAAGCATGAACTTGACTACAATCCAACTAGGTGTAAAGTGGCGATGAAGCCCTTCCTAGATGCGTACTAGCTCAGTGAGAGTCTATTCACTCTTCTCTAAGATGCCCCCGACGTTCATAGAGATCACTCATCCACGTAAAAACTTTTTTGAATATTCTTTCTTGTTTCATATACCATAAGACGTGTTGTTACACATAAAAAAACGAGAAATAAAGCCAAAGCTAATTAAAATATTCTTTTCTAAAACGTGTAAAAGCCCAAAAAGTGACTAGGGACCATAATAACGTTGAGAGTTAAAATTTAATTAAATGAATTTTTTAATGATTCCATTCACTTTATTATGACTTAAAATATTTTTATTTTTTTACAAGTTTAATAAAAATATTTTATGAATTTTGATTCAAATAAATATGAAGTAATCATTGTTTAAACACGATTTAGATATGTAAGGTACCTACCAATTTTATGTTATGTTCATACAATGTACTTTAATTTTATGACTTTCATGGATGAATATCAAGTTTAAAGCATCGACCATAGACCCCACTTGTGGAGCAACGCATGTAATACGCACACACGTTGACATATTGGAGTTATCGACTAGGCATCTTGGCCTATGTTGATGCCTAGTACACGAACGCAACTCCTCGGTATTCGTTATTGGGATCAGTATTGAATACGTTACGTGTGTCGGCTGAAATCCGGGTGGTATTGTATCCAGGAAGGTCAGAAAGAGTTACTTCATTGACGTAACTCTTATTGACGTATTGTAGGACAATGAGCACCTTGTCCTCTTAAAGGTATTTTGCTCGAAATATACGCGAAGTTATAAAATTGGCTCGAACACAACTTATTTCTAAAGCTTTTACGTTTAAAACGTTATGTTAGTGTCAAACATGACTCCAAGATATTTTGGCCTGCCTCTCTATGCACAAAAAGTTATTTGCGCTAGCTTTCTTAGTAGCCGTATGAGTGGTCATTTGGAATCGAACTGTCTTATATAATAAATATATTAGATATGTAATTTTTATATAAGGCCGAGTTCAAGTTTATTTCTAATATTTGAAAATGTACACCTAGGACCTGATAGATGAAATGATAGATAAACTCTTACAGACGCATTTTTCTCTGCGATTAGGCGTTGATGTGCTGGTTCGGAAAGATAAACCGTTGGTCTCACGAAATTCGCATCATTATTCGCATTATTTAACGGCCGACGCAACAAACGTTCACACGTGTTGGTATCCTATCTACCTAGCCTATTATTGTCTTCTGGAGTGAATATTACTTTGGTCAAATACTCAGAAAGAGGAATTTCTGTAGTTGCTTGCTTATAGAGTACGGCGTTAAGGTTTTCGTCTATGAGAAGATATCCTTATTTTAGTGTGATAGGGCTACGCAGCAGTCTGCGCTGTTGCGCGAATGGGCCAATCCGTACGGGGAAGTACTACGACTTCACAATAGACCAGCGAGAAATGTAAATATTATACTTCTGCGTTTCGTCTGGTGGGTGAGTGATCGGAGCCCAATTTATTGAAAGGTCACAACACATTTGTAGGTGACCATGGCCTTAAAAGTACCGCACTTGACCTCAATAAGTCATATTTATGTAAAAGAATTCAAAAAAGTTGTAATCAATGGTGCTAATTCTTCTGGGTCAATTGTATCAATGGGCGTTCCGAAGTGCTTGATTCTCTCCCCTTTGACCGGGTTCCCGCCTTGACGGGGTGGAGGGGCTTAGTAGCTCCTTGCTTGGGCACCCACGGCGAAGCTAAGAGGAACCCACACGGGGCCGGCCTGCGGAGTAAGGCCAGCCCGAGAGGGCCGCTTGCGCGCTTGAGGGTATAGGGACAGGTTCAAGGTGGTGAAGGAGGAGTCACTCTCCCTATCTTCTGCTACCGAAGAGGAGTCGCGGGGGAAGAGGAGTGCCGGTTTTGCGTTTGGCCGCTATCCCTATCCTCCGCGACTCGGCGCGGCTGCACCACTGTTGCAGTGGTGGTCGAGCCGCGGGAAGAGTGTCGGTATTGCGATGCGCTGTTCTCCCTTCCCTCCGCGCTCGAAACGTGGTGAGCGGTGGAGCCACAGACCAGGTCCGCCGCTCGGGGCTGGGAGGCTTGCTGCTTATTAGCACTGGCTCTCCTGGCGTCCATGGCCCTGGACAGCGAATTCAGGGGAGTTCGTTGGCCGTAAAAATGAGGCTATGTAGGAAGGTGCGCTGAATGTTCAAGCGCGCCTTATCTAGAGGAGAGGAGATTTGTTCCTCGGGAGTGGGCTGCTGAGGCGGCCAGCGCTGGGAGGGTCGCAGGAGTGTGCGAAAGCGTTCCTGTGACCCTGCCGCTATGCACCTAGGTGGAACATCGCGGGGGTTTTAGTCGGTGCGAGTCCGACATAACCCGCTCTTGCCCCTGCGAGGGCGAGTATGCGTAGGCATTTCCCCTACGTAAACAAAAAAGAGCTTGATTCTCTACTCATGACTTTTGTCATTTATATTAATGATTTACCGTGCTTAGTAGGGAATAAATATGATGTAATGTTGTTTGCCGATGATACTTAATTATTTTTTTAAATCGAGCGATACCTTGTAACACTTGACGAAGTAATTAATGCTATGTCAGAAATAGTTTATTGGTTTAATGCTATCAATTAACTACTAAAAGGCAATAAAAGTAAACGTATAATATTTTTAACACCACTTGGGTAGTACCAATGCACTTGTAAATGGGGAGGAGTTCGTTCTTGTGAATAAGATTGTTTTAACTCTTGATGCAAAGCAATAGGACCCCCATATATTATTTATAGTAGACTAAGTTCTGCAGCATATACTATAAGAAAAATAAGATGTCCGACGGATGTAAAAACGCCAAGAATTGTTTATTTTAGTTACTTCGATACCATAATATCATACGGTATTTTAAAGTTAATTAATATATGTATAATATATATAAATACCTGGAGGACCGAGCTTTGCTCGGTTTGTTTTTGTTTTTTTGGTAAATCGGGTATTTTGGAAATTACATTTAGATACAAATTACTGAGTAATAAAATATGCATAATATTTATCGATCTTACCGACGTAATAATAAGAAAATATGAACTGGTGTTATTCCTAAAAGAAAGTACTTTAAAAAAAAGGGATAAAAACAACAAATCGATGAAATATAAAAAATAAAGAAAGCAATGATCTGGAATCGAAAAATAAAGTAAAAAAATAAGTGTGTAAATGATCGTGGTACGAACATTGCCATTTTATTACATAAAAAAATAATGCCGTTTAGCTCAGTGGCTACCTACCCGATGCAGGTTCAAATCCTTACAGCGGCGAAAAATTATCGTTCATTTTTCTACAAAGGTTAAAGGATAAAATAAGTAAACATATAAAAATAATAATTTATGTATAACGCTGTTCACTTTATCTTTCCAGACACGAGAGGAGGCGTGTGCAAGGGAAAAATCGTCAAACTAGTAACAAATTTTATAAAGTTTTTTATCTAATTACCTCCATTCTGTTCATCCTATGAAAAATCTATTTAATTATAATAATATTTCCGCGGTCTATATCACTAAGGTTTAACTAACGTATAACGTCTATACATACAGAAAGCACGGAAAGAATTACTTGGTCCTGTCCTGAACCATTTTATTTACCATTTACGATATTTCATAAAATAAGATAAATATCAAGAACCAGGAAGATCAAAACCAAGAAAATGATCCCTTCCAATAAAAAGAAGTACTTGAATTACTTTAATCGATGAGAATGTTTTTATGGTCCCACGAACTTTAACCTCTTCGATATTTCAAACACGTCATAGGCATAATATATGATAAAAAACCAAATTTAGATATGACCCATTTTAGGGAGACACATTAGGAAATGCGAAGGATATCATAATTTAAAATTAAAAATAAAAACGTTTTTAAAGACTGCCGTATTTAAAAGAATTGCGGATTGTCGAAAGTCTAACGCCCGGTTTCTGAAACATTGATCATCGTAGAAGTCAACTGATTCTGATCAATAAGAAGATCATTCTGACCAATTCACATAGTACCAATCATTTTGGCAACTCTAATAACATTTTAAAATCCATTTGACAGCTGATTAGTTGACTTCTACGTATCCGTATACCGTATAAACGCAACCGTCATTTTTATTTCTGGTGCAACCAAATTGATATTTAATGTTTTCAAAAATGGCTATTTAGAGCAAATCGCTCTGATTAGTCATTTTTCATCTCACCTCTATCAGCTATTACTGGTATTACAGAAACATTTACTTATTATTTCAGGCATTAAATTTTATACCACTTTAAAAATAACGACTTTGCTCTCTAATTAATATTTAAAACCTTTCACCTTACAATAGGTATAAACTGTAATATACACGTAATTTCATTAAATTATTAAAAAGATTAATAAAATATTATAAGAGGCATTAAAATGTTTACTGAACAAACGGTATGTGTTCATTATAATAAATAAAAGTATTTTATTCAGCCGTCACAGTCACAAAACTGCAGCCAAAATCCAATTTCCCCTGGACTTAATGTATTCCGTTATCTAATGTAACAGAGCAGTTGACCTATTGTTCCCTGTATGTTCTAGCCTACTCACTACACCGCTATATGCTCAGATATTCACTTAGATGAGACTGGGTCAAACGTGAAATATGATAAGAGTTAACTTAATTTTACCACGTATAAAATGAGATAAATCTTTTAGTCAAGAGTCAAATTAGTTTGACCCAAATACGAAATGTTCGTAGCTTTACCTTATTGCATGATTTAAGTTTTATTAATACATGTCTACATATAACCACATCTTTTTTTAATGTGAGAAGGTGGCAAGCGAGCAGGCGGTGCACTTGACGTTAAGAGATAACCATTGACATTCGCAACACCCGTAGGGTTGCAAATGCGTTGCCACCTTTTAATAAAGTGGGCCCCAGTTACCTCACTTACCACCAGAGAAAACGTAAAGTACACTTCCACTTCACACCTGCTCGACCTGCCCAATCGTGCCAAAACAAAGACTGTCGCGTGGTCCTAAGTAATATTTCGCAGAATTCAAATTTTCAATATCTTATCTCAAATATCCCTATTCAATATTATACTTCCTAATGGTTGTCCTAATTTGTTGAATAATAGATATAGGTCACAAAATACGCAACATACTATACATATTCAATAAAGAATGAATTTGTGGTGTTTATAATATTATATTAGACATAAGATAATAATACTACGCATTCTAATTTAAACAGAGAAAATATATATCACGAATAATACACGAATTATTTTAGGTGAGATGGCTCTGATTTGGGACCAGCCAAGTACGTTGCAAAGTCAGTGCTAGGTAATGCATAGATTTGGACCTTATTACTATAATTATGATTAAGGTTGCCGTTTCTAATTACAGCAACGAATTAAATTTAAAGTATTTAGTTTGTCGTTACTTAGAAATATTACAATATTGTATAAAATCACGGTGGTAGGGCCACGCAACAGTCTCGGCTGTTGCATGAATGGGCAGGCTCTTCCGGATATGTACCACGACCTCACAGAAGACCAGCATAAAGTGGAAGTATAATACTTTCGTGTTTCGTCTGATGAGTGCGGTGGCCGGGGCCCAATCTTCAAAAGGTTTTTAACGCATCTGGAACCCTCGGGTGTAGCAGATTTCCATGGGCGGCGGTATTCACTTAACATCAGGTGAACTGTCTGCTCGCATGGCACCTTTCACATGAAAAAAAAAAAACAATATTGTTCCACTTTAATAAGCATAATATCTCTTAATTTTGTTTTAAAAGTAAAGAAAAACTAAACAAGCAGTATTTATCCGTGTGGAAATATAATAAATGATTTCAACTGTTAAGCAATTTGCCATTATTTATGAAATTTACAGATGCTTCCGCTGTTTGTAAAATTGGTTTAACATTGCCTAAAATATACAATTTCAGATTTAATCGTCAAATTAGTCATAAATATTCTATTGCTACGATTTGCAGAATACTTTGTATTATATAGAACTTAAGTTTTAACCGCTAAAGTATTAAGCACAGTTTCCTTTGTATTGTGAATAAAAATTTTAAAATTCATTTAATAACTGTGAATACAACAGAACCGATCCCAAATAATACATATTTTATTGTTCACATGGGCAGGCAAAATGACGTGGCTACTGATCAGTATAGATTATCAAATCCTACTAATAGTTGATAATTTTAAAATTAGACGTGTAGGTCATTCAGGAAATTTTTGCAAGACTGTCGACTTCAGTTTGCCATGGCCAGTTATGTGTAACTTGTATTTTCTTTTAAATTGCATAAACTTAATATTCCACGCGCATAGACATGTCTATGCGCAGGGTATCTAATTACCCCGTTTTAATATACCTAATGGTATATTAAATATTATTAGGTATAGTACAGCAGAAGGGATAAATGTAATAGAAATGTATGGTAAAATATGAATTAACAAATGCAAATTGTTGCAACTCTTAAAATTAAATTGTAATTCTTTTACCTTGCACTTTACAATATATATGTAGAGTATGGCAAATGGACGGATCCATTGGTATATTTGTAGGAGTGTATTAACATGATTCCTGCAGTCATATTTCATTACAGTAATTTTTGTCGTAGTTCTATTATAACTATTTGTTTTGATATAATATATATTAAAATTGATTTTAAAATTCTTTTTTTTAATCTATGAATCTTTTAAAGCAATCAAAAATTTACTGTTCAGTTTTTTTTTTATTAACATTGTTTTAGATTATAAAATTTCCCAAAATAAATATCTTTTATAATTTTAAAATAAGTGATGAAATAATGAAATTACAGTTTTGGATTTTTCTAAATTTTTGTCCCACTCTGACATTGGAAATGGAACGTTACTTAGATTTGTTTAGCCGCAGACAATTTAATTACAATCGTAATGTTAGCGTACTTCAGGGCTTTGTAGGTTTCATTTTACCGAGTATCCGCACTATTATTGAGATATTTAGGCCTCCAAAATATCTTACGCTACATACGTGCATCAGGTAACCGGTAGAGGTTATCGATTTCCGCGGCCCTAAACCGTGATAAGCATTCGCATAACGTGTGTTTCTTGAACGAGGAAATCGCTATTTTTATTGAAATATTATTGTTCGCCAAAGTTACAATCGGTTGACTGGAAGTGTATTACGTCGGATATTGCCTTGGATGCGTCATATATAAACTGAAGCTTCCTGAGAATAAGCTGATGACTGCAAAAGGATCCTTGAAACTGATATTATAATATCATAAACAATCGTTTATTTGACAAGGTGTTGACCTCAACGAATACATTATATAAATATTAAACGAGTTTATCTCTTATTAAAGAAAAAGTTGCACATTCCGACTTATTTACCTTTAATTACGTTATGTTAAGATTTAAACAGTCGTTATTAAAATCACCTAAATAGGTCAGCGAGTGTGCGAACAAACGAGCACGGCACCCGTGGCCCTAGACTCATTTCTTAAGTTTCGCAGGCAGCACCGGCCCCGTAAAAACGTTTGATTTTATTAGATGTGAGCCTTTGACCGTTTGAAGAGTTGTTACTCTCGTATCGGGGATTGTAATTACCGTTAAAATGATTATTAGGTTTTATTAATCGTCATTTATCATTAAAATTTTTGGGCTCGAAACTGCGTGCCACTTTAGGAGTCTACTTGGTCTCCGATGCTCTACACGTGTCTAGCTGAGCAGATTGTAGGCCACATCATGGGTTGTCGGTTTTCACTATCCACCTACTCATCATATTACTGATGGGTCTGAACAGCTGATAAATTTTGGGTACGAACTTTGCGACCGTATTCAACGTATTGCCTCTCGACTAAACCATCTGACAGCAGCACTTTCCGGACTCTGGTGAAAGCCGGTTGGACGGGTAAAAGTCAGTGAATTGATATACCAGCCATAGTTCCAAAGGCTTGTGCACCAGTTGCCTCCTGTTTTGACACGTTTATTCCACCTCTGTCTCCTATATGCTAGAAGAACTCGTCTTGACCTTACAAACTTCAGACCTATCTCCGGTAATTGAGTACACTATAAGATAATGGAGCGTCCGCGCTTCATGGCACACTTTTGGCAAAATGAACTTCTCAGGGACCGTTAGTGCTGATTTCGCTGAAATCGATCGAATGGGGATCTTCTAGTGTATGCCAGTCTTCTTCAGGGCGAGACCCTGGAGAAGAATGGAGTAGCACTTACTGATTCCCTTAATATCTAGAAGGCCTTTGACAAAGTTTGGCACGGTAGCGTTACAAGCAAGCTTGCAGGTTACAGCAAATATCCTGGCCTGATCGGTTGGATGTAGGACTTTCTGAGCGGTGGTTCTCTTCGTGTTATCGTTGATAGCAGTACTATCAAGACCGTGACGACCATTGCGGACTTTGCTCAGAGTTCCGTCCTTTCAGCATCTCTCTTCTTGCTGCATATGAATGATCTGCCATATTAGAGCGTGAGAATCTCACATTGCAAGCAGTCTCCAATTGGAGCAACGCTATTCTTGTGTCTCAGGGCCACCAAAGCCCAGGTGTGGCGTCTTTTACTGCAAGCTCGTTCACCTCGGCACCTACTTTTCTTATGTACCGTTAGAATACTCCCAGTGCCTTTAAACGCTGGGTATTTAGATCTCCTTTAATCTTAGCTTCGGCCGGTTTATAGAGTCCAGGGCCAAAGCAGCAGTAAGAAAATTGGGGGTCTTTGCAAAAGTGTGGTGAACTTTCACGTAAGCAGTTTCTATCTCTTCATAAAGAGAAAGTCCGATCATATGCGCAATACTTCTGCCATTTTTGGGCTGGCACTGCTGCACTAGACTCAGTGTGTTCTATATGCGGCATCTTATAATTCGAAGAGTGTGCATACATATTTATATGTCAAGAAACTGCTGGCAATTTCCCCTGAATGTACTTGCGTGCAGTTAAGCCGTGTAGTTATATTAGTGGGTAAAAGATAAAATGCTTACGCCAACGGAAACTGCAACGGCTCTCTTCAGATAAGCTCTACACGGTAATTAATATAATTATTTTTAAATTAAGTTATAATGAGAAGGGAAGGGACATTCAAAACAAATTTTATTAAATTTTGCTTTGTTCTTTATCGTAAAAATATTTTAAAACAAATATAATTGTCTTGTTCACCCAGTTACATAGTTTACAGTTAGTTCGCTCGATGAGAAGTGAGGAAAATTCATTTTCGAACAGTAATTTTAGGACGTTTTCACGACGATTTTAATGGTAGAAAAATGTCCTATTTCTAACATGGGTACCGTGGAAATTGGTCATATTTTTAACCAATTTTTAGATTAAATAGATTGGCTTCATTTATTTACTTATGTTGAATATATCATCAATTGTGAGTTTTAAGTATAAAGGCTATAGTAATAAACTGTCTGAATCTCAGATAAAAATGTAAGCCTGTTCATACAGTTTACTACTAACCTTTAAGTTCAATAACAACATACTCCAGTCAGCCCTGAAAATTAATATTATGTGATATGTTGAAACATATTCACAGGTTTTAGATTGTTGTACTTCGAAATTAAAGAAAAAAATATTCTCTTTATTTCAGTTCATAAAATATGAAATTTCTACGACAAAGGTTTGCCAATTTAATGATATGTTTTTACGTACTTAGAGTGGTTTTACAATCAAGATATTTTTGTAACGACGCTTATCAAATTTTATTATACTACATTTCCGATGCCTATATATACCTATTGTTAGCATATTGGTCGGTAAAATAAATGAAATCCGTTCACGAACACTATTTGAAATAATTCCTCTTCTTGACGATGAATTCTGTCCGATAAATCTAATGTAAATCTCCCCCGAACCCAAGACCCACGTAATAAGTGGAAAGCCTGTCATATTGATCACAAATGTGAGTATGACATTTTTTCCATAATGTTGACCTTACCAAAGTTATTTCGCACGATATAGATTCAAATCTAAAATAGTATTTCAAATATTTTATTACTACATAAATATAAACGCAAATTATTACACAATAGACCAGATCTGCTTTGAATTTTTCTCAAAGTTTATTCTTTTCGTAAGGTCTAAAATATTAAACCAGTTGTGCAGTTTTGTAGTGCATTATACTCTATCCGCTTAGAGGTGACTCAACATGGTCTTTACATGGACACTTGGTTATTTACGGCATTCTGAATTTATTTATTTTTTATGTGAGAAGGTTGCAAACTAACTGGCAGTTCGCCTGATGTTAAGTATTATCCGCTGCCATGGACATTTGCAACACCCTTAGAATTGCAGATGCGTTGCAACTTTTTAATAAAGTGGACCCGGGCTACCTCACTCACCAGACGTTACACAGAATTGTAGAACTTGCAATTCACGCCGGTCTTCTGTGAGGTCGTGGTACTTACCGGGACCGACCTACCTATTCGTGGCACAACGAAGACAGTTGCGTGGCTTTGGTTAAGTTTTAATGCTTTCCTATCAGTCAAATATTCAATGTGTTAATGAAACGAATCTAGCGAAAATTCACTGACAGCGATTTTTTCATGCACGTTTCCGAAAAATTTAAAAAGTAAATCTAATCACTATAGATTATTTTTAAATAATGATACATGTATATTATATTCGCATCTAATTTGTAAAAAGATAACTTTTTTGTAAAACTATATATTTGAGCGAGACTACAAATATTTTGCTTCTATTAGACTGATTTCACGAAAGATAGAGAAAGTCGACATTACTACTAAGAAATATAGAAGTGATTATTCTAGCTAATAATGTATACTTCTAACAAAAGATAAATTACTGCAATCGACAAGCTTACAAAGCATCTGTGAAGACAGCACACGCCTTTGATATCCCTTAATGTACACAGAGTATGAAAGTAATGCTATTTCCAAGAAAGCTTTGTTATTACCATGAAGAAACTCTTAATATATTTAGTATAAATTTAGTTTTGGACTTAAATTATTGATATAGCATTTTGTGGAAAACTTAATGTTTACTTGAGAATTTCTGTTTTTTATATATTGTTTTAACATATTCAGGTATGAATTTGCATTTAAGCATATTACATTTAAAAATTTTAAAAATCCGATTTAAAAATCAATAACTAAATTTAATTTTCAAAATCAAATTATTTATATGGGCAACATGTATCTATAGAACTAAACTTAATTTACATAAATTTACTTTAAATCTTAAAAATCATTCAGTAAAAGAAATAGATGAAACTCATAAATCCCTGATTATTCACAAAGTTCAAACGTAACCTCCACTGTCACAGTACAATAATTGTACAACATTGTTGACTTTACAAGTTAATGCCATGATATGCTTCTATAACAAGTGAATATCTACCTACATGACGATGAATGAGGTTCTTAGTAATCAATTATCGAGTGAATCGGCTCGGTAAGCTCGATATGGATATATAGAACATAATATGATAGCTCTAATATCTAAAAGCTTTGTCGTCAACTACATACGAACGATGCCAGAATCAGTATCAACTAACTTACCATAAGCACATTAATGCAAATTATTGTCCGAATGCAATATCCGTTACTAAAAATATTATGTGGTATCTCACGTTATACTAAGATCACAAACGGTTAAGATATATCTGTCATGTATGGGTAGAAATTATTTTTTTATCTAAATACAAATTTGCCAATACTTCCCTATTCGCCCACGTTCCGAAGTGACGTGCATAGACTCGTTACTTCCTATTTTCCGTATTACATAAACTTTATAAACATACTAAATTGCTGCAGTGTTTAGTTAAAAAGCACTATCGATATTACATAAAACACTACACAATTCGTATATATTTCATTAAACAGAAATGTACTCTTTATTGAAAGATACACAAGAGTTATTTTCACAGATATATCTTAAACATCACGGATGGCGTTCAGCAACGTTCCAATAAATGGATTAGTGGTTCATTATTTTTGAAGTAAGGAAAACGGGCCATTATCAAACATGGTATATAACGTCGACGAATAAAATTTTGCAACGCTGTTAACGACGATTTATTGAAGAATGACAGCGATGCATCCGGCCTGCGGGGCGGTGTCGATCGCTACGTCTAATACGGTGGCGTAGGAGATGAGTGTATGAACTGCTTCAAGCACCACGTTCTGCTAACGAGCTTAGTACCGAATCAGGAGGCCAAGATGAGAAACGTCAAGTGATAAGCACTGATGTGTTGTAAGGCGCGTAAGTAGGATGCCGTTCGGGCAGTCGGAGCGCGGCGCGACACACACTAGGGCGGGCGGACTCGGCAGCGTTACGTCAGCGAGGGGCGAGGGTCGGGGGGCCTAGAAGGGTCGCGGGGCGAACTCGGCTGAGAAAGGGGGGGGGGGGAGAAGAGCTGCGCCCCGCACTGCTGCATCCTCCGAGCGCCTCTTCGCCCGGCTTCGATGAAAAACGTGACATCTCTCGCGCCACCCGCCCTACGTAGCCAAGGACTGTAATGCTCTACTCGCGGTATTTTGCCGCAGAACACATTATACTGATACGAATATCAGATTATTACTATATACGTACGACTAATTTATTTTACTTTCAATTTTACCTGTAAAATATTAGGAGCATTATATTGGTTCAATCATTTGATGATTTGATAATGAGTTTAGAGTCCACCTAATCACTAACATTTAAATAATATTATTATTATTTTTATATACTATTATTTTCTTATAATTAAAATAGACAAAAATGAATATTTGCACATTAATTATATACTTATTTTCCACAACTTTTAAGTCATATTTTTTCTTGTATGTTTGCAAATTTACATATTTTACAGATTTTTGGCATTGCATTCAGTGTAAACAACGTTTCATGACATTTTCTATTTATTATATCAAGAATTATACAAATTATTTCATCTCATTATGTACCAAAAGTATAGAGCATAAATTTAGCTGTAGTAATTACTATGATCTTTAAGCGTACTTCGACAATTTTATGAATAATTTTTTCTATTTTATTTTTGTTTGTCAGAAGTCTGTTACATTTTCCGGAATAAGAAAAAAAATTTAAACCTTATTCTTGATTTTAAGCCTTATCTGCTATTAGATATATTTTTATGAAATTTAGATGATTTAGGAACAATCAAATATCGTTCCGTGCTGAAGGCCCGATCAGATAGTTAGATAATTTAAATTTTCACAGATGATGTATTTCTATTACCGCTTTAACAACAATACTAAAAAACAGAATAAAAAAAATTAAGATGGGCCCCCGTACAACAGACATAATTTTCGTATCCGTGGGATATAACGGTATGGCATCCATCGTGCACCAGTTCGAGTCGCAGTTTGTATTTTTTTAACATTGTCATTAAGTACAATAAGTAAGGGCAATGTAAAAGAAATATGTAGAATAACATATATTTTTTTTAACATTGCCCTTACATTATTTACACAGAGTTATCTAGAACCAAATAATAAATCATGATAATAAAATATCTTTATTCACAAAGACGCTTACGCGTTCTTATAAAACGTGGAAATTTTACAAGGAAATTAATATGTTCGTAAGTTACCACCGATTCGGAAAGCAGTTTCTGTTAAGAAGAAACCGGCAAGAAACTCAACAGTTGTTCTTTTTTAAAAGGTCAGTTTACAATATAATGTTACAGGTATAATAGTCTTCTTTTATCCCAGGTGAGTATCAACAGTATTAACCCCACACATTAGCGTCGTCAAGATATTCAGCAATAGTATAATATGCTTTAGACAAGTTTACTTTTAACTTTTCGTTTAAATTCATCAAGTGGCAGACTTAATATCGACTGTGGGATTTTATTATACATGCACACTAAGCAAAGCTTGTAGTATGGATACAAGGTAACTGATAAACACACTTTTACTTACTTTTCTTGTAAATATTTATTTTATATCTGTACCATGTATTTACATGGTACAGATATATAAAACACCCAGACACTAGAAATACACTATGTTCATCACACAATATTTTTCCAGTAGTTGGGATCTAACCCACACCCTCTGGTGCAAGAGACAGGGTCACTATCCACTACACCATTTGGGTCGTCATTGTAAGGATGTTTTACAAACAAAGTTCACGTGGACAAACACCCTTATCCGTTATAGTTATATGTGGGTCACACAAATAGTTGTCCCGTGCTGGAATCGAACCAACAACCCACGGAACACAATTGCGCCGCGGAGTCATCACATTAATTGGCTACAAGTAGTACCTTATGCAACTGACATCAAACGAAGGTATCATAAGTTTATGCTAGGATAAAGACTAAGATAAAGGTCTAGATAAGTGGTCGTCTTTTCCATTATAACTGTAATTGTTATAAGTTTTAATGAATGCAATAAGGGTCAGGACTTATCCTGAAATGTAATGGTATAACTTAAATGGGGATTATTTAAAAAAAAACATATTTTTCACTTTTTATCATTTATTTTTCTTTGAAAAATAAAAAAAAATAAAAACAAAATTTAAACTCTAAAAATAAGAAATACAAAACCTACACTTATTCGGCATTCAGCAAAAATAGAATGGTGAAAATAAGAGCTAGACTTTATGTTAATAATATAAACTTATCAATATACTCTATTTAATTTTATTAAATTATGAGGTAGATGATTTCAATTAGTCTTAATGTTCTTAAACATAACTAAACTACGATTCATTAATTAAAATCTAAAGAAACCCGTATTCATAATACCTTAAATGTTCTGCAGATAAAAATTTAGTTACTTCATTGTTGGTGACTAAGAAAATTCGAATTGAACAATTTCCGCTGACATAACTTTTCTTTGTTTTAAATTACTAGTCGTGATGCAAACATTTGAACAATTATTTCATGGAACTTAAAAAAAACTATACTAACTTTGACTTGTTGAATTGGCAAATGTTATATTTTATTCCCTAAAGAAATGTTAATACTAAAATAGTATAAAATTAAGCATCAAAACATCTCTTATGTTTTTGGGGGTCAAATAAAGGCGGAAATTTATTGAAAAGACAAAACTCTGTGATGAGTTTTTGTCTTTTTTTTTCTCTAGCAATACTTTTGTGGATATAGAGCAAGTTATCAGGCCATGATTTCAACGACTTTGTTAGTTTCTTTCCTTTAAAACTACTCTCTAAAGTTAGTCAAACTTAAAATAGGAATCGATGGGTCATTGATAAACATTTTTTAACATAAATAGATTGCGAATAAATAGACGCACACGACTGATACTACAAAATCGGTATTTCGGTCCACAATTAAGCAGTTCTGAAATTTTACAGGATTATTGATTATATATATATATATATATATATATATATATATATATATATATATATATATATATATCGCTTAGTGTAAAACAGTGAACTTTTATGTACCCTATATAAAGTAATTACAATTTTATCTTATTTATAAGACATTGAGCAAGGCAAGGTAAAATGTTTGAACTGAATCATCTGCTTCAAAACGTTTGAAAACAAAACAACAAATATAAAGGTAAGCTCAATAAACTAAGCTCAATAATTGTAAAATACTTTCTAAGTAAAAATAATTATTGCAACTACATCAATTTTACTTTGGCACATAATGTATAGCAACTACACTCGAGTAGTTTCTTTTATTCTGTATTGTAAAAATTTCAAATGTCTTTATATACTTGGAATAATCAAATTCTCAATAATATTTTGCAGAGAAATATTTTTAGATGTTAAATCTTATAAACTCTAATAAAACTTATAACGTTGTAAAGGTATAGTTAGAATAATAATTATTTCATCGTTTAAGGGCACAATTTCCTCAATACGTAAAATGTAATATTTAATTTAAGTAGTTTTCATTTAGTAAGTATAAACAGTAATTACATTCTTTGCTAATACTATTTTGAAACCTCTTACAGTTTTATTGTATTTTAAAAAGAGATATGTCTGTCGTGTTGTGATTTTTTGAGGAAATGATGGTTCAATACAAGTAAATTAATAAATTCATACACGCATACTCGGGAATCATTTCTGACTTACTTTAGTTTTACTGCATGAATAACAAAATGATCCAACTATATAAAAGCAACCATCAAATACTCTCATTGTAACGTGACAATTCAGTACAAGGAGTGAATAAACAGCAAAGTCATCTGTGAGTGACTTGGAATTCCATCTACTTTAAAAATATTATTACCATAAAATAGGAGTTTCAATATAATATTTAGATGGCTCACCTGCAAATTATGCTTGTTCAAGTTGTCAACGTATTCATGGCATGAATTGAATTATTACTATATTCATAGCCAGTCATAATAAATCTATAAATTTAATTACATTCTAAAAGTAACATAAAGTCATAATAGAATATAGTAACAAAATTAATAATAATTACATAAACACACACTTAACTTTGGGTATAAAATATATGTAAATTAATTATGGTATCGTCACTCGAACACAAACTTTGTACTTAAGTTACGTATGCAAACTTATTTTTTTAAAAAAAATTAAGCGTTAAAATAGTTTTGTACTAATTAATTGATTTGTACTCATCAGTCTTCTTATTTAGATAAAATATTAAAAATGAGGTAGTTCTGTTTGTTTTAGGAATAAAAATCTAATATGCATAAAACATTGTAAATGATCTCACGAAAATGGCTGATATTGGAACGTACATTATAATGCGCCCTGTTCATATATGTTTGGTTTCTGTTAATATATGTTTGGTATTATTCGGTTATCATTGTTTAAACTTCGAAAATAACGAGCACGTTACGATTGTTGGGGACTGCTCTGTTGGCTGCCGTAGGAGCTGCCGGAGCTCTTCGATTGCGACTCCTCTTTCTTCTTTTCCACCTAAAATTTAACACTGAATTGTGAGCTTTTATTACACGTCTCTGTTATTGCATGGTCTAGGCGCAAAGCATTGAACTTATAACAACTAATATTGAGTGTTCTAAACAACAAGCGGTAACGAAAGAAATACGATGAAAAGAGTTTAAATATACAATATTTTTTCCCAAGAACTTGAACAAGACAAGGTAATGAGAACTTACAAAACATTAATTAAACATTATAAATATAAAAGAACAAAAGAAATAATTAAAAAAATAAAGGCACGCATAAATAAATTCAGGGCCAATCAATTTTATGACATCACTACATAGTATAAAACAAAGTCATTCCGCTGTCTGTATGTCCCTATGTATGCTTAGATCTTTAAAACTACACTTTTTTTACTAGATAGAGTGATGCAAGAGGTAGGTTTATACGTATATTGCACCCGTGTGAAGCCGGAGCGGGTCGCTAGTTATGACATGACGAATATACATATATAGTATTAATTCATATTTATGACATAAGTCGCTTCAGATTCACTCTCAGATTCAAGACACCACTGTCGATATACCGCAAAAGTGAAGGTTCAAGAAACTGAAGGAACTTTACTGTGGGAGAGCCACGCAGCAGTCCCGGCTGTTGCACGAATGGGCAGGCTCGTCCGGGTAAGAACCACGACCTCACAGAAGACCGACGTAAAGTGGAAGTATAATACTTTCGCGTTTCGTTCGGTGAGTGAGGTGGGCGGAGCCCAATTTTTAAAAGGTTGTCAACGCATCTGCATCCCTCGGATATAGCTGTATGTGCATGGGCGGCGGTATTCACTTAACATCAGGTGAACCGCCTGCTCGCTTTTCAACTTTTCACATAAAAAAAATCAAGAAAAAGCTCGCAAGCTAGGCCCACTGTCTAGTAAAAATATTTTTATGAGAAGTGTTTATTTTTTAAGAAACTTTTTTTATGAAAGTTAATTCTGCCTTGAATTTGAAATAAGGATCAGTACTATTACGAAAGGATTTAACCATGTTATACCTTAGTAGGACAGTCTGCAATAAGATGATCTTCACTCTTGCAATTGTGGCATCTCTTTGGTTGTGGACCAACGCTGCATTTGGCGGCTATATGGTTGGCGAATTCTCCGCAATTATAGCAGCTGTAATAAACATGCGCCTTTTCAGCATTTACATCCACAATTTGAATAGACATATCTGACAAAAAGCGAAAAATTAACAACTCATCACGGGGCATTCGCTAAGACAATTTGTCCCACAAATTTAGTGATGGAGCAACTGTAGATGTAGTGTGCAGATCATTTAAAGCCTGGTCACCCTTATTGTAGAGACTTTTTAGTTGTCATTAATGTATCTTTTGTTATTCTGTTCTAACTGCAATATAGCCAATTTCGCTAAAGACAATTTCTACTAAATTTCTGTCTCAACGCTTGATGATGGATCAGCCGTAGATTTATGGTGAATCCCAGTTAATAAAGTCTAGTCACACTAATTATATAGCAAAGGCTTTTTAATTGTTCTTATTGTACCTTTTGTTATTCGTTACTAACTGCAATGAAGGCAAAACTTATAAAAAGTACCGTATTTTCCTGAAGCGTTTTTTAGACAACGGGCGACGATGCGAGCCCTGGCAGTCTACTGATGATGGCCCAGAAACACGAGTTGCCTCCAAGCCCTTTTCTGACTCTTTGCACTCGAATTCCACTTCTTCTTCGTCTCCCAAGGATCTAAAGCCCGGCATTTGAATGACACTCTGGAATTAACAATTAAAAATTACCCTTCAACGTACATATCAAATATAGATTACAGTTTACACGTGGTATAAAGACGTTTCAATGCTTAGAATGATAAAGACAACATAGATCATTAGTGGTTCAACTGTGGTAGGGCCACGCTGCGTTTCATCTGATGAGTGAGGTAGCCGGGGCCCACTTTATTAAAAGGTGGCAACGCATCTGCAAAGTTTGTGTGGTGTTGTAAATGTCTTTGGGCGGTGGTTTTCACTTCACCACCAGTTGAACCACCAGCTCGTTTGCCATTTTGTCACATAAAAAAACTGAATGACAAATAATATTCAAATAATACGGTGAGCGTTTATTTATATGTATTGCGACAACGCAACATTATCTCGAGTGGGAACGAGTAAGTCGCGAGAAAAACGAAACCTTATCAACGACCAATAACATAGTCTTGACCTAATATAAATTTTACCGCTAGCGCCGTTGCAGCGGAGCGAAGTACAAATTTGGTGGCGTTTGGTATAGAAAAAACATCCGGCCTTGATAAGCCGAACAAACAAATAAGCGCACTATCAGGTCAACCGCTAGATACGGCAGCGTGTATTCTGAATGGATTCATATTTTCCCCCCTACCGATAATTTATAAACGAACAATAATTATATCTATCGACTTCAAATTCTCAATGATACATATAAATATAAAAACACCAAATGTATTATAATTATTATCATTGCCATTGTTCATTTTAATGTTTCGTTTTTTACGAAAATATTTAATGATATATATAATGATAAACTAAAAGTTTTAAAGTAAATTCTTATTGCTTCATTTATTCATTTTAAAATAAAAATAAAATAATCGTTTTTGATGCAAGAAGCAAGACTTCTTGCATCCTCCTCCAATTTATATCAAACCTAATCATAAACAATGTATTTTATGGACTGAATGCTATCCATACAATTTCAGAAAGAAGGTGATTTTTCTTACATATTTATGTAAAGAAAATCAAGTAGATTTATTTGGTAGACCAATGAGTATTTTTATTTTGACGTAGTCAACGAAACTAGTATATGAAGAGTATATATATAATATTATAAATATTTTTTTAACTCACCTTAACTAAACTAGAAGTTAGTGTGATCTTAAAAGCTTTACCATGCACAACAACATGTAAAGTATAAATTGATCGTAAAAATTTAAATTTTAAATTTGTAATTAAAATGCTAATATTTTGTATCAAGACGCCTATATGGCAGTTAAATTAATCAAACATACACCTTTTTAATTTTTTTCACAATAATTAAATATTTTCTCTTCCCTATTTCAAGCTGAAAATCTTAAATACTAAATGAAAATTCCTCTCACAAAGGAAGCAAAAGTGAAGAAGACAAATTTAGATAATGAAATATGAGTTTGTCGCTATCAATTTACAGACTTGTAAAATGCTCAATAGTTCAGTGAGATTTAATAATAATGAACATTTTAAACACCTACTCCTAGTAATAACCTATTTATAATTGCATTATTATGATTTGCCGACTTCAAGTTTAGATTTTTGTGTTTTACTTTATAATTTTAGAAACCCTAAAACCCGCGCGTGGGGGCGCGCAACGGTCTTAGCTATTGCACGCATAGGGTTCCATCTAAGGGGGTACCACAACCTCACAGAAGATCGGGGTGAAATGGACGTGTACGTATACTTCTGCGTTACGTGTGGTGAGTGAGATAGTCGGAGTCCATATTATTAAGAGGTGGCAATGCTTCTGCAACCCTACAACTTTAACATCTGACGGGTTATAGATACGTTGCCAACATTAAAAGAGTAGGTCCTGTGAAAAAAGTATGTGTTTATTTACGTACGCACGTAAGAAGTTATAGTTATTTATAAAATAAACTTATTACAAAAGAAAATAACTAAATTTTAAACGCCCGGTTTCTGAAACACTGATCATTGTAGAAGTCAACTAATCAGAAATCATTATAAATAATTCTGAGAGATTAACAAACCTTTTGGCAACTCAAATAATTTGAAAAGCCTTTTCGCAGCTTATTAGTTGACTTCTACGATGTTTCATGTTTGATCAGTGTTCCAGAAACCGGGCGTAAGTGTATTTTTTTCTAATTAAATGAAATCGGTTTAATTATATAAATTGGTAAATTAAGGTAAGGTAATAATAGGTAAATTAAAAAAAGTTTTAATTGGTAGCCATGGTAATACTGTCAAGTTGATGAAGAAAGAGCGACCGCTTTGCAACCAACTTATCATGTCGCGTTTTGGCTCATATTTTTTTCCAAAGGCTCTAGAAGAAGTATAACTTCAAAAATATCCATACCTGGTGTACGAAGACGTCTTGTCCGCCGTCGTCTGGTGTAATGAAGCCCCATCCTTTAGCCACGTTGAACCATTTGCATCTTCCACGTCGCGTTACACCTGTCACAGCGCTGCCACCCGCGTTGCCCGCACCTAAAGCACAAACAGCTCTGGTCAGGTGGCGAAGAAGCGTGTCATTCACTTGGTATTAAATGATACTGTCACTCACGAACATACACAGCAGCCAGAAATCGGTCCATGGCCCTAAATGAAATATTCGATATTTATATAAGACAATATTTTCCAAAGAGTTTGGAAATATTTCACTTTTCTTTTGTAAATAAATATTATACATATATAAACACCCAGACACAGGAAATACACTATGTTCATCACACAATATTTTTCCAGTAGTTGGCATCGAACTCACAATCTCTGAGGAGGCAAGTATACCACTACGCTATTCGGGTCGTACAATAAATACATCTTTATTTATAACTAAATAACAAATATACTTTTATATACTAACAAGTTGTACTTTGGGCTCATTTAATATGTTAAAACTAAGGATGTATTGTCTTTTTCCTTTTGATATCCTTTTGTAACACAACAGTTGGCTTTCTAAAGAATCGCCTTTATAAAACTAATTAAATTTAATCTACTCTTTGGAAGATTGCATTAAGTGGATAGTCCCCTTATTTAGATGCACACATAGTTAGATACTTTACCGTTCGGAAATCTATTAGCAATAAATAAGGGCCCACGGTCGTTTACAGTACTAAGAAAGGGTATACTATTCCCCTTATCGGACTCTCTAACAAAAAATAACGTGGGAACCGAATGAAAGAATGAACTCTTTTTATGTATAGATATCGCTATTCGAGTTAGGTCGAAGTCCCCGTTGTAAAGGAGTTAATTAATAGTACCTACGTGTTTATATCAAGTTTGAATTAAGCATTCGATTTCGTATAACTTTAACCTTTATTAATACGCAAAGGCGAGTTTTGTAGTCGCCGATCTTCAATGACTAATCGACATGATATTTCCTGTCAAGCTAAAAAAACATAGGTATGTAAGTTGAATAGACAATGACTAAGTTCCGGAGAGAATTCTGATGAAAAGAATATGACCACCAGTGATTATTAAACGAACTACCGGGTACAGGTAAAACGTTTGCCATGACTACACGTATTAATCATGTTCATTCTGATGTTCTATCTTCTTTTATATCCGTGGGATGTAAATAACAACATTACTTTTAAAAGATTTTGTAAAAGTCAGCTTCTATTGACGTACCGTTTAAATTGTATTTATTTTTCTTTCCCACAGACTTCAAAAAAAGAATGTTTTCAATTCAATTGTATATTTGTCATCTAAAAATTGATTTTTTTTTTTCACCGACTTCAAAAAGGAGGTTTCTCAATTCGACCGTATATATTTCAATTTTTTTATGTGTGTTCTGGGATAACTTCGTCATTTATGAACCGGTTTTGATGATTCTCTTTTTGTTGGAAAGGAGATATCCCAAGGTTGGTTCCATGATAAGGAAACCCAGATCTGATGATGGCATCCCAGAGAAATCGAGGGTAATCCTCAAATGTTATTATAGGCGTTGATAATGTTTTATTAGTTTCCTGTTTGAAGTCGGTTTTTTTTTTTTGAGAAAATTATTTACATTGGGTTCGACTTAACTCCCATATTAATTTTATTGGTATTTGTCCCTGAAATCCGGGAGGTAATCAAATAGAAAATGTCTAGTGTGTGAAATATTTGAAGACTGTTTTGGATGTACTAACTCTTAAAACAGGAAATGAAAGTTTTCATTTCCCTCTTGATACAGTGCTGAGAAGGAATTTTCGTGTTCTTCAAATGTGACCGAAGTCGAAATGTATCGATAAAGTAATATCGAGCCGCGGGTTCGCTAATTCGGTATGTTGGTACGCTAAGCGTATTATTTCGGGCGGCGGCGGTAGGTAAAAGCGGCACACGTGGCGACGACGGCGGGGACTCGAAGAATGCTCGGTATTTAGGTTGCGTTTCTGGTACCTCTTCATTCATTGGCGCAACACTGCACCTTGCCTGCGCGGGCGCGGTCCGGAGCGGCGTGTCGCCGCGGCAACGCGACCCAAGTCCAACGCCAGATACTCAATATTTATTATTCCCCGCGCTGAATTAATGAGAAAGCGTAAACATTCATTTCGGGTTTCGTGCGGGTTCTGTTTCGTCATACGCATTTTCGGAATACCGCTCCGTTGGTGGAGCGGCATTTGTCTGCCCGTGCACACTTAGAAATTGTTTCAAATGTTAGTATTGCTCAGTAATAGAATTGAGTCGTGGTTAAGTCCCTATATTTTAACTGTACAACTGTATATTTCGCTATTTTTACTATAATGTCACAAAAAATCGGGGTAAAGGCTTACGATTGTAATTTATTTTTAATTAATTTTGTTAACCGAAGTAAATATTGGATTTACTATTACATTATAACATATATTGGAAGATACTCTAGAAAAAGGTACAAAGCTTAAACTACTGTAGTACGTTGTAGCTTATTTACTCGAATATACATTCGAAAATTTGCTGTGATGCATTGTTTTCATGATTAAAATCCATTAGTAGAGTAGAGTTGTACCATTGAAAGTGTTTGCGGTCCCTTGTCTCTAGCATTTTACATCTTCTGAGGATTACAAAATATACCTTTTTCACCTGTTGATATAAATAATAGTCGACATGTTTTAGACTTCATTAACGTATTACCCGTTCGCTCCACTTTCTTCGACTGAATGAGACGTACACACAAACAAAAGCTCTCTCCAGTCGAGTTAGCGTAATGAACTGAAGGGAGTTGGTAATATTTGTACAGGGCATTCCGGTAAAAGTGACGTGTTGACTTCAAGTAAATTGGGACGAGCGCATTCACATACATTCGCTCCATAAACGCACTCGAAACTTCAAAGGTTTACCACAAAAATAGAAACAGTTATAGAGAAAACTTGTTTGGATGTTTACAGTAAAATACGGATATATTAAATTTAACTCAATAGAAAATACAACTACAGTTACTACAAAATATCGTAGTACTGTTATATATATTGTACTTTGTTTTTGTAATAAAGGAGTAGCTGCGGGTTGCGTCATCATCATTCATAGACACTGGGTTGAATCGTCATAAATTAGTATCAATATTTACAATCCAAGCCACGTGCTGTTTATGTAATGAATCAAATAAAAAAAATCTACGTGCACACAAAAAAACTTAAAATACTGTTTCCATTTAATAGCTGTCTGATTGAAGCTCTGTATTGTGTATCTCTCTTTGCCAACGCTCTCTAATTGATGGTGGGGACCAATCAGACAACATATATCGCGTTGACGCGAACTTAACATTAGAGACCATAGACACGGATTCGATACGGATATATCATAATACGCTAACAGCGGACTTGTTTTTGCCGCCGAAACTTATTGAAACTTATTTCGGATCTGGCCTGAAACTGGCTGGCGAAGGTGCAGCAGCCGGTAGCACGGCGCATCTGACCCGTGTATCTGTTCTGTTTACTCAGCATGGTGCGCGTGAGACGCCGGGTTGCCCCCCCTCCCCCGCCCCCCTCCGGCCACCACACCGCCCGCATCCATGCCCCATTCCACGCTGTACGTCAACACGCACTTCGGAATTTCAAACTTCATATGCACGCTTGACTTCTGATTGCATTCCAACGGCCCGACCCAACGAATGTGTGCTAACAAAATATTCGCCCATTAAAGCGACCAGTGGAACGTTTCGGGCGATTGTCGCAAGCTTAATCGGTCGCGATTTTGATGGTTTCAGACTTTTTGATATGCATACGAATAGTTTTAGTTTATTTTCGCTCGCTGAAATATATAAGAGAAACTTCGTCGAACGTTATGCGTAAGAGGAAATTCCGACATTCTCGTTAGTTCCTCGTGTTAGTTTCTTCGGCTATTACGTATATTAGCTATTTGGAAACCAGTATCTAATTTCGTCTCGACTTATTTTCGAAGCAGGAAGGGGAAATATTGGGAATATTTTAAGTCAATCTCGCGACCAGCAGAGTACTATTAATGTGGGGATGCACTGACAAAAAAATAATTGAACGATTTTATTAAGTGTACTCCGCATAATACGAATACTTAGTGTTATTTTCAGTTTAAATTAAAGACCAGGAACGAGCACTAAGTTTCAATGTAAGTATGTGTATGTGAATGATGCAAGTCGTCGCTAAAGGGGCTATCGAGTTTTATTTATTGATAACGCTAAATAGGGCGGAATTTTGTAACGTTGTACTATTAAATCAATATAGAAGACATGTATCGTTATCTTAATTATGTTTTTTACGACTTCCTCCCAAGTACATTCAAAAAACATATAGAATAGGTTATAAACAAATGACGAACAAAGGGTTTCGGCACTTTAAAGAGCTTCGCGTAAATACAAAAAACAAGTTTGACCATTTTATTCGTAAATTTTGGGGCATGGTGAACACACTTTGCTGTACACAACGAAACGTTTCGCGGAAAAAAATATGGCCTAATGAATATTTATCCGAGCTAAATCATATTGGCCGATGATAATGTTTTTGCGTAGTTAACGCTGTTAAAATTTTAAAGCTTCGTTGTTTATGTATTATTTTAATTCAATAACCACGTAATCTTGATGACGAAACGAAACCAAGAGATACGGAACAAGACTTGGATCGTTTATTAAAATTAATAACGCCGATCACTTGGAAATGAACTAAAACATTTCCCCATTCACTACTTTTGACTGTTATCAATATACGCAGGTAAGGAATTTGTACATGAATCATCGTCAAGTGGCGCTTATGGTCCGGGAACCGCGCTAGGAGCGAAAGAGACAGTCCAATGTGCCGCCATTCAGATTTAATTGACTGGTTACCAACTCGAACCCCGTCGTAGGGACGAGCATTACTTAACATCGACTTTCTAAAAATTCCAAATAGGCAGTCCCTCTGTAACTCTCAATGTACAGTAATTCCATTCGGAAACACGTATATCCACCTTATACTATTCTAATGTTACTTCATTCAAGCTTCATAAGTTTGTTATAGTTTGAATATGTAATTTGTTTCTACAGAATAAACTATTATTTGTCTCAATCCAAGAAAAAAATTAATGACATAAGTGTTCGAGTAGCGTACTATCGATAAGAAGTTCGTCACTATCAGTTCGGTATGTCAAAGACAAAAACACGTAATAAAACAGTGGCGGGGAAGGGGAAAGGAAGATTAAAGTCTTCAAAAATGCAGTCAACTATAACGCGCACAAAACTCGGCAACTAACACTTATTTATAAAAATATCAAACCAGTGGTTATCCACCTTAATGCCATTGGGATAAAGTTGAAGTTTACAGAGATATCTATAATGCATACGGGTTGCATGAGCCCAAGTAATATAAACGGAGTCGTATGGTTAGCATAGTAAACAATTACTGCACGATGCGTACCCTGTTCGATAAACCGTTTACAAACTCCTTTCTAAATTTATTTGATGGTGTTAACTGGCTGTACACATATCAACATGTTTTGGGATACGAGAAATGATGCAGTCAAGAAATTCTTTAAATTATACATTTTTGTAAAGTATGCAAACAAGAATATTACAAATAAAAATCTGGTATGTACACGAGAAGACGGACACAGATGTTTACGATCTAATATGTAAATATGTCACTTTTGTACAAGAATCAGTTATAATTAAATACGCCTCGTACTTGATACTGATAATACAAGATCATCAACGCGCAGCAAAAAAATACAGTGACACCGAGCGGGCATGGCACACATATGTGCGACATCAATGAAACGAGACTATTAACCTCAATTTAATTAATTTAATTCAGTTGTAAAAAATTTCTATAATTGCCTTCCCAGGCGCTGCGAGCACATCCGCTCGATAAGGGTTCCAAGACAAGTTCCAACGCTTGCAATAGCTTTTAACACAAGTTGATTATAGGAACGTTCACCCCTCACCACGTGCGTCGATAAATACAACAAACACCAACATACAGGCGCGCCGCGCGTAAAGAAAACACCGTGCGGCGGTAGAGATTTTTTTTTAAATATCAGAATAGGTACTTACTCGAAGACGGAACTGCATTTCCGCCTTCCCGCCCGCTCATGTTAGTCAAGATGAAACGTAACTTGCACCACTGATATCACCTCGGCACGGCGTGCATCCTCCGCGAAATTACTGAAGCCACTTGTTCTGTTAAGTTCATTAAGCGTTCGATTCCATTAATATACAACGCCTCTTAAAAATGTTTTCGGTGCATGGAGGTAAGCGCGTGCGCGCGGAGCGGCCAGCGACGCGGACGCAGGCCGACTGCATAGAAAACGATCGCTAGTGGTGCGTAGTCGGCGCGGCGGTGCGGTCGGACCCTTCCCGGATATCGTCGGGCGAGTAGCTTTTAAAATAGAGAAGCTAACGGAACGTGTGCGCCGCCCGAAAGCGTCCGCAGCTTTACCCCAACCCGAAATATGTCACTTGGCGGCGCGGAGCCGTCGATGGCCTCACGATCACGGCTACGGCGCGGGAACGTACAACGAACGTAAGGCGCTGTGCCGTTGTTCGATTATTCATACCTTCGAACCTACAGACGCGTCGGGAATAAAAAATATAAAGCTTCGAAAACGATCTGCGTTCCGAGTAGCTTTTGCTTTTCACGTTCGTCGGGGAGAAATCTTTTTTGTTTTTAACTAGCTATGCTATTTCTGTTAAAAAAATAATAGTTTAAAAATGATCTTTCTTCGACCAGCGTAGTTATTAAGAAAATACAGAAAATGATTTTTATGAAAAAAATTTAAGCTTTTTAGTTCGGTTTACTCAAAACAGTTTATGTTATATGAATACCAATCAGCGATGTAAATAATTTCCAATAATTAATGTAAAATTTGTCGATACACATTTAATTAATTTATTATAAATTTTTTGATGATAATTATAATTAACATATTGTATTGTCTCATAAAACCCCATCTTTTATTGACAAACAAATATCGTTATTAACTATATATACTTTTTCACCTCTAATTTTTTAACAACAAGTAAAATGGGCAATCTCATCTTATTTAAGTTGATAATTAGAATATAACTAAGGTAATAGTCAGCTAATAATAAATTTGGATATTTTTTGCACTATTATTAAATAGTAATAGTATGTACATAGTATAAAAAAATAGAACCGTCAGGTTTGTTTCAATAATTTAATCGGACCATAAGAAATTACACCAAACGAAAAATTATAACTTTACATGAATTAATTTGCGGCAAAGCCAACATAATTTTTTTTTCGTCTTATTAACTTGTATTCTGTCATAAAAATCCCGGCCTTATACAATTTACACTTCACAGTTCTTAACACTAAAACAAATTCACGCATAAAATACATTTTGTGTACACGCTTTAACTCTAAAATAAAATCCTTATTGATTTTGTTATCAAATATTTTTTCAATAAAATATCATTGATGAAGGTTAAATAAATAATTGAGTATTAACTGAACAATAAAACATTAACACACCTGAAACATCATCCAACCATGTTTATATCTAAAGCTTGGTTTTAATAAGCCTAACTGAATGCTTTAAAGCACAATTTATCCGCGCCATTGTGCTTATGCGGTCTCGTTTATTTATTCCACAATGAGAGATATGTACATTGAAATATATACTTATGTCTATTCTTAAAAATATCAAGGGGCATGTATGCCTTAGAACCCTTAGATAGAGGAAGTTTATTATAGAGAATTTGTGTTTTTACCCGTCCGTACGAATCTTTTTTTCTATAACTAACCCCAAACCTGTAGTATAACTTGGATTATCCAAAATAATATAGGGCATAGCTATAAATATTGGAGTTTGTAGAAATTGTATACTACATTTTATATAGTAAATTTCCTTTTGATGAGTATGAATATCAATTGTGAGTTCTGTAGTACTTTTCTGTTTTATTCTTGCCTTTTTTCATAATTTTATTTATACTGGTATAGTTAGTTTAGATACAAATAAGGTTTTTCTTGTAACATTAGTCGAACTTAAATAAAAATTATGTATACCTATAATTGGCAAGAATATATGCCTCTGTTTTTGGTCTTTTGTTTAATCTTATGTATTTTTATATATGTTTTCCAGTTAGCATTCCTAATAAAAATAAAAAATATATCAAATGAAACACGTTCATTGGTTACAATGTTTGAATACACAAATGCGTACGCCACGAAAAAATCTATTTTTGTTCCTTAGAATCTTCAGCTTCAGATTATATGGTGATATTCTGTACATGACTTATAATGAGCATCATATACTAACACTTTTAATATATTTTTTATTAATATTAACAATAAAATTTGTTTAGTAATTGCCAGCGAAACACTTTCTCTCAAAATTTTAACTTGATGATGATGATGATGATGATGAAATTTTTACTTGCACAAGTACATAATAAACAAAAAAAATACTTTTACCAGTAATCTAATTTAATACAAAAATTCAAATACAAATAGAATACGAAAGAAATATAGAACATTTAGAACATTTCTCAGCTAAATTCTCGGAATTTCTATACATACATTTATGTATACGATACCGTCGCTTCTCTTTTAGAAATATTGTTTTATATCCAAGCAATTAACATGGAAAGTAGATTAATAGCTCAATATTAAGTTATTGCTCTCAATTTGCATATCATTAATAAGAAATAATGTGACAGAAGGCAATTCGACGATACGTATCAAGTGGACCCGTTTCCCTTCTGAGAAAGCACGCAGCTTTCGAACCCTAACCCTCACCTGCAGCATTCGATACCGAAACACCTGTCTGTTGCATCGGCGAACATATTACGGACATATAGTTGTTACAAAATCATTAATGCGAATAGATATAAAATAATTATCTTGACAGGTGCTACGGGCATTGTAGATTGATGGTTGGTTAAAAAGTACTTAATCGTGATAGGTTCAAATACAGGCTTTAATTCGATGTTTAATCATTACTATGATCAAGTATGTGTGCTGTTCAGCAGCGTTGTTTTTGTAGAATAGGTGGTAATCAAATGACTTACATGATGATGAATGATCGGCGCCCGCGGTGAACATTACATACAAGCTTTGCCACTTTATATGTAACAATACTCTTCTCAAATGTTTCAAATCGAATCGTTCATAACATTGGCGAAAACTAACGTAGAAACTAAACCATGGAACGTTCTTGTCTTCACTACAAAATATAAAACAAAGTCATCCCGCTGTCTGTCTGTCCCTATGTATGCGTAGATCTTTACAACTACGCAACGGATCTTGATGCGGTTTTTTTTACTAGATAGAGTGATCCAAGAGGAAGGTTCATATGTAAAATATATTGAACACGTGCGAAGCCGGGGCTGATCGCTAGTATTACTCAAAATCTAAATATATATATAATAGAGTTTTTTGAAGTCGTTTATTTTTTGTTAAAAAACTTAATTTTTAAGTGCCCCTGCGTTCCAGAAGTTTGGCTATGTCGCCTTTATATTAAGAGTATCAGAAAAGATGACTAAAACAAGTGCCCAGTCTGGCCTAAAAATCAGGCTTGTGAAAATAAATAGAGAGAAAGAGTACGCTGAAATTTGTGGAATCCGGACACTTATTGAAGAGCCTTTATTACCGACAATAAAATCAAGTTCAAAAAAGATTTCTGAAAAATCAACTTTTTCTTTAGCGTTATGTGACATAGATTCATGAGTAGAGATGAAAGATGTAGTTCAAACAAATTTCTTTATAGAAAATAGAAATTTCTTTGCTTATAGGATTTTCTTGCAGCAATCACACGACGACCACAAACAGGTCAAGCAAGCCACGAAGGGTCATCAACAGATACCTAAGTTTAAGTTTGTGTATGACATGTTCTACCATTCTGTAAATGCTTAACGTAAATGAAACATTAGTCATAATGTGCATTGGTGCCTAAAAGGCCTTCAAATTGCACGAGTTGTCAGTGGATGATAATTTAGAACACTGGCATACTAATGTAGTTTCTCTCCATAACTAAACTAATAGTGCCTATGTGAGCGTTCTAATTTGATAATAAATTAAACAACTATTTAAAATGTTATCATTATAATTTAATAACGCTTTAATATATTTTTTTGCATTTGTCTTCGTCATCATTTCCTGATTTATCACGACCAGTGTAAGAGACGAAATTTATTCAGGAAATTCTCTTCAACCCTAAACGGTGTCGGAAGTCCCCTTCATCAAAACGTCACATTCTGACGAACTCACCCGTCGGTCTTATTGTAATCTAATCCACGAATGATTATGCATGAATAGTGGCCAACAATAGTCACAAAATAACAAGTTTCGAAAATAATGAAACTCGACTGATTGTCACGTTCACTTTCTCCAATCTCTTCTCCCTGTATTAAGGGCTAGTTTGCGAACTACTTTTTTATCGTTCAAATATAAAACGAATTTGATCGAGTTATTCATTTAAAATGTGGGCCACTTCCCCTTCTTTAATATTAACAAACAATTATTTTCGTGGAATTTGTTAGTTCGGAAGTAATGTCAAGAGTCCAATAAAAATTTTTGCCTAAAATTTAGTCATTCAATTCATGGAAACGATTACTGTAAGGTTGAGTCATAAACAAAACAATTAATGAAAATGATTTTGAGAACTGAGCCAAACTATTAAAATTCACTCCTCATTAGTAAGTATTATTGATTTTTCTTGTAAATAATTGAAGCTGACTAAAACAAAGATTAATTATTGTCCGCGCCATCTATTACCACGGTACGGAATTATAAAACTCTACCGTTGATCAAACTCATTAAAACATTTTGTTTTAATAAGTAACGCTAGATGGCACTAGTGGCACGTACAGCTACATCTATGGGTATTTCATAGCAGATGGGCGTTTATAAAACGCACTAAAGTGGAACATGATCATGACGTAACATTTTAATAGAGGCGTTTTCCAGTACACATAAGGGTGGTGAACATTAATTGTAATGGATTTCAGAATAAATAAGAAACGCACTTATTTACATATTTTTTTTGTAGAAAATTTCCATTAATAACTTTTAAAAAAAGTAAAATGTCTAGAAATATGTTTATAGTGAAAGGCTAGCTCCACATTTGTTATAAATTTGGTATAAAACTAATTAGGTACGTACTCAACCTAAAGTTGTATACAAATATTACATCAATAAAATTATTAAAATATTACATCGTTTATAGCATTATGTTATTATTTTCTTTTAGTTTTAAGACGTTAACGTTTAACGTCGCTTAAAAGACAAGACATTAATACAAGAATATTTCTACTTTAGTCAGGAATTCAGTAATCAGCGTATGAACCAGAAATTATTCAAATAACAGTTAAAAGCTGCTACACGTGCCAAACACAGTTTAAAGATTAATGATAGGTGATATGCAAGTTTAGAAAGAACTTTATATAGGCTACTAAATTTATTGTAGTCTTGTATAATCTGATGAATTTTCTATCACATTTACAAAATATTTGCAAAAAGAGTGATCTCTCTTCTCAAGAAGTTCTTAAGAGGCTTGAAATTATCTCTATACGGAAAGCCGCATTGTAGCTTACTGATAATGGTACACCGGTAATTGCAATGAGTAAAAATGAATTCGGTGGTATTTAAAACTATAAAAATCTAAAGCTGTGAATTAAAACAACGCCACAGAACATGCTTAGAAAATGGAATATGAAATGCTGAGAGATACAACGATGTCCTCCGCAAGGGGTCAACCCAATTAGAATGAATTGGTGTTGCAAGTCACCAATCTTAGTGTTGCTGTTTTCCTGCTGGTTAAGTGAAGACTGTGGCAGTCTTCACATAACCAGCACAACATCATAGTGCAACACATCATTGCTAACCACTTAACAGGCGAGCTCCGGAATACACTCACGGAATTAAATGCCAAAGTATCTGCACCCTTCGGGTGTTCCAAATGTCAATGGGCGGTGATTATTGCTTAACATTCTGAACTTTTGAAATTGTTAAATCATTGTAGATTTTTTTTTTATGTGAGTAGGTAGCGAAATAGCTAACGGCTAGCTGATGATTTAACAATTTCAAAAGTTCAGAATATGGACTCATCGACTAATTTATTATATTTTAACTTCATATCAGCCTTCTGTAAGGCTGAATTTTGCAGGAAGGGCCGGGCTAATCTCACAACAGCGAACGCAGTTTCTTGGTCCTCCTAATTATTGATAAAATCTCTTTATGTAAATATTTAATTTTTCATAATTAATGTGCCAATTTTAATAAACCTGTGTGTTCTACCGATAACATTAATTTTCATATCAGCTAGCGGCGTCCGGATAAAGATTTCTGACACTTACAAACTGTATCGCACTTCTGAAAATGTGGTATCTCTATACCCCTTAAAATTATCACATTTATTAATGGTTTTTCTCTTCAAACAAACCAGGATATTTATGATATTTCTCTGGCAGTCTTTAGAAAACGGACAATGAATTTACTTTTAACCTAGTCTATAATAATGTAGTTAATATTCAACTTTTATAAAAGAGTTTTTAAAAGTTAAATATTTTCATATATTGTACAGTATTTCTATTCGCAAGTGTTTTTATTAAACAGATATTCAAAAATTAAAACAGTAACACTTTTATACTTTAAACGTTTTCAACATTAAAAAATCAACGGGTTCTATTATTACTTAAATTAAGCTACCTACTGTCTACTTCTTACAAATGCTATTATTAATTTATTTATATTTTCGTTTTAACCAGGGAACGGGTCATTGGGCGAAGGTACAACAAAGCCGTAGACGATAAACCCACCGTTTCTGTATACGATGTCTCCATTGACCGCCCCGTTGGTGAGGTAGGTCGCGTTGTGGAGCTTGCTGACCTCTACGTCGCAAGCGGAGGCCCAGTTGGCAGCCGCAACGGCCGCCGCTGCAGCCGCCGCCGCCGCAGCCGCCGCCGCGGCGCACACCGTGCAATCTGGAATGCGAGTACACCTGTACACGGTGGATAAAACTCAAATGCCGCAGTACACCAAACTTGCGTGGTACACACGCATCTAATGCATTTTATCTGCTTTTTTTTTACGAGATCTGTAACAATGTAATATTTTACGTATTTTATCGCATTTTAATTTTGACCATGAACGCTGGAAATTATTCGAATTTTAAAATGGCTGTATAAACTTCTATAGTTTATACATTGATTTTAAATTCCTGATGTCAATTTTCAATTTCAAGCCCAATTTTCAAAAGGTTGTCAACGCATCTGTAAGCCTCGGGTGTAGCAGATGTTCATGGGCGGCGGTATTCACTTAACATCAGGTGACCCGTCTGCTCGTTTGGCAACTTTTGGCATAAAAAAAAAAATGTTTCGAACCCTTTACATCGTTCATGGTTACGTTAAATGATGGTTAAATCAAAATAAAACGCATTATAGTTCATAAAATATTTTCATTTAATCATCTATATTATATGTGTTAACACAAGAAATCAACAGTATATACATGTGATCTGCGTGGAAGGGTAATTTCATATCGATTTCTAATTTACTTCCTGCCTTATTTACTATAGTTTCGAATTACACTCTTTATATGTTTTTGTGAAAGGATATTTAGATTTTTTCACTTGATAGCCTCAAGTGAAAAATCTAAATTCATGCACAGATGTGCCCAGGCGCAATAAAGTTTTACGCGAACGTTTAGTACATGAACACACAAGACAGATTATAATTTTCTTTAATTCCGATACACCCTTTTCATTTCTTTTAAATGAAGTAGGATGGTTGGTATAACGGTTGCAAAAATATAGGCTTCGGGTTTGACTAAGTGACTACAGGTTTAATCCCACAACTATATGCATAAGTATATAGTGTTTTTGTCTATGCCTTATATTAAAATATGTCTCAGTCACAGGAAAAACATAATAATGAAAACAAAAACATATTATATCATATGACTTTACCTATGAAATTGTCGATTTTGTGATTGTGAAGATCGATTGCAGTCTTTAAAGTGCTGTCTTAGTAGAAGTGTGAATTTAATCAATATTAAATTAAACAACATTAAAACTAACTAAATTTCGTATTATCTCACAAATCTACGCGGCACAGTGTCACGAACGCTAGCCGTATTTCCTCGCTAAATAGTTGTGCTCAACCTTTGAGCGAGAAATGAATCAGTCCTCTTGTCTCCAGTTGCGGCGATAGTTTAGAACGTAAACCTTTCAAAAATTTGGATGTACACGGACCCCATGCACCTAACGATTCAACTGCAAATGGTACGAATACTTAATCTGAACCCAGAAGCTTATATTTGCGCCACTTACAACAGCTGCCTCCGTTACCGCTCCGGCCCTGACCGAAGTACCACTTAGATGAGAGGCAGCCAAAGTATCCATACAAGTAGCATCCCAAACGAGGGCTTTGCCTCTCTTCCAAGGGACCAAGATCAAGCCGTCGGGTATTTTGCCATCATCACGGAATATGCCACAGGGCTTTAAAATAGAAGGAGTATTGATGGAGACAAGAGCCCTACCGGATGATGTCGTTCAGGGAGCGATGGCAGGAAAAGCGGCCTACACTTTTTTGACATGAAAGCCACAATATAATAAAATACAAAAATAGATATCTTATAATATTTTACAAAGGACATTCTTCAAATCCGATGAGGCGTTTAAAAACTATAATTAGTTTTACTATATATTTTTGCTACGGCTATTTGAATATCAGTTGTTTCCAGCAATTTTAAATTTTTCTTTGATAATGGATAAATCTGAATTGCGCGTCATTTGCCTGCGTTGTCATTACGGGTTCTTGAGACCTAGCACCACAATAACTCCAATGGTGTACTATAAATAATTTTAAATGACGAACGAGCTAGATCTCGACAACTGAGACTTTTCAATTGCATTCTTTTAAACATTTCTAAATAGCAAATCTGACCGTCTCTAAAGAGCAGATGTTATAAGTCTAGATAATATTATACAGAGGAAATTCTTTAAATCCTAATGCAATATTAGGATTATATATATATATATATATATATATATATATATAATGATAAATCAAATACTGTAGGTTTTTTTTTTTTTTTTTTTTTTATTATGCGAAAAGTTGTCAAACGAGCAGACGGTTCACCTGATGTTAAGTGAATACCGCCGCCCATGGACATCTGCTACACTCGAGGGTTACAGATGCGTTGATTTTGAAAATTGGGCTCCGGCTACCTCACTCACCAGACGAAACGCGAAAGTATTTGTCATACTTACCTGGACCCAGACGGGCCTGCCCATTCGTGCAACAGCCGAGGCTGCTGCGTGGCCCTACCACCGTATAAGGTATTTAAAAAAAAAATTTTTTCTATATAAAAAGCAAGTACCTTTCTTTGATCCATGCCAAGGACTTCCTTGTCTTTGAAATTTTAATACATGTTTAATACTTACTCAGTATGAACACTGTATATAGTAATTATCTTTATATATATAATTCTTCTGTACGTGTGTATGTCACTGAACTCCTCCTAAGCGGCTGGCTTACCGACTTTAATGAGCGTCTTCAGGTCGGTTCGAAAATGGTTTAGATTCACAATTCGGACCACATTTTTTTATTTATAAGCTATTTTTGCATTTCAGCCTTGTTTACAGACGTCTGTCGGGTCTGCTAGTGTTAATATATAAATATAATAAACGCGGTCTTTCACTTCTCTATCCACGTTAAGCATAAAGTTTGACATAATGTACATCAATGAATATTAGACCGAAATCACATATATTACGTCATTGTTTTGTTATCTTAAACCTATCATTATCTTGATTTAATGACTTTTATGCATATACCTACTTATCTCTAACTTCATATTGCTTCACTTATGATTTATAACAAGCATTATGTAGAGTCCAAATAGAATTTTTATTTTTCTAATTAGTTACTCAATAACATTTACTCTTATTGGGATTTGAAAGTTCGAATGCACTGTTTCAAAATCTTGTTTATGTTGTTTTTGAAAATATTTGGTTTTTTTTTTGTCGCAACGCATAAATATGAACTTTTAAAATGTTGTTTTAAGTTCTGTTTTCACTGGGGTAGGATTTAATTACAGCTAGAAGAATAACCAACAGATACAAGGTTAATCCGTGAAATATAAGTTTTAATGAAATAGTATTTCACTTTTGACTTTTAATATCATGTTAAAAAAATTTAAAGTGAATGATCAAACCGAAAATTCGTCAATAACTTTATACATGCAACGGCAATACGTGCCTGGAATACATATTAATTATGTTGTAAATCATTTGGAAAATTATCGTGTTGGATATATTTTTTTTTTGTTTTACATTTCAGCCAAAGGAATAATACATATAATAAAGAACTATATCGTTATTAAATAGGTAAATATGGAATATAATTGTAACTGCCCAACGAATAAATTCAATTGCTTACATAAAATTTGTTATTATTCATGACATATCGAATGGAAAATAAAAAAGGATAAACATAAATAATGTTTATTAAATCAGTATAGATATGAACTATAAATCTACCAAACAATACTTTAGATTTTATTATATCAGAATGCAAGGTTAACTTGCTTTCTCCATAATAAAACATCACTCTAATTTTGACATCCGTAGAACTAGGTACTTCAGAAATATCAAATACACAAAACATTAAATTATTTTATTTAAAATAAATAATGAAAATAATAAATAAATTGTATCATTATTATATAATATAGTACGGACTCAGATTGATTGTTATATTACTGTTCTATTTTATGTTCATATTTTAATGATGAAATTATGTTTTAATTTGCCGCAATATATTGTATATATTGTAAACTGTAACTGTAAAATATATTGTAAACTGATTATTTTTACACTTGCTATAAAGTCAGGCCACAATAGGTATCTTTACATCATTTAGAACTCCACTGCTATAAGATTGTATCCGTTATGTATTTACAATAATTATAACACTAAAACTGTAAAGAGATTCCTATAAGAAAATAATTTTTATTTTTATGAAATTTTGTAATAAAGCCTGTAATAAAAATAAAAATTGAAAAAGTATTATAAAATGATTAAAGGCTAGAACATTTTGTCTGAGTATATGTGGGATTGGCTAAATAAGTACTTTCCAATCTGCCAAACCCTATTATTGTAAATAAGTGACAACTTATAAACTTTAATAAAATAAAATAATAATAATAAGAGCACATAAGCAAGTAAAGGAGACATTTTTCGTTTCCGTCACTAAAAGTATTTTTGAGGTTTAGGCGCCATTTTATGCTTCTTATATTAAGTCATGTCAAATTTCGAAATTAATTACTTGCAAACGGGATTCTTGCGAAATTGTAGTAGTTATGGAAATATGTATTGTCGGCCGATTTACATTTAGAAAGCGGATACATATGAAACTCACCCTTCATGTATCTAAGCGCAGCCCACCCCTCTCGATCACCAGGCGTGTCACCACATAACCGTGTATCACTAAAACGACGCAAAGTTTTTTGGCACAATAAAAAAAATCACCACGACGAACTCGTCACTTTGAACTGTTTTCAGCGCAAGGTCGCGTTCTAAACTTCGACCGGTGACTCGTTTGTACCCGTATCAGGATATTGAGAAATATGGGTATTTATTTTATTCATTCCAGAGACGTAACTCGCCGGGCGATTTGCGAAAGACTGCGTGGTATTCCGCGAGGGCCGGGCACGCGCAGCTTAGGCGAAGCGGAGGAAGGGACGTTGGCACCAGCACGCATTTGGTCAACGCAAATGGAGGTCCCGTAATATTCCTTTACCTTAATCTTAACCTATATTATTTAATAACTACGAAATTTCAGCAAAATAGCTAATACGACGTGCGTGAAATAAATAAGAACCACTTATCAGTAGTTTGTTGTTTGTTAGTTGCTGCTATTTTTAAATATAATGTGCGTTGAATTTTTTTTTTATTTACATTTGGTATGTGTTTAGTACGTTAGAGCTACGTTTATGTCGGTAAATATTATTATGAGTCTCTAATCTAGGAAATTTTACAAGTAGATTTATTATTTCATGGGATCTACTGGTGTATTATTATTATCGGAAATGCAGGGGAAAAAAGCGAAAAAAGTTTTTTGTTGTTTCTATTACGCATTTGAAACTTCTATTGTGCATTAAATTCAGACAGACATGAGAAAATTAAAGGGTACTGGCTTTTTTTTTTTTTTAATATTTTATTATATCTTAGTGGTTGTGGTTATGGTGGCCGGAAAAGGTACAGATAAATTAACCAATTAAAACAATTCATAATAAAATAATAATTACAACTATTGTACGGATTTTATCTCCGCATAGGATGTTGACGTGGGAGTTCAACAATCTGAAATGTGTTTATCAACATTTAATATTCGAGTTAATTCAATAAATTTTACAACTATAATTTGTTTTTTTAAATGCGTTTACTACTGCTATATATACCACGTGTTTAGAATTGGAAGGATTGTAAAATAAAATTAGAATGTTGAAGTCCCATGAAACACTTGCACGGCCCTTTGTAGAGATAATTTATTGTAAATTAGAAATAAGGTCTTTATTAATTATGATCTATTAGCGAAATTATATTTAACATACAGATTATAAATCTTAAGAGTATCGGTAAAGGGATACCTTAATATTTTATTAAAAAAACTTTAAAAGCAAAAAAATATTGATGGCACTATCTACGGATAGTACGTAACACAACTTGTTAAAAACAAAGCAGTGCTTTATTTCCTAAACACCTATTTGCAAAGTTGGCCGATAAAATATAATTGTTCAATGAAATTCAATAAATAATATCCAATTCAATTAAACATATTTTCCCACTATCACATTAGAATTCGGTGATTGATGAGGATAATGTGTGAATAATCGACACTCAATTAGTTCCTTTTAATTTGAAATATGTATATGACTGAGGCTCGTTTTCATGCCTACCGCATCCGTAGGGGTGCACATCTTAGGTTGAAGAGTGTCTCTCCACCTTTGACTTTGTCTCTTGTCTCTTGGAACCATTGGCGTTACGAAAACGAGACATATGGAAACGTTTAGCAGAGACCTACGCCGAAGAGGCAACTATTGCTAATAATAATTGATTCACATAAAAAAAATACGCATACACACCCATAATATATTACATATTTTAACTTAATTAAAAATCCAAAATTTGATAAACAATAAAGATATTCTATATTATGTACATGACTGGGGCATTATATCCGAGATAAACGGTTGAAGATTCATTGTTTAATGCCTGCGAAAATAAGTCTGCCATATTTGTTGTTAGCAACGCATGCGCAGTGTGAGAGTGAATTGAAACAGCCGGCCTTCGCACATCTGCTGGTCAGCTCGTGGACGAAACGCTAAACTAGCAATACCATAATTTCCGCATCCACTGAGACAACTTCCATACAACTCGGTAACATGTACAATTACTTATATAACGCGTATTACTATATTTATTGGACTCGATATCTTAAGTCAATTGTTATGTCAAGTATCAGACTTAGAATACTTTTGGTAAATAAAATTAAGTGAAAGAGAGTTGTTTGTTTTCAGTGACATTGTGGGCTACAATTGTCGTCATAATTTTATATACTGGCCACTAGTCCAGGTTCAGAGCGTGTCACGGTTACGCACTTCATCTCAAATTATGAAATAAAATTACTAAAGCTTCGTACAGCTTTCATTTAGTTTCGGACCGACCACTACCATTAATATACAGAATTCGAAATGTCTGATATTTTGAAATTGAACTAAATACGATAAGATTCATAAAACTTTTTTTTAACTATGTGTAGTTTAGTCATCTTTTTACTATTTATTAATCAAAATTTGTTATAAATGTATAATATCCTAAAGAAATATAAAATAAAACGTATAATAAATATTTTCTCTACTACGCACATCTTTATGGCCACACTATCTTTACCTGACCTACCCCACAACTCAAATAGGACCGCACATTAATGCTCCGATTTTTTTTTTGCTTTTCTGGCAAAACTTTCTATTGGAATTATAGTATAATATATTATAGTATAATTTCTTGATAAATTCTAACAAAAATAATTAACAAGACCTAAAATTGACAGTTTAAAATACTTAAAGGATAAAGTGCTGTATAACTCTGATCTTAAACAATAAATAAACTTCAATTTAAAAATATTTCATAAAATCTGCCCAATATTAAATTTTAAACATATGTAATATTTTTCCGACATAAAACTTTACAATAAAGTGTTTTAGGCATTTTATTAAAAACGTCGACATATTTCGTAATATATCAGTGCTCAGCCACGATAATTCTGCATGAAATATTTACATTTAATAAGCTCGAATCGAAAGATCAAAGGTCCCAGCTATTTTGTTGATAGGGGGAGATTTTTTTGAGATAAATAAAAAATAAAGAATGAAAAAACTAACACAAAAAACATAATCGGACGCGTGTCGGCGAGATGTGTGGCGTTTGCCCGAAGCATTCGTTAATAAGGCTCGACCCGTTTGGATTTATTTACAATCATTGTTTAGTAGAATTGAACAAAAAATTCTTAAAATAATTGCTAACCCATTTCAAAGTTTTTTTTTATATAAAACGTATATACATAAAGTGTACTGAATCTTGCGAAACCACAAGAATTATCTATTGCAATTGGAGTTCCGTATTGTAGATTAAATGTATTAATCACTAAATTCGATACAAAATAAGTACTTTACTAACGCCTAGTATCCACTAATAACTTCACACATAAAATGCCAGCCACCAACTAAATTTAATGTAAATTCGCTTACGTGACTACAATAAATTGTTTATTATACAAAACCATAATTAATTATTCTCTAAATATCTCGGAATATCTCTTTTAAATATTTATCTACTTATAATGTTTTTAAGCAATAGTTCTGAATAAGTTTTTTTTATAAATTAAAATAATTAGTTCTTGAACGGCAGATGTCAGATTGCGAATGACCGTTGCTGTCACTCAATCAGGATTCGGTATTGATCCAAAAAAAGCTGACCCTCGTTGACCAAACATTAAAAAAGCCGTACAATAGAGCAAAAAACCAGCCCGAGGATTGGGTATAAAAGCCATATTAATGGGAATACCATTCATAAAGATTGCACTCGCGTGCCACCCTTGCACGTAGTTTTGCCATAAATTGCACTAATTTTGGACGATACTTGATGGTTTAAAACGTTTACATTGAGTTAATAATAATCAAAAATTATTATACGCATAGTAATCACAATATCTTACGACATGTACCTAACGCATTTTTTAGTTGTCTTCTTGCTATTTCACAGATGTGAAAAGATAATTGATTATTTGAGCGATTACTAAAATATACAGAATGATTTAGGTCACTAAGGACCTTGCATAGCGATAGACCTCCAAGAGAAATAGGGTAGGTAGCGCTAAAAACTTTTACTTCTTTTAAGTTATATACGTGTATGCTTCTATACTAAGTATATTAAATATTGAAAGTGTTTGAGTCTGACTAATGTTCACACAACGTGGGTTATATACCACGAAGGTATCAATGCAAATCAATTTAAAAAAGGTCTGAAGCTTAAATCTGTAAAACTAATAGGTACTACAAATAAATAGTTTCTCTTAAGTATAGACTACGACATTAAATATTTAAGACGTACTACAACTTGTTCATACAAATCTAAATATCTCATTCTATGTTTTATATATCAATAATGAAATTTCGATTATTTTCAATTAACAGCGAATGGTTTTACAATTCCTTTATAAAATATACCAATTTCTAATTATTAAAAATTAGAGATTATTCCTTGTAAATAGTTGCATATACCTACATCTTTAACAAAAATGTTGCTTTTAAAGAGTTATTTTTTGTTATTGAGTTAGATATATTTGGATTAACACTCCTTGCTTATTTGAACATAAAATTCAAACACTCCACTGTGTTAGTTATAATCGAAATATTTATTTGCTTTAATACAGACACACACGAAGTTTTGAGCGTGTCATCGATAGCAATGTGGGCTTTGCGCAGGCGCTCGGCGAGGGTTCGAAAAAGTTATAATACACTGAGGGGGCGTTCGCACCCGTGACATATATGACAAGTTTTGGCCTATTTGACGTTCCTCTTCAATCGTGGTTGCGACAAAAACGAGCACCCTCGTGTGGATATCTCTAATAATGTCTGAATTCAACGATGACAATAATAATAGACGAGCTTGAATTTCTGTGAGTTTGTTTATTAGGATTGTTTACATTTTAATCGTTTTTTTTCCATAATACTCAGAGCCAACCTCATGAAAAAGGACCTTAGGCTACAGATATTGTCAATCTAAATACAAGCAACATAGATATAGATAACATCTGATAGTAATCAGTAGTCAAATCGAAAATTTTACAAAAATTAATTTCGTTAACGTACAAATTTAAGTCTTAATTACCTTATAATAATACACCACTTTACACATAAATCAAGTTAGTACCTGTTAAGCGACTGTTAATTGAAGACTTTAAATGAGATCGCCAGATTATCAGAAAATTCTCTTGATACTTGAATCAATAAAATCATGATAGCGGAAAGCTTTAATTTGAGAATGCTACTAATTAGTACATAAATAAGCGCGCTGCTCCACTCCGTAGAAATTAAAGAAATAACGATAATCCATAAAAAAATATGTCTTTTTTATAACAAGAAATATCAATGAACCTATCATACACATCATACTAATATCAGAAACAATATTCATTATTATTTATGACGTATATTTGTATTATCATGGCAATTTTTGTAACAAATGTCATATTAAGCCCTTCGTGAAGAAAATATTTTTTCATTTTTATTATCTAGTTATAAATGTAATCTCTTCATGTTGAATGCGGTGGTCAGACTTCGTTTCGTCAGCACAAAACCTCTGTTAAAACTGAGAAATATAACAATTTGTTCATTCGCGAGATTGTTATTAACGTCAGTATTTTTCCCTTAAATGCGAAAAGGGCGCGGACCCTCGCAGAACGCGAAGGGTCCCTATTGGCTGACTCCAGGAGGGACGCTGCGCGCAAAACTAAGGGTAGAGAGCGGACCGCGCAGCCAATCAATTCGCTCATTTTTTAAATAAAGACCTAAAAATAATAAAAAGACACGTCCTTTTTTATTTGCCGTTATGTGCCCTTCACCTACAGGGTAGAATGATTAACGTTAGATACTTCATGGCTTTTTCAGTTACGACAGCAATACAAACCCTTGTAGTTACTTTCGTATTTTTTTCTTATTCCGACGAATTACACACCATTCTTTATTAATATTTATATTATAACGTAAAATTTGCTTGTTCATATTTAAATGATTATTTATGGACCTATCGTGCCGATTTAATATAATTTTAAATATATCTATATATATATAATAACAGTAATTATATATAAAGTTGGAAGAATAAGATTAAAAAAAACTTAATTTTCTTCTAATATATAAAGTAATTTATAGTTGTCGAATTGAGTGTAGGGGTATTATTTGCTGATAATGATTTTTTTTAATTCTTACGGTCATCTTATCAATACCTAACTCATGTTACTTAGCCTTGATTACTTAGTTCTTACCAGTTTGTAGAGTTCTTACCAACAAATAGGCACTATGAATTCAATCTCTGTTATTGATTAAAATCTACTACAGCTAGACTACGGTAAAAGGAAGCTAGGTACGGTAAAAGGACTATTCCTATTGATTTTTCATAAGAAAGTATTTTCGATAGCATGTATAATTTCTAACGTTTAGAATCAAAACTTATTCGAATTTAAATTATCGAAAATAACACTGCCAAAAACAAATTCGCACTGAATGCATTAAACGTTTAAAAAAAAATAATTGAACCATTGAACATTTAAAAAACATTCTTGTACTATTGTGAAATAAACAACTTACTTACCTGACTGCAGCAGAGCTTTGGTGTATATATTTTGGTATATATGTATGTATCTATGTTTAGCTGTTCCCTCATATCTCCTAAACTTCTATCAGACAATTACTTCTAACAGACTTCTATGACAAATCACGCGGCGATGGAAGCATAGCCGTGTTCGTATACCACTTTTCTCGAAAGATTATGTTCGCTTACAATTGTTAAAATGTACTGATTCGTCAGGATTTGCGACATTACATTTAAATGACATGCCAATCTGGATATTTCATATTTTACTTTATCCAGATCTAAAAATAAGCTCACCTAGTTTTAACACTTTAGCTTCTCCGTCATCCATGAATCATCGATAACGAAGATTTTAACCGAATATTTTTACGTTTCAAAGAAAATCTCCTAAATACAAGACTGGGGATAGACGTATTGTCAATCTTTATCGACCCATATCTGTGCGTACCACTTTGTCAGAAATCTTTGAAAAACTTCCTTACAGTAGATTAACTATTAAAATAGTCATATCAACTTTCATTATTTGTAATAATCAAAATGGTTTTACTGCTGGCTTAAGTACAAAGCATTCTGTTATCGACTTGAACAACCTAATGGCAAAAAACTATAGGGACAATTTAAAAACCATTGCAATATTCTTTGCCTTTTGTAAAGCTTACGACATTGCCTCTATTCCGTTATATTTGCCGTATAATATCTTCAATAACTTATTGACTGATCACTCCCAAACAGTTTAAATAGGAAGATGCACAATTGATGCAATTAGCTTTGGTATTCCTCACAACAGTGTATTAAGTCGCACTTTGTTCTTAATTAAAATAAATATTCGATGTGATTCAAATAGACCAATAATTCTGAAAATATTACGTACCCTTAAATGCAACACTAGCTTAAAAAAGAATCTGTCAATGGAAAACATGTAATCTTCTTGAACTAACCATTCAAAAAACATATTTTTTCTTTATGCGATTACACATTAAAATGAAACTAATTTTCAGCCTTTATAGTGTTTATTTTTAATTTTGTACCTGCCAAGGATGATTCGCGAGGCTATTGAAATTAAAAAAAACATCCTAATTTGAATAAAGAAGATTTTCTTGTTTTATATATTAATACAGTTTCATTTAACCTAGTGTTCAAGAGTTCATGTATTTTCTTTTTATTGAATAGAGTTTAGAATGCTTAAGTAATCGATTCGTGAAAATTTATTCTGTTGTAGATTATTTATTATTGAATTGATAAGGGAAAAGGTGGTAATTTGGAACCTGCTGATAAGGAACCCCTTAATACGTCCCTTCCTGAGATAGGAACAGACAACGAAATCTGCTAAAAACCTATGAAATTACGTCGAACTAATCTCAGTGAACATATTACCTCCACTGCGTATATACTATACTGCGTACATATTACTCCACTCCTCCGCGTCATTTTTGCATCGAGTATAAGAAGTTGAAATTTTTGGTCACCTATATATTTTTTTTCACTTTTATTTCATAATACTGTCAAAACTTTCTTTTTTGTCTAAAAGTAAATACAGTAGGTGTTACATGAAGTATAAACGCATAAGTTTACATTGTCAGAGGTAAGTTTTAGGATTTATTTCAACTAGTTTTTGTTTTCTCGATTATTTGGTAACAAAGTAGTTTTCATTTTGGAACGCGATAGGTGCCGGTAATATGGAACCGGGTTCCAAATTACCAGTATTACTTTATTGACCGGGTCTCCTTACAAACAGCAACTTGATGTTAGCTATACTTTGTTTTATCGAGCTAAGAAGGTAGAAATATAAATACTTTTACCAAATCACCGTAGTTTCACTTTGCACAACAATAACACTGGTATAATTAATTATTTTATCACTTTATAACTAATGAAACACCACTCTAACGATTTAATTTATGATACCAATTGGGCAGCACTATCGTGTATACTTCTGGTTTGATAGCCAAAGAAGAAGACGAAGACGACGAAGAGCATGAAATGCTTCGTGCAACTGCATTTATACTTCATAGAATGACGACACTTCTTTTAGTGTTGCCAACGACCTCAAGGAAAGACTTCTTTTAATGTTGCCAACATTGAGTAGTCAATAAAGTCTATAGAGTAGAGAGGAAGAAGTCGGGGAAGAGTTTGGGGAGGCGCTGGTGGGCGTAGTGGTGGGTAGAGTGTTGCAAAGTCTTCTAGAACTTCTCTAAACAGCGAGTATTCGACCTCATCGGAATCTTCTCTTTCTTCAGGTGACACTGTAATCTCAGAAAATGTTAGCACGCTAGCCCAGCCCACAAATCAAGATGACGCTTTTTGCATTTTTTGCTCTGAAAATTACTCCAACAGGATCAACAGGACGAAACTTGAATTCGGTGCCAATCATATAGATTGAGGGCACATATTGAATGCTCAGAATTTGACGCCGAGTTTTATTTTTGTAATTTTTGTATGTAAATTTTTTTCATACTTGTAATTTGGAACCCGGGTACATAATACCAGCACCAGATCTTTGAACACATTTTTTTTATTTTTCCAAGAAGGCAATTTTTTTCTTATAATGAGTCATTTTATTTTATGAATTAGTTTCAAATATAAAAGTCAATAAGTTTTTAAATATTAAGAGGCAGTTTTGTGATGATTAGTCAAATAGTTTTCTTAAAATACTCAAAAAACAAAGTGGGTTTCCAAATTACCACAATAGTCGCATAGTTGAGTTACGAACATTTATTAGTTCCATTATTTGAAAGTAACTATCTATATCCTTTATGGCAGAAGGTGTTAATAGCTACGATACAATATTACACTAGTTTACAGATTGTGTAGTGCACGAAATGCTCCAAATAAACATATTTATTTTTAAAAAATGTGTTACAAATAAAAGAACGTCATTATTTATTTATTAAAACATCAGCGTTAAACAAGAATTATTTGTTTTATAAAACTTTTAATAATATATTTCTGCAATACTCTTTTTATCATCATTAAATATAAAATTAACATTCTATGATTTTTCCACGCATTGGTAAAAACTTATTCGAACATACATCAATAATCGAACGTATTTTTTGCAACTCATTGATTCTTACGTATATTGTACGGAGGAGTGCATACGACATGTATGTACCTACTATCATAGAAGATTACGTAATATAACTAAAAACATATTTCATCTCTGGGAATCGGATGAAATTTATATCACCATTGGTTTAATACCATATAAACTAACTATATTTTAATATATAATTATATTATTTTATTTATTTTTATATTTTATATGATCTTCGATCATTCGTTTTCGTAGTAGAAGCTAACGAAGTGTATTGCCATATATAAACTCCGTTTAAAAATCTCAAAATCTACCGCTAAGTTCTAAATTACAGTAGAAAAACTCTAGGTGCAGCTTGGAAGGGATGCCTGAAGCTCACTGCTAATTTCAGACAACATATCTATAAAAGATAAGATGAGGAAGACCGTATCGTATCATATTAATATTATTATGCCCCTAGGATATTCTGCAATTTGTAAAAACCGACTGACTGAAATTAACCATCACAATTCACAATTCACAAAATATTCAGGTAGCCTAACGTGTAATAGAAATTGAAAAAATGAATTCAAAAATATAATGCTCGGAATTTTTTGAAGTTATACTTCTTTTTTTTTTTTGGCGCGTTTGGATTATGAGAATAAAATTTTTACGATGCGGGTGCATAACGCTTAAAGCGATATGATGAGTTTATTTGCAAGGCAAAGCTTCACCGTATTAATATGGCAACCTATTACAACTTTTTGACTTTTACCTATAATTCCAAGTTATAACCGATGTTAATTGCATTAAATATCTTTTTCACAAACAAAGTGTACGCACAGGGGGTAGAATTTTTTAGTTCTTTTTTGTTACGATAAAGAAGTATAACTTCTTATGTGTATACACAAGTACACACATGCACGCTTTTTTTAGGTAAATGTTTAAATAGTGTTTTTATAAACTTCTTTATCAATGTATGTGTTATTAACAGATAAATTCTTCCATAAGTCCGCGTAATAAGACCTTTAAATAAAAGAAGCAATCTTGATATAATAGTTTGATTTCGGTGATTTTGAACAACTTGTACATGCATTATTGACAGCAACATTATTTTAAGTAGTGTGTTTTGTTTTATGTTTATTTTCTTCTTCACTCAATTTTTTTTCTTTCTTCTGCACTTCCGTATCGTTTTCAACGCATTTCTATAATTATTATCGAATGAAACTGCACGAACACTTTCCTCTTCTCTCAGGTGTTTTGGGTAGAGTTTAATAAATTTCGAGCAGAATGTGACATTATCTTAATGGCTGGGCTTCAAGATCATCATTTTCAGTTTTACTCGGCTTTAGAAGGTTCTGTCGTCGAGGCAAATTCTTATTGATTCTGGTTGGGTATTCAATGTCGCATTCATTTCACCATCAACACTTTTTGGTACATTGTTCAATTCAGCAACAGGTTTTGTGAAAAAAGCTTTTTGAGTTTTTAAACTGCTGGTTCATTAAATTTTATGGTCCAAATCTAGTACCTATAATCACTTACACTGTATATAAACTGTTAATTATCAATCTAGAGCCTATTATACACAATGAAACGTATTTACTTAGTTATTGAAAACGTAGTTATTGCACAGTTGTCCAATCACTGATTTTGGACGTTTTGCGATTTTTATTACTGGACATCTCAAAAACGTCAAAATACCATTATAAATTTCTGAAATGCTTTTAACCTTTCCATATATAATTCTTCTGTACGTGTGTATATCACTGAACTCCTAAACGGCTAGACCGATTTTAATGAATTTTTTGTGTGTCTTCAAATGGATTCGAGAATGATTTAGATTCACAAAGATATTCAAAAAACTTTAAAATTTTCGACGTGTTTACAAGACGTCTGTCCGGTTCGCTAGTACTTAAATATATCCAATCTATTTCATAATAAATAACGATGATTTTAATAGCGATAATGACAAAATTTAAGCAAAAAAATTACTTACCTTAGTTTTTAATGAAATTTCACGAGATAAAACCCATACCCACACTGCGGCAACAGAGGTGGGAATATTTTTTTTATATTATTACACTGCCATCTATCAGATAAAAACTGTAATATTAAGCATCGGGAAAGCTTTACAATCATAACGGGGTTACTACACGTAACGATAATTGAAACAAAATATTATTGTTTGGAGTAAAGTATACGTAGTACATGCATTAGTATATTCCCATCTCTAGTACGTTACCATAGCATATTTCAACGTAACTCTTAAGAACTTACAATTGTATGCAGCTAGATGTCGCCCTCATTTAAATTTACTGGCGATTAAAATTATTTTTTTAGCTAGTTGTTCGCATTATTAATTCGCACTGTCAAATAAAATAATATCTGAAGACCAAGTTTAGTGCAAAAATTATAATTAACATGAGTTAAGCCAAATGTGTATTTTTGAAAACAGTGACCTCTATTTGACTCTCTTTTAACTAGCTCAAGGCTCAGTTACGACGAGATAACATTCAACCGTTAAGTTGATTACTACTAGATGGCCGATTTAATAAGCTTTTTAATGTGTACAACAATATCATAATGCAAGTAAAACTCCATAGACGATAAAAATACAAGTGAAAGCGAATTACTTTTCTTAAAATGAGGAATTAACATGGAAAAAACATTTAGAATACTTTGCAAATTCTGTAATAAAAGTATATTTCCTGTAATTAATCGGTATAAACAGGGCATTGGTATGAAATATTTTAGGGCTAGCAGGTTGTATGGGTCCTATCCATTTAATTCAAATAACTTTTACATAAGGAAATATGTTGTCTTAATTTAATAAAGATAAAAGCTTTGATTGATTTATAAAAGAATAGAACATAAAAAGCTTAAATAATTATAAACACCAAGAAGAATTAATAATATGTGAATGTGTTTATTATAATACCTTTTATTTATTTAACTATTTGAAATTTTACCACAACACCACCTAAAATGTTACCACCTATTTCCTAAAATGTTCATATTGAATATACCAAGAAGGAAAGAAATGTGGGAATTCATGATGATTATGAAAACTGGTTACCCTACAGGCTACGGTGATTTACCAAGCTCATCCCGTCGGGCTAAGTGTGAGGGCCGACTAACGGTACAGCGTGTTTCGATTTCGTAGAGCATTTCTTCGTTCGATACCGTTACTCGCCCGAAAGTACTTTTGTTGCTTGCTCGCTGCGAGCGCTCAGCCGCGCGCTCGCATGACCGCTGCCGGGTTCACCGTATTGAGAACACCGCTCGGTCGCCATTATATCTGTTCAAAACAAAGAGCGCCATTTTAGAATTCCTAGTTGTGAATGTTGCAAGTTCGGCTAATAACGGTGACCTCGCACCGTTTTTATTGTAGTCACTTCGCAAATGTGCGGGCCGTTGCCCTTATGGTTATACAATGCATCCGCAGCCGCAAATCGCGGCCAAGCAACCTGAAAATCACGTGGGAGAAATTGGTGATAAATCGATGGATTTTAGTGACGGGTTGTGTAAGTGTGTGGCCTTGCGGGCCGGCGCTCGGGTCGATGACTGCGGCGCATTAACTACGGGTGATGTTTATTTTATCGAGCGGGCGAACGTAACCGACGCGACGCCGAAACTTGCCGTCTCCAAAATTTTGTCAGCGCGCCTTTTTTTTTCGAATTTTCACTGTCAACGGACCGGCCGCACTCGAACGTTGTACATAAAAAGCTTACCTGCTACACGCACGGACGTAATCATTTTGAGCTTGTAATTCGCGACGGAACATATTTTCGTGAAACATATATAATATTATTGTATGTATCATATATACACTACTCTAATCGACAATGGCATGGCCGTTAGGACAGGGCAGTTTTCGAAACATATGAACCGTTTACGCAAATATGGACCCAATTCGTCGAAATTTCACTCGCTCGTAACAGAGATACACTTGCCAATATGGCTAGTGCTGGTGGTATTATTAGCAAACCATGTTTTTTGTCATATTCCAAAGGAATATTCCATAGTGGCGGGCTGTAGAGACAGCGTATAGAGGCTCGAGCGGGTGACGTAATCCACGCGGTTCGATACTCTCGAAAGGCTGCGGGGTCGTCGCTCGCTAGACGCGGAACAGCAGCCTACGCGACTGCTCAATTAAACATTCCGCGCTTGCTTCATAAATACACGATTCCCCTTTATATTTACATCTGCGCATGTAACTGCATAACACCCCCAATCTCTGCGGAATGGAAATAACAGATAATAAAAAACCGGCCATGTGCGAGTCGGGCTCGCGATCGATGGATTCCGTACCATTTTCTATAAAAACGGCAAAAAATTCATGTCTGTTGTATAGGAGCCCCACTAAAATATATTTTATTCTGATTTTTAGTATTTGTTGTTATAGCGGCAACAGAAATACCAAATAATTTGTGAAAATTTCAACTGTCTAACGATCACGGTTCATGAGATACAGCGTGGTACAGACGAACAGACGGACGGACGGACAGCGGAGTCTTAGTAATAGGGGGCCGTTCAAGTATTACGTAAGCACTATGGTGGGGTGGGGGAGTCTTTGTTTTGTTTATTTTGGATGACAAAAAAATACATTTTTAATTGAAAAATGTTTACATAAGCATGGGGGGGAGGGAGTAATAGCTTTGCTTACTTTTGCTGACAAGGGGGATGGGGGGTAAATAATTGTAATAAATCTGCTCACGTAATATCCAAAAGGTATAACGGGACCCCGTTATACCTTTTGGGTACGGAACCCTAAAAAGGGACATTCCATCACATTTAATACGTAGAGAAAGGGGATAGATGATAGATAGAGAAAGGGGCGTTGTCAGGTAAGGGTTGTTTTTAAGTGTGTTTACGTTTACAGTGGTAGGGCCATGCAGCAACTTCTGTTATTACACGGATGGCAGGCTCCTCCGGAGAAATATCAGCCTCGCAGAAGACCGAAGTATTATACTTTCGCCTGTTACTGAAGTATAAGGAGCCCGCTTTTTTAAAGGAAGCCAAAGTATTTGCAGCCCCTCAGTTGTTGTTGATATCCATGACCGGCAGTATTCATTTTACATCAGGCGAACCGGCTACTCACTTGGCAACTTTTAATATGATGAAAAAAGATGATAAAGATTTTTCATTTTTCGTATCGATTTAAGCATTAAATAATGTAAGCCATATATAGTATGTTCTTTATACGCCGAAAACTATTTTTTTAGCATTTTAAAATATCACCATAATAGAACTTCAGGGAAATTATTCGTATAAAAATTTATAAGAAAATTGAAGCTATTGTTAAATCACATTTTTGCGCGATTTAACCGCACAAAACTCAATGTTAACAAAAACGTTATTTTCCATGTTTTCATAATAAAACTATCTATGGGCTGTAGAACGTCCTATTAGCTGTCAAAGCCTAACAGCAAACTACACGTCACAAAAAAACGTCCTATTCGTTGTTATTATCTTGTATTGTTGCAAGTTGTTGTCTGAAGTTACATCCGAAACGGCCCGGGCCCGAACGATGCGTATTAGGTCTACGAAGTTTGTGCATTCGACACGAAAGTGTAACGTCGGCGTCCGTGCGCAAAAAAAATAAATAAACCCGTAATATTGGGCACAAGTGAGAGGCGAGAGCGAAGGGCTAAGGCAGCGAGTTACACAAGAAGGGTTACAAAACTATGGCAATGAACCTCAGTGAACCTGAACCTTGCGAACCGCTAGCCGCCGCTGGCGACAGTCACCGTCCATCCGCGGCTCAGTGCAACCCAATGTGCATTATACGGCGAGATGTTTCGCAATTATTCCGAGAAATATTTTCATATCTATATATGAAAAAATGTTCTCGGAATAAATGTATAATCATTAACAAATCGTAAATAAAAGTAAAATAAACGAATTAATAAATACAATAAATCGTTAAATAGTAAACGTTTATTAATAAAAAAAATATTAGTTTTCCTGGAAATGTATTTTCGTTCACATTATTTACAATATTAAATTCAGATTACGTAAAAATAACACTTTTGTTTTTATTTTTACTTCAATCAATGTTTTTGTCTACAAATTTAAGTTATGAATATTGTGTGTACGTTCAAATATTAAATTAATATTTATAATTTTGTATTCGTTTATCATTTGAAAATTTTATAAATAATGTTCAACTATTATCTATGTCGAGAAAGCGTATATTTCTTTTTCATTTTGTCTGTGATTTTTTTCCAAGAACTTTATATGTAATATCCATGTATAACTATAAGTTTCTTTAGAACTTCTGAATATGACTATATTCATAATATCTATGTCATACAAAATAAGTTATGAATATTGTGTTTAAGGTTGTATATATAATAAGTTGTAATTAAAACAATATAATAAACTTTAAATAAGAATAAGCCTTCAATGTTGACTGTTAATATTAAATAATTTAATATTAGAGATCGTTGCAGTTGAGAAGCCCTGTGATCTTGCATCAGGCGCGAGTATGGAAATGTTGCCGGTCGTACCCTGTACAGCTAATAACTTCTTTCTTTGCTGGATTTTAAACCACATTGCGAGAAAGCGTTGCCTATTTTTAAATAAATAATAATTTTATTAGAGATGGAAATAATGTCACCTTTCTATATTTTTATTGTACAATTATTCATTGTACAATAAAAATTAAAATTAAATTTAAAGCAATTCTATGTTAATCTGATAATGATAGCTTTAGTTTCTCCGTTGAGCAAAACCCTCCTCCGTTCAGATGCACAACCTCCACGTAACCGCCACGTGGCCCAAGTGCAGATCAGAAGACTTCATTTTTTTTACTTTGCTTTTCATAAACAGATATTATCGTTGTTTTATCTTTTGTGCTTTCCTAAAACATTAATTGTAGTTATATGACCAACCGAAAAAATACATGGATGAATAAATTTATTTTATCTTCTGTTTAAAAGTTGACAAAACATTACTTACACTTTTTTTCTTGCGTGGCATTGTTTTATGCAAGCAAAGTGGTGCTTGTTAAAATTAATAATTACACATTTTAATGTCCTTAAATATACCCGATTTCCTCAGAATGCTACTACTACCCGCCCAGCACAAAACAGACTCGGTTTCAACTAAGATTAGTCAAGTATACTGAATAAAAGTATACTTAAGCAATGATGACTCCGTGACACATTTGCTAAGGCTTCGGTGTTTTTTTTAAAAAATGCCACTTACCACGGCTCCTAGTAAAATTTTAGTAGTAGTCATATTAAAATATTGTTTTTACGGAAAATTTTGACGAAAAATGCTCAATGTGCATCGTTTATTTATTAACAATATCAGTAAGCTCTTACTGTAATTTTCTCCGGACATAATCTTTTAACTGCTGCTCTAAACCACCATTACGGATCAATACAATGCAGAAACCTTTTTTATACATGCACCATAATGCGTTCCATCATTCCTGACCAATTGCAAATATAAAAGGATGATAAAAAGTGTGTATTAATTTTTCATAAAGGTATAAAAGGAAAACGATGTTCTTCAATTTCTCCTGGCTTGTTAAGCTGCACGCGATGTGAGCGAACTTATTTCAAAACGCTTTTGTCTTCCTGACATGTATGTTTGTGTTTATCTTTTACTTTTTTCAGAAAGTTGTTAAGATGGCGTCGAACAAGCTTGTCGTACGACGTCACGTGATAACCGCTGCTTATGGATATGAAGATTGCTAACACAACACCCGTGGGGCTGATGTTGTGTTGCCCGCTCTTACAAGAAACTTACGCCTGTCTTTTGTGTGGCCGTGGTACTTAGACGGGCGAGCCGGCCTGTCCAAGAAGCAGCAAGAAACTCGGTGGATCTACCAATGTAAAAATTTATACGTTATGTGGCACTCTCATCAGAGTCATAATTGTATTAAGAATATTTTTAAAGTAAAACTTTTTAACGCGCGACTAAAGAGTAACTAAATGCTTTGGACAACGACAATGCAACGGAAAAACGTTACGGCGATGACGCGTTTATTAGCATCCGATTTTTAAATATTTACTTTTTATGTATGTCATCTAAATAAAAAAATATTATTAATTTATTATTAATGAATACATTACAAGTAAATTAAATTATTGTTACTTATTTCGTTTGTTTTTTAGTTTTACTTCTACCGCGTGAAAAGGTTACACGTACTCATTCTTTATGTTTAATGCTAGTCTGCACTCAAGAATTACTATAAGTAAAGATTGATAATTATTTTGCCAAAACTGACAGGAAATTCATTCTATAAACAGTTCTTTAAACCAGTTATTTATTGGAGCCTAGTTTTACTTCCTTCATTTGATTTGTACAGATCATTGACCACGTTTTATGTGAGAAAGTGGCAAACGACCTGGCGGTTCACCTGATGTTAAGTGATAGCCGCCGCCCATGGACATTTGCAACACCCGTAGGGTTGCAAATGCGTTGCCACCTATAAATAAAGTGGGCCCCGACTACCTCACTCACCAGACGAAACGTAGAAGTGTAACACTTCTACTTTACGCCGGTCTTCTGTGAGGTCTTGGTACTTACCCGGAAGGACCTGCCCATTCGTGCAACAGTGAAAACTGTTGCGTGGTCCTACCACAGTAAGTCATCTTATTAGGAAAAATTTAACGTAGCTTCTATCTCAAAATTTACCGGTGAAAACCTATAAATTTGTTTTTTAAATTTCATCTACTTGTAAGCTTATTTTTCAAATGATTATAGAATCAATTTAATGATTATAGAATTAATTTCACAATGTGTTATATAAATATCATTACGACGTCACCCCGATGTTAAAAATCAAGGAAAAATCCCTTCGAATACATCTGGAGATTTGAAACATTTGTTTTAAAGATAAACGGCCCCATAAGAATTCGAGTTTTCTGGCAATGCATAAATTATTTGCATTATTGCGAAACCGAGTTCATCAGTCCGATAAACGGCAGTAATTTTTTTTTATTCTAAAAAACTGTCACTGTGAAGGCAATTCTATAATTATTATTATTCCGTTTTACTGATACGGTAGGACCACGCAACTCTATCTTCGTCTATTGCACGAATGGGCAGGAAGTGGGAGTCTCAGACTTCTGCGTTTCGTCTGGTGAGTAACCGGGGCTCACTTTATATAGAGCACAAATTTCCATGAGCGGCGATCCTCGCTTAACATCAGGTGAACCGCCATCTCGCTTTTTACAAATAAAAAGAATCAATAATCGTTTCTAAAGGCAGCCATATGATGTTGCTCAAATCTTAGAAATTGGAATAAAGTCATTGAATCATCGCTATCGTCAGGACCACGTTAATGCTCTAATCAACAGCGCAAACAGTGTGGCCTAGTATGGTATGAAAAGAACGTCCAACGGCACACAACTTGTATGGTGTATTCAGGAACGTTCTTTTGTTTCACTGACTCATACAAACGACATCAACGGGCGTCGTTTCTTTTGCCTTGCGCCCGATTACTCAATGCACAAATCTGTATATCGTTGTAAAATATCGGCATGATATTGTTAATAATTTAATAATGGTATATTACAGTTATAAATAAGATCATGTCGTATATGAATAAAATTTAATGATGTAGTCATTTTGCGTGTACTGGTTAGATTTACCTAATTTTACGCATGCATAATGCGATTACGTACTTAACTTTTATACATTTTAATATCATAAGTTTTTAATATATTTATATGTATGCGATATATTTGTTAGTTTAATTGGAAAATGTAATCAATTTTAGATTGAGGTTTATATGAAACTAAAAGTCTCCGTGTTATCTCGTAGTCTTTTTAATCCAATTAATCGTAATAAATAATACAATAAATATTTAATTATTGAATTTATTCCATGTGGTCAACACTCCAGAAACTTAAGCACTTTACGAGTTAACAAAGTTAACCAGTCCCAAAACATAGCAGGCTGCAAAACCTGTCACCGCACACCGTCCAAAACACATACAGCGGTTTTGCTCTTAAGAAGCTACAAAGACAGAATACTGTTTCGTGTTATTACGTATTTGATTTCCATCGCCCCTCTTTCCACTTATCGCGTCTTTAAATATATAAATAAATAAATTACATAAATAACTTAACATTACATCGAACCCAAATAAAATTTGTCAACACGGTATGCGTACCGTTTGTAAGAGAGAAACAAAAGTGCAGATATATGACTAATGTATGGCAGATATATGGTATAAGAAACATGTTTAAAAACACTCACATTTAAAATTTTGTTTCTTTATAACTTCATTTTGATATATCAAAATGTTAAAGAATATTTTAAAACACGTGCTGTTTAAAAAAATTCTAATATAATTTGGGCCGAACACAAATCTAATGCCAATTTCGTGAGGAATGATAAGAGAAAACGCGTTATCGCACAACATAAAGATCAATAATACGGACATGTTGACACTGATAACAATTCGCACGTTCAACGGCAAACATTGACAACGTGGCGGCCGCGAAATTCCCGCCAAATGCGCCCGATACTGCGGGGTCGGCGAACTCTACGCAGCGCTCATGTGCTCGATAAAAGTAAAACTCATGCTTTCTGCGTTGCCGCGTGCCTTACAAAATATCGTTTCCTATAAAAGTTGGAACGTTTAACATACATATGTATAGATTGTACCATAATCGCGTATAGAGGAAAGCAGGAAACAAAGATGGGTAGTATTTTAAATACGCTACGATTTACAAGTTCCTTTGCTACGACAGACGACTTATTTTTTTTATTTTATTGATTCACTTACATTATTAGTTAAGATTCATATTGTTAAGTTATGTTTTTATTTTATTTAATTATCTGTCAGTATTATAACTAGAAAACACGAACGATTGCAACGTATCGATTTGTGTTCGAATAATTAACTCACGAGTTCGAAGAACTCGTAACGTTTTATGTATTTTATAACACGTATCGTGGATCCTTCACTTTGAATTTAATCGCTTATAAAGGAAAGTAGAGGAAAGTAAAGCAAGGGTTGATAGTAATATGCTACGATTTGCAAGTTCCTTTGCTACGATAAACGATTTTTTTTTTATTTTATTGATTCACATATATTATTAGCTAAGATTAATATGGTTAAATAAAGTTTTCATTTTATTTAGTTAACTGTCAGTATTATAACAGAATAGAAAAAAATAATACTATAGTTAGCAGCGTATCGACTTTTGTTCGAGTAATTATCGCACCTATCGTTTTAAATATTTTATAACACGTGTGATGAATCCTTCACTTTCCCATAAAGTAGTTTAGATTTTTCTTTTAAATATAAATGAAGCTATGCGAAGTGGGTGTAGATGAAAAGTGAATCAACCTGACGTTCGCTTGCGCGGCCACCCGCGATCGTTGACCTCACAAATTTTCGTTTCGTTGGTTACTGCGTGCGTCCCCGCTCGCTTCAGCCCGCTACCCCCCGCCCCGTCCACCGCCCGTTCCGCAACTAATAATTGACGAATCACGACTAGTCAAACAACGACGTCCACATAAAGAGCTGCCAAAATCCTATTTTAAAATACCAAACACCACATTCACGGAGCTATTCTTTGTTTTTTAAATTCTTTTGTTCTCTATTATGACGTTTAGATATGAATGTAATGCAAACATTACAAAACCCTTTGGTACTTTCAAACGGTGCGAAGTTTAATAGAGACAGGAATCATAATCGCTGGCGAGGCGTGCGCGCGCCGGATGTGGAAACGCAAAAACATGAAACCTAACTCGTTTTATGTAATTTTATAATTCGTATCGGGGCACTTCTTTTATGTCACGATTATAAAATATCAACGTGTGTTTCCCGGATGCGAAACGTGAAGCATTGAATCGAAGTAGGTTGATGAGCAAAAAGTGCGCTCGATTCTAAATGGATTGATGTTAGTGCAGGCTGGGTCTTGTCATTGACCCCTATTTGGCCACCGGGCGTTACAAAAGCGTCCACAGCGTCGTCACGCTGCCCGGTTAAAATTTTACGGTGCCGCATCAAACGTAGGCATCAAAGCGGAGCTACGGCTGACAACAGTGACAAATTGAAAAAGCAAAATATTTTCTGAAAATAACAGCAAATACTAGTTGTAAAAACCACAGAATATTTTGGCTCTGGAACAGGACTATGTTACAAATTTACTTAACATGTGCCTTTCCAACGCTTTGTCTGCTTCAAATACATCCTTCATTCGACAATATTATAACATGATCACCGTGTTTATGTTTATCAATGTCGAAGAAAACAGTGGTTTGTTTGATACAAACTGGATTTATTACTGAAACAAACATTTAGCCCTTTGATTGCCGAGCCAATCTGTATCTTCTCTACAGAAATGACGTTTAGCTAATATACTCAGAAATGAGACATGTGACATGTCTCATTTCTGAGTATATTAGCACGTGTGACACTTTAATAAGCAAAGTTACGAAGCTTCTCCGAACACAATGCTTGTATGCATTTTTCATCGCACCAAGTCAAACTGTCCGTCAATTCGAATACAATCGGGGTGGCGTGCAACGGTAAGGCAACGATGTAATTTTTAAACGGTACGAGCGCAGCAGTCAGATGGCGAAGATAAAGTCATGGTGACGGATTGATAGAATGACAATTTTGTGAGTAGGCCAGGCACCGCGGAAGACTCCGTCCACGGTTCACCATGGTTCAACGTGACACTTACCGACGTCATAAGCAACTTTCCTACTAGCAATGCGATTCGCGGTGACGGTGGCGCCGCGCATCGTGAACGGACGCCGGCAAAACTGTACTGCGCCACTTTTACTGCGAAGTTTTTAACTCAACTATTGTGACTGCCACTTCACTCCCTGCGATAAACTTGGACGGTCATTACCAGACTGTTTAGCTGAATTTGCAATGTCTAAGTAAAAAGTCCCGGCGGCAATCTTTCCAAACTTAAAAGCAAACTCGTACCTTGCTTATTTTAGCTCGGTATTTTTCTTTAACCAAGGTTACAATATCGTATTTTTTACATTTCTGATTTTGGTTTTTGCAGGATAAATTTAGACTGAAATAACTTTTAAAGTTTATGAGAGGTATAAAAAGGAGACCTTTTTCATTAATGACTGGATACACTCTGATTCCTTTTTATAGTGCATTAAAGTTACATGCGTCCTTTCCCCAATAATTAACGCTAATACCAAACCTTATCCAGTAACTCTGGATGTTTATTCTTTACCTATTCTTGAGGCTATTATAATATTACATACGAATAAATCTAGTATAGTAGACTTAGAGTATTTTTTGGTTCTGCTAGCTATAGCAAATTTTGATACATGTACATAATCTTAAATATTGAAATATATCATGTTTATTTATCGTTAAATGTTATGTTCAATAAATAGACAATTAAATAAATTATTTGTTTAAATATATATATATGCTATAACGTAACCACAATATAATCCAAATAAAGTTTCTTCTTCCTCTTGTTTGAAATAATAAATGCGAAGTTTAAAGAGTGGTTTAAAATAGTAGTAGATACGTTTATATGCTTCGTCTATGAGTCCAATGTACCCAGGAAGCGAATGCGTTAAGCATCCCACATAAAGAGGTCGTTGGCTCACAACCGTTCAATACTTCTCGGAGAATGAAAAGGCAATGTAAGCAATGTCTTAGTCCTTTCATCTGTTCCGGAGATCAAGAATTGATAATAATTAAATGGTAGGGAATAGAAACTAAAACTTAAGTATGAAATAATACAGTTACTGTTTAATTAAGACATTTGAAACCAAAACATAAAGCTTTCTTTTAAGATGAATTACGTTGCCAAACACTTAAGCTGAGAAAGAATGAGTAATTTAATTAATTTCCACGATAACATCGTTTGCACCCAGAACTGTAATTACAGAATCAGATTGTTCAATCTGCATCAAAGCTTAGAAAAAAACTTCCTACTACTTCCTAGACTGCAATTAATTATACCGTAATTTCTCTGTAAATTGTGATTCGTAAAAAAAATCTAGAGATAGTTTATGAGTTGGGTACTCTTTTCTAACGTTTAAATATGTATATATTCGTATTCTATTGACTGGTTATTGTAATTTTCTTATTACTTAATAACAATAATCATTGAAATTAATAAAGAACGCGGTACAATTTTATTTTATACGAATGGCATTAGTGATTGAAGAAGTCTGCAAGACATCAGTATATATAATTTCTTTCTATGTTAAGTTGCAATCAATGTAAAATCTAACGACCAGACCATAAGCGAATTTGTTGTGTGATAATGTGGTTTTTAATCAGTATTCATATAACATGATATAGAATACGACAACAAATTAAACTTAATGAAATCCGTAAAATGTTTTTATTAGAACAGTTTAACTACAATTTTTTTTCTCAAATGTAGTTGAAGTATTATTCAGAACATATGACCTGGGTATTTGAATCTTTATCGGACCAATTTTCTGAAATTGATTGTGAGGCAAGGCCATAATATAAGAAAAGTACAATTTGCTGCTTTTCAAATTTTTTGTCATGGATTGTTAAATCAAATTAATGTTACATAAACCAAACCATTGTAAGGGTAACCGTATATGTGACTCTGCACAGTTGGGGTACAGAGCTAGTTTCATCGTCAGAAGATCCAAAGATGGTTTCGTTTACTTAAATAGACTAATGTGTTACAGTGGCACATGGAACGAAATAGTTTTAAAATGATGTTCTTTAATGAGTGATAGAGAAAAAAAAGAGAATTTAGAATAGAAGCTTTGTAAATGGGGTTAAAAAGAATGTTTAAAATAAATATGATTCGTAGTGTGACGTATACTCCTGGCCTTCATATATTACAAGTTGCTGTTTCCAATACTGACTCATGGGAAGTGTTATTAAGAGGATGAGATGTTTAAAATACGTAATTGTTACGACCAGTTTTATATTAGATTCAAAGATTATATAATTATTCTTGCTATAAGAGAAGAGAGAAACAAAAGTGCTGATATATGACTAAATGGTACTGGATTATTATCGTTACAAATCTTAAGTGTGGAATTATTTCGTTATTATATGCAATGTTCTTTAAAACAATGCGAGACTTGTTTATCAGACTCGAAAGTATTTTATTTCATGCATTGGTGACACATCTTGACCTGATAATTTTATCATTTAATGAAACATTTTATTGGCTCTGACTGGTGATTTATTGTGTTCCATATGTAAAATTAAGAAAAAATATATTTCAATGCTGTTTTATTAATTACCTTATGTTGCACGTAAAAAAAGGTGTGGAAACAAAGAAAGGCTTTTATTTAAAAAAATAAGTAAGAACTGTTTTCTGTTTCAACCGTATGGTTTTTTTTTGTAAAAGGTAATAAAAGCACGTAAAAAGTATAAACCACTGGAACAAAGATAATTAAGAAATACCCTCCAAAGATAGTAAGTCTAATAAGTAAGAAATGTTTTCTGTTTCAACCTTATGGTTTTTTTTGTAAAAGGTAATAAAAGCACGTAAAAAGTATAATCCACTGGAACAAAGATAATTAAGAAATACCCTCCAAAGATAGTAAGTCTAGTAAGAAAATAAAATTAGCGTATAAGAACGGCGTGTATAATTAAAAGCATGGGGCCGAGCTATAGATAACAAGCAACCTTAAATTCACTGATTGTTTACAGGCCCAATATGAATAACCCAAGTCCAGGGAACTACCATGGTATCAGGGAAAGCAGGCGTAAATCATCGGAAGTAGCGTGATCAATGTCTCTTAAAGATGTCAATGTGTCTTAAAGAGAGTAGAACCTGCAACCCTACAGGTAATGTGTATATTTTTATGTGACTACTTGGCAAGCGAGAAAGCAAACTGATGTAAAGTGATTACCATCGTCCATTGAATGGTACAACACCAGAGGATTACGTCGCCAAACTTTAAAAAAGTGGGTCCTGATAAGCTCACAAACCAGAGGCAATGCCAAAGGATAATACTCCCGCTTCGCGTCGGTCTCCTATGATTCTGTGGTGCTTCCTCGGACCATTCGTGCAACAGCACAAGCTGTTTTTTTCGTCTGTTTTCCCACCAGAGGGAAATCAATGTTTCACCCGTGCCCGTTTTCCACCTTCTCAAATTAAAAAAATTGTGTTCATGTTTTTAGTGACATTTGATGAATGATTAACTATATATTTTGGTCAGCTGTAATAATAAATATTTTTTACAAATAGATTATTTATGTTATCGATAATTACTAAATAACCTGACGTACCTAGCTCGAAAGGCATGGTGTCAAAAACAATAATTGTATTTCCTCGCTAAAATTATTCATTGAGACGATTCACCTGATGTTAAGTGATTATCGCCGCCCATAGACATCAACATATAACAACTGACGGTGGCAGATGCGTTGCTAAACATTAAGTTTAGAGTATTTCGATATAAGTTCCTACGCCCACATTTTAATTAAACATGTGGTCTTCGAAACTTCATGTCGGTTTTCTGTGTGACGGATGTTCTCTCTGGCTGACCATAACAACACGTAAAACAGCGAAAGCTGATGTGTGACCCTACAACTGTGAAAATAATCTACACGAAATTACTCATATTTGCACCATTTAATTACGTCAGTAACTCCGGCTCTGAGCTACCCTACCCTGATATGAGAGATCGCTAATGTGTCTATAGAAATAGCATCCCAACCTATGACTTTACCTGCACCCCGTAGGATCAATGTCAAACCATCGGATCTCTTACAATTGTGACGGAAATAGGGAGTCTAAAATTATTAAGAATATTTGAACTTTATTAAAACGTGGCAAACACATTTGCACACTCTACGTAGGACACAGGCAACACTCTACGCGTGTTACCTATGTCCAAGGGAAGCGGTTATCACTTAAGATCAGGTGAACCGCCAGATCGCTTGCCACCTTCTCAGATAAAAAAAACTGGCCAAGTCCGAATCGGACTCGCACACTAAAGGTTCAGTACCATTATCTTTAAAAACAGAAAAACTTTTAAAACAAAATATATCATGTCTGTAGGTAGTATCTGCTTTTTAGTATAATGTTGTTATAGCGGCAACAGAAATACATCACTTGTTGATACAGCCTGGTGACAAACGGACAGACAGACAGCGGATTTTTAATAATAAGGTCCCGTTTTAACCTTTGGGTACTGAACCCTAAAAAGAAAAAGACAACAAGAACCCTTAGATTACCTGATAATTTTGATTATATACTGAAATTACTTGATGGTATAGCGAGTAGCCAATAACTCCAGACACTTAGGAAACGGGCACGCCCTAAATCAATATCTAAAGATTGAAACCAGACTTTCAGTGCTCTCTGCACCGAAGAACATCCTCCTTTTGTTGGTTAACTTTTTTCCCAGGAGCAATTAGACAGCCCAGACATCATTGCATCCTCGGCATAAGGAAGGTCCGAATTTTCTTTATGATTTTATAACAAATATTATTTACACTATGCACAGAAGTTAGGACTTGTAATGTCAGTAGTTGGGTTTTTTGCAAGTTAGGTCCGGTGCAATTTTCTACAAAAATGCTTTACATTATAATTTTGTTTACATTTGTATTATTTATGTAATTACCATACACCACAAATAAAGTTCTTTGTATGATCTATCTATCTTTAACAAAACAATAACATAAAAATATTGAAGTAACCCTTAATGAAAACAAACCAATTTTGTTATGTTAAAAATTATAAACTATATATATATTACATATTCCTATATCTACATTCTCCTTGCTTAAGACAATGGCTGGACACTGACTTATACGAAACTGGGTCACAAAAGTATTCCTCATTAAACAATACATAAATAAACTGCCATTTTAATAACTCTTCTTCAGACATTTGTTAGAATCACGTCTTACATACTTTACCGTTTAAACAAAAAGAATACAAATCAGCGGGTGATGTTTCAAAAGACAATCTTCACCCTTCTTCTATGACAAGCAACCACATTCGACTACTGCTTTCTTTAACTCGAGACACTGCCCAAAAAAAGTTACTCACAATAATAAAAGAAAGCGTAACTTCCTAGAAAAATTGGGTACTAAATAAAGAGATTTATAACTCTTTATAAAATTTTACGTATGTTACATTTGAAGATATAAACATGTATTTTTCAAAATTGATATCTTAAATCTTTATAATCACATCAAAAAACATTATTATAGTATATCAATCATTCATCACAAGAGCATGACTTTGAATACTTACGAATACAATCAGAGCATCAATTATTTCATAAACTCTATGATCGTTTATATTATTTACATTGAAATAATTGATATATGCATGGATAATTTTAACAAGGTTAGCGCACGACCTATATGTCCTTTTGCGCATATTCCTCAAACGTGTTAGATAGTGCAGAGTAAATTCATCCGCACCGCAACCGGTGCAAGAAGATATCAAAGCAACATTAACCTGTACAGTGATTGTGCTCCGAAGTTACGCGATTACTTGAGAGTTGTAAAAAATGGATTTCAACAGAACCAAAATTCATCCCATCTCACTGGTAGTATATATACGCAGCAAATTACCAACCGAACCCTAGCGTGACCGTTCGGAAACCTGTGACGTTTTCGTCGACCCAGTTCAGATTTCTCAAGTACAAGGAAAATATTTTCCTGGGCCAAAAGTTATTATTTATTTATTAATAGCGGCCTCCAGAATCACGATCCATAACTTACATGGTACGCAAGTGACATTGCTTCCCATTAGATAACGGCTCTTTTCAATGCGAAGGGCCTTATGAAGCTTATAGAATCTGACCATCCCAAGAGCTCTGCAACCGATGAAGCTTTAATAGCCTACGGACTGAAAGCAAAAGCATCAATCAAAGTAAAAGTAAATAAATATATGTACATGTTACAGAAAAATTACTTATATTTTTCTGTAACATGTACATGTCTTTATTACCAACTTAAAATGTAGATAGTCAACAGCTTCTCCATCTTAACGAGTAAATTTCTACATATATGAGATCTTTTATTGGTTATTATTTATGGTCGCTAAAACTAAAAACACAACAAACAAACACACAGCTTTAATTAAGCGGTCCACTATGGGAGGCCACGCAGTAGCTTCTGACATTACCTTGTCCACGGTTTCACAGAGAACGTGACGTGATGAGGATTTCGTCTTGTGAATGATGTATCCGGGGCCTACGGTCTAGGTCCCGCACCCTTGCACAGATCGTAACTCCATCTAGTGGAGGGTCGTTCTACAATGCGATGGCCTGTACGAGGTTGCCACTCGAAAACCTTCCTTCTACAACGCGTATCGTTTCTACAAGCTATATGGCCAGCCAAACTGTACGACATAGCATTATCTTTATTCTATTGTGGATGTCTTTGTTGCGAACTCTATCACGCAGAGAAATACCAAGCATAGCTCGCTGAGCCACTTTGAGCTTCCTCATAGGGCCAGCAGGGAAGGGCCACGTCTCGCAGGTCATCACTGGCAACACATTGATTGAAGACTTTGGTTTTCATAGTCAAACTACCATAAATTAATTAAAGCCAGATCAAATGATTACAATCATTAAAATATTGTGAAATAGTCCAGCGTGGTTAGTGACCACTGATTAACCAGTTTAATCACATTAATTAATACTAGCATAAAACAGCGGTTGTCCATGAAGCTTTCTCCTTTGTAACAAGGCTCTTCAATCACATTTCATTCTTTTCTCTTCATTTTTTTTTATTCCTATTGCTCATTTTATGGTAATGGTCATAAATAGTTATAAACACTTCTAGAGACTCTATAGGCCAGACGTATTGACATACTAAAATAACGAATAAAAACATGTGCAAAGTTTAACTTAAAATATTTAAGACATTAGTATTTATTCATTAAATATTTTATATATTTGTACAAAGAATACAAAAGAAGGACTTTATGCTCTACTAGTCGATTTAAGTAACGCAAGACTTATCATACCTTCGTCTATTATTTAGTACCATTAAATAAACCTGAAAGTAAAAAAACAAAACTCAAATTATTCAATAAAATCGTGTAGTTAATTCTCGTTTAAAGATTTTCATTCTTATTTATTTGGAATGTATCCTAGTCCCTTCGGTCCCTTTAACGCGTATCCAACGTTACGCAGCAAGATACCGGAATCCTAACGGGACCAGCCCCTTTCTTTTTACCTTTTATAAGAACATTTACCAAGGAGAGCATTTATAATAATGCCGGAGCTTTTGGAGCCATGCCTTTTTAAGGATCAATTCATAACCTGCCATAGGCATCTAGTTATTATTTTAAGTTATAAATTTTATTTCCATCAGGACACGATACAGAATTTATTAAATTTCAAAGACAATATGCAATAGTCTTAGAAATTTAGTAAATAAATTCATAACAAACGACATTTTGAGTTGCTTTACATTTCAATTGATTTATGGTCTGTAAAAGCGAACAAAACGAAAGCAGGAGCAGTTTTGTGGTTATGCCGATAGTCCATTGTTTACTAGCCCTTTGTACGAATAACGGGAATGGGCTAGCCTCGCCGTATGAGGCTTTGTGACGTCACTACAGTTTTTAACAAAAGTGCACTTTTCGCGTCATGCAAGACCCGTTACGAAGTAACAGTTTCTAGTGTAAACCGGGACCCATAGTATTGGCGGTTCTTAGAACTGGACCCTTCGGACAATGACAAGTTAGAAATATATATGACTTGAATATTTGTTATGTCTGTGACGAATTTGAGGTTTGGTATAACTAAAGCAGCTCCCTTGGCTTTGTTTACAACCAACGGTCAGGTAGCGTCTGTGGTTGGGCAGGAATTATTTGAAAACAATTAATTCTGAGTTAAATTACATCCGCCTTGAAAACAGGGCCATCGTGAAACGCTAATGGTATTCAAAGGATTTAATTAAGGAAAAAAAATCCTTCGCCGACATGATGTACAGCGGCGGGGCAAAAAATGGCACAGCCAACGGCGCTCTAAAAATTTGGTGATGGAATCAATTGTAAGCAATTCAATTAACATACCGCCTATACTCGCAAATGTTGTCTTTTTTATGAATAAAAAAATGTACAGTTACGGACTGTTACAGGGCGGGGTTAATAGAGAGGATGCATAAAAAGGCTGTGATTACTTAACCTGTATCCGGTATTTGGGCCACACCGTAGCATATGTTGTGGTCGGTTAACCCTTTAGCCCCGTTATACGCGATTATCAAAGAGCAGTTGCTTAGTATGAATAATAGATCGCTTTTTTTCCATCCCAAATAAATTGGTGCAGTGTGTTCGCCAGGTGATGCATATTTTTAGCGGCTTCGTTTATCCTTTGTCATCTAGAGTTTTTAACACCGTGTACAAATGTGTAAAGTGTGATTTAATACGCGTCGATATAGTACTTTAAATTTAGAGTGAAGAGAAGGCCTGGAGTTCAACGACAGAACAAAATGAACACAAGTGAGTCAAAATGTGAAATGAAAACACATTTATTAAACTTGCTTAGTTATATTATTTTAAGGTTATAAAACACCCTACATAATTGAATTATTTTAAACGCAAACAATAAATCAGGATAAAGCATGTGAATTATATTTAAAACCTGTCTGCCGCGGTAAAGCTATTGCATAGCATCTTTTATCAACTTATGCAATTATAAATATTTATTTATTTTTTTATTTGTGCAGAACTTTTTTCTTTGATATTTATATTAATAAATAATAATATTTTTAAGAATATAATTATTAATATTTGTTATATTTAATTATATATAATTTATTTATATTATTTACAAAAATGATGAGAACTACCAAGTCAGTCATTAAGCTGTTTGGATAGTTAAATTACAATATACTAACATCTTTAAACTTGTGATATCTTTCGAATGGAATGTCCGAATTTAATAATTCAAAAAGTCTTATAAAGATATTGGAACAGTCTTAAATATGAAGTAATTTATTATTATAAGGATTAACACCAAGATACAAATAAAGAGCCTAACCTAGCGGCGGCATTTCAACAAAAATTTTAAAATAAACACTTATTGTGGCATAACTATAGTTGTTTAACATAAATGCTGTCGCGACACTTTTTGTAAATAATGATGTGTTCTGCTAATTCGTAGTAAATTATTTTATTCTATCATCAATAGTTTTCGCAGCGCACGCGATGTAAAGAATATTTTAGGTAATTTTTGTACACTTTGGGTTACATTATTGAAGTTTTAGTAAGGATCCCTAGTTTTTTGAAAATAAAATATAGCCTATGTCATTCGGGGATAATGTAGCTTCCCAACAGTAAGAAGTTTTCAAAAAGAAATTTTCATCGGTTCTGTAGTTTCGGATCCTATTGAATGCATACAAACAATCAAATCTTTCAACTTACGTGGTAGGTGGGTGGTGTTAGGTTTTATTTTCGTTACGGAATTTCTAGATTCGGTCGCCGCGCTCAAAGCCCGCGATAAAATCTATGCAATAGTTTAAAAAATAGGCCTTAATCAACAACTTTTTCTAATGCCGTAAAATAGATTCATTTTCACTTTTCTCCTTATCTAGTGAGCAGTGAGAGAGCCGCGCAGAGTAGCCGCCACCGCATCGACGATTCCTGGAATCGCACGCTTTCCACAGTCGCGGAGCGCACTTCATCTTCCCGGGGAAATGCATGCGGGTTCGTTGCACTTACAAACTCATAACCCCCTTTCTAAAGCACCGATCCAATTATGTGCACTTTCGCAAGGCACTACTGTCACTCGCCTAGATACGGATAGGAAACTCAAACGATGCGCTTGCGCACCCACCTGCCAATATGTCACTACACGGTGCCAACTTCCATTGGCGTCTCTGTAATTCGACTGTTGATTTATGGTATTGTTCCTTGAACGATTGCTTTCGTTTATCTTCTGTTTCTACTATATTTGCTATCGAAGAATCTTGTTGTGTAAGATGTAAATGTGTTTAGTCCTCTTATATTCATACAGAGTTTAACTAAAATACATAATTGAAATATTATTTAATTAAAAAGTTCAGCGTCTCCATATTTTGACTATTGGTTTATCGTATCACTCCTTTAACGGATTTTTTTTTTCTTATTTATAATATATCTATTATCGAATAATCTTGTTGTGTAACATGTAGAAGATCTCTTATATTCGTTCAGTTTTACTAAAATTCTTAATTGGAATTCATTTATATAAAAAATACCATATTTGCAACAAAAGAAATTGCGTAACTAGGAAATACGCATTTCTACATCAGAAGAAGTTCTTTGAGCAACGAAAGTAACATTTTCACAATACGAACGTCTGGATTCTTCGGAATTTCAGCTCGTATATACGATAGTTTTTCAGTCGTAGTCAGCATCCGTAACACGAGTGATTCTTCGAGACCGAGACGGGTTGATGCACTCGTCTACTGCAAATATATCTCTAATTTTGTACTTAATTGCGACAATGTTTTATTATCATTTATATGATTAATTATTTTAGATGTTATTGTTATCCAGCTCTTAATCGTTAGGATGTATGCTATGATATTTAGAAATAAAAGTAAATCTTACACGAAACTAAGATCAACAAATTAAGTGAAACATTAAAAGAGCAAAATCATTAACGATTTTAATTTTAGTTAATTACACTAGTTATTATTGTGTATTGCGCATGCGCAATTATTTTTTCATAAAGTAAATTGAAAACAGGCATTTGACTAAACGTTTCGCGATAGCTCCATACACTACATGCTAGTAAGTTAGTGACATCGAAGCCGGTGACATACTTACAATAAATTACCTCTTTCTGCTAACTTTATGGGGTTGTACTACATACAGAATCCAGAAACTAGACAGGCTGAGGTTGCCATGAGCGATTGCAGAGAAAGAAAGGAGGGGGGATAAGAGTGCATTGACCTACTTACCTACTGCACATCGACGGCGAAACTGCAATGGCGGATCGTCACCAGCTTCTACGGACACCCGCCAGCTTACTCCGAGCTCCCCTGCTCCCCCCCTTTTTAATCTATCAACTAGGCCTAAGAGGAAAGTAGTTACATTACGCAGGCCCAGTTGCAATGGTGGTGTTACAAACCACTGACGCTTTGGAAAAGTGGAATGACGTCCGCGCCGCTATGGGGGTTTCACTCATTGACACGCAAAAACGTAGATTTGTACCATATTAAGTGTTAGTATGAAGGAATATCAAAGGAAAGCTGTTATTTGTTAACAAACCTATAAAATTCTTGTTGTAATAATTCTACCACAACATTTCCTTTGATTTATTTAACATTGAATACAATTAACCATCTAAATTGACGATAAACAAAATACATTTAAAAAATACATTAGGTCCGTGGGGTCCCCGCACATCAAATTTTTTTAAAAGTTTATGTCCTAGGCTTAACGCCGCGGCTGGTGACAAGAGAGCTGGTTCTTTTCTCGCTCAAAGGTGAAGCATAACTATTCAGCGAGGAAATGCAGCTAGCGTTCTTAGCACCATGCCGCGTGGATTAGGTTTATTACATAATATGTAATTTTAGATAGATTTAATCTTGTAAATATTAGATCAATAAATATTGTCTTTTAGTTCTTTAAAAAAAAAAAATTTAAAATCTAAGTTCACAGTTTCCTTATTAAATCTAAATCAAAAAGGGATTTTAAAATGTGCCATTGTTTTTCTGTTTCATTAGAAGGTGACCGTAATAATTTGTATATTGTTTCATTAATTTACAAATTGTAAAGAACGATGGTGATTATTTAACATAAAAAAATAGTGAAGTAAATAATTAAACTCACGTTTTTTATAGTTCTTAAAAATGGATAAATTGGGTATTGAGAGTTTTTTCAGGTATGCCGATTTTATTTTAATTCTTACTGATGTAAATATAACGCTCTCGCCCGGTTTCTGAAACGGTGACTGAACATTCTGATCATTAAGAAGTTCATTCTGATCAATTCAGAGAGTTTAACCATCCTTTTGGCAATTAAAATGAAATTTGGAAAGCCATGTGACAGCTTATTAGTTGACATCTACAATGATCAGTGTTTCAGAAACCGGGCGTCGGTCTGCAACATGAAGGCGAAATGCACTTGACACGGAGCGGGGTCAATGGCAGCGTCATCGTAGCACCGTAGCAACAGTTGCGCCATTGTTGCATTAAAGCGACCCTTTCGATCGTATACCGTAGCCGACCCCGTGCAACGCTGATATTGTCTAATGATAGAATAAGCTAATGATAGTATAGGCGTATAAAATAATGTTTCTTTTAATATTGAATAGAACGACGGCCTACGCAAAATTAATACACAGGAGTCTTAATATTATTCCCCATCTACGCTAGAGTCGCTGATCTGAACACGTTCAATGTTTCCTGACTGCTTCTGTGCATTATTCCTTTCTATAAAGTGGACCCTTTGATATGAATAATTTCTTTTTGCATGTTTATAAAAGATCTTACTGTACAAGAGAAATATTTTTTATGCCTTACAATTTAACAGTTCACATTTCAAAGTCAAAAAAGAGATCGCTTCAAGCTTCTTGAGCTTGCTTCTTGACGCTCATTTCGACTTCGGCCACAAGTGGGCGTGGGCGTGGACGAGGCGAACCTCGCATGACTGAGCAGCGCGAGATGTAGCAGCGTATATCGTGTGCATATCGTGAGGTGACAATGAAAGTACACCGCGTTTCTCGCTTGCGATAGTTCGGAATAAGGCCATCAGCGTTCAACGGCCCCGATAGCGCCGTTACGGCGAACGCCGGACGCCAGCGCCAACGCTCTTGCTGACAGGCTCGCTGTTAACTTAGACAGTTTCATCTGCCCGCGATTATTCGAGCAATAGACACGGGTCACAGCCGAAACTTTTAAGAACGACACAGAAGGTAATACAAACTTAACATTGGACAATTAGTGAATAATCGAATTACATTGTAATGGAACAAAACCAAAAGAGAAAGGTCTTTCTTTAAAATCGCAGGAGAAATAAAATTTAATCAATGGTTAATGTGATAAATTATAACATATTCATCGTCACCCATTAATATCGCATGGAAAAAATGTGCACTGTCATTTTCTTTTATTAACACGTCTTTAAAACAATCAAACAATTGTACAATATAAGTCAAATAGAATAAACAGCTTCACACCTTACGGATTAAAAATTACTTTAGGCCAAAAAGCCAACTGAACTTTGACAAAATCGTCATAGTACGTGTTAATAAAAATGCACTTAACACGAATACCGCACAAAACAAATTTGCAAATTTGTTGCGTTGTTTCATACCCATTTCCCTGAAGCGATTGCAGGTTGTAGGAAAATCCAGAAACCCACAATCGTCGTAGAAAGTAATAACGGTGCAAGCAAATACGTGTGCGCAGACGCTGACGGGCGTGATTCACGAAACTTCGACGGGCGGTGACATAATAAACTCAATTAACATAATTCCACCGCAGCAGTAAAAACCCCTTTCTTAACTCTTACTCGCGCAGCGTACGATGCGAGTCATCGACGTTCACAACCAAGGATATTTCCTATTAAAGTACGAGTTGAGAATCGCATTTGTCAAGCAATGTCTAATAAGCAAGTATAAGGATTATGAAATCAAAGAAATTGTGTGGGCTGAAATATTTTGTGTAAAACAAAAATCTTCATAGTCGATATTGATATTTTAATTAAAAAAAAAACAAATAGATTAACGTGATTGATTCCGAAATGATTTCTGTTTTCAATTTCAAATGTCATCGTTTGGATAATCGCAGCGCAGTCCGCGTTGTGCAGTGGAGAATCTTATTTTGACACTTGTGATTTTCCTTAAGCCGTTCCGTGCGCCGGCATAAACTACATCGGAGCCACCGAGTACATGGACGATTGCAGCAGCTTTCCGGTAATGTAACAGTCTCGTGTGCCTGTAAGAATTCTGCTGGGAGTTCGTTGAACTTTCGCGAGTGCAGATCGCAGCGGGGTGGGGGAGCTACACTAGGTCATACTCGGCCATCGGCACACTTACCTTGACTCGACGCACACCGTGCCGCCGCCGCGCCGAGCGCACTAACGCCGCCGCATAGAAAACTAGGCGACACCCCGTTTGACGATTTTCTCGCAATTTATGTAAGTGTCCATTATGTCAATGCGAATTAGAGGTTTTCGTTAATCTAGGTTCTCAATGACACTGCCTTAGCGATGCAAAGTCTAGTTAAGATGTAACGGCCTCATACAGTATCGATGCATCTTTATAAAAATGTAGGCAGTTTAATTCTAGATTGGAGATTTCGATGACGTTATGATATCGTTACAATATACATTTGTACAATCTAAAAAAAAGTTACAATAGAAAATAAAAAAATAGTAAACAAGTAATAAATACTTTAACTATAGCTTTCACTGTGTTTGCATAATCCTACTGTAAAAGTATAAACGTTTCTAACATAAGGAAATCGAAAAATAATAAGTCTCCAAATTTATGTCCAACAAAAACATGTATGGCTTTACATTTATAATAACAAAAATCACAACTTCATGTACAATAATCATTTCTTAGAATATCAAAACTAAGGAATGTTTTCCTATAGACTACATAGTGACTACTCCAATCTTATATTCAATCAAAGTCAATTAAGCAAAATGTTAAGTCTACAGTCAACAACATAGAGTAATTATTAAAAATATTATAAGAACAAAAGAGTTACATTTGTTTAAAAAATTGTTTCAATTTTTTTTTCAAAAACTGGCCTCTGCTTAACTACGATCTTACCTCATGGCAAGAAGTGATTTCACACATTATAATTAGATAGGAAAACTGGCTCTGCCAAACTGTTTCACTCCTTGCTAGTAAGCATTAAGAAAGAAGAGGTGAACCTCTTCGTTGTAGGGTTAACGTTACCAAAAGTATGGTATCCATTCAGCATCTATCGTAGGTTAATCTGCACCTATGCTCGAGCACGGACAGGTTGGAGTTTATCAAGTCAGAGTCATCAGTAGGTGTCCTTGCACACCGCTTCACTGATTCCAGAACAGTTAGATAGCTTATGGCTGCAGTATTCCAGACACGATCGGACTTATTATTACTCCCAAATTGTTCCATACCTCCTATAGGCCGAATGTTTCAAAAATCCTTATTTGGTGAAATAAGACTATGAAAAAGCTCAATATATAAATTTCACGTTCGTAATATTCTGGTTGTGGCGCTGTCTCCGTGATGTCTATAATAAGATCTCACTCCTTAAAGCCATTAACGAAATAAACTATATCTTATAACCTTATACTCTGCCCTGGTCTTAACGACATATTATTTCTACATCACAACTAAATCGCCCAACATAACTATGACACAAAATTAATGACAAAAAATAACATCTCCAAAAGAATACTTTTCACTTCAGTGTTGGTTCTAGAGCTCAAAATAATAACTTCATCAAAACAATCTGTTCCCGTTTTTGTTACGATATGTAATATATTTTGAATCTTAAAATACCTATAATGCAACAAAATGTCATAAAGCAACAACGATTTTTACCCGGAGTGTTCATTTTTTTATAAGGGTTTCGTGCTCGACTGTTCTTCCACCTGGTGATAAGTGGCAATACAGACAGATTTTAAACGCCTAGTGCGCCTCAGCGGCTTATTACAACTCAGTGGCGCAGCCGCATATGTATTGGCTTCGGCACCCGGGGTCGTGGGTTCGATTCCCACACGGGACAACTACATCCGTGACCGTCAGATAATTGTTTCGAACAAAAAAATGTTTTATCTAAAACGTCCATAACCATAGTTAATGTGTAATTGAGTAAATACAAGAAATTATTATCGATTCCTTTAGTTTTGTAATTTCGATTATTATATCTTACATAATACCAAGGAATTTTACATCTTACACAATACCATCATAATAGTATTAAATTATTAATTCCACCCAGCTGTGGAATGTTAAGGACAAAATCGAATGTTAAAGTTTATTATTAGATAAAATCGACGATGATGATGACAAATTCATTAATCGTAAGAATCGACATTTTTTGGAATTTTTATTTCCAGGCAACAATAAAAATAGAATTTTATACTGTGTTCTATAATAATTATTATTATAAACTAGCGACCCTTCCCGGCTTCACACGGGTGCAATGTAATATACATATGAACCTTCCTCTTGAATCACTCTATCTAGTAAAAAAACCGCATCAAGATCCGTTGTGTAGATTGATCTAAGCATACATAGGGACAGACAGACAGCGGGACGACTTTGTTTTATACTACGTAATGCACAGCAAAGAGGCGTTTACATTTCAAGTGACATTTTACCACAGTCACTCACTTGTTTTGCCTTCCCGGAACCCCTCCACTAACACTTAAACTTTATGGTATGGTATTTTAAAGTTCAAATTGACTTTTAAGTATTATTACGAATCTTTTGTACGGGAATATAGAAAAGTGATGTTTTTAGACTTTTTCGGGCAATTTTTAATTTTTTTTCTTTCATAAGAACCTTCTCCTGATAATAACAAACACAACAAAAAAAAAAGTGAAATCGATCCAGCCGTTCACGCGTGATGGCGTGACCAAGGGAAATAGGCATTCATTTATATATATATATATATATATATAGATTCTTGAATATTCTAATCGCATTTTTTTTCCATAAGACGATTGACGCCTCAAACGTCTGCAAAAGTAACTTCACGTCACCCATTGCCAATATTCTATGGGTGCCGTAGTACTGCCGCGGATGAGTCTTTGATATTTTTGAATTTTGTCTCTGTGATATTTTTGAACATCCGAAGATGCTCCTAACAACGAACGTAACATAAAGCAAGGATGAGCAACGCGTGGCCCCGTAACATGTTTATGCGCCCCGCCAAGCATTTCTAAAATTGACTTTATATTATCGAATTTCTCCCATCAATATTTTGTTATAAAATTAATTATAATAAAATTAATTATAATAATCTTTTCTTGTTTGTTTTTACCTTGCATTAAAATTTGTATATGAAATCTTTACTTTTTTTAATTTTATATTTTTTATTCTAATATTTATTATAAATAAAGTTTCGTAAATTATTATGTGCGGCCCACCAAAAAATAAATTTCAATTTAAATTGGCCCATTGATTAAAAAGGTTGCTCACCCCTGACATAAAGTATTACTCAATATCATTATATTACATTTCTTATGTAAAAGTATTCATTTAATTATTTATTAAATTATTTATCGGTAATCGATGGAAAAAAACGGACCTACGATTGCAAAAGAATTGGCCGCCTAGAAAAACCATTGTTACAAAGCAACTAGCGTTGTTATGTACGAACGCTTAAACGCGCACAAATCAAACAAGATTTTTTCTATTGAACATGGGGTGATCGAACTCCGATGCCAGTTCACACTCACTAATGTTTGGCAACGGGCGTTGTAGAGTTCTCTTCAGAAATTTTTAGACATATTAAGCAAAATTTTATGTTGATGTTCTTTATTGTGGCTATTTAATTTAACGCTGTTACACCATTTATATAATAATATTTAATATATTTGTATAGATAGGATTAAATCATTATCCTCATAAATATGTAATATTTCCCTTCAAGTTAACATTTTCCATAAAGTAGACATGAGTGCCTGTTTTATTATGTAACTGTAAAGAGAATGCAACAATGGCACAGGATGATTTGCGATTTTTTAAATATTTATTTGAAAATAAAAAATAAAAAATTGTTCTCACATTGAAACTAAATAAAAAATAAGTTTAATAATAAAAAAGCTTCATTGATTTTTTTCTATTATTGGCATAATGAAAAATGGTTATTTCTCCAATAATGTTTATGAATTATGCATACGAGTATTAACAAGAAATATAGAAATACGTTATTAAACTGCAAATGGAATATTTACAGGCGTTGCGAACTTTTAATAAGGTGGGCCCCGGTTACTTGAAACCGGGGCCCACCTTATTAAAAGAACCGGACGAAATGTAGAAGTGTAATACTTCCATTTCACGCCGGTCTTCTGTGAGGTCGTGGTACTTCCTGCCCCTTCGTGCAACAGTGAAGACGTTTGCGCGTACCGAACATTGTTAAAAAATACTTCAAAAGACGTAGATTAGAAGAAGTGAGTTATTCGAAAACTGATGTCAACAACACATTCGTCCGTGGATCTCTTTATTATTTATTTATTTATGAGAAAAGTTGCCAAACGAGCAGACGGTTCACCTGATGGTAAGTGAATACCGCCGCCGATGGACATCTGCTACACCCGAGGGTTACAGATGTGTGTCTGTTGACAACCTTTTGAAAATTGGGCTCCGGCTACCTCACTCACCACACGAAACGCGAAAGTAATTTGTCAAACTTCCACTTTACGCTGGTCTTCTGTGACTCTTAAAACAAATGTGTTAAACAAGATGAAACTGAGAATAATAATCTCCGTCAAATATTAGCGGTAATAATAGTTTAATATAAACAAATTAGTGAAGATTGTTTAAACCTTAAATTCTCAATAGAGTACGAATACTATCTAAGAAAAATACTAGGCGAGGTCAATAGAGTAGAAGATACCTTTGGACTTTTTTATGCCAAGCCGGCAGATGGTTCACCTGATGTTAAATGATTACAGACAGATTATACAACATCTGAAGGCTTGCAGATGCGTTGACACCCTTTAAAATAAGTGGGCCCCAGTTATTTCTCACCAGATGAAACGCGTAAGTGTTTATACTTCAGGCCTGTTCATCAGTTAGTTTAATCATATAATTCTTATCTGTAATATTAACAAAAACATAACCATACAAGTTTTTGGCATACAATATCCTAAACTATTAGACTGTTCAGGTTTTTTCAAACGTATAGGATTAACAGACTCGACACAGTATGTTTACTTATAATTGTAAGTAATATACAATAACATTGTAAAAAACGGCCATAAAACTTTTGAGTAAACATTATATACGCATGTATATTTAAGTCACTTAATTTTCTTAGAAATACCAACATTTATGGATTCTAAATTACAATGAAGAACTCATGTGAAAATTAAAAATATGGTAAAGAGGTATGCTCAACAATTAAAATAACAAAAACATTCCACACACTAGTTTGGTTATTCAGCTAATGGGGTAACAGCCAAACTATTCTATAATACGTACTTTCATAGCATCATTTCATAGAGTGTTGCTAGGTGGTGCAACCAGTTTAGATTCGATTTTATCATACAAAAGGATACAGTTCGGGTAGTCTAGTAGACTAAAGGAATTTCTCGTTATTGTCCTGTTCATATTAGAAAATATAATGCATGCGTGTTAAAATACTCTTACTTAAAAAAAGACCCAAATCACTCAAAGTGAGTCGTTGTTTCCAAACGTAAACAACCTTTCTATAAGAGTTCATAGCAAAATTAATGACAGGCAAAAACAATGCCATAAACTGTATGTACTCGTAATACCGTTGCTAATTACTGATTGCGTGTCAGAAAGTTGAAAGGATTTGAATTTCCACTCGTTGATTTTGTCCAATATCACCTTTCGATTTTCTCATTATAACGTAATACTTCATTGACTTATATGGTTTACCTTAAAATCTATGTATTAATTAATACATCGAAACACAAAGTAATATGTCAATAACATAGAAGTCAGAAAGTACCTACAGTTAATCATCAAGCACGTTAGCACGCGTCGGTAGATGTTATTTTATTTTTTTTATGTGAAAAGTTACCGTGCGAGCAGCGGTTCACCTGATGTTAAGTGAATACCGACGCCTATGGACATCTGCTACACCCGAAGGTTAGAGATGCGTTGGCAACCTATTGACAATTTGGGCTCCGGCTACCTGACTCATCAGATGAAACGCGAAAGTATTATACTTCCACTTCGCCAGTCTTCTGTGAGGTAGAGGTACTTATCCGAACGAGTCTGCCCATTCGTGCAACAGCCAAGGCTGCTGTGTGGCCCTACCACAGATAAAAATTATTTGTAAAACCCTCCATGAAGTCAACATAAGGCTCTATTTGAAATATGGACCTGGTTTGACATCAAAAATATTTTTTTTACTTGAATTTTTTTCTTTCACTTTATAAAAGGCTTTAACTTAAATACTTCTTGATGTAGTGTCGGAAAGTAACAAAAAATAAATGAAGGTAAAGAAGATGATCTATTTGACAATTCTGAATCCCCAACGGCTAATGTCGTTGCCCCACCAGGCATTGATATCGATATAGTAATAGAAAATATATTATTGTTTTATGAAGATGATTCCACCACATTCTAAGACATGAATAAAATAATGAAGAAAATAGAAATTTTATTTTATTTAAAAAAGAAAACAGAATGCCAGTAGCTAACGAAAGAAAATGCAAGGGAAATTCTTATAGGAACTACATGTTGATAGAATAATTATTAACCTATTGAAAAAAAAAATTAAAAAGAACTATTGTGAATCTATTCAAACAAATATAAAAATAAAACTATTGTGCTAAGTGATAACTGAGTAATTTGCTTTTTCATACCACATAATTTTTTTTTTATATCAATAAAGAATGTTGGGCATCTTAGGTTTTGTTACAAACAATTTATATTGTATATTATTGAGGACGTGTTAGCGAATAATTTTTCGGTAGTTATCATACCATGTTGCTAGCTTATACGGGCACTGACGCGATTCGACAGTCAACACTCAAAAGAGTTCAACGCACGTCCACTGCGCGAACTAGTCTCACGATTCTTTACACAATAGCTTTTTTTCTGCAGTCTTGCTTTTGGTTATGACATCATCACGGCGATAATTTGATGCTACTGAATTTAAATCAATAACTTGTGTATGTACTATAAGTAAAAAATACTTATTAGTACATATACACAAGTTATTGTTACTATATGTAGTACACTGTTACTTTGGGTGCCCTTGCCTCTATGACTAGTCCGTAGAATTTATAATTTTGGTATTTTACACAGAATTTAAGGGTCATTCTAATAATTAAAACACTCTATTTTATTCTTGAACGAACAGAGAAAACTTAACATAAACAATTAATATTCCCTTTCTTTCTTTATTAACAAATAGCTCAAATATGTTACGCATCTTACAATTTACGAACGAGGCAGGATAAGTAATGGAACAGATAAAAAATATAGCTAAAGATATAAATATTTAAAATCCAGAAAATAACAGAACGTTTTAAAGTCAATTTGGACCCATCAACTCATAGAGGGATCAAACAAAGAACGAACTCGACTTGAGCCTTCCGACACCGAGTTATTCCTTAAAAATAATTGATTGCATGTATGTGTGTGTGTGTGTGTTTTTTTTTTTTCACGTAGCCCGCTGATACAATCATTTGGGGACTGCAAAAAATTTAGGAGTAATTTCGGTGGACGAGGCTTCTTGCCCTCGGGCGGCGGCGGTTACGTAAGTTCATCTACTTTCAAGGTCGAGGACGTTGCTCGCAAATCGCTGATCGCGTCCTGGCCGTGGGGGGAGACGGGCTAGTTTGGACGTTCGGCTTTTTATTTCGTTTAAGTTATAAAATTATTTACGGACGCCATCCTCTCTCTCCTTACTATGCGGCCGAAAGAGGAAATCGAATACTCGATGAATGTACTTTTTTATTGTAAAATATGTAATGTGGAGATAATATTTCATAAAATTCAAATAAGTTACATCAATTCGAACTCACACGAGTAACATTATTGTGAAGCTTGGAGCTTACTCAAGGTCAAAACTTCAAAAATCGCTCATTGTTGTTATATAAAATAATATCAAGTTACTCTATAGTCTTGCGTAAAAAGAAAACATCTTTAAAGAGTTTACACAAGAAAATAATTGATGTGTGAAAGAAAATAAATGAACAATTTTACAGATCATTTTGTTGTCTATGGTACTTTAAATTATTACGTTTAGTTTTCTTTAGAGGCCTGATCACTACCAAGAATAATTTTAATATAATTAATTATACCTGATTGGCTTATTTTAATCCAAAAATATATGTTAATATATAATATTTTATAAGCATATTTCTATATATTAACTTAATAATTGGGTATATTTATTTCTTATTACTTATAACTTATATGTAACTAACGAGTTACATATAAGTTAATAAGTATATTGATTACCGGAATAGGGTGATATAATGTACACGAAAAGTTGTAGTAGAAAAAAATGCTTTTCAAAACTGTCCGACGAATCATAAATCATGGTTAATATATGCAAAAGCTTATTTGAAATAGACTATATTTAGACAAAGGAAAACAATAAACAGAACCCTTTCTTTTATAATCTTCGCTACTGAATAGTAAAAGTTCTTTTATATCCCTTCCTTCGAGAGTAAATGGCTCAATAAATTATGGTGCGCTGCGGGCCAGCTCAACGTGCTACCTTACAAATTAATGAGATGTGTACCGCACTACCATTTAGTTTTTCAAAAATCAGATTATCTTTTTAGGAACAGACCTACTTGGTAAAACCGTTATGATGGATAAAGATATTGAAATTGCTTACAATTTAATCTTATTTGAGTTAAGTACTTTATCACGTAAAAGACCGTCAACTTAATACTCTTAAATAATCCGACAAAGTTTCTACCGCTTCCTTTCCTTGAAAAACCTATTCCTTAGGATTATGGTATGGCTGTTTTTGAGCAAGGATATATTTTAATGTTAGGAGATAATAAATTGATTCGATTCGTGCATATTATTTTATTAATAATTTAAATGTAATTATTGAATTTAAAGCTACGAGCTCAAACTTCAGTTCAGATCGTAGTCTACAAAAATTTATAACAAGATCTCTGGCTACGATTTTACTTTATGATCTGTTGAATTTGAATAACTTATTCTATAAAAAACCTTTTGTTTACCGCATAACATAACACCTTTCAGTACAGACTATATTACCAATAGCTATAGGTACTCAAGCAAAAATATAAGTAGTACAAAGGAAAGATTGCGCAAACTCTTTTCTATGGAAAAGTGCAAGCTTAGTACCGTTACCGCATCTCCAAAACAATCACGCACATTTTATTCACAGGAAATGCAATAGTTACTGTGTCATTGTGTTTTTGTCACTGCAACGCGTGTATGCATGGCTGAGGTACCGTTGCTCGGAGGCTTTTTTTTATACAACTTAGAATAATGGCTACCCTTTGGAAGCAAAAAAACACGAGGGTTCGTCAGGTAAACAAATGCACGATAGAAGCCTGCGTTTGAAGACTGCGATTTTTGTTACATAACATTACTTTTTTAATATGTTTTTTTGTCCTACCATATTTCTGTGAAGGTCTTTAACTGTAAAATGTTATAAAACGACTATCTTGATCTGATCGTGCTATAAACTTTTATCTCCATGAGTTTAAAGAATCATTTTATACAACGCAATCATTTGCCCACGAGCCGTACCATCTGCTGTTATTTTAAGAAAGAGATGTTTAAAACAAAGTTCGTTGTATTATTTTCATTAATACATTATTTATTGTATCCAAAGTGGCGTTTAATTAATAGTTTAAATCCAGTCGATTCGAACACAATTATGTACTCGTCAGCACGAATTCTGATAGGTTATGCCATCTATTTAAATATAAATTTGTATATAAATTTTGTCCAATTAATTTTTGTATATTGTTTTTTTTTTTAAATATTTATAGATATATATATATGTATATATATATAATCCTTATGTGGTGGAACTGCTTCTAAACGGCTGAGCCGATTTTAATGAAACGTTGTATGCGTGTTCTAGCGGATTAGAGCATGGTTTAGATTTATAATTCGGTCCACAATAAAATGTTTTTCAAATAATTTTTTTTATCCTAAGTTGTTGTCGCATTTCAGAGGTGTGTGCAGGGCAAAATCTCGGCTTATATATATAGTCATTAGGTTATCATATATAGTCATAGTATATAGTCATTAGGTTTATATCCATATAAACCTAATGACTATATACTGAGAGGAATATTAGTCTGTTAATGTATTATACACTATTTTTGATTACGTTGGATTTATTTATAAAGATTGAACACCAACTTAATTTTAATATCATTCAGATATTTGCCTCAAAATTTCGCGAAAAATGTTTCATTTATTAAAATTACGGTTAAATAATAAAATTATTTTTAACAACAAACCCGGTATTTGAACATCATGTTTTATCCTAAAATATTTTTTTTTATGATTCAAGCGATATTTTTCTTTTTATTTTAAATGTGGACAAAAAACTAATCTAAGTCACATTTTCGGCAAGGTTGACTAATTTTAAACAGGTGAAGAATTGAGCTTTCTTAACATCACGGTTGCTGTGAAAGAAAAAGTAATTAAGAAATACTCGTGACAAGATTCAGTGTTTATGGTGTGTATTGTAATAACAAATTTATTAAAATATGTAGAAAAAGTACGAAAAGATTGTCGCCGCTGTGGGAATCGAACCCACTTCTTCGGCATTCGCGGCCTGACGCTCTAGCCACTGAGCTAAACGGCTGATTGCCACACCGACGAAAATCTTAACGTATTCTTCTACATTGTTTTCTTAGCATTTGAAGCAATGCTTGGCGCCATCTATTGTTATATCCTTTCCAGCATACAAACAATTTCGGATATCGTTTTACAACGATAATTCGAACGAGAGATGTCGCCATTGCTTTTTTTAGAAATTTAAATTGTTTATAATAATCTTCGGCATTCGCGGCCTGAAGACGTGGGTTCGATTCCCACAGCGGCGACAATCATTTCGTACTTTTTCTACATATTTTAATGTTCAATCTTAAGTGCAAAGATTAGCACTATAAACAATTTAAATTTCTATAACAAATTTATTTCGGAATAACGTATTGCGAAGATAACGAAATTTGACGATAAAAGCAGGCCCGCGTGAACTGTTCAACATTGCAAAGTTTGCAACCGCTCAGTTGGACGTGATTATAGTTAGGTGTCTTGAATTTATGAATATTACGTAGAAGCGAATGCTGGTTGAAGATTTTGGCTGTTAAAGTCAAACAAGCAGTACAAATAAGAGATGTATCAATAAATTAGGAAGATATTTAGTAAGAATAAATCTCATGTCACTAAATAATAACACATATACCAATACCACAGCTATATAATTTTATACTTAAGAAATATTTTTTCTTAAAAATATTCTCACCATGGTTCATGCAGATTATAGACTAATTGAACGGTAATTTCAGATATATCATTAAAAATTAAATTTTAATTAATGGATTTCTTATGTATTAAAACTTAAGTTTTTTATTGAAAATGCACGCAGTTGTTCGTCAATGTTGACCTATGACCTGAAATTGACCTATGAATGAAATAATGTTGACAAGAATATTTTAGCTTTATTAAACGGTGTTTAATATAAAAAAATGAAAGAGTTCCTTTAAAACAATAAAATTATTTCAATAAAATTCAAATAAAAATTTTTTAACACGAGATCCGATAATCATAGCTGCATACCTCGAATTGAAAAAATAAACGATATTCAACAAACACATAGATGTTGCTCGTATTATAGCTTTATACATTTTTACATATGTATATTTTGACTAATATATATTTTAGCTATATATAAGTCAAAATATACATATTTACACAGTTAAGTGGTTGTGAAAAATGTTAATGTAATATTTCTTTTTCCTTTTAAAATGTGTTTAGTTAAAATTGCTTCCTTAAAGTTGCACTAAAATGCTAAAACATTTTGGGTCTATATTTCATCATCTAACTATCAAGATCTAACCTGACACTTACTGATATAACGATCTTTGTATAATAGTTGATTTAAGCTTTTTCCCTCCCAGGAACAGCTTTTAGCTACAATAATGGGGGTTGATTGTTCCCATTTTTGACAACATTTGACTGTAGTAATACTTTAAGAAAATTTTCCTCATGCCAGACAACATTTAAATGGGTATAATTCATTTACTATTAGTTATTATCAAATATTAATATGTAAGAAATTACAAGCACTCATCAAGACATTTCTATAACTGGTACATTCTTCAATATATCCTGTATTTCTGAAAATTTATAAATAATACAATATCTAAATGATGAGTAAATTTTTCATAGTAATTGATTTTTGATTAGACTTACATTCTTTTTATTGAAGTTATATGTATAACTTTTGGCCGCGTTTGGAAAGAAATATGAGAGTAAAATGTTTACGATGCACACTGACAGTGACATGATGAAGTTTGTTGCAAAGCGACTACGACTAACTTCCCGGTATTACCATAGCAAACAAAAACAACTTTTTGACATTTACCAAGTTATTTAATTAAACCTTATTAAACAAAGAGTAACGGGCACAGGTGTTAAAATTTACTGTTATTTTTTTGTTACGCTAAAAAAGTATAACTTCTTACGTGCTTACATAAGTACACATACGTTTTTCTTACTTACGATCGCTTTTGTTCCTTAAATACTTTCTTATACTTTATCGCTTTAATAACAGAATTTGGCAGTTAATAAATTTAAAAAAATATATCTTTTCATGACATATTTTAATATAAAGCTACTTGCCCTATATTAATACATAATGTTAAAAAAGAATAATTTATACGAATATTTTACTGATAATATTCATAATAAAATAATGATAAAATTGTGTAAATTGGATCCATACCACAAACTATGTACAGACTGTCTATCTTTTACTCTATCTCTCTCTCTCTCTTCTCTTGACTCTCTTATATATCTTTAAAAATTTGTAGCACATAAACTTTATTTGGCATATCCAAATAAAGTTTATGATGGGGGATGAGCCCTATTTATTTTTATTTGTCAAATGCAAGATATCCTCGAAATAGATGGCGGTGTTATTTATCATAATTCATATTCCGCACTAGATCACCTTGCCTAGATAGAAATAGTAAAAAGTGGACGTGGGGCGGCCGTGGCATTGGTGGAGTCGCTAGGCGTCCTGCTCTTGCGCAGCAGTTCATTCACCCGCAGTGCGGAAGAGGTCGAGGCGGGCGCGGGCGCGGGCGCGGGCGCGGGCGAGTAAGCGAGCACAGGAAGGACGTCTCCGACCATGAACCGAGCTACATTTTATCAGTTATCCGGAGCCAACGGCACGCTACGCCGTCTCGACGCGCGCTCCACCACCATGACCCTATAGCTCGGCAGTGTATTAGACTGAAAGCAACATAGATCTCATACAAGACTTATTATTTTTAATATATTTTTTTATTTAATTTAATGTTTAAGTGACCGTTCGGTGTGGTGTTATAGTTAAGTTAAAGTGACTACCGAAACACTTCCTGAGGATTTTCAACTCTGTCGATCTGGATTTTTGAATGTTTATCTTACTGGATTATTATGCTGCCTTTGGTGAGTATTTCTTAATATAAAATATAATTCTTCCTTGAAGATTTTTGACAAAATCTTTGCCGGTGTTCTCGCACTAAAAAGACATCAACGCGTGTCTTAGTTTCAATAATAATAAACATTGCTGCTAAATTAAACACAATTCGTTTAAGTATTTATATATATTATTAAATAAGATACATTATATCAATAGATAAGTAATAGCTTAAGTAAATATTTATTTCATTTTGTGTTATCTACAGCAAAAATTACTTAATAAAAATTAATGATAACTATGTTTGGTTAAAAAATAAAAAACTGTTTTATTTTTATATTGTAATATTAAATTTTAATTTTGTAGTTTCAAGATGTTAAACGCCACGATAATTTCAAAAATAACTTATGATTTATTCGCAAACCAAAAAGTTAGTTAATCAATTACGCGCAATAATTTTAAATTACACAAAAAATAAACGAATCTTTAAAAAATCTATTCGTTGTTTTGGGTGTCAAACATCAAAACTTCAACAGTCATAATTTTTTTTTATGATGAAACTCATAGCGAATGTCGTTGGTCAATTGGACAGCGGAGCGTTCGGAGAGCTGTTTTTTCGAGGAATATAATTACATAGAAAATCAGCGCGTCCTAGAACCACAAACACTTGCACATATGCACACACACAACAACAATTGCGTTTGGGCGGGCCCGCTCCGCAAAAAGCAGACCTTGAACTTTTTGGGTTCATTTTCAAGGCGAAATTGTGCACACGTGATCAACCTACACAGAGCTTACGTAACCGCTCAATCATGATATTATATCATGTTTGCGGGGTTAATGGATTCGGTGCTGCAGGACAAATGTAACTAGTCTGCTAAATAAAGTGTATGTAGGGTACATATATTTATATATTTAGGGAACCTTAACGCCAGCTGCTTATGTGTTTTTGATAAAAAATGTGAGTAATGTAAGCTTGTATAATTATTTAATTTTCATAAACATACACTTATTATACAATACACTTTTCAATTCAACAATGGTAATGTGATGCTTCAAGTTATAAACGATATGTAACGTATATAAGTAAAATTTTTGAAATAAAAAATATAAGGTACTTAATAATCCTTTACCAACGATCTTATGGGACGACGTTAAAAAGTAACAACCTCCAGAGTCATTTAAGCACTGGTTACTGCCGCACATAAGAGGGCATGGTACATACACAAAAAAAACCTGCTGTGTCGCAAACAAAAGTGAACTCAGTGCCAATCGGCGAAAGATGCAAATTAGCATACACACCGGCCGCGGTTTCGGCAATGACACTGACTACGCCGATGATATAACAGCGGGCTGACAAACCCGTGAAAACTCGGTCATTGAACCGCGGCGAGCGCTCGGCCCGGCTTCGGCCCGCTTTCGCTTATGCGATTTTTAAGTCTACACCGATGACCATAAAGTCGAATTAGTTTCGCCAGCTCGTTCCAAATTTATACAGTTAACAGATTTGGTCTCGCATGTTTATGACGCAAATGCACACACGAATTATTCTTTTGTGAAAAGTACGAATATAAAAGACATATCATTATATTCACAAACATTTTTTTTAAAGTACTTGACGAAAATAACTACATCCTGTCTGTTCAATTCAATTCAAAATTGATACCCTTGGAAGGTATTCATATTCCCTAGCAAAGTGTGTGGGAGCCTGCCATCTATCAACTTTTGGGAGATAGAACAACAATAGTCAAAACCGAGGAAAAATGAATAAAAGTATGCGTGGGAGTTCGAAGCCCACTCACGAGCTTACATTACACTGTCACTTGCACTCGGAGCATATGTGGGAGTGCCAGGAAGATCCTTGATGGGTAGAAAGTAAATGCTTGGTAAACAGCGAGCGTGGCGCGGGGGGGTTGATGCGTGGAACCTGTTCGGGCAACGGTACTTCATGTCGTGCCCGGGGCGAGCACGCGCCTATTATGTAATGTCTATTTTCATGCATCGCTTACATCGTCTTAGTAAGCACCTTATCGAAATTAAAACGCTCACAACGAGTAACACGATGTGTGTTGTGTGGATATGACGAAAAAACCCAAAATTAATAAAGCATACAAATTATGCAATCTTGTAATTACAAATTGTGAATGTATTATATGGTACGTCTGTTCTAAGAAATTGCCATAATGGTTGACAAAAGTCAACCGGTTGTATATTTCTGTTCTAACAATGTGCAGAATAATGATGTTGTTCCGAAACAAAATTCGCAGGAAGTGCAATGAGCGGGCGTCATAAACCTATCGATGTCACAGTAAAGTGTTCCACATACGTTTGATTCTATGAATATATTTATAGCTGGAATGATTTGTGCCTTCCGGTTGTCACAGGCGTTCATCACCATACCACATCTTTTTGAAATTTAATTATTTCTTATACCTCTGCTTGAGAATAATTAAATCTGCAGTGATTTAATTTTATACAAAAATCACAAACGTTTATAATAAGCGGTTAAAATGTTTTTTTAAACTACACTTAAAGAGTCAAAATCATTTTGTATACGTTCGAGTACAAAAAGCTTGTTTGGTTTCTGCATTTTACAGTTAAAACGTTTTGTAATTTTTCTCAATATATGTACATTTTTGATATAATTAACTTTTTTAATATAATAAAATTCGTAGAGTAATTGCACGAAAACCTTGATGATAAAGACCACAATCCTAAAGACAAGTATAATTTCATCTCTCGAAAACTATGCCAGCCCATTTATCAGTGATTTATTATGGCATGACACGTATTTAATATAAACATAGATAAAAATGAAAAACAAGTTTAAATGACTATGAATACTTTTGATAAAAACAATGTAAAGTTTTTAAAAAGGGAACGTTTTGAAGACATTTATAACGACTAGGAATAGTCAACACAACACTACTTATAATCGGAGGTTGTTCCGATGCATTGGACTTTGATTTCACCCTCACGTTTTTTTTATCAGTACAACCTAACGGTAGTCCACACCCACATGCATCGATGGTGCACCGTCATAACGGTGTATATGTAACATTATACAATAGGAAATACCAGTTCTACCTGCGTAGTGTGTAATTTTACGGCGCATCAAAAACCAATTTTTTTAATGCAGAAGTCCTTGTACTTTTGTGATTACTTTTAAATGATTTCCCCATACAGTTAAAAGTCAAAACATTCAAATTTATAACATTAATAAAACCTATCAATAATTCTTGTCAAAAAGCTTTAAGAATACAATTGTATATAACACAAAAGACTTAAATATCGTATATATGTGCTTAAACTAAATAAATAGGAAAATCAAATTTTTATTGACAAAAGAAAGAAAAACGATGTAAGAGCGTATGATAAATTTGATTACATTTCATTAGTAGTCTCTTACTCGATATCATTCAGTTAAGCTCCAAGTGTACATACATACGAGAGCAAAAAACTCTTCATATTCCCTGTACAAACCTGTTAGTTTTAGCTGTCAGTCAAGAACGCCCAAAACGGTTATATAGGACATTATTTTTGGAAATCAGCAGGTCCTCATGTAAGACGAATACAATAGCTCCGGAATCGATCGATCATATTTCTCGTCGGTTCGATTTAAAAATGTTCAAATGCATCTAACGGTACGTCGCATCACAAAGCTCCGTTGTCGGGCTCTGCTCCCAGCGTCTACCTGGGACCAAACCAAACACTTGTACCTTTCTTTTATACTTATTTCATAGCTGCAAACAACTGTTTTGCTTCATTGTCACTGCGGTTTACATATTATGCAGGGTGCATTGAATGATAATAGTGTACGAATAAATTTTATGGTGTGAACTCTATTAACAGTTAACGGTAGATTCATCAAAACTAATTTAGATCAACTGATGAGTCAAATATCTTGTTTGCTTTTTTTTGTTTAGCGATATATCACCATAATGATGCATATCAAGCGAACTTTGTATAGTTTATATTCGTTTATAATTTCGCCGTCAAATCTCTGTCGAAATCAAACGCCGTGATTATCAAACTAAATACAAATATGCCATCAAATGGAGCACAATATTTTTCAATCTAACAAAGGAAAGTAAACCGTCGTGGTTTGTCCGATCGATGAAAGTAAAGGCCGGTGTAGACAGGCGAGAATTCCCGTTAGCCGGCCGGGCCCCGGGCACACGGAATACTAAACGCTGACATACTGCGCGGCTTTTGACCCTATCCACATTCTAGACTAGTACTTCACACCTCTTTGCACTCGATTTATCTATCTGCCTGAAAACGGCGCTAATAACACGCAGAGGATCAGTTCACGCTAACCGTATTAGATTGTTTTCCTAACTTTCCATTTTTAAATATTCATTATTAAAAGTTGGACACCTATTCAAATTACTTTTTAAACGTTGTTGATGTTTATTGAAACAAGGAAATTTTTTTTCGCAAACGCAACAAAAAGTAAAGGTGTACACTCCTTTATAACAATGAAAATAAAAACATAGAATGTGTCCGTAAGGAATGGTATACATATTTATTGCAAGAACATTAGTTTGGAAGCAAAACACCCCAGCCCGGGGATTTCTAGAAACCGGGCAAAAAGTTTAAAGTAACTTTTTTATTCGTACTCTATGCGTTTTGTTTAAATTATTGCTGGCTCCTTTTGCACATTCCCCTTGTTATTGTTATTCCTTTGCCTTTCTCGTTAAAAAGGTCCCCACAAAAGCAGTTGAGCAAAAAAATGCAATTTGCGCAAATAGCGTTTTTTAGCGAGTCATTGTCTTAGGCATCCGCAATAAACTCAAAGACCGTTATTATCCGTGTATACCGAGACGTTAAAGATACTCAAAACTATATATCAATAAAGTTTTCGGGCAATATTTACTGCTTTAAACGGATTCGTTACAATTTGTTTTCAGGGCTGTTAAAATTAGTAAAATGCCTCCTTATTAATTCAATTACGGAATGATTGAGACAATAGTGCGTCGGACGTATTCGTCCGGGACATTTTAGCGTGTAGACAGTAGTTTCGTTCGGATAGAGGCGGGCGAGGACAATGACCCTACGCAAAATTCGCTGCATTGGGCTAGGTCTAGTGCATGCGCGTATGTAGGGACGTCAACACGGAAACCTCCCGAGCGGGAGCGCACTATGAACCCGCTCCCAGACAGAGCAGGAAAAAAGGCATGAATGAGTATTGAAGCCTACCCGAGAAGGGGGAAATAGAGTTTACACTGCGGGCACCACTTGCACAGATATAGACAGCGCCTACGCCATACATCGCACTAAGTGAGATCAATAAAACGTAGAGCTGAGTACCTCCAGAACAACCAGCCTTACTGATGTTAGGCTGCCCTCAGTAACCTTAAATGGCATTCATATAGAAAACTTATATCTGTTTTATTATAACATAGCTCATTTGACGTTCGGTCCTGCCTGCCCTTTCACTTATTCGCATCAGGATTTGATGGATGCCACAAATTGTGCAATAGCTTATATCTTAGCCGCTGTCATCGACACGTAAAGAAGAAGATAACACGTTAGGCCAATAGCTTTTAGAATAGTTTAAAAAAGGAATACCATCAATGAGTTATACAAAATAATACACGAGAATGATACAAGGTGAGTAACTTATTCCGTTTTATTGCGCCGGAAATACTATCGAAATAGAGGCTGTTGAGGTAACATAAAACGCAATTCTGAAAAGCTCTTGTAAGCCTAATGAAAATTGGCGATGGTGTCGTCGACCCCTGTGCCCAATACTACAGTGAACGCATTTCCTCGCACACACGCAAGCGTGCGATTTATTCGCGCGGCGGCGGCGCGAGCGAGCGAGATGACAAGCGGCGCCGGGCGGCGGTGCTAGCGCAGTGGGACGAGGCGGCCGCGGCCGTTCACCCCGGAAGATTCAGTGTTTTGATACCGCACGAGCCTCCGCCGACGTTGGAAAACTGCATTTTCTTTGATGCGCCTCGCTTTTCACGCTCTAATTGACCGTCCATTGGATGTGACGTTTTTTTTAAATTTTTTGGCTGTTAAAGCACTCTCAGATATGGCCGACTCAAGATTATAATTAATTTAAAAATATAAGGTATTATTTAAGATTTAAACAATCAATTTTGAATGAAAAAACTTCCATTTTTATTATTTGGAAAATAGTTCAATACCTATACGATTTTATTGCGATATATTTATTTTATAAGCCAAAATATCTGCAGTCCAGGATTCAATCAAATTGATTGCATGTAAATTTACGCATTTACGTTGTTTTAAAAACCATTCAACTTCAATTATCTACAATAAGATTTTTACTAACAAAAAACAAAACTGACTTCAAATATCACACTCTCTACATACATTCTATTTGATTTTAAGTAGTTTCCTGATGTATCTCCGTACTCCGAGGTCCAACAGCAATTAAATTGTACACTACGGGATCACACGGGAGCTAAACCGAACCCAATGCATAAATAATTTTTAAAATCGGCTTATAAATGACGGAGTTCTAACGTAATAAACATATTTAAAAAATACAATGGGATTGAGAACCACCTCATTATTTTCTCTCAACGCAATTTTTAAAATTTGTTCCTAGAAGTAGACAAACATCAACCATGTTCACCAACAAGGGCTGGAAGCAAGAGTTCACATTCAATAAAAAAGCATAAAATAATTTGATCTTAACATTACTATGCACATTTCTCAAGTCTACGAACGTCTCCAAAGATGGATGATTAGGTTAAACGTTGTTATAGGTCGTTAGACTTACACGAAAAGGGCCAGACATTGAGATAGGTCAGGTACCCCCTAACTGGATGCATGGATAAAATACAGCTATATAGCAGTCTAGCGCTCCTCTTATGTTTACACCAAGTTACAGTAGACTTAATTATAATTTAATTTTATCATCAGAAAAAATATAGATTCAATAAAGTACTTCACTAATATAATGCTCATTATTATTATAATTAATATAATATTAATACGCCAAAACGTTCAAGCGTATTTTTAATACACTTATTTTTTATGCGCTCTAATGTAAATTGATTATCACCAATAATTAATAATACATAAAACACTCGATGTAATACAAGGGACAGGTTCTAATAACTTTTAGTTTAACTTAATTTGGTTCTATTAAAATAACCCAAAAATTCTTAACATATGTAGTAAATTCATCTTAATATGGCTACATTATTACGGTTTCTATCCATTTCAATGCAATAAGCTAAAAATGCTCAAAGCCTGTATAGCGTACCGGACAGCAGCCGGGTCCTTTATACAAAGTGCGAACAGTTTGAGGCTGTTAACAGATTACAGACTGTAAATAGTGAAATCAATATTGGATAATGGTAGGGTGCGGCGCGGCTCTACCACCCTAGGAGGCAGAGTGCAACACCCTTACTACGGGCACAACTCTACCCACTTAAAAGTGACTTGAATCCGTACTCGCAAATAGTGATAGTACCAAGTGAGATCTAATAAGAAGTTCAACGGGTGGCTAAGAGTGATTCGAGAGCCGAAGGTAAGGGTGCGTGAAGGCTGTGTCGACGACCCGCGAGAGTGAAAGCGTGTTCCGGGGTGGCGCAAGCGAACGTCGCCCGCCCGCCCAACCATGGCTTTCGCTACCTTTCTCACGCTACCACCTCGCGTGTTGTTTTCGAAATGGATTAATTAAAGCTACTCTACGTTTCGTGGAAGTAACTATCAAAAATATAAATTTGATATCATTAAAAAAAGATATTTGATTAAAACTATTTCCATTTTCTTAAATCGTCCCGTCACTCGTAAGGATGTATGTCACGATAGTTCTTAGAGCTAATCAATTTTCACGCTGTGATCAGCTAAAGTTTGGGCGGCGGGCAGTACCATTTCCCGCGGCGTTGCTTGCCACCGTCGATAAAGTGCGAGCATGGATCGAGAGCACGGTCACGGCGCGCACCGCGGCCGCCCGCCACACTACGGAAGTAATGAACTTGAATGCAGCGCGCGCCCGCCGCGCCGCGTCGCTCCGTCCCGCTCTCCCCCAAGCGGGAGCCCGTAGGCTCGAGCGTGACGCGCTCACTGCAACCGGGCGTCGAATCCGTCCGCATTCTCCGTCACGGGCCGCTTTCGTCGGCGATGCGTTTATCGGAACGGGACGCGAATATGTGCCGATTGCATTCTCGGCGTCGCAAAAGTGCATCTGGGCCGGTCGGCGTGGCGGCGGCGTCGGGTTAGTGCGACGCGCTCCGCCGTTGACGTGGGGCAGGTCGGAGCACCGCGTTGCATAACGCGCTGCGACCGGCCGCCGCGGCACAGCACCAGCCTGGCCGACGGCCGGCGTCATGAGAGCCGCGCGACGCCGCCGGCCCCTCGTTCTCCTGCTGACCCTCCGTATACTCCTCGAGCGCCTCAAGTCGACACCGTCGCATGCCTTCGCTGGCCAAAGCTTAGTACGGTCAACAGCACCCACTGCAGACGGCAATTGTAATAGGTGTAACTAGTTTAGTTTCTGTCAAGGATGAAATGAAATATTTGTGAGTATACGAATAATTTATGGGTTAACAGCGCGCCGTTTGCCAGTAAATGGTGTGGTAGTATCAAACTTCTAATGTATTCTGAAGTCCAATTGATCTTTCCATACCAATACCATTTTTAAGAATATCTGTCATAAAATTAGGTGGCTGTTTACATAATTAGTGATTTAATTGTAAACGCGAGTATATTTTCCCACTTAAAACAATCACAGAAACACAACGTTATCTTAAGGAAAAAAATAAAAGTAATTACATACTTACATAAACATTTAAACGTATAAAATTAATTCATTAATACACGATCGTTTTTAAATTACAAAATATAAAAACATGTTCACAAATATATTGGAAGTAATAGTTTAAATATGTAGACGAATCAAACTATTTTTCGCGTTCTTCATAAATTATATTTATGCTCAAACTTTGATCAGATATCTTTGATTTTAATTCCGCATTAGCAATAGGCAACATACAGTCTTTATCTAGCCGATACTCTGTCTATTTGTAGTGGAAACATTGGCGTATTAAATTATTATTAGACTGCAAGGTTAGTTTCCCCGTTGCACATTCTGCATGTGCAAAATTTGTAAGCAATATCATGGTCAAATTGGACAGCTCCATACTTTTCAAGGTAGGATTTACTTCATATTTCGCTTATATTGACACCTTATTCAAAAATAATTTATTTACGTGAACGTCGTAGTGTATTCAAGTACAGCCATGACGCGAATGTTTATTTTTCAACAATTAATAAAATTTCATCGTTTAAGTTCGTGACGGATCAAAAACCGAAAACTAGTTTGCAAGTTACATTGTAAGGTAATTTTTAAAAATTTTAATAATGTCATAACAAAAATGAGTTGTTTTTTTTTTTAGTTAGACCTGCTGATTCATCAAATTTTTTCTTGTTCTATGTGTTACATTTAGTGTGCTATAAAAAAAATATTATTACATTATTTTTGTTATTATCAACGTTTTAAGTATTTAATTTAATAAAAAGTCAAATAGAGTACTATACGCACATCAAGTCTCATGTATCTAGTAAATATTATTAAACATTCCTACAATTTCTGTTTCATTATCCGTAAAAATTAAGAATGCATTTTAATCGTAAAATATTTATATCGTGTGCAGTGCATAGTATAAATCTCAAAAAATTGTTAATTATGTATAGGAACGCACGAATATGCAAAGAAATAGGTAACCTTATGTAATAAAAATGGCAGCGTAACATATCGCGTGGTATCATCCGTCCATATTAGAGTGCATCAGTGTTAGAAACGTGCAATATGGCCGCGCATAGGGCAAGTTCACGAACGCGCGCCAAGGTTGCTTCCTGGTGCGCGCGCGACGACGTGTCGCCGACTTATCAGTCTGCACTCTTCATTATTATCGTTTACATAATAAACATATTGCACCGGTATACTTAATCATCTAAAATAGTGAAGGTTTCTTAAAGAACAATTGGGAAATACTTTTAACACGACTTCGCGCCCTTGGCTGTGCGCTTTATATGTTATGCAAAAAGTACCCCATGTCCCTATCCTCATATTTTATTTCTATCAATTCTCTAGTAACTGCTTGGAAAAGCGATTGATAAATCACTTAACTTTCGCTTCCATAATAATAGTGCGATAAAATTCATCCAAATCGAATTTTCACATTTAACGCCTTAAATAACAATGTATCAATATTTTACTCCTTATTGGATACAATTAATATTAAAAATAGTAATAGACAAAGTGAAGACTAATGAAAAAGTCAATTTTGAATTTCTGAAGAATCAGATACTACTACAGTAACATTCAGACAGAAAGAAATATATATACATAAAAATATGTATATAAATTATAGCCTATGTCTTATTCTGTTGTATAAGCTATATTATTTTCATTAAAATCCATTCAGTAGTATTTGCGTGAAAGAGTAACAAACATCCATCCATACATACAAACTTTCGCCTTTATAATATTAGTAAGGATTAGTAAGGATCTTAATAACTATTTATAATTTTTTTTGGTTTGCCTATAGTCATATACGATTATCGAGGCATAATGTTTAGAGATGCACTTAAAATCATATTTAAAAATAGTTGCAACATTTTAAACTAAAGAAGAATAGTAAATTTTAAAGATAATCTTATATCGTTAAAATTATATATATATATAAGCACAATCATTTATTTAAAAATAATGATAAAACAGTACAATATTGGCAAATCATGGTATAAGTAATTATTCATCTATAACTTTTTACTACAGATTTTCTTAGAATTTGTATTTTCTCATAAGTAAAGTAAGGAAACAAAGAACAGTAATAGTTTGATATTTATACGAATAAAACTATTTACTATCCAAATGAAAAGGAAAATTTATCAAGATTTCACTTATGTATAAAGTTGCCATTGATTTACTATAAATATATATCAATCTACTTTTCATAATGGTCACTATGAAGTAGTAATGTTACATTATTACGATAATGTTCGTTTACAAAATTGTTAGGCCCGTGAACGCGTTACGAGAACATAACGTGAGCGTTGCGCAATTTGCGTACGAAAATCACGTGCAATGCAATCACCACCCGTCTTAGAGATGCGATTCAGACATTTGAACAGAATTTGATACGGCAATACTCGTGCTATGAAATCGATATTTAACACAAAGTGTAATAAAATATCGTCTTCAGGTCTGTGACTATACGATTTTATGGAATATCGGTTTTTAGGTATAATAAGTAACATTATTATATTACATATTAATAAAATGTCCAATAATAGTTCTGTCTTCTGTATTTATTTATTTATTTTATACATGTATATTTTATACATGTAGAGCTGATTTGCGATAAAAATGTTATGGTAAGATGTTTATGAATATATTCTTAAGTTATTTTTAAATGTTTAAATTTTACAACTACATTTATTATATATTGAATAACGTACGTTATTATAACACAACAGAGTTAAAGATCGCCTAAAATTGGAGTTTCCTTTTATATTCATCGGAGGCATAAAATTCCCATTAATAAGTAACATATAACACATTTAGTTATTACTTTATTTCAAAAAATAAACAATCGGTTCCAAACCTATTTTGTTGTGATAGTGCCATACAACAGTCTTTTCTGTTGCACGTATGGGCAGGTTCGTTCGGGGAATTACCGGAAAGACCGACGTGAAATTTAAGTGTTATACTTCTGCATCTCGTCTGGTAATTGGTGTAGCCCGTGCCCACTTTATTAAAAGGTGAGAACGCATCTGCATCCCTAAAAGTTTTGCAAACGCTAATGGGTGGCGGTATCACTTAACATCAGATGAACCTTCTCACATTGAAACAAAAATTTACCATTTTGTGGTCATGTCAACAACATGAACAATTTACCTATTGTCATTATATATTATTCCTGTGCTTTACGTCCTTTTTCATATCGTAAACAAATTATTCTATTGTGTATCTTAACCTGATATATTGTAAGGAACGCTTACCACAATGTAATAAGTCAATAATTATGATAATATTTAATAGCGATACTTCACTCGGTAAACATAAATTTGAGAAAAATACTATGATGTATTGATAAGTTTATTTAATTTATTATAGTTTCAACTACTTCAGAAAACCAATTTCGGCGTTTTACATGAAAACGCAAATATTCGTGGAAATTATACCTACAAATCGTTTAGTATATATCCAACGTTCCGGTGGCGTTACACATAATATCCAATTGAAACAGCTAGTTTAATAACAATATGAAAGAGTCATCGACCGAGGCTTAAATAACTTCCTAATTTCAAAATATCTGTTTATGCCAGTTGTGGCCACACCACCAACGACATTACAAACAAATATCGTTGGTGGTGTACTTTTAATATACGCACATATGGTATGAAATCACATTCTTTTAAAATAATATTAACAAACTTTAGATAAAAAAAATTAACAAACTTTTTGAATTGTAAGAATATAGTGGCAAAGATACTATTTTACAAGAAATATTTAGTTACGAAATGTTGTTTTCCGTATTTATAGTAAATATCCAGCAGTTATTTAATAAAATCAAATTTTTATTCCGGGTGAATTCAAAACATTATTAAAAGAAAAATAACATATTTTTTTTTGTTTGCAGGTACTGATTACTTCAATTAATAAAAAGATACCACCGACTTAAGATCCTCGTCCGATCATCATAAAAATGAGACTGGTAAGAGAAAAACTCATCAATATTTAAAAAAAATATTAACTTTAATACGCTAAGCGGGAGAATTTTATCGCGGTTTATTTTAAATTTAATCTCGAAGTTTTGAATACTATTAATTTAAAATTCTCGAGGGCAAAAAATTTAACTTCTGCAAAAATATAAATAGGCGCTCAAGGAAGTGTGGGTGCGCAGTGGAAAGTGCGCACTCATCAGAAAACTGGGTCAGTAGTGACACCGCCCCTTTATTGAACCGCACTCTTTGCCTTTTATGTTGGAAAAGCAAACCCTTGGCCCTTAGGCATACGGTTCATATTCTTATAACGCCTTATATAGTGCAATCAGTTTTCAAGGGTTAAATGCAGTTCGTTTGCATATTTTCGGATCTCAAATTGATACGATGAACAACCTATCACCTTTCACAAGAGCATTTGAATATTTCCGTTCCACTTTTTTGCATTTGTGCATTGCGCGGTTAAGAAAAATTAATACAATTCCAACAGTGAATTTTTGAATTTATTCGCGATTACTATAAAATTTATAGTCGAAGCAACAATTGCAAGAGACGGAAATTATAATAAGAACTATAGCTATGATCATATATCACAATCCAGCGTATCAGTGCGTTTGTAACTATAATTTATTAATTGACAGTCAACAAGCGAAGAAGTCCCCAGTACGACGGTTGGTCGTACGGGAAGCCCAGGGGGTACAAATGCGGCGTCGACCGTGGCAGTGGCTGGAACCGGTGCTTATGATGTCACTCGCATGCGAGAGGATGAATTTGAGAGGCTCACCGTATACATAGTACCCGATGTGCCGTGCGAAAGGGGAACGCCGAACAGAGCCGAAAGGACCCTACCAAGAAGTCTGGCGCTACGGCCATCCGTTGTCCTATCAACACCTAATACACCGGTAAGAAAAGAATGAGCATCCAACCTAAAACTAAACTAAACCCATCATAAGCAGAACCAAGCATTTCGTCTCCCCCTTGACTAAGCACAAATTTGTAATCTAATTAGAAATACGCAGAAGAATTTTTATATATCTGATCACATTTTTGCGTTTACAATGAAAGGTTTTTACAATGAAAGGTTTTAACATTATTGCAGACGGAAGGAGTATGGAGCACGGGCGTGATCCCACGTGGAACACGATTTGGACCATTCGAAGGCACTCGGACGCCAAACAAACCAAATGACAAGGTTTCATGGCGATATTATTGGAGGGTGAGTTTCATTAAATAATAAGGAAATCTGTTATATGCAATTCTTTTCACTTTGCTTCTCTTTACATAATTTCCTCTATCAAAGTGACTCGGTTGAGGCTTTTAGTTGTTACTTACTTACATAATTTCATTTTCGCCCCGCAGTTGGTTTTGGCTTAATTTGCTCAGTGATCGCAAATTAAATAAAACCCCAATGTATATATGTTATTAAGCTTTAATATAGATTTAAAAATGCACTGCTCTTTTCTCTAACTAACCTATTACTCTCTATGTTGGGCCAGGTACAGGAAACTGTCAGACATCATACTTATGGAAATATAAAGGTGAGATTAGGCTTTAAAATTCGTTATTGGTTGTGGTGGCAATAACTTTACCTTATAGGACATGCTAACGTCGTTATTTTATTTTCAAACTGTACTGTACACGTGAAAGGAAAATGTTTATTTAAATAGATCTTATATACAAGTTGTATTTTTCATGTAATATCTTCAAAAGCAACCAGTTTTTAAAAAAAAATAATAATAATAGATAATATTTTTTTAATATAATTTAACGTTAATAATCCAACCAAAACTGTGTTATCTGACATATCCCACGTCCTAGTACACGATGACAATGCATTTCGTCCTTGACTCCCGTCCATTATGACATGTAAGCGTTTTGCTATCAGTTGCACACGTAATTTAAATACCATACACATGATGAGTGTTCATACTTTACGCCTCCTAGCTCATATTAACAGAAGCTTATGTTCATATTCATTTGGCACACCTTTGGTCAATTTTATTTTCAATATAACACTTTATACGTAATAATAATGGAACTATTATCTTTCCAGATATTTAAGGACAGCGACTATTATTACCTGGATGGTTCTGACACGAGCGTAGCCAACTGGATGCGTTATGTAGCCTCGGCGTATTCACTCTCGGTTATGAATCTCGTCGCATGCCAACATCAGGAGCACATCTACTTCTACACCATCAGGTATAACACAAATTTAATCACATAACCTCACTGGGCTTTGGTATAATATATTCACACAATAGAAAACTTTGTTTTGTAATAATTTATAGATTTATTAAATCGCATAATTCATTTACAGAGATATTATGCCAAATGAAGAACTAATGGTGTGGTATTGCAAAGATTTTGCGACTAGGTTGGGGTATGACATAGACCCCGAAAGAGCGACATATTCTATTTGTAAGTATGTTTGCTGACATCTTGTTTAATTATATTATAACCTAAGTTTACCATATTTAATTTGGATAACACTGTTTGTATTATTTTGTAGGCAAAGAAGAAACCATCAAAAAAGCTTATGGCTTGCCACCGGCCCCAGTACACCCTGAGATCGCATTCAACCATATGAAATATGTACTCGGTTTAACGAATGCAAAGGAACTTCTGGAAACAGATATTCCAAGTCGTAGGCGAAAACGTGAATCGATTGAAAAGCCTCTTCACGAAACTTTCGTTGCGCGTGAAGATCCTCGAATAGCTAACAGAAATGACAGAACAATAGTAAGAACTGATGTATCTGCAAATATTATTCACCATAAGTCAGAAAATTCAATAGCCAGTGAACACACATCGTTATCACCAAATGGCCTAATGCAACCTCCATCGCCAGTCAAATTGCATCACAGAGATAACCAAACATTGATTATTCATCAGCACAAAGAAAGTACGTCGCATGTGGTAATTCATCAATTAGAAAATCCACGATTGCATAATAATAGGTCACCTGCTCAAAGTTTGCATTTAAGAGATATGCGAGGGCCATCACCAATGTCACAAACTCATCATGATAAATTAGGAAGCAAATCACCAGGCTTAACACATTGCGGCGCACAGCACTATGAACATCAATTAACACCTAATGACGGATCAGTAAGGTCAGATGAAGGGTACCACAGCAATGGCTATCATGACGAATTCACTCCCCCAGAAGATTCTAGCGACTCCGATGTAGAAAACTATGTTTTAGATTGCTCCAATAAAACTAATGAGCCAAAAGAAACTGTAATTGTCCAAAAGATGGATCAAGATATGCATAGAAATGAATATAGAAAAGTGAAGATAAAAATGCCGAGAGCATATCAATACCAGAATCATAAAGATATGGATTGTGAAAGTGAAAAGGAACTTATTATCGCCGAGGAAGTAGGCAATGTCTCGCCGCAAAACTTGTCTCCACCTAGGCGTGACCCAGCTACTTCCACTGTGATAGTGTTGGAGTCATCTCAAAACACCGTCGTTCCTTTAAATAAGCCGTATTACGAAGATGGAACTGTTTCACCTACACCGCAACCAGCTTTCATGCGCTATACGCCGCCTGACACACGGATCTTGGAAACGATATTAACAGGAAATAGAATCGATACCAACAATAACGATCCGAACCGTCGGCAACCGAATGCAACACCCCCACCATCGTCTCCTACCGAAATGGCGTATTCATACAAAAAAAGTCAAAGGTATGGCAACGCCTGCAGTCCAGATTCTAGTTCTAATTTGACACCATTACCATCGTTGCTGCCATTACCTCAACAACTACCAACGCCTAATGCCACATCCGTGTATTCATCTTCCCCGCCGCACACAATACCCCATACAACAGAAATCCGAGAAATACGAGAAATTCGAGAGATAAGGGAAACGCGCTATGAAAGCCATTACCCAAACTATTCGTACAGTTTATATTCACCCCCTAATTCTACAATAATTACGCAATTAGGATCACCACCAAGCACCTTTCGCCAACTGTGTCTTCCACGCATCAATATGAAAGATCACAGAGTGCTCAAAGTAATCACCACTATCCCTCGTCAACCAGTGTTATAACACTGAAAAATTGCTCACAGTTAAGTTTAATACAAAATTCAAATGTGAATGGTCAGCTAATACCACAACACGGAAGTATGAGCCCTGATGGAAGTTGCAGTCTTATGGTTTCACCGATCAGTCCAAATTCGCAATCTTCTCGAGGATATAGGAGCCTACCTTATCCCCTCAAGAAAAAAGATGGAAAAATGCATTATGAGTGCAATGTGTGCTGTAAAACATTTGGGCAACTATCAAATTTGAAAGTGCATCTAAGAACGCATTCCGGCGAACGGCCCTTTAAATGCAATGTGTGCAATAAATCGTTCACTCAACTTGCTCACTTACAAAAACATCACCTTGTACACACAGGAGAAAAACCACATCAGTGTGACATTTGCAAGAAGAGGTTCTCATCGACATCTAATTTGAAAACACATTTAAGGCTGCACTCAGGACAAAAACCGTATGCCTGCGATCTGTGTATGCAAAAATTCACACAATTTGTTCATTTAAAACTACACAAAAGGTTACACACAAACGATCGGCCGTATGTATGTCAGGGGTGTGACAAGAAATATATAAGCGCATCTGGACTACGAACACACTGGAAAACTACAAGCTGTAAACCCAACAATATCGAAGAAGTTCTAGCAATAACCAACGCTGCCAACACTGAATGTATAGGTAATATAATCTCTTCTAAATTTAAGTAACTTTTTTTTAAATTTGAACTAGGAATAATTATTCACAATTTTATTAAAACATATTTTTTTCTATAACACAACTCCTACTGTACCACGGTAACGAATAAAACCGAGCGGTATCGAGAGAGCAACTGCTGCTCGCTGCACTTTCTCCTCGTAGGTGAACCGCAACTTTCACTTGCGCTCTCGCAGAACGCGACCGATTTCATTTTCGCGTGCACTTTGCAGGTACCGTCGACAAAGACTGCCACGATAGAGCGGGGCACGAGCCGTACGAGGTGCACTCGATGTCGCAAGGAGGGCTGGTCGGGGCCGGTGGGGCGCGCGCGATGGTACACGGCGAGGCAATGCTCGGTAGCCACGCGCACACCACCACGCCACACTTGGCGGGTCCTGGGCCTCTCTCGCCGACGCACGCACCGCCCTACCGCACATTGCATGGGCAGCCGCCGCCTGACCACGACGCGCCCTCCCAGCACTACTCGTCGGGCGGCGAGACGCGTCCCAGCGTCATAGAGTCCAACCAACCGCTCATTATCGAGTGCACCTGAGCCTCGCGGTGCACGCTCGTCGGACGTGTGATTCCCCGCCGCACCATGTGATTCCAGTCTTGTGATCAAACGATTGTGGTTTTTTTTTAAACTTTCAAGAGACAATCGTGTGATTGACACTTCGACTCGTCTCATTCAGTGGCTATGAGATTATGATGTGAACTTTGTTTAATGTGTAAATTTGTAAAATATATAGAATTAAGTATATCGCGATGTTCTTAAGTACTAAGTACTTATCTTAAATTTCATGATTAGTTGATAAGAACATATATTATTTCCCTTCGCTCTGGAGTACTTAAGTTAGATTTTCGCTGCCTTTATGTTAATGCTCAATTTTATATATCTATTAGAGTTCTATTGTAAATAGTATATTTTATTTTCACAGCGACTTTATTTAGTAATATCCTCTGTATATACTAGCATGTGCATGTAAATAAATTAAAGTCACTGACCGTATAAACGGTTGTATTACTGAAGAATGTTACTCTTATTTAATTTTACCTACTAATGTTTGTTTGTTGATGTTTATGCCATCTTCAATATTTTTATCTCACCAAAGAAAGTGTTACAACTCTCCGTATGGTTTGGCGTTTTTTTACTTTTGGAATGTCCGTATGTTTGAAAATAAAAATGATTACTAGGATTAATACATTTCGAAACATCATACAAACGAAACTACTCAATCTCAAATTAGCGTAAGTGCCAAAAGCGTTTATAATTTAAATTTTAAGTTATCCTATTAAAAAACGAATCGCGTAGTATTTTTAAATTGTTGTTCCTAACGAAAAATTGGAGAGTAAGAGCATGTGTGCTTCAATTTAATTCTAATGTTATTTAGAATAGAATCGAAAATTGTGTACATTATCCCTACGCTAGAACAAATGGTGCTTCACATCGTAGAGTAGTAAACGCTCGCGTCGCTGTTTCCCCGACAGGAAGACCGACGGAATTACTACACGTAATATTAATACACCGACTTTGCTAGTTACTATATAATAATCTAAATTTCAATTAATTACGGTTCTCCTACTCGAAAAGGCTGAGATAAAATGTGTAACGAGACGATTGGCAAATGTTGTAGGTAAATTATGGATTCACATAACGCATAAGTAAAAATTAAGTTGAGCATATGCGAACGCTGTGGACGACTTAAGCGGGATGTGAAGCCAAACAATAGCTTTTTCTATATTTCTATTGTACGAATAAGATTTTACACGCAATTACTTATAAATTTACTGTATATATTTTATACCTACCATTTACCGACAGAGATAACATTTTTGTATCAAATTAAAACCGTATAAAATGATGAAGTTCTCAAATTTATTTCAATGATATGTTTGTATCTATTAATTATTATTGGGAATGTATTGAAGGTACGCATGATAGGTTCCCGGTATGTATGCAAATATGCACATTATATAATTATATAAGTCTACTTGTTCAATCTAAGGAATATGAACTTGCCTGCCATTTTAATTATGATTTAAATTTTGTCTTTGATTAAGATTATTATACGCATTTTTTTACTGATTGTTAAACATGTTGAATTAATTTCTTGCCTTGATGTATAAATTATGCACATTTTTACAGCTTACAACAACATTCAAAACGTAAATAAAATGACAGGTCAAGTTCAATATTAAATATAACTATAACATAATCTTGTTAACTTCTCGCCATTCCTTGTTCATAGTTATATATTTTCGTTGAATGTTATAGAAAAGTATTTTTATACTTTTTGCGTTTTATCTCAGTGTGTTAAAATCGTTCGAAAGTTAAAATCGTTTAATTGTTTTTATAAAAGTGAGGTTATTATATCAAATGTGATTTATAGGCGCACAATTTTTTTACCCAAACATTTAGTAAATGAACAATTTATATAATATAATGCAATATAATATCCTCACAAAATTAATTTATGCTACTAAATCAAGTGCGTGCAAATCTGTCAGATCTAAAATATTTCGATTTTTTTTGGTATCTTTTGATGTTGTCATTTTGTCTATTAAGCATCTATACAATTTATGTCACATCGCAGCATCTTATATCTAAAAGCAAAATCATAAGATTGAAATGAAATATAAAGGACGATATCATGGACAAAATTCCTAGACTATGTAAAAAAAGGAAATACTTCAAACCTAACTGTAAATACTTTCAGTGAAGCATGGTTTTACTATATCAATTTCCTTGTTGTTAATGATACGTGTACCTTTTTCCTATCATTTATATATTGATATAAGACTTTGTATCTGACTTGTATAAATTCTACCTAAAATTTAAAAATAGATCTTTCGTACATAATGTGCGTTATTAAGTACAACTTACCTTATGGTAAAGCAATGTAAGCAATATTTTATCACTGGCAATGTATCGATAACTTCTACAATTATAAATACGAAACAAAAATGTACCTCGTAATGTGGTAATAGTAATGGTCTAATGCGCATCAAATACCAATAAATAATGTAAAGGCCTGTAATTTTGTACACCATCATCGATAATTATTTTACATCACCAAATCCAATTAAAAAAGAGGTTAACTTAATCGTGGTTTTATTAATGAATATTTTCATATCCCTTATTTTTAAGTTAAAATTCGAGTTGGCAATTAGCTCAGGAAATTGAAATAGCAGAGAGTTCAAATCTCAGTGCTGTGCATCGGTTAATGAATTTGACAGTATAGAAGGCTGTGGCTAAAGGTTGAAAATAGCGAACAGTAGTAAAAACAGTTATATTTTAATTGAATATTTCAATTAAATTTATCATAATTACATTTATCAACATTAACGAATATAATCATTTAAGTGCTTTCACAGATATTAGACCCTAGAATGGAACTTAAGCTGAATGAATCTTTGATTTTCTAATTTACCTTTTATGGGGAGATTTACCACATTAGACATTGATGCTAATTGGGCTCTTAAAGTAATTATTTTTTTATTAATAAATATGAAGTTCGTATACGAGTTTTCTACCAAATAATAAAATAAAAATATTTTTTTTTTCATTTAATTAAAAGTTATCATCGTCATCATCTCAGCCTGTTAGTCCACTGCTGAACACAGGTATCAAAAAATTTATTTATAACAAATTGCATGCAGTTGATACAGTGTTTTAACTGTTTATCAATAATTTTGTTATTTTTAATTTTGTTATTTTAACCGACTTCAGAAGGAGGAGGTTTCTTAATTCGACCGTATATATTTTTTATGTGTGTTCGCAGATAACTTCGTCGTTTATGAACCGATTTTGATGACTCTTTTTTTCTTGGAAAGGAAATATCCCAAAGGTGGTACCATGATAAGCAAACACGGATCTGATGATGCCATCTCAGAGAAATCGAGGAGAAACTTCGAAAATCGTAGTGGCGACTAGTGCGCTTGTTAATTTTTTCGTTAAGTATTTAAAAGCACTACTATTTAATGAAGATTAAATACTTAATGTATTTTGGCCATCATCAAACCCCCAGACCTGCGTCTGGGATCGATCGGATGGAGCCGAAAGACATCGAGGGAACTTCTCAACGATTACAGCAATTACCTTGTGTTTATACTTAATTCATTTCCTTTGATGATAACTTTGCACCCATATGGGTTATAAGTTCCATTACAGGTCTGATGATGGAGACCATATATAGTCGAAGGAATTCCTAAACAGTTTACATATTTTGTTGGGCTTACTTCATATGGTTCCATTTGCCAAAATGTTCAATTCGTATGAAAAGAATAACTGATTGAGATTGAAGTTTTACCTAGAAATACCACTACCTATTAGGCTAGGCATGCTGATATGTAGGCATGATCTCTACAATGCCCTTTCGTCGTGCCCGTCGTTAAGTAGCCCATACTTAATAATTTGTTTTAATCTAAGTCAGACGTTAAGTGAGCCAGTGAGCAAATAATTATTTAATCATTTCTGATTAACTAAATCAAAATACGAATTACTTTGTGGTAAGTATTTTTTTCCTTTTTAGTTTCCTGTTTGGCATCGGTGTTTTTTTCGTTAAAAATTATGTTATAATCAATATATTCAAATTTTTGCTAGACATGTTAAATCTTAAAATTTATCGTGTTTCGTTCCTATCTCTGTAAATACTACAAAAAAAATCTCCAAAAAATGTTTTATCACAAGATGTAAAACATTGCAACCTATGGTTTCAAGCAGTGCCCCGAATCCTAAAAACGACTAGTTGTTAATTTTTTAAGAGAATGCTGCCGATTATAATCTGATAAATTATCAACCGACTAGTTGGTTAATGCTTGATTTCTGAAAAACTGATCATCGTAGAAATTAATTAATCAGCTGCCAAATGGTTCTTCAAATTGATTTATTTATTTATTTACCCTTTATGCACAAATAGTACAATGGCGGACTTAATGCTAAAAGCATTATCTCCCAGTCAACCTTGGGGCGTTACAGAGAAAATTAGGTATGTGCACAGATAGCAAATGTCATTTGACTTGCCAAAAGGATGGTTAAACTCTTTGAAGTGATCATTCTGATCATTAAGAAGATCATTCTGATATTTGAAAAGCCATTTGACAATAGATTAGTTAACTTCTACGATGATCAGTGTTTCTCAAACCGGGCGCATACTTCTATTGTATTGTGGTATTCTTGCCGTTAGATGGTGCTTGAACCAATTGAAGTATAATACAAAAGCATAAAATACTCATCCTAATCAATCTAACATGCAAAGCAAAAAAAAATATTTATTTTTATTAAAATAAGCATTAGTTTAAAATCACAATACCAAAGAGTTTCAAAAATAAACATTTATCCGGTTTGTCGCTTTTAATTCAATATACAAGGCACGGCACGAATGAAATCGTTAATTGCAATTTTAAATGGTGATTCATGACGTGATCAGCGGTGAAGGAAAATATAAAATGTGAGTAAACTTGCATATTTTAAAATTAACCTAAGTAATTTTTAATTGTATAATATATATACATTAGATCAATGAAGGTTGTACATGTTTTAAACTTATATTTGAAATAAAAAATATAATTATAATTTTAATTGCACATAATTCTTTCAAAATTATCGAAAAAGTATGAAAGTGAAGAACTTTGCATGAGGCAAAGTGCTTTCAAAAATTATATTACCTATTTACTCAATAAAAGTTCTTTACGAAACATATAGTGCCTCGCGGCTTTAGTTATGTTGGTTTTGGATTTGCCACATTCATCGTACATTGTTATTCTTCCTTGGACTATTTAACTAAATCTGATTGTCATTAAAATACACTGCTTCTTTTATTAAATAAGTATCAAAATTTATATTTAAAAAAATTTATATGTAAAACATTTTAAGTTTATTTTAAGTACAATTATGAAAAAGATTTAAACAAATTTGTAAAAATGACGTATATTTAACAACGAAATAAAAGACAAACGTTCAAACAAAAATTAAAGGTATATACAGCGTGTCGTTACCATCGCGACAATAAATGAACACAAGTCTAACGCTACTTGTCAATTATCATAAAAAAATATTAACGTTAAACAAAATCCATAATTTAAAAAAAATATTTTTCAAACAAATTAATTAAGTAAAAAAGAAACAAAATTTGTAACATCCTATACAACTCGCGCCACAGCGTCGCATTACATGCCTCTCCTACTAACAGTATGTTTTGTCTCTTTTAAATTCATTCAACCCATTCATATGCTTTGTGACCTTTACAAATGAACTTTACATTACAGTTTTATAGGTAAGGGTGTTCTAAAATTCTTTGTTTTGGAAAATTTAATAACTCTGTAAATATTGATGTTTAAAGAATTTAAATGTTTAATACAACTTTAAAAAGTTATGCCCTATATGTGTGTTCATTTATTGTCGCGATGGTAACGACACGCTGTATATTAAGAACTTCCTGCGGATGATGGACTTGCTTCGGGCGCGCTGCATTTCTTAAAGTGTGTTCTCATATTGGAAGATTGCGTGAAGGCAAGTTGGCACCTTGGACATGAATATGGTTTAGCACCGGTGTGAAAATTTAAATGTGATTTCAAATGATGCTTCTTTGTAAAAGACTTCGAGCATATCGAGCATGAGTAGGGCTTCACACCTGCCGAAAGTAAAAATAAGAAGTATCATTTATAAAAAAATTTATAAGCGGAATTACATTGTTTTAGAGAGTAAGTTGAAGTGACCCGCTTAATAATATGTATCGACACATAAGCAACAGTTTCGAACAAACAAGTCCAAAACTTATTTTCAATGACTTCGACATGGGGATATGTATTAAACTCTTTAATATAGAAGAATATTATTAAAATCACAATGCTTTTTCATATGATTCTTTCTTCGTTTACTTCTTACCTTCGTTGCCTTCGAGAAATTATTTATGCCCGGCTTTGTCATAACTAGCAAAAGAATTGCAATTGTTTCTTTTGTATCACATGTACGGGACATGTGATAAAAATAAACGTGTAAAAAATTAAGAATAAGGTAAATTTAGTGTGAAGGACACAGAACGAGATTCTGCTCTCTCTCTCTTGTAACGAAATGTCCCTTATGAGGCATCCATCATTTTCACTCTCTATTCTCGTCCGAAATTAAAAAAATAAGTACCGAATTGCCGTCTAAGAAGATTTACAACTACAACATAAGGTAACAAACCAGTGTGGAGCCTCGAATGCAGAGTCATATTAGACCGGTCAGCAAAACGCTTGTCACAATGTGTACAAGCATAGGGTCGTTCACCGGAGTGGGTCCGTTGGTGCTGCTTCAGCAACATCTTGCGTGAGAAGGCTTTGCCGCATTCCCCACATACGTGAGGCTTGACACCTGAATCAAAAAGATTATTGCAATAACTTAGTTTTATTTATACTTTAACCGATACTTTGCTTTCAGTCCATAACCCGTTTCCGTCCTCTTAAGCTACAGCGAAAGCAGAACTTGTGAGTTAGTCAGAGCCCACGAACTTGATGCGGCCCTCCGCGTTGAATATAGACGCGCAATTGTAATAATCATAATATTGCAGACACGAATACGCACTAATATTGAATATAAAAGGTTTTGTACAACGATGAATCTTCTTCACGCTGCTGTTTTTAATGGGATTATGACAATTTGTATTCCGTAATTTGTATATGGGGGTCCTTCTCGATATGGAGAAGGCCTTCGAGAGAATTTGCCTGCACGCGTCGGTCTCATCTACAAGCTGTCAACAACAAGTACCATCCCCACTACGCTAGTCCGGCTACTGGCCTCTTATTTAGAGGAGCGAAGCTCCGTCGTGCATATCGACGGGGCTTAATCGGCAGCACACGCAGATCGACGCTGGGGTCGCACAGTCTACACTAACGAAATGCCCATACCAGGAGAACCCGACACCCAGTGGAATTGGGATGAAGACGTGCTGTTGGCCCTCTACGTGGAAGACAGCGCGTTCTTCACGTTCTCGAGAAGTGTACCGCATGCGGTGCCGCGCCAATTTAATGGAATGGCTTAATAAATGGCGGATGTTTGTTAATGTCGACAAGACATCCGCCATATACATCAGGCGCATTAGTAAATTGACCACCTACTTTAATAGACCAGAGCAGCGAGAGCGAAGCTCCTATATATATATATTCCTACCCCACCTATTTACCTGGTGTCGTCCTGGTGTCCAAAATATCGTTAAAAACTAATCTTGAAATATATAATACGTGTAATCGTAAAAGCGAACTATTACTCAAAAAAGAAGATCTTGGAGTTTGTGGCCCGTTTAGCGTGTCGTATGTATGACTGCGCGGATGGTGGGATTCACCCATATCTGTGCAATTTAGCGCCCTCCATACCCATCCTCCTGACGAACGTCCACTTCTACGAGAACTCTTGCGGCCGTGAAGAAGCTGTGGGGAGCCAATCACAGCCCACAGGACGCACTTCTCACGAACATCTGAGGACCATGGCGTTGGTCGTAGCAACGCTTCTCCTCACACAAGCCGCTGCTGCGACTGGACTCGGCTTTAGCCTACAACCGGCTGGTCATTACCAGCTCAAGACTCATCCGAGTAAAGGGGTCACTACCCCGGGGCTCGTTACCAGAAAGGGCAGGGGAATAGCCTAACTAAACATTAAGAAAAATATAGATCAAAACTAAAATTCATACTGTTAAGTCTTTTTTGAAGGTCTTAAATATACTTAAGTTTTTCGGATCATTTTCTGCAGCGATAATCTAAATTAATATTCACACTCATTCAATTATTTTCAGAACAATGATATCGTATAAGCAGAAAACATGTAATGGAATTTATAACGATGCTTTTAGATTAGTAACAAAATAAATTTTATTTGTTACAGGTGAAACGAATGTGATCATGATACCAAAAGTGTGAAGAACGTTTTCCGATAAAGCACGCGAATTGCCATACATACTGCCTAGATTTACCGTAGTCTACTAAACATGTTTTCCGAGTCTACATACCGCTTTGGTAAAATTAATTGCTTTGGGGTCGTGTGAATTCACACGTACGGCTTTCTGTTATCGGACGAAAATTTTTATTGAACAATATTTCCCAATTCAATGCTATCTTAGCTAATGGCATATTGACAAGTCTATACGTATTATTAAATTGAAAAGAACGGATATTTTTGCGTTTAAATTTGATATTAATTTTCCGTGAACTGTATAAAGTATACGGAACCCTCGAATGTTTATGGACGCTTTATAGTTTAAACAAAAATCAAACTTGAAATTATCCGTAAATTTGTTTTATTTAACAATAGCAAGATTTAACGTAATTTTATCAACCTTGGAATGAATCCTAGTATAATATAAATGCCCTTGTCTCATGCTACTCCTGCCCGAAAGCGTGGAAAGAGGCCATAGTCAAGCATAAGGCACAACAGGTTGCACTAAAAATTAATTGTGCTTAAAATGCCAGACAGACTCGTCCACATCATCCGAGCCTCGCTGTTCAATCACCTATTTCAACGAGTAGAGGACACTCTCTACGTGCTGCTCTTTCACGGTGGACGTATCACAAGACCTTCATCCTCTCTCCCTAATTTTTGGCCTACCCATCACAAACAGGACCAAATGCACCGTTAGTTGCACCGATGATTGGTTCCCCTAACTGATATTTAACGTTAACCCCGAAAAGACCATAGCGCTACTTGAGAAGTCGCAACATCTTAATATCCTACTACCATCGCGACTTTAATATCCTACTAACCCCAGCTCGCCAGAACAGAGGGCTATGACAAACAACTTTGTATAAATAATCCGCTCTCTTGAGAGAAGAAAATCAGATCTTGGTGTCACTTTAGACTCCAGAATATCTTTTAAATACACGTCGAAACGTTAGGAACAGAGCCACTTTCGTATCGGACCCGACTCCTTTATCTAACGAGCTCTCCTAGAAAAACATAACTCATAAAGCATAACCTCAGTTATGCAAGCCGTAAAAGAATTTTACTTAATAATTTTTAATCATGTTTTTCGTGCACGTTCTTCAAACATATCTAAATAACGTACACAGCCAAATAGTTCGTTCTATCCTGCTTGCACTGCCCTCAGTCAATGATTAATACAGTCAATCCCTGTGGCCATCTGGGCCACGCTCCACACCTAATACCAATGACCGGTACGTAAAAATGCGTCATATAATAATTAACACGCTTGACCACATGGAATCTGACTATCCTATGAATTCAACGTTCAATAAAGCTTTAAGATTTACAGCCTGAAAGCATAAACAGCAGTGATACAAAAGTAGATAAGTTATATAATATTAATATTCACAACAAAACCTTTTATGTAAATTTTTAATCGGTAGACTAACTTTTGAGAGGTATCTAAGGATAAGGAGTTATCAAGATTAATAAATGCAAAAGTGCATTTACCTTCTACCGAGATAACATAGATCTCATAAATCATAAACAAGAGCAGGTTAACTTTTACCTGAACATCGAGCGCATATTTAATAGAGACATTTATAAAATCTAAAATGCCAGAATAGAATTTCATCTTTGTGGACACCGCTGACATTCATACGCCTCTTACCTCAGATCCTAAATCCGATACTGCATCCACTGATTTACCACTGCCCCTTTACATTAAATATTGTAAAGTTTATTATTACAGCCCATTTAATACCTGTATGAATTCTCACGTGCATATTGTAAGCAACACGCTGATTAAAAGACTTCGGACACACCGAACACTTGTATTCTTTCCGATTCCTGAAAATATTTTTACATGATAAGATAACCTTGATAGAAAGTTTAATACGTAGAAAGCTCTGATTGTTTAACTGTAACACTAACTTAAAATTCTAGTCACTCTCTGCGTTTCTAGTAAGTGAGATAGCCAGGGCCCACTTTTTTAAAAGGACGTCAACACATCTGCGGTGTTACAGATAGCCACTAATATTGATTATTGCTTAACATGAATGAACCACGCGCCCACTTGCTAACTTCTTTCATAAAAAATTTGCATGTTTAAGTTTCAACAATTTTTCTATTTGTATTAAAGAAAGCAGTTATCGAGCCGTGTTAAAAAAATTGCTTTTAATTTAAAAATCTTCACGGTCATATTTTGTACGCATTAATTAGGTATGCGCAACAGTTCTTACCTGTGAATTTTCATATGACTACTCAAATATCCTCTGTCGTTGAAGTACTTCCCGCAAACGGGACATGTCGTGGCAAACTCGCTCGTGCCCCGATGTACAGACATATGATATTTGTAATTACGCAGTTGCGAGAAGGTTTTGCAACACTCTCCACAACTGTAACGGGTTGCCGTTGAATGTCGCAGTATGTGCGTCATAAGCGAATCGCTACTTGTAAACACCTACAAAACAAACAAATACAAGATTTTTTTTTCCCAATATTATGCACGTAACAAATAGGGCAATGGGCAAATGTAATTAAATAAGTGTACTAAAAAGTGGCCAAGTGTTCCGTACCATTCTCTATAAAAACGGTATAAAATCATGTCTACTTTATGAGAGCACCACTTTCACTTTTTTTTATTCTATCTTTTAGTATTTGTTGTTATAGCGGCGACAGAAATGGATCATCTGTAAAAATGTCAACTGTCTTACTATCACGGTTCATGAGATACAGCCTGGTGACAGATGGACAGACAGACGGTGGAGTCTTAGTAATAGGGTCCAGTTTTACCCTTTGGGTACGGAACTCCAAAAAGGCCTTAGGCTTAAAACTTTCCAGGCGGTTCAGACTACAAAATCCATTCTTAAAAAGTAGCATCTTACCGTTTCCGTCTAAACAACAGTTTTAGTGATATTCTAACATTTAGAGTACTTAGACACTTAAAATACCGACCTTATTACAAGTTGCGCATTTCAATTCGTTGATATCGCTGAGGCGGACTGAATGCGATGTTACTGATGCATCTTTAGTTTCGCTATTAGAAAGCTTTTCCGTAATTTGAACCGAGTTCAAAGGTGGTATTAGTAAGTTAACGTTATTATTTTTATCATTACCTAAATCACACTGGCTCTGAAAATGTAAAGAAACATTTTAATTAAACGTTTAAAAGTAAAATCATCAATCAAAAATTTTAAGAAATATGTATAATTATAAAAATTTAAATTAGCAAAGTGACTGTTCTGCCATATAAATTTTATTTGAAACTGTTTTACCCTTTACGCACAAATTATATTAGCGCAGATAGTATACTTCATATAAAAGTAAAATTCACCTTGTCACCTCCTTGTAATGCATTTTTTCTGCGAAACGGCTTAAAATAGTAAGGTAATTGTGGACACCACGGATTCCGTAATACTTGGTTCAATATTGTCTCCTTATGCAACACATGTGGTGCTCCTGAATAAATATTGTTATTTACACTCGCACTTCCTTCTATGCTTACGTTTTTAAAACTTTCTTTCATTTCAATATTGAATTTTCTCAGTTTATATACTAAAGGCTCAGACCTTGATGGTAATATTCGTAAATCTAACGAAGAACTTTCATTTGCAAATAAGGAACATTCATTTATGTTAGAGGGTCCATGTAAGCTTTTAAGGCAATAATCCATATCATTTTTATCTACCAAACTTTTTACCCACATTTTATTTTTCTCAACAAGTTCTGTAATTGCTACAGACCGATCGTTATTTAATGGTAGATAAAGACTGTCATGTGTTTGTTGCACGTTATATGGCGGCGGTATCCGATAACATCTTAAATCGGACGTTATCTTAGAGGATTCTGAGAGTGTGTAGCTTGCACTGGGATGTCTGCCATTAGCATTCATGAAAAGAACAGATGTCGGTCCACGATAGTGTTCATTTGATATTGCCAGCACGCTTGCAGCAACACCGTTACCATTACCGCTTTGAGCGCATGTCTCAATATATAAATCACGTAGGGTGGAGCTCTTTTGTCGGTCCTCGCATCTCGACTTTACATCTCCGTCAGTTGAGGTAGACTTTTCGCTCCAACTAAAAGGCGGACACTGTCCATCTCTAAAATCTAAACCATGAAATGTACTTTGCACTTTACACAGAAAATGTTTTAACTGCACGCCTTCCTTTAATTTAACAATCTGTTCATTTTCGCTTTTTGACAAATTTCTTACGCAGTCCATTTTAAGATCAAAATACGATTTTTCTGTATCGTCGTTTGACTTGTATAAATATTGAGGATCAACATAAATTTGCATTGTTTGAACGATGTCTAAAAACATACTTAAACTGCATTGGGGTATAACGACTTCACCGTGATAAATGTAGTGTAAAACGCATGACATAGCACTGAGGTCGAAATCTGGTAAGATGATACAAACAGGTGAATCCTTTGACGGGCAGGACAAAAGCACATTCTGAAAAAAAAACCTTTCCAATGTAGATTTCCATTATTGTCGCCAAAATCAGATTTTTGACAATAATGGCGAAATGTACGTTGCCTGATGCCATTCTAGTAGCAGGATAAGATTTTCCCAAGAAAATCAGATGGAGAGACTAACAAACACTATAAAAACAGACACTACATTGGTGGTTCTTTACTGATACTCACTCTGAGGAAACTGCTTACACTGGCAAGAACAGCGCGGTGCGCGTTGAAGATGTGACCACTGCAGAGCAACTGGACATCGCTCCAATCGTCGCTTGAAAGCCATTCACACATCTAAAGCATTATTAATGCAAGTGTTAATTTATACACCCAACGTTAGGCACAGGTATCAAAAACGGGCAATCAGATTCGACGTACTGAAACGAAATAGGCAAACAAACGGGGAAAGAGTGAACTTCCTCTAATTATCTCGTAATTTCTAGAACGTAGGAACATTTCGGTAGGTGGGCATCGACCGATCGTGTACAAACACGCCATGTTTGTGGCACACTTTTAATAATTCTTAGTTGAGCGTGCAAATAGACGATGCCCCTGCACGTTATCGCCGGTGCGATTTGTGTGAACTCGCTGGACTCCGCACGTCAGCGGAGCCAAATTAACTAAATACATAAGTACGACCAGGTCAACGTTTTCAAAGTAGCACCGCTCGTGAAAGCGCACATCAAATATATCTAGTCAAATAATGACAAAATCTATACCGACTTTTCAAAGTTGTTCGTTGTTCAGCCTTGTCAATATTAGATAGATATATTTAGTTATAAATTTAAGTGTTGAAGTTAAAGCAAATTGTTTTTTTAAACTTAATATTCCGTATGTTATTCTATCTAACTCAGATATAATTAATAAAAAGATTTTTTTTAAATATCAAACGACGACAATTGTAGTGACAATTGAAAGCTTTTTGCCGGTTTGTGAAAATTAGAGTAAAGTAAATCGCAGTATTGTAACAATTCAGACGTACTAATTTAATCATGAGATTCTTCTATCTTTTTCTATCGACCATATATTTTCCTTGTAATAATATATTCGATGGACATGATAATAATTAGGAATAAATTAATTACAACGGAAATCAGCCGTAATGAAACGTAATTTTTAAACACAGAGAAATTAATGAAATTATTAATTTTTAAAACATTAATCAACACTTTCATATATATCAAATTCTGGATTTAATGCTTATAGGAAAGTTACAATTTGTCATAATTATATAAAATGGCATAAAAAACGAATACATTTACGTATTCAAATTGCACGTTAACATACATGTTTCAACCACGAAGATGAAACTTTCGAACTTAACAACGATCTGGTGCATAGGCCGCCCCTCTAAAGAACTTCGTGTTAAGGTTATAAATTATTTATAGCTTAGAGATAACTCATATTAGTTATAATTTCACAAATGATCAAAAAATTTTACTGTAACAAACTAGTTACATACACTATGCTAAGAACAAATTTCTACAAAAACTCTACCCAAAATCAATGACGACCAAAAACTAGATTTTCGTTCCAAAGAACAGATTGAACACACAGCTCATATTCTCTACGTAAAATATCGCGTAAATAAAATCCCTCATAAAATTAATGTTAATGTACTTTTTTATGTACTTTAATTACGATAAATTATAACTTATAATAAGTAATTGAAATTAATCTTAATAAAAAATAAAAATGCTTTAATAAATGAGCTTTAAAAATCTTATCTAATCTAATTTTAAACATGAGCATGTTAAATAAAATATTTTTAATAAAAAAAATTAAAATAAAAAAAAATATATTTTATTATATATAAAACTGCTTACCTTTTAAATCTTGAAAGATCTGAATAAAGTTTTGACAAATTTTCTTGTTAGCGATAACATTATATTATTACTTATACGTACATTCACTATTGTTACAAAACCTCGACTAAACCTACTGCAACGCGGTAGTCCTTAGAACTGAGTGTAGAACTAAAAAACCGCCGCACTGCAAGCTTACCGAATCAACCAATCTCGACGATAAACCGTCCACCACTTCACGCGTAAAAGCTACAGCTTTCAAACCTTACACTTAGGTCGTTTCACCACTGACTGTATAAAAGGTAAATATTTTTCTTTTTGGTGTATACACCTTTATTATTATTATGTTTATTGATTAAGTTACCAAGTATTGAGTAAAAAAACAATAAACTGTCAATAACATAAGATGGAAACAACACGTTACAACTAATTCTGATACGAATTGCATTGATTTAGATTCACAATTCGGTCCACTATATTTTTTTTTCTATTTCTAAGTTATCGAATTTATGTCGTGTGTACAGGACAACGTCTGTCCTATCCGCTAGTACATCATGAATAGTGACATTCCAGAGTTGGCTGAAATTAAAGTGCCATATAACTTACAAAATCTTTTCAAAATAAAATGTATTAGACTAAATTATCAAGTGATCAAAGCTCAATTCCAAAGTAAAGTAACAGCCTATAAATGTCCCACTGCTGGGCAAAGGCATCATCTGTAAAGAGGGTATCGGGGCATAGTCCACCATACGACATCACTTCGGATTGGCGGACTTCACATATTTTCGAAATAGTTTTTTTTTTTTTTGTTATTATTTCGAAAATATGCACGTTTCAGGATGTGTTCCTTCACCGCAGAGCACGTGATAAGGAAGCACTTAAATTTAACAATTTCATTGGTGCTGTTACCGGGATCGAACTCAGGCTGCTCGAGTAAATCGAATAAAAAGCGAACGCCCGGACATAGCTATCACGGCAATTCCAATTAAATAAATTAAAATTGCATTATTGTTGCGTAACAGCGTGAAGCACAGAGAAACATACATAAATTGCATTGTTGCAAACTTGATTTCTATAATGTTGCTCACTATTCGCATATATTCCAATCAGAAAATCAGCTGTAATTTTATTGCAGTAAAAGAATTTGCACAAGACCGTATAAAGTTGGCACCCCTTTGGCACCGTCTACTCAAACCAATTTTATATTAACATTTTGAACGAGCTTGCCAATAATGATTAAAAGTTTCATAGGTACATTATAAATCGATCGTTTGCAGATAAACCATTAAAGTACATTTCTTTTCACATTATTAAAAAAGTATGTACGAACGCAAGAATTAATAGCGTAACAAAAGAAACTTATTTTATCCACTGTGCCAGTCTGCCACTACGTTTTGTTTATGAGAACTGTTTAAACAGTTTTAAATTATAGGTGAATATTAAAAAGTTGTTATTAGTTGCCAAAATGTACTGTGAAGTTAGTCGCTTTGCAACTGTGTACACGCTCATCGTAAAAATTTTACTCTCATATTTTTTTCCAAACGCGCCAAAATAAATATAAATTCAATCATAGTATTATATTTAATGAAATCCTTAAAACTAAACTAAATACATATGAAGTGGAGCAACGATCAAAACAAAAAGGACTCCGGCCAGATTAACTTTGACGAGAAAGGACCTAACGGTTGCTACAATTTTATGCCATGACAATTAAAAATGATGATCAAATTTTACATTTGACTCGACCGTTGGTCCAACCAACCTCATTTTATTATTTTAATATTGTAATTTTAATTTAAAAGCATACGGGCTGGTACTAATAATAAAGTGCCTACAATAGATTAATTATTAGTACCCGGAGGACCGAGCTTTGCTCGGTTTGTTTTTTTTTTTTTTTTTGGTAAATCGTGTATTTTTGAAATTACATTTAGATAGAAATTACTGAGTAATGAAATATGCATAATATTTTTCGATCTTACCGACGTAATAATAAGAAAATATGAACTGATGTTTTTCACAAAAGAAAGAACTTTAAAAAAAAAGGGAAAAAAATAACAAAAAAATAACAAATCGACAAAAAATTAAAAATAAAGAAAGCAATGATCTGGAATCGTAAAAAAATAAATGTGTAAATTTTCGTGACGCGAACCACGGCCGTCTGTTTTGTGGCCGCCCGATTACCGAACGAGCTATTATGACATTTTCCCCTGCGGCGAAATTTACCGTCATATTCGAATTATATTTTTCATTCCCTGAAAACAGAGATAAAAGGACATTCCCTAAAAATGAAACCTAGCTAGATCGATTTTTCGCCCCCGAGTCTACGCACATACTAAATTTCATGAAAATCGCTGTAGCCGTTTCCGAGATTCCGATTATATACATATATATATTCAAGAATTGCTCGTTTAAAGGATAAGATTTTATAGATACAAACTTTACTTGCGAACTGATGCCAATGGTTTGAATCGCAGTGCGTTCCTTTGTTTTTCGGTTGCTTACGAAAAAACATTGTTGCATTTGTGCAAAATACATTAGTGAGCCACTTAATTGACCCACCCCGACAAAATGTAAAAAAAGTATTTTTTCCAAAAATAACTTAAGTAATGTACACAAAGTTATAAGTTTTTGAATACCTAATAAATGAAGAAAGCTTTAAAATGATGCCATTATATTGAAAATCTACCTAGTAACTTGTGCAGAGTGCGACAGAAGCGAGCTGCAAGTTTCATAAAAATTTAGGCATCCAGAATACCGTTAACACAGTAGCTTATGACGCGTTGACCTGAAAACACTATCAATTTACGATCACCAATTTTCAGAAACTATGGTTTCTACGCACAAAGAAGTCATTATTTTGCTTCTACAGGGCCTTAAGGCCCATTTAAACGATGCCATTTTCTTGAACATACATCTTGAGCAATAATTGAATGCAATAAATTGCGCGCAATAATTGTTTAGACCATTTGTTGTTTAGACCATGCAACTCATTTATTGCTTCAATTTAATTGTATACAACAGGCAAGAAACTGTCACCATGTAAATGGGCCTTTACCCACCGAGAAGTCGTTCGCCAACTAAAACTCAGCCCATCTGCCGTATCAAGGGTCCATAGAAGATGTCAAGAGACTGCCTCCTACTCTAGGAGGGCAAATACCAATCATCGCTGGCATACTTCCGAGAGAGGACCGTTTCATCGTCTCGACAAGTCTTAGAAATCGCAAACTTACCGGTGTTGCCGGTAAGTTGCGATTACAGTAGATTGCGATGGCGAAAACAGCAGCAGAGAGAGGTTCGAGAAGTAGCTGTTATCCAGTGGACAGTCGGAAAACGCTTAAAAGAAGCGAACCTCAATCCAAGAAGATCCAGCATAGGTCTGAATTCGACCACGACTCGCCAACAAGCGCACCCTGCATTTGCTCGCGAAAACATCAATCGGAGTGTTGAAAAATAGCGATCAGTCCTGTCCACTGACGAATGCAGAGTGTGTAGTGATAAGAGAGCTCGCGTCTACATGCTTCCGGGTGAGTTTTCATTTTCGCAGTACTGTTTCCCTTAAACAATGTCTTAAGGCGGTGGTTCATGTATAATTTGAGCGAGCATTTGGCCAGAAGAAAAAACGGAGCTCGCTTTCGTCCATGGTGTAGGTGGTCTGACTGTTGAGTGATATGTGGAGAACATTCTTCTTGACCATGTTGTGCCTTATTAATGTTTCCCCGGGGATGGCTTCCTTTTAATGCATGATAATGCCCGGCGAAGAATTTGACATTGAGACTAGCTAGTATTAAGTTGTAATATCAATTCTATCGATCATCTATGGGATGAGCTTAAACGGAAAGTACGAGCGAGTAATCCGAATCAACCATCGCAATGCTGAAGAATGAATTATTTATATACATTCGAAGTGAATACACTCGAACATTACATCGATACATTCGAAGTGAGAACAATAAAACTGCTATAAAATCATACAATGAAAATCAAAATTAATACAACATTAAGTATCCCTAGATTAATTATATACATTCGAAGTAATTATAAACATGCATGGAAGGGAAAGTGGTAGGTCTATGGTAAGGCCACGCAACAGTGTTTGCTGTTGCACAAATGGGCAGGTCTGTCTGGGTAACACGACCTCCTAGAAGTCCGGCGTAAATTATTAGGAGTGTTACAATTCTGCGTTTTGAGTAGCCAGGGCCCGCTTTATAAAAAGGTGGCAACGCATCAGCAACTCTATGGGTATTGCAAATGTCCATGGGAGACCGTTGTCACTTAACATCAGATGAACCGCCAGCTTGCTTACCACTTTCTCACATAAAAAAGTGAGGATCTTAACAGACTATGCTATTAATAATGGTGTAATATTCTGTGTTTAGTTATCATTTTGTGTAGTAACTTCTTACCAAAGTGCCAACTTCATCATTTTTTTTTTATGTGAAAAGTTGATAAAGTCAAGTTGAAGATGTTAAAGTGAATAACGCCGCCCATGGACATCTGGATCTTTAGAAAATTGGGCTCCGGCTACCTCACTAACCAGACGAAACGCGAAAGTATTATACTTCCACTTAACGCCGGTCTTCTGTGAGTCCGCGATACTTACCCGGACGAGCCTGCCCATTCGTACAACAGCCGAGGCTACTGCGTGGCTCTACCACCGTAAAATATCATTGCCTGTATAGAGAGTGGTATTAAAATGTTAAGGGATATATAATAAACAAAACAAATATTTAAAGAATTTCTTCAAACATGTTACTGTCCATATAATATAAATGATCAATATTTTGAACATAAGAATTTAAAAAATTGCCAGAATTAGAATCATAATCATATTTTCTACAGACACAGTAGCTTATGCTTTTACCACAATATCGATATTTGCTAGTGTTAATGTTTGAACTAATTGATATATGTGGGGTTGGGAATGGATTATCCAAAGTCACTGGTTTCACAATTTAGCACGTTTATTGAACTTTAATCACTTATTTAAATATTTGTATAGAGCACTTAGTCAACGGTCGATGCCTGGGCGGAAGAGAGCAAGAATGAATGAAAAGAACATATTTATTATGAGATGAATGAATGAATAATAAACATTCTCGCCCTTTTTCAAAATGCAAAATTATATCTAAGTTTATACAATAATAAAATTTGACTTTATGAGTCCTGATCTTTTATTTTAGTGAGTAGAATTTTTATATAACATTAACCATAAGCTTAAGTTATGATAAAAACCAAAATGAAACAATCATTAAAGGCTCTCTTTGAAAAGCAACAAATTATTAATAAGTAGCAAATATTTCAAAACTAGGTGTTTGTCTACAAAATAGGAAATATTTCTTTATTACAAAAATAGCTAATATCACTTTAATACTAAACATTTTAGAACAGCAAATATCTTAATACTAAATATGTTAGGATAGCAATCATCTTAATACTAGATAGGATACTAGGTAGCAACCTATATAATTACATTAGGTAAAAACCCAAATACTTATACTAGATAGAACATTGATTTGGAAATCATGTAGTTGCAAACTAAGCTGTTACTCAGTTTTCTTAGGCAGTAAAATAAACTTATGAATTGGTCTAGAAAAATCGCCCTTAGAGGTAGGAATAGCCACCGACCTGACAAGACCATCGGTTTTATTAGTATTCACAGTAATTACTCTGCCTAGGGGCCAAAAAGTGGGAGGAGTGGCTTCGTCTTTTACAAGAACCAAATCACCAGTAGCTAAATTTTTTTGAACATTTAACCATTTGTTTCTTGACTGTAACTCTGAAAAATAATTAAAGAAATTATTAGGTCATTAGGTAGATCTGTGATTGGGTATAAAGGTCTGGAGTTTAATATCCCTTCTATTTGAACTAACAAAGTATACAGTAATTCATAGGTTAGTTTAGTACTAAATAGAAACCTTTTAAGCAAAGTTTTAACAGATTTTATACCTGCTTCATAAATACCACCCATGTGGCTAGCTAATGGAATGGCGAATTTAAACTCAATATGGTTTGAGGTACAAAAATCTATTATATCACTGTAACATTCATCATTTTTAAACATCTTATATAACTCGAACAGTTCAGATCTTGCACCCTTAAAATTTGTTGCATTATCAGAGTATAAACAGTTAGGAATCCCTCGTCTAGAAATAAACCTTTTTAAAGCACATATAAAGGCTTGAGAAGATAGGTCATTAACCAACTCTAAATGAATTGCGCGAGTTGACATACACACAAATAAACATATGTATCCTTTTGAATACCTACAATTCCTAGCTATAGAATTTCTTATAGCAATGGCTCCACTAAAATCCATGCCTACATGGGTAAATGCACGAGTTAAAGTTACCCTTGGAGCAGGCAGACCTGACATTTGCTGCCCACAGACTGATTCTCGGTACATAATACATCTAATGCAGGAGTGAATACATTTTTTGACTTCACGCCTACCATTGATGGGCCAATATTTTAGTCTAATATTGTATAGTGTGTTTTGCAGACCAGAATGTAGTAATTTGGTGTGATAATGATGTGTTATTAATGAGGTTATGTGGTTTTTATTAGGTAGTATAATAATGTTTCAATGTGATTTCTTCGTCATATTCACAATGACAAATTTTCTACTTATACTTAAATCACATTGAGGTATCAGATTGTTAATTAAAAATTCATCAACACTTTCAAATGTACTTAGATGATTGAACACTTGCTTCTTGCAAGTAGAGGAGTGGGAAAGGCTTCCTGAAGATCTGAAAAAAAAAAACTCATCAGGTCGATGAGAAACCCCTAACGAGCTGGTATTAAGGCTAGGGGAAGCAACACCAGATATTAAAGAAATAAATTTTAGTACAAAAATAACAAGAATTTATATTAAATTATCATTATAGGATTAAAAGCAGACAGTCTCTCTGGGTCTTCACGCTATCTCATGATCGCTGAAACAGCTGTCTTGGCAGTGTAATTTATACCCAATACATATGGGGCATGACAGGCTGTTACGTTTGCCTTTGAAAATATGGATCTTGTAAGACTTTTCGAAATTTTTAAAATCCTTTTCGTTTTATTGTATTTTTTTTATTATATTATATTTATGTTATGTATATACCATATTTTTTAAATATAATATATTATAAATGTAATGTATTATTTTATATGTTTTATTATAATATAGTTTTATTATATATAAGTACTCCAAGATCATTAATAAAAATCGAAAATTACAAATAAAATTATGCAATGACGGCATAAAATAATATATCAAATAAAATAAAAGTAATTAATAAGAATTTTTAATTTAAGAATTTAATATATATGAGCAACAGCAAAATTTTGTTCCTAGTAGATTAGCTAATAGCTATCTTAATGACCAACTCGTATGAAGGCACATGTTACTTATTATGATACGACACTATAAAAAATCTTGCTGGTCGAATATATATCGTACTATTATACGAGTATATATAACAGTACGCTTTCTTTTCTCACTATGAACCAGGGACACGTAAGTTCAAAGACCAATTAACTTTGCTCCTAATTTATCTAAATGTCTTCCAAGAGAAAAAAAGCAGAATGGTTAATTTAAAAAAGCAATTAAACGCTGTAATGTCCATGTTTTGAGTTCTTGGAATAGTTTTTATGCTGATAAAATCTAATATATAGCAATAAAAGAAACCATTCTGATGACTCAGTAGCGCAATCGCTAAGCTAGCGCTTCAACTTCGGGGTTCGATTCCGACATAAGACAAATATTTGTGGGACCCAAAAATAATTGTGTCGAACCTGAATGTAGAGAAGGTTGTTAAAGTAGCTCAGACAGGCGGCCAGTCGTAAAAACCTGGCCAATACCACTTAACATTTTGACATGTTGTGCCGACCCCGCACGGTGGGTTGAAAGTCGCTATTCATAAACATAGACTTTAATTTTAATTGCTCCGTTTTAGGGTTCCGCTGTTTGGCTGTGTGTCCATCTGTCACCAGGCTGTATCTCATGAACCGTGATAGCTAGATGATTGAGATTTTCACAGATTATTTATTTCTGTTGCCACTGTACCAATAAATAATAAAAAACAGAATAAAAAATATTTAAGTATGGTTCCCATACAACAGACATGATTCTTTTGCCGTTTTTATAGATAATGGTGAGGTACCCTCCGTACGCGAGTCCAACTCGCATTCAGCCGTTTTTTTAGCTTGAAATTGATTCTTCTAATCATTAATATAAATTGTGGTATGGGGCGATTTCATAAAAAAATTAAAGTTATGATTTTTTTAAGAAAAAATTGTATTGCTGACATGAAAAATGAGGACATCTCTGGACACTTGATATATTACTATTCATTCGTAAGTTTTGACATACTTCGTATTGCAATTCGATTTTTTTAATCGTTAAAAATAAATTATCTTAATGAAATTTTATGCTTAAATGCTTCTAATGTGAGTTCACTAAGTCTAGTTTACAACATTTTTTCTGCCTCATAGACATCCTGTTTTGGTCTTATTGAAGTAAGAATTAGCAGTATACTGTATACATATCAAGCCAAATAAGGACCCTTTGAAATTAAAGTATCATGTCATTGAAAGGCGACTTTCAATAACATGATACTTGAACTATGAACAAGCGATAGAAAAGAATAAAGACAGTTGTGATAACAATAAAACTACTATAAAATAATACAATGAAAATCAAAATTAATACAACATTAAGTATCCCTAGATTAATTATATACATTCGAAGTGATTATAAACATGCATGGAAGGGAAAGTGGTAGGTCTATGGTAAGGCCACGCAACAGTGTTTGCTGTTGCACAAATGGGCAGGTCTGTCTGGGTAAGTAACACGACCTCCTAGAAGTCCGGCTTCAATTATTAGAAGTGTTACAATTCTGCGTTTTGAGTAGCCAGGGCCCGCTTTATAAAAAGGTGGCAACTCATCAGCAACTCTATGGGTATTGCAAATGTCCATGGGAGACCGTTGTCACTTAACATCAGATGAACCGCCAGCTTGCTTACCACTTTCTCACATAAAAAAGTAAAGATCTTAACAGACTATGCTATTAATAATAGTGTAATATTCTGTATTTAATTATCATTTTGTGTAGTAACTTCTTACCAAAGTGCCAACTTCATAATTTTTTTTTTATGTGAAAAGTTGCCAATCGAGCTGACGGTTCACCTGATGTTAAAGTGAATAACGCCGCTCATGGACATCTAGACCTTTAGAAAATTGGGCTCCGGCTACCTCACTCACCAGACGAAACAAGAAAGTATTATACTTCCACCATGGTACTTACCCAGACGAGCCTGCCCATTTGTGCAACAGCCGAGGCTACTGTGTAGCTCTAACACCATAAAATATTATTTCCTGTAAAGAGAGTGGTATTAAAATGTTAAGGGATATATAATAAACAAAACAAATATTTAAAAAATTTCTTCAAACATGTTACTGTCCATATAATCTAAATGATCAATATTTTGAACATAAGAATTAAAAAAATTGCCAGAATTAGAATCATGATCATATTTTCTACAGACACAGTAGCTTATGCTTTTACCACAATATCGACATTTGCTAGAATGTTTCAATGTGATTTCTTCAGCATATTCACATATGACAAATTTTCTCATATTAGTTTCAAAGGGTATACTTAAATCACTTTGAGGTATCAGATTGTTAATTAAAAATTCATCAACACTTTCAAATGTACTTAGATGATTGAACACTTGCTTCTGCTGTCTTGTAAGTACTTTCTCAAGCATGAAAACTAAATGGTGATGGTAACACTGAAATGTTAATCTATCTAGATACATATTCTTCATATCCATCCACAGCTTAACACAGTTCATAGGTGTTCGTTGTGCCCCACTGAACATTGCTGGATTAACTAAAATGCCACTTGCTGCCATTACACCATTGCAATTAGTTAAATTGTGTAAATTATCTGCATCATCTAAAGTCTTCACACCACCATTTGCAATAACTGGTATTTTTACAGAGTCACATATAGTTTTAAGAGCATGAGTATCAATGTTGTCACCAGATTTCTGTGTAGGGGTGCGTCCATGCACTGTTAAAAATGTTACTCCACATTTTTCCAAGTGTTGACTTAATGAAATAGTATTTTTTAAATCTTCTAGTATTCTGATTTTAACAGATATACTGAAATGAGATGGAAGGGTGTTCTTAGCTCCTTTGACCAATTCATGAACCATTTCAGGCTTGTACAATAAAGCACATCCATAGCCATCCTTCATTGCCCATCTTTGTGGACAGCCACAATTTAAATCAACACCATCAGCATATGGATATACTAATTTAGATGCATCAATAAAATCATTTATGTTGTTGGAAGCAAATTGCACTATCAAAGGTGTATCATTTTCAGTTGTTGAAAATTCATTCAATCGTGCTTTTGAATTTTGACAAAATGAGTCCGCTAGGATCATTGGTGTGAATGTTAGATCAACCTTATAACTGGAAAAAAATAAAGACACAGTTAGTTTAGTAAGACCCTCAGAATAAATAAAATCATATGTCTAATTGAAATCTCTTTTATAATTGGTTTTGCAGGCTCCTTATATTATAAAAATAACATAATTATTTTACATAAAAATTATTTAGTATATAAAACATTTGTAATTTATTTTATAATCAACATAAAATTAAATAAAATTATGGGTTAAAAAATATGCTATAATGGAAATACTTTTTAATACAATATGCATAATGTTTATAGCAGTTTTGATCTAAATATTAGAAATCATTAAAAGTACATGTGCCTTTGTGATATAATTATCTTGTGTTTTCTAACACAGATAAAAATATAATAGTCAATTATATTTTTACTGTATTAGAAGACATCTCAAATATTACTATAACAAATATTGTATGCAAAATAATGGCAGAACTCCAATGTATGAAAAATTGAAAAATTAAATTAATTTATTTTTATCAAAAGAAATACTGTATAAAAAAACATTATTCATACGTTATGTAACTTGTAATCCCTCTATGTGCTATAAAAAGCTGCTCTATATGTAAACAACTAAATCAAATGAGAACTAAACTGGCATGGTACAACATATACATATATGAAAATAATAAATGAAAATAGAGAAAAATATTTTTTATTTTAAATTATTTACTTTTTATATTAGTAATACAAACTTTCTAACGAGTGTTCTAAATTGCACTTTACTGTATCTAACCATAGGTCCACAAACATTGACATATTTTTCGTTTCTTCTAGCATTATTAAATAGTTCTGTTATGTTAGTTTTGGCTTTCATTTTTTTATTAGTTAAGATTAATTGTATTAAATAAAATTATGAGTATTAATATGAATTGATGAGAGAGAAAAACAAATTAAGAAAGCATATATTTTCAGATAAAAGTACTCTTTGTAAGAAAGCGAACGAATGAAACGAGAAAGCAGAAATGACTGAGTCATTAATCATTATGACTCCGAAGTCAGACTAGGCATGGGCAAAATATATCGATATATATGGATATATTAAATATGGATATATCAATATTTTTCCAAATAAATATCGATAAATATCGTCGATATTTTTATTCCCAATATATTGATATTCGATATTTATTTTCGACTATCGAATTCGTATCAATTTCGATATATTTTTTAACGCAACTTTGGTTTGGTGCACGCGAACGATAATATTTTTTTTATAAAATATTATATAGCCTGGTTACAAGACCTTTAAGCCAATACCATGAAAATACTAATTACAAATACTATTAAACCCATCAGTATGAACCCTGAACTTAACAATTTTCGGATCATTATTGCAACAAATCAAAAAAAAATTGCACATGTAGTAATTTAAAAACTCTAAGTACAAGTTTTATATATTTTCTTTTATGATTTGTCGTTGGAATTTTTTTTAAATATTATTAGTCGTCGGCTAACTTCAGTATCATAAGAAATTGATGAACTAATTGATTTCTTCAACTATTTAGCGTGATACTTATGTCAGTTTACATTTTGACAACAAAAAATGGCGGATTTCTATAGTAAAAATCACACTATTTCATTATTTATTTTTTCGAAAACTATAAGCGACCGCCGAATTCTGCTTGTTGATAAATTCATTAGTGATTTTTCTCTATCGTTTAAAATTTATTTTAATTGAATTACGCCGGAGTTATAAAGCTATTTACATTTACCCTTTTTTTAATAAAGATTATATGGCCAGGTAACGAGACCTTAAAGCCAATACCATGAGAATACTAATTACTAATACTATGAAACCGTCAATCTGAAACGTGTATGACCCTGAAGTCTGAAGTTAACAAACAATTAACAATTTTCGGATCTTTTTTTTTTCAACAAATCAAAAAAGTTTCAAACAAAAAAAAAAAAATGCACATGTAGAAATTTAAAAACTCTAAGTACGATTTTTTATATATTTTCTTACACAATTTATCGTTGGAAAAAGTTTCAAATATTATTAGATGTAGGCTAACTTCAGTATCATGAGAGTTGATTAACTAGTTTTTTTTTATGTGACAAGTTGCCAAGCGAGCAGGTGAATACCTCCTGACAAGATGAAACGCGGAAGTATTATACTTTCACTTTACACCGGTATTCTGTGAGGTCTTGGTACTTACTCGGACGAGCCTGCCCATTCATGCAACAGCCGAGGCTGCTGCGTGGCACTACCATCGTAAAACTAGTTAAATTCTTCAACTATTTAGCGTGATGCTTATGTCAGTTTGCATGATTTTATTTACCGCTGCGGCGTTCAATGAGTCCAAATTGTCTGACTTATTAATATTTTACAATTTTATGCAATTACAAATTAATAAATTTACAAAAAAAACACCTTAAAATGAAGAGAAATTCAAAAGTCGCCCTTAAGTATCTAATTTGCCATTCGGTGTCTTCAGAAAGAGATGCTTCAGCTGTAAATCTGACAGTACCCAACAACAAAAGCCGTTTGACAGCAAAGCACATTAAACAGAGGATGCTCCTAATGTATATATCAAATGACTATTGTAAATTCGATTATAAATAAATGTTAGTTTTTTCTTCATGTTCATTCTTTTATGATCAATTTTTTTATGAATTTCGATGATTTGCAAGAATGAATAATTAAAAAAAATGATTTTTTTTTAAAAAATACATCGATATATCAATATTTTTACTCGATAGTTATTAAAAATTGCGATACGATAAATATTGATTTTTTTTTACTTGCCCATCCCTACTGACAAATTAACGCCACGGCCAGACGAAATGGCGGCATCAGGTGAACCGTCTGCTCGTTTTGCAACTTTTCACATACAAAAAAAAGACGTCACATATTTTTTTATTTAAACTCGATATTATGTTACATTTAATTATTGAGAATTTGATTATAATTAAATTTTTGTTAACTTTATTTACATATTAAATTAAAGCTATAATATTAAAGCTTCATCTGACGCAGAACCGGTGAACTAGCCAGAACCCACGGGTTTGGGCCCTCCGCTGCGAGTAGGGCCACCCATGTGCTCATGCGTGAGTTTAACTACGGCATTTCACCTAAGGGCCATCGAGGTTGTGCTACGGAACAAGACCCCGATGGCTTTCAACTGTGTTTTTAGCTAATCAGTGGCTGGGGGCGGTGAGAACCGCCCTGGAACGCGGGTGTACCTTGTGTAGGCATTGTGTTTCGTCTCGCCGTGCTCGGAGGCGAGGACGAACTAATGTGTTTGTTGCTACACTAACTGTGTGTTTAGTGTTATCCGGCGGGACCCACCGTCGTCCCCTTCCTCGACCAGGTCGATGAGGACGTTTCGCGGGCGACGCTTGTTGACGATCGCGTTTGGATCTGGTTGGTAATTTGCTGCGCTTACCATCAGAGGGTTGGGATGATGTTCGGCTCTATCGAAGAACCGTTTGGTCGGGTCTTTGAAAAATTCGCGAATTATCGGGAGTCTGCAATTGCTGTGCAAGTCGACTTTGTGTTGATACCACTGCGCACCGGTTACGCGGCGAATGAACTTATTTTGCACTACTTGCAACTTGTGCAAGCGAGTAGGGTGCGTGTAGGTGAAAATTATGCATGCGTAGGACATGGTTGGCCGAACGCGAATTTTGTATAAAAGTAATTTGTGTCTTAAGAACCTTTTATTTGATTGAATAGTTAAAGTGCTTAGCCGGCCGGACACGAACGCGGCTCCGTTACGGACGTTATTAATATTTTATTTTATTTTATTGGAAAACTTACAGCTATTAACAGATATAATTAAGTGATTTAAAGTACTTAAGAAGCCATTTACAAGTCTTCACATTTAGTAATCTTAATTTATAGGTATTATAGAAAATAAAAAGCATAAGGAATAATAAGACCAAGAGTACAATGACAAAAACAAAAAAAACAACAGTAAAGCTAACAATTTTTTTCATCTAACAAAGTAATCCTTACTAAGGAGTGCTTTGGCAACCGCTTGTGAGGTATGCAATGGGTATAATATCCATTTGTTTATTCATAAAGTTTGCTGTCCTTATCATAAAGTAATTACTTCTATAATTTGTATTACATTTTGGAGTGTGGAAAGTTTTACGTTTTCTTTTGTTTGGAACATTCAACAGGATTTCAGATAACAGCTCTGGTGAGTTAATAGATCCGTTAACAATTTTTAAATACATATAAACGTCGTTGATATTTCGTCGAACATATAATGGAACAAAATGGTACCGGCTACATCTATCATTATAATCTCTAGACTTTATATGTGCTTTATGATCTAGATATCTTAAAAATCTTTTTTGAATGCACTCAATACTTGATTTATAGGTCTCGTATTGTGGAAACCTGTGAGGCATATTCTAGTATAGGTCTAACATAGGAGCAATAAAGAATTTTGATAGGTTTTAGTTCGTGAAAAGCAGATGTGCTACGGATGATGAAACCCAAGCTTTTATACGCTTTAGATACTATATAATCTATATGCTTATCACAAATAAGTTTATGATCTTGGGTAACTCCAAGATCGTGTGCGACATACACTCTGTGAATTTGTGTATCGTTCAGTAGATACCTGCTTTCGATGGTGGTATTTTTCCTCGTAAATGACATAAGAAAACATTTCTGTACATTTAACTCCAACTTGTTCCGGTTACAATATGCTTCGAATGTAATTAGGTCTGATTGTAGTAACTTTTGATCTTGGAAATTTCTAATAACTTTTAACACTTTCATGTCATCCGCATAGATTAGTATTTTGGAGTGTTTGAAACATTTTCCTTTGTCATTCACAAATATAACGAAAAGCAGTGGTCCTAAAAGGGATCCTTGAGGTACACCTGAAGGAATGGATAACCAGGCGGACATAAAACCGTTGAAAACAATTGCTTGAGACCTGTTTTCAATATAGGAGGCAAACCACCTCAAAAGGTCCCCATGTATTCCTGCTACCATTAACTTATTCAGCAAAGTTTTATGGTCAATCTTATCGAAGCACTTGCTGTAATCTGTACAGATACAGTCTACTTTGTAGCCATCATCCATACCCTTAGTGATGTAATCGTGTGTAATAACTAAGTTAGAAACTGTCGATCTCTTCTTCAAAAACCCGTGTTGTGCAATGCTTAGCGTAGATGAAATATAAAAGTAAACTTGATTATGTACTATTTTTTCTATTACTTTTACGAATAAGTATAGTTTTGATATAGGACGATAATTATGTATTTTATTATTATTCCCCTTTTTAATTATAGGTGTAATATACTCCTGTTTCCAGATTTTGGGAACAACTCCTTCGGATATAGAACGTTGGTATAATATAAATAGAGGCTGAGATAGTTCCTGAGCACAGTTAATTATGAAATGAGGGGATATTCGATCAGGTCCACCCGACTTATTAATATCCAAAGTCTTAAGTAATTTACTAATTTTACTCTTTACAATATACTAATTTTACTATTTACAATACAAATTGTATGCATATTGTCCGAATGTTGAGTTTGTGGTTCATTGGCTGAGTCAATATTAGTCTGTAAGTTGTTCCCATCTGGTGTAGAGAATGTGGAATAAAAATATTTTGAGAATAAATCGACAATTTCTTGGCCATTAACAGCTACTTCATTGTTTAGAATCATATGAATATACTGGGGATGGAATGGGTAATCTTACTTCGTTTGACGTAGCTCCAGAATGTCTTTGGATTGCTTGCAACGTTTTTTTCCATCAACATAATATAATTTTTGTATCATTCTCTTTCGATCTCCTTAGCTCTAGCGCGTAAACATGAAAACAATTCGTAGTCACCAAGATTTCCGTATGTTTTAAATTTAAGATGGAATTTACATTTGTACAAAGGCCGATTATACCGAGGTGGGTAAACAGAAGATTTAACATCTTTGATCGGAATATATAAGTTCCTCAGTTCATACATTATCTTATAAAATAAATCAATTACTTGATCTTAATTTACCCCATAAAGCATAGATTCCCAATCGCATGCATTTAACTCCGATCTTATCTTGTCGTACTTCCCCTTAGAGTAATTGTATTGGGTCTGTGTTAATACGGGGAGTTCGCTGACTTTTATTGACATAAGGATGGACAGCGCTTTATGATGAGCATCCTCAGGAATAAGTGGGTCACATGCTATGACTTGGGCTCTAGAATTACATAGAACTAAATCTAAAATTACGTCATTAATATTACATACACTATTAAACTGATATAGTCCTAAATAAAGCAATGTATCTATGAAGAAATTGTAAATGTCTGACAAATAATTTGTCGCTATCATCTCCATGCTATCCGTTTTATAAATCCATTTAATGTATGGTAGGTTAAAATCACCAGTTACTACAAATTTGTCAATGGGGTGAGAAAACATAATGTTTGTTAGTTTATCACAGTAATTGTACAGCTGCGTATCGAACGAGTTACCATTATTCTCTTTACACATATACAGACAACATATATGTGTTCGGCATTTATTAATACTTAAAGTTTCCCATAAATCTTCAGCAGACGACAGCGAATCTAATCGTTCAATAGAATTATAAAGACTTTTTACTGCTATAAGTACTCCACCACCCAATTTTTGTCCCGTTTGATAATAATTGCGGTCTCGCCTCCATACAGTATATCTATTATCAAATAGCTCAGCACTATTTATGCTATCAAGCAACCAGGTCGCTGTCAAGCATACAACGTCGTAATTTTGAAACCTAGTGTACGCGATCCCAGAATCGCAAATTACAACATTGTCCGCCACGACCGGTTAGCAAACCGTCTGGGAGGCACATTAATTTATTATAAACGGTCTTTGCACTGTTGCCCGCTCGACATTCCAGAGCTAAGTCAAATAGAGGCATCCGCGTGTAGGTTAGCGCTCACCGGCCACAGGCCGCTTGTACTAGTCTCAGCCTACCTCTCGGGGAATAGAACCTTACCTCAAAGCGACCTAGATACGCTACTTAACTTAGGCCCTTCCGTGATAATTGCAGGAGATCTAAACTGCAAACACGGCTCATGGGACACCAACAGCATCCCAAATAACAACGGAAAGCATCTCTTTAGCTTATCCGATAACCTAAACTTTAGCATAATCGCTCCCGCGACTCCCACTAGGTATCCTACGGTGGACAACTGCCAACACGCGTCACCGAGTGTCCTATACATCATGTTATTCAGGGATGTCTCGCTCGACATCGAGTCGATAGAGACAATCCATGAACTAGACTCAGACCACAGGCCCGTCCTGTGTAAACTGGGCCAGAACGCCGGCGCGGTCCCTCCGACCAAATCCGTAGTGGACTGGCATCGTCTTGAAGTCAAACTCAAGGCCTTGGACCCCCAGGACTTAGTAGACTTACCCGAGACGATAGCTACGTTCGATGACGCAAATCGAGCGATAGCGAGTCTCCGAGAAACTATTACTTCCGCAGTCACAGACTCGGAACGGACGGTGAAACTGTCGGGCGACTGACGGTTTAACTTTCCACCCGACCTAAGACTGCTAATTATACAGAAATGCAGCCAAACGCGCCTTCGACCGATACCGATCGGAATCGAACCGAACTCTACTTCGACGCCTTCAGCTAGAAGTCAAAGATCGTGTATCGGAACACCGACATAAAACGTGGGACACTCTCCTATAGGACATCGAGCCATCGCACACCGCCTACTGGCGGTTGGCCCGCAGTCTGAAAGCAGACCCCCGCGAATCTCTACCGCCGTTAGTTCGACCTAATAGCGCTTCAGTAGCCCTAGATGACACCGAAAAAGCCGAATGCCTTGCGGACAACCTAGAGCAGCAATGTACGCCATCGCGCGAACACACCGATACAGTCCACCTAACGGAGGTGGACCGCGTAATCGAGACTAGGGCTGCGCTTCCACCGGAAGGCGAACCTTTAAATTCAGTGACCCCCGAAGAGGTCCAAGATATTATTAAAAATTTAAAACCGAAATCCGCCCCGGGCCCAGATAATATAAGTAATAAAATTCTCAAAGCTCTCCCTGGGCCGCTTATCTGTTTACTGGCGACCATTTTCAACACTCTACTCTCCAGTTGCTCCTTCCCGGACGACTGGAAACAAGCTACGGTTATCGGCATTCGCAAACCGAATAAACCAGCTAATCAGCCCTCTAGCTATCGTCCCATCAGCCTCCTCAGTTGCCTGGGGAAGCTCTACGAGCGGCTCTTGTTAAACAGGCTCAAAGAGCACGTGTTTTCCAACGACCTTCTGCCGACGGAACAATTCGGCTTTCGAGCTAGACACTCTTGTCCCGATCAGTTATACCGCCTAACGGAGCACATCCTAAAAGGCCTAAACCACCCGAAACATATAAGTACAGGGGCTCTTTTCTTCGATGTCGCAAAAGCATTCGACAAAGTCTGGCACAACGGCTTGCTTTACAAGCTGTACACTCTCAAAGTACCAGATAGGCTCGTAAACACCATCCGGGCCTTTTTGTTGAATCGCTCTATTCGGTATCGAGTCGAGGGCGTACCACAAGGCCTTTGCTCTTTACGCTCTACACGAGCGACATACCCAAAGACCCCCACGTCAATCTCGCGCTTTTCGCGGATGACACCGCGCTCTTTTATTCAGACCGCAACCTTAGAATACTAACCACTAGACTCCAAAGCGCCGCCGACCGCCTCGGCGATTGGTTCCGCAAATGGAGAATAGAAATAAATCCCGAAAAGAGTGTGGCGATTCACTTCACACGAAGTACTTACCCGTCACATCTTTATAATGGCCCTCGCCAATGCAGAAAGTTGGGGCAAATATCACTTTATGGCCAACCGCTCCCCTGGGAGAAAAAGGTCAAATACTTAGGAGTCACATTCGACTCGCGTATGTCATTTACTACGCACATTAATAACGTTCGTAATAGAGCCGCGTTCGTCTCCGGCCGGCTACACAATTTAACTAACGCTAAAAGTAAAATGCCCTTAAGGCACAAATTATTATTATATAAGACATGCGTACGACCTATTATGTCCTACGCATGCATGATCTTCGCCCACACGCACCCTACTCGCTTGTACAAGCTGCAAATAGTACAAAATAAGTTCATCCGCTGTGCAACCGGTGCACAGTTGTACCAACGCAACGTCGATCTGCACAGCGATTGCAGACTCCCGACGATTCGCGAATATTTTAAAGATTTGACAAAACGGTTCTTTGATAGAGCCGAACATCATCCCAACCCTCTGGTGGTAAGCGCAGCAAATTACCAACCCGACACAAACGCGAACGTTAACAAGCGTCGCCCGCGAAACGTCCTCATCGACCCGGTCGAGGAAAGGGACTTAGATACGCCGGACCCACCGCCGGGGGTCCCGCCGGATAACACTACACCCACAGCTAGTGTAACAACAAACACAATAGTTCGCCCTCGCCTCCGAGCACGGCGAGACCAACACAACGCGTACACAAGGTACACCCCGCGTTCCAGGGCGGTTCTCACCGCCTCCAGCCACCGATTAGCTAAAAACACAGTCGACGGCCATCGGGGTCTCGGTCCGCACCGCAACTTCGATGGCCCTTAGATGACATGTCGTAGTTAAACGCACGCATGAGCACATGCGCGGCCCTACCCACAGCGGAGGGCCCAAACCCGTGGGTTCTGGCTAGCCCACCGGTTCTGCGTCAGATGAAGCTTTAATAGTCTCGGGACTGAAAGCAAAAACATCAGTTAATACAAGAAGACATCGTAATTATTAATACAAATATTTCTATAAAATTCATTAGTTTTCGACCTAAGACCCCTAACGTTCTGATAATAAACATTTAATGACATATAAAACAACAATATAAACAGTAATTTAAATAATAATATCCGAAAGTACCAAGTGTATTAATTAGAGTAGGTATATCAAAAATCTTTGTGTGTTGCTTAGTAATACGAAGGCAGGTAACTCATTAGGAAGTAACACCCAATTCAAAAGTAAAAATATTGTCCATTTAAATATTACACCTAAGTAGTCACGAAATATCAACTATAAGCTTGTACTAATTTGGACTAAATTGGCCTAAAAAAGAACTTGTTTACCTGCATTAACTTTGCGTTCGTACAAACAATAGCGCATATGACTCACTACGACCCAACCAGTGGTGCCCAAGCCTCGGTTCGATGTTATTAATTTAATGTTATTCCTGTTTTTAGAAGTTGTTAACTTTCGACAAAGACCTAGATTATTTTTTGGAGGTCCGTTTCCGTCCTTATAGTCAGTATCGGAGATGTTGCACGAACTAGGATTTTTGAGTTTTTTACCCATACAAATAAAAAGTTTTTTTCTTTAGCAACCGGTTTCGTCTTATTGAGTAATGTTTTGTTGCCACTTGTAAGATGGTCATTTACGAATATTCGGTTGTTTCCTTGAAGGTATGCGTTCTGAATGACATACGCGAGTCTATAGTGACTCCTAAATATTTGCCCTTTTTCTCCCAGGGGAGCGCTTGGCAATAAAGAGATATTTGCCCTAGCTTTCTGCATTCGCAATGACCTTTATAAAGATGTGACGGATAAGTACTTCGTGTGAAGTGAATCGCTACATCTATCGGCGGCGCTTTGGAGACGAGTAGAGAGCCGATTAAGATTTTTATCTGTGTCAAAGAGGTCCGGTCATCCGCGCGAAGTTTGACGTGGGGGTCTTTAGGTATGTCACTCGTGTAGAGCGTAAAGAGTAGAGGTGAGAGGCAGGAGCCTTGTGAGGGTGCCTTCAACTCGATATCGAAAAGAGGTGTTCGTTAGGAAGGCCCGAATGGTGTGTACGAGCCTATCTGGCACTTTGAGTGTGTATAGTTTGTAAAGCAAACCGTTTTGCCAGACCTTGTCGAATGCCTTTGCGACATCGAAGAAAAGGGCCCCCATGCTGATATGTTTCGGGTGATTGAAGCCTTTCAGGATGTATTCCGTTAGGCGATATAACTAGTCGGGACAGGAGTGTCTAGCTCGAAAGCTGAATTGTTCCGCCGGCGGAAGGCCGTTGGAAAACACGTGCTCTGTGAGCCTGTTTAATAAAAGCCGCTCGTATAGCTTCCCCAGTCAACTGAGGAGGCTGATGGGACGACAGCTTGAGGGCAGATTGGCGGGTTTCGGCTTGCGGATGCCGTTAACCGTGGCTTCTTTCCAGTCGTCCGGAAAGGACCAACTAGAGAGAAGTATATTGTAAATGGTCGCCAGTAAACAGATAAGCGGCCCAGGGAGAGCTTTAAGGATTTTATTACTAATATTGTCTGGGCCCGGGGCGGATTGAGGTTGTAAATTTTTGATAATATCTTGGACTTCTTCAGGGGTCACTGAGTTTAATGGATCGCCCTCCGGTGGAAGCACAGCCCTAGTTTCGATTACGCCGTCCACCTCCGTTAGGTGGGCTGTATCGATGTGTTCGCGCGATGGCGTGCTCTAGGTTTTCCGCAAGGCATTCAGCTTTTTCGGAGTCACCTAGGGCTAATGCAAGTCTATTAAAGAGTTAATTAGGCATTGCTAACGGCGATAAACATTGGCAGGGATCTGCTTTCAGACTGCGGCCCAACCGCCAGTAGACGGTGTGCGATGGCTCGATGTCCTCTAGGAGAGTGTCCCAAGTGGTAAGTCGGTGTTCCGATACGTGATCTTTGTTTCTAAGTGACGGCGTCGAAGTAGGGTTCGGTTCGATTCTGATCGGTATCAATCGAAAGCACGTTTGGCTGCATTTCATTGTCTAATTAGCAGTCGCATGTCGGGTGGAAAGTTTAACCGTCGGTCGCCCGACAGTTTCACCGTCCGTTCCGAATCTGCGACTGCGGAAGTAATAGTAGTATAAAGTGCAAAGCATCAAATTGTAGTATAAATACCATAATTATAGTACAAAATGCAACTCCGCATTCGCGACAATATTAGTAGGCCACAGTTTTTTCCCGTTCATTTTTATCTTTTACGGCTTTGAGTTAGTTTGAATAAAATATCGTTTTTGATATGATTTCGATATTCTAATTTTTATATCGATATATCGGATCAAAACGTATCGGCCAAAAATATCGATATATATTTTAAAAAATATAAATATATCGATATTTTTTTGGCATCCCTACTAGAGTAGAGTACTAGTGTTTTGTTCTGTGCAGGGCCTGTCAACTTTGTTCTACGAACAGAATGTATGTGGGCCAGAAAACAAGAGAGAGACAACGATAACAAAGTAAAAGAGATGAATTTAGACATTTATATGATGTTGCCACCAAAAATACAACATCCTATTCTCTATAATAATGAGTTAGAAATTGATTTTTAATGTAAAATACCCTCGAAGATATCTTTTGCTATTGTTTGGGTTTCGAAACAAATATACTTTATTAATAAATATAGCATATTTAACTGATAATTACATAATAAAAAATATTTGGGGATATTGGGGAGATTGGGCAACAATATATATTATTATGACGCACAGAACACTAATACTCTCACGAGTTATGACGTCATGACGTCACAAGGTAGGAAAATGTCCGCCGCGAACGCACCATTTTAACTTGTTTGTACCAATGTTTATTTGCAATAAATAAAGTTCCATTTTATTATTTTATTAGTAGCGTTGAGTTGAGCCCCCTCCTCCGCGGCTGTGTTTTAGTGAAATTAAGTGTGTATTTGTGAGAAATAGTCTCGGTGTATGGTCAATTTCGCGATGATTATTGACTTCGCAGAAAGAGAACTCTAAAATATGTTTCAAGTGTGGATCTTCGCCATCTAAAGATCCCAGCGTCACTTTATTTCGGTTCCCAAAGCCTGGCTCAAACAATGCTCTACGGTATGTACCTACTTCTGTACTTTCAATGCTATTAGTTTTAAACGACTTGGAGTTAAGAATAACACACTACAACTATTGTCAATGTATTTGATTTGATAGCCTTTGCTTATGTATTAAGCTTTGCAAAATGGTGTTCGGTTGCACCTAAAAAAACTACTCGTTTTCTAAGGGTGAGGGGTGTGTCGTTTGAATAGGACGAACAATTCCTATAAAAAAAAAAAACCCCTTATGAACCCCAAATTTGGGATGCAAATTTAAAATGCCCGCCCGGAATATGATTATTATGGTATGTTATTGTCATATTTTTTAATTTTCAGGTGTGAATTATGGGCAAAATTTTGCTTCCCAAATGAAGCCACACAGTTCTTCACCAAAGTTCCAGGATGCTTTGCAGCAAACATTCTAATAGCACATGCTTTAATGAGAAGAAGTTGTTCAGATTACCTGTACCTGATGTTCAATCCCATAAGGTTGGTACAATAAACACTTAAAAAGTTTATTTAAAACACCTTTATTACAGAGAAACACTGACATTATGTTGTTTATAAGGGGCACTATACAATTATTTAAAATTTATATTTTATTTTAAAAAAAATTAAAATTTATTTTTTTTCCTATATATCTACATCTATTTAGGCATTTGAAAGTTATGATGGAATAAATAAACTCATACATACATAGACCATGAAAACATAACACTCCATTTTTTGGGCTGTTGTGTGAAGATAACTCAGTTTGGCATGTAAAATATTAGTTAGAAAAACTAAAACTTTTAATAACAATTAATTCTTTTTGATGCCAAAACTGTACTGTGAGTACTAGTTGACTTTTTATATTAACAATGGTTTGCTTAAGTTTTTCTTATTTTCTTTTAGGATACAACAATAATCTGCCTGAACAAACTGCAGTGTTTGAACCAAGTGGTTCAACAGGCAGTGGTTTGGATGAACAGGCAAGTGCCTGTTCATCCAAAATTTACCCCTTAAGAGAACAGAATGCCAATATCATCACTCCAACAAGTTCATAAATGTTTGTGCGTAACTCCTCAAATCAAGAAGGTGGCTTTTGTGAAAGTAAATTATTGATAAAGAAACTGAAAAGGAGTATGAACAAGGTATATTGATCACAAAAAACTGTAAATCTTTTAAAAAATGAAGCGTTTTTAAATTTTACTTGTAACATTAAAACAGTTTGTGAGCAACATAATTACTAATTTTAAAACATTTCTGACGTCAGCCACAGACATGAATGTAATAATGCATGTAAGAGATATTTTACAGGTCTGTAAAAAAATCTCTTGCATCACCTCAAAGAATTTATTAGATTGTGTAGAAAAAAGTGCAAATATCTAAAATAAATAAAGTATAAATATATTTTTAGAGAAAGATGTTAAAGAGCTCTATAAATTATGACTTCCTTCAACATAGCATTTTGCACAAAGACTTAAATATAATAAGTTACATAATAAACAGTGTCTTCGATATTAGCATTAAGATATACTGTGTATTAAAAAACAGAATGTGTTCTGAAGACCCATGTAAATCTGCACTACAAAGAAAAATGAATTATGCATAAATAAATGTCATCAAAAACAAGAAATATATATATATATATAAAAAACTCCACAACAAATAGCTGTGAGATCTGTAATGACTAGGCGCTCAATGAAGAACTTAACATTGTATTAATTAAAATACTTTATTGTCAAAATTGCATTCAATAGTAGATTATTCTTATATATCTATGTTGCCGTGCGAGCGCCGAGTGATTACAGGACAAGCTTTTTGACTACAAGCTTACACTATGAAAGGTAAACTGTATTTTTTATTTTGAGTGAAGATGTCTGAAATACTTAAACTGAATAACTTTCTGTACTTTCAATTTTCTGCATAATGTCATTTATATTCTTTATTGATCTAAAATTACATATTATCTAATAAACCAAATCCACGCGGCATTTATATTGTATTTTAAAAATATTATATTTATTTGTGTTTAAAATTTGCTGACGTTTGAGATTCATTATCATTACACCCACTTACTTGTGATTTTTGTATCAAATTTCTGGAAATGAATACAACTCATGTTTGAATTCATGTAAATGTATGTCTGTTATAATATATGTTACATAAATGAATATCTAATATGTTGTATTTATTATCATGCGAAATAAAAAAAGTGAAGTACCAATTCATTGGTTTTTTTATGGTTAATTAGACTGCTCTCTAAACATGAATAAATATAGCAATTTATGCACAAGTACCTTTAAAATTACTAGTTTGAAATTCCCGCCCTAGGATTTGCTCACTAGTTCTTTTGGGCAAAACACAGATGGCGCCGGTCGGTAAGAAAAAAATTCCTCCATTTGTATGGAGCCGTAATTCTTCTCTTTGAGTAAAAGTGTTCTGTGGTTCTGTGCTATGGATAGTCCAGGATAGTCTATAGTGTGGCTATTGGATTTATTTACATTATTATCGTAATTGTAATGTAACGTCTTGAATTAACATGACAGGAAGTTCTGTTGATATCGGAGTATTAGAGGAAAAACCTACATGGCTTCTACATCCAAGATTTTTTCCGAGTAAAGTAGGAGGAAAACCAGCATGGCTTGATCTTAAAAATTTGCATGCACCTGCAGAATTAACCTGTAAAAAATGTAATGACCCTTTGGTGTTTTTATGCCAAGTATGTATAAATATATATATATATATATATTATTTTATTGAAAGATTGGAAACTAACTTGTCATGATCTTTTTTATAAAGGTATATGCACCCTATGAAGAAAAAGAAGAGAGTTTCCATCGAACTGTTTTCATTTTTATTTGCCGGAATGGATCCTGCTGTCGTACAAATTGTGCAGACAACTTTTTAGCCATACGCTGTCAATTATCACGCAAAAATGATTTCTATTCATTCGAGCCATATGAAGAAAACGAGAATGAGGTAAGGAAATATATGAAACAAAAAATACTAACTTTTCCTCTATTTTTTTCTTTGACAGATATCATATCAAAAGAAAACACCTATAAAATAAACCCAAAACATAACCATATTTCCATAGTTCAGTAAAAAAAACATAAGTTCACAAGTTGAACAATTAGTTTAAACCATCATTTCATTTTACAGCAATTTTCTATGGCAAAATGGCCCAAATTATGCAATGTCTGTGGATTAAAGGGACCTTCACACTGTTCTAAATGTAAAAAATCATTTTACTGCAGTCGTAAACATCAAATTTTGGATTGGCAAAAGGGTCATAAAGAATATTGTTCAATCCTGCAGGTATGTCACTTACATAATTCTATTATTTGAACATTTTACACAATACAAATGTTAAGCTTGAATTACTGTCTTATTGTTTATTATTGTGGGTTTTGTTTATACTCTATTATATTTTGGATGAGCATAAATGATTTTGGAATTTCTGATAAATGGATTTTTATTACAGGTTGATGAAAATAACAAACTCCCCAATTTTATTGTAACAGAAGCAGGAAAACAAATATTATTTAAAGAATGGGAACTTGTTGTAGATGCAGAAGATGAGGTGTTCATAGTTTTAATTAGTAATATCAAGTGTAAAATGTTGATCATAATATCATATGGATTTCATATACTTTTAGGAAAGCAACCAAAATGTTGATGAACAGCATGAAATGGATAAATTAAGAAAAATGATGAGTGAAAAGAGAGCTGGAACTCTAAGCAACATCAGTGAAAGTGAACTAGAACAGTATACTAGAAAAATACCAGATGATAAACTATTCAATAAGTTCAGTAAAAGAATTTCTCGACACCCTGAACAAGTTTTAAGATATGATAGAGGTGGTAAACCTTTGTGGATAACTGGTAATACAGAAAACATAGTTAGTATACCAAAGTGCCAGTATTGTAATGGTGAAAGACAGTTTGAATTTCAGGTAAATAAAACAATAATCTGATATGCATATATGCTTACTATTTTAAAATGTTATGATTTGTGAAGGAAGTGATAATAAACACTTTCTTAGTATTTTAAAATGTCATGATCTTTTTTCAACATTTACAAGTTTGAAAATTAATAAAATAATAAAACAATTGAACTCATATCCAATCGGTTTGTATACTGCTAGTTTTGGATTTATTGCGGTCATTAATCAGGACGAGTAGGATGAGTTCGCGATTACACACCACCTCACACTGCGCTTATAAACTTGAAAGAACTTATAGCTCTTAACTCACTATGTCTGCTACAAAATCGTTTAATAATCCGTGTCTCGAGTTTCTAAGTTGAGCGGCAGGGCTCATTCTTTATACCGTAGAGGCCACACATCCTACTCTCAGGAGATGGCTGGACAGGCAACACGGCACCCTCACCTACCTTGCAACTCAGGTCCTTACGGGACATGGTTGTCTCGGGAGGTACCTGTTTCGCGAGGCGAAGAGGGAGCCCACAGCTGAAAGCCATCACTGTGACGTATGTGCCGAGGAGACGGCCCAACACGCGCTGGAAGAGTGCCCAGTCTGGACGGAGCAGTGCCGCGAGCTATGCGCTATTGTGGGGCACGACCTCTCGCTGCCAGCCGTTGTTCGCGCTATGGTTGACAGCGAGAGGGCGTGGGGTGTTGTCCCCGCAGTATGCGAGATGATAAAGTCCTCCGGGTGATAACCCGGAAGGAGGCCGCGGAGAGAGAAAGGGAGGCAACTGCCACCCTGGATATCCGCCGCCGGAGAACAGGGCGCAGGAGGCTGGCCTAAGCGCGCAACCTTCCTCTCTGATAGTGAAACCCTGAGCGCCAGGCAAGGCACCCCCATCTGTCGCTCAATATGGGGCTCGTGACATGCGTGCCAATTGCAACCCCCCAAAAAGGCCATCTGTCGCTCAATATGGGGGGATCTCGTGATTATGCGTGCCAGATTTAGTAAGTCACAAAGTTCGATTGTCTGGCCAGCACTGATCCATCAGGCCGCAATTAGCGGTCCGGCCCCAAATCCGACCCTGAACTCATCCCAATATCACTAATAGACATTTTATTATTTTTGAATTGTTTTCAAATCGTTTAATTTTTTTCGTTAGTAATGTCTCATGAAACATTAGATAATATCATTCCTGGAAAGCTCTAGTTTGATTTTCATATGATCATATGTAATCAGTTTAATAAACTTGACAAAGGTGGCACCAACATCTAAATATACTTGTGGTATTGTATTTAATGGTTATTACCCCGCTGTCAGAAACAGTTAAAATCTATATTAAAAAGATACATTTGAATGCAATCCAATTTTCAGGTTATGCCGCAACTTTTAAATTTTATCAATGTTGGCATTGATTTTAATAGTATAGATTGGGGCATATTGGTTATTTACACCTGCAAAGAAAGTTGTAATAATGGGCCTGCTTATAAGGAAGAATTTATTATAAAACAAGATTTAAGCAACTAAACTATTATATAATAAAGCATTGGTTACATAATCAATTATCTTTTGCTGTTTTCTTTCCATAATCCTCAGATATATATGTAAGAAGGTCATTGAGACCACTAAATTCTGTCCTTGATTGAGGAGGATTATTTTTAGGAAGTATGGGTAGCATGTTTCCCATTTTTATTCTAAACTCTTTAAGCTGGAAAAGAAAAGGATATAATAATTCAACCTGTATATGCTAATTAATTATTATAAATTATAGTAAAAGTTTAGAGCAGTGAAACGTTTTCTACTTAAAAAACTCAAACAATACAGTAGCACAGAAAAAAGTAAAGAGTAGACTGTTTACTGTAGATCCAACTGCTGGGCCAAAGCCACCTCTGCATGGTGGGTATTAGTGCATAGTCCACCACAGGACCCCACTGCATATTAGCAAACTTCACATATCTTCAAAATATATTTTTAATTGCAATAATTTAGAAAATATGTAGGTTTCCTCAAGGTTTTCTTCACTGTTCAAAATGTAATAAGTTAGCAATTTAAATTATAATTAACAATGCCATTTGTGCCAACCCTGGAATTTGAACTCTGGTTACTCCAGTTTATTTATATACCAGTTTATATAAATTAACTTAAATATACTCCCACACAACAGTATCATATAAACATAACCAACATTGTTATTTAAATAGTAAATTTAATCAAACATACTTTTATAGAAAAACAGTAATGGCAATATACCATTTTATTGACTTCAATACAAATATAAAATCTTCAAGTGAATGAATCTGCATTAATTTTTAAATAAAAATATAAAAATTTAAACATTTCCATCGTCAACAGTGTGTGTAACTTCTAAATACTTTTTAAATAGATTAGGGTTACCATTTTTTATTTTAAACCAATTTGTAATGTTACTTAAATAGCCTTTGTATAATATCTAGAAGGCACCGAAAGCTTAGGAAAATCACAAAGGCTAAAATCAATTGAATCAAGAAGGAAGTGGTTGTAGGTAGGTGTACCTTATTTTGAAAGACTAGATTAACTTTTGACTAAGTTGTTCAAGGCTATTTACCAAGTTTGGCTCAATTGTTAATAATACATATTGATCAAGTAGAAATATAAGTTTTTCATTTATTTTCTATATATAATTTATCATTACATCCTATAATGAAGTAAGTAACCCCTTTCAATATTTATATACAAATTTTTCAGTCGATATTGCAAGATTTAATATTTTCCTAAAATTTAAATGTTTTCAAGATTGATGCTTACAATTATATAGGCTATGTTTCTCTATCTTTTGAAAATATTGAATATTGGTGTGCCAAAATGAATGTCTTCATTTTAAAATTTTGCCTTGAAAGTCTTATAAAAAAATCCTTACATTTTTAGCTCCAGATAGTTTCCATATACCATAACATAAACACGAAGTACCAGCTATAGCATATAAAGTACCCCATCCAAGTGCCCTCAATGCTAAAATTGCACCTGCATCCGCTAATTCTACACTACTATGTAAACCTGAAAAGATGATCTATGCAATGAAATAGAAGAAAACTGTTTAAGGGTTAAACATCAAAAATACAATGTTTTTACCTTTATTAAAATATTTGGGATCAGCTTTCTTAGCGGTTGTTAAAGTAGCTGTAAAGCCGGCTAGTGCTGAAATTCCAGCTATAGATGCTAAAAAAGCACCACCTGCAATAAATTATTTTATAACTAAATTGTTAACGTACTCATTTCCAATTGTAGTAAAATACTTAACTTTAATACGTAGCAGCCGCTCTTCGTCAGCCATGTTAACACTTAATTAAATTCAAAACAATTCATATATAATACTTAACCACAAATTAAGCATGTTTATTAAAGTTAAGTATAGTTCAATAAACAGTAATCACTAATCACCATAGATGTTCGACATTCGTAATTTCGTTAAAATCTGATCTCGATCGAGCCTCGAATCTCGATAGGTATCCTCGATCAAAATGACAGTTGACACTAGTAGTTGACACTAGTTTAGTGGTGGGCGATACATATCGTATCAGATATGAAAACTAGATATTAGTACAATATCCGAATATCGCGTACTGGCTCGTTCAATATCTATGTATTTTACAATATCTGATATTTCCGAAATCTGATGTAACGTGCTCGCTCGCTATACCGACACGAATCGCGATATCATACGCGTTTGCCACAATATCTGATTTTTAAACAGATTTCGAGAGACAAAGCGTGTGAGATACAAATACTCACTAGTTAGAGCGGGACGGCAAGCAATGCACGATATCAGATATCGAGAGACAAAGCGCGTGAGATACAAATACTCACTAGTTAGAGCGGGACGGCAAGCAATGCACGATATCAGATTTTTAAACAGATTTTGAGCGACAAAGCGCGTGAGATACAAATATTACACAAGTTAGAGCAGTACGGCAAGCAAGGCACAATATCAGATTTTTAAACAGATATTTTGAATAAGTTAAGTAATTTTGAATCTTAAAACTATGACAATAAGATCCGTTTCAATTAAATACTAATCATGGTATCAACGATTACTACAACGATATTATTAAGTATATTTTTATTGTTTTGTTTAGCCTTGAGCCGTAACGGGCGACAAAGCGCGCAGTTAAGTAATTTTGAATCTTAACAGCATGGAAAAAAAACATTTTTAGTTGCATTTAAATACGAATTACGGTATTAACGATGTCTTTAAATTTTGTTTAACCTTGAGCTGGATTGCATTGGTACCTAGCACGTAATAGTAAGGGATGCCAACTTACTACTTAAGAATTTTCTGCCTAAATTAAGGAAGAAAAATTTAAATGGAAATTTTTTAGGAGGTAAATTTTTTGTGAATATTTTTATTCGTTAAATTTTATTCATATTTTTGGAAAAAAAAAATAAAACTACACAAAAAGAAAAATATAATTTAATAGTGCTGTGCTGCTTGGGTGGAAATCAGACCAAGGCTTATGTGCTTTGTGTGTATATTTTACTCAACTCAATTATTTTAAGCGACGTATAAGATGTTGGAATAAATCATTTTTATATTACTTCAATTTCTATTTTTAATGAAATTTATTTTTTTATTATTATTATTATTATTATTTTTTTTTAGAATTCAAGGTGGATACGGGACCGTAAAATATCTAGATATTAAAATACATAGTTTCGAAATCTGATATTTGAAATCGAAATCTGATTCACATACGGTACTCAGAAAAAGCGATACGACCCATCTTTAATTGACACTGACCAGGGGGGTGACAGTGCCATACTTTGAGCTGGTAAAAATATTTTGTATGGAAAGTGGAGCTGTCTATTGTTCAGGGCGTTTTAACTTAGTCGCATAGAACCGCAAATCCTAACTAGATGTCGCTACTTTATCTTAGTGTCATGTTTCACCATTTTTTAATAAAATTAATGATAAATACACTGTATAAATACTTTCAAAAATACAAGTATATTTACCTACGAACAATTACGGTTATATAATTTTATAAGCACTCGTTTACAAAATTATATAATAATTTACTGTTCCAAGATTTAATAACTGCAACATTGTAACCACAGAGTACTTTTGTATATAGGGAAATTATTTTGATTGTAACACTGTTGTCAACCGTCGCCGTCGAAGTTTTTCAATTTTTTACTTTTATTGCGTATTATTTTACTGGTGCGTGCATTTTCTGTCTTGACTTTGATATTTACATTTCCCTTTTTTCCTAATGATTTGGCGTGTTTTCTAGATCTTGATAATACTACTTTTACTGTGAACTCTCTATTTACTACGGACACTGATTCATAACGATAAACCCCGGCTTCGTTTAGTGATTTAAATTGATACACGGAAAATCATTCTTATCGGGCATGTAAATATTTATTTGTAAATCTGGATATTATTCAAAAAAATCTGTAAAACTATTACTAGAAATTAATTTAGCATCATTAAAAATAAAAAGAAATATCTGCGGCGACTTTACAATGTTAAATCACATGATGAAAACTTTTGAAATGGGATAAAATCAAGGGCGGATCCAGGGGGGTGGGTCATGGGGGTCATGACACCCCCTGGGCTGGGTCCAGGACCTAGGTGGACCACTAATAAAAATTGTTAAACATAATATATTTATATTTTTTGCCACAATATTGATTTTATGTAAGTACCTTCAATAATAATTTAAATTAATATAATATTTTTAACCGACTTCAAAAGGAGGAGTTTCTCAATTCGATTGTTATATATTTTTTCGATGTATGTACACCGATTACGTTGAGATTTATGATCCGATTTACGTGATTCTTCTTTAGTTTGGTGTAGAATAGTTGCCATTTTGTCCCATAAAAAATTCCCATAGTTTGGATAAGTAGTTTTCATTTTATGAACATTTTTACAAAATTTTAATGTTTGTCATCAAATCTTGCAAATTAAATTTGATCTACTTCCCGGTTACCGGTTGAGCTGAAATTTTGTATACATGTGTAAATCGCGAGAAAATGCAATATTTTTATGACATGGTGCTGATCTGATGATGGAGCTGGAAGTTGGCAAAAGGAACTTCGCAATGAAACCACAGAGCCTCATCGCGTTCGGGTACATTTGAATCGTATTGACGAGTAGTTTGTCTTTCACTTAGATAAATAAATAAATAAACAAATAAATAAATAAATTAATTTCATAGGTAACCAGGATCTTATGATGGAGCTCCATCTTCAGCCGTCCATGGACATATGCACAGGGTTGCAGATGCGTTTTCTCCTTACAATAAAGTGTGCTCCGGCTACCTCACTCACCAGACAAAACGCAGAATTACTTTACGCCGATCTTCTGTGAGGTTCCTATGATCACTCTGTAATGAAACGACTGAACCCCCTCGAGTTTCGGCTCGTTTGATTCGTCTTGGCGAGTACTTAATTTTTAGATGTTATCAGGGTCTGATCTGATGATGGAGCTGGAAGATAGTCAGTAAACAAACGACGAAACCCTATTCTGTCTAGGCTCGTTTGATTCATGACGAGTTCTTTAGTGCTAGATGGTAACCAGGGTCTAATGACAGAGCTGGAATGTGGCCATAGGAACTAAGTAATTAAGGAACACAACTGCGTCGAGTTTGATTCGTCTTAATGGCTGGACCGTTTTTGACGGGTGGTGAGAGGTGGTGGTTTAGTGGACGTGAGTATGCGACCCCATCTATGGGAAGTAAAGTTTGTTCGTTCCTGTTTGTTATGAATGTGGATTCTGTCTGTGATTAGATGGACGAACGCTGAATAGTATGAATGAATGAATGAATGACTGAATAAATTTTTTTTGTTATTTATGAGCATTTTTTTAACGTGGACGATGAAATTTTTAGTGTACGGCTATTTTAGGAGTTTTCGTTTGGGTTGATTATATATTATTATTAACCCGTGTCCCGATAGTCCCGTCTTAGGCTACTTGTCATTAAAGTGGAGCCAGCGTGCGGAGTAGAGGAATTGAAAAATATTATAACCAATACGACTACATAAAATCTGGTAACGAAGAAATAAATAAAAAGAAATTTCAAAAATAAGTAAGCCTACCAATAGCTACTTAAAAAAATGCTTTACAGGGAGGCTTTTCTAAGTGTATCCATTTTTTTTAATTAAATTCTAGACATAAATAAAGTTATAATAAAAAATGATAAATATTTAAAATGGGTAGGGCCACGCATGTGCTCATGCGTGCGTTTAACTATGGTGTGTCATCTAAGGGCCGTCGAGGTCGCGGTTCGGACCGAAACCCCGATGGCCGTCGACTGTGCAATTAGCTAATCGGTGGCTGGGAGCGGTGAGAACCGCTCCGGAACGCGGGTGTACCTTGTGTACGCGTTGTGTTGGTCTCGCCGTGCTCGGAGGCGAGGGCGAACTAGTGTGTTTGTTGTTGCACTAACTGTGGGTGAAGTGTTTTCCGGCGGGACCCCTGGCGGTGGGTCCCACGTATCTAAGTCCCCTTCCTCGACCGGGTCGATGAGGACGTTTCGCGGGTGACGCTTGTTGACGTTCGCGTTTGTGTCGGGTTGGTAATTTGCTGCGCTTACCACCAGAGGGTCGGGATGATGTTCGGCTCTATCGAAGAACCGTTTGGTTAGGTCTTTAAAATATTCGCGAATTGTCGGGAGTCTGCAATCGCTGTGCAGGTCGACGTTGCGTTGATACCACTGCGCACCGGTTGCGCGGCGGATGAACTTATTTTGTACTATTTGCAACTTGTACAAGCGAGTAGGGTGCGTGTGGGCGAAGGTCATGCATGCGTAAGACATAAATAGGTCGTACGCAGGTCTTATATAATAATAATTTGTGCCTTAAGGGCTTTTTACTTTTAGCGTTGGTTAAATTGTGTAGCCGGCCGGAGACGGATGCGGCTCTATTGCGAACGTTATTAATGTGCGTAGTAAATGACATACGCGAGTCGAACTCCTACGCATTTGACCTTTTTCTCCCAGGGGAGCGGTTGGTCATAAATGGATATTTGCCCCAACTTTCTGCATTGACGAGGGCCATTATAAAGATGTGACGGGTAAGTACTTCGTGTGAAGTGAATCGCCACACTCTTTTCGGGATTTATTTCTATTCTCCATTTGCGGAACCAATCGCTGAGGCGGTCGGCAGCGCTTTGGAGTCGAGTGGTTAGTTGTCCAAGGTTGCGGTCTGAATAAAAGAGCGCCGTGTCATCCGCGAAAAGCGCGGGATTGACGTGGGGGTCTTTAGGTATATCGCTCGTGTAGAGCGTAAAGAGCAAAGGTGAGAGGCAGGAGCCTTGTGGTACGCCGGCCGTGAGGCGGCGGCTTGTGAAGAGGGTGCTTTCAACTCGATATCGAAAAGAGCGGTTCGACAGGAAGGCCCGGATGGTGTGTACGAGCCTATCTGGCACTTTGAGTGTGTACAGCTTGTAAAGCAAGCCGTTGTGCCAGACCTTGTCGAATGCTTTTGCGACATCGAAGAAAAGAGCCCCTGTACTAATATGTTTCGTGTGATTTAGGCCTTTTAGGATATGTTCCTTTAGGCGGAATAGTTGATCGGGACAGGAATGTCTAGCTCGAAAGCCGAATTGTTCCGCCGGCAGAAGGCCGTTGGAAAACACGTGCTCATTGAGCCTGTTTAATAAAAGCCGCTCGTAGAGTTTCCCCAGGCAACTGAGGAGGCTGATGGGACGATAACTAGAGGGCTGGCTGGCTGGTTTATTCGGCTTGCGAATGCCGATAACCGTGGCTTCTTTCCAGTCGTCCGGAAAGGAGCAAACTGAGAGTAAAGTATTGTAAATGGTCGCCAGTAAACAGATAAGCGGCCCAGGGAGAGCTTTAAGAATTTTGTTACTAAGATTATCCTGGATTAGGTGGGCTGTATCGATGTGTTCGCGCGATGGCGTACATTGCTGCTCTAGGTTGTCCGCAAGGCATTCGGCTTTTTCGGAGTCATCTAGGGCTACTGAAGCGCTATTAGGTCGAACTAACGGCGGTAGAGATTCGCGGGGGCCTGCTTTCAGACTGCGGGCCAACCGCCAGTAGGCGGTGTGCGATGGCTCGATGTCCTCTAGGAGTGTCCCACGTTGTATGTCGGTGTTCCGATACACAATCTTTGACTTCTAGCTGAAAGCGTCGAAGTAGGGTTCGGTTCGATTCCGATCGGTATCGGTCGAAAGCGCATTTGGCTGCATTTTTCTGCCTAAATAGCAGTCGCAGGTCGGGCGGAAAGTTAAACCATCGGTCGCCCGACAGTTTAACCGTCCGTTCCGAGTCTGCGACTGTGGAAATGATGGTTTCTCGGAGACTTGCTATCGCTCGATTTGCGTCATCGAACGTAGCTATCGTATCGGGTAGGTCGACTAAGTCCTGGGGGTCCAAGGCCCTGAGTTTGACCTCAAGACGATGCCAGTCCACTACGGATTTGGTCGGAGGGACCGCGCCGGCGTTCTGGCCCAGTTTACACAGGACGGGCCTGTGATCTGAATCTGATCTAGTTCATGGATTGTCTTTATCGACTCGATGTCGAGCGAGACCTCCTTGAATAACATGATATCTAGGATACTCGGTGTCGTGTGTTGGTAGTTGTCCACCTAGTGGGAGTCGCAGGAGCAATTATGCCAAAGTTTAAATTATCGGATAAGCTAAAGAGATGCTTTCCGTTGTTATTTGGGATGCTGTGGATGTCCCATGAGCCATGTTTGCAGTTTAGATCTCCTGCAATCATCACGGAAGGGCCTAAGTTGAGTAGCGTATCTAGGTCGCTTTGTAATAAGGTTTTGTTCCCCGAGAGGTAGGCTGAGACTAGTACAAGCGGCCTATGGCCGGTGAGCGCTAACCTACACGCGGATGCCTCTATATGGCTTAGCTCAGGAATGTCGAGCGGGCTACAGTGCAAGGACCGTTTGTAATAAATTAAGGTGCCTCCCAGACGATTTGCTAACAGGTCGTGACGGACTATGTTGAAGTTTGCGATTCTGGGATCGCGAACACTAGGTTCACTAAGGTCTCTTGCACTAGAAAAATATCTACATTATAATCGTTGACCCTTAATGCCGTTTGCGTTCTCTATTCTCTACGGCTCGGTGGGGATGCACTACAGATGCCGTATGAATTAAGTAGTAAACAAACGTTTTATTATCTATACCTACTAATATTATAAAGAGGAAAAATTTAATTTATGTTTTTATTAAAGTATGCATTGAATAGGCTCGAAACTACTGAACCGATTTGAAAAATTCTTTCACTGTTGGGAAGCTATATTATCCCGGGATGTTACAGGCTATATTATATTTTCAAAAAACTAGGAATCCTTATTAAAAAATCAATAATGCGAAACCATCAAAAATGCGTCGTAATGAGGAATATTTACAGGAAACTGAAAATCGTCTTACAAGTCTGAAGCCCGGTTTCTGAAACACTGATCATCGTAGATGTCAACTAATTAGCCGTCAAATGGCTTTTCAAATTTCATTTTAGTTGCCAAAAGGACCGTTAAACTCTCTGAATTGACCAGAATGATCTTCTAATGATCAATCCAAAGAGTTTAACCATCCTTTTGGCAACTAAAATGAAATTTGAAAACCATTTGACAGCTGATTAGTTAACATCTACGATGATCAGTGTTCCAGAAACCGGCCGTTAGATAGTCAAGTAGTGTTTACAGCGGCTTGAACAAAATAATCTATACAGATAAATAAAATTGGAGTGTCTGTTTGTAATATTAAATAACCGCTTCTTACTAAAGGCATAATGGATGTATACACGGTACATATACCAAAATTTTTTTTTACAATTTTTGTCTGTGTATTACGGCTAATATCTGAAACGGCTGGACCGATTTGGACGGGACTTTCACTGGCAGATAGCGACGTTTTTAGCAGATAGCTTTTTTTATTTTAAATTCCACGCGGACGATGTCGCGGGCACAGCTAGTCTAATATATAATATTCTCGTGTCACGGTGTTTGTAATTGAACTCCTCGGCTCGGCCGATTTTCGTAAAATTCATTCTGTTTTAATTCATTGCATTATTACAGCGACTTATTAGGGTGCCATACCTCCTCCAGACTCTGCTGCCTGTCCATATTTCACCAGGCTGTATCTCATGAGCCATACATAAAACAGTTAGACAGTTGAAATTTTACAAACGATGTATTTTTGTTACTATAACAACAAATAAAATATAAACCAAAAAAATATATATAAGTGGGGCTCCCATAAAACAGACATGTTTTTTTTTTTTTTTTGCAGTTTTATAGATAATGTTGACAGTAGTAGTGTTTTTTGACAAATTGTTTCGAGTGAAAATTTCAACTGTCTAATCACAGTTCATGAGATACAAGCCTGATGACAGATGAACAGACAGAGAGCAATCTTATTATAAATTTAGGGTACCGTTTTACCCTTTGGGAACAAAACCCTAAAAAGGGTTTGTACATAAACAGCACTTGTAGTCTTTCAAATTTCGACCAGTCAAATTGTTTAGACCATAAATAATGAATGTTTAATGAAACCATTTTTGTCAGATTTAATGTTGAATATAAAATGTCCACAAGTACATGAAACATACATTTATGAAATAGTTCCAATCTACTAAAGCAATGTGAGTCGAAATAAAGACATGTATAGCTATTAAAGTAGACACAGCCATCATATTATCTTTATAAATATAAAGAGCTATAAAATGTTTAGCAGTTTTGGATGTATCACTAGTTAATAGATTATTAATTCATTCATTTAAGTTTATTTTCTTGTTTTGGAGCTTATATATAAATAACTTAACAAAATAACTGACAAAAAGAAAAGTCACATAGCTAATTTAACTTACTATTGTTTTGTTTTAATGGAAGCTAATATAATACAATTAAAATTTTAACCTTTACATCATCCTTATAAAACAGATACAGTATTAAATACATATTGTAAATAGCATTAACTAATATTTACAAGTCCCTGAAACAACTATACACTTTATTAAATTATTAATAATTTAATATAAGGGATAAATGGACAGGCAACAGTTTCAACATTCATTCCGTTTGAACTTCTTATTTGATTCATTCACTACATCTTCAAGTTTATTTATCCGTCTAGCTTTGAGAAATATATTACTGTCACTGTCACTAGCATTCTGACGAATGCAGTTCACACTGGATACATTCTGATTATGTACACCATACTTTTTATCACCAAGAGTTTTATTTTTATTAACAATGTAAGTGTTATTTATGTCTTTAACCAAATCACTTTGTGACTTAATAGGAATAAGAATTTCATTTTCACCTTTCTTAAAATATTCTTGTTTAATTGGTACCACCAATCTATTTTCAGAATCACTTGATAGCCTTGTAGCTTTTCTTAAATGGATTGTTTCAGAGGAATCTGAGAAGTTGCGTTTCACTAATAGTTCACCAGTAGGCATCTGTTTGACGATTGTGACCATTGGTTGCTCAGGACCTTTACCATCTATTTTCGTCAGTTTACTGGAATTTCCTTTATCACCTTCTGTTTCATCTTGCTGCTCCTCAGGCTCTATTAATTTACCTGCAACCAAAATAGCAGTACATTATTTATTGCAAATTAAAATTATTGACTATACTTATTACTTGCACAAAAATGTGATAACTACCATTTAATGTTGGGAATGTGATGTCAGGTAAATTCAAATGTGAGTCTGGATTAAATTTGTGCATTAAAGATTTTAATAGGTTAGAAATTTCCTCTCGTTTACGTGTAACAACAATTTCATCAAACCAGTTAGCCAGCTGCTTTATTGGTAATGAGTAATCTAGAATGGGATCCTGTAAATTAAATACATGATTAAGAAATACAATAGCATAGATTAAACAAAGAATTTTGGTATTATAAATAAAATATTTTCATACCTTAAAAAATTGTTCTACATATTGCAGCAAGTATAAACCACAATCTGTAAAATTATTTTGTTGAGGTATTTTTGGGCAGCTTCCTTTGATATTGTCTTTATTAAATATTTTATTCTTACATATCTGTAAATTATAACTATATTTATTAAACATATTCAAACTGCATAAGACATTTTTAGATATTATTAACCTACTTTTGCTTGATATTCACATGTGAGGTAGTCACGCAGAGTAGCAACAACTCTTGATCTTGAGGCACCAGCCAATGAGTCAAATATTAATATACACGGTCTGAAAAATTTGATTGTGTGTCAGAATTATACAATTCATAGTCAAATTTAAGATAATAAAAAGCTAACTCACTGCTTTATAGGTTCATTTTTGGCTAAAGGTAAGAGTTCATTTTTTTTGTCATTTTTCTCTGCTTCATCTTCATCCGTATCACATTGCATGTCTAAATCACTTTCCTAAAATATGTTCATAATATATAAGTAATATGAATTATTTATAACTTAAAAAAGATTTTAGTTCCAAGGCATAAAAATCACTTCAAGAACTTTTAAATTCCAGCTTTAGGTCATATAATGTAATATTTAAGACTGACTTTTGCCAATGAAATATTGTAAAACAACTTAGTTCTTAACTGATGACTGCATGAAGCCAAAGTATTATTACTTTGAACTTATATTTAAATATCTGCAGTTACCTCTGCTTCGGCTTCATCTCGCTCACTAAGATTGTCTGAGTCACAATTTAATGTTAGCTGTTCTTGCTTTGTAAGAGGTGTAATTGTAGTATTGCCTATTTGAATAGAAGACCGTCGTTCTGAAATTAATATTAGGTTAGTACTGCTTCCAATGGTAGAAAATGTTTTTACACTGTGTGAACTGGCTCTTGGTTTTCTCATATTCATTTAATTATTAGAATTAGCAAGAAGTTGATATTAAAATGTGGTAAAGAGTGTTAAACTTTCTTCCTTGGCCTCAGCTGAAGTACATCAAGAAGTAATCCCATTCATGAATATAAATTACCTAATATTCATCCTTTAAATTTTTCATGATAACATTGAAACAAATTAATGATACTATACTCATCTATGGATTTTATCGTGTTTTAATTTTGATTTTTCCCAAAGTTTCGAGCCCTTTCCAGCATTCATGGTCACACGGGACAGACGGGACAGAGTTCGAAAAGTCGGGAATTAGAAAAGGAGTGAAATAAAACATACTACCTTTTTTTTTAATTTTCTGAGGTGTCACAGCTCTATTGTCAATCATACTTTTACAACCCTCTAAACTGGGATAACAAATAATAGCCACAAACCAATGACAATTTTCATTTATAGGAGTACTACAATAAAGTCTTTTTCAAAAATGTTAACATTTTTTGTCCATGTTTTTACTCGGGCATGGCGCTTTTGTGCTGGAGTCAAGCTGCTGTCCCATTCATGGGGATTAGAACTTTTGTTTACTTTACTTGGTTTGGTAGTTAACCTTTTATAAAAGAATGTGCTAAAAATATGAGTCTTTTCTCTCTGACCATGTGTTAATATATCATGGACCAAGTGTTTTAAATAAAAATCTATAATAACATCATTCAAAAATTGATCCTGAGCTAGGCACATGTAGTCTTCTGTATTAATTGGTATACCTCCCTTACCAGGTGGATAAATTAAAATCTGCCTTATTTCTGCAGCATTAGAGCTGAAATTCAATACAATTAATAATTAATAAATTATTTTACATGATCTTCATTAAAGTAAGTCATCATTTACTTGAGAAATTACCTTTTATTTCCAGTAGCACTGGAAGCACTTATAGATCTAGTTGCTAATTTTGCAACACTACCACTATCTTTAGGACATGTCCTAACTAAAATATCATTAGCTTCGCGGGCATTTAGTTCATCCATTACCTTACCAAATAAAGCTTTTAAGGCAATTTTTGCTTCATCTGTAATGCACTCTGGCAACAATGTTATCCTTTTAAAAGGATCTATAACTGACATAGGATTGTAGTATGGGCCTGTAACAGATGACATACTGTAAAATCAGAAATATGCTCCAATATTAATATTAAAAGTCAAATTGCAATTTCAAATAATCAGAGGTTAGATCAAACTATGACAGAGTATTAATTGGCATATTTTGTTCTAAAATTTATGCTAATTATAAAAGTCATATGCTATCTTTTATATCGCAAAAGATACCCATAACTAATATTCATGTATGGCTGTAGAAGAGGCAAGGATGTAACATGGATGAACACAAATGGTCACCCATCCATGGGGGTAACAAGGCCTCACAGAAGATGGATGTAAGTGGAAGTGTTATTGTTTGGTCTTTCATCAGGTGAGTGTGTTACACAATTACACATCCTGGAAATCGTCTACACTGCAACCACCCAGCTACGACATTCCATTCTCATGAGATTGCTTATTCCATGCTACGTGCCCTCGCCCGTAATCCCACGGATACGAAGTGGTTGCGCAACGCAGGTGTTGGACACCGGGACCGTCGGAAACATCGCAGCGAGTGTCACTTTTGTCTCTAACATCAAGCAATTGTCACCTCCCTTAGAAATGTAGTTAACTTGTAACTTTTATATAATAAAATAAGTAGTTTTAAGTTTAACTTTGCATTTTTTTGCATCCTCCGGCCGCAGCCTTCGTAATTAGTGCATAAACAGCCCACTCTTTTCAAATTTGGTAAATTATCTATTACACCAAACAAGTATTGATGTCCATAGCCGGCTGTAATTACTTAACATCCGATGAATCATCTGTTTGACAGTGAAATTTTCATATAAAAATAAAAAGAAATTTCTGCCTACCCCACTGTGGGAGGTGTATGTGTTACAGGTATAGGCAGGTGGAAAAGATAATCCAAGATGTTATTGGAGAATACTCACCAGATTCCTCTGTCATATCTAACGCTTTTCTTATATAAACTCCACATTTGCTCATTGTATACAAAAAAATAACTGGTAGTCCTTTTCCAAAATGGACTAATATTCTGACAACCTCTTTCAATTGTATTTGCAATGCTACTTCTCTAGATTCATTTTTAAGGGAGGGTGCAACAATTTTAATACCTTTACATGATATGTATACCTGGAATCGATAAGTTTGCAATTTAGCAAGTATTATCAGCAAAATTAAAAATAAAAGCTATAATGTTTTGAATTTTGGTTCAAATACAAAATTGTATATTCACTTACCTTTTCTTTGGGTGTGTATCTATATGATCCAATTCTAATAGTACGGCAGTTAAGTGAAGTAATAATTCCTTGTAAATTGTTTGGATTAATTTCTTCTCGACTTCCATCTAAAATTAAATATGTGTAAAATGTTAACAAAATCCTCTTTATGCATGACAGTAATAAATAAGTAACATGGAACAAATATTTCTTAATCAACACCAATTTAAAATTATTTAAATAGGTGCATATCGTTGTCGAATCCTTGTGCTTCGGGGAATAATAATATACATTAGAGAGATGTTTCACAATTATATTAAATGATGATTAATTTTAACATTTTGAAAGAACGACTTCAACATAACTAATATACTACTAACTATAGCCTAACACAGAAGTTGAAGTTCATTCTAAAATGTTGATGAATATTAAATAACTATTTTTTACGTGTACGTTTATTATATAAATAATTTATTAAACAACCTTTAAAAAATCTCAATAAACAAAATTATTCAAAAGACTTAATGCGGCACAATATTCGAGATCTTTAGAGGAAAAAATGTTCATAACCTTTAAATACATAAATTAATAAAAAAATATTCTAAACAAAACCTTTCTCAAATTTAAAAGTACCTTTTTGGCTTTCAGAACTGCAACTTTCAAACATATTTGTACTAAAAATTTTCATGAATGCGTTACAATGGCAGTAGCTTACTACCGAGTATCAATATCGAACTGTGGTACAGATAACATAACATATGCACAGTAACTACAGCAGCATGGCCAAAAAATATAGTATATAAAAATATCGATATTTTTCCATACAATTATTGACACAAACCGTCGATATTATTTCAGACTATCGAATTTGTGTAAATTTCGATGTAATTTTTTAACAACTTTGGTTTCATGTTTAATGTTACTAGAATCTAAATACTCCTTGTATGCTCCTCGTGCATTGTTAACTTTAAAAACTCTTCAACAATTTACTTCATGTCTATTCTATTTTTAATAATTATTTTGAATGGTTTGAAAATATTTATGTGAAAAATGACGATATATCGATTTCGTTCGATAATTGTCGATACGTTTTTAAAATATCGACACGCATGAAAACGCTCGGAAAATTAGCTATCACAGCAAACCATTATAATAGGTTGGGGAAAATTTCTTCCATTTCATATAAAAATTCAAAACAGTTTTTTAGTGTTATAAAGTTTATTTACATTTAACTAAAGTATGTTGATGCCATTTTGTTCGATAACTTTCTGCCATCTTGTAGGTGACATGATCCACATGGACATGATCCCATTTCTATAGAAATTCTGGGGCTTCAGATCAAAAAACCGCGAAAAGTGATTTTGGCAGTCCTCTCGTGATGTTAACCTGACGCCTAAAGAATTCTGAAGAGGCCGGAACAAGTGGAAATCTGAAGGTGCAAGGTCAGGACTATACGGCGGATGCAATAACACCTCCCAGCCAATCTCTCTTAATTTTTGCTGAATGGCTAAAGATCTGTGAGCTCTAGTGTTATCACGATGAAAAACCACACACCTTCTGTTGATTAATTTCGGCCGCTTTCCCTCAACTTCTTGCTTTAATCTCATCAGTTGTTCGCAGTATAGTTCAGAATCAACAGTCCGGCCTGGTAGTAACAGCTCATAATGAATAATGCCTTTCCAATTCAACCATACACACAGCATTATCTTGTTGCGAGTTAACCCGGGTTTTGCCAGAGTCTATGAAGCCTGACCAGACTTTGACCACGAACTTTTTCGCACGTTCTTGTCGTACGTGATCCACTTTTCATCACCAGTTATCAGTATCAGGTTTTTCAAAAATGGTTCGGTTTCATTACGTCGTAATAAAGAATCACAAATAGGTTACACGTTCAATAACAGAGTACACGGTTCATTAGGTTTCTTTCAGTGAGTTCATGAGGCACCCAAATATCGAGATTTTTTCTGTACACAGCTTTTTTCAAATGCGCCAAAACTGTTTTGTGGTCAATTACCAGTTCTTCAGTTACATCGAAACTCCTGATATGCCGATCTTGCTCCACTTTATCAAAAATGGCATGCATTTTATCCGTAACAGGGCGCCCAGAGCGAGGTTCATCTTTGACATTAAAATTTCTGGATTGAAAACGCTTAAACCAAATTTGTGCTACTCTCACAAACACTGCACTAGATCATAAATATCACAAATTTTTTTCGCGGCTTACTTTGCATTTTTACGTTTTTAGTAGTAAAATTTTAAAATGTATCTGTTGTAGTATTATAATTAAATGATTAGGTTCACCAATGAAATTGCCGTTCTTCAGTACTGGCCATTTCAAATATAAAAAGTTTTGATTTTTTTATGCGAAAAGTTGTCAAACGAGCAGACGGTTCACCTGATGGTAAGTGAATACCGCCGCCCATGGACATCTGTTACACCCGAGGGTTACAGATGCGTTGATAACCTTTTGAAAATTGGGCTCCGGCTACCTCACTCACCAGACGAAACGCGAAATTATTTGTCATACTTCCACTTTACGCTGGTCTTCTGTGATGTCGTGGTACTTACCCGGACGGGCCTGCCCATTCGTGCAACAGCCGAGGTTGCTGCGTGGCCCTACCACCGTAAAAATTATTATTGGCTGTGAATTCTCAAATTCAAATTATTTGTTTTTTAAAAACATGAAATTCTTTTTAAAATGTCAGTTTTTGTTTATTGATTTTCATTTTCATTACATTGGAACATTTTTCGTCATAATGGATACTTTAAAAATTCGTATAATTATGAAATAAGAGTTCCGTCGTGACACCAACGCGGCACCAATGCCACGTTACATCAAAAACGTTTACGGAGAGAACTTTACAAACGAACGCAAAACCCGTTATTGGTTTGTCCGGTTCCGTTCTGGAAATTTTGTCTTGAAAAACGAACCTCGTAGTCGTCCGGACATTTTGGTCAACAATGATGAATTAAAGGCGATTGTGGAAGCTGATGATAGTCCGAGCTAGCAGCAGCTTTTGATGTTAGCATCAAAACAATATTGGTCCATATGCTAAAAATTGGTAAAATAAAAAAGCTTGATATACGAGTGCCCCACCGTTTTGTGACATGGATATTATGAAAAATGGAATCTGTTCGACAATCGAAAGAAAGTTGGTTAGATCCTGGTTCAGCACCGAAGCAATGCCCTAAACGAAAAATGTCACTGTTTGGTGGTTTGGTGGTTTGGTGGCGTTGGTGTGATTCGTCACAGCTTTTTACAAAACGGCATGAGCATCACTGCGGATGGGTACTGTAAAGAACTGAAGACAATGATGGAGAATCTCGCACATCTACAATCAGCTTTGGTCAATCTGTCATCCCCGCAGCTCCTTCACGACAACGCGCGACCGAGTTGGGGTTGGAAGTTCTCCCTCATCCGCCATACTCATTACCCAGACTATTACTTTTTCCAAAATTGGACAACTTTTTAGTGGGAAAATAATTCAATTCCCGAGTGGCAGTACAAAATGCCTCTGAAAATGCTTTTGTTGCCGGACGGGGCCAGTTGATTTTTACAAGATGGGCATCAATAAAATACTGGGTGATTACTTTCATCATCATCATCATTTCAGCCTGTTGGAGTCCACTGCTAAACATAGGCCTACTTTGATTGCATTGATTACTTTGAATAACAGAAATAAAAGTTTTAAAAAAACTAACTTGTTTCATACAGAACGGCAATTTCATAGGTAAAGACCGAATATATATTTATATATATATATATTTATTAAAAAAAATATTATGTTATTGAGTTACTTACAGACTTATGGGATTTTCCTAAAATAGCATCCGTTATTCTGTTTTTAGCACTAAACGTTTACATTATTCATTAAATTGGATATTTGTATTTGTATTTTTACTGCCGGCGAAAAATTTGAGACCGCTTGTAAAAATCTTTGTACCCTATAAAATATTTCAAATGTACATATGTTAATGTACATATGATAATTTAAAGACCTGCGTATTCTATAAATTGAGAATTTTTGAACATTTTTAAGTTATCGTCCGCTAAAGGTCTATCGTTTCAAAACATCAACGAGTTCCGCGCTACTTGCTAGGTGATGGTCATTGTAATATGTTCATGACATGCTCAATACCATTTATTTTGGTTTTGTTTCACGTTAAGGCGCTGTATGCAGTGAATTTTTAATTATTTGGGTGGTGAATGAGGAAGCGGAGGAGGGACGCCGCTTAGCAGCGCGCAGCGCGCGGGTTTCGTCAACGCGCCGCTAGACCAAGTCATTCATTACCTAGTGTGTGTGTAGTGATGGACCGTAGGATACTATCGATAGACTCATGGAAGGCTTTCGAAAATGTACACAAATGATCCCTATAATATATTTATAGACCATGAATGTATTTTAATTTTATATTAATAACAGAATAATAATAAACAAACAAATATACAGTATGAGAAAGCAATGAACCATTTTAGAAAATCTTCTTCCTGTTTATTATTATTTTTTTAATTAAATTGATTAAAAATACATCTTAAAGTCAAATAAATTAATAAAGGCAGATTACTTATAACTATTATTTTTTGTTTTTATGGTTTATATTGTGATTTTAAAGAAATGGCTCATAAAATTTTTGCAGAAATGACGAATACAACTTTTTTTATTACATTTTTTTTATATATTAGGAATTTTAATTTATTCTTTAAATGTTCATGACTTACTATGTTGTATTACTTTTTCAACTAAAATGAAATTTAAAAAACTATCGATAAAATCCTTATTTGTATCGATAAACGTCAGCAATTATAACTAGAATCGAAATTTTGTCACTTTGCACAGACCTCGCCTAGCCTGTTGGTCCGAGCGTCATACACAAAGGTAAACTATTGCTGTAGTCCCAAGTTCAAACCACTCATTGAGTGGAGTTGTATTTTTCATATTATTTTCACTTTTAATTTGTTAGCCAACTAATTATTTTGTTTTTATTTTATAAAATGGCTCAATTTGGGAAATAAACAAATTATAAAATAATTATTTTTCGTGTATAAGATAAATTTTCGTTTTAGGGTGAACAATTAAATAAATTAATAAAAAAATAGATGACGTTTTCAAAATTTTAATACTAAAAGTTGCTTTATTTACTGATAGATTGTTCTCAAACTGTTTCAACTTTGAACAAATACAATAATATTTCGTTGTAATTATTTATGAAAATAAAAAAATCAACAATAATTAAATGGTAATTAAGAAATACTTCCAAATAAGAAAATCAACAATAAGTATGTATAGGACTGATAGAACAATCAATCACGAGATAAGACATTGAAATTATGCTTTAAATAAATTAATTAACAACTGTTAATACATACAAATAATTTATAAATACGAAATATGTGAATATATATTTTTTAGTTTCGTGTTTTCGAAGGTCTAATAAAATTAGAACTCTCAATAATAAATAAATACCAAACATATTTCGTAACGGTGAGCGGGCGATGAGCAGCATAAGTCCGTCTAGCAAGGCGCCTCAGCGCTCTCTGTTCAACGTGTGGAGTTAGAAGAGAACCGAAACAACGCCGCGGTGGCGCGGTGTTGTGGCCATCGCGTTTGAATTAATTTTAACGAATTAAATTAATATTTACAAATATCTTACTTCAATCAACAAATTAAGACAACAGTCCTTTTTATTAATATATTCTACGCCACTGATATTAATTTCATTAGGATTTGTTCATTTATTATATCTATTTTTTTATTTGAATTTCACGTTTAAAGTAGGTTCGTGATTTTTTTCTATCGAGAAAATATATCGACAATATGTTTTGAAAACAATGGTCCATTAGAATGTAAGATCAAAATTAACATATATTTTTTTGCTTCTATAAAATGTATAGATTTTGTTAAAAATTTTTTTGAAAACCCTATTTTTACTGCATACAGCGCCTTAACCCAAATTCGGGATTATTATACCTTCCTCAAACATATTTATTACCTGAGTTTTCATCGAGGTAATCTTTTTTTATCTTAGTTAGTCTAACCTTGTCGTTGTTACGATGAAGGCATTTTAAAATGAGAAAACTGCGCAAGGTTAGCGGCGAAACTCGTTCTGCCATTGCCTCTCAACTTATATTGAAGAAGACTTGTGTTCATAACACAATAACCCGATACAAGGAAAACGGTATTATTCAAGATCGTTCGCGACGGGAAAAGCCATTTCTAACAAAGATAAAATAACCGTCCTTACCAACAAGCGGAATAGACCCCTAAGCACCAAAATTTCGAGCAGTTCGAATCCATGGGCGAATCGCACCAACGAACCCCGGCATTGAATGGGGAAGCCAATAGCTTAGCAACTGCGCTATTACCATTACTGATATAAAATTTTAAATCGTTTTCTATACAGCATGGCGTTACAATCGCGACAGTAAAAGAACACGTTTCTAAAGCTACTTGCCAATAATCAACAAAAAATACAAACATTGAAAAAAATCCATAATTAAAAATAAAATTTTTCAAACAAAGTAATTAAATAATTAAAAAAAACAAAATTTGTAACACCCTATACAACTACAACTGACTGATTCATACATTTAGTCTTTTTCATTCGTTGCCACATCGTCGCATTACAAGTCTCTCCTTCTAATAGTATGTTTTATCTCTGTTAAATTTATTCAAACAATTCATATGGTTTGTGACCTTTACAGATCAACTTTACGTTACAGTTTTATACGTAAGGTTGTTCTAAAATTATTTGTTTATGAAAATTTAAGAACTCGTTAAATATTGATTAAATATCAAGTATAAGAAAGTAAATATTTAATACAATTTAAAAAAGATATCCTTTATATGTGTGTTGATTAATGGTCGCGTTAGTAGCGCCACGTTGTATATAGTGCTACAAAAGAGACAAAATATGTTCAAGGGCCAAAATAAGTTACATATTACAAAATAACATTTTTAAATAACATTTGAAAGTGTTAATGTTATCAAGTAAATCTATAATGAGAATTGTCTTCTTAATGAGAACATGATTCTTTGAGAAGAGAATTTTCTTCTATCTGACATAACACTTACAAAAAAATATATACCCAAAAAAATTATAATAAATTACTTACCATCCATCTGGTCCATGCCAATACCGCTGTCTGGGGTCCCACCTTCAATCTCACTTAGAGATGGTTCTTTTACATTTATAGTCTGTTCATGCTAGAAAATTTAAGCATTTTATAGAATTTAAGTAATTTGTGTTATATATACATATGTAGTGGTAGGGTCATTTAACAGCCTTTGCTGTTGCAGGCATTCAGGCAGTCTTAGTTAGGAATATCCACTCTCACCATGGCCCTTCAGAAAGTGCCATGAAGTGAGGCAGGTCGCAACCCCATTGGTTCGCCAAATGTCAATGGCATTGCTTGCCAGATACTAACATAAAAAGTACAATTAGAAAAAAATCACTCATAAAAAGAAATCTCCAAGGTTGTTCGGTGTCATGATACAAATATATAATCTACATCATAAAAATAAATTTTGTGGAGGAGTCAAACCAAAAAGTACACCAAAAGCTCCACTCTGCAGCTGTATCAACCAATAATAATAATATTGGTGTAGAAAATGCCAATTGTAGACTAGGCACTTACTTTTACAATGTTTTTCGTTTTCTTATTAAAATTAATTGAAAACTTAAATAAATTATGAACACAGCTAAAACATAATCGTGAGTGATACAAATCTTAAAAAGATGATCTGAATAATGCTTTGAATGCTCTGAAAATGTAAATTAATTCCACATTTAATATTTAAAGTTTTTTTTGTTTTAAAATTCATAAACATGGTCATGGAAAATCTTACCTGATTACTTAGCATAGAGCTGTTTGAGTCTTCTTCATCAGAACTCAAAGTCAATATGACAGGCTCTGGGTCAGGTTGCTTTCCCCTCGGTTTTCTTACTCTTGCTGGTTTCTTATCCTATTTAAATTATAAGGAAAAAATAATAATTTTAATACGAAATAAATATAGTAATTATACAGGGAGGCTTTTTTAGTGTATCCATTTTTTTTAAATTAAATTCTAGACATAAATGATATTATATAAATACACAATTCATTTATTTTACGCGCGAACATTCATAACTAACACGCACACAAGTTCGTTTCAAATATATACGACGCATTTATGAATGACTACCGCATTGTCAACAAGTTCTATTTTTTTGTCGATTGAATGGCAATTTTTTTGAAAAAAAAAAAAACTTTGTTTTTAGTTCAATTAACGATTAAACTACCGAGTCTGAACCTCCTGTGTGAATTTTGGCACCTTTAGAAAAGCCACCCTGTATAATAGAGATGACATTATCAGTTGAACTTACATTTTTGTTATTGATTGTTTTCACTGTGGTCTTCAATAAATTTAACTTTATACCATCGGTACTGATGCTGTAACAATACATAAACATTAACACTGCAAATTATTTTTCCATAATATTTTACTATTGAGTAGATACTACACTTTGATCTTAGCCAAAAGGCCGAGAAGCGATGGTAGGGCCACGCAGCAGCCTCGGCTGTTGCACGAATGGGCAGGCCCGTCCGGGTAAGTACCATGACCTCACAGAAGACCGGCGTAAAGTGGAAGTATAACAAATACTTTCGCGTTTCGTCTGGTGAGTGAGGTAGCCGGAGCCCAATTTTCAAAAGGTTGTCAACGCATCTGTAACCCTCGGGTGTGGCAGATGTCCATGGGCGGCGGTATTCACTTAACATCAGGTGAACCGTCTGCTCGTTTGACTTTTCGCATAAAAAAAAAAAAAAAAAAACTATTGAGTATCATGTCCAAAAATTTTAGATCTAAAGCTTTTGTTTCTCAATTATTTAATTGTATATCAATGCATATGTATGTTATGCAAGAGACCGTAAAGAATTTAATATCTTGCAACACTTCAACAATTATTTGATATTATTTTTGTATTCAAATAATTGGGTATTTCAAAAGTGGATTAGAGAAAATATTAACTTAGTGACAGTGCAATACCGTTTTTAATTAATTTAAGTTATTATTGACACTTGTAGCCACCTACAATACATGTTCAGTTGCACCTGCACCCTTCAGTGGGCCCTCAATACCTTACACACCAAATGAAATGCAAAGTTATACTTCCACATCACACCGGTCTTTGAGGCAGTGGTGAATGTGAGAATAACAACAGAAGCTGTGTGGCCCAAACAAAAAACTTTTTCGCACAAATCCTAGTAATGTTAATGGAGGACATTAGCAGGTTTTTTTTAATTTAGCAATTTCTTACTTCTGTTTATCTAAGACAGTCTTCTCTGGCTCTTTCTTTTTTTGTTCTATTTTTTTACTTGCTATGGGCACACTTTTAGGCTCTTCCGTAAATACTCTTTTACATCTGAAATAAGATTAATAGTGAATTATAATTTTCAATGTCATATCTTATTGTATATTAAGAAACGAAAAATATCTGTTCAGGGTGTGAATGATTTAATGAGGTATCTGAGAAAATTAAAAAATAAACATGTTGATAAATCACGTTTACTATTAATATATTAATTATATTTACTTAGAAAAAGCTCATTAATATAATAATATGAATGAAATTTTAACTTAGAAATGGTTCCTTGAAAAAGAACCCATTTTTTCTTATTGTGTTAATTTCTCATTTTTTTAATTGTATTTGACCATTATGTTAGAAAATCTCTGAAATCAGGAAGTTAATTTGAAATCAGTAAGCCAATATGAAAAATCAATCTCACCTTTGGCAGCGACTAAAATCAAAACCAGTATAACCGCAGGATTTACATAATGCCAACATGCCGTCGACATATCGTGGAGGTGGTGATCGCTGCTCAGGAGATTCTGGACTATTACCTACTGCAAAATGTTTATGATTAAATAGATCATGCAAATACGTGTATGGGCATATTTGTTCCAAGTGTTTAAATTTTTTCTTTTAAGTGAGAAAGTGGCAAACGAGCTGGCGGTTCTCGTTATGTTAAGTCATAACAGCCGCCCAGGGACATTTTCAACACCCGCAGGATTGCAGATGCGTTGCCATCTTTTAAAAAATTGAACCTCGGCTCACCTCACCAAACGAAATACAGAAGTATAACACTTCTACTTTATGTCGGTCTCCTGTGAGGTGGTACTTACCCGGACGGAACTGCCCATTCGTCAACGACGAACACTAATGCGTGGCCCTAGCACATTGTACTTATTTCAAATGAGGGTGAAAAAATATGTTTTTTAAGTGAAAAGTTGTCAAGCGAGCAGGCGGTTCACCTGATGATAAGTGAATACCACCACCCATGAACATCTGCTACACTCGAGGGTTGCAGATGCGTTGACATCCTTTTGAAAATGATTTATGGACTCTGGTTAAAAAAGACGAAAAGCGAAAGTAATATACTTCCACTTTATGCCGGTGTTCTGTGAGGTTGTGGTACTTACCCAGACTAGCCTGCTCATGCATGCAATAGCTGAGGCTGCTGCGTGGCCCTACCACAGGTACTAACTAACATGTCTAACAGAAATAGCAAAATGCGAGCAATTTTATTTCTTAGTGTAATGCTTTTAATATTTACTTTCTTTATCAACCAACAGATAGTAGATGTTGTATGTTATATAGTCTTTTTTATGTACATAAATTAAAAATAAAATTTTATTACATTGATTTCTTGGTTATAGGATTGATAACTAATCTGATTTATTTTTATATCTTTTAATACAAGTTTATAAGAGCAAATTGGTGGAAAAACAAATTGGCTCTTTGTATAACATGTTACTATAAAATGTAATTAGACAAGGATTCACATTAAATTATTTTTTTAAATTAATAAAAAAATTACAACACATACTACCACAATTAGCCTTATTAAGTAAAGTCACAGCCTATATCTTTTGTCGCAAGGTAAGCAGGCAATTTAAGTGATTGAGAGGTTTAAGTGATTATCACCACTCGTAGCCATCTACACTACCTGTTCGGCTGCACCTATTTAGAGTGGGCTCACAATACCTTACTCACCAGATGAAATGCTAACTTATACTTTCACATCACACTGGTCTTTGAGGCAGTGGAGAATGTAAAGAACAACAAAAGCTGTATGGTCCTACCGAATAATTTTTTCTCACAAATCCAATAGTATTTTATGTTTAAATGGAGGACATTAGGAAAAGCTACTCCTCTGTAAAAGGGTATAAGAGCATAGTCAATCACGCGGCCCTACTGCGGATTGGCGGACTTTACATATCTTCGAGATATTTTTTTTGCATTCGAAAACATATAGGATGCTCCTAATGTTTTCCTTTATCGCTGAGCATGTGATAAGTTAGCACTTTAAATTAACAATTTCATCATTGCCGGCAAAGGGGATCGACACAGGTTGCTAGAGTTTATGGAGTTAACCACTTACCATTGTCAGGGCACTGACTCTTTTCTGGTGTCGACATTTCACTATTTTGTGATTGTGATAATGTACTAGGTGAGCCTCTTCTATTTATATCACCAATAAGCATCTGTAAAGGAAGGAATTAGAAAATTTATTTGAAACATGTATGCTGAATGGATTTATACGATAATGAAAAAATTAAAACTGACCGGATGATTTTCTAACATCTCTTCTATTCTTGTTGTCGACCCAACAGAGACAAAGTAGTCAATTTCACTGCTAGTGTTTTGCATGCATTGTATTTGTGTGTCTTCCGAAAAAGGAACATTGACCTGATAAAAAAAATATATTGTGATTCCATTGGCAAATTGATAAATATAATTTTCACTGCAAATACAGAAATATTTCAAAATGCACACCTGCTCAAGCACTTCTTGAAGTGTACAGCTCTCTTTGGGCAAAGTAAATGTTATCAACCTCTGTTCACCGTTCTGGAGAAAAATTAACATTTTGGCAGATTGTGGTTCTGGATTTTGTTCAGATGGTCCACTACTTGCTTCAGAGTTATCTGTAAATTTTATAAATTTAATTTATTTAAATACAAAATGTAATAAAAATACAGCATCTAACTTTAAAAACTGAAAATTTTAAAGCGATAAATAATAAAACCAGCATGGCCAATGTCTGATTAGAGTGTAGAATCCAAACAGAAATGAGTAGAAATGAATTAAACACCATATTATGTAAGTTTATAGAAGAAATCTCTTACATAATACAGATTTCTAAGCTTACAAACTAATGAATGCACCACGAAACCTATTCCAGTTTTAAAATTTATTACTGAAATAATGGTGTAATGTCATGGTGAAGTTCAACATTTTCTTTTAGTTGATTAATGACTTGTTACAACTTAAAAGAAAGAATGACTATGCAACACATATAGAAGCAGCAAATAAATTTATAGAAATAAAATCAAGCACAAAATATCGCACATTATGATAAATAATAGTAATATTATTTTAAAAGGATTTTCATGAAGAAAATTAGTCATAATATAATAATATTTTATATTTGATTTTGTATTCATAATTTATATTTCCATTTTGTATTTATAAAGCGATACATACCAGGCTGCATTGACTGCTGTTGATTTTGCATAGGAGATACTCTTTGTACTGGTCGGGGTTGTTCTTTACTTTTTACTAGGGTTTGCCGTCCAGTTTCTCTGCAGAGGCAAAATATTATTCAAAAGAAAAACTAATAAGATTGACGCTAAAGCGTCATAATAGATCATTAAATCTATAGATACAAATAAATAATGCATTTCAAAGATTCACACTTTTCAGTTTTTACAGTTTCAAACAAAAACATTTTTTTGTTTTTTTTATTTATATAATTATATCGTTACATTTGGGTCCCTAATTAATAATCAAGAACATAATTATTTTTATTAGAAAATATATTGCAAAGGATAAGACATCATATGGTAGTAGATAATATCTAACACATGCATATCCAAATAATACTAATCTGGATAGTTCCTTTTTCGAAATATTATGTGATAACCTTATTATAAACAGTGAAAGTAAAAATAGAGTGAAAAGATTCAGGTCAAACAATTTTTTTATTTTCTTCTTTATTGTATACCTGTTAATTCAAAATTATAACTAACAGAAAACATATTCTGAGGAATCCATAACAATATATTTAAAGACTGATTATTTTTGGTGTAATTTATTTGTTCAGATGTGAACATCAGGTTTGTAGGAGTATTTAATGGACTTTTTGAAGGATGAATTAACAAACCAAAAAGAACTTAAATTTTATTTAAGTGGAATGTACTTACATTCAAACAAAAATTCAATCATAATTTATTATAACAAATCATGAGCATATAGTTTTCAGCACAATGATAAATCCTAGTCCTTTGTAAATATGAAACTTTTTATCCTGTAATTTACATGCAAAAAAATATAACCATGTGAACATACCCTGGTTGCTGCAGTTGCTGAACAAGTTGCTTTTGTGATCGAGGCTGATGCAATCTTTTATATTCGGCAAGCGTTATTCTCTGACCATTAGTCAATGTAAGCACATGTCTTTCTTCTTCTGAATTATCTGAATCCATTAGGAGATTACTGAGAGTTGATGGGTTTTGATGTAAATGAGATGTCTCAAATGCAGTCTGTTGTTGTTGAAAATGTTGAGGGCTAAATGATACTTGATGTTGTGGCAGCACCGATCCGCCCGGGAGGCCTTGTCTGATATTTTGAGGAGAGGGTATATGAAACTGTTGGGGCGAGTTAATGCCTTCATTAACTGCTGGATGTTTTTGGACTATAGCTGCAGTAATACTATCTTCGAGATCATCCATATCGCTGGCGTTATTTGGCTGCACAACCACTTTTTTAACTTGTTGTTGGACTTGAGGATGTGGGGAAACTCTTTGCGCAGTTGTATTTAACGTATTCTGTTGAGGTAGTGGTCCGTTATTTTGGTTCGTTTGTACGACAGTATGTTGTGCCATTTGTGTCTGTAGGGCTTGTGTTACAATTGTGCCTTGTTGGGTGATAATACGCGTTGGTTGTGAAAGGCCCGCGTTCTGTTGGCTGAGGAGTATCTGCTGCTGCAACAGTTTGAATTTAATAATAATTTAACATATAAACATAGACATCATATATTAATCAATTTGGACATACTTGTTGTGTTGTCAATTTCAGCTGATTTATTTGTTGTTGAACTTGTTGCTGCTGGTGGACTTGCTGACTGACAACATGTTGCGCTAATTGATGTTGTTGGGCCTGAAAATGCAAGTAATATAAGTAAAAAATAGTTTAGAATTTTAATGCAGTCATTGTCTGTAGAGAGGAGTGTCTTACAAAGGGATGTAAACAAGTTATTATGATATACACCCACCATAATCTACAGTTGATGAGCTGTGATAGCTCAGTATCTGATTGTAAATTTTAAATGCCGACTTATCACGCGCTCAGCAGTGTACAAAACATCGTGATACCTTTATTTTTTTGGTATCGGGGGGGAAATCTTCAAAAGATACCCTGTCAAGGGTTATGTGGAGTTTGTACCCACTAAAACCCCCTCGGTGGCCACCTTCTGTACCTTTGGAGGGACTCCGGGATCTCCTACGGAACGCACCGGTGTCCCTCAGTACTGCGCGTGAGCACGCCTCGGAGAGGGGTAATCCTTCCCCGATTCCCTCGCCATCTTCCAGCAGCACGAAACCACTTCGTGCTGCTGCCAATCCCTTTTACGACAGCCAGGGGATACCTTAGCTCTATTCTACGACCCCGAGACTACAGGGCTGACGGGGCGCCTCGTCCATTTCTACCGACCCGGTGTCTTCGTCTCTGAGCGGAGTTGGCCCTCTCCCGTTCCCGCTCAGCGGTCTCCTTCTGGAGCATAACAGCTTCGCAGAAGGAATCGTGAGAAGACCTAAATATTTTCGAAATATAAAGAAAATCTGCCAATCTGCAGTGAGGCGCGGGATATAATATGCCCTAATGCCCTCTGTGCAGAGGATTTGAACTCAGGATCCTTGAGTATTTTGAATTAGAAGCTTCCGGACAATGAGCTATCACGACCACATACAAACAACTTAAACAAACCGCTTTATAGGCCAGAGGGAGACAACAAACAGATCAGGAGCTGCGCGAACGAGAAAGCGACAGTCTCTCGCGTACCGCGCACGAAGAGAACTGAACTGCTGAGAGAACGAGACGGCGTCGTTCGCCGTACCACGAACTCGTAACGGTCGTCAGTTTCGCACCTGAGCGAGGGGAGTGCGGGGCCGCGCGGGCCGGTGTTGCGCGTGCGGGTTGAGGACGCGCGGGGAGCCGGGCCTCGGGGCGCGCACCCCTCGCACCGGCGTTCCGCCCGCTACTACCGCACCGCCTACGCTCGCCGCCGCGTTCGTGGGGGTCAGACCGCGCACGTTTACCGGACTGCTCTGGCCCTGTATCACACGTAGCCTTAAAACACAGCCCTTGTGAGTATGTAAAGCTATTCAATTAATCTTGTAAATTGCTATTAAATGTTTGGTACTTTAGGTAATTGTTGTTGCATGGTAGTTTCTTCCTGTTTTCTGCCTTCGGGAACTTGCATGATGGCTTTGAATCAATTGTACTGAGAATCCCGATCTCCTGATCTTTTATTCTTTATATTAACAATACCAATGAAAATATGTGGATCATTAATTAATTATTTGGCAAAATGGTAAAAGGAACTTTTTTTTTATTCCATTTAGTATACTTTTTCCATTACAATTATCCTAAATGTGCATTGTTTAACAATGCTCAATACCATAGAACTAATACTAAATACTAATATATAAGATATTAAATACTAATTTGTATCAAGTATAAAATTCACTATAAGAATAAGATGACAAATAATCGATAAAAAATGATTAATCAACTCTAAACAGATGAAAAGATTCACAGCATTTCCTAGATTTTCTTAACTATCACTCTTAAAGTATACCAAATAAATATTAAAATTAGAATTAAAGCATGGAATTTTCCTAAGTGTTTACAAACAAATAGAAAACATTTTAACAAAAGAAATAAAAACACCGACACACTCTCAGCCTTATAAAGCTCATGTGTCTAAGTGACACATTATTGCACGTATATTATGAGCATGACTTTCAAGTATTATAACTAAGCCTTCACTGCTTCAAAGCAAACTATGTTCAAACTAATTTATTGTTGTAAAATTCACATATAAAGTTTCATGTTGAAAGCGGAGATTGTGAGGTGGTCTATTTCCTAACACCCTTTGTAGAGAGTTACTTTACTTTTCACTCTAATAAAAGATATTACCTGTTGGTGTTGGGGATTGAGGAGCCGCGTGGGTACTTGCATAGCGGATGGACTCGCTAACGACGCCCTCCCCGCTGGTCGGCGCGGCCTAACAGTCCTTACGGGAGTTCTTACTAAAGTCACTCCCGCAGGACTGCTTAGTGTTTGGTTTAGAAGCCGCGGTGGCGGTTGCCTTGATGGCGTGCCCTTAAATTTAAAAATGATTACAATGATGAGTTTTAATGCACAGGAAGCTTAGTAGTAGTAGTTACAGTTTGAAACACTAAATGATATTTCAACTTTTTTATTATTGCTTCTGCTACGATTTATTTTTTAGAACTTGCTGTGTACAACTTTTCATCATTAATTAGCCTATACTTGCAACTACATCCTGGAGGATCTTGTAACATGATTTACATGAAAATCAAATTTGATTTCAATCAATCATTTTGATTTATGCTTTAGTCTTTATAACCATCATTTAAGTAACAGATAGCTGTGTCAGGGTGCTCATTTTAATTTAGTATAGGTAATCAATCAATCAATCAAGCAATGTAATTGTTAATTGCAATTTTAAGTGCTCACTAATGGCATGCTCAGTGGTGAAGGATATTTTCGAAATAATAACAAAAATATATATATAAACTGTGGATTTGCCGCTCTACAGAAGGAGGAGCCTTTGTACTGACCACTTCATTTATTTATTTTGATTATATAAATATATACTAATTACTTACCTGTTGGTTGATGTAAGCAGCATGCATAACAACTTGTTGGTGTTGAATCTGCTGTGGTTGCAAATGCTGCTGCTGCTGCAGCTGATGAAGTTGTTGTTGTTGCTGCTGCTGCTGTTGCTGGAGCTGTTGTAAGTGGATTTGCTGCTGATGTTGTTGTTGCAAGTGTTGTATGAGTTGAGGTGATGCTCTTGAAAGTTGCGGTGGCTACAAAGAATAAAAAAGATTTTATGTTATTTGTTTAAAATATTAAGAAATTGCTGGCCAGTGCACTCCACTTACCTTCTTGATACAGGTACCACAAAAGTAAAGCAAAGATCTGACAACTCATAATTTTAAAACAGGTAAACCTCTTTTAATATTGTGATATTAAGCCCCAGCTTCATAATGACTAATCTAAGAAGTTATAACTTTAAATTATATCACAGTGAATATTAAATTTGAACTTAAAATACTTAATCGTAGTTACATCTATTAAGAATATTACTAAAGAATTAATGGACCCAGAAAGCCCAAATGAGAGCCTACAATTCAAACTATGAATAGGATAGGTGTAATTCATTGTTCTGTTCAGTTATATTTTTTTGTAAATTTGATATATTAGTAAAATTGTTCAACCATCCTGGAATAGAAAGTGATTTTTTTATGAAAGTGGCAAGCGAGCTAACATTTCACCTGATCTAAATTGAAAATCACTCCCCATGGCCATTTACAACACCTGTAGGGTTGCAGATATGTTGCCGCCTTTTTATAAAGTGGGCCCCGGCTACCACACTCACTACACGAAACGCAGAAGTATAACACTTCCACTTCACGCTGGTTTCCTGTGAGGTTGTAGTACTTACCCTGATGGACCCGCTCAGTCATGCAACAAAGCTGTTGCATGGCCCTACCACAGTATTTAGTACAGTAAATATTTGAATAAAAAAATAACGATTACTGCATTATTCATGACATTATTGTTTATTTTTTTCATTATGCTTCCTAAGTAATTATTAAAAAATAAATCTTAAAAAATTGTAATGGCACATTCTAGCCTACATATATTTCTTTGCATTTAATCCATTTCCAGGCTTATCACACATTTCCAGAACTTCAACAGTGTTATGAAGGTAAAAACATCTTGAATGTAATATTTCCATTGGCATCATTCCTAATATACTCCTCAAATTATCTATGGCTTTAATTGTAAACAGCATCAATGATCTTGATTACATATTTTCAGTAACTTTTCAAAAAACAATAAACTAATTGATTTAATTGGAACAACATCTATTAGGTCAGCTAGAACCATACAACCAGCCACACATGAATAATGTAGCGCATAATTAAAATATTTGTAAAAATATAGAAAATCTTTGAATTTAGGTAAGTACTTTCAGAAATTACCTTTACATAGAAACTAGCAACAGAACAACGGCTTTGTTTACTGATAAATCTGCAACATGTGCAATTATGAAAATGGTATACAATGCTGATGATATTATTAACATATGTTATCTGCTGTGAGAGATAAGCCTTGGGGTTGATGCATAGTCCTTCAGCTTCCTCTTACTATTATGATCACATCACATAAGCTATAAATTAGTTAGCTATAATTTACATACAATGAAGCATATTATATTACATATGTTGTTTCATGCCCCATAACATCATTACATTGCTTAAATATGAGCAGTACTAACATTTTGAGTAGAACCATGTTGAGGTGTTGCCGACTGAGGTGGAGGCTGTGGTGGTGGCTGTTGTGCTGGATGAATCACAGTGGGTTGGGAAAGCACATGAGCAGGGCTTACTAACTGCTGCAAAAAATAAAAAAAAAATATGGAAAACATCATTAATAAACTTATATAGACACTATGATTTAGATTTACTTTACTTTCACCATTAGAAATATGTTTTTGTTTTGTTAATACTATTTATATATGGAATGCTATTAAATACAAATTTTTCACCAAATGAGACACCATAGACAGAGTAAAATAATGAACATTTTATATCTATAAGGAGCTTTTAAATGGGAATAGAAGTTTAGAGTTTTTGTACATATCCCTTGAAATAGGATAAAAAACAAAAGTAAACGCTATAGGTTAACACACATATAAAAAAGCAAAATAATTAAGCAAAGCGACTTATTGCTATATATCCAATAAAAATAAATGCAAGGCTTATTCTTATAACATTTAACAATTGTATGATGGATACTGTAGTCATGGGGTTCAAATTAGAAAAATTTTATTGAAAGTTCAAAATTTGAAATCAACATCAGCGAGAGAAATAATTATAGTTGGCTATGTGTTTATGGGGTCCAATCTGTCTGTCCATTATGAGAATTATATCCTAAGAAACAATTCAAGAAAGCTGTGTATCATCAATAGTATTCTCATATATTTTTAATACAAAACAAGAATGTATGAAGTAAATTAAAAAAATATTTATTACAAATGATACTTTTAGATAACAGTAAATTTTATATTACATCTGAAAAGATTTTTTCTAAATCTTAACATATTTTCATCTCAGCTTGGATATGCCACTCCTATTGTGTAACTTACATATTTTTGAACATTTAAATGGTGTACTATCTAAAAAAATAAGCAGTTACAACACCACTGCACTATGGGTTCAATTCTAAATTTTAAGCCAGCATATAAGCAATGTCTTCTGACTAGAAATTCTCTTTTGCAATCTACAAATATTGCTCTCTGAGAATATAATATCTCACCAACGTTTAAGTATTTTATTATAATCATGGGTAAGGTCTTAAATGTGGTAATTAATAAGAAAAAGCATTAGTTACTAGAAAGTAGTGAAAAATTCATGCCAAGCGAAGTACTCTACTTTTAGCTATGGAATGTAGAGGGATGTTTCCTAAATAATACAGTGCATGACATTTGACTTATGCCCTAAACATCCAGTCAATGAACATACATGTTGTGGACGTTGAGGTGTTGGCTGTTGCATCAAAGATGCATCAATGATCTGTTGAGCCTGTTGCAACACAACCTGAGCATCCACAGGTAAATCAGAAGTGTAGTAAACCTATAAATAAATTGTTCATAAGTACCAGGTGTAATAAATAATACTTTTTATTCACTTGTGCACATATAAACTTTTTCAAATTTTATTTGAATATAAAGAATTATATTTAGAATCAAGTTAAAATAAGTATAAAATACTTTATATAACTTAAACTTAAGTTCTCTTAAGCAATGTACTGTAGGAACCCAGTCCTAAATGTATATAAGCTCAAATACACAAAAAAAAAATTCAAATGTATTTGGCTGCAACATTTATATGAAACATTTTACAAGAGGTTACATCAGTTGTCGCACTAAACATAATATACTAGACTAGATAATATTAAGAAATTATTTTATCTTATTACCTGGTGTCTATGTAAAGCTTGTTGTTGCTGTTGCTGCTGTTGTTGTTGTTGTTGTTGTGGTTGTTGTTGTGGTTGAAAATCTGTGCGTGTTGGGGGAGTTTCATGGCGAATGATATACTGTTGCTGATATTGCAACCCATCTCCAACAACTAATTGTGGCTGTGCACTTTCACTCACTACAATATCATTTGGCTGGTCTGCTTGTTGGACTACAACCTTGATGAGAGATACATACATAGGAATTAAGATTTTTACTATTGATCTATGACTTTTCAAAATAAAAATCACAGGAACACAGTCTTACTTGCTGTTGGCCATATTGTGGATCATCTTGGTTAACTATAATGCCATCCAAACAAATATTAGGGCAATATCTCTGTAGATCTTCAAGTGTCAAATGATGTCCTTGCCCAACTATTTGATAATACTGAGCCATTGCAAAAGCTTAGCCTGAAAGTGTTTAATTAAATGTGATGTAAAAAATATTTCGTTTTGTTATTATTATTACAAAAACAGAAATATGGTTAACACTATCTTTCTCTGTCTTCATAATTTCCTGTAAGGTATATATTTGTTTCATTTATAACTTATTATTCATTTAAAATACATTTGTTTTGAAAATATTCAAGTTTAAACACGCCAGAAACAATGTTTTCAAAACTAATTTCTCGGTTTGTAAGATTTGTTTACAAAATTATAGCCTTACATTTTAATTTACACTTAGTGCATTTACAGCTTTTTATTATTTATATAGTTTTTTTTTTAATATCGTAACTATCACATTCAGTCACATACATAATTTTGACGAGCAACTACTTGGTTGACAGGTATTTCATACACCCTGAACTGTACGTACAACAACAGCAGCAATGACTTCGTGGATCGTGTGAACATTCATACTATGGCGACGATATATTAATTAACCCTCAATCACAATTTTTCAAACATTTAACAAACTTCACGATTATCTGGCGAAATACAGTAAATAACACTAAATCGTCTTTCAAACCGTTTAAAGAGACAGAATGAAATGGCTTCGATTCTTTACATCCAACCTAAATTCCGTTCAAGGTGATATTTTAACAATGATTTCGACAAATATTTTTACCTATTTCTTACCAATATTAACTAGGGACATTTTAAATGCCATAAGGATACTGAAAAATATAACTTTTAGCATCAAAATGCAAAATTTTTAACACAAACGCCAAATCTAGAAGCAATTTACATTATGGCGTGTGTGTCACTTTTTTAATTATACGCTTTTTAATCTGTGTTGCTACATGGTTTGAAAGAATAATTATTTTAATTTTACTTGTCTCTAAATTTTCTCCAATATTAAAAAATATTTATTATTATTATAATTGGGCTTATTTCTTTGTTTTCTGGTTTGGTTGGGTTTATAGATAAAAAAATAAACATATAAATATATAAAATAAATATTATGAATAAAAATAACTATATAGATATAAATATTATATATAAATAGGACCCAACCAGACGGAAGCCCTCGGCAGGGGAGACCAAACGGCCAAGGGTTAGGGTGAAAGGGAGAGAAACCGGCGGACGATGCGGGCGGTATCGAGGAGCACCACTTTCTGCATTAGAGCTTGGAGCGTTCCGTCCCGGAGTCCCAGTCGCCTCAGATGTCCGGAGAGCCTGGCTGGGATCAACCCATTCGCAGATACGACTATCGGGATAATTTCGGTCGGCACACCACCCCACAGATCGGTCACCTCGTGAGCCAGGTCCAGATACTTCGTCTTCTTATCTGTTTCGGCTTTCACGAGGTACTCGCCATATGGAATGATAATGTCGACCAAAAATACTCGCGACTGTGCCCGGTTCATCAACACGATATCAGGTTTGTTCGCGACAATCGTCCTGTCCGTGATGATGGACCGGTCCCAATAGAGCATGGCGCGGTCATTTTCGAGCACGGCCTCCGGAGAGCACTTATAGTACGGCAGTTTCCGTTCCACGAGGCCGCATTTCAGAGCGAGCTCCTGGTGTAGGATTCTGGCTACTAGGTTGTGTCTATGCAGATACTCAGAGTTAGAAGCATGGAAAAACCGGAGATAACATGCCAAAGCGAATCCCCGAGATGGCGACAAGCTCGAAAGATGTCGAAGGTGCCATCCCTTAGGATTTATTTCCGATAGTTGTTCGTCTTAATAACCTGATCCTGTATCGCACAGACAAAACCTTCGGTTTCCCCAAAGAGGTCACCGAGGCTCGTGTAGAGCTTTGTAGAACTTCCCGTGGAGCTCTTTCTCCTTCCATACGGTCTCTCGATCGGAAACGCTCAGTACTCCCGGGTCCTGCCATTGATTAGAGGGGTAAGTCCTTTATCACAACTAATGACGTCCGTGTAAATTGACTCATCCGATCTCGCCAAAAAGGAGTTACGGAGGCTGCAAACCTCGCAACTGTGTACCATGCTTCTGCGGCAGATACAGCCTCATCCCGACGATCTCGGATGATGCATCCTGTGGGACGTCATAGTTGTGCGGACTTTTCGGTCCAGGGCGTTCAGCTTAGTTTGAGTCCACCTGAGTATGCCAAAGGTATACATGAGAACTGGCATGACCCAGCCGTTTAATCCGCGCGCCTTGTTCACGCCTGACAAATGGCTGTTAAACACCTTTGTCAGGCGTGCAAAAAACACGTCACGAACTGGCGGTCTCATGCCAGCCTCATCGATACACATGTTTTGTGACATACCCAGGTATGTTTCAGTCAGTTCCAGAGAGGGTCCTTATGTTAACTGGCATAGATAAGTCAATGCCCTCCGTATTAGCGACCTTATCCCTTTCGAAATGGAAGACCGCACACTTATCCGTCCCGAGCTCCATTTTGATAGAATTGCTGAAATCACAATAATACAATAATAATTGTGCGGGATAACTTAGTTTATAAGTGAACTATGACTGACAAGTAAATTAGGTTTCTTTTGTATAAGTAATTCGATAATTAGTTCATGTTAATAAAACAGTACCCGGAGGTTTGTTTTTTTTTTTGGTAAATCGTGTATTTTGGAAATTACATTTAGATACAAATTACTGAGTAATGAAATATGCATAATATTTTTCGATCTTACCGACGTAGTAATAAGAAAATATGAACTGATGTTTTTCACAAAAGAAAGAACTTAAAAAAAAGGGAAAAAAAAAAAACAAAGTAACAAATGCACAAAAAATTAAAAATAAAGAAAGCAATGATCTGGAATCGAAAAAAAAAAACAATAAATGTGTAAATGATCGTGACGCGATCCACGGTCGTCTGTTTTGGGGCCGCCCGATTACCGACCGAGCTATTCTTTTGCGGCGAAATTTACCGTCGTATTGAGAATTATATTTTTCATTCCCTGAAAACAGGGATAAAATGACATTTTCTAAAAATGAAACCTAGCTAGATCGATTTTTCGCCCCCGAATCTACGCACATACTAAATTTCATGAAAATCGCTGGAGCCGTTTCCGAGATTCCGACTATATATATATATATAAATATATATATATATATATATATATATATATATATACAAGAATTGCTCGTTTAAAGGATAAGATAAATTAAGTTTTATTCATAAGAAAATATCTGTACAGAACGTCTCATAATAAACCATTTTCATTTTGTCTTCACGACATTCTTGTTTCTTTACCAATCCAGCACACTGAAATGTGCATTGCGCATAATAATCAATTACTATATTATTGTGATTAGAGGTCGTGGTACTTACCCGGACGAGCCTGTCTGAGCTGATTATTATTGGTGATTATAGCATGATATACCACTGTTGGTCTTAGAGGTCTTAACAGATCGGCCGGACTTGAGATGGCCGGGCGTTCGGGGCACCTAGACAGAACCTCGGTGACGCGTTATGGTGACTAAGCTCGATGCCCCCGACGGAGCCTCGGCTCCGGCCGTCACGCTATTATTAATTTCACCGGTTCGGGAGGCCACCAAGTACTTAGGGCGCTTAAGTGGAGCTCCATAGAGTGCTTGGGCTGTCACTCAATACTTGTTTAGCCTTCCGATTCTAAGGTGCCCGAGTGGGCTGGACCTCGGCTCGATCCGTAGCTATAAGTTGACTGAAAGAATTTCTAGATCTATCATTATTTCAACTTTGGAAAGCGGGAGAAGAAGTGGCGGAAACTCCACCAACTGCCAGTTTTTTTTTATGTGAAAAGTTGCCAAGCGAATACCACCGCCCATGGACTGCTACACCCAAAGGTTTGCAGATGCGTTGACAACCTTTTCAAAAATTGGGCTTCGACTACCTCACTCACCAGACGAAACGTGAAAGTATTAGTCATACATATTTCCACTTTACGCCGGTTTTTTTTTCTGTGTCTGTTACGGAAGTCATGGTACTTACCTGGACGAACCTGCCTTTACGTGCAACAGCCGAGGCTGCTGCGTGGCCCTAACACCGTTATGTGGTGTAACCTAGTAAATGTTTGCCGGCGAGTAGCCGGTGAGTGCGGTGTGTTTTTGTGTGTTTTCGTAATTTGTTTGATCCTGTCGATTGCGATAGTCGTCTGATCGTCGAGGAAACCAAGTACATGTCGCGGTCTACGCCAATTGCCGCGGAACGTACAAAGTCGCGGGCACCTACGATTAACGGATAGAGTTCCAAAATCCAACTCAAACACCATTTTATAATAGTTAAGATTGTATACAGATGTGTACGCACAGACAGATGACCTGTTCCTTAAAGTTACCACAAAATGATATATAAAATTATACCAAACAATATATATAATGTACATTTTTAATTAATATTATCATTAAAAAATACATCTATTTCTATACTAAAATTAATTGGAGTCGGGAGCAGGGTAGGATTTTGTATTCTAGTTATAGTATTTGTACTATAATTTCATGCTTCGCACTATATACTATACATATTTAAGGATAGTACAAAAACGTACTATAAATTCATTTCTTTAAATGTCAAAAAAAATTAAAATTCAATTCTAAATGAATAATATAATACCATTCATTGCCAATCCAACATTAAAAGACGTTCTTTGGATTGTAATTGTATCGAACAATAGAAAGTAGGCATGGCAAAAAATATCGATATATATATATCGTCGATATCTTCATTCCCGATATATCGATATTTATTAACGACTATCGAATTCGTGTCACTTTCGATATATTTTTTAACACAACTCTGGCTTGGTGTTGCTATGGGGCCCATTCATTAGCCTGCCTGGCAGTCTGCCGTGCAGGACTGCAAAACTTGATGTAGCCATTTCTGTAATATTACTTTACTCCATCATAGTGTCAGTGTTGTTGTTGTAATAATTATGGATTTACGTGAAGTATCGAAAAAAAAATAGCGATTCTGCTATGTTTTTTTTTGTTGTTAGATAAAAGTTTTTATTAATATATGTATTTAATTAAATCATATATGTATTTAAATCATAACCTTTCCTCACATTATCATACTAATATATATAAAATTTAAGTAATAACCTAAGCTTTTCTCAAGTTGAACTATTTTATTTTACAATTGCAAATTAATAAATTTACAAAAAAAACACATGAAAAGAAGTGAAATTCAAAAGTCGCATCTATCTAATTTGCCAGGCTTCTTCGGTGTCTTCAGAAAGTTTCGTTTAACAGGGGAGCACATTACAGAGATTAACAGAGGGTGCTCCTAAGTCCATATCAGATGATTATTGGTTCGAATAAATTGTATTTGATTGAGTTGATTATTAATAAGTAAGTAAGTGCTTTTTCTTCACGTCTATTTTTTTCACGAATTTGGAATGAAATATAAATATTAAAAAAACCTTAAAAAACATATCGATATATCGATTTATCGATATTTTTCACTCAATACTTATCGATAGTTTGTAAAAATGTCGATACGATAAATATTTTTGTTTACTTGCCCATCCTTAAGGGGCCCATTCATTAGCCTGCCTGGCAGTCCGCCGTGCAGTCCGCCGCTCTATGCAGGATCGTGAATGGTGTTGCAGGCCTGCACAGTATCGGGCAACACCGAGCAGGACGGGCCTTGCATCCTGCAAGGGTCCTGCAAGCTCCGACCACCGCTTGCAGCCGCGCAGGAGAGTCAGTGGTTTGGCCGTCCTGCGAATCGGCAGTGCTGCCATATGAAGAAAACAATATGCACTAAGCCTTTAGCAAAATTACGCTATTTATACGAAAATATGGCTGCTAACTTAGGAGGTTTTTTTGCAAATTTACACAGTAAATATTTTCAATAGAAATTATTTAGGAGGTTTTTTTTTTGAAATATTTTTAGGAATTAAATTTTATTCACAGGTTTGAAAAAAATCTACACAGGACTAGGTACTTTATTATAGACAAAAAGAAAACGTGTGCATACCGGGACGCCCGACTGATTTGATAACCTTAAACTAAGCTCAAAAATTTTATATTGAAATAGTTTAACTTGATAAAAGCTTATGTTATTACTTAAATTTTATGTATATTAGTATGATAATGTGAGGAAAGGTTATTTATTAATAAAACCTTTTATCTAACAACAAGAAAAACTCGCCATTTTCTTTTTTTTTTCGAAACGACACGTAAATCCATAATTATTACAACAACAACACTAACACTATTGAGAGACGATGGACGGCTTGCAGGATAGTGTATGGGCTACATCCTGCTTTGCAGTCCTGCACGGCGGACTGCCAGGCAGGATAGTGAATGGGCCTTTAATTGAAAGCTGTTTTCTCTTGTAAACATTGTCTATTAGAACCATAGAACATATTAAATACAGTTGTCATCGATGAACAAATACGGAGATTTACTGTAAATTATACTTTTTTTCGTTATTCTGCTTTCTTATACAGTCTTACAGTCACTTTGCACATTGCACTCAATGATGTATAGAATAGAGTTCATAATTGTCTAATAGCACGACTAATAAACTATTTTCATGGTATGGCCGTTCTATTCGTTTTCGAAATTCACAGTGATAACACTTTTCTGCGAGTTCTTGAATAAAATAAATTATTTTTTGTGCATTAGTCATGAAAATAATAGTATACTATTATTTTTCTTAAATACTATCCTTTTAATTTTTTTTGTACTATTTTTTTTACCGCAACCTTTTTTAAAGCCAACCCTGGTCGGGAGTATGTAATCTGTGTTACTCATTACTGCAACGGGTGCAACGAAAGACCGTGTGTCGTTTTCTTCGAGGTTTATTTTCATTTTTAGCGATAGCGTTTATTACTCTAAAGATTATTAATTTATTGTAACCTCTGCTTCCAAATATTTATACTTTCCATTTAAATGTCTTTAAATGTTGGGTTTTTCGTAAAGAACTAAATTTTAGCGTTTCTTATTTACTTGATGACATTTTGTTGCCGTCCTCATATTCTCGTCGTGCAGTGCAAATGGATGATACAGTAGTTTCTCCAGGTACATTGAAAACGTCTAAGGTATCCTTATTTATTAAAATTATTTTAAAATCAGTTTTTCAAGATAAACTTTTATAGGAAACAAAATGGGAGATTCAGCATCTGAAAGCGATTCTAGTTCTCTTGATGGCGGAGCTATGCTTCCTCCTAGTACCGTCTCTAGAGATCAGTTGCAGAAGAGAATTGAGTCATTACAACAGCAAAATAGGTAAACATTTTGTCAAAAGCTTACAGTAGAATATGTATAAAAATGTGTATGTTAATATTTAATGTCAAAAGTACGATCCTAAACTGCGATAATATAGTAGTCTCCATACCAAATAAAATTAAAATAATACAAAAAAAATCGCTTTTATCACGTAATTGTGAGCGTATTAAATCTTACAAGATTTTTTATGTCTTTTAGTTCTATCGATATTGTTATATGTAAGTATTTATAGTAAATATTTTATTAGACATGATACGACTTACATGTCTTAGTGTGAATAAACCACTGAAATAGTGTTCAGATTGCAAAATTGTTCTATGACCTTGTTATATAAAAGACTATAAAAAAATTACCTTATTTTTCTTTGTGCTTATATCTTAGTGCTGAAACAAAGCCATAATATATAATATTATTTCAGATTTTAAAATATTTTAATAAGGACAAAAATTTTGACTTGGTACAATTATGTAATATAATGCACCATTCAATTTTGGATTAGTAAATCATTCATAATTGTGTCATTCATGTTGCGTATTTATATATTAAACACAACTTACAACTCAAGTTTATAAACGAACTGTATAAGAACTGTAACAATTATCTGTTATTTAAATTCTGTTTTAGAGTGTTAAAAGTGGAACTAGACACATATAAATTGCGAGTAAAGGCTCTGCAAGAAGAAAATCGTGCTTTAAGGCAGGCCTCAGTTTCAATTGTGAGTTGTACAAATACTATGTAATAAATATGTTCAATATATTTTTGTTTTATAAGTTATGTGATTTTAAAAGAATAATATATTTTCTGCATGAAAATGTACATAAAGGCACTAATTTAATTATAAATATTTAAATTTTGAAGTTGCTATTTTCTTTTACAGCAAGCTAAAGCAGAACAAGAAGAGGAGTATATTTCAAACACTTTGTTGAAGAAAATTCAAGCACTGAAGAAAGAAAAAGAGACTTTGGCCCATCATTATGAAAGGGAAGAGGAATGTCTTACAAATGATCTATCTCGGAAGTTGAATCAAGTATTTGTTTATTTTAATTGTATATTTTTAATTTAACTTTTGATACTAATACCTTACATACATAGTAGCAGAGATATACAATAATAATAAATGATTATTTAACCAGCAAGAACATAGGATATACAAAATACTTAGGAATTTAAAAACTTAGAACTAGATTGCTGTTTAGAAAACCAGATATCATCTGCGGCATATATCATTGCTTTTAATAGTTTGTGCTGATTCCATGCCATATATCTGATTATACAATATGTTTTAAAAACTTCATGAATTATAACATTACATTCTACCACCTATTTTATTTTATTTTTATCTAAATATACTTTGCTTGTGTAGTTATCAATCAATTTTTTTCAGTTACGTCAAGAAAAATGTCGCCTAGAGCTCACATTGGAGCAAGAGCAAGAATGTTTGGTTAATAAACTGATGCGAAAAATTGAAAAATTAGAAGCTGAAACATTAGCTAAACAAACAAATTTAGAGAGGCTCCGCAGGGAAAAGGTAAATATTATATTATAATAATATTAAGTTTGTACCTATCAATTTAAAATATTTTTTTTTTTCTAAAATATTTTCTCCCTCTAATTTCATCTAATATTTTTAATTAAGAAATAATAGAATAATTTATCTTTTAGGTAGAGCTTGAAAATACATTGGAACAAGAGCAGGAGGCTTTAGTTAACAGACTTTGGAAGCGAATGGATAAACTTGAGGCTGAAAAACGTTCACTTCAAATAAGACTTGACCAGCCAGTGTCTGATCCAGCAAGTCCTAGGTGAATTTGTTTTCAGGCTTTCAATTGTGATTTTTTTACTTGTAATAGTATACTTCTTACTTATTTTTAAATGAGTTTTGAATTTTTAATATTTCAAAGTCAATTAAATGCGTTCAATTATTAAGTACTAGTGTTGCATAAAATCTGAAATAAAACAATGAATGGTTCTTTTTGCCAGGGACATCAGTAATGGCGACACAGCTTCCAATTTAAGTAATCACATTCAAACACTGCGTTCGGAAGTTGTAAAGTTAAGGTAATTTTGGTAACTTTTTTTGTTATATTTTTGCATTGGTGGAAATTAATTTTTAAGGTCTTATAAGATTCGGGTGTTTTTATTTTCTAGACAAAATATATATTTTTAAATTTAATGTTAAGATCTTAGCTTAGTGGTTAAAGCATCTGGGTGCGATTCTGGAAGACGTGAGTTCGATTCCCGCGCCTGCAAAATTTATCGTTTAATTTTCTACACGTTTTAATGCTTGACATTATGTTTTTTGTGGAAGGAATATAATGTACCCTGTTTACATTTATAAAAAAAGTAATTCTTAGTTAACTTTCACAAACATTTGCTTTTAGAGCAAACTTTTACTCCAGCAGTTAGTGTAAGCCAGGCCATTTAGGGAGGACATCCTCCTATGACTCTGGATTTTTCTGTAGTTTTGTACATTTTTTGGAGTGCACTTTGAATTTGAATTGTTACCCATTAAAGATCTATGTAGGAGCACTATTACAGATATATCCAGATAGATAAATTGACAGGTCAAACACATCATTTCTTACTTATTTTAGCAGCAATGTTAAATTACTCAATCACTCAAACTTGTAGAGAATGCCATAAGCGTTAATCCTAATCCTAAAGGCCTTTATCCCCTTTTTGTATAAATACACAAGATTAATTTAATTACTAGCTTTTCGCCTGCGGCTCCGTCCGTATGCACTACACTTTATATTGTGCTTAAAAAGTAGCCTTTCTCATTAATGGGCTTTCTAACAGTGCATGAATTTTTCAATTCGGACCAGAAGGCCCTGAGATTAGGAAGTTCAAACAAATCAACTCTTCATTTTTATAATATTAGTATGGATTAGTATGGTACTCTTATTTTTGCCCATCCCATTATTACTAAAAATACTTTCTAGTGCAGATCAGGTCGATATTGGCCCTCCGCTTTCCCTGGTTCATTTCCAGTTAAAAGATCCAGGGGCGAATCAAATATAAGGAATTTGGGTTAAAGTTCATTCTAAGAGTACAAAAAAAGTTGTATACATCATGTTTTCGCAAATTTATAGCATTTTAATCTACCCAATGTTGGTGAGTCGAGAAAGATCCGCCACGCACTGGAAATATCGTTGTATTTTTGTTGCTGCTATAGCAACAAATAGTAAAAAACAATAAAAAAATATTTAAGTGGAGCATGTACATGCATTATTTTATTTGCTGTTTTCGTAGATATTGGTTAGGAACACTTCGTGCGCGAGTAGCACTCGCACTTGGCCGGTTATTTATATTTATATTAACTTACAATATCATCATTTTATAGACTAATATACAGCGTGTCGTTACCATCGCGACAATAAATGAACACACGTCTAACGCTACTTGCCAATAATCATAAAAAATATTAACGTTAAACAAAATCCATAATTAAAAAAAAAAAAATATTTTTCAAACAAACTAATTAAGTAAAAAGAAACAAAATTTCTATCATCCTATACAACTCGCGCCACAGCCTCTCTTTCTAACAGTATGTTTTGTCTCTTTTAAATTCATTCAACCCATTCATATGCTTTGTGACCTTTACAAATGAACTTTACGTTACAGTTTTATACGTAAGGCTGTTCTAATCTTTGTTTTGGAAAATTAAATAACTCGGTAAATATTGATGTTAAAAGAATGTAAATGTTTAATACAATTTTAAAAAGTTATCCTCTATATGTGTGTTCATTTATTGTCGCGGTGGTAACGACACGCTGTATAGTATCAACTATAATTTCATCCAATTCACCTTAACTATCATATAGGATTTTATCGCACAAATCTTTAATGTGGATCTTTAAGTTGATATTACTTTTTTATTCATGAATCGATTTAAATAAAGCTATTATGTAAAGCTTTTCTATAAAGCATTAGTAAAAGTTGCATCCAAAAAGGTTAAGCCGTTTCTGAGGTTAGCGCGCACAAACACATAGACAAAAACATAAAAATTTTAAAAATCATTGTTTTGGGTTCTATTGCGTTGATAAGGGCGCCCAATAATATTTTTGCTCAAATATCTTCCATGTACAGACAGCACTAACATTTTTATTATATTATGTATAGATTTACTTTTAAAAGTAGACATTTTAGAGTAATAACTTAAATATCTGATTATGGGCAGGGTCATCTGGGCAAGTATTATACATTTGCTCTTCCTCTGATGAACGAAGTAATCAGGGCTCACTTTTTTTTTTAAATTACTTCAATGCATATGCGGCTTCCCAGGTATTGTGGATAACTATAGGCGATTGTAATCATTTTTAGGGGTTTGCATAATCTCATATATAAAAAGTTAATTCTGTTAATTCTGTATGAGGATCCAAATAATCATTCAATAATTCACTTTATTATAATTTGGATACCAATCAAGTTGGCAGTGTCCAACTATGATTAGTAAATAAACCAATCTTTTGATATTTTCACAAAAGTTTGGGAAAGTTTTTCTTTATAACACGATTTCTTCATGACTGTGACATGTACTAAAGCTAATCTTATTTGATTTTTATATCGTGATATAAAACATAAAAAGCCGTGATAGCTCAGTGTCCGGGCGGCTCGCCTTTAATTTATTGAATTAATTAATAAATTAATACTCGAGCAACATGCGTTCGATCCCCGGTGCCGGCACCAGTGAAGTTTTTAACTTTAATTGCTGACTTATCATGTGCTCCGCGGTGAAGGAAAACATCGTGAGGAAACTTGCATATTTTCTAAATAATAACAAAAAAATATATATTTCGAAGATATGTGAAGTCCGCCAATCCGCCGTGGAGCCGCGTGGAGCCGCTATGCCCTGATACCCACTGTAAAGAGGAGGCCTTTGCCCAGTAGTGGGACATGTATAGGCTGTTACTTTTCTTTTTTTTTATGGTGACATGAGAACATGAATATTTTGAAAGCTACTTTTCCCCTTAAATCTTGAACTCTACAATAATATGTCGCTCATTTATGTAACTTTTGCCCAAAGTATAATCTGCCTAAAACAAAACAGAAAATGGTTTCTTCAATTATGTCTTCAATTATATAATCATACATTTCATTTTCTTTTGCCTTACCATTTGGTTTTCTTTCTGTTTTGTTAATGGAATAATACATTATCAATACATAAAATGCATTGCTTCTTTAAATTTAACAGAGTTTTCAATTAGTTTTCACACAAAAATGTTATTCAATTATTAATAATTTTAAACTGGCCTGGTTTTTAAGATCTAGGTGCTGATAGAAAATGTGAAATTTAAAGACTTAATGTATCTTATGCATAAGAGATTTAATTTCTAGAAGATGCAGAGACAACAGTCTCATTCCAACTTGTGCTCATATAAAAAGGGTATCAGGTGAAACACCAAGATCTTAACCAAGCCAGTATAAAATTGTTATTGCTCAAAAATAATCTAATCTATGCAACATATATAAGGTTATAGACAATTCAGTAAGTGAACTAAAAACATTGTGAATACTAAATAACAAAACATAGATTCTAAATACATATTCTAACAATATTTTGTAGAAACCAATTGGCAGTTTCTCAAAATGAAAACAAAGAAAAAATGCATCGTTTTGCTTTAGAAGAGAAATATATTCGAGACGAGAATCTTCGTTTACAACGGAAACTACAGCAAGAGGTAAACCCTAACTCCATCATTTTATTTTTAGATGTTTTTATTAATTTTACTACAAATTATTTTTTTAAACTATGGTTAGTTTCGTGTTGTATAATTCTAATAAGTTTTTTCTTCAGGTCGAGCGCCGGGAAGCGTTATGCCGGCATCTTTCTGAGAGTGAATCCTCATTAGAAATGGAAGAAGAAAGGCAGTTCAATGAGGCAATGAGTGTAAGAGTGAATTTTTTTGTTTGTCTTTTTACGAATTGCTAATTCTCTATCAGCCCCTCGTAATGAGTGTAAATTTAAATTGCCGAAAATGTAAATTTACAATAGGCTTAGTTCCACGAAAATATAATCACTACAAAATATTAAACAATAAGTTTTGTCTTCAAATGAGAGGGTAAGTTAATTTGCTATGAATTGCACAATGTACGGCATCTATTATATAGATTTTAATTATAATTAACCACAAAAGTGTATATATACTTTTTAACTTCAGACCAACACAGTCTAGAATACAACATTGAATTCTTTTACTAATACTATGTATGTAATGGTAAGTGTAGTGTAATTGTGGCACTGGCAGGAGATTATAGTGTTTATGTGAATTCTGCATTGAGATGGAAATGCATACAACCTTACACAGAATATTTAAGAGACAAGGAATTGAAAAATATAATATTGCATTGTCAAACGAAACACTAGATGGATAGATCCAAGTTTAGATGATACAAGCAATGGCACTATCATGGTTACCAAATTAACTCGCTCTTCTATTTTTATTATAGAATAGGGCCCCGGCTACCTCACTCACCCGACGAAACGCAGAAGTGTAATACTTATACTTTACGCTGGTCTTCTGTGTACTGCCGGTCGGTCGTGGTACTTACCCGGGTAAGTAAGCCCGTCCGGACGGGCCTGCCCATTCGTGCAACAGCGAGGACTGTTGCTTGGTCCTACCACATTTAAAATTGTTGTAGCTTTAAATTTGTTTATTTATCAAGTGGTCTCTTATTAAAATTTAACTCGCAAATTAAATTATTGTAAATCAAACCTAGATAGCGATTTAGTTTAGTGGCTAAAGCGTCAGGCCGCGAATGCCGAAGACGTGGTTTCGATTCCCACAGCGGCGACAATCTTTTCTTACAAATTTTAATAATTATACGAAAATCAGTTGTATCTTCGAAACTATGAGATATATGTCCAAGTCCCATAGACATTTTTGATGATCGTAGTAAATGAGTGGGCCGTTAAGAAGGCAATATGTGTCTGTTACTTGGATTATCATCTTATAGGCTCGATCTCGGAGCGTTTCGTCGCCGGGCGGTTCGCGTCCGCTGTCCCCGTACGCTTCGCCCCTCCTGCCCAACGCTTCTGGACTGCCCATGTCGCGGCCCAATCTGCACTTCAATTCGCAGGTACGCCTAACGACAACGAACGAAGCGATCCGATTGCATATGCGTATGAGAATATATTCATTCATTTCAACTTAATTTTTACACCTTAAGCTAAGGGCTACAATGGCAACTTGATGCCTAATGTCATTCACTATCAGTTAACACTTTCATGGTGTACACATGCATGTGTGTATGTATTTATGTATAATTATATTTATCTAAAATGTGTAAAGTATGTATTGTTTTGTTCATTAGTAAATTAAACTAACAGCCTATAAATGACCCACTGCTGGGCAGGGTCCTCCTATGTAAAGAGGGTTTCAGGGCATTGTCCACCACGCGACCCCACTGCCGATTGGCGGACTTCACATATTTTCGAATTTTTTTAAATTTATTATTTCATTAATTTTGTTTAATCCTCATTAATATTATAAAGGCGAAAGTTTGTATGTCTTTCACGCAAACACTGCTGAATGGATTTTAATGAAACTTTACAATAATATAGCTTACATATCAGAATAAGCCATAGGCTACAATTTATATACATATTTTATGTATATCTGTCTTTCTGTCTGAATGTTACGCCTTCAGCCTATTCTACGCAGACGTAGTCGCGGGCAGCGGCTAGTTCATTTATAATTACACTGTCCTGTTGCCTTCAGGCGAGGCGGGGCACCAGCGAGCGGTTCGTGAAGCCGGCGGTGCCGCCGGGCGTGCCGCTGCTCGGGCGCGCCGCCCCGCCCGAGCCGGCCGGCGCCCACCCCGCCCCCGCGCCGCCGCCCCCCGCCCTCGCCCAGCCCTCCAGCCCGATGGACACCTCCACAAAGGACTAAGCAATCCCCCAGACTCACCACTCACCACTCGAGGCTGCAGCGGTGCCCCCACAGCTTCGCACATCGCACCGCTATGGCGGTACTAAGTCATGCTTCAAAAAAAAAAAACAAACAACACCAGCTACCAGTCGTGCCTTGACCGTGAGCGATGACGTAACGATCACCCTTACCGCTACCTTGCATGATCATGATCAGTGCGTGTAATGAATCGCTTAATAATACTGCCTCATATTATAGATTACTTTAGTCCAAAAGTAATCTATCATCACAATATCGTTTTTCAACCCTGCCCGCGACGATATCATCCCATAGGGAAATTTTCCAACGCACTGCACGAAATCCCTCCGATACTTAAATACTATGTCTAGTTCAATGTCTTAGCGAACTTCCTTGTGGTATACAAGTTTTGCGATGCTGGTGACTCTTCAAATTGTATGAAATTTCATTCCTTTATAATAGATTCTAAAAATCTTATAATTATCATAATTGAGTTGACCACCGCTAGAAGTTTATATCAATGACGATTTTACGAAATGTTTTTATACGTTATACGTGAATTCTGTTTTCAATATACAATGTTCATTAAATTGCGATGTCGTCGACAGTCTCATAAATGTATTAAATTTCGACTAATACTAAAGTAATGCACAATAAGAAGAGTTGAAAATATAAGTTTTGTCCTGAATTTACTTTAAATAGTCTTTCTCTGCTAATATTCGAGATTATATGATTTTAAGTATAACACACTTTTACTATTACTAATTCAGATTCTGTTTAACAGTTAAACAGAAAAAGTGATTTTGAACCTTTACGAAAATCTTATTGTCAATATTTTAAAATTATGTGATATAAATTTACTAACACATACAAATGTGACACTGCCTTGGCAGAAAAAAAAGCGTTATGATTTTATATGAATAATGTCCAATAACTTTTCATTGTAACTATATTAGCTTGATCGATATTTTAGGCATGGCTGAAGCTTGGTTTTGGTTTATTTTTATTGCTAAAGTATAGTATACATAGCTTGGTAAAATCATATATTGGTGGATGTGTATGACTGGTATGTTCCGATAATATCTATGGAATGTTTAGTCGTATAATTTCTGAATAAAGCGATTCAGGGTTCTTTCAGTCAAGCCACAATTGTGTATGGCGGTCGGAGCGCATTAGGTCCTGTTATTAATGGCTCATATTTTGAAAACAAACAAATTTTAATGTTGAACATAACTATTTCATCAAAAAAGGTGTATTAAAGAGATTCCTAATTTGATGATCCGATGTTCCTTGTTACTGAGAAAGTGGTGGATTATTAAATTAAAAACTTTGATGTTTATTTAGGTCATGTGATAAAATGACGCAATATACAGTAGCGAGTTGATATTATTGAAAGGAGGCACTACTTTTGTTTACTTTTACGTCGATACAAATGTGTTGATTAATAATTTTGTCATCATGTCAATGCGAACACAGTGGCTGGTATGTATGGCTTAAAACATAGTGAAGTTGTAGATCTGTGCGAAATTGGTGGATGTTATTTTAAGGTCACGATCTTGCTATACATCCTTATAATACATGCATCCCGCTCACTGCCCAAGTGACTGCGCGCCCCCAATTCAACTTATATTCCGCCTTTGCTGTTATTATGATATATAATTGAGTGAGCCCTGCATTTCGAAGGACGGAGACAATCTCTGGAGCACTTAGATTACACCGCTTATTAGGAGGCGCGTTAGTCCTCTTTAAAAGACGTTTCCTTATTATAGATCGACTCATAAAATTGTTTCTCTGGTACGGTTTTATAGCCTCGTTTCAAAGGCAGTGGGTCTATTTATAGGCTGTGTTAAATTCACATGTGAATAAGGGTTATAGGAGATTAAAGATTGTAATGTATTCAATATATCACACTCGGTATCTAAAGCGCTACTTCCAGGTGTTGATTGAGTGTATTGTATGATATATGATTATTTTAAGTATGTTTTGTTGTGCTCTCAAGAGCGAATTTGTTGTATTCGGTGGACACTCGCGGGATAGTGCCTGTCTGCCTATTGACTCTATTCAACTGTGCAAATTTTCACTTAAACGTTTTTTTTTTTCAATGTTAATAAAAGAAAATATATGCATTAATATTTCCTTGGCTTTTATTTTATGGATAAATTTTCGACACTTAAATCACAGAGTAAATAAATGTTAGGATAAAATAAATGCTGCACAAAATCTGAAACTGTGAGTGAATGTGACTGTGACCAAGAAAATCGGTAATTTTGTGAATTTGCGCGAAAAATAACACATTTCATGAGCAAAATCATCGGTATAATAGCAATATCGTTAGACTATCAATTACACTCAATCCTTTTCGTAATCTACACTAACATGGATTTAACACGGGAAATTTTTTCTAGTAGGATGCTCTAAGATTTTAAGTGTAATTTGACTGACAGCAGAGCCTCGTTTGGATTTAATCTGCGCGCTTTTGGCGATGAAGCACCATGCCAGACGACTCTTTATAGCTGGTTTGTGGAATACAAGCGCGGTCGTGTCAATCTCAGTGGCGAATATCGCGATGGTATTGTGTGTGGAGTACTGTTGCCAAATCTGGGATGCGGCTGCAAAATGCCATCTTGCCTTAGACTCAATGGAGAGGCGCGTGGGTAGGCTTATTGGTGACCGATACTTGGTCAAAACCAACCTTACTATCCTTGAGCACAGGCGCAGGATGCATTTTGGAGAGCGTGCGTTGAAGTGCGTTTGATTCCTCCTGCCCCTTTCAATTATCGTAGAACTAGGCGTTCGGCGAGGCTCCACCCTTATGCTGTCGACGATCCACCCATAGGAACAAAGCGATTCACTTCGTCATTTATCATCCGTACAACTAGGGAATGGAACAACCTGCCGGCGTCCGTCTGTTCGTTCGATTACAACGTAGGCATCTATAAGGCAAGAGTGAATAGGTTTTTACTGAGTTAGCGCGCTCACCATCAAAAGATGCATCGCATCTTACCATCAGGTGGGATGGCATTCAAGTGCTGGCTAGTTATTAATTAAAAATGGTCGCCCATCCACCACTGTGAACAACAAAAACGTCGATGCTGTGCGCCGAATGGTCGAAACAGACATGCATGTGACCTACCATGAGATTCGGGCATCCTTGGGCATAGGCATTAGTCAAATACAATCAATAAATACTACACAAACATTTAGGTGTGAGAAAGCTATGCTCGCGGTGGATCCCACCCAATTTGACCGAGGCTCAAAAAACGAACCGCGTCACTTGGTGCAATGCCATGCTTACCAGGTTCACAGATCACAAAGCAGCAATCGAGCGTATGGTTCTTTCAAGATGAGCCAAAACCAACCAAAGCGGCGCGCGTGAAAAGTGTATCTAAACGAATGATTGCTGGCTACTATTGCTTTATAGAAGCGTCATACCGTGAATAGTGACAACCATTACACAATACAGTACCAGTACAATTTACTACCATTTGTTTGCTGGAAGTTATTGACGGACTGCGTAAAAATAACCGTAAACGCCGTATCATATTGCACCACGACCATGCTAGTTCCTACACGGCCAGACAAACAAACGAATCTTTGAAGGTGAAAAACCTAGAACTTATGAGCTTACGCTGCATACAGTCCCGACCTGCAATTTGATTTTTTTTCTGTTCCCAAAAATTAAGAAACAATTACGCGGTCAAAGATTTTCTACAACAGAAGAGGCTGTCGAAGAGTAGGAAAAACACGTTTATGAGGTCACCACGGAGGAGTGGCACAAATGTTTTGAAAATTGGTTTGATCGTATGAATCGTATAAAAAGTGCATCTACGCAAAAAAATTACTATTAATTGATTTTTCTTAATCATTTTTTTGAATTTTTTTTCTTATCCATTTCGTAAACTTTTAGGTTACTACCATTGAATTTGGTTTTTGTATGAAATAAGTTAAAGTATTTTATATCTGCTATTCAAAGTAATCAACCATGCAGCTTTGCTAACGCAGTGGTATTTTACTGATGCCCTTCTTGTTAAAATCAGCTGGATGAGAGGCAACCAAATCGTCAAAGGCATTTTGTACTGCCTCTCGGGAACTGAATTTTTTTCCCGCTAAAAAGTTGTCCAAATTTTGGAAAAAGTAATCGGTACGTGCTGGTGAGTATGGTTGAAATGAAAGTTTCTAAACACAACTGTAGCCTGGAGACTGTTTATTGTGCCTGTTGAGCAGCGCGAGGCAGGTCTCGAGGCTTCATAATTAATTGCCTTTAGGTCATCATTGTTGACCAGTGTCCGGACGACCACCAGGTTAAATTTTCAAGTAAAAATTTCCAGAACGGAACCGGGCAAACCAATAACGGGTTTTGCGTTGGTTTGTAAAGTTGAAATTGTGATGGAAATAATGTTTAAAAATCTTGAATATGATTTTTTTTACGGTAGAGTCATATGTGTGTGACATAAGTGCAGTTCCTGATTTAACGTGAATATCGGGGGAGATACGACGGTCTCCTGTATTTTTTTATTTGAACATTTAAGAAACGAGCAGGCGGTTCTTATAATGTTAAATATTTTCCACCGTCCATGGACATCTACAACACCTGAGGTGTTATAGACGTCCATACTAATAATACACTTACACTTCACGCCGTTCTTCTATGAGACAGATAAATCTGCCCGTGCAACAGCCGAAGTTTTTGCGTGGCCCTAAAACGGTAAAAGTGCGTGAGTTGTCCGTGCTTAAAACTTCCGACTTGGAGAAAATTTAGTAACCAACGTCTTAAAGGTGGCAACGCAACCACACTCCCATGTAAAATGATGAATATCATTTGCTCATTTGACACCTCGCATAAAAAAATGGAAACAAATCAGTCCGCGACCTGTTGATGTAAACTCGGTATTTACAAGACATATATCCGTTCACGCCTGACCTACGCAACCCCACCGTAGTATGGGCTGCCTGTCACGCAGAAAAGCATGCTACAGGCGCAGATTTTTTTTCTCATTTAATCTTTATGCACAAACATGTACAAAGACGGACGATCTAAAAATAGCGAAAATCTCGCTCTTACGCGTGATGAAGTCATCGCTTGGGATCTCATAACTATCCTCTGAGAGTTTTTGGTTCATCTAGCTCGTCGAATGTACGACATTATGGGCCACACCTACACCTTAACAATTTTGCTCCATCCATGCCCATTTTCCTGACGAACGTCCGCTTCTACTTGAACTCCTGCGGCCGTGAAGAGGCCCGGGGAGAGGAACCAACATCATCGATGACCATGTCGTAGGTAAAACCAAACTACATCTACCCATAATACCGCCACTGCGCTGGGGATTGGCACTTAGCCATCAACCAACTGGGCATTGTCAGTTCGAGCCAACGCCCGAGCAATGGAGAAACGCCTCCGAGGCTTGAAACAAGGCAGCCCTTTGCATGCAGCTCCAATTCAGGATGTTTGTAACGAAGCAGACATTTTTTAAGTTAAAAAAATTACCTTTCTTCATAAAGCAAGAAAAAGATTGAGGTACATATTGCATTTGCATATCGATTTTTGGCTTAGGAATTAGAAGTGAACTAAATAAACAGCAAGCATTGGTATTATTAGTGCAGTCGGCAGTGTCGCCTCTATTGCCGAAAGCCGTCTCCGTTCGGCGCCTTTAATGGTCACAGGAATAATCGCGCTTTACACACGCATCGTAAACCTAAGTAAACCGAGGACAGCCAGGACAAGGTGTATTTGTCTTGGTCGCTGCTAGGGTTACAGGTAAAAGACGATTTGCATAACGCCCCCCCACGGTGATATTTTTTTTTGCATTATTAAAATATTTTTATTGCTCCCATTTTCGGAACGTTTGTGTAGTTGTATGCAAAAAAACGTAACCTTTTCTAAGGTTTTTGAACTAAGCTAACACATTAAAAAAATATAACATTCCTAATTAGAGCTAAACATGTTTACGGAAGTTTTCCACAAAGCCAAATTAGCATTTTTTTTAAAAAGAGGCATTTTCAAAAAGAGTTTTGGATACTACACTAACAAAATACCCTGTTTCTTTTTTGCTTGGACTGACCAAAGCCTAAGCTCGCTTACGAACACAAAACAGTAATTTGTTAATTAGATTTTAGACATGTACACAAAATTGTAATCTTTAAAATATTAAATAAACGTCTTATTTTTTATTATTGTTCCTTGTTAATTTTCAAATTCAAGTATACTACACACCAATACAACAAATATACTACATATTACTTAAATACTAAGCGGCGAGATGGTTCACTGAACGGAATTATTTGTTAATGCATGCAGTACGGGCATACATAAGTTTACCGTTTAAATAAAGATCATGTGAACGTATGTATTTAAAGTAAACCGTGTTTGAAATTTAGATTCAAATAGAAACGTAAAGAGTACTCCGAAAGGCGACAGTCGTAAAATGTTATTGTTTGCCGACCACGAATAGTTGGCGTGGCCTTATTGATCCTTCCAATAATTATCGAACACGTTTCATGTCACCATGTTTAAACACAAAAGTGGACGGGCATGGCGGAGATGTGGCGAGGTTCGTGTTTACAAGTTTACGCACGGAATCGTAAAGCGGAGGTAGGCAGTAGGTAGAGCTAACAGAAAAGCCGCGACAGTGTGACCGAAGCCAATAATGCGAAAGCATTTTCAAGTATTCCATGAACAGTTTTGGGTCCAGTATAATTTTTTTTTAAATTATGAATTTAAATTAAAATTATCTCGAGTAATATAGTGTAGAGTACGTACGTGAAAAGTTCTCGTGTTTATACAGTTGGCTAAATTAGGTCGAATTTCCACTGAAATTTTCACTGATCGCTATTAAAATTATATTAATTACAAGTTACTTATATGGAGTGGGTAAATTATACCTGTATTGATTCACTGTATTACTATTGGTTTAAGACAACGCATAGTGATGCCATGATTGTAAAAGTAACGCTACCCAAAAGCGCAAAATTTTTACGGTTGGTTAGAGGAATTATAAATGCATCGAAGAAAATGGAACTAAATTAAAGAACCTTACTTTTTTTCTCTTGAACGGATATAATATTTTAGAACTAAGTAGGTGTGATATTAACAATATTTCTTAGAAGAATCATTTTCAGAAATCAATATGCAAGTGAATGCAGTATGTGAGACCTGGTTTTTAGAATGCGAACTAAAATCGAATTTCCTTTTCTCCGCTTTATTGGGCAAAACAGAAAATCAATTAAGATTATTTTAAGTTTTTTTTATTATGTAATTTAAATTAAAATCTTAAAAAATATACCAGTGGAAGTGAATGGTAATAAATAATGATATTGATAGATTAGAGAAAATTATTAGTGTGCATATAAAGCGCTTAACTATACAGCGCTTTCTATGGCGGTCGTCACCAGGAGCTAGATAAACCTAAATAAAAATAATAAATACGGTTTCGCCTTTTAGTTTCGGAAAGATTAATTAGAGAAGAAAGTAATGAACATACCGATAATAAGCTACGCACAGTGATTCATGCTAACGAATCCCTAATATAGCTAAATGTTTAAATATCAAAACTTTGTTCATTACTTAGGTGGTAAACGTCGAATTTCTATCATGTAAATTCGAAGCCGCCATCTTTAGCGCGTCGTTAACTCTTTAACAAATGGCGATAAAATGTTGGATGCAATTTGAATAGCGCAAGGAAAACAAGTGAGTGTAGTTACGATAAACAAAGCCAGCGGGTTCAATTATAAAATTAATTGCTTTTTTCTCACATATACTTTGCGGTTAACAGGTGATACGATTCGTGTGTTAAACACATCGATGCCAAACATAGCGGTGATTTGTAAAATTCAAATGACCGCACGTATAATGTAGCGTCTAGTTAATTATTTATCTTTCTCGACTTGTACGTGTAAAAGAAATTGCGTTGATTCACTGTTGGTTATTTTACAGTGATGTAGCAATTTTTTGTTTATTTTAGTACAGTCACTCAGAACTTCGATTCTGATTTTTTAATAATGGAGAATCATTTTTAATGTAATTATCCTATTTCAAAAACATTTAATTTGAGTGTTTAATATAGTAATTATGTAAAATTTTTATGAGCGTTGGTCATACCAACTAAATAATGCTTAGAAATATAAAAAATATTTGCGGTTTAGTCGATAAAGTAGAAAAATTGCGCACTTAATATGATGCTGCAAGTTATCATGGGCTTAAAGTTACACCTTAACTAATAGTTAAGGTGCCACTTTAGTTAAAATAAAGAGCGGAATTCATAAAATTTAAATCGTATGAGGAACATCAAGTATTTTTTTTGATATGGTAATCATAATGCAATAGAACATGTAGATTATATTATAAGAAAAAAGTAATCAGTTTGCCCTTTTGTTAAGTAAAAATCATTGTTTTATTCTCCAACTTCTTCAACAACATCAACTTCTTCAGATTATAGGTTTACTCGAATAAAAACTCACAATTATTTAACTCTATTGTGGGCCTGCAAGTGAACTTAACGAGTGAAAAAAAGCTCTAGTAAATCGTATTTGTATTTTATCAGTGAAGGCCTCCTACTCTACTTTCGTAATCTCCTTAAGCATGGTGCCATTCAATTCATTGAAGACAGATATGGTGTGAGATAACGAGGCTAAAAAGTATTTACGCTGAGGTGTTAATTTCAGGAGGTTAGAGTAGCGTGAATTTTATTTATATGAAAAGTTAATTCATGCCCTGCTAGCACGTAGTGTTTAAACGGTGGAGTTAGCACGAGGCTCCGAATAAACACGCGTTGAGCCGTGGTTTGTACGCGCAAGTACGAGTGTTTGAAACACCAGCTGTTCCTGTCAAATGCTGGCAATGTAAACGTCTACATTTCTGAAGTAAACAACTTTTATATTTTATTGTACAGATAAATTTAACATATTTTTGCCATTTATTTATTCCTAAAACCTTCATATAAATGGTAAAAGTCAATGTTAATTTTCATACTGAAATATTTTAACAACTTATATTGTTTCTGAAGCTAGATAAGTATTGTAATAACATGTTATTTTAAAATATGCAGTATACTATACACCGAGCGGTTCGAATGTTTATCTAGAGTAATGTTTTAAACAAACGAACGAATTAAATGAAATCGGGGCCCAGTAGTTTCTCGGAAAGGACAAGAAAGTTTTAAAAGCCATGGGAGGTTTGTACAAACTCTTGAACATGTTCATGGACTTTATTCAACTTAAGTACAGTTTTTAATAATTGTCTATTTCGTATAAGTATGTTGCATCATTGAAAATACATATCACTTGTAATTTTTGAATTAGTGCTATCGCAGCTTTGTGAGCTTAACGATCAATAAATGTGTCATTCAGATCCAGTTTGCAAACTTAGACTAGTTCAGAGGAAAACAGGAACGCGGCAAAAATCTGAAGTGATCACTATTTTAAATTAATTTCATAAAGTGTTTGTAATTAATATAGGTATAGAATATTTACAGAAACAGAGGGTCCGCAAGTGCTCAGCTAATTTTGAACATTTGCCTTTTACTTGTTTATGGACAAGATAGCAAATGAGAATACGACCCACCCGATGAGTTACCATCTATATGGATAGATGACAATATGACTATATGTTATAGATGACAATGGTCTAACCGTAGTCCATTGTCATCTATAACACTTGAGGAGCTGTAAAACCTTCTAATACCTTTAAAAACCAATTGATGATGAATATGTTTAGACTTATTTTTACAAATATATCGTTGTCTTCGTTGGACAATGTCCTCTCTTTTAGTCCTATGTGAAGCTACATACGACAAAGAGATTGTACAAAGATTAAGGTCCCTAAGGCTTACAGTTCGTGTGACCTATTACAAAGAAGAAAATTTTCATTTGTTTTGAAAATTTCCTGATAAAACTATATACTATGAATTTAGACTCGATAAAATCAGTAATTAGTTTTATTGAAATGGATATTGCACGCTTAAATTTATTTCATACAGCCACGAAGCACGATTCTAAGCCGCCTGCATCCATTGACTTCCCGCACACTTGCACAGGTCGTCCCACACTGCGATAGCCAGTTCGAGGCTGCCACTCATATATTACAAAGTACTCTGTGCTGCCACTCGAGTACTTCCCCGGTGGTTATATACGAGGTATATGGCCAGCCCATCGCCGCTTGATCTTACTAAGTTTCTGAGCTATGTCGGTTCGTACCTTCGTTCTACTGCGGATGTCTTCATTGCGAACTCCATCAAGCAGAATACCGAGCGGAGCATCTCTGTGGAGCGGGCTATGCTCCGCTCCGCTGAGCGATTTTGAGCTTCCTCATACGGCCAGCAGTGAAGGACCACGTCTCAGTTCCGTATGTCATCGCAGGGAATGCACATTGGTAGAAGACTTTAGTTTATGCATTTAAATTATACATTAAAATAAAGTTTTCAAGGATTCGACACCTTAATCGTTTCCAAGCGAGGTGCTCTGTGCCATATCTTCATTCACGCAACCCCTGTGAAGGTTTTAAAAGAGGAACGATTTCTATCCGTCAACCACTTGAATTCTGCGTCTGTAAAATCTAACCGGCTGCCGGTAGCGATCTGTTATAACGGTCGTGTGTTTAAAAATGAAACGTTTCCGTGGAGAGCGTTGAGCCCGCTCGCCGTTCGAGGTTTCCTTTACCAATTAGCACTCGGCCGGCCGGCGGACCGTAACTGGGTGAGGTCTCGGTGCATCGGAATGCCGGCTAGGTGCCTACGGGCCAGCAGGCCGCTCCATGAAAGCCGGCCTGCCCATTACCGGCGGAACGGACGCTCCCGTGGCCGCTCGAAAGAGATTCGGACGCGCAAACGTAGAACTTTTCGTTCGGAACTATGGATGCGTGCAGTTATCCACTAAGATAAGTAGTTTTAAGACGTTTAGTATTTATATTAAACTGAGGCAATAGTAATTTGCAGGATTGTTCTCCACGAGGGAAATTAAATCTTTGTTCTTTTATTTATATTTAAAGTTATTATTTTTTAAAGAAACTAAGTAGTTACAGCATCTTACCGACGCCGAATATACCTACGCCGAAGCAAACCTCTAAAATAGAATGTACCTAATGTATAAAATATTTTGAAATAAAAATGATTAGGTACTTATAAAAAATGTGAACAATATGTAATAATGTAATAAATCTAACGTTTTGTTTCCCATTTCTCTAAACTAATCAAAGATAGTCTTTTCGTTCATGCAATCAATTATTATTCATTTGATATCGTTAAATAAAGAAAATTCTCAATCCACAATATTTAAAAATATGTGTTCCATTTTCGAAATTTAGCGTTAGGTTCAAGTTTAAACAAGACTATTCGAAATAAGAACTACTCTGCTCGATTAGTTTTTTTTATTTTCCACCTATGAGTTGAGCACGGGCTGCGCAGGATTGTCGCAGTAGCGTTCAGAAGGCGTCGCCAATCCGTTTCTTTGTCAATACGCTAGAGGCGGAGTCTTATCAACGTGGCAGCGCTCCTCTTCTAAGCGGAAGTAAGCTATAAAATGAATCTTATGACCATAGCATAGATTCCACTGTTCTTTGCAATGGGTTCGCTGAAGAATCCCCACAGATGGTGTAACCTTAACTTTACTCCAAAGAGATAAAGTAAGTTTTCTAATGGAGCAAAGAAACGATGGTGGGTATGTTATGTTGTGTACATGCTAATGGAGTGCGTTGTAGTTGAGTTTGTGGTAGTAGCTCATGCAGTTGGCACGCCTGCAAAGATTTCTGCTATGTGACGAATTTTGTTTCAAAAAATATAATTCCATTGATTTGTAAACAATAAAAACTTTTTTACTATTTTTATTATGGTAACAGATTTTAGGATCCTATAGTGTGTCCAAATAATGTGCTGTGAACTGATATGTTGAGTTACTTCTCGTACTTATTGTGGCCAAAATTAAGGATATAACCGATTGATTTTACGGGTAAGTACATATTAGTAAATTTATAAAACAGTTTCCAATATATTAAAAAAAGTTTTACTTGTTTAATCTTTTGAACCTTATTTTACTTATCTACTTTTCCTAAATGCAATTTTGTATAAAAACTTCAACTTAAATTGAGAAAAAGGAAAAAGAAGAAGGCTTTTTAGTCACGTAAAATATTTTCTAGATATTTCGGGGCGCTCAAAGCCGGAGGAATATTGGAATTTGGGATTAATTATTAATTATGTGTATAAAAACAGAGCTTTCCCTTTTATCTCAATTAATTTTAAGTTCTTGTTGTTCATCACATATCTTGGATTATGATTTTGTGTGAAAACCACGTACCCTAAGTACTTACTAAACTTAATGTATCACAAAAATATTACAGATAGGTACGAAACATTAATGAATTTTGTAAAATCGAAATTGCACAATTTTGCAACACTCACTTAGATTTCTTTTAAACTGAGTAGGCACAACATAACGTACCAAAAGGCTAAAACTATGTACTAAAAGCATAGATTTTTCATTTAGAGCATATTATAAAAATATACGCGCTTTTCCAACAATAAGAGTATGCAATACTATAATAAAATATTTTGGTCGTAGTTGTGTTTATAAACTCAAGTATTACACACAGTAAAACGTAAAAAACTTTCGATATAAATTATATTATGTGTGATTTTAATGTGTATTAAAGGCTGATTGACGTCCTTATTCAAAATTATACGCCTGCTTCTGCTATGAATGCCTTATTCATGCCATATAAATTCGTACAAATATAAAAGAATATTTTGTTTGGTAGCATCGTTGACTCGATTAAAATTTTCTTATTTTTATAACTTTATTATAACTGCGTCATTTTGAAACGATATTACGCGATGGTGTAACAGCAAAGGCGAAAATCACTAGCATCTATAGTCACTGGGACTCATAGCGATAACATAAGTTAGAAGTTTAAGGATAAAATCATCTATATATTGAATGTTCTACCTGCATCACAGAAGACCGCAGTTTTAATTTTCATAAATCTGTAAGGCGATTGAGGTAGCCACGGAAGTGCGAGAGAATCTTAGGGGCTGAAAAAGCTCATGCGACTGCTGTTGGGAGGTTGCTATGGAATGGCCACGTAGTGTCCTCCGTTATATGATATGAGATGAATTCGCATTTCTTTTGGCTAGTGTGGTAATCGGCGGTCTTCTTTTTTGCCTTCAAAGAGTTCGCCACGGACCTTACACCCTTCGCGGTGCGATAGGAAGATAAAAAAAAGGAAAAGCCGTCACGTGTTGCGCCAACGGTCAACGCGCCGCAGATAAGGCAGACAATGTACGAAGAGGCGCACAAAGACGCGACGGCGCGCGGCGGTTCGCGTCGTCCGAAGGCCTATCGGCGGGTCCGCCTCGCCACAAAGCCCCCACAATAAACTTTTACAGCACACATAAAACCCTGACTTTTTAACCCGGAGTTATTTGAATTAATATCAATCCGGGTTCCTCAATGGGCTTCACTCGTCAACCTCTAAAGTTTTATGACGCCCACGGGCAGCATTGTGGAATAAAATTTAATTGAAACGTAGGCACCGAAAAAAGGTTCGATTGCGGTTATCGGCTTCCGAATTTGAATATTTACATTAAATATGTCGACGGAACGGCCAGTCGGAATTCTGTCCGGCTAGTTTCGTGCGTATCTCCTGTTGACTTTTTATTGTGTTGAGCTAGGGCATAATACTTATTTATTTAGTAGTAGGGTGTTGAGTCGATTGACGTTTGGTTTTCGATGTGTCCGGATTGCTAACTCTGTAGAAATTATTTCCCGGATGCAGCCGAGAAAACCCTCCGACGAGGCAACAGGTCCTTCGCTTAGTGTGTCAACAGCGGCCAATTTGAATTTTATTTATTATTTGTAAAGACAAACTTGATTGGTCGTGTCTCGCGGCTGTTTGATTTCGACCTATTGTTTGATTAACATATCAAGGCTGACGGTTGCTCTTATGTAGGTATTCACTCGAAGTGATAATAAAAATTCAAGTTTGAAGCGTCGATGACGCAACACCATTAAAATACTCACTTGAAGTTTTCGGCATCGCCATTTGCATAGCGCGCCGCCCGGCCTTCGTTACGCCGTTCTGCAAACTTCGAAATTGGTAAAGCCAACACGCGCTATATTGTTTCAATGGTTTCAATTTCGGCCGGTTGGCTCTTGCATCCGATAATTAGCACCTCTCGGCCGGCTCGTACCTACTTCTTTCGAGACAATCCGAACGCATAGCGCTCACGATATCGGCCCGCCATAAAGCCTCCAATCGCCGATGCCTTTCGCCGCGGCACGTCTCCCCCCGGTGTTATCTTCAATATTTTATAGGGATCAGTAAAACGACGGCACTGAGACGCGATTAAGCGACATTCCACTTGTCCGTCGATGTCAGGCCGACCGTATTCCCGACGCGATTCCACGTCCCTAATTAAAAGGCGATAAATATTTACGAGTGCCCGCCGCCCGCCTTTTGTATATTTTGTCGGGATCATACAGAGTTAGACACGACGCCGTGCCTCGCGCTCGCACACCATATTTAACTTCACCATTAAAAAGAAAATGTTCGCAATTCATCTATACGACTCAACTTTAATATTTATACCTCATGCAGTCGTAAAACGATGAATAATGACGTTGCGGACGAGTGGGCTAGTGCTGTAATTACTTTGCTTCTATACATGCTTACTTCGCGCTGCTCGGATGGTCTCTTGTTGTTTAAAGCTTAACTGTTTTAGGTATACGATTGGGGCCCTCATAGCCGTTCTTAAATCTTCGACATTAACTCAATAACGACCCTACGCATATTTATCGAAGCATAACAAATTAATATGTTTTAGTCGTCCGGTATGAAGATTTTTTCTTAAAAGAATCGTAACAATCTTTCCAATTCTACTTTTTACATTCGAGAACCCCTTAAAAGGATGAGTTATGATGAGTGTATACTAAAAAAGATAATTACACTGTAACAAACTAAATAACAAACTAATTAACTCTGACATGCTTACGAAAAATATTATGATCAATAATGTTAAATACAATGTGTCTTCCACTTTGGACTAAGTTTATGATCTTCAAATAAGATAATATTAAGCATTCGTATTACATCATGTAATTTTACATGTAAATTTAGGTCATCGTCCAATAAAAGGTGACTGTAGTCTGTCGCTAAAAACGTCTTTTATTCATTAAAGTGAGTTCCTGAGCCGTGATAGCTCAGTGTCCGGGCGCTCGCCTTTAATTCAATATACTCCAGCAACCTGAGTTCGATCCCCGGTGCCGGCACCAATGAAGTTTTTAACTTTAAGTGCTGTCTTATCACGTGCTTCGTGGTGAAGGAAAACATCGTGAGGAAACTTGCATATTTTCGAAATAATAACAAGTCCGCCAATCCGCAGTAGGGCCGCGTGGTGGACTATGCCCTGATACCCTCTATATAGAGGAAGCCTTTGCCCAGCAGTGGGACATGTATAGGCTGTTACTTTTATTCTAGGTTACCCAACTCGAAGTTTGGAAAACAATGTCAAGTGGCGTGACAAAATAAAAGATATCATCATCATCATCATCATATCAGCCGTAGGACGTCCACTGCTGAACATAGGCCTCCCCCATTGACTTCCACTTCGACCGGTTGTTAGCGGCCTGCATCCAACGCGTCCCTGCGATCTTGGCTAGGTCGTCCATCCACCTTGTGGGAGGCCTTCCTACGCTGCGTTTGCCGTCACGTGGTCTCCACTCGAGAACCTTTTTGCCCCAACGGCCATCGGTTCTTCGAGCTATGTGCCCTGTCCACTGCCACTTCAGCCTGCTGACTCGCTAATAAAAGATATACTTAGTTTAAAATGGCCGAATTTCATCACGGAAAAAACAGAGGTCTGATAATTCACAAGGCCTGGTAATATCCAGGAAAAATTATTTACGTCTATCCATTTTCGTTAAAATGTTTCCTGTTTCGATCGTGTCTACCAATAAAATGGGGACAGACTTGCACTTATTACTTTTGTCCACAGAGAGATTGTCTCATAACTACCAGCTAACTAGTACTAAACTCTGGCAACCTATGTTGACCGTCACGTTTTAATTTATACAGACAATAACAGAAAATTATTCCTTACATCTAAACAAATCATACACATATTAATAAAACTTTCTTTTGGTCGCCTTTATACTAGTTCTGAACTATTTCCCGAGCCGACGAACGCTGCAGAATATACGAGATGTTGAGAGTAAAAATTTGAATTAAATTAAAAATGTAAAAAGGAAAATAAACTTTTATTAATTATTTTAGTTGTATAATAAAGGATTAATAATCCCTTAAAAAAGTGTAAAAAAATTAATTTGAAAATTTCATTTAATTCAATTTCATTTCGTTCAGAGGTCCCTGAGCACCTATATTATAACGAAAATAACTGCAAAATTTAGTTAATTCTACTAGAATGTATTCTTTTTTAAATGGACTTTTGAGATCTCTTTATATTGAGGCTTTCTTTGTTATATATGTTTTCTAAGTGTACTCGTAATATGTACATGTCTTATCGGATTGATATACCTGGCGGTCATGTTAACCTATTTTTCATTTCTTTAATTCTATATCCTGTTCTATAAACTGTTGATTTAGCAGGAGGAGCATTGTCATGCCTTAAAATAAAATGTTATCTCATTTTTTTCCATAATTATGTAAGGCAAACGATGTACACAGTGCGTTCAAGGATAAACTTCTGGGGAACGACCTTATTCAGGGAGTGTTTTCTATGTGCAGACGTGATGCGCCTGTGCAAATGCCATTCTATCGTCGCCCTTACACCGTATGACTCTTTTGCAACAACGTTATTTTTTTGGTTTACTTGGGTCGCATCCACACTTCTAATAGCTGGCTTAGGATTAAAACCTGAGGGTCAGTGAACTTGGGCCACTGTATAAACAGTCTTGATGAGGTGCGTAAGCGAAGTTTGACGAAGCTACATTATGGCATGCGATCAGTAAAATTTTGGTGCTATTTGTTTCTTTTAGAATATAGTTCGGCCTTAGAACAACAATCTTTTTCCTTTTGTCCTTTTTTCCTTGTTGCTTCTGTTCTCTTCCGTTTCGGCATTCAGTCTAGGAAAGTCTAGGAAAAACGACCTTATTTAAGTGTGGGCATATTTGAAAATTTTAGTTCTAGGGAACTGATATTTGTTAATAAACACCGATAAAGTGATGTAAATTAAACAAAATAACATTGAACCGTAAAAATAGACGACACTTTAAAACAATTGACGATTAAAATATAACATACATACAGCAGTCAGTGTGAGTGATTGAAAACGTGGAAAATACAATACCAACCTTTTTTTGTACCTCGCAAGTTTTTCCTCGAGTGTCATAAACTTTGCGCATTTCTAAGGCATAGTTGTCAAAATTGCCATTTTTATAGATAATTGACTCGCACTTGGTCGCTTTTCTTAAAGAAAAAGGAATATTATAAACCTTTCTTCGTTTTCTCTTAATATGCAGTTACTAACGCTATGAAATTTAATTTTATGTCATGATTTTGATTTTGAATTTTTTTCTTGCTCATTATTTTACACACAGAAATCACAGAATCTCGAGGATAAAACTTATATAATGATTTTATTCATAGAAAAATTGCTACCGATCGTAGATGTGTTGATGTCATCCATAGATGTATTTGCTTAGCAAATATTGTGCGTTGAGCTGTTAGTGAGTACGTAACAAATAGGTATCATCATCGAAATGAAAGATTTTATAAAGACATGTATGATTGTTGATATTTCTCAAACTATCACAAAAAGAATTTACAAGAAGGCTACATAGACTAAATTAAACTGTTTTAAGGGTTATAACGTGAACAAACTATATAACAACAATTATATTTGGAAATTGCCGAAGTTGTGAACACCTCACAGCATCCGTTTTCACAGGTGGGCACAGTTTGAATTTTAATATAAATTAAAGGCGATGAGAATCCGTTAACTAGTTTTTTCTAACGAAAAAGATTCAAAAAAGTCCTATGTCTTAAAAGTTATCAGTTTAGTTACGTTTGGACTCTAGGAGTCAACATTTGTAATAAAAAAGTGAAGTTAAATCGTTTTTAGTCCCGAGTTTCATTTGTTGTTTGACAATATTTCTCCGTGGTAGGGCGACGTAGCTGCATCGGTTGTTGCACGAATGGGCAGGCTCGTCCGGGTAAGTACCACGACCTCACAGAAGACCGGCGTAAAGTGGAGGTATGACAAATACTTTCGCGTTTCGTCTGGTGAGTGAGGTAGACAATTTCCAAAAAGGTTGTCAATGCATCTGCGAACCCTCGGGTATAGTAGATGTCTATGGGCGTCTGTATTCACTTAACATCAGGTGAACCGTCTGTTCGTTTGGCAACTTTTCGCATAAAAAAAACAATATGACTTTGACTGTCATCACATCCCTTTTTAAAGATGTGATTGTAATCTTCGGATCTTCCAGTATCATGTTTAGGACACATACCTTCAGCCGATAATCTTATCAATTGAAGTTATTTGACATGCAAATCAAATAAAACTGGGTACGGTTTTAAAATAAAGCGATACACTCTTTAATAATGTATTGCCTATTATAAACTGTAATATTTTTGAATGGTAACTACGAAACTGTGTCCGAGTTTTCTTACAACTCTGTTTACAAATATTGATGAGAATTAGCTTTTCGCTCGCAGGTAACTATATGTATGTACTACAATTTATATCGTGCTTAAAAAGTACCTACGGAAGCCTTAGAAAGCGAGTCCGACTCGCACTTGGCCTTTTTTTAATCCCACTTGGTTTTTTGTAATCTTTATATTAATTTACAATCATTATCATTTTACATAATAGGTATATACTGGACGGTTTCATTTGGTGAAAAGTTTTAGCAACCAAGGTGTTATTTTAGGTTTAGTAACATATAAAAGACCGAATTTACGAATCAAGAGAAATCTTCTGATGGGGCAATGATTATGAAATCGAGTGACGAGTTTGAGCCATGGATTAAATAGAAACAACACTTTTGATTTCTTCATATAAACGACTCAAAACGGTGCAGTCATGCGCTGGATTCATTGTTTTACCTATACATTTCTACACATTTAGTATCCCAAAAAATGATGCCTTCGTCTCGCCAGCTGAAAAAATTGCTTTCGGTTTTTTGGAATCTTTCGGTCGTCAAGACTTCATCCGCTGCATGGATTGGAGTTTTAGTTTTGGGGTATAATGGCCGTACAGGTTTCATCCCTGGACGCAAAACTGTAAAAAAAAAATCTGTAAAAACATCTTGCAAATTAGCTCAAATATCTCAAAAAGAAGCATAAAGCTTTGACCTGTCTAGTTTTTTCTCGACTGAAAGCATCCTGTATAGGCAGCGAGTGGAAAAGAAAAACAATCAAAGTTCATTAACTATGATGTTTTGAGTTCGTTCATACGACATGACTATAGTATAGTATTAGCAATCTTTTGGATAGTCAATCTCCGGTTTTTTCTTCTTCGTTATACATTTTCTATTCGATTTTGAGGAGCTTTCCAAAGTCTAATATCTATAAAATCAATATGGACCCACTTGGGTGCTAAATTAAAACCAGTGCAAAAAGAATTATCTACATCGGATTGAAAATGAAGGAGATGAGGTAATCATATAAAGATACAAAATACAACCGAATTGAGGACCTCCTCATTTTTGAAGCCTGTTGAAAAAGAGATCCAAAGGATTTGTACCCATCGTTTTAAAACATTAGTTTGTACAAATTTATTTTCCACTAGATGCTGTATAGCTATAAATAGAATTGTATAGCTCTATTAGTATGTTATAAGTAAGTAATAGTTAGTATGTTATCTTTAGTATGTTATAAGGACATTCAGTGTTTTTCAACACGCTTGAAACATATTTGGATTTGCGAGTGACAATATAAGATAGATTCTCACTTACCATAAGGGTTATCACCTGCTCGTTTGGCTCCATACCTCATAGAAAACTGGTGGTGAATAAACGGATAAGATTCCGAAAAATAAACAGGCATTTTAGACATTTAAAGAATGAGTTTGGAAAAAAAACATATTAAGTATAATATTCAGCGAAATTTCAACAATAGTTTTTTCAAATGATCAAGCACCTATTTGCTTTGCTAAATTATATATGCACCTAATTGCATATATAATTTGTTGTAATTTTTTGTTGTGCAATAAAGAACATTGAAATCCAATTAAGAAAAAATATGTAAATAAATAAAATATTAAACTAACATTATAAATATAAAAAATAACCCGAAGCTGTGAATGTGTAAAATCTACATCATTATTAGGAAATGTTTTCCAAATTGAACAGTTGTTTTTAAATGGAATTTAATAGTTAATTATTAATGGTGTGACCATTAGTCGAGTTTATGTTGTGAAAATTTAAAAAATGTAATGGGAGTTTGCTAGACCAGAAACATTATGTAGGGTTTGTATTCTATTCTAGCTTGATTATTTTTTAAATTTGTGAGAACTTCTAATTTTCTGTATTTGTTGAATATGTGAGAGTAATAAAGGTTAAAAGTAAAATGAGGCTCTTGTGTGCTGTGAATGATTGTTGCGTTAGAGACACGTTTGAAAATCCACAATGCTACTTTGGCACGAACGTTTAGATGAGAAGTTGGGTGTAGTAGTAAAAGAGTAAATTTAATGCTTTAAAATCTACAGATTACGAAATTAGTAAGAAATTGGTATAAAGAGTGCGTGGTATTTTGCCCATCTGAAAATAAAGTGAAAATGACAACTGCTATCACTGAGGTACGACAGCGTAAAGTCAGTATCGACGAACTTGTATTCTTGAATAAATGGATGTATAAAATTGAGTAAAACACATGGGCAAAGGTGTTTAATGTTGCACGAATATGCAGATCCGTCAGAGGAAGTACCACGACCTCACAGAAGACAGGCGTGAACTTCAAGTGTTACACTTCTGTGTCTTCTGGTGAGTGAGGTAGCCGGGGCCCACTTTATTTGAAGGTGGTAACGCATCTGAAACCCTAAACACCATTGGGTGTTGCAAATGTCCATGGGCGGCAGTTATCACTCAACATCAAGTGAACCACCAGCTCGCTTGTCACCTTCTCACATAAAAAAAGTATAAAGAATACTAGCTGGCTGTAGCCTGGGTTAACAGAGACATCCCAACGTCAAATATATCAGCCCGGTCAGAATATGCTGTAAAGAATTCGAAATGTCATCGGGAGTTCAAATTTAAAATAAGCCGCAATAAAATCCGAAAATTGTTTTAATATAAAATATAAATTACTGCCCACCAAAGAGTATATTTCATAATATGTAATGGAATCAATTATGCTCGCGTGCAGCTAAATCGTCTAAAGCTGACAAAATGTAAAAAGTATGTTTTAATTTCTAAATCAAGTCAAATAAAGTATATAATTATGCATATTTCCTGAAAGCCTAATTTTTAATCTTTAAATTTACATAATTACCATTGTAATTCTTAAAATACCATTAAATTCGTGTAAGTTGTTGCATTGCTGCAAGAGCGAGCGACTTACCGCAGTTTGTGTCCCAAGCAGAGGGAAGTCGCTCGCTGACTAAACCTGAACCAATCTGTTGTATCGAAAGTATACAGGAAATTTCAGAAAAACTGGTTCCAAATTCAAATTCAAATATCTTTATTCAATATAGAAGATATACACTCACTCATTATTGTCAAAAAACTACTACCGGTTCGGAAATAAAGCCACCTGAGCGACCTGAGAAAAACCGGCGAAAGAAACGCAGTGGGACATTTTTTTTTGACACAATGTGTACAAATATATTAAGTCCCTCTTGAAAGAGCCTGGAGTGATCAACATCATCCTTCTCTAGAAGGCCAAATATCAGTCGGTGCTGGCATATTTCAGAAAGATATGACAGTTTTATTGCCTCGACAAGCCTACGAAATCTGCAAGTAAACGGCGTTGCTGTCTACCAACGGCTGAGGGATTTTCGAGGAGTAACTGTTCGTCAGTGGACGGTCAGAAGACGCTTAAGAGAGGTCAATCTGATTCTGATGCCAAGACGGCCTGCCAGGGGCCCAAAAGTGACCTTAGCTCACCGACAAGACGACTTGGATTTACTGGCGTTCAGTTTTGTTCATTTACGAGTACAGAGTTTATCTACATGGCAGTGATTATTTAACTTTTATTATCCTTAGATTTATCTCACTTTTATTGCATTTTCATTCGTTCCTAATCAATTTAAAAACTACTGGATAGATTTTGAAAATAATATATCATTTTGATGTCAAGAGATTTTTTAGGAAATACTATAGAACTTTTAGGAAATATGCTTAATTATATACTTTATTTTACTCGTTTTAGAAAAAAACATACTTTCTACATTTTTTAGGCTTGATTCGATTTAGCTGCAGGCGAGTATATAAATAAGCATAGCGTTGTAGCCTGTGTCAAAGGTTGTACCTACGTTTTACTGCCACAAACCTTGAAAACCACCCCAGCAAAATATAAATACAGATCTATTTTTAAGATCATAATTATGAATATGAAGATCATAACAACTTAAAAATATATTTTAAACATATCATGTCGAGAATTCTACTAAGAATGTGTAATTTTTTTAATAATAGTCTAATTAAAATATACGTTTAAAATTTAAAGAAAGAACGTACGGTTAAATATAATTATGCAAAATTATATATGTTTGCATGTTTTGTAACATTTCTACATTCAAATAGTTTCATTATTTCTTGTCTGCATGTATCTGTACAAGTCGTGAGACGGTATTAAAATAGAAATCTAGACTCACGATGTACTCAAAATTTAAGCAATATCAGCCACAGAAGTCAGAGACGTTGAACCGCTGGAGTCGGTGGGCGATAATGACTATAACAAACATTGGAAGAGAACATCGTGAGCCGAACTTACAATAAATGTCCGGCTCATATTTGCCATCAAGATTTCGTGATGGTTTCAGTTGAAATGTAGATAGGTATATTTTGACGTCCGTGTTTGTATACTTCGGATTTATTTGCTATCTTGCGACTGAACGCATTACGTTAGAATTTTTTTAATCGTTTCGAAGGGTGTAAAATACTCTATTAGAGTCAATTGATAATTATTGCACAGTCATCCACTTTTTATGGTATTTTCGTTGAAAAAAGTTTTACATGCGTTTATGTCATACATATTTTCTGATTTTTTAGTAGAACAACGATATATGTGAACATGTGACTCATCAGTTAATGCCATTTTACGCAGGAAAACGTCACTATTACACATGAAACCTCTTATTTCCTAAATTTATATAATTATTCATTCAAAAAGTATACTGTTTGTTAATATATATCACAAACCTCAAAAATTGTAATAGCAACTGCTAAGTATAAGAAAACTATAACCAAATTAAAAAAATAATAATTTGAATCGGCCGTCCTGAACATTTACAATTTTGCAGATGTCACGATGTTCTACGCAGGTTGAGATGTATAAGGTATAAGGGTTATTAAGGTTATTGTTAAGATTATTGTACTGTTTGCTGTTTTGTGTAACAAAATATAAAATAAAATAAGGAAAGTGAATGAATTCCTTAAACTCCTAATTATCGGAGAGAATGTAGTGTATCATTTTTCTGAGGCATGATTTCAAACACGAAAGGAAAATCTTAAATGATAAAGACATATTTTATGCCGATACAGAACTACAATGATGTAAGGATAATCTACTGTGTATTTTATTATTAAAATTGTAAAAAAAATTAAGTTACAGCCTATACATGCCCACTGCTGGGTAAAGGCCTCCTCTATAGGGCCTCCTCTAGAGGGTATCAGGGCATAGTCCACCACGCGGCCCCACTGCGGATTGGCGGACGTATTATTAAAATTGTATAATTTTATTATCATTTTTTCATTTATGAGTGAATTAATTTCTATTCCAAAACAAATTTTAGAAGTTTTAGCATAATTAATTATAACACTTACGCAATATTTTAACAAAAGTGTATGTTATTGTTTTAAGTGTATGTTTTTTTTATATGTTTATTGTTTGACATCAGACATGTCTTTAGACTGAATCGGTCAAAGTCGAATATAACATTTAAATCTGAAGCCTTAAATATTCCAAATAATTTAAATTCACAATAAAACTTAATGGTCATAATGGAGCCTAATAAACTTTTTTTTCATTCTATATATTAATATGCAAATATTCCTAATAAACATAAAAATTGGGGTAATTGTAAAATGTATGACTATATTTTACACCCTTTAGTTTAATTATTTAGCAACCGTTTGTTTATTGAAATTAATTTTAGATATTTTTTAAATAAGAAAGGCGAAAAGTGTGTGTGTACACTCTGGTAAGGCCACGCAGCGGCCTCAGCTGTCAGGTGAACCACCGGCTCGCTTGGCAACTTTTCACATAAAAAAAAGATAAGGCTTGTTAGTTTTGCAATGTATAGTGTAACTCTATTTGGAATTTCGCTCTAGTCGAGCGACCTCCATACAAATTCTCAAGATGATGTCCTTCTACTCGGACAAACATCTTGAATGATTTAATTATTCGGCGCAGAAACACAACCGATCATATTAGTGATTGGTTTTGCAAATGAATCATTGTTAAGGCAAATAATCTCGTTCGGCCAATCGATCCCATGGAAGAAGGTCAAATACCTTGGGGTTATGTTAGACGCGTTCCGCACCCATGTTGAAACCGTTGAAATAAGGCAGTGCTCGTTGCAGGCTGATTCCATTGCCGCAAAATCCTCAAGAAAAAGGCCCTTTAGAAACAAGGTACAAGGCCTACCAATAATGTCATATGCTCTTATACCTGTCTAGCGTACACCTGAGAAAATTTCCGGTCTCACAAATAAACCATAAATAAATGAACCGCTTAGTAAATGGCGCATATTGATATTAGAGAAACATCGACTGCAGACTTACGACACTACCGGATTATTCGGTCACTGATGTAACCGATCATCATCCTTACCCTAATAAATGTAAGCGCGACAAATTACCAAACGAATCTCAACGGGACCAATTTGAAACGTCGACAGCTTAATATCCTTATAATTCCACCGGGGTTCCCGTCAATACTGTACGCGTAACCGTGGTAGAGTTACGCAGCAGCTTCTCCTGTTGCACGAATGGGCAGGCCCGTCCGGGTAAGTACCACGGTCTCACAGAAGACCGGCGTAAAGTGGAATTATAATACTTTCGCGTTTCGTTTGGTGTGTGAGGTAGCCGGAGCCCAAATTTCAAAAGGTTGTCAACGCCATGTCATGACCATCGGGACCGACATGTGGAACATGACAGTGAGGCTGGCCCATCGATTACATATCGCTCAGCGAGCTATGGAGAGATCTATACTCGGTATTTCGCTAAGGGATTAAATGCGAAACGAAATTATCCGGCAGATGCCCAAAGTTTCGATATAGTCCATAAGGGAAGCAAGCTTAAGTGGCAGTGGGCTGGCCACATCCGCCGTAAAACCGATGAGCGGCGGAGCAGGCGAGTTCTCGGAAATGTCTCGGAAAACGTAGTATCGAACGTCCCCCTGTCAGGTGGACCGATGACCTGAGAGTGGTCAATAGGGCTAACATACAACGCCAACCAGTTCGCCCTCTCCTACAAGCACAGCAAAACCAACACAAAACTTGGACAAGGTTCACCCGCGTTCCAAGGTTTCTCGCCGCCCCCAAACAACCATTAACCTTATGGCTCTAATATGACAACTTTTCTCTCACTAGGTGACGTACACATGTAACATGTAAGTACTCGTGAAATCCTTCCAGCCTTCGACCAAGCTACCAACAGAAAGTCTACCGACAGAAAGCGAAAACATCATTCAATAAATCTTATATATAAAAATGGATTGTTGTTCGTTAGCCTCGCCAAACCTCGAGAACGGCTTGACCGATTTGACTAATTTTGGTTTTGATTTATTCGTGGCAGTCCAGGGAAGTTTTAAACGATGAAAAATGGAAAAATTGCATGAAAAATCTAAATAGCAACAATTTTATTTTCCCATACCTTACCTGTCAACCTGACAACTGTGTCTGTGTAACCTGTCAAACATTTTATGGATTCAGATTGACAGCTAGTCTATATATATATAAAAATGAATCCCTATTTCCCTTGGTCACGCGTGAACGGCTGGGCCGATTTCACTTCTTTTTTGTTGTGTTTTTTATTATCAGGAGAAGGTTCTTATAAAAGAAAAAATTTAAAAAACAACACTTTTCTGTATTCTCGTACAAAAGATTCGTAAAAATACTTAAAAGTCAATTTGAACTTTAATACCATATCATAAAGTTTAAGTGTTAGAGGAGGGGTTCCGGGAAGGCAAAACAAGTGAGTGACTGTCGTAAAATGTCACTTGAAATGTAAACGTCTCTTTACTGTGCATAAAACAAAGTCGTCTATGTATGCTTAGATCTTTAAAACTTGATCTTGATGCGGTTTTTTTACTAGATAAAGTGATTCAAGAGGAAGGTTCATAAGTATAATACATTGCACCCGTGCGAATCCGGGGAGGGTCGCTAGTAACATATAATTTTTTCAAGCACTTCTGACAGCTACCATTATCGATCGTTAGCACAGTGGAAAGCACATGGCTAAGGCTTTATATTTCTTTAGTTTATAGGCATAGTATATTGATAGAGCACCGGTGATTTTTAACTATTTATTGGATGAAGAAGGAACTGTTGAAGACTTTATTGCCTCGTGTTGTTGTTCCGACAGTTGTATTAATATTCCATTACAGCGAAGATGATGTCTACATTTAAAAAAAAACATTACTGTAAAAAACATTATATCCGAAGTTTATCATTATGTTTTACAGGCTTTCAGAAAAAATTTCACATAGAGTCGTAAAATTAAATAAATATTTTTGCAATAAGGCATTGATGAGAAGGCAAGTTATTGCGAATTTGTGCATGAACAATGCTTCAAGCAATTTTATAAGTAACTTTACCCTCATGTAAAGAAAGTCGACTACGCGATTTTGTAGGAATTCTCGCAAAATTTAACAAAGATGTGTTTACCTTTGCTTACTAAGAAATAGATAAAATCGAGGTCAGAATTAACAGCATTTTGCTGTTACCAACACCACATATAAACTTGATTATTCAATTAATATACAGTATTAACCGATTTGTATTTGCAACAGTTGTCCTAAATTGTTATATACTGGCCGTAAAATACTAATATTTAATGGTTTTAATTAATTTTAGTACACTTAGTTCAAAGTTTAGTACTGTATTTAATACTTGCTTTACGTTTTTATTTAATGTTCTAAAATTTACTGCATAAGGTTTTTTTATGGGAATGGGAGGCAAACGAGCATGCGGGTCACCTGGTGATAAGCGATCACCGCCGCCCATGGACATTTGCAACATCGTTTGAGTCGCAATTGCGTTGCCGGCCTTTGAGGTAGGAATAGGCTCTCTTCTTGAAGGTCCCTAAGTCGTATCGGTCTGGAAATACCGCTGGCGACAACTCGTTCCACAAAGTAGTTGTGCGGGGTAGAAAGTTTCGTGATAAACGCACAGTGGTAGAGCGCCAACCATCAAGGTGGTGTCGATGGTACTTTGCGGTTTGACGAGTTGTACGATGGTGAAATTCACCAGCAGGTATCAACCCAAACAATTCCTCGATGATATATCCGATAGAAAATGCAAAGGGATGCAACTTCCATTCGCAAGGCCAAAGAATCGAGGCGATCGGACAGGATTTGATCGTCGAGGGTTGGAGCAGCTCTTCGTTGAATGCGGTCAAATAGGAGCTGGATCGGTGCCCCGGCCCAGAGGTGAGAACAGTATTCCATGTGCGGCCGAATCTGTGCTTTATAAAGCTGCAAGCGATATATCGGTAGAAAATACTGTCTCGGTCGGTTTAGGACACAATTTTTTTGCCACAGAATTATACAGAGCAAGGCTTGATAATTATGTTTAGACATTTATTTGTTTTTCTATTTAAAAATTGCATAATAATAAATTGAATATTTTATTAAATCTTACAGTACCTGGAGGACCGAGCTTTGCTCGTTTTTTTTTTTGATAAATCATGTATTTTGGAAATAAAAAAATAAAGAAAATGATCTGATATGGAAAAAAAAATAAAAAAATAAGTGTGTAAATGATAGTGATACGAACCGCGGCCGTCTGTTTTGGGACCGCCCGATTACCGACCGAGCTATTATAGTTTTTTTTTTTGCGGCGAAATTTACTGTCATATTCGAATGATATTTTTCATTCCCTGAAAACAGGGATAAAAGGACATTTTCTAAAAATGAAACCTAGCTAGATCGGTTTTTCGCCCCCGAATCTACACACATACTAAATTTCATGAAAATCGCTGGAGCCGTTTCCAAGATTCCGATTATATATATATATATGTATATATATATATATATATATATATATATATATATATATTTAGACAAGAATTGCTCGTTATAAAGGATATATATATATATTTAGACAAGAATTGCTCGTTTAAAGGATAAGATATTTCACTTGTTTTACTTTTTTCCGAAGGCTAAAGATGTTAAAATTTAATATTAAATGCTAAGGATGGTAGAGTCACAGAAGACTATGCAGAGGTGTGTCTGGTATTACGACGAAATTCTAAGAAGTAATTCGTTTAAGACTTTTGTTGTACATTATACAGACTATTTTTTTTCATTAGCACCGGGTGTTTTTCGTTATGTCTTTTTTGTTTCTAAAAAATCACACGGTAGAGAAAATCACAAATGAAATAATCAACAAGCAGAAATCTCTGGTCGCTTATAATCGGAAAAAAAAATATATAAAAACGTCTAGTTACTGTCTTATCTATGTGAAATTTAAATGGGACCATTTCGTAATAAAACCCTTTCGAACAAAAGAATTTTACAAATCCGTATGTGACGGAGTTATGCCCGGACATAAAAAAACTTTGGGGACCGCCGATAGAATTGAAAACTAAGTAAGTTAACAATAATTAATGTATTTATTTATAAATGAAATAATTGTTACTGATTATTTGTTATTTATTTAGTAAATATATATAAAATAAGTAAAAACTCATCGTCATGACGCGAGTTCCATGATTTTTGCTCATAAAAAGAGCGCTTCCTAACATGTTTTCGCCTAAAGAAGTTTTCACGTCAAAATATTATAACCTTTTCCTTTTTAAAGTCGGTCAAAAAGTCAAAATGTTTCCTGTCATTTATTTATGACCGAAAGTGATATAAGAATATTTTTTTTCTATTAAAGTGTTAAAATTAAAATGTCGAATTTTTTTAAAGTTATTTAGTAACAAAAGCATTAGACAATAATTAAGAACACCATTCATTAGATTGTTACGTGAAAAATATAAACGTAGCCACGATTCTAACCAAATCGCACTACAGCTTCATCAGCATTGCTAGGCAGAAATATTTTTTGTCAAATAAGACCTTTCAACCAAAGCTTAGAAAGTGAAGGAAATCTTCACTTTCTAAACTTGCCTCATCTTAGTTTATTTTTGTTATCTTCTTTAAATGCGCTATTCAGTAAAATTTTCAAATCACGAAATAAATTATTATATAAAGTTTTATAGTGCTAATTTCTTTGAGATGAAATATTAACATTTGTAGAAAAAGGACGAAAAGCTTATCGGCGCTGTGGGGATCGAACCCATGTTTTTAACCACTAAGATAAACGATGGATTGTCATACTGACATAAATTTAACTTAATTCATCTACTCTGTTTTTTTACATTATGAGCAAAGTTTGGCGCCATCTATTGTTGTGTCATGTGCAACAAACCATTTACCGGGGCCGCGGAAATTGGATTTTTTTACAAGAGTTAATAATTATAACGTAATAATACAATTTCTGTTAAAATGGCTTACACATAATATGAAAGTAAAAAGAAGCTAATAATAATTTCAAACACTGTTTCACATTTTAAAATTTCCAGATACATCCGTAGTAACTCGGCCTATTAGAAGACCAGCGTGAAGTAGAACTATCATACTTATAAAGGGGGCCTGCTTTCTAACGGTTGACATCGCATCTGCAACTCTATCACAACAGGTGTTGTAGATGTTCATGGGGACAGTAATTACTTACCATGAAGTGAACCACCAGATTACTTGTAACTTTTTATTTAAAAAGAAACAAAAATAATGTTTAAATCCAAATTCTAACGCACATCAAAATATATAACGGTATACCTGAAATTATGCCAAACATATTATTTTAATGGTCTCGAATCAGTTTCAGTTTTTTTATCAGGAAGTCTTCATAATTTTTAAGATGTTTAACTAGATTTTAAAAAATGTTTTAGTGTACGTGGCGTTAATCGTTTTGTGTTTTATTTCTATCGTAATTCAATTGACCTAAAAAATCCGACGACCTAAAATTCTCACTATGTATTACCATTACTTTAATGAATTGTCTAAGATCAAAATGTCCGTAGGTTATCAAAAAGTGTAGTGAAAATTGGTATCATCGTTTGGCATACTTAAAGTTAACTGTTCTTACTCACGGCCGTGGCTCGGTAATAGGTTCTTCACGCTTTAAATAGACTGCAATAAACCAGCACCGTTTTAATGTTTACCTTTCCTACCAATAAGCAACTTGTAACCTACTGTATTACCATGTTTTCAATGTTTTTTCATAAATATCACAAAAAAATTCATAGCGCTTCTTATTTTCGTATCTTCTATAATTTCTTCGTTCTTACACCCGTATCTTCTATAATTTCACAATCACTCACTTATTACGTTACAATGTGTTTGTTCACATGTAATGAATAACTTTTGAACCTACTGAATAGTTTTTAAAGTGATGAAAAGCTCGGCTTGGGTCATAGGGCTTTTATTTTAACGTTTAAGAAAACGACATTTTATTTTAAAAAAGAATAGAAAAAATAGTTTTTATTAGTAATCGTAATAATTGTAGAGCAAGTCGAAAGAAAAAGCTTAAAAGCTGACATATCCATCAACCATAGACACTGGCATTATGTAATAGAATATTCCAATTACTTGGTTAAATAATATTTTCTAACATGCATATCTTTATTTTAAAGTTTGTTCGTGCATTCGTCTTTAAATTTTGATACGGAAGCATTAAAAAAACTAATCGAAAGCCGAATTAAAGAAATACCATTTATTTTTCTATCCTCTGTAGTAGTATGTTCTACAAAGAAAATGTAACTTATTGCTTTAGTTTCTGTATCTCATAATAATACAGATTCTTAAGTCTTTAATAAAAATTAAAATTTTAGTTTAAACTGTGTGAATGAATTAATGAATACTTTATTGTCCACCACAGATAAGAGGATATACAAAATTAACAATAACAAATAAATTAATGAGAAGCACAATTTGGCGGCCTTATAGCTTCATAGCGATCCCTTTCAGGCAACCAATGGCGTTCAGGAATGTTTATTACGTAGGTTGTACAATAGTAACATACATAATGTATGACTAAATCAAATACATCATGTATACAAATACATAATACATACGTGTATACACATACACACTCATAAATACATGTTTATATACATACATACACAAACGTATACACATATATTTAAATTCTTATACATATATTTATATATATATACTAGACCTCAAGTAATATAATCATAACTAGTAAATACAATATAAACATGAATAATGTAGTAGTACCTGGAGGACCTGGAGTACTTGTTTTTTTTTGGTAAATCGTGTGTTTTGGAAATTACATTTAGATACAAATTACTAAGTAATGAAATATGCATAATATGTTTTGATCTTACCGATGTAATATTAAGAAAATAGGAACTGGTGTTCTGCACAAAAGAAAGAACTTTAAAAAAAAGGTAAAAAAATAACAAATCGACAAAAAATAAAAGATAAAGAAAGCAATGATCTGAAATCGAAAAAAAAAGTAAAAAAAATAAGTGTGTAAATGATCGTGATACGAACCACGGCCTTCTGTTTCGTGGCTGGTTGTTAGCGGCCGCCCGATTACCGACTGAGCTATTATAACATTTTTTTTTCGGTGAAATTTACCGTCGTATTCGAATAATATTTTTCATTCCCTGAAAACTGGGATAAAACGACATTTTCTAAAAATGAAACCTAGTCAGATCGATTTTTCGCCCCCGAATCTACGCACATACTAAATTTCATGAAAATCGCTGGAGCCGTTTCCGAGATTCCAATTATATATATACACAAGAATTGCTCGTTTAAAGGATAAGATTTAATCCTGACGATACTCGAGTGACTGAGACCGATAATGCTCTTTAAATAATTTCTTAAAGGTGCCAATAGATTGCACCTCACGAATAACTAACGGTAGGAAATTCGAGAGTTTAACTGCCTGCACGGTAAAAGATATTTCAAAAAATGACGATTTGTTATTTGACACCTTTAAAATGACCTTCCTCGAAGAACGTAGATCTTCCCCTGGAAGTCCTACAAATTCAAATCCTCCTTTAAATAAAGTGGAGTAGAAACATGAAATAGAACACAGTACAAAATAGGAAGAATGAAAGAAAGAAAATTTAGAAGAAGAGACACATTCATTAAATATGTAAGTGATAACAAGAGTGATAATATCGAGGACAGGTATAATCTTACGGCTAATGTTATCACTACCGACAGCACTTGAAGAAATGGACAATATGCTCTTCCTAATTTCACATACACTAAACTGACTAAAACGAACGGTGGATAATTAGGAGTTGGCATTGCAGAGAAAGAATGAAGAGTTTGTGCTTTAAGTTCACTATCAAAAGTAATAGAAGGGGTAGAAAAGGTAGGTTCAGGTTAGAAAAATAGGTTCAACGTTAATACTTGTGTGCTTGAAAAATTGCATATCCAAATCCTTCGAACCCTAACACGTAACACTACTTATGTATATTATTACTTATACTAGCTTTAAACACTCAACCAACAATTTTAACACGTATTTTAAAAGTTTTATTGAACTGCAATTCTCATCAATTATTTCAATAAAAAAACCATTGCCGCATTTCGATGGACCGAAACCGATGGCCGATGAAAGAAAGGGATTTTATTACTTTATTATTCATGGAAATATGACTAGCTTGTATCTTGTATTTTGTATTAACTGATGTTTTTGCTTTCAGTCCCGAGACTATTAAAGCTTCATCTGACGCAGAACCGGTGGGCTAGCCAGAACCCACGGGTTTGGGCCCTCCGCTGTGGGTAGGGCCGCGCATGTGCTCATGCGTGCGTTTAACTATGGTGTGTCATCTAAGGGCCATCGAGGTCGCGGTTCGGACCGAAACCCCGACGGCCGTCGACTGTGCAATTAGCTAATCGGTGGCTAAACCGGTGGCGGTGAGAACCGCCCCGGAACGCGGGTGTACCTTGTGTACGCGTTGTGTTGGTCTGGCCGTGCTCGGAGGCGAGGGCGAACTAGTGTGTTTGTTGTTGCACTAACTGTGGGTGTAGTGTTATCTGGCGGGACCCCCGGTGGTGGGTCCGGCGTATCTATGACTAGCTTACTCAACGTTAGAGTCCACTCATCGCACTTATGCTATAAATGCGAAAGTTTGTGTTTGTTCCTTTAGAGTTAACTTAAGAATAGAGAACGTTTGCAGCAGCACTGGTTTGCCACGTTGAATACATGATTCCTGGAAAATCACTAAACTATTTTAGTTCGAAAGGGAGAAAAGTCAAATTCCAAATTACTTTATCCACTTCGGGCTATACTAAACTGTTAAGAAAGTAAAAAACCAGCTTAGTGCGAGTCAGACTCGCGCACGAAGAATTTCGTACCATTATCTATAAAAACGGCAAAATAAATCGTTGTGTTGTATGGGAGTCCCACTTAAATAATTTTCTATTCTGTTTTTCAGTTTTATTATTGTGTTTTGTTGTTATAGCTGCAACAGATATACATAATATGTGAAAATTTCAACTGTCTAACCTTCACGGTTCATGAGATACAGCCTGATGATAGACGGCCAGACAGACAAACAGGCAGCGGATTCTCAGTAATAGGGTCCCGTTTTACCCTTTGAGTACGGAACCTTAAAAATTATACCAATCAAAGATAGACCTGTCCATAAAAGGGCAGAAGGAAAAAAAGTGATACAGTCTTGAATGTTTTTTTTAATATACACGGATGCATGTGGCTCACGGACGTACTTCTCGGCGGTATATGGGCAAGGCCTATATTCAGAAAGCATTATCGAACTAGGTACTGTGTCAGGGCCACGCAATAGTCTTCTTTGTTGCACGAATGGGCAGGTCCGTCCGGGTAAGTTCCACGACCTCCCAGAAGACGGGCGTGAATTTGTAGTGTTACACTTCTGCGTTTAGTAGCCGGGGCTCGCTTTATTAAAAGGTAACGCACCAGCAACCCTACGGGTGTTGTAAATGTCCATGGGCAGCGGTTATCACTTAACATCAGGTGAACCGCCAGCTCGCTTGCCACCTACGTAATACGTACAAACACAATAATGTTAACTAATAATGCACATAAAATTATTTTTAAGCATCCAATATGGCGGCGTCTCACATCCTGAGCGCGGTGGAACCGACAGTGGGAGGTGGCGCCTCTCGCGGCGGGCGCGAGCGCGAAGTGAACGTTGCACTTGACGACCGCGAGCTGTGGGTGCGCTTTCAGACGCTCACCAACGAAATGATCGTCACCAAGAACGGACGGTGAGTCGATATTGAAATTTTTTTAAACACCAGCCTACGGACATCCGCGTTTTTTACTGTGGTTACGAATGGGCAAGCTCGTGCGAGGGCGGTACACGGTGTGAAGTTTAAGTACTAAAACTTCGCGTCTCGTGAGGTGATTGGGGTAAGCGGTCAGGTTTTGTAGATATCTATTGTTATGGGTGGCGGTAATGACTTAACAGCAGGTGAACCGCCTGTTCACCAATCAAGTTTTCACAAAAGAAAAAACAGATACAGCAATTCCGTAAACGGTGTTTGAAAATGATGAAATTTCGAAATAGATTTGTTTCTATATGTTATCGAACTGGATGATGCATTTTGATTCCATGTCGTTTGGAGGAAACTCCTGCATAAGAAATAAGAAAAAAAATGTATTAAGATATGCGAGGTTAGCGTATCCGCACAGTAGCGCGGACGGTGAACATACCTAATTATCTGTATAGGGGAGGCTATTGCACAAACATGGGACATATCAATGAATGTATGAATGTGTTGTTACGAGTAACCAACTTTGTACAAGGTAGTGATGCGAGACACTTGATTAAAAACACGATTGGAGTCGCATTACTAGTATAAAGGTTAAACACAGAACTCTAATTTTACGATATAAAGTTCTAAACATTAAATTTACTATAAAACAACAATTTATTATAAGTGTTTTTCCTTGATAAAATTTGTAGTTCATTGAAAAAAATTAAATCCAAAAACAGCTTTTCGTCGGAGAATATGTAGAAAGGTACTTGCAAAATTAAGTTTTATATTTATATAATTATACGCAATCTCAATTTTATTATACATATCTTTCAAAGGCAGAGCAAGCGGCCGCTGTACCTTCCTATTACTGATCTTATCATATGAAATCATGAGCTTTTCATAAAAAATAAGAAGGGAATATAAGACGAGTAACATGAAATATTAAATAAAGGTTGGCAGCAAGCTTATTATTTTTAATAATAAAAACGAACATAAAACGGAACAACATTGAGTCATTACATTCTAGCGGCATTGGTAATGTTGATTTGTGAGCGGGTGGTCATTTAAAAGAACGAGATACAACATTGCAGTAAATGAGTAGAGAATAACGTAGTACAATACCGCTTACAATATAGTTTATAGCTCGCGTCATCGTTGTGCTTAAAACTCGCCATATAACTTACTCTAAACCTTCAAAAACAAATTATCTGGAATTGTTTAATGACGAGCTAAATATAAATTTCTGTTGTGTCGTTATATGAAATAGACAGCACAAACTATGGTACACAAGAATCCTTCACTTTTCATATTGTAAGGAAACAAGATTTACGTTCATAAATTAAATTTATACTTAATTTTGGCGCGTTTGGAAAAAATTATGAGATTAAAATACCGACCCCGAAAAAGCAACATGACAAAACAACAACATTGTTATGGTTGTTTCAAGCGACCAACGTCACAGTATTACCATGGCAAACAATAAAACTTTTTGACAACTGACTTGACATTGGCACAATTCTCTAAAGAGAAGTCATAAAGAAAGAAAGTGGAAGGCCATTAATAAAGGAAGAAGAAGAAGAAGAAGAAGAAAGAGGAAGAACTTTTTGACATTTGCCTATAATTCTAAATTTTTAATTAGACCTTTATCAAATATATGTTATAAAATTAGTTATTTTTTTACGCTAACACATTTTACTGCTATAACATTTTACGTGCATAAATAAGTACACACATAATTACTTTCTTTATTTCAGATCGCAAACAGAATATTACCCTGAATCAATTAATATTAGAAATATGACTTAAGATAATACACATATAAAATAATGATAATAATATTAGGTAAATTAGCGAAGACATCTTTTACACGAAATATATAGTGTCAGCATATAATTATACAATTAATTGATTTATGCGCAATAAATGTAGTAAAAATAATTTGAGAATAAATTAGTAAATCTAAAATGACACACTACAATAAAATAAAGCAAAATCCAAATACAATTAAAAGCAAAAAAAATATTACCATACGAAAAAAAAGGATATAAAAAATACAGGATAAGCGGTAAAATATATAAAGGTAACTTGGAATTTATGAAAAATACAGTTTTTAATGTTGCATGTGACATTACATACATGTATGTAAAGCTCTTGACTCTTGACATATGACATTATAGCTTGAATTCTTACGGTAAATAGGTGAATGCTCACCGACGCCGTAGCGGCAGCGTACTATACACCTTTTGTATTTCTGTATTCGACCATTAGCTCGCGGTAAACCCATATTAAGTTTAGAAAGTAGTTAAGGGAGATTGATTATCCCTAGAACTATTTTATGATTACAAAACAATTATTACGCTCTTTCAAACGTTTTTAGAGAATGCAGATGCTTGTAAGAATACAAAATATGGTTTAGATTATTAGCAAAAGACATATTGTAGAAGATTTTTTTTAACTCGTTCGATTCTATGTGTGAACGCTTTAAGATGCTCCATATGGGAGAGAAATGTTCTGACAAGACCGAACAGTTAAATAAGATGATGGGCATTGAACATATAAAACTCCTTTTATTTTAACATTAAAAAAAACTTTAAGTCAGTCTAGCACAGCGTACGAATAGGAAGTTTGTGGTTTAAGTTATATGCAAAATGAATAAATGTGAAGAAAAAACCTGCGGACCTAAGAAAATTTAATTTTTCTTTCTTCGGTTTTGTGATATATTAAAAATATAAGTTACAAAAGTATTCGGACATTTCGAAAGTTATGAATGTTGCGAGATTCGTGATTGCACTGTATCTAATCAAATAATATAGAGGCGTATTCGCTAGTGCTAACTGCGTGCAGACCGGCGGCTAGTTTTCAGCTATTAACACGGTAGGTCTTTCTCATTAACGCAGGGTGTCTAAACGATACCGCCCGATGAGCCATGACTATACCTTGCACCCTTGAAAGCTGTGTTTGTTAGAGCGACCTGCTTTTGGATCTACTTTTAAGGAAAGTTTTTAATAAAGCAAACGAAAGCCTTTCTTTCATAAAAACATTGATGTATTGAGATGTCATGGCTAGTAGTAAGCATGGCTGAGTTCAAAAGCCCAGCATCATTGTAATAAATAATAAAAAAAAAATTGCACGTGATTTTAGCACGTGCTTAGTGGTGGGGGACACGTGATGGACTGTGGTCTAATATAGTGATGGTGCGTGCGTATTTACGTTACCAGGTATTGATACCAGGTATTTCCTTGCTAGTATACCAACCAGCTACCGACCCGATATACTTGCAAGACTAGAAAGTATTTTTCCATTAAAGTATACGAGTCCTTCAAAGTAAGTATTACTACGTCGATCGAACTTGAACGTCGAACGAAACGAACGTGCGCAGTGCGATGGTGAAGCAATGTATATCGGTCTCGCCTGGTGTGTCTCTCTCACTTGATTAGATAACTTATGTGCATACAAATAAGGTTTAGATTATGCTTATACGTGAATTAAAATACTTTCAAAGTATTTTACGTCTTAATTGAAATATTTTGAATCTTATTTGCATAGTACCAAGGTTTAAACTTCAAAGGAAACAAGTTTTCGACTCGTTGCGTTGGACAGAAAATACTTTGAAAGTTATTTTTATACCTGATTCTATACCTGGTATGAGAAGGTTGACGTACTTTTATGATCTGGTACGCGATTTACCAAGTATAATCCATCCCTAGTCTAATAACCTTTGTAATGAGCCTCCTACACCTGGTCACTACATATCACTGAGATCTGTCGCAGGGTAACAGGCATACTTCGTTCCATATTTTTTTTTGTGAAAAGTTGCTAAACGAGAAGGCGGTTCATCTGATGTTAAGTGAATACCGCCGCCCATAGACATCTGCTACACCTCAGGGTTTGTCAATGCGTTGACAACCTTTTAGGAAATTGGGCTCCGGTTACCTCACTCACCAGACGAAACGTGAAAGTATTGGTCATACTTCCACTTTACGCCGGTCTTCTGTGAGGTCGTAGTACTTACCCGGACGAGCCTGCCCATTCGTGCAACAGCCGAGGCTGCTGCGTGGCTCTACCACCGATAAGCCGCCTTAACTCCCTTCCTCTACTAAGCTCCTTCTTGTTCTGTCCCTTATTTTTCCATTATCCGACTATGCTTATGTCTGTCTTACTAATATTTCCCAGGTATTGATGAGTGAGTTGGAGAGATTACTCAATAATTGCATACGATTTGTCATTGGGCAGCACAAATATGACCACGTGTCACACTTCCGCAACCAACTAAAGTGGTCGACAATACACCAGCGCAAAGAATTTCGTATCCTGTCTACTCTGTTTTCAATCTTTCATGACCCTTCCTCACCTTCCTATCTAAAAGAAAGATTTCAGTTCCTTGGGGACTCGCATTCCCTCAATCGTCGCTCTTCTCAAAAGTCGTTACTGTCTGTACCCTCTCATCACTCCGGTTTCATGTTAAATTCTTTTACTGTCACTTCTATCTTAATTTGGAACAGGTTGCCTGTTGACCTGCGACAAACGCCAACAAAAAACATTTTCAAAAGAAAACTATATATAATTATAAATATATATATAAATGAACAGCGTGTCGTCACCATCGCGACAATAAATGAACACACGTCTAACGCTACTTGCCAATAATCATAAAAAAATTTTAACGTTAAACAAAATCCATAATTAATAAAAAATTTTTTTCAAACAAACAAATTAAGTAAAAAAAAAAATAAAACAAATTTTACAACTTCGCCACAGATTCACATTACAAACCTCTCCTTCTAACAGTATGTTTTGTCTGTTTTAAATTCATTCAACCCATTCGTATGCTTTGTGACCTTTACAAATGAACTTTACGTTACATTTTTATACGTAAAGTTGTTCTAAAGTTCTTTGTTTTGTAAAATTTCATAACTCTGTAAATATTGATGTTTAAAGAATGTAAATGTTTAATACAATTTTAAAAAGATATCCCCTATATGTGTGTTCATTTATTGTCGCGATTGTAAAGACACGCAATATATGTGTATATATATATTTAGGTTTGATATATATGAATTAATATGAATTTTTAAGTACATTTACTTTGTATGTATCTATATAAGTATACTCATCTACTTACGCATTTTTATGTTGGTAGTTTTTTAATTTATTACCTAATTATAACATATTATTTGTTTAATTATGTGTCGTTTATAACTACTCTACTGCCCTTGACATTTTGTTTCTCTTATACCTAGGGTTAGCTGGTAGAGAATGCAATATAGCATTAAGCTCGCCTTTGTACAATTTTCTGTGAAATAAAGATTAAATGAATAAAAAAAATGTACAAGTGCAAGATTTTTATTACTTTTGTAAAATTATGTACCTGATATAAAAAAGTTGCCACGGTTCATTTACTTCAACACTTGAAAAGTTTCAAAAGTTTCATGGCCAATCTTTAGAACCGGGGCTGATAACTCAATCACCAAAATTTTAAAACGCCGTTAAACCCTGTCTGTGTCAATTGAACTGAGGAAAGCGTTGCCTGGCTCGCGGCAGTAGTATATAGTAGTGCAGAAAATCTACAGTAGATTCAACATGACACTTATTTTCTAATGTTCTTTTTCAGGCGAATGTTTCCCGTTGTTAAAGTCACCGCTAGTGGTCTGGACCCTACTGCCATGTACACGGTGCTCCTTGAATTTGTGCAAGTGGACTCGCATCGATGGAAGTACGTTAACGGAGAATGGGTATGTAATGGTATGGTAGACTAGGTGATTCAAATTAAAATAATGTGAAGTACATTACAATTAACTTATAAAGGCAGTTTACTTATACAGCTTTACTTTACAACGGCGACAATAAATGAACACACATATTTTTTTTTTCTTTAACTTATAGAGAATAACTTTCTAAAATTGTATTCACCTTCTTTAAACATCATTATTTAGCGAGTTAATAAATTTTCCAAAACAAACAATTTTAGAACACCCTAACGTAAAGTTCATTTTTAAAGGTCATAAAACATACGGTTAGAAGGAGAGATTTGTAATACTACACTGTGGCAACGAATGAAAAAGTCTCTGAATGTATGAATCAGTCAGTTGTAGTTGTATAGGATGTTACAAATTTTGTTTCATTTTTATTTAATTAGTTTGTTTGAAAAATATATTTTTTTAATTATGGATTTTATTAACGTTTATATTTTTTTATGATTATTGGCAAGTAGCGTTAGACGTGTGTTAATTTATTGTCGCGGTTGTAACGACACGCTGTATGTGATAACATTCACACAGTTCAGAACCATTTGTGTAATTATTTCATTATATAACTTTTTATTCGACAGGTGCCTGGTGGGAAGGCTGAAGTACCACCCTCAAATGCAATATACATCCACCCAGAGAGCCCTAACTTCGGAGCGCATTGGATGAAGGAGCCTATTTCATTTGCTAAAGTGAAGTTAACAAATAAGACTAACGGAAATGGACAGGTAAAACATAATTATATAATAAAACTTATGCTCGCGATTTCTTCCCGTGTTTCTAGTACCGAAATTAAAATTAAATTCTGAACCCTTCCTGAAATGTAACATATTTTTAAACGATTATATATCCACTCCATTCAAATCTAACTACAGACAAACATTAAGACAATTCCATATGTGTCATTTGCGTACTTATATAAATTTCGATAATAAAAATTCAATAAGACAAATGGCACCTATAAGATGGCAAATTTATATGTTACTTATTGCAGTTTTTGAATTTGGTGCTAAACAATCAAATCATCATTGATAAATGTAAATGATTGAAGCATTTTCGACTGTTTGACGTTTACTGTTCAAACCATTAAATACAATACAAATATAACAACCGATATTCCAGACTTAATGAGACGGATATTTAAGAAACAAAGATGGACATTTCGTGTGCTCAGTGGCCGCGCATAATTAACAAGTAACAGAACTGACAGAATACTAATTTTTGATAATAGAAAGCCTGTTAGGTGAAGGTGTGATACTGCTACAGTTCCGTGGCTACCGCGAGTTCATAGAAGTCATTTCTCACGCTTGTATACGGTGCGAATGAATATGAAAGCAAACATCGAACACATCCAGATCCATATGTTGACGTCTCGGTGTGAAATCTTTAGCTTTACTAACTATTTAGCGGGTAGCGTACGCACTATCATTTGTAATAATTATTGTCTCTGCGCTATGTTTACCCGTCTATCTTTTTTATGATAATAGTTTCTTTATCTATATTATGCTACACATGCTATATTTATTGTGGGAACATCCGTATTACGCTGATCGTTAGGATTTTCTTCACTTTAGTTGTTTACGTAATGACAAATTTAACAGAAACGTCGGACATGATCAATAATGCCTTTTTACTTATTTGACCACTCAGTATGTATCTATCGAAAATATAGATATTACTTTTCAACTTTCACCCTTCAAATCTCAGTATCTACAGTTAGACAGTAAAGTATCTGAAACTAACGTTGACGTTTCTTGTCTATCCTTACGTTTAAGAATTACCACCATCTGGTTACAGTGCATAACTCATATAATATTATCTTCTTTGCCTTTCAGATAATGCTGAACTCGCTGCACAAGTACGAGCCGCGTGTGCATTTAGTGAAAGTCGGGACGGACCTCCGCCGCATCATGACGTACCCATTTCCGGAGACCCAATTTATCGCTGTTACGGCGTACCAAAACGAAGAAGTCACTTCGCTCAAGATCAAATACAATCCCTTCGCGAAAGCTTTCTTGGACGCGAAGGAGAGGCCTGAAGGCTATTATCAGAGGGACTTCGTTGGTACACATTATCCGCAACAAAGCAGCTCGCCTCATCAGTACCCGCAATGTATGTACAAACATTTAAGTACAATTCATGAAATTTTCTTAACGGTATTTGTTTAAGAAACTTAACGACGACCACTTGTTAAAGAGCGTTCTCTTTAATATTTATCGTTCGGTTCTTTAAAGAACGTTGCATTTTGTCAGGATTATCGTTAATAATAGCTTTATACAAAATATGTGAGTTAAGTCTGTTTGTTCTCGGTTGATGCCCTTACTACGATAGTAGAAGTATCGCGTGGTTACTATTTTCCAGTATTAAATAATCAAGCTTCATCTGCATCAATAATATAACATCTTTTTTTTCTCATAAATAGTGGGATGTAATCACTTCATGTTGACATTACATTAACATGATTTGCTTGGTCTTTTCGGAACTTTTGAACTTTCTTTTGTTTTATGTTGTTTTGCTTTTTATTTATTTTAATTGTACCATTTCAGTTGGAGGATGGTTCGTTACGTCTCAATCATTGTACGGCAGCAGCAACTCGGCTTCTCGGAGACCAGCTCCCTACCCACCGCGACCGCCCTCGAGGCCAAGAACTTTATCACCGCCTTGTAAGTTATTTCTCGTGCTTCTCAATTTCCATTCCTCGATCAGCCGTTATCTCAATACTCACCCCTTTCAAAGGCATAACATTCTTCCCACAGTCCATCAAAATATTCCTCTGGCTTTACACCCTGTAACCACATTCATACTCATCCACTTTTATAGTCATATAACTTTTATCCTTTCTCATAGCTGGCTTTCTCAGTAACCGATGAGACAAGAGTTCACATTTATTACAACTCTATCTAATATAGATATTTTTAAGATTTAAGAGACGAGCTGAAACTTAAAAACTAAATTTCAATGACAAAGGCGACATCTATAGTTTTTAAAATATTAATTGTAAATATGTAATTTGAGAAAGTGCGATTGCTATAAATGAACATTAGATAACATCAGGCGTTACTAAAGGTGAAATAAAATCAAAGGTCGATTTTCGTGCGGTGAAGATGTCTACCGCTTAGTTTAGAGGCTAGAGCGTCTGGACACGAAATCCGAAGGCCTTAACGCCATTATTGTACATATATTCGCGACGTTTCTCATACTTAATATGGAGATCATGGTCACTGAGACGTTTTACGACTTAATTTCACTAGATGACACGGTGAAAAACAAAGTTTTAATCCAATAATATGTTGTTTCAGAAAAAAAAAGAAATTATTAACCTAAAGCATTTCTTTGTAGCAACATCATACAGCAACGCGGAGCGGACGTCAGCTGCAAACGCTAGCGGCAGTTACACGTGGTCGGGCAGCGGCTACTGGAGCTCTGGGCAAGGGAGCAGTCCGCCCCAGCCGAACGCCTCCCCAGCGCCGTACCGCACCCCGCCGCACGCGTACCCCGCTCCCATCGAATACGCACCCGCACCCCCTACGAGCACTACCGCCTCAGCGGCAGCGCCTGCGCCGCTGTACCCCCTCCAGTATGAGGCGCCAGCGCAGCACCATTCGCCGTATTACCAGCACGCGTACGCCCCGTACGCCCATCACGCGATTGAGGACATCTCGTACTGGCCGAATAGGTGATTTTTTTCTATCGTTATCGGTTTAAATGTTTATACAAATTAAAGTGATTGTTTTTGTATACATGGATTCAAATCTCGGTGCCAGCCAGCGCCTATGAAATTATTAATGGAATTTTTACTGCTGATTTACTTATTACTGCTCTACCTTACTATTCCCTTTACGGTGAAAGGTAACGGCTCGAATTTACATATCTAAGAAATAAAGACGTATTTTGAACATATGTTTAATTTGCTAATACCTGATAAGGTATGTGTGCATTGATGCCTTTATACAGTTGAGTCCTCTGCACATAATTAGGACAAACATGTATAGACTACTTTACTTTTGATTGGTATGACCTATTAGGTGGTTATTGTTAACTCGTTCCCTTTCTAAATGAACATCACCTTGCTTGAAACATTTGAAACTCGTTATTGATTCCGCACTATATTTTAGTAAAATTTGGTATAAACAAAGTACACTTAATACAAATAATGTTTTTATTGCTATAAGTAAATGTTATTAAAATAATATTGAGATAATGAATGTAAATACAACAATGTTTGTTTACTGTTTCAGTTTGAACACATACGGCTATCAGCCCACGGAATACGTTGGCGCAGGGGAGGTTTATGGAGCAGACAGTATGCCCTTCGGCCCTAACGGGCCCCCATTGGAAGCGAACACGGCAAGTGGCGAAGGACGCAACACGCCCCCCGGTTCGGATCATCAATCCGGGGAAAGGGAATACAAATTCAGCACGGAGGCGGAACGACACTCACCATGCGAGGAAACTGCATTACCACCCCGCTCTCCGACGCAGTGACCTTCACGGCCCCTTATGTTATTTACCCAATGTTAATAGACCTGTGGAGTACACGCGGTACGTTATAGATGCTAATGTCTAGTTAATGGCTACATAGTCGATATTTGCAAATAATAAATCTATAAGTATATCGTAATAGTCTTATAAATAGGAGTTTGTAGCGAATATGTAGGTAGGTATGTTAATAGCAAATATGTTCAAGGAAACTATCAATGAATACTCGTACGCTCTTGTTATTTCTCACAAGATATCCTATTTACTAAAACTTAGGATTAGTTTAAGTTTCTCTGAAACTTGATAATTTCTTTTAATAATGCGATTATATGTCACTACATAAAGCTATTTAGTATGTAAGCCGACGTTTCAAACCCTTTTCAGCGCTCATGGTCACGGGACAAACTGAAACCGCGGGAAGGAACATATAACCGACTTAAAACATAACAGATTAAACAAGTCTGCACTGTCTGCACTGTCTATGAGCACACCATAAATCGCCCCAAACATTATATCAGGTTTGATAGGTCTATCAAACCTGATATAATGTTTAGGGCGATATATGGTATACTGTGGTCACAGCAAGAGAACATCGATTCCTCCGAAAGATGATTCGCGTGGCTATTCAAATTAAAAAAGATCTTAATTTCAATAGAAAAGAGCGTTGGGTGTTACCATCAATTTGGTATTCTATTATTAATAAAATTGAATCGAGGCCCAAACGAACCACGACTGCAAGAAAAGATAAAATTAGAGCATGTTCTGCGTAGATTGACACAAAGATTAATTATTTAAAAACTGGTGGTAGTCCGTACCAACAATGACACTGACGGTTTCTGAAATACTGATCATCGTGAAGTGAACTAATCAGCTGTCAAATGGCTTCGAAAGATCATTCTGATGAATTTAGAGTTTAAAAATCCTTTTGGCAACTCAAATAACATGTCTGTCCCGTGAAAAGGGTTCGAAACGTCGGGAAGTAAAACTAAAAATAAACGCGATAAATCCGTAAACATAGTTTCATTTAGTTCTCTGAAACAATTTAGTCAAGTAACGATTAGTGCTATAACTTTTATATGATATTTACAATATGAAAGTAAATGGAAATTAAATTAGGTAAATAAGTTAAGCTAAAATCCCAAAACTTGAAGATTATCAAGGACTTAAACCTTTGAGACGTGAAAAAATTTATTGGAATTAAGTGATAAAGCGATTCTAATCTTATTTTCAATGACCGACAATTTATTTCCACTTTTCATTGTAACCTCGATCAAGAAATTACTTTTCATAATATATAATTAATTAAGTATTTATAAAACAAATCAAATAATACGAATACAACTGACAAATACGACATTCTAATAAGTAATTGAAATAATTATTTACCCGTATATGTGCAATTCACAATGTTTAAATATGTTTGGATTTACTTTTTTTTACCAAGAGCTCAGGTTCAGTCTAATAGGTTAGGTAGGTTCAATTTATAGTGTGACATTCTTTGTCTCAGTGTAGCTTACTCATGGCTCGACGATAGATTCATCGGAAGTGTATGTAAAAATACAACGTTATTAAAAAATGAAAGACTCATCTGGTTATTAAAAAAATAACAAGTAGGTATCGAAATTAAAAGATTTTATCAGCTAATGTGCGCATAAATAAGAACAATCTGTTTAATTGAATTTCATATTAATGTTTGTATACAAAGCTAAGTATGGGTATAATAATTATGATAATATTATTTTTGCCTTTCGTACATACTACATAGCGAGGCGTGCTATGCATTCAAAGAATGTGGAACCTTTTTTAAGCTTCATGTACCATGTATTAACTTTTCGTGTAAATAAAAATATTATTTTACCTAGTTTTTAAGTAGGTTATACAATAACTTTTTATCTGCAAATTATGCATCGAAAGTCGAAAATAAATATTCATGTTTCTGTTAATTGGACATTTTATTTAATTCTTGAATACGCGGCATTCATTACCGATGAGAAGACGGTAATAAGTATTTATTTAACCAAGTCATACATTATTTACTCATGCACCCTAAGTAAATAATAAATCTCGCTATATAAAATATACATATATTCAAAAAACATGATGTTTCTTAAACTTTCACGCTTTAACTACTGAATGGATTATAATGAATCTTTATAATAATATATATATATATATATAGCTATTGTATGGTACATCAGAATAACACATAGGCTATACTTTATACAAAGATACAGGGGTCTCCCGAAGTAACTGTCTACCTTTTTCACGTTCAAAACTAAGCCGCATAACCAATTTTGATGAATTTTGGTATAAGCATAGATAAGACCTTGGAGAAGAAAATAAGCTACTTGAAGTACTAATTCAGCGCAGACGAAGGCGCGGGCACCAGCTAGTCTCCAATAAATCTCTTGCATGGTATTTCATTACTTCCAAAGTAGTATTTTTGAAGATAAAAAATGACAAGTGCCACGTTTACATTTAACCACTTTTATTTGGTATTGGTATCGAAATATTCAAAAGATATTCTCCCGGTTGTGACAGCGTTATATGAAATGTGTACCCATAAAACCCAGCCATAGTGCATTTTGAGGAGCTGCAGGATTTCCGATGGAGCCCAACAGTGCTTCTCAGGAGTACCCCTGAGCTCATCTAAAAAAGGATGCGACGCGACGTCTATTTGCCTTGAGGATAAATAAGTGCTACATTATACGCTGGCCTATAAATAAAACTTATTGAAAAAGGTATTCTAATCATCATGTTTCTTTTTTTTGGACTGATGAAAACAATGCTTAATATAATAATTATGAATGGGTATCGATTTATTTTGTAAATATGTATTCTTTTTTATAAAACAGCACTGAATTTAATATAGTAGAAACAATTTTTCTCATGCGGGCATCGAACATACACATCAAAGGTTAACAAATGCTTTAACTGATTGAGCTTAACTTAACTTTTTACCTATTAACCAGAAATAAAAATTTTCAATCTAGCATGCTAGTCGGACGAAATAACACGCTATATTTTGCGGCTATAATGACAGACATAAATAAACATCACGTACTCCACCACACCACATAATATAAGGAAATAATAAAAATGATAACCCCGCTAACCTTAGGTAATGAAGCACTGACCTGAGAACGACCCACATTATCTCATTTTGTCTGCTTTGAAGCTTAAACAAAATTCCGGGAGAATGGACGAGCCGAATCCGTTATACAGCTATAATTACGAACAGAAAAGTGTTAAAGAGGATAACTACGTTTACAGAACATTACTATCTACATTTTTTATTTTTATTCAGCTCAGATTTTAGTATGTTCACTAGCTTCACGATTTGTTTATATAAGAAAATTGTTAAAGCTCAACAAAACAAATATTTAGGGAACACAATGGATTTGTGTTATATACAGGTAAAAAAACAGGTGCGCTAAATAAAACGCTAATTGATGCAGATCACGCTGGTGGTGATTTTAGGTAATCTGCAAATAAGCCAAGGTAAAAAAGGAAGCTAATTTTTAGTTTGAGAATTTTGTTTAAAACCCATTCTGGACAAATCACTGTGAGGCGTTGTCACGGGCATATCCAAGTTTAGTTTTGCCAGCCTATCTTATAAAGTGAGTAACTTGATCGCCATGACCGATCAAGACGGGGCTACGCTACGCTCGTTTACAAAAGATAACGTGGGGAGGATAGGGTTCATTGTCGCTAAATGTCAACAGTATTCAATGGTGAATATCTTTTTCAGGAATAGAACACTCGTAGGATCAAATGCACCATATGCGTGATGCAATGCTGAGATATGTGAAATAGCGCATTACGGTACCAAGAGTGGCCATTGAAATAGAAGGTCGACCAAAAATATTATATTAGGATATTGAATGGCCTAAAAAACACAATGGATGCCAAAACATTATTTGATAATATCAGTGGTAATATTACACTTTATCTCTTCAGAATAAGTATAGAACTGTAGATGAAGATTTAAATTCTCGTACAATGACATAAAAAACATTAAATGCTAACCTCGGAATGTTATTGCTTTTACATTATCATTAACGTTAAATAAAATGCTTGGTTATACAGCGTGTCGTTACAACCGCGACAATAAATGAACACACATACAGAGGATAACTTTTTAAAATTGTTTTAAACATTTACATTCTTTAAACATCAATATTTATAGAGTTATTAAATATTCCAAAACAAACAATTTTAGAACACCCTTACGTATAAAACTGTAACGTAAAGGGGCCCATTCACTATCCTGCCTGGCAGTTCGCCGTGCAGGACTGCAAAGCAGGATGTAGCCCACACACTATTCTGCAAGTAGTCCATCATAGTGTCAGTGTTATTTTTGTAATAATTATGGATTTACGTGAAGTATCGAAAAAAAAAAAGAAAATAGCGATTCTGCTATGTTTTTTGTTGTTGTTAGATAAAAGTTTTTATTAATAAATAACCTTTCCTCACAATATTATACTAATATACATAAAATTTAAGTAGTAATCTAAGCTTTTCGAAAGCTAAAGTTTTTTAGCTTAGTTTTAGTTATCACATCAGTCGGGCTTCCCGGGATGCACAAGTTTTTTTTGTTTAAAATAAAGTACCCAGTCCTGTGTAGATTTTATTCTAACATGTGAATAAAATTTAATTCCTAAAAATATTTCTAAAAAATTCCCTGTTACATAATTTCTGTTGTAAATCTGTACTGTGTAAATTTACATTTTACATCCGTATTTTCATATAATATAGCGCAATTTTGCTAAGGGCTTAGTGCATTTTGTTTCTTCATATGGCAACAATGCCGCTATGCAGGACGGCCAAACCACTGACGGTCCTGCGCGGCGGACTGCAAGCGGTGGGCGGAGTTTGCAGGACCCTTGCAGGATGCAAGGCGCGTCCTGCTCGGTGTTGCCAGAAATCCTGCATAAAGCGGCGGACTGCACGGCGGCCTGCCAGGCAGGATAATGAATGGGCCCCTAATTCATTTGTAAAGGTCACAAAGCATATGAATGAGTTGAATGAATTTAAAAGAGACAAAACATACTGTTAGAAGGAGAGACTTGTAATGCGACGCTGTGGCAACGAATGAAAAAGTCTCCGAATGTATGAATCAGTCAGTTATAATTGTATAGGTGTTACAAATTTTGATTTTTTTTTACTTAATTAGTTTGTTTGAAAAATATTTTTTTTTATGGATTTTTTAAACGTTAATATTTTTTTATGATTATTGGCAAGTAGCGTTAGACATGTGTTCATTTATTGTCGCGATGGTAACGACACGCTGTATACAGGATGGCTTTGCTAAAGGTGCTCAATTTCACACAGGAGGTTCAAACTCGGTAGTATAATCGTTTATTGAAATAATAATAAATTTTTTTTTCAAATAAATTGCCATTGTATTCCCTAAAAAACGGAACTTATTGAGAATGGTGTAATCATTCAGAAATGCGTCGTATACTTTTGAAACGACCTTTTGTGCGTGTTAGTTATGATGGATCGCGCGTAAAATAAATGAGTTGCCAATATGTCACGAGTGGTTTTAATTTTTTTTTTATATAACAATACTTATGTATAGAATTTATTTTAAAAAATGGATACACTTAGAAAAGCCTACCTGTATACGAATTATGAAAGGATGAATAGTAGGCACATCTTGGAAAAGCGAAAAGAAGCACTTAGTACATGATTAAAAGCTACGAGTTACTATCAGTGCTACCAACTTCAAATACTCCTAATGCAATTCTAAAACCCACTAAAATTGACTAAATTCAAACAAAAATTTCCTAAATTTAAAATCACGATTTTTTTTATAGTAACACGGAAAAATAATTATCTGATAAAATTAACTATTTCATTCAAAATAGTTAAGACCATTAAATATAATATAATTCATTTTTATATTACTTTAGAAATGAATATGCTAACAATAAAATGACAACAATATAATAAGTAATCATTAGAATACATTAAAGATATATAGGGCTTGGACTGTTATCCACCAAGGCACCACAGCACTATTTAATTTTATTTTTGTTTGAAATAAGTAGTTTTGTGTAGTTTTCTTTCGAAAATGTGAATAAAATTTATCTCCCAAAACCATCCATTCTACCTTTTTTCCTAAATTAAGGAAGAAAATTCATAGGTTGGCATTGCAGGCTACTATACGCAGTCGCAAACGCAAACAGAAATCAATATAATATAGTATTGCCAAACTTGAAGTAGCATCTTCTTATTCTATGTTTCAAAAATAATTTAACCTTTTTAATAAATTATTAATATCATGTCATAAACTGAAACTGACTCTTAATTAAATGAAGGTATAAAAATTTAAGAAATATCCATTTGGGGAAAAAAAGTTTATTCAATCAGGTAACTCTCAGCTATAGACGATGGATAAAACAGTTGGCAAAATTAAATTAATACACGATAAAATTTTAGAGTTATCGTGTAATAGTATCAACATATATATATATATATATATATATATATATATATATATATATATATATATATGTTGATACTATGTATTAACAAAAATATTTTAAAATAAGCGATCATTTTATAGATATATATTACTAACCACTGGCAACATTAACCACATTGTATTGATTTGTGCTCAACAGGGGTGATTACGGTAAGTTCTTGTATTTTAGAATATTATCTTTTCAGACTAAATATGGTAAAAAATAGTATATGTGTATTTTGCGTGTTAATTATAGTATATTTGTAATTATAACTATTTAAGCTGGTGTAAAGTGTGAGATATGAAAATTTTAATTATATAAATAAAAAAAAAAATAAACAGTTACTTTTTTGTGTTGTTATTAAATATAAAAACTGTGTATAAAGAAATCTGTTATTCCTAATTATACTTTCACAATCAATTATAATATATTATATAACAATAATTATTAATTTCTTCATTTGCAATTATTGAATACATTAACCTTTATTTAAAAAAATAAATGTTAAATATATTGATAGGACTAAACAAGAATAAAACAGCACTTCTTCCACAGTACATTTATCCAAATATATGTGTTTTTACATTTTGTTTTTTTTTATAATTTTGTGATTTATTGAATGATATGAATTTTGTATGTTATTTCTTAATGAGTCGGTTTTTATGCACCTTAACGGTATGAACTAAAAAACCATTTCCTCAAATTTTTTTTAGCCAGCCCCACCCAATTCATTATATAAATTGTTTTTCATACACTTATAACCAATGAATCATACTTATTATATGATTTGTTTTGCTGCCTGTTTTGTTGCCCGAGAATTGTTCATAAACACATTGTTTTACTTACAGTAGCAGTCTTGTGGGCCAAAGAGTAAGCTGTTTGCAAGAGAGAGAAGATATTATAATTAATCGAGAATTTATTCCTTGTACATTGTACAAGAAGAGTTTTTATCTGTTGGAGTTATAAAATCTATCAAAATTAAGGACTATAGTATGGATGATGATGCACATGAAAATTCTCAAGAAGAGAGAAAGAAAGCTATACAGCATTGTGTGTTATCACTAACACATGCTTGTAACTGCCGCAGAGTTAACTGTATACAGTATAACTGTCATAAGATGAGAAGGGTTTTATATCATACAAAGGTCTGCAGACGAAAGACAAAGGGCGACTGTCCTGTATGCAAGCAACTTATTGCTTTATGCTGTTACCATGCCAAATTCTGTGAAGGAACAAAGTGTTCAGTGCTATTTTGTAGTAGCATTAAGAAGAAACTGCTGCAACAGCGACAGCGAGAGCTTCAGGAACAACAACTGCGACAAGATCGATATTAAAATAATTGACCTTTCCCGTTTCTACTACTTTATCTGAATGTTTACTACTAAGGCAATATTTATAGTTGTGAACTTTCTATTATTATGTGGATTATGAGGAAGATTATGTTCATTTGATTATATTTTATTATCAACTTGATTCTTTTAAAAGTCTATTTTACTTAACTATTTAATACAGTTATGATGTAAACTATTATGTTGTACTGAATATATTTTTATTTCTTTTTTTAGCTATAAGATTTCTTTCATGAAATTTATTATTATTTATATAACAAGGTGATATACAGTCAAGGTTTTGCTTTAATAACTATTTTTCCTGTTACTGCTGGAACATTGTTATTTTTATATCACGGGCACATGCTCTGAAATATAATAGCTCATCCTAAAATTTATGTTTTTTAACTTCATTTTCTACCAGTTTTTTAGGAATACTTTAAACTACATATGTGATATATTTTTAACTTTACTAGTATTAATATGGTAGATATTGTTTCTCAACTGACTGTCAACCTTCTTAAATTGTATATTGAACTGAAATAAATGTTGTTAAAAAATATAGCATTTTTAATGGTATCAAGTTATGGAGCAGAAAAATTTTGTTTTTTTTTGGGTCCATAGGGGGGCGCCCATAAATGACGTGAGGTGTTTTTGTGCCTCCCTCCCCCCCTGGAGAGATGTCGTGAGATTTTATTCAACCCCCTCCCCCATCCCCCAATCTCACGTGAGATTTTTCAAAATGTGGGTTTCTTACGTAATCTTAAGCATGTAATCTGGATTAAATGGACCAAAATAGTAAGGTGCATTCGGCTAATTCCGTAAATCGGGATATTCTGATAATCACAATTTTTATTATGAAATACGGCAATAATTTTGCTCTGGCAACGTTCACCTAGCCGCCATCCTAATACACTTCCCCACTTCAGTTCATCTTCAGTGGATTCAGGTAGCTTTGGGTAGCTGTGAGCGAGTGCATGTGTTCAACGCAACATTTCTATGATTGAGAGCAATTTCCCGCCTTTTAAGGATTATCAGAATTACCCGAACATTCGTAATAAAGAAACCTAGATAGTTATTTAAATAATTGTTTTTAATACGATAAATTTATGTTTTTATGCACTTCTTATGCAGGTTTTGAAAGCTCTATCTCCACTTATTTTGCTTTTTTCGGGATTAGCCGAAGAGAGTAAATCCGAATTATGGAGAATTCGAATTTACCCGATAGTGATTTTCTCTAAGAAAAGTCAGTGGTTCTAAATATTTTAATTCTTGTTTGTTTAAATGGATTACTTTATTTTCAAATTGGTGAGTCTGAGTGACTATTTTCGGCTTCATGATTTTTGAATATAGCCAATTCTTTGGGAAATCACGTTTATTGCGGCCTTAAGGTCTATTAATTCACAAAATTCGTGTCATTAGATTCGGTAGAATGGTAGTGAATTAGGTATTTTTTTACATATTTTTTTCTAATTTTTTTGGCATAAAATCTTGCTAATTATACTAATAACCTAAAGTTTTCAGTATGTTTTAAATTAATTATTCATAATTCTAGATAAATTTACAAGATTACGTTATCAAAAATGTGACTCGAATTGTTTGTAGTTTGCAGAAAGAGCACACTCTGTGAATTTTTAAGTTAATGTTTCGAACTGGGTGACAATTGTTTTTTGTTTTTTTTTGTTATATTTATTTTTCCACTCAGAACTCAATTATGCTTTGAATCATTTATGTTGGATATCAATAATTCCATTATTTTACTTTAAATAAAACTTTGATACTTCTTAGATTTTCACTTTATTTCACATATTTATCATTTACCATGGTCCCTAAAGTTTGGGAACCGTAGACCGAACTTGCACTAAATTTCGAGTAATTCCGAAATATAAATGTCACATAAGTATATTTAAGCTACTCAGGGGATAGTAGGGAACAAAAAAAGAATCTAATTTTGAAATAGTTTTATTGTAAAATACTGAGGATATTAATAATAGTCATTGGAATAATGTTTTAAGATGTATATTCAAGTAAACTATGCGACCTTAGTTGATAACATTAACTACACCAATTCTGACTGGTAAACCAAAATTCTAACATACCGTCAACTATTCTCAAATCGTTTCGTAAATATCCGAATGCACCTTATTATTTTTTTTGTTTCAATCAGAAAAAAAATTGCGTGATATTTGCCGAGACCCCCCTTCTCTCCAACGTAAGATTAGATGAGATTTGACTCGACCCCCTCCCCCCTTAAACACCTCACGTAATTTAAGCCCTCACTTCATGAGAGTTACCAAACCTTCTTTAGGCGTCCAGCCCCCTAGTGAAAATTAATGAAAACTTGATACTAGAATACTTTCATCCTTTTTTTTAAATAGGAAAAGAAGAATCTAATTTTCATGTGAGAATGTTTTTAAAAAAGTTGTTTTTGCTAGTTATTCAGATCGCTTTACAGTTTCTAGAATTGTCCAAATATTATCCTTCTTAATTTGACTAAAACCCGATTGGGAAGCACATGAAATAAAACTATTTATAATCCCGTTCATTTCTAGGATTTTATTTAGGGGGGGGGGGGGGGGGGGGGGGGGGCAAGATCAAGATATTGTTCATTCGGGGCTAAAAGCCCTAAGTTGGCAACCCTGCGTCTCAGTCAGGTGCTGGGTAGGGGCTGCTAACCTAAATTATGTACGTATCCTACTTTTTTGATAAATATAGAGGAGAGTAACCAAATATGGGCTACCATTTTGTTTTTGCCTCAAAAATAAAAAACTATTAAAAAATTAACCATTTATTGACGTCAATATAATTACACATACATTTTTAAATAACTAATTAACAATCTTATATTTTTAATATTATAATATATTATTAAATTGAGCATTAAACAAAATATCAAAATAGGCGCTAAATATGGAACAGGTACTCAAATATGGGCTACAAATAGAAACTTAAAATATCTTGTACAAAAATAACAATTATAAATATTTATCTTATAAGAGATCAAATTACTTTGGTACATGGAAGAAATCACATAATTACTTACAAAAATCACATATCCAGGTGTCAAACTCGGGCCCAGCACAGTCATTAGGTATGTGCCCAGAGCTTACACATCAAACATCACAATTCTCCTGCCGCGTTTTCGGAAAAAAGTTCCTGACAAAACATACACGCTGCGTCGGCAGTGTCAGGAGCCTCTCTTCCTATAGGGGCATCTGGTTCACTATCTTGAATATCTTCTTCAACTTCAAGTTCGTCCTTGGCTTTCTTATTTCCTTTGCTTTTGCTTGGGTTTCTTATCTTTTATTTTATTTTCTTTTTCAATTTTCTTCTTATTTGTTTGAATAAGGTAATTTTTATATGGAGACGAAGTTATAAGCGAGGCCACAGCAGCTTTTCTACCTCTATTAGTTGTCTTTCTGACTTTTTTTGGCATGGGACTTATGTCATAAAGAAATACTAAACCTAGAATGCTACGATGAATTCCGGAAGACGAAGGTTGACAGTTATCTGTTGAATCATGTCCAGTTCCAGAAGTAGATTCTTCTGTTTGAGTCTCAGACCTCGACCATAGCCCATATTCAGGACCATAGTCATAGCCCATATTCGAAATTCTTTACTAAAATCAACTTAATCATGTACTTTACAAATCATAATAGCAAGCAATAAATCGACCGAAAATCATAAAATTAAACTTATATTCTGCAATAAAACACATAGTTATAGTATTTAAACCTAATTTTCATTCATTAAATAACACGTTGATACGTACCGCAGAAAATTTTTCTACAGCAGCAACACAAGTATAGCCGACACTGGCGACAGCTTGAGCGCAACTGACGGGAATGAGTGAGTGCGATATTAGAGCGAATGAATGCGATAGACGATCGTCGTTTTTTGAGTCTTTCGATTGTAGGTTTTCGAGAATTGTTACTAGCCCATATTAAAGCACTAGCCCACATTTAGTTACTCTCCTCTACTTTTAAAAATAAAATATGTCAAAATACTCTATTTTAAATATTTTCTGTGATGCATAAAATAAAACATTTACAATGTATGTACCCTATATGAATAAGTACTGAACTTATAATAATACTTCTAAATTGAAACAGTCACTTGATATATTTCTAAAGAAGTAAAATTTAAGTGACTCTGAGTTTCTCCAAAAGGGCTAGCTTTAAGAGACCACGTCTCAGTGCCATACGTCATCACAAACTGGTTATATACCCTTGTCTTTAGGCACAGCGGAATTTTGGACGAAAATATATCGCAAAGTTTTCCGAACTCGAGTTTCTTTGCATGACAAAATCCGGAACGAGGAATTTCGCCGAAGCACTGGAGTCACCGATATAGCCCTCCGGATTAGCAAGTTCAAGTGGCAGTGAGGAGTAAAAGTTCCCAGCAAGAAAGGCGTAGCGTTGGAAGGCCTCCCGCTAGGTGGACCGACGAAATTCGTAAGAGTAGCGGGCAACTGGTTCATTCAAATGGCAAAGGAACTATAAATTACTATTTTTTTAATTGTATTTAATGTTATTAAAATTATCTACAAAATAACAACTTTATCCAACATATTTTGTTTAACTTATATATTTTGTTGTACTTATTAAATAATGGAGAAAAAGTAAGTTTGTGATTTGGAACAGGCATCCCTAAACACACACATTATACAGTTTGTATACAAGTATAAGAGCAGTACTCAAACATATCACGCCATAGATGATATTTATTTAATGAAATCATCATCACGCAACTGACAGTGGTGGATTTGTAGTCTTAGCCACCCTAGGCACTAGCCCATGTAGTAAGTTCCAGACGCTCTTTTCTCAGAGCTCATCATAAAGTTTGTTATCATCAGTGAATTTTTTGTCACGATAGGCCGCCCCTAATATGTGGCCGCCTTAGGCCAGGGCCTATTGGGCCTTAGGACAAATCCGCCACTGGCAATTGGACTCACAGCGCATTTTGAGTGTCGTAGAGGAAAGCGTGGAGATAATAACGTCTGGTGAAATTCCTAATACTACCGCCTTGTAAATTCTGGGAACCTGTTCGTTGAATATGATGGATAAATATGAAAATGAGAAGAAAATAAATAGGCGCACGCGACAAGCGCTATATTATTTAAACCAAGTAATTTTTTTAACTTTCTTTTTGCAAAAAATAGTTGAAACCGTATTAATGAATTACTACGGGAAATTAGAGGGAAAAGGGGGAGGAGGATGAATTATTACGGATGGTCACCACGACGAGGGAGGTAAAAAATTTGTCACGGAAAAATGGGTCACGTACTAGGGGAACGTTTCTTATATCTGTCAATATGTCACCTCTGTGATTGATCAATTTTGATCACAGAGTATGATTTTGATTAAATATAGCAAGGTTCATGAAGGTAGTTGAAATGTGATTTTCTACTTTTAAAGAGTAAGTGTTTCATTGTGATGTCTCAATTGGTCAGCACGTAGTATATTAACATCTTCGTTTCCACCTTCTTCATCACTTGCCTTGTCAGCAATTGATAAAGTATATCCCCAAAGGAAGCGGGCGCCGAAAGTCATAGGCATACATCAGAGGCAAGCTATATAAATTTGCCAAAACACAAATTAACAAAATCTTTAAATAAAAATTAACCAATGATATTTTTTACTAAAGAAGGTTTGGTAACTTTCGTGAAGTGAGGGCTTAATTGGGACGTCTTGTCTTTATTTATTTTTTTGTGATATTGAACATCAAAGTTTTGTATATAGATAAAAAAATAAAGTAAAGTAACAGCCTAAAAATGTCCCACTGCTAGGCAAAGGCCTCCTCTGTAAAGAGGGTATCAGGGCATAGTCCACCACGCGACCCCACTGCAGATTGCCGGACTTCAAATATTTTCGAAATATGTTCTTGTTTTTATTTCGAAAATATACAGGTTTCCTCACGATGTTTTCCTTCACCGACAAACACGTGATAGTTCAGCACTTAAAATTAGCATTTCATTGGTGCTGGCACCGGGGATCAAACTCAGGTTGCTCGAGTAAATATAATTAACGGCGGCGCCCGGACACTGAGCGGCTCATGAAAATATCGATATCAAACGATATATTCCTCGTAATCGTTTCGTATATGTTATTATATGTTTTTATATATCGGACACATGCCTACCTATCAGTCAGCTGTCAGTTACTCGCACAGAGTACTTTAGTATATACTGGTTACTCGTGTCTCGTTGTCAATGTCATTGTCAATGTCATCTTCAGTCTTCACTAGTCACTTGCGCATCTTGAAATTGGCCGATTATTTGAAATGTATTAAAAATTTTATTGTTTATTATTACATGGTTAGCTTGTTTTTATTTTTTATTATTCCAATTTATGATTGTTTATTTATTCATCCGTCATTTGAACTGTTTCCTCTTATGAAATGTCTTAGTTATCCATAGATTTATGAAGTTAACGGACGCCCTCGTTGAGTAGTTTATTTTTTTGGCTTTTATAAACTACTTACGTTGAGTCGTTGATTATGAAATAATGGAAAAGGACAAAACTGTATCCGTTTCAAAGGTATAAAAACAATTAGTTATCGATCGCTTATGTATGTTAAAATATTAATACATATTAATATTTACAGGGTGTTTTTGTTTTTCCAAATGGATTTACTTCAAAAAAAATTAAGACGGCATCTACTTCACCGTGGCTTAATTCATTATTTACTAACGAGCCTTGGTATTTGAGATATAAAGAGAATTGGTTTACGTTTGAAAACGAAATAAAGGTGAATTTATGATTATATTTTAGTTCTACTACTAGTTTTTTAATGAAAAAGTATGTAAAAAAGTGGATAGTTAGCCTCACCTTAACAAACTACCGCCGTTCACCGACATGAAATTGTGAACAGGGATTAATTGTTGAACATACTTTTCTTTCCATAAAGGTTAAATCATCATTGTAATCATATTTATTTTGATTTTCAGTGTTTACATGAGAAAACATACAGTGTATTACTGAATGACATAGTACATTATATTAATTCTTTTTATGATGTGGAGCAATATGTAACACCAAAAGGAGTTATTCCAACAGCAACTCTATTGACTGGAGTTAATCAACCAGACCATGCATCTCAGTTTACTGCGCTTATAGATATAATCAGGTAACTTATTAAAGAGATACTTGTTATGCATTTGTATTTATTTGATTAGACAGTTTTCTTAAAAATAGCCATAAGCTGATGGACACATAAACATTGACTTGTTGCTGATATGGTCACACATTTTTTATGAATACTAACATACATATTATTTTTGGTTAATAGGCTTACTGATAAATGAAGTTAGCCTATTAAACAGCTAGCATAATATGCTATCTGGTACAATAACTTAATTAAGTTATTGTTATATTAGTGTAGTTTTTACTCATAATTGACCACTAACATTAATTCCAATATTAATTCAATTTTATAAGGAAATTGGACATAGTGACAGTGTATCAAATTAATATTTTTAAATTATTCTAGATATAATGTAACTCCACATGTGGCAATGATCAATTCTCAAGATGGCTCTTCAATAAAGTTAATGGTAGAAAATATAGTCTGGCAATTAATAAATGGACAAGATGTGTTGGTAAGTAATGCAATATAAATAAAAAAGTGGTTTCGTAACTTATTTATAATCATGTCTGCTATACCATTATAAATAGCTGATTGTGATAACTGCCATGTCCATTTCCAGCTGGAAAAATGATTGTAATGTCTATCAAAGAAATGTGATATCATTTATATTCTTAATATAGATATATCTTATAGAAGAAATAGAAATGTTGTTGTATATTGTTTAATTGTTAATTTAAATTATTGCATGAATCCACAAAAATATAATATTCTCTTTAAAGAATAGGATGAGACAAAAATAAAAAAATATAGCCAACTCCTAAATTGAAAAGTAATGTGGTCTGTTATTATTGTCTTGCCAGTTTTACTGTTTTCTCTTACATATTTTAGGATTATTCTGAACATGAATCTTTTGGTGAAAGTAGTGAATATAAAAAATCAAAGTTAAAAAAGAGCCAGTGTACTATGAAGTCCTTACAGAAATGGTATCAAAGCAGTTATGATAATCTAACTGAAACAGATCAGAAGAATTTGCCAAGTAAAAAGAAAAAAACTAGTTTAAGAAGGCTTTTAATCATCATAATACCTGACTTTGAGAGTTTTCACTGTAATATATTGCAAGATTTTGTAATGATAGTGAGGTAAGTCATAATATGAACACCTTTACGATAAATTTTTCATAATTAACTAGCGACTCGCCCTGGCTTCGCACGGGTGCAATGTATTATACATATAAACCTTCCTCTTGAATAACTCCATGTAGTAAAAAAAACCACATCAAGATCCGTTGCAGACTTTTAAACATCTAAGCATATGTAGGGACAGACAGTCAGCGGGACGACTTTGTTTTATACTATGTAGTGAAGCATTAAACAAGAGTTTTTTTTATGTTAGATTATTAAAATGTATATATATTTACTATGGTCATGGCTACTGACCTATTAAATGTCTTTTTAAAAGTATTACACAGTGTGTCTATTTTCTTAAGGATGATAATATGATTACTTAGATCATACATCAGTTATACCACTCATGTTGTTATCAATTATCTTATCCTTTAAACGAGCAATTCTTGTATATATATAATTGGAATCTCCGAGATTCCGATTATATATACACATGGCTCCAGCGATTTTCATGAAATTTAGTATATGCGTAGATTCAGGGGAGAAAAATCCATCTAGCTAGGTTTCATTTATAGAAAATGTCCTTTTATCCCTGTTTTCAGGGAATGAAAAATATCATTCGAATAAGACGGTAAATTTCGCCGCAAAAAAAAAAATGTTATAATAGCTGGGTCAGTAAACGGGCGACCCCAAAACAGACGGCCGTGGTTCGTGTTACGATTATTTACACACTCTTTTTTTACTTTTTTTTCAATTACCAGATCATTGCTTTCTTTATTTTTTATTTTTTTGTTTTTTTGTTTATTTGTTTGTTATGTTTATTTTTTTATTTTTAGTTCATATGTATCTACAATACCAATTGTTCTTGTTTTTGGAGTTGCAACATCAGTCTCTACACTTCACAAATTATTTCCATATCATGTTTCCTCTAAGCTTCTAATAAAAGTTTTTCATTCTCATTCCTCTCCGGTATATATGAATCAAGTGAGTACATATTTGTATAGTACAAATTAATTATCCATTGCACCAGTAACAAAATCACCAAATTCTAATATTTCAACCATTGTACTTATGTTTTGTAATGTTTGACTGAGTCACCCTAGCTCCCTCTTGAAGTAGAAGTCTGAGTAAAGTCTTTAACATTTAAATGTTTCTTGCATATATTTACATTATCATTGTGATTAATTTTATAATAGAGGAATTGTATTGAAAATATATCTGTATATAATTTTTCAGGTCCTCGAAAATATTTTCTTGACACACTCAAGTCCATTTCATGTATCAGGGAAAGCTTTTGAATTGCTAACAGATGTGTTTCTGTTTTATGACTTCTCTGTGGCTGGTCTTATACAAAGTATAAAGGTAACTTGACTAAAGCATTTATTTATGTACTGTTATAAATGTGGAATGTTAAATATCTAATTATTTTTAAATTTTCAGTATTGTATGATGGATCACTACTATGGAGATAATGTGAAATCCCTCTGTTGTCCGCGAGAGAAAATCGACGAAATGGTTTCACATATGAACTCGGAAGATCTAGAAAATGTTAGGCATTTGGTATCATTTAGAGTGTATTTAGAAAAGCAGCCTTGTCAAATCAAAATAAAACTATTCGAAGATGACAATTTTTTCAGAGAAAGTTTGTGTAAAGAGATGCATAAGCTACATGATTATTTATTTAGTTTCTATACATGTGTTAGGTTGCTTCATGTATTTGTGAAAGATTTACCAAAGAACATCCTGGGAAAGTCAGTAAGTTTATTTATATGTTAAAGAAGAAACTTAAATTATTTCTCACGAGATAATGATGGTGAAATTGTCCACTCATAGAAATTAAAATAAAATTAAACTATAAGGTAATTGTAGTAATATGCAGGTTTTGTTTCATCTGGTATGCGAGATAACAGCCCAATTACAACATATCTGCAATCTTGTTACTTTTGCAAACACCCATGGAAAGCAGTCACTTAGTTTAGTTTAAGTGAACACCTTGGCCAATTACTGTTTACCGTTAAAAAAATTAAAAACCAATAATATATCGTCGTTGGTTTGCTTGAAATCACTGTACAGCGCCATCTACCGGGAAATAGTTGCTGTTGGATTAGGTAGCATAATTGTGAACTTAATGTAATATATTTGTGTAGTATACATCATTAACGTATGTACGTTATGTTATTTTATCATAAATTAAGTACATAAAAAGCAAATACATACATAAAATAACTTTTATGTTTTGTAGGTACGAGAAATTTATTCGAAGTGCTCATTGGAAAGTTTGACTGACACCCAAGTATTTCGAGAGTGCATGCAATTGTTAAATTTCCAATCTCAACTGAAACTAGTTGATAGCATAAAAAATGCATTGAAAACAATGAATCAGTCATTAGAAATATCATCACCGGCCAAACCGCTGCGGTCCTCGCCAATGAAACATAATTTGAATAATGTAATATTTCATTCCGATTTTGGTCATACCTTCATCCAGTCTGTTCGAGTGCATTTGCTGACTTTTTTAAGGCAAATTGAGAATGCCAATAACGAAGCGACATTACTCACTAATAACACTCTTGAAGAAATGGAGGTTGACGGCGAAAACGTACTAGGGAACAGATACAAATTAAAAGAGGTGAATTAAGTTATTTTTTGTTTTTATTACTAACGATGATAGAATATAGAAGATTGTCATAGTTGTATTGATTTGTATTTTATACTAGCGACCCTCCCCGGCTTCGCATGGGTGCAATATACATATGAACCTTCCTCTTGAATCACTATCTAGTAAAAAAAAAAACGGATCTTGATATCCGTTTTGTAGTTTTAAAGATCTAAGCATACATAGGAACAGCGGTTCGACTTTGTTTTATACTATGTAGTGATGCACGGCAAAGAGACGTTTACATTTCAAGTGACATTTTACCACAGTCACTCACTTGTTTTGCCTTCCCGGAACCCCTCTACTAACACGTAAACTTTATGTTATGGTTTTAAAGTTCAAATTAATTTTTAATTATTATTACGAATCTTTTGTACGGGAATATAGAAAAGTGTTGTTTTTAGACTTTCTCAGGCAATTTTTTAATTTTTTTCTTTCATAAGATCCTTCTCCTGATAATAACAAACACAACAAAAAAAAGTGAAATAGGTCCAGCCGTTCACGTGTGATGGCGTGACCAAGGGAAATAGGGATTCATTTTTTTATATATAATATATAAAAGAGGTTGGGTAGCAAGTCCCAACGCTCAATGCGACCTAGAAGATCTATTGTAGTCTTCCCTTCGAAAACATTGCTCTTTTCTATATGTTAGTCTTGTTTTTTGTAAAGAGGTTTTACATACATTAATTTTCACGTGGGCAAACACCCAGATCCGAAAAAATTATCTGTCGGTCACATGAATAGTTGTCTCGTGTGGAATCGAATCTGAAACCGTCATAACAATATTTTATACTATAGATGTGTTATATATTGTTTTTTTGTATGTATTGATTTGATTTTGTAATCGCCGGTCACATTTTGTTCAAATGGTACAAAAAGGATAGCGTTATTAAACTAATAAGAAAAAAGAGGACGGCAAGTGTTTGTCACTTAAGCATAAGTGCAAAAAAATCTCGAGGTACATACGTCTTTCACGTCCCCTTTAATAAACTAATTGTCGCCCCCTTTCTTCATTCTATGTTTGCCACGAAAACCGCGAAATTTGCACGAAAAGAGGTACATTTTCGTGTTTTCACTCCGGTCGTGTTAACAAATCATTGTGTTATCATAGGTCGTTCCTTTTTTTTTTCTAGAAGCTGCTTCGGGCCACTAGAGTAGACCGTGTGCAATCTGAATATGAGATGATACGCGCACGATTCGTGAGTTACTTGGAAGAGGTCTTCGCCAAGGGTCTGCAGCCGCCGCATTCTCGAACGTTCCACGAAATTCTATTCTTCAGCGACGTGGCCAATGTGAAGAAGCAGATAGTCGGTTCGCCACGCGGCGCCATACACATGGCGTTGAGCAATCCCGTTCACTATTTACAGGTAATGGCCGACATACAGTTATGAGTAAATTTTATTTTTTAACATGTGTTCGTTTGTATTTTTACTTTACAGTGGTAGCCACGGTAGCTTTGTTTCCTCAGCACTTTTAGTTCAGTTCTCTCGAGCGATCAATATTGAATACCTGCGCCTGCAATAATTCTTAAGCGCAATTATATAATGATGTTCCATCGTTAATACAAAGAAATTACAGAGAACTCTAATTTTTCCAATGTAATATTGTATATGCTATATTGTGAAGTAGGCCATTTCGCAATCCGCTTTTCTAACTACATCGTCATATCATAGGGCATCCTATGCCATCTATTCAGACGGGGTTTTTGCTCAGCAGTAGAACACATATATATACGCCGCTTTTTATTTTGTTATGTTTTGTGAAATGTGTAACAAGTTGACGGTATGGTACCGTTAACAGATTGTTAGACCTAAAGAGAAATTGACATATTTAATTTCACTTAAGTTTCACACTTGTTGTTTCGAAGTGAATGTGTTCCGTCTCCGTTGGTTGGTCTAGCTGATTTAAAATAAATGTCTAGATATTAGATTATACATATATAGGTTTTCTATGTATTCATGTATGTTTAAGTATATTTCTGGTGACTGATCCATTAATTTAAAATGATTTCAATTCTTTGCGCTATTAAAGCATTCCTAACTTTGATTTGATGGTGGGAAAATAATTGTCACTTGTATGTTTTATTTACGATTTTGCCACGACAGTGTAAGTGCTGCGTACTGCCTTCGCTGGATAGTGTGGCTGACACCTTACCGGACGTGTGTTTGGCTTACAAGCTACACAGAGAATGCGGGAAACATATCAACCTATATGACTGGTTGCAAGCCTTCGCCGCAGTACTGAAACCTGATGAGGAAGACGATCAGCGTTTTAAGGATACCAGTGTGCAGTTAGTATGCCTATATTATGTCGTTAAAAATATCCGTATGCAAGAGCCCGCTTCGTCAAAATCGAACGAGTAGATTGCTCACCTGATGAACTCTTGACCGCTGACCATAGAGTTTTACATCGCCTGACCGGTTGCAGAGGCATCCTTGACCTTTTATAAAGTGTGAGGAAGTTTCCCCAGACGAAACTTAAATTCGTAAACATTTCCATTTTGCCCCGGTGCATGCTAATTTCACGGGCGATCCCACGCATTAGTACAATGGACCAACGCATTAGAAGCTGGTATTGCGCGGTTGTACCACACTAAAACTCCTAAAGCAATCAGGAACCCATAGGCGGAAGATATCGTCTAACATCCGGCCAAACTTTGTTTTTTTATCCGCCCGGGACTAAGAACAAAATCAAAAATTTTCACCCGAGATCACGCTGTAACACGCAAAAACAATGTTAAACATATTTTTTTATAATATGAAAAGAATTATTGTCGAGCAAAACATTCTTTATTAGAAACAGTTTTACCGACTGATAACAGCGTAAGTCTAATTCGCATGGAAACACATACAAATTATTTTTGATATAGCCCGTTTTAAAAACTATTAATGAAGTCGGTCAAAAAAGAACAATTTAGCTGCATGAAATCTTAAAGTTTTTATATAGTGCTAATCTCTGCACTTAAGATTTTTCTACATGTTTTAATGTTCATGAAATCTGACAGTATTCTGGCGGCTCAAAAATTTTGCTGCTGCAAAATTTCCTCGTAGCATGGTAGCATGTTTGTATTCGTTTTTTAGTTGAAAATGCTCGATCTCTGTTGGAGTCAAAATATTTGTATAACTTTAACCCCTTTTTTAAATTAAACCTAGGCCTTCTATGAAATTCCCAACTTTCATTTCGAAACTAAAATATCACAATGTATTATATATAAATACATACTAGCGGACCGACAGACGTCTGTCCTGTATATACGATTTAAATCTGACAACAATATGGAAACAAAATATAAAAAAAACATTTTAGTATCCCGAATTGTGAATCGAAACCATTCTCGAATCGACTTGAAGACACACAAAAAATTTCATTATAATGGGTCCAGCCGTTTAGGAGGAGTTCAATGACATACACACGTACAAAAGAATTATATATATAAAGATTAACAGCTACTCTTGCTCATGCATTTCTATTAGCTGAATAATTGTCAACTCCTGAATTTAGGAATCCAGCAGTTTTTTATCGTCATATAAAAGAATAAAAATTTTGAATAGACGACATTTGACAATCGTCGAGGTATACTGTACTTGTTTTTCTTTCGTGAACGTGGCAGGTGCACGTTTGATATCCTGATGCTTAATATCAGGATAAACGCCGGCCATGAATATTTGCGACATCCGGTAGGGTTGCCACCGTTGCCATACGTTAGTAGGTAAGTAGGTATATGCATGTTAATTTGTCTATTACACATAATATGTCTTGGAAAATCTTTTACGTCTGAAAAAGACGGTCTAAAGACTGTCTGTGATAAAGACGGTCACAGAATAGTAAATTCCTAAGCTACCTACGCTTAAAATTCGCTAAGACATACAACATACCTGCTGTTTCTAACACTTGACATCACATCACCATCTGATGTTGTGTATTACGTATAATTAAAAGTTTTATATGTATAATATTTTTGCTTTATATAATTTTAATGAAATCGAAATTTCGAACAAAGTTTAATACCACACGACCAGTACAAATTAAATTACATTAAATTAAATTGTTTGCCTTGCTATTGCCTAAGACAGCGAGCATGATACTTAATCGTCAGTTATTTGCAGATTTTCTTTATTGCGTCCTGGTCGAGGCGTTGTATTATGAATTTTAAATAGCCGGTTTGGTAACGGGTATAAAGTCCAATTTTTTGCATTGGTGTGATTCCACGTTATAAAAATATAGTTTAGATGCGATGGTTACACATACTTGGGTTGTTGCCAAATTCTGTTTTGGGTAAACGTTTTTATTTTTTGTTTTCCTGCATTCATAAATAAAAAAGAGATTTCAGTTTCTCTATTGGGAGAAATCTCTAGATATCTAGAACTACCGTGTTTTATTCTTAACTGCAATGCGTCGTTCATCATTATTTTATAATGATTTTGCCCCAGCAAGCTTGCCACGATTTTCTTTGACGATTAAAGACGATGTTTTACCATCTTGGAAGAATCACACGAAAAAACATTAGCGACCGGAACTGTCAGGAATAAAAATATAGTTTTTCCATCCATGCTACAGCTCAAATTCAATCCTGTCTTTTTGTTTCGTACACATGAAAAAAGCTCCGTGGGATAGTTTGGATGTGCATTGGGACCATAAATGCCGTAAACATTATCAATTACAAAAAAAAAACTGTAAATAATTTTCTTATAAGTAATAATCAATAATAAAACCTCTGGAGCCAGAAGTGTCCACGCGAAAACAAGTCACCTTTTCTATTGAAATAATACCCTTTGCAGTAAGGCCGATCAATGCCATCGACCTTGGACATGAGTCGTAGCATGAGTATTTCCATAGCAAAAAAAAAGCTTTAATAATAAGATGTTTTAAAGTCGCGATCGAAGTCGCGCGTTGTGTTTTTGTATTGTACCTTCATGGACGAAAAATGATTTTATTCCTCTGTTAACCGATTTTATTTAGTCATTGTAAGCTTCATTAAAAGAATCTGTTAAAAATAACATTCAATGACCGCTTCGATTTCGAAACGAGAACGAATATTATTCTTCATCTTTTTATCTATCGTTTTCATCATCATCTTCCTCTTGTTCTTATCCCACCTAGGTTGAATCGACACAACATTTGTTTCATATTATTTAGGTTTCGAAACCAATAGCTTAGTAACGGCGTCACCGAGCCATTAATTATTCCCATATAAATCAGATTTTAGAGATAAGTTTTTAATGAAGAGTACCTGGAGGTTTTATTTTTGGTAAATCATGCATTTTGGAAATAAAAAAAATAAAAATTCAAGAAAATGATCTGGTATAGAAAAAAAGTAAAAAAAAAATAAGTGTATAAAATGATGGTGATACGAACCGCGGCCGTCTGTTTTGGGGCCGCCCGATTACCGACAGAGCTTTTAGAACATTTTTTGTGCGGCGAAATTTACTGTCATATTCGAATGATATTTTTCATTCCCCGAAAACGGATAAAAGGACATTTTCTCAAAATGAAACCTAGCTAGATAGATTTTTGCCCCCGAATCTACGCACATATTAATTTCATGATACAAGAATTGCTCGTTTAAAGGATAAGATTACCCAAATATTTTTCCATTTTTAAGCTCGCCTTTTTTTTTTTAAAAAAAAAATATTTATCTAACTCAGACATTTTTCTCATAAAGCTTTTAATTTATTTTAATATAAGCGCTTATCGCTATTTACATTCATGACCGAATGAAATTATCATCATTCGCGTTCCGCGCATCGTGAATCTTATTAAAGAAGTACTTTTATTTTTCAAAGTCTTGTTGCCCCCTGTGGTGCGTTTTGAGGCATTAGTTCGACGGAGAGATAAGTTCGCATCATTAAGCCGTATCTATTTAGCTACATCGTTCTCTCCGTGTATTGAGAGCTCTTTATTGGAGTAGCGAATTCTAAAGTTATAATTGGTAAAGTTATTTTCGTTTCTTTTTTTTATGTAATAAAGTGGCAAACGAGATGGCGGTTTACCTGATGTTAAGTAATAACCGCCGCCCATAGAAATTTGCAACACTACGGGTGTCGCAAATGCGTTGCCACCTATAAATAAAGCGGGCCCCGGCTACCTCACTCACCAGACGAAACGCAGAAGTATAACACTTCTACTTTACGACGCTCTTCTATGAGGTCGTGGTAACTACCTGGACGGACCTGGCCATTCGTGCAACAGTGAAAACTGTTGAGTGGCCCTACCACAGTTCTACGTTAAAAGCTTTTTCAGGGCTAACGTCAGTACAACAAGTGTTGATTGTAGAAATAATTATCGTGTCCGTGACACAGTGCATCAATTTTTTATTTCCTAACGATTTCGCGCAACGTGAGCAAAGATGTGTGAACGCAACCTTAAATAAACACAGTGTCATAGTACTAGTATCTTTATGATACGGACGGTCTAGAGATTATATTAACCACACTTCACGCTAACATAAATATGTTAATTACAAAGAAATATATATTATTTATTTCAATTTACTACTTTTATTATGAAATATAGTATTTCTTTTGCGTATCTATATATTCCTCCGACGCGTTCATATTCTTTTCCACCCAACCAATTTTTATGTAATTTACCATTTTCAACACACTAAATGTTATTGTTTAGGTCATTATAATTGACTAAGGTAAAGAACATTGAAGTTTAATCCAACAATAGATTACTTAAAGTAAAAACGAGCCGGTAAAAAACTCAAGCATGTCAAAAATTTCGTATATATAGCCTTGTTTTGTTTGTATTTGCCTTTGTCTTTGTACATAACATTAAAATAATTTGCCTTAGAATGTTTATGTCTCGCATTCTATTTTATATTTTCTGTTTCAGAGCTCGATTCACCCACGCCGTCGCCGAACTGCAGTTTTTAGGGTTTATAAAGTCATCTAAAAGAAAGACTGATCATGTAATGCGATTGACGTGGTAATAGTATTTTCTAGAATTAGGTTTTTTTTAATGTATTACTGTGTCATAATAAAATTTTGCCAAATAACTTTTATTTAAACTCTCATAGATCATCTCTCGATTATTTTCTATAATAGTTATATACTCGTAAGAGCCTCGTTGAGCCGTGATAGCTCAGTGTCCAGGCGCTCACCTTTATTTCGATATACTCGAGCAACCTGAGTTCGATCCCCGGTGCCGGCACCAATGAAGTTTTTAACTTTAAGTGCTGACTTATCACGTGCTCTGCGGTGAAGGAAAACATCGTGAGGAAACCTGCATATTTTCGAAATAATAACAAAAAAAAAATATTTTTCGAAGATATGTGAAGTCCGCCAATCCTCAGTGGGGCAGCGTGGTGGACTATGCCCTGATACCCTCTGTACAGAGGAGGTCTTTGCCCAGCAGTGGGACATGTATAGGCTGTTACTTTATTTTTTTTTTTTTAGTTACTACATTTATTACTTTTACTCGTAAGAGCCATGTTGAGAGTGCGTTTTCGATGCGCTCATGTCATATCCACCTCGTATTTGTATATAATATCATTGGTTTTCTACGAACTTTCCGTGTGACCCACGTAGTACCGACATTAAAACTACATCAACATTAACACGTTGAACGCCTCTTGAAAATATATTACTTTTCATTGGAGCCACGCGGGTCACAAGTGAGCCAAACCATACTGAACCGTTCGGGCTACGCGGGTCACCCGTGAGCCACACCACGACTTGATTCCTATTTTGCAGGCCACTACACGCTGATATCATACAAAAATCTTAGTAGCGTGGGCCGTGTGGCCTCCTACAACAACCCAGTCAGCTAGGTTCTCATGTCTCGCAATAGACTTAGAATTTATTGACAGTTTTCTTTACTTTTATTGGGTTGTTCTCTATTAAAATAAAAAAGTGGATATATTGCAATAAAGGAAAATCTATTATTAGTTTTTTAATGTTTCTTTATAAAAAAATGAAATAAATTACAAACATCCTAACATACATTATTGTATGACACAGGTTTCTTGAAGTCATAAAATGAAATAGGTGAAATCATGACGTCAAGCTTATGCGTAATACTGATTAATATTGGGCTTTAAAATAACTCACACTGGTGTAAAAGAAACCGACCTTGAATTATAATTTCACGAAATAAAGTATGGTCCCGACCTCTGGAAAGGTTAAGAGCACATACATCGCTTTTATTTGCGTCTTGCATAGCGACGTGAGCCTAGTTTTTCTAACATTCTAAATTAAAATGTATATATTGTTAGTAATAATTATCTTCGCTTATAAAATTATTGCTGTTTTTTGTTATAAATCTGACCTTTTCAAGTTTGTTAAATTTATTATACGCGATCCAGGCACTTTTTATAAAGAATTTTATGTATATTTTTATATTTATGATTAATTGAAAATAATAAAACTTGCGCCACTGCAAAAGCGACTGCGAATCCACCACAGGGTACATCTGTGGTGGATTCGCAGTGGCCGCCCTAGGCCCCAGGCTAGTATTAAGTATCAGCCTCCTCTTGCTCAGCATCCATCACATAGATTACATGACGAATTTACTTTATTACCGAATTTTATCGAAATCGATTCAGAAATTTAGTTAACTAAAATACGTGCAAGTTTGTAATAATATCCAAGTTTTAATAATAATAATAACCCTCGGCCGTTTGGTCTCGCAAGCTGAGGGCTTCCGTCTGGTTGGATCCTATTTCGTTATGTATAATACAGTACTTATGTCTCTGTTGATTTCTATAAGTGAAAACATTGACTGTCTTGTTACTATTTTGTTTCCTTATTTATGTTGTTTAAGCTATTGGTTTTTTATTAAAATAAAATTAAATAATAAAATTTATAAACCCAATCAGAAGAGAAAACAGAACAAACAGAACAGAACAAATATCCCCCCAAAATAATTCCTGATTTAAATATACAACTTAAATGTTTAATCTCATACAAGATACGTGTTTATGTATTATATTTGTTGTTTACGTTTTATACGTGTGATTGGCTCCGTTCTTACAAATGTAGTCATCACGCGTGAACTCGTCGACTGTTACTTTACATTACTTATTTTACACGTATTGTTACTTTACATTATGCATATTATGTAACATATCTATATTTTTCACTTAAAATGTACGAAAGTAATTAAAAAAGCTTATTGTTATTCGATGAAGTGCAGTACTGCGCAACATAATGTGCGATGGTACTTTAGAATTTAGAACACTTAGTTATATTGAGCCTATTTGTAGCCTGGTCCTACCGGGCCTTAGGGCTGGTAGGACCTACACTATGTGTACCCGTCAATGTCATTTTTGCTTTGACAAACTATCAACTTCCTATTTTGCTGCTATAGCAAATTTGTTGTTATGATTAGAGCACCCTTACTAATATTTAACACCGTCCGGTAAAACAAAGCTGCTTGATACACTTTAAAAAGAAAAAAGTTGTGATATCAATTCGCATTACATAAGCATGCAATTCAGTATTAAAACGTAGGTACACTAATAAGAGCCCAGAAGAAATAATTCATCATCATCATTTCAGCCTGTTTGAGTCCACTGCTGAACATAGGCCTCTCCCATAGACTGCCATGAAGTACGATCCTGAGCCACCTGTATCCATCGACTTCCCGCACATTTCCACAGGTCGTCACTCCATCTAGTGGGGGGTCGTCCTACACTGCGATGGCCAGTACGAGGCTGCCACTCGAGAACCTTTCTTCCCCAACGGTTATCGGTTCTACGAGCTATATGGCCGGCCCATCGCCACTTCAGCTTGCTAATCCTCTGAGCTATGTCGGTTATCTTAGTTCTACTGCGGATGTCTTCGTTACGAACTCTATCACGCAGAGAAATACCGAGCATAGCCCGCTCCATAGCTCGCTGAGCGACTTTGAGCTTCCTCATACGGCCAGCAGTGAAGGATCACGTCTCGGTTCCGTAGGTCATTACTGGCAACACACATTGATTCAAGACTTTAGTCTTCAAACATTGAGGTATATTCGACGAGAAGATTTGCCGAAGTTTCCCGAAGAAATAATTATCCATACTTAAATTGATTTATGGATATTTAGAGTAAATCGTTATCTATGAATGTGGCATTTAAATTAATAATTCCATAGTATACAGAAGTAAGAAAGTTCAGTTATTGTATTTTTATTAGGTTATGATTGTTAGTTAGATTTTTATCAAGGTATTATTTGTTAGCGATAAATTTTAATAAGAGTTCATCAATCTGTTTCTTAAATAATCATTTACTGTCTGCCTGCACGTCTAGAGACCTTGGCCCCTCTACTTTTAATTACATGACAGAGATGTTAACTTAGCATAAATTAATGACATCATTTTATTTTTTGAATATTTAACCTAAGTTTCTAAGCTCCAAGTTTTATTTCCGTTTTTATTATCATAAATAAATATTTTAATTGACTTATACAAAATAATTAAACGAAAGAAAAATGATTATTATACATAAGATAATAGTTTTTTTTGTAAAAAAAACGAAAGTTGGTAGTTTGTGTCGCCATTCAATGCATGAAACTTAATGATTTTTGTTTTGATTTTTTTATGTCATATTTAATTTGCACTGGCAAATGATTTTCATTCATTAAAATCCATTAAGAAATGAAAAAGGAAGCTTGTATACTTTATATTGAAATATCTTTAAAATAAACGTAATAAAAAATTAAAATAACCTGTAGGTATAGACCATGTCCGAATATTGGATTTATGTAATACTAGCTGTGCCCGCGATTTCGTCCGCGTGGAATTTTAAATAAAAAAAAACTAAAATAAAAGTAGCCTAAGTTACTCCTTATTACATCAGCTATGTGCCAGTGAAAACCCCGTCCAAATAGGTCCAGCCGTTTCAGAGATTAGTCGGAACAAACAGGCAGACAGACAAAAATTGTGAAAATGTTATTTTGGTATATGCACCGTGTATACATCCATATGCATCATTAAAAAGCGGTTATTTTTAATATTACAAACGGACACCAATTTTATTTATCTGTATAGATTATTGTAACAATTACGTTCTAAAGTGGATAATTCATGTAAATGTATGTATTAATTCTAAATTCAATCGCATCTTCACAGAAGTATAATTATTCGTTTGGAATTATTTATATAAGACGTGAGCATTACGCATTTTAATGCACATTATGCCGTAATATTAATACGGTTTGATATTTGGGGTTTAAAGCTATTGCGTATAAAATTATATTCTTAGAATATTTTTAATACAGATCAAAATGCTCTTGATTAATTGTTAGACGGTTAAATAATCAAAAGTGATTGCCTTAATCCTTTAAAAAATCACAAGACTTAGTACTTAATAATAAACATTTTATATAAAAGTTTTTAGTATTTCTGATAGTCTTATGAATCTTTTTCTTCTGGACCGTGCTTCCGACCTACTCCTGGTACAGCCCTTCTTGTATCTTGTACTAGCGACCTACTTGGCTTCGCATGGGTGCAATGTATCATACATATAAACCTTCGAGCACGAGGGCAGCGGGACGACTTTGTTTTATACTATGTAGTGATTAACTGATGTTAACGCTTTCAGTCCCGAGACTATTAAACCTTCATCGAACGCAGAACCGGTGGGCTGGCCAGAACCCACGGGTTTGAGGCCCTCCACAGTGGGTAGGGCCGCGCATGTGCTCATGCGTGCGTTAGCTAAGGCGTACAGCCCATATTAATCTTTAACCCAAGGATGTGTCAGGATTACATTTAAATTCGATATTGTTCTAACCCGGTCGAAGAAGAGGTCGTAGGTGCGTCGGACCCACAGAGGGTCCCGCTAGATAGCTCTATATCCACACATAATGCTAACATAAATAAGCAATTAGCTTATCCTAGCTTACGAACACGCCAAGACCAACACAATGTCAATGTACAACTACCATTCCAACTCCAACTAATGTAAACCCGCTTCCTCACCGCCTTAGAACGCGGGTGTGTCCTGTGTACCATATAAAGCTCACGGCATCTGGCTATCCCACGAGTTCTGCGTATGATGAAGATTTAATAGTCTACGGACTGAAAGCAACGACATTAGCTAAAGTGGTGCTCTCTTGCCGTTTAGTTCCTAAACGTAATAGATGCTCTCTTGGTTTATCAGCCATAGATTTATTAAAATCTCTCTAATCTAAAGTCGCTGCACATCAATGACATTTTAACTCAACGTAAAAACACTGGTAACACTCATTCAAATTATAGAAGTAACAAATCTGTATTAGTTACAGGCACAATTTTATTTAAATACAGAAAACTTTACGTTTGAACTTGAAGAATTAATTACCGTCTTTTCTCTTGACATGAGAATGAATAAGCATATAATTTACATTTTAAGGTAATAAATACGTTGTCATATCCAAGTATAGATTAAAAGTATTTTTTTTATTTTATTGAGTTTTGTACCTCAATGGGTACTGATTAACATAATAACCTGATGTCAGAAACCTGTTCTAGTCTACGTGAATTGTTTTCATAATTGATTGAAATCGAACGTCTCACATTGAGAGAACAATAAATGACTTCAGTGGCAAATAAAACTAATGTTTTGCAGACTATGAAATATAAATAAAACTATAAATATTTTTCGAATATTTGACATTTAAATCAATATTGAAGATATTTTTCAATTATTGATTTAAATGTAATATAATAATTATACAGCGTGTCGTTACCATCGCGACAATAAATGAACACACGTCTAACGCTACTTGCCAATAATCATAAAAAATATCAACGTTAAACAAAATCCATAATTAAAAAAAATATTTTTCAAACAAACTAATTAAGTAAAAAGAAACAAAATTTGTACCACCTATACAACTCGCGCCACAGCGTCGCATTACAAGCCTCTCTTTCTAACAGTATGTTTTGTCTCTTTTAAATTCATTCAACCCATTCATATACTTCGTGACCTTTACAAATGAACTTTACGTTACAGTTTTATACGTAAGGGTGTTCTAAAATTGTTTGTTTTGGAAATTTTAATAACTCGGTAAATATTGATGTTTAAAGAATGTAAATGTTTAATACAATTTTAAAAAGTTATCATCTATATGTGTGTTCATTTATTGTCGCGGTGGTAACGACACGCTGTATAAGTACAAATATTAGTTATTATAACTAGTTACGTTCGACGTTCATTGTATGGTAAATGACCAGGCGGTTCATAAATATTTATATTTATTTATTAGGTGGATTCCAAGGCTGTTTAAGTGAGTCCTGGATACCTCCTGTACCAGACAAATACTTCTGCAATATGTCCACCTTTGTGACCTCGCGGTACTTCCTCTAATTTTTGTTATCTCAAACAGTTTTCGAAATATTCGCAAAAAACCAAACACTTTTTTTGTTTTTACTAAATTGTTAATAATTTTTGCAAGCCCCAAATATCCACTTTAATATTTTTTTCTAGATGACATTACGAATTGAATGAACCAAAACCATAAAACTATGTGGCTGAAGTTTCGTTTGTTGGTTTTAAAGGTTTTCGTAAAATTTCGTTTATTGACTAGATAATGGTTATGGCTTCCGTGGCTTCCGAACTAGAATGATAGTGTTATAAAATTTTGATTGAAAACATTTCTCTTACTAGTAAAGTAACCGCTTTCTTACATAAAATTAATTTTTGATCTGATAATTTCAGTAACACAATGAGTCGTTAGTTAATATCGAAAACTATGTTCGTTAGTTAATATCGATTAATTTAACTATTAAGACTCATACGCATAAACAAATACTCTACATTTTATTACGTTTTACAAAATATATCTTTATTATTGTGTTAAGAAAGTCTGGCACCCGAGGGTTGCAGATGTGATGACAACCTTTTGAAGATTGGGCTCCACGGTCTCACTCACCAGACGAAACGCGAAAGTATTTGTTATACTTCCAATTTACTCCGGTCTTCTGTAAGATCTTACACGGACGAGCCTGCACATTCGTGCAACAGTCGAGGCTGCTGCGTGGTCCAACCACAGTTTACGTGGGCTGTACTGAACAAAGAAAATTTATTTTTGACCAAAGTCAAGAGAGAGTGTTAGCTGACTAGAACTAATCGGGTAACTGCTAAAAACGCTGCCACGACACATATCGAAGATATAGCCATTGTCACAATAGACCGTACTCCGTGTGTGGTCTATTTTTTCATATGTTCTCCAGACATTTACTTTTGACTGGTTTTTCATTAATTTCACTTATAAAGATAAGTACCTATATGAAAATAATCCCAATAAGATTGTCACAAATTTTCAACACACTGTGTAAGAGAAGCTTTCACTGCTATGAATAAGTAGTAACTAGTAGTACAGAAGTTAAATGTCTACGAATTGTAATATCTTTACCAGAATTATTACCTCATGATGTAAGAATACCGATTTGTTTAGCTTGATGACTCCGTGGCGCAGGTGCTAAGGTATGGGCTTCGGCGTCGGGGGTCGTGGGTTCAATTCCCACACGGAACAACTATTTGTGTGACCCCCAGATAGTTGTTTCGCATCTGGGTGTTTGTCCACGTGAAATTTATGTTTGTGAAACGTCCTTACAACACAGCCTAGTGTTATCTTAAAGTAAGGGCAATGTCTTTTAAAAAAAATAACGAGCACTCGTTTTTATGATTTTTAAATTATATTTTTTGCAGATTTTTGATGAACTGAAAAGAAGATATCTATGATACCTCTGATATAAGATGATGCCTATGAACAGTTTATGGCTTACAGTTTATTTGCTAAACTATTATGTTACTAAGAGAATTGGTTTACATTTAAATGAAAAACGTTAAAATGTTTTTATGTTGTATGAATCTTTTATTTGATATTCTGTATTCACGAAGCTCCATAAATACATAAAATCTCAGGTTTTGTCTGTAAGAATAATTTTTTAATTTTAACATTTACATAAATCAATATAATTTTTTTTTAAATTATAAAAGTGGAACGAGAGTTTTTTTTTAATTCATTGATCTAACAGAGAGATCATTGATAGTTCAATCTCAAAATCATTGCCTGCGTTAATTGTTGTTTGTTGTTTGTAAATTGTGAGCGTCAGTGAATTTTATAATCAAGAAATATTGCATTTCTTTGGAATGTTTACAGTTGTTAATTAGCATATGAGAAGAATGATTACAATATTTTAATTGCAGAAAAGTGTGTTCATAAAATGGCTTAATGATAAATAACGACTATTCAAAATATGACATAATCTTGTATTGGTATTAACTAATTGGAACATCATTTTTGAAAAGAATATTTTGTAAAAGAATGTTTTCTTTATTCTGCCTTATACTATAGTTAAATACCAACTAATTAAAAATTCAAAAATAAAGAATATAAGAATAAGCGCGCGTGTACTTCTCTAACCCTAAACGCAAACTCAAATTACCAACGGTGTTATTTCATTATCTGTCAAGTTTTGATAAGATTGTGTCAAACTTTTTTAGCAACTAAAGTTTTAAGAAAATAAATATATATTTGAAAATGTAATTTCAGCTATAAAAAAAATAAAAAAATAACTATTTTTACACTATTATTGTGTATACAGGGAGGCTTTTCTAAATGTATCCATTTTTTTATTAAATTCTAGACATAAATAATGTTACATAAAAAATGATAAATATTTTTTTAAATTGTGATTTTTCACTCGTAATGCATTAAATACATTTATTTGAACTTATCTCAAAAAGTGCGTGATTTATGGGCAACTCATTTATTGTACGCGCGATCATTCATAACTAACACACACACAAGTTCGTGAAAAGTATACGACGCATTTATGAATGACTATCACATTGTCAACAACTTCTGTTTTTTAGGGAATGTAATGGTAATGTTTTGAATAAAAAAAATTGGTTTTATTTCAATAAATGATTATACTACCTAGTCTGAACCTACTGTGTGAATTTGGGCACCTTTAGAAAAGCTACCCTGTATATAATAATTACGGATTACAAATCGGCGTGGGGGGTCCTGGGTTTATTCCCAAACGGAAGTACTATTTGTGTGACACAGATAATTGTTCCCCATTTGGGTTTTTGTCAACGTGAAATGTATGCTTGTAAAACGTCCTTACAATACAGGATAATGTTATCCTAAAGTAAAGTTAATGTTTTTCAACGGTTTTATTTAGCTCGACCCGTACGGAATTTGTTTGTTTATTTGGGTCAAAATTAGAAATTGAAATTTAAGCACCTTCCCGTTGTCAGATTGATCTGAAATTTGGTACACACATTTAATTTACATGACAATACAATATTGTAGTTTTCAGTGCACATAAAATAAAACCGTTTAACTTTAAAGTTTTTAAACGGTTTTATTTAAAAAAAAGAACAGTGTTTGTTTTCTAGAACTTTTACTTCGTTTAATTGTATATTAATGTTAAAGTAAAGGAAAAGTAAAATATACTAAGTGAAAGACATACACCAAGAAACATTACAGTATTTACGAGTATAATCAAAAGACACATGGGTACAACAGGCGGCCTTATCGCTTAAGCAGCGATCTTTTCCAGGCAACCTTAGGGCAGAGGAATTCATTAAAAGTAGAAAGTGGCAGGGTATAACTAAATAAACAATAAGAAAGTATATAAGTACATAGAAATATATAATATTATGTACATATAATCAGAAAATAATATGTAAGGGACGACAGAAAGATAAGAGGATAGTTAATGAAATTTTAATTTAGTTTTAAAAATGTTAAGAGATTTAGATTGTTTAATATCTAAGGAGAGATAATTCCAAAGAAGCATAGAAGGAAGAGGAGTGACTAGGAGTACTAAGCAGAAAATTATGAGAACGGAGAGAAAAACAGTGTAAATCATTTAGTTAGATAAATCGATCCTTTAAATAACGAGGAGTGGTAGGATTGAACAGAATGCAGTAAAGAAGATGAAGAACATAAGTATTCCTGCGAAGGCGAATCGGGGGCGAATTGTTTATTGACGAAAAACAACACAATTATGATGGGTCAAAAAACTAAAATGTCATTTGAACAACACTGACAATATCGTACTTATGGTTATGCCTCTTTAAAGAGGAAAATATTTAAAAGATCAGTCTGTGTCTTGTCTGTGTATGTATTTAACTATGGTAGGGCCACGTAACAGTTTTCAATATTGCACGAATGGGCAGGTCCGTCCGGGTAAGTACCACGACCTCACAGAAGACTGGCGTAAAGTAGAAGTGTTACATATATATATTTGTAGAAAAAGTATGAAAAGATTGTCGCCGCTGTGGGAATCGAACCCACTTCTTCGGCATTCGCGGCCTGAAGCTTAAGCCATTAAGCTAAACGGCTGATTGTCTCACCGACGAAAATCTTAACGTCTTTTATCTACATTGTTTTCTAGCATTTGAAGCAATGCTTAGCGCATCCATTCTAATTCACCTTAAAAAAGGGACCCTCCCTTTTTCACCTTTTAAGGTACGGAACCCTAAAAACTTAATAATGCGATACAGTTAAGTCACTCTACAGTGCAGCCGAACCTTCGGCAAATGTTTGGCGGAAACCGAAATTGTTTCCGAAACTATAATTTTCGGCCCAAATGGTCCAATACTTCGGCCGGATACTAAATGGGGCGAATGTCTATGAGCGGCGGTTATCACTTAACATCAGCTCGCTTGCCACCTTCTCACATAAAAGAAATCAAAACTAAAGTTAAAATGTAGAGATTTTAATTTGAGTTACCTATAATTTTCTATACTAGTTACTCGTACTTTTAATTGAATTAATTTATTCTTTATAACTGTTTATTGTCTTTTTTATTAAATAAGTGCCAACAAATGCATTACAAGTTCATTTAAAACATGTGAGGCAAATTTAATTGGAAGTGTAAACGAGAGGTTAATTAGTTTTGAACAAAAAAAAAAGACGCTGGAATGGCGGAAGTGTTTTATTTTAATATCACGAAAATTAACTAAGAATGTACAGTCTACTTACGCGCTGAAGTATTTCACTATTTACGACAAGTTATTAAGTAAATAGTTGCGAATAAAACCTTCATAATGCGTGAACTCATGCGACACACATAGAAAAAGCAAATGCCTTGCTGAATGCTCACTGCCATGTGTTACACACATACTTACATTTTGTTTGTGATCATTGATGACCGAATCCGGGGAGCCGGAATATCGACATCGCATGTTTGCCGCCATTTGACATTACGTTAGATTGCCGAAGCCGGGAGAAATGTATAAAAGAATTGGCACCGAGCATTAAGGCATCAGTCGCTCATCTGGTAGCAACGGAACTAAACTAAACTCCTCAACCATGAAAATGGTAGGTTATAGGTTTCATTACACGGAGTCTTAAATATTAACTTTTTTTTTCGTTCTCTCAAATAACTGTGATATAATTTGCAGATGATTGTTGTCGCCCTTGCCCTCGTGGCCGTCGCTGTCGCCCGTCCAGCGACTGAACCCGAACCCCCAAAAATCCTGCGGTCGGACTTCAACCAACAACCCGACGGCGCTTACAACTTTGGGTGAGTGTTCTCTTCAATTTTTCCCCCTAAAAGCTCATGACTTCCTAGAAAGAGCAAGTGTAACGTCATTTCAACTAAATGTCCGGGATTGGCTTCAAGTTTAATTATTTTTCATCCAATCCCTCCTATATTAAATTGTGGATACAATTTGGTAAATATAGAATATTGAAATATAGGGATGCATGGATGTGCGCACATAATAAGATTTTTTCAAACCTACGCAATGTTTGAAACAAGTTTTTATAAAACAAGTTGTATCTAAGGAAAGTGCCTTTTTTATAGGCTTTGTACTAAAATGTTCACTATTATTTTGAACACTTTAGATTTGAAACTGAGAACGGCATCAACCGTGGCGAGACTGGTGAGGTAAAAGAAGTTCTGGACGAGGAAAAAAAGCCACACAACGTCGTAGTTGTCCGTGGCACTTACTCCTACACCGACAAGGACGGCAAACTTGAGTCGATTACCTACTACGCTGACGAGAGCGGCTTCCACGCTGAAGGCGACTCCATCCCCAAGAGCCCCGCCGCGAGGAGATAAGCTCTTGAATATCAACGCATCACTATGAGTAACCGATTATACACAAATATATAGAAATCGGTTAAACATGGAACCAATTTATTGTTTGCCATACGGGATATGCGCCGAGGCATCCGTCGCACGTCTTTTTTGTTATTCGTTTTAACACTGATGCTCACTGCCATATTTTTGTACGTTTTTTTATATTGTTTGTTGAGTTGATATGCAATCCGTATAGTGAATAAATTTCATTTGAAACTACTTATTGGTTTTTTTGCGCCTCGGTGTATCCTTAACAAACGTCCTTGAGCGGCGAGACGGGCACATTAAATAAAGATGTTGCCCAATATTGTACCTACACATAATACTAAAGCTACTTTGATAATTTGATGCGCAATAGATTTCTGAGCATAACACTCGACATTTAAGAGAGAAAGTGCCCCAAAATATTTTTATTACCATTATACGTTTAGTAGTGACAAACACAGGAGGAAGCCATTATAAGTGTACTGAAATATAATGTAGTTATGGTGTTGTTAAATATAATTACATCCCTATTACAATATGAATATGAAACAGATAAAATAATAAAAAAGTTAATTGGACGGTCAATAAGACGGAAATGAGTTATTCATACAAATATAGTAAGGTAAATTAGTGATATTCAAACTATATAGTAATATTAGCAGTATCGTAACATTTGAATATTCATAATTTAAATTATATTTTTTATAAGTGATGAGATATCTTCAATAGATTTCATGGATGGCTGGATCTCAGTAGAAGGTAATTCTTAAAATGCTAACCATTAATACTTTAAATCCTTGATAAAGGACCTCGAATCAATGTCCAGATATTAATTTTAAACATTACGATAAGTTTATAAAAGAATAAAAGATGAAAAATAGTTCAGTTCATTATCTGTTATCACACGTAAGGACATAATATCATATTGTTCAAACCTTTAAATCGATGCCCTTACCTAGGTCAAGATAGCTATACGATGTCTCTTATCAGAGAGACTGAGATGTGCTATAATGCTATAATTCTAATACATTGGCAAACTCTAGTCCGTTACTTTATAACTTATAATAGAAATGTAATGATTGCAATTAAAATATTTGATAATTGCTTGCTCTTATTGGTGTTTGATAAAGCCAAAAATAAAAATAAAAAATGTGATTAGAAATTAATTTCTATAGTGATAAAATCCTATGAGCGCGATTGTAGAGGAAAATGTAACAAATGGCTGCAGTATTCCCTTTCTTCGTTACAAGAAAGATCTTTCCGTGTATTGGGATATTTATTTGAAGTAAATGAATTCTTGCTGCATCAAAATTAAATAATATCCGCATATGAATTCCATATTATATGAGGTATTAAAGATTAACATTGCGTTATGATATTAATTAAAATGTCCCTAAATTATATTCCCTTGCTATTTTTTGGCCAATTTAAGAAATGAAACATGATTACCGATTTTTCAGCTGCAGTGATTTCTATATTTTTTTTATATTCAATCTGTATGTACCAACCATTCATTTGTTAATTTTGTAAGCACGAGGTCAGCGTTAAGTTTTATTTAAATTGACAAATAGCATACATGACTACAATTCCGAGGAATTGAAAAGTAAACATCATCCATTGAAGGTCGATTAAATGTCAAGATTCATTTGTCTCAATATCTATTGCCTTTTTTCTTAATTTCTGTCGTTGTACTGGTTAAATAGGCAATTAAATTAAAAAAAACACAAAGTGGTTTCTTGTAATGTTAATGTTTCGGCCATTTTTTATGAGAGTATATATATTCATATCACTTAAGTATCATAAGTCAATCATTCACATCATTTTCCTCTTATGATTAATTTAAATAGTGGAAAATCCAATAACTTCATTCCTAAGTTTTAAAAATTAATACAGTCTATTTTCTCTTATCATGAGGTTTCATTTTCATTTTTTAGGGTTCCCTACCCAAAGGGTGAAACGGGACTCCGCTGTCTGTCTATTTGTCTGTCTGTTCGTCTGTCACCAAGATGCATCTAGCGATGCGATGATAATTGGAGAGTTAAAATTTTCACAAATGATGTTTTTAAGTTGCCGTTATTACAACAAATACTAAACAACAGAATAAAGAAATATTTAAGTGAGCCTTTTATACAACAAGCATGTGTTTTTTTGAGCATTTTTATAGATAATGGTACGGAACCCTTCGTGCGCGAGTCCGACTCGTTCTTGGCCGGTTTTTACTGTTGTGGCAAGTTATAAAATTATTTGCATAATTTTAATGTGTATTGTAACCTTGAACATAATTTTTTAAACATTCAAAATATCCAGCCTCTGTGCACCATGACATAAAGTGACCTGTGATATTTTATAATATTTTATGTGAAACATCGTTTGACTTTTTAATAGCTTTTGAAGTAGTGAATTTTATGAAGATAAGGTATTTTTATATGGCTTTTTTGTCTAAACTTTTTATATAGTATAGCACTTTTGTCAAGTTTATTTGAGTTATGATTAAAGAAACCCCTGATGTAGTAAACCTTTCTTCCATTCGTTTGCTCTTTCATTCATTACGGTCAGGTAATTCCAGTTAAAATTATCGGAATTTGGCAAGTACCAATCACATTGATATTATTAGGTTTAATATTAATTAATGACAAATGCGAGGTTTCGTCTGTTTCGAAAAATATTGAGAGAAATCTCCGTTATGTTATAAAACGGGCCAAGTGCGACCACCATTATCTATGAAAACATTTAAAAAATCTGTTGTATGAGATCCTCAAATATTTTTTATTCTGTGTTTAATATTTATTATACGGCAGCAGAAATACATCATCTGGTCGTAGAGCTGTCCAGTGCTTTTTCAAGATAGGACTTTTCTCGTCGCCTAAGAAAATACCTCTGTCATAAATGTGTATCCTGTTATTATTTTTACCCTACTCCAACTGTATTTTTAAATCTATTTGCCTCATTGATATATATTCAATTTACATCTCCGCACGCGGAATTGCAAACAAATGAATTACTCGTACATGTACTGATTTCTGAAAACTACACCACATATTCAATGACATTTATAAAGTGCATTGAATAGAATACTTGACATTAAGTGAATGCGTGCAGCGCAAGTTAAATCGAATTAACAATAAAACTACTAATAAAATCCCAAAGTTCCAACATGATATAGGCGATTGTCCAATCCTTGTTTTTACCGTAACCAGAGCGTAAAGAGTTATTCTCTCATAAAGCATCTCTGTTGCATCCTTATTCTTAAGTTGAATACTTTGAATCGTTGAATTTAGGGCGCCTTGATAGTTATCAACGTTATGAATATTAAAATCACATTATATGAATACAAGGAATATTTAGTATGTTAAATGGATTGATTTCGTATGTTTTTTTTTAAGATGGCAATCGAACTGGTAGTATACCTGATGTTAAGAGATAACCACCCCCCATGGACGTTTACTACAACCCTTAGGGTTGCAGATGCGTTGCCACCGCCTAATAAACGCAGAAGTACTTCCACTTCACGCTGGTTTTCTGGGAGGTGGTGGTACTTCCCCGGACGGGCCTCGAGCACGTGAGCGAAGACTGTAGACCAGTACACAGATAAACAGGGTAAACAATCAGTATTTTCCATATAACTATGAAAACATATGTATTGGTTACCATTTCAATAATAATAAGATAGTAGTTTTATAAGAAACTGTTCGCATGACTTAAGAACTAAAGTGACATATCCCAGTTCGTTTTTAATTTTATATATGTAACAACTTTTTGAATTTACCATCAACATTGTTAACATAATCGACATTTCATTAAGCTGGAAATTCAGAGCTGGCCTTATGACGCCGAATTTACAAAAGTAATGATCTCTATTTAGGATCTTTCTAAAAGATAAAATAAGCCTTATAAAATATTACTGTTATCGAAATATTTCGTAGGACCATTTTTAAGTTGTTTCCTAAACAACCATAGATCGGTGGGAGCGTTACTAAGCTGTTGGCTTCGGTGTCGGGGTCCTGGGTTCGATTGCCACTCGATAAAGGCAGGATTATGATGATGATTATGATGGTGTTTCTTTAGTAACACTATATTTTAGGTGTTTTTCGGATGGATAAATATTCAACAGTAAAGAGAGGCGTGAAGTTAGGGAAAAGGATCTTAGTCCATCGCAAAACCGGCTTACCATAATAAAGAGGGCTTGACCCCTTCGTAAGCACAAACTTCGACCGAAGTCGCGCATGTCAAAGGGTGTAAACGTCATACAAGCCGAGGATAAATCCAGCTTCTGTGAATATACGTCATACGTTGAGAGCACATGTCTAGTATAGTCGGGTACTCTGGCTTTGAAATAAGCTTTGAAAAAATCCGTAAGCGCCACCACTTTGCCAGATCGCCGCGAAAGCAGACTTAATGTTGGTGTTCGTTTAGGCTTCACCGCCAAATACAAGGTTTGCACGGCAAAACAGCCGCTGAATGCGTTGTGATGTCTGATGGTCAATCTCAAGGGTCCTACGTTGAGTGGCTTTGGCCGCAGCCTTGAGTCTCCGCTAGTCATCAGTATATACATGTCCCACTGCTGGGCAAAGGCTTCCTCTGTACAGAGAGAACAAGGGGAGTACAAGTGCATAGTGCAAAATATACAGCTTTCCTCATGATGTTTTCCTTCACCGCCAAGTGCCGTGACGAGTCAACACTTAAAATTGTTTTATTTTTTTGGATATAAAGAATTTTATTGGATATAAAGAATCGAACTGCTCGATTAAAATGAAATCAAGACGAGCGCCCGGACTGAGCTATCACGGCTCATTTTATGTTATTAAATAAAAAATTAGGGAGTTCAATAAGTCTTCAAGCCTGTCATCGCGCAAACCGACTTGTACTTATCTACTGAAATGTGAATCAAACTGAGACGCAAACACCTTTATGAATAGCGTTGTTTCCAAGCCACCGCCGTAAGTCGCAGTGCCGTTAAAGGCAACATGCGTCTATACGATTATCGTTGATCACACGCTAACACTAGGCCTCCCCACATCTACAGCAGACATCTACACCTCAAACCTCTATCAACTAAAACCATACGATGCACTGATAGTCCAAATAAAGTTAAATTTTTTGAGGATATACCGAAAAATCATTCTGCAATTATATTACGGGTATGTTTGCTATTCTTTATTCGACAGGCGCTATTTAATATGTATGACTGGAGTATGAACATTTGTGTTTTCCGTAATATTGCGCGATTTGTTACTCGTCTGGTGGCTATGCAGTTTACGGCCGTCGGGACAGGGTCAGATTTAGGGGAGGGCAAAAGCCATGATATAAGTGAAGTGAGACGACGAATGGTTCCCTTAGAGGTAAATGGTTTCATTAAATAAATAAGTGACTAGTGGTTTCGTCATAAAATGTCACTTGATTTAGTGCTTTTTCCCTTAATGTTTTAAAGATTTCTAACTGCATGAATTTGGAAATTGAACCATGTTAGCGCGGCCGTGATAAATTTGTCACGTGCCACATAAAAGGTATTGTTTCCAGTGTCTCAACCTTTACTGAACGAATGAAGTATTGTTATATAGTAATAAATAGTTATTATACATCACAAAATACTTTGAAATTTAAAGTAAAGATTTCGTTGATTTAAGTATGAGATCACGCTGAAATTGAGAAATCGCTATTTCCGCTACTGTGAGGTTAGGTTCAGTTGGTCCATGCCTGGCGAATGTTTTATCGCCAATCTTTTATTTGGTGAAACCCCGGTTGGCTGCGATATTATTTTTGTAATACAAAATAAATAGTTATAAAATAAAAACAATTCAGTTATGAACACATATTCTGGATATTTTGTTGTGGAATGGATGTTGAACTTTACCTCTTTATAATTCGCGATTTGACAAAAATTGCGTAAGGCAGTAACTAATATTATATTATATTGACAAACTTTTTTTTTTCTATGTAAATGCGTTGAACGCTATTTACGTACCTCGAAATAAGCAATTGTACATATTACTTATAAATATTGTGATGTGCATACTTATAAGTAGTTTGTCCTAGAAATAAAAGAATTATAAATAACATTGTTTGTTATGTAACTCAAAACTAGTTATAAATTTATAACAGCTTGTGAGCAATGACGACCATAAGGGTCGTCATTGCTCACAAGGTAGCGTAGGTACCTGCCATCAGGTAACGTAGGTACCTGCCATCAGGTAACGTAGGTACCTGCCATCTGCGCCAAAGGGTGTGGGTTCGATCTCCACAACTGTAAAAATAGTGTGTGATGATCATAGTGTTTTTCTAGTGTCTGGTAGTGGTGTTTATATATATATATATATATATAAAATATTTATTTATTTTATTACAAAAGAAAAGTATGTTTAATTACGTTGTGTGAAAATGTGTTCAAAAATAATCATTAACAAAAAAACAGACTTCATATCGAAAACTAAAAAAACATGGTTAATACCTATAATATTTGAGGATTATCCTTGATTTTTCTGGGATGCAATCATCAGATTCGAGTGTCCTTCCTTCCATAAACGACGAAGTTATCCATGAACACACATAAAAAATATATACGGTCGAATTAAACCTCCTTCTTGTTTGAAATCGGTTAAAAAATGAATCAACAACACTGTAGACTTGCAGCGTTTACTAAGGGACGCCGCGGCCGACTCGTTGGATTCATCTTTCAAGTTAAGGCAAAGAGTATGCTTAACTACGTTACACCAAAAATAATTTTTATACAATTCACGTTGAAAGGTACTTTGTTTTACAATTTAAGTAGTAGTAGTTTAAGAATTTTGTTAAAAAAAAAGAAAATAAAGTAACAACCTGTATAGGTACATATGCAACACTGCTGGATGAAAGACAGTCAACCAAGCGCCCCATTGTGGATTGGCGGACTTCAGATATCTTCGAAATATTTTTTTTGGTTATTATTTCTAAAATATGTACGTTTACTCACCTGTTTTGGTTCACCGCTGACTATGTAACACACTTAGGGTCTGTTTCACAATGTCTGAATAAAGTGTTGGATAACTAATGACAAATAAATTAACTGCCACATAAAACTTCCTGTTAAAATAGTTTGCGTTTCACAAACGTCTTACCATTAAGTTTATGTGTCAGTTTGTTACTTGTAAGATAGAGATGGCAACGTCGCATTTTGGCGTTACGATTTACGGGAAATGTGAGAACATACAACATTTTTTAAATTTAATCGCTCTTGAAAGCAATCATAATGCATTTTTTTTTGCATTATTTTGTGTTACGTATTTATATATCTGAAATACATTCTCTTAAACAATTACAATGATACAAAAAAAAAATTAGATTAATTGCACATGCTACAATTACAGACTGGACACGAGACAAATGTATATTATCTTTTTTCTAACATAGGAAACCTATTTTTACAAACAGCGTAAGTCTGCTCAAGAAGATTCCTACTTCTTATTCGTTATAGAGATGTTCTGCTGGCGTAACAGAATTTTGAAGTGGAGTCAATAGATAAAATGTATTTTCTTAACCTACAAATACACCAACCAACAAATGCACTATTGCCAAGTTCTCTGTTCAAAAATCTTTGTTTTATAAACGAATTTTAAAATATTGTTTGGTCGTGTGTGGCTTCAGTCCATCTAGCCACTATGTCCATTATTTTCAAGTGTGAACCAACTATTGTTTGAAAACTGAACGAGAATTGGCGTTTTCTGTTCTGATGTAAATGGTGGTGAAAAAACCAAAAAATGTGATGGTGGTGAATCATCACATTTTCACCACCATCACATTTTACACCTGTAGATTTTATTGGGACGTGGGTACAATGAATGGCACAAATAAGCCCTGGAAATCTAGCTATCTATATTACTGAAATATAAGGAGACATACGTAAAAGTCTCCTTATAATTCAGTAACATCTTCTGGGAACTTAACAAACTGTACGGACACAGTTCAATATCGTGCGATTGTTTGTGACACCACATTCAGAATTCGACAAGCTGATGCCTTACTCAGTAAAGTTCAGAAAACTTCCAGTTGTATAATATCACAGTGTCAACAGAATTCAATCCATAGATGATATAGCATAATTCCTGAAACAATGATTATTCAAGAACCTATTAGAAACAACGTGGATATTAAGTAGATAGACATTTCACTACATAAGTTATTTATAAAAAAAATAAAACACATCATTACCTTTCTGTACTAGAAGAAATTTTGTCCTCAATAAGTGAATGGAGATAATAAACAGTTTCTTATAAAATCGAAATCGAACTCTAAATTCCTCATCATCAAATGTCTCTATGTGATTAGAACGTCGTCGAAACACAGGATTTCTGCGTGGCTCCGATAAACGATAAAAAAATCATGTAATAAGTCGTCCAAGGCATTAAATAAATACATTTTTAATATGTTTCTATTTCACAACATACGAAATACGTATATACTAATTCCTTCTTGAAAATGATCTGTCAAGTAACAAACCATCAAATAAATTCCTTATCTGACAGAAGATCTAACCTATAATTTACTTTGAACTTTATTTGCCAGATACGCTTAACAGAAGATTGTGAAACGCCAACGATGACTTTATTCGTCAGATAAGTGGCAAGTAGCTTATTCGGGACTTTATTTGGACATTGTGAAACAGACCCTTAGTCAGGACTTAAAATTAACAATTTCATCGGGGATAGAACTCAAGTTGCTCGAGTTTTTGAATTACAAGCGAGCGCCTGGACAATGTTTTTTTTTTATGGGACTAGGAGGCAAACGAGCATGCGGGTCACCTGGTACACATAAGCGATCACCGCCGCCCATGGACATTTGCAACATCGGTTGTGTCGCAATTGCGTTGCCAGTCTTTGAGGTAGGAATAGGCTCTCTTCTTGAAGGTCCCTAAGTCGTATCGGTCTGGAAATACCGCTGGCGACAAATCGTTTCCACAAAGTAGTTGTGCGGGTAGAAAGTTTCGTGAAAAACGCACTGTGGTGGAGCGCCAACCATCAAGGTGGTGTCGATGGTACTTGGCGGTTTGACGAGTTGTACGATGGTGAAATTTACCAGCAGGTATCAACCCAAACAATTCCTCAGAGCACTCCCCATGATATTTCCGATAGAAAATGCATAGGGATGCAACATCCCTTCGCAAGGCCAAAGAATCGATGCGATCGGACAGGATTTGCTCGTCGATTTGAGCAGCTCTTCGTTGAATGCGGTTAAATAGAAGGAGCTGGTATTTCGGTGCCCCTGCCCAGAGGTGAGAACAGTATTCCATGTGAGGCCGAATCTGTGCTTTATAAAGCTGCAACCGATGTATCGGCAGGAAATACTGTCTCGCTCGGTTTAGGACACCGAGTTTTTTAAAAGCCAGCTTGGCTTTGCCTTCCAAATGACCGCGAAATTGAACGCTGCTCGATATATCGACCCCAAGAATTCCGATCGAATCGGTGGCAACAAGGGGAGTGCCTTCAAAAAAGGGAGTTACGACGTAGGGTTTTCTCTTCGCGGTAAACGAACAAACCTGTGTCTTCATAGGGTTAAATTGGACTAAATAAAGTCTGCCCCAATCCGAGATTTTGCATGACGTAACCTCGACTTCAGACACAAGTTTATTCCGGCACTCTTCGACGTACTCCTGTGAAATATTTGCCCAGCCGGTATATAATGCATCACCCGTAGTGTCATCCGCATAGCAATGAATGTTGCAAATATGCAACTGATCATTGATATGTAGGAGGAACAACGTAGGGACACCAGAGTTCACGAATTTAGCGTCGGAGCAAGCACCATCAATAACGACCTTGATGCTCCGACGAGTGAGAAAACTAGTGATCCAGTTGCACAATTTCTCAGGAAGCTGTTCTATCACGGCGGCAGCCGACATGATTTTCTGATATTTGGCAGGTTACAAAATATCTATCACACGTGAAAATTACTATTCTATATTTAATATTTGACAATTAATGATAGGGGTGTATAACAGAAATATGTTTAGTATCGTTATAGGTAATATTTTTGACAAGTTAAATATAAAAAACCGGCCAAGTGCGAGTTGGACTCACGCAAGAAGGGTTCAGTACCATTATGGGGCACTAATTAAATATTTTTTATACTGTTTTTTAGTATTTGTTGTAATAGCGGCAACAGAAATAACCATCTGTGAAAATATCAACTGTCTAAATATCACGGTTCACGAGGTACAATCTGGTGACAGACGGACAGACAGACAGACAGATAGTGGAGTCTTAGTAATAGGGTCTCGTTTTAACCTTTGGGTACGGAACCCTAAAAATTTAAGGTTCCAATCCTTGATTATATACTACTAATAAAAGTATGTAATAGAATTAAAGCCGTAACCGTATATAAAATAACAATTACATCCATCCTCCTTCACATTTGATATAAGGGGTAAAGTTGTCTGCATAAGAAGTTGGATGACGACAAGACACAATTATGATTAAAATCACATACACGGATTCTTTCCATGTTATTTTAGTCGTAAAGTAAACCATGTAGCTTAAGTGAGGATCCTTTGCTAGAATTGTGTGGCAGAAAGGCTTTAAAACGATACTTAATAAATTAAAGTTCGAGTTCATTGTGTTTAATTTATCGTACGTTAATGTTTTAATGTAAACTCAGTGTTTTGTGATGAAGTACTTATATGTATATTAATATCTATAATCTTATCCTTTAAACGAGCTATATATATATATAGTACCCGGAGGACCGGAGGTTTGTTTTTTTTTTGGTAAATCGTGTATTTTGGAAATTACATTTAGATACAAATTACTGAGTAATGAAATATGCATAATATTTTTCGATCTTACCGACGTAATAATAAGAAAATATGAACTGATGTTTTTCACAAAAGAAAGAACTTTAAAAAAAAGGGAAAAAAATAACAAAACAACAAATCAACAAAAAATTAAAAATAAAGAAAGCGATGATCTGGAATCGAAAAAAAAGTAAAAAAAATAAATGTGTAAATGATCGTGACGCGAACCACGGTATCGAGCGGCCTCAAAACAGACGGCCGTGGTTCGTATCACAATCGTATACACACTCTTTTTTTTACTTTTTTTACGATTCCACATCATTGCTTTCTTTATTTTTTATTTTTTGTTGATCCAGATTTTTGTTGTTTTGTTATTATGTTATTTTTTTCCTTTTTTTTTAAAGTTGTTTCTTTTGTGAACACTACTTCATATTTTCTTATTATTAGGTCAGTATAATCTAAAAATAGTATGCATATTTCATTACTTAGTAATTTGTATCTGAATGTAATTTAAAAAATACAGGATTTACAAAAAAAAAAAAAAAAACAAAACCGAGCAAAGCATGGTCCTCCGGGTACCTAGGTGAGTTTCATGAGTGAATAGCAATGAAATTAATGACTCCGTTGCGCAGTTGCCAAGGTATTGTAAGGTGCTTCGGCGTCGGGGGTCGTGGATTCGGATAATCCATACTAATATTATAAATGCCAAAGTAACGCAGTCTGTCTGTCTCGCTTTTACGCCAACACTACTGAACCGATTCAGTAGTCATATAGTCCTGAGAAAGGACATAGGCTATTTTGTATGTGGGAAAAGGATTATAAAGGGTTCTTAAAGGGGATAGATATTTATTTAAGGGCTTCAACCCGAGCGAAGCCGCGGGCGAAAAGCTAGTCTTATCATAAATCTTATAAGAAAAATAGAATAAAAATTATTGTCCGACCAAAAATGCGGCTTTACTTTACACCGGAAGATATTGCTTTCAAGTTGGCCAGGAGCTTTAATATACCATCTTGCTGTTTCAGATTTCATGGAGATACGGAGAAGAGGCTCTTTTGAAACTCTAACATAATAAAGACCAATCTAGCTAGGCTCGCAGTCGCTACATATTTAGCTTTTCGGTTTTCTATAAAATCTATTTAATAGTGCGCGTTGGAGTTACGCAAATCCATTTATTTCTTCTCATTTCATTACCGGACAGGCGGTTGCTTTTTCGACATTTTTTGAACGCATGAAATGCAAGCGGTGTATTTCACGTTCATTTCAGTCCAGGAAGGTAATGGAACAATCTGCTTGCTTAAATTATTTGCTTACGTTTTTATAAATTAATAAATTATGACAATCAATGTTAGTAAGCGGGTTCTACTTACATAATCTCGTGTTTCTTGATTGCGATTACTTATTTTCCATTAAGTACCTGACTTTTGATATCCAAAATAATGTACTGACAATATACGAAAAGTTTTAATTTATGTCCTTTATGTGTCAGAGAAACGAGAATTTGAGTAAATTTACGATGCAGTGTCGTAGCACATTGGCTGCGTGTTGATATTTTGAATGACAAGGTTTTATATTTCCTTTGGTGGCTTCGAGATATGGTCATAAAAAGTTGAAGTTTAAAATTACAAGGAAAACGTTTTCAATGTGAGCGAATGCAACATGTTTACGATATTCTGGCTGGCCTTTATCTCTTTAAGAGTTGGCGTTATATTATTAGTCGTAACTTGCAAAAATATTCTAACTTATACTGTTTCTTCAATTAAACTCCTACTTCTTTTTACACGTATTATGCGTTATCATGTTTATATATACTCGTATATTATCCCATTCAGGATTTATGTAATGTTAATTGTCACAATTAACAATATCAGTAGTTTCTACCAAGAGACAGTCTAACTAAAACTGTAAAATATATTGACTTCTTGATTTTACGCGAATATTGTGCATATTAAATGAAACTAGTTTGAGGATTTTATCGAGTTTTTATATTTTATTTTGAAACACCCGACGTTTCGAACGATTTCCAGCGTTTATGGTCACAGGACAGACTAAGTTGTTACACCTCTTGATGTCATAGTTTAACCCCGGCTACTGTTAATTATTTTGTTGTTTATTTTTATTCCGATCTACGCAAAATTAGCGTATGGTAGGAGCTTATGGTATCTTGCGCTCTAGCAGTGTTGGCGTGCTTGGATTTCATTTTATAAATTATGGGATCCCAAGCAGATGATAAACTATGTTCTCTATTGAAATTAGGATGTTTCTTTATTTCAATAGCCTCGCGTATCATACTTGGAAGGAATCGATGTTCTTTTGCGAGCATTTTCGGGTGATCAAATCTAATTTAGCGGTTGGGGCGGTCTAAGATATGATTACAAACTGCAAACTTAAGCCGTCGGTGCTTCACGTCAGCTATGTTTTCTTTTATTCTGTTTTTAATTGATCTTTTTGTTTGTCCTATATAAGAGAGCCCACATTCGCAGTCAAGCTTGTATGCTCCTGGATCTTGTAGATTGATATTACACTTGACACATTGTAAAATTGACTTATCATCTTAGGTGCCTTGAAATATGTTTTAATTGAAGCACACTTCAAGATATAGTTAATCTTGTCAGTGCCCCTCTGACATATGGCAATACAGCAGGCACTGGCTCAACTGTGGCTGGTTTCACTCGGTCACTATGACGTCGTACGGTCACGACTGGTGTTCCTTGTCACAGATCCCTCGTGCTCTCTGTAACAAACATTTACCAACTGTCGCATACTGTGTAGGATGGTGGTGAGAATCACCATTTAAATATTTATTTGTATGGGTTTCCTTTCTATGCACAGTATGGATCATTTCTAGACCACCTTAATTCCTTGCACACCAAAATTAAATTCACTATGGAATTAGATACATGTAACTCCCTAGCCTTTCTAGATGTATTTGTTATCCGAAATCTTGACAAAACCTTGAGACATGACCGTCTAGCTAACTTACAGTAATTTGATTTGCTGGACATGCTTCATGCACACATTTACATACATAGTATGTCGACGGCGTTGATGGTGGTGCTGTTTACGTCAAATAATAAAAATAAAATAATACCATCTTGTGTTGTAAAATGGTGTAAAAATAATGGTACCTCCCAGAAAAATTGTCATGGAATAAAGGATCACAGACACGACACCAATTTATCTGATTTATTTATAATGTTTTTGACATCTTTATAATAAATCAAATCACTATCGGAACACAAAACCTAAACATATGTAGTATAAATGTTTTCAGGGCGATTTTACTTTTTTATTTTATTATTTTATTTTTTATTTTATTTTTTTATTAATATATATACATATATATATATATAGTCCTTTTCCATGACTTGTTTGATCCAGCAAAATTAAAAGAGTACTTTGTTGATCCACCTTTCTGTCCAAATTTACTTGCCCTTAAGCTTTATTTTAAAGGCCGGAAAGCATATATTTGAACAGCGTATTGTGTCGCTTAGACATATTTCTAAATTCAGCAATATACTCTAACCGTTGTTTTATACTTTTCCAAAGTATTTGTGGCTCCGCGTAACGGTTTTTTCTCAGGCATTTTTTATACATTTCTTGATCCCTGTGAGCGCGCATACGCAGCTCGACGTCAGTGTTGGTAAAATTAATTCCACAGTGTTTGTAATAAGAACTGAATTTCCATGTACATTTTCTATTGAGTAAACTATTACTATATGTCGAATATAATAACCTAGATAAATATAATTGACAAAGAGATGGTTATACCCTATTTCTTATTAATTAGTTTACCATAGGATGATAGTGAATAAATATTTTTAATTTTGTAGATATTATCGCTTGATATTAAGGAATCCTTGGGACATTATCAAAATACCTACTTGCTATAAAGTGTATAGTTTTGTTGTTATGCTTGTTAGCACATGCAGCCTGTATTAATTCGATTGAGGTAAAGCCCAAAATGTTGTATTCCTAAGTAGGCATCCAAATATTATCCCGAGTTGATTTAAGCAACTGGAGCAGCGGCGAACTATGAGCTCAAAGAATATCATACATTTAATACAAATATAACTGATTGTTGTTTGTAAATAGAAGATATATGAGAAAAACTTTATCAACGCAGTAGTATATAACAGTACCCAAAACAATGATAGTTAAAATTATTGTCTGTTTATCTGTTTGTCTGTGTGTGCTAACTTGGCTAATACGGCTTTTCCGATTTCAGTGCAACTTTTACAAATGCATTGTAGTAAGCTTCTCTTAACATTTATTGTTAGTTTTATTTAAGTCGGATGATAAATAAAATAGTTATATCAACTTAAAGAACCACATTGTAGATTTGTGCGATGAAACTACAGTTAACTATGGTCTGTAAAATGATGGTTTATATAAAGTTAAAAAAAATCGCCCAAGTGCGAGTTGGAGTTGCGCAAGAAGGGTTCCATAGGTATTTTTAAGCACGATATAATGTGCGGGCGAAGCCGCGGGCGCAAGCTAGTTGTACAATATATTGCTACTATTGCACTAGGAAACGGATCAACAACGGTCGCAATGTAATGCGACAAATGATGTAGTGTGAAAATTTCTTTAAAGAGACGAGGATGACAATATTTTAGTTTAATTTTAACTGTTAAATTTGTTTACAAGTCATTGCTCAACTCATTATCAAATATAGTTTGGTTACAAGAGAATAAATTATTATTATTTATTATGTAATCAATAGTGTTATTTAAGCTAATGCTATTCAGTGGGTTAAAGTTAGATTAGTTAAGAGATAATGTGCGATTTATCGGACAAATCTTTACATCAAAAGGGACTTTTAAAGATTATTTTAACCAAATAAAATAGAGTATTAAGGAATAAAAATGGTTCTTTCTAGATACATGAATAAATAATAAGAGGACGAAAAAAAAATATAGATTATTTGTATGTAGTCTAACCCAGAATATTTTTGTCACTTCTTGAAAGAGTTTAGAAAAGATTGCCAAAAAAAATATCAAATTTTTCATTGTTTTATTACCAATATAAGGCATTGAAATATGAAAAACGTTAATAAATCAATCAAGATTTTTTTTAATTTTTTGATTATTCTGTTCCTTTAAAAAAATTACTTGAATTGTAATTATTATAAATAAATACATTCTTTATAAGATTTTCAATTTTTTTCTTTTAAGAATATGATGCTTAATGAAAATATGACATTTAAGAAAAAAAATTTTCACTGATAAAAACGCTTTTTCTAAATTACAATTTTTTGTTGCTTAGTGTTAACATTATGGAACGATTTTAATAAAATCATAATTTATCACGTTGTTACATCATAAAAAAATTATAATTTAATTTATTTTTTTATTGGTTTTGTGAACAGACGCTTGTTTATAAACAAACGAATACGAAAAATTTTGTTTATTATTTTTCTGTTTTTTATATAATTTTTAAAATTATTGTACACTTGGACTTGTTGTTACCTATCAGGTATTCTCCATTGCTATTAAAACTACTTATAAACTATTGAAGATACGACTAGAACAATCCAAGTCTTATTTATTCTTCAACATTATTTTTTAAATATTGAAGTAGAAGTACATTCATTTTATACGTGAATTAAATAATTAACAGTTGAGTGTTATTAATATACTTAATTTATTATATTATATTAATAAATTATAAATTGTTTACATTAATTAGTAACAATATTTTTTTTATTAATTATTACATGTAAATTCTTAAATAATCTATCACGCGCGCAACGAATTTACATTAAAATATAATGGTTGTGTTGCACGTGAATCTGAAAAGCGCGCGAGCGCTAGATATTGCTGGCCCTTTAAAGCATGTATTTCAACACATATCATATTCACGAGATACAGTAATTCTTCTTAATATGTAGGTACTGACGTAAAGTGATGATTTCAACCAATGAATGCTGCTGTGATCTGTGATTCGTCCGTTTGAATTGGATCAAATAAGTACGGAGTGGATTTGTATAAATTGTAGCTACTTTCAAAAAGATATTGACGAGCAGTTGTTGATCCGAATGGAGCCACTAAATCACATACATATGGTATTGGATCAACAAATCGGGTATGGATCAACAAAAAACTGATCATACGTAACGCGGATCAAACAAAGAACGGATAACTATATATATATATATATATATATATATATATATATATATATATATCAATATATATATACTAATACGGATATATATATATATATATATATATATATATATATATATATATATATTAATAAATATATATATAATTTTAATGCAATAATTTGCAAGTGTTGATAAGATTATTTTTATAGGTTGCAAATAGCAAATCAGCCACAGAATAGTGATAAGATGAAAATAATAAGAAACCGCAGATGTGAAAATCATTGATCAATATCATTACTAATAAAGACAAGTATAATAATAGATTGGGGAAAAAGTTTCTTCGCATTTTATATGAAAATTCAAAACATTTTTTAATAAAGTTTCTTTACATTTAACTAAAGTAGGTGCCATTTTGTTCGATACCTTTCTGCCATCTTGTAGGAAGGGACATGATCCCATTGATATAGAAATTCTGGGGCTGCTGATCAAAAAACCGTGACATGTGGTTTTGGCAGTCCTCTCGTAATATTAACCTGACACTGTCTAAAGAATTCTGAAGAGACCGTAACAAGTAGAAATTTGAAGATGGAAGGTCAGAACTATACGGCGGATACATTAACACTTCCCAGTCAAAGTCTCTTAATTTTTGCTGAGTGGCTATAGATGTGTGAGATCTAGCGTTATCATGATGAAAAACCATACCCCTTCTGTTGATTAATTGGTCGCTTTCTCTTAACTTCTTGCTTTAATCTGCTCAGTTGTTCGCACTAATGTTCAGAATCAATGGTCCTGCCTGGCGGTAACAGCTCATAATGAATAATGCCCTTCCAATCCCATAATACACACAGCATTACGTTGTTGCGAGATAACCCGGGTTTTATCAGAGTCTGTAAAGTCTGATCAGCCTTTGACCACGACCTTTTTCGCTTGTTCTTGTCGTACGTGATTCACTTTTCATCATCAGTTATCAGGTTATTTAAAAATGGTTCGGTTTCATTACGTCGTAATAAATAATCACAAATGAGTACACGGTTCATTAGGTTTCTTTCAGTGAGCTCATGAGGCACCCAAATATCGAGCTTTTTTGTGTACCCAGCTTTTTTCAAATGTGCCAAAACTGTTTTGTGGTCAATTCCCAGTCCTTCAGCTAGATCGAAACTACTGATATGCCGATCTTGCTCCACTTTTTCAAAAATGGCATCCATTTTATCCGTAACAGGCCACCCAGAGCGAGGTGCATATTTGACATCAAAATTTCCGCATTGAAAACGCTTAAACCAAATTCCTGCTACTCTTACAGACACTGTACTAGGTCCATAAACATCACAAATTTTTTGAGCGGCTTGAGTTGCATTTATAAATTTTTTGTAGTAAAATTTTAAAATGTATCGAATTTCTTCATTAGAATCACTCATCTTAATAGTAAGAAAAACAAATGAAAATTACAAATTTTCCTAATTTGAATTAAGAACTAATTAATTTTTAAAATTTAAACTTTTTAATGATACCATAACCATACAGATACAAGTGGTATAGCCATAAGTACATACTACTTGCGAAAGCTTATAAGTACATACCACTTGCGAAAAGAGTTTATCCCAACCTAATATGTAGTTTATACGTTGTTCATTTATTTATTTATTCAACAGGTTCACAATCGTACGTTCACATATCACATGATACATTAGGAATAAAAAGGTAAAACTTAAATCACAATTAATTAGATATGTGACGAACATTTACATGCGAATTTCACAAACATCAAAAACAAAAAAAATCCAAAAGTATTTTCCATAACATTGAAAAAGACTTATAGTCTAGTAACAATTAACAAAAAATAAAATGAGAAAAAGAATGTAATTAATAATTAAAAGTAAGAAATAATAATAATAATATACTTTATTGTACACCAAAAAAAATCAAAATGAAAAAGTACAAAAAACAAAATATTTAACAAAATATTGGTCATCAAAAGGCGGCCTTATTGCTTCACAGCAATTTCTTCCACGCAACCTCAAAAATTTACCAAAAGGAATTGTTGATGGTTAGGATGTACATGAAGGAAAAAAAATAATAATAATAGTAAAAAGAAAGTAGCAATTAAAATAATAAGAAAAACATACTTCAAGTGAGTGATCATAGAGTTAAGGGTGAAATTAAAAGGGGTAGAGAGAGACGTTGAAAGATAGAGAGGAGCTAGACAGACAGATAATGCTCCTTAACCTGTTTTTTAAAAGAGTCTAGGGTTTTAGCACGTTTTATAGCCAAAGGTAAAGAGTTCCAGAGTTTAACAGCAACAGCAGAGAAGGATTTATGGTAAAAACTAGAGGATTGCATAGGATGTTTAAGGAAGAGGTTTTCATTTGAACGTAAAGGAAGATTATGAGAGGAGCAAAGAAATTGAAAACATTCCTTCAAATATTGCGGACTTGATACGTTAAATAGGACGCAGTAAAGAGCAGAAAGAATGTGAGTATTTCGGCGAAAACGAATCGGGAGCCACTTGAGCTTAATGCGATATTCTGATACATGGTCGTATTTACGAAGCCCAAACATGAACCGTATACTTTGGAGTCGCTCAAGTTTAGTAAGCTGCTCCTCAGTGATGTCCAGATAGCATATGTCAGCATAATCAAGGATTGGGAGCAGCAAAGAATGAGCGAGCGTAATTTTGGTGGAAATGGGTAAAAAGTAGTTCAACCGTCTGAGCGAACTACATGCTGCAAACATTTTACGGGCGACTGCATTAATTTGAGGTGTCCAAGAGAAACTGGAGTCCATTAGTATACCCAAATTTTTTACACTGTCCTTATAAGGGATTACCGTGCCATTAAAAATAACTGGATCTATTTGGTTCTTATTTAATTTAATAGATAATTTAAGAAATATAATTGTTAGTTATGAGAAGTATAATTTTCTACAAATCTTAACGTTTAATCTTAAGTGCAGAGATAAGCACAATAAAAAAAATTCTAAAAAGCAATGGCGACATCTCTCGTTCGAATTATCGTTGTAAAATGATATTCGAAATTGTTTGTATGCTGGAAAGGATATAACAATGGATGCGCCAAGCATTGCTTCAAATGCTAAAAACAATGTAGATAAAGGTCGTTTCGTCGGTGTGGCAATCATGTGGCTTAAGCGTCAGGCTATGAATGCCGAAGACGTGGGTTCGATTCCCACAGCGGCGACAATGTTTTCGTACTTTTTCTACAACTTTTAATATAATTGTTATTAAATATACCACACAACTAAATAATTTAAAGATCACATAAAACTATAATGAAAATCATTTAATTTAGAAAGTAATAAGACAAAAAAAAAAAAACAAAACAAAACTAAATACAAAAATGTGATAAACGCAAACTAAACTATACCACATTATTGCGGAGTTTGGTAAGTGTATTATCAACTTCTATTCTGTCACTAAAAGTGGCAATTTATACATTATAGGGATTGTCGAATTTGCGCCGAGCACAGATCTGCGAAGAGGTGGGCACAACGGGCACAATATTAGGGGCACTTTTCAGCTTGCTGAGTATGTCATAAATAAAATCCCAAATCCCTCGTCGAACTGGGTACTCAGATAGGCTCTCTAAAACTGACTCTCTTTGGTTCTGCAAATTTCGCAATTTACTATCAATATTAAATGGACACAAGCCCATGACTGAATATCATTATTGGGGTGGGGACAGGGATTTCACTAATTTCATACGCTCATTGTCTGCCCACCATGGGAATCAGAGCAAAGAACCCTCGAGTAGGACATATCCTAGTTGGTTGTAGTTGCAGTTCACTGTCAGAGAAAACAATTTTGAGATTGATCTCCTTCTATGAAATCGTCATGGTTAGGCAGGAGATCGCCGAACGGGGTGTAGAGGATTTCACTTCCCGAGAGAGACATTGGACTGGGTGATTATGTCTCTTTGGGACTCATCATCAATTTGTTAATTGCACCGGCATAGCACCCGTCACAAGCCCAATATTGAGCGACATATGCGCCCATGCCAGCCTATCGAGGTCTCACTATCAGGCGGGAAAGTTTACGCGCGACGACCAATCTTCGGCGTCCCAGGTCTCCGATGGCGGATTTCCAGTGTGTATTATTTCCAAATCCCATGAATGGCCAGTGTCTTGAAGCGTGCTTCAGTGACGGCATCTCTCTTGATGCGTCACTGAAGCACGCTTTAATAAAGTTAGTAGTGCGTAGGAGAGTATTTACCGTTTACCCTTCTACAAGGTCCAGGAGAGATCAAGCTTGATTTTGAAGGGAACTGAAATGTAGAGAACAAACACAAGGTTCAAGCCTAAGTAAACGAACATAGTTTGTAAATTGCTCAGAACGACGGAAATTTAAAATAAAAAAAAACGCGATATAATCCGTAAAATATTTTTTTCCCCATTTGTCAGTAAATTATAAGGCCAAAATGGTATGAACAATTTTCCTAATCACGTCCACGAATACCAGTCAAAATATTCTGTTTTTATCTGTTTTTTGTGAATGGAAGCTATAAAATAAACATTGTAAGCCTTGTTGATGGGAAGATCAAGTAAAAAAAAACAATAAAAGTGCATAACTAATTATGTATTATTAGCTAATTCGGTATAATTACAAAGTTTTACTTGTATTTAGATTCATATCTTAATTGTAAGCTCTGTAGTATGGAGCGTAATAAAACATTTTACAACCTTGGCTACCAGGAAATACCAGGATTTCAGGTGTACCTATGTGTTTTATCTTCGGTATCTTGGCAAGAACCTATTTCCTACTTGGCTAGAGCTATTTCCATATTGCCATCTCTAAGTAAAATATTTGAAAAACTAATTTTAAATCAACTATTAGTACATTTTAATATGAACAAAAATTTTCACGATGAGCAATATGGATTCACTAAAGGCAGATCGACAACAGATCTGGGCGTCGCACTTGTCAAGCATATTTACAACGCCTGGAAAAGGTCACAAGATGCATTAGGTGTCTTTTGCGACCTTTCAAAAGCCTTCGACTGCGTAGATAACGAAACCCTTCTTTGCAAGCTAGATTATTATGGCATTCGTGACAGCGCCCTCAATCTCATCAACTCTTACCTTAGTAATAGAATTCAAAAAGTATCTATAAATGATGTTAATTCCGCAGGGTCCCCCATGAAAATGAGTGTCCCACAAGGATCAATCTTGGGCCCATTATTATTTCTAGTATATATAAATGATCTCCCCTCTTATTAGGGATGTGAAAAAAAATCAATATTAATCGATTATTTTTATTCTTGTAATTGATTTTTAAAAATTATTTTTTCAATAATAATAATTTTTAATAAATCGATTATATCAAATCAACTTTTTAAACGACTTTTGTTAACAGCCATCTATGTATACAGGATGATTTTTTTAGACTAAGTACATACTTTGACATTATGTTAATCAAGCATTCCATAATTAAAAAAATATAAATAATTTATTTTGACAAGAAATAACCAGAAAAACATCAATTCTAACATTGTTTTTTTATCCCGTTAGGAGTGCTCACCCTATTGATGCGTTCAGCGAACAGTTTTAGAGCTCGTGAATAGGTGAATGTATTTACACAGTAAAGCAGGAATTTCTAATATGGTGGTGTTCATAATGTATTTTTGTTATGAAATCAGAATGTTGTCGTTAAGGTTATTTTTTATACTACTCATTTTGATTTTGATTCTGGTAACTGTGAACACTGTACTTGTCTTTTAAGTTTTATTGCAGGATTTTAAGAATAATAGAAAATAATCGATTATTATTTAATATTTCATAATCGATTTTTAATTAATCGATTTTTTTCTCTCAATGTCACATCCGTACCTCTTATGCCAGTGAGTTTTGTGATGTTGTACTGTTTACTGACGATACATCGCGCATATTTTAGGTTGACCGAAATTTATCAAATTATGACGACGTAAATGGTGCACTTTCGCATATCTTCCACTGGTTCACCATAAATAATATGTTATTAAATGCAAAAAAACTAAATGTGTAAGAAGGCAAAGTTTTAGCTTATTATTAAATAACGTATCCCTCAATCCTGTTGAGTCTGCTGTTTTATTGGGGATTACAGTAGATTCAAAGCTCCAGTGGAGTCCCCATCTATCATCTCTTGCGAGTAGGCTAAGTTCCGCTGTTTTTGCGATTAGGAAGGTTAGGCAGCTAACAGACATCGACACTGCCAGACTTGTTTACTTTAGTTATTTTCACAGCATCTTATAGCATAGTATAAATAATTGGTGTCGAAATAACAATCTTTCTTTTACAGCCCAACCTTTGTGGGGTCGGGGCGATATGCGACTAATCATTATTATTGGCTAGTATATTTTCAACCGGCAATTTTTAAGCTTTAAAAATAATCCAGTTGTTACAATGAACCATTTTAGCGGTTCTTTAACAAAAACGTGGGGCGATTTGTCTTTGGTAAATCAATTAACATTTTTTTTATTTTTGTTGACTAACAAAGCTATAACATTAATATATTATATGCTTTTGATATAAAATATTTATCGATTACCCATTTATCTTTGTTAAAACAATTATTTTCAATAAGATGGGTATACGCGTCCTTGCAATGACCATATATATTATATATTTTATAGCAAGCGAGCTGGCAGTTCAATTGATTTTAAGTAATAACCACCAACCATTACTTTTGTAACACTCCCAGGGTTGCAGATGCGTTGCCACTATTAAGAAAGTGGACTCCGGCTACCTCATTTACCAGAAGAAACGCAGATATATACACACATATATATAATTCTTCTCCTTCACGCCGCCATTCTCTGAAGTCGTGATACCATTTATGCAACAGCAGAAGCAGTTGCTTGAGTAAAAACTTTAATGCATATAGGATATGTTTATTAGCACCTACACATTTATTAGCACATAAATTACCTACATAACTTAAGCATCGCCTAAAACAAAGTTTTACAAAAAATATTGCTCACGTAGCTCTGCCCCATATAAATGGAAAATACATCTTGCAATATCAGTATCAAAAACAAGAACGGCCGTAAGTACGTGTGTAGGCAGATTAACGCATTAAGGTAATTAGTTGAATTTATTCTTTCGATGTTTGTTACAAAATACTGTGTAATTATCATTTAATAGATAACTACTGAATTGTTTCTCAGCATTCCCTACATAAAAGCCATTTAAATTTTAACATTTCGCAGATGCTACGTTTGGGCGTTATGTTGTTGCTGTTGGGTACCCTAACGAGAGGACAAGTGCTATCAAAAGAAGCAACCAAGACACCTACCTCTTCCAATACAGCACCAATATCAGCTATATACCCATATGGGCCAGGTCGTAAACCCGTAATAAACGGTTATAACTATCCGTACTACAGCTCCGCCGGGCCCACTGTCCCAATTATTTCTTATTCGGACAATCGTGGTATTGACGGCAGTTATTCCTACAGGTAAGTAATTAATATTAATTTTAATTATAAAAGGGAATAACAAAAATCCGGTAAAAGTGAAAATATCAAGTAATATTAGCTATTTCTTAAAATGTACATAAATAATGAAATGGAGAAATAATGTGCAAAAAATCATTTATATTTACTCACGGCCGGTGTCAATATTCTATCTACAGATAGATTTCGTTACTGAAGATAGAATTATGGAGCTAATTTCAAATACGTTTCGCTAGTAACCTAATTAATCTGTAGATAGAATATTGAAATCGGCCTTTACTATTATTCTATTTTAAAAATAATAAAAAATTTCAGCTACACATCAGCTGACGGAAAACAGGTCCAGGAGTCTGGATTTTTAAAAGACGCCTATCTAGATAACGGTGGACAACCTCAAGGCTCACAGGTAAGTTTTATTATTAGAGAAGAATGGGACAGTATTCGTTAACATCAATGGCGGATGAATTTTTCAGTGTCTTTTTATTAAAACTAAATTAACTTAATATTAATGTTACCTACATAAGCTTTTAACTTTTAAATGTAATTTACTTTGATTCTTCTTCATTTTGGATAGGTTCCAAAATCTGCACTTAAAACTCTCTTGACAGATAGGTATCTTTCTTAAAAGTAGAGCTCTGGAGAGCTGTGTTGAGACTACTGAATATAAGACCTTACTGAAAGTTGAACCGTTTTTAGGTAAAAGAAGGAAGTTTTGCTTACGTTTCACCCGAAGGAACGCCAATTCAGCTAAGTTATGTTGCTGATGAATATGGTAAGACATTCAGTATAAATTCGTTTCTCAATTTTTTCACCTTGGGTACAAAAATTAGCACTATAAAAACTTAAGGAATAATTTCTTGTGTGTAATTTTTTGTTTTAGTGTATTTTATCCATGGACTGTAAGTTAAAATGTTATACGTTTAATTTACAGGATTTCGGCCGGCAGGTTTTCGCATACCCGCTGATGGGAACAACGTGTTGCCGAATGTTATGGACGGAGTGAATTATGGCAATCCCGTTTATAATAAATATACTCCTTTCAACTATGGAAACAGATATTATAACAACTACGGACCGCAAAATGCTTATCAACCGTACGACACCAGGTATCCGAATGGGCTAACGAATTATCCGTTTTCAAATCAATATCGACCATTTGGATATCAAGGAAAACCAAATGCCATTGTTAAAAAAGTTACAGCTTAAATATATGGCAGATGATTAGCAACTCGTAAAGGGGTCTCCTTTGTATAATATACCCCGCTCCTCGTGTTTAATTTAGTTACATTGAATATCATCTAATGAAGTATATGCATTATGTTTCGTTACCTAATTAATTAATTATTACTTTATTAACTTTAAATTGATAACCAACAGTTTTTCACAAAACTCACGATCTACATCATGGACTTAAAGATTCCATAAACAAAAAATAAACAACCATTTTGGAATATTTAAAATATTATATGTGGAAATTAAGAGCAGAAAATAAATGGCTAAACTGTATTTTTATAATATGTGTGGAAAAATTCAAATTATATTTAAAAAAAATTCCTTGTTTTATTCTTACTAGAGGTGCGCCAAAATATAAGTTAAACCGAATACGAATATTTTCGGTCGGCCGAAAATTCAGTCCAAATTGTATCGAGCCGAACATTTACCTGATTAGTTCGCTTCACTTATAAGCAGTAGACAGGTTCAAAGTCGTCAGTTATGCGCTGGAGGATTTTTTTAATAATGTGAAAAAATGTTTTTTCTAAAACACTTCTTTTTGTAAAACTTGACGATTTCAGCTCTTGATAGTTTAACGAACGTTGATTTTAAAGAAATCTTGAGTTAATAGAAAAATGACTTGTATTTATTTCAAAATAAATTGTACACAAGGTAGAGTTTGTGTTAGTTTCATTTACGAAATAGTATTAACGGTTTTCGGAATAAAGCATTTTTAATATTATTAATTCTTAAAAATTACTTAGTGATTATATTCGGTAATTATTCGGCAAAACATTTGGTACATCTCTAGTTAATACTGTCCATGTCAAAACCATAATAGGCTGTTGTCAAACCGTAGGCGGAAAAAACCATGGACAGAGGAACCGTGTAACCCGATAGGACACAGCAATATTTAATTTTTCCATAGAAAATCCATAGAAAGTTGTAGTGTATTCTAAAGGTTAATCAAAAGTAGCAATATAATAAATGAGTTTGTAAGTAAATGACAACAGAGTGGTGAAAAATAATTAATGAGGTTCAACTAAATATGAAAAACCAATTTTGATCGAGACAAATGTATTTCTGCAAGATTTATTATTTTGTTGATGCTAAATGTTAAAAATGAATACTTAAGCCCAGTTTCTGAAACACTGATCATCGTAGAAGTCAACCAGCTGTCAAATGGATTTTCAAATGTTTTTTCAGTTGCCAAAAGGATTGTTAAACTCTCTTAATTGATCAGAATGATCTTTTTAATGGTTAACTTCTACGATGATCTGTGTTTTTCAGAAACCGGGCGTTAGTATCCTCCGTAAGCACATCCTTGTCTCCCAGATTAACCTGTTTTTAGATATATGTTACTAGATGTGCCTCGTGACTAATATTTTTGCTAGATAGGATCCTGTCTTATGCCAGGAAACAGACCAACTTTCATATTTATTCATTTATTAGGTAGTATTTATTAGTTACCTACCTATATGAGTAGGTAACTAATAAAAACTATCTCGTTTGTTATATATTATCACAGCTGACCTGCCGGGTCAGGTTTTTATTTCTAGGGAATTTATCCTTATCACTTAGGGGTATTAAAACAGATTTCGACCGATTCTCAGATCTACTATTTTTAGTTACATTTAAATTTCATAAAAATCGATCAAGCCTTTTAGGAGTAGTATGGCATGTCTACTAGCATTGTGACACGAGTATCTATATACTATAAACAAAAAGGGAAATCGTGTGTTACATTGAATATATTTATGAAAAAATGAAATAGGGTATCATAAAAAGAGTTAGAGGAAATATAAAAACCATTTTTGGAATTTTTGGAAAAATTTGGAATTTTTGTCTGTTTTTTTGTTCGCGATAAACTTGAAAACTACTTATCGTATTTTGATGCAGTTCACTGGTTACTTAAACAAAGCTTGGGGCAACATAAAGGCTTTGTTTCATCTCAATCGGTTCACTCAAACAGGAGATATGGGAGTTCTAAGAATAAAACAGTGCAGCCGCAAGCAGTTATCACAGTTATTCGACTACTGGACTATTTTGTATGGTGTTTTTGAAAGTATACAAGATTAATTCTGTGCAACATTAAAGCTTTATTTTATTGCAATTGGTTCACTCAAAAAAAAGTTACGTGAATACTCACAAACCATAGGGTTTTTAACAGCGTGTCAGTACAACTTCCTCGCAATATTTTTTTTTATTTATTTATTTATTAAGTGAACAATACAACATAAAAAATTTTATTCGCCAAATTGTGAAAACAATTTATCCGCGACACAATGCACTCTTACATAATTGTCACTTAAATAACAAAACAAAATTAGCATAGGGTACACTGGAGTTAGAAAGCAATAAAAGAAAAATAAAATAAAAGAAAAAGTGAAACAATCTAAGTAATGCTACTATTATAATAATCTATATAAAAGGCCTTTAACTTTCTTTTGAAGATATTCTTGCTTATAAAAACATTTTCAGAAAAAATCTGATTAAATATTTTTGGTACTAAATACCTTTTTGTCCCCATAATAATTACACATAATAGGCTCCACATAAATTTTTCTGCTTTTATTTCTTAGGCAGTTATTATTATGTTTTACCTTTCTTTTTAGCTTTTTTAAGTATCGTTTGATCGTAATAATTTACTTAATCAGAATATATACGTTATTAGCTACTGGATCAATTGGAATAATTTTTAATTTTTGAAAAAAATTACCTTCCATACAAAATGTGCTATCTATCAGTGATAAAATTTTAACCACGATAACTTGAATTTTTAGTTTCATAATAAAAAAAGTTGGATTTAACAAATTCTGCAATGGATATAATTACAATCCAGCATTGGTAAATTGCGATAAGAAGATAAGAAATTAGTTACCGTGCAAAAACTTATTTTGCTTTGCAATTTGGTTAGTTGTTAGGAATAGTGGTGGATTTCTCTATAGGCCGCGTACTCGGCGGGCCAAATGTAGGGGGCTGCAAATGTTTTTATAGTAGCTTTGCTCGCGTTTCGCCTCTCGCTTCTTTGCGTAGGCGATATAGCATAAAAATGATAACAAATCAAGCGGGCCTTATAAGTAGGTAGTCTGATTTTAAGCTGTTATTGAACGTCAAAAACTACCACCGGTGGACTAAACTAGACCTGCAAGAGAAGAACCAGCAAGAAACTCTGCGGTCATATATATAAATATATATATGACCATATATATAAATATATATATATATAAATATATATATGATCGCAGAGTTTCTTGCTAATTAAATATATATATATATATATATTTAATTATTGAAGTATATACAAAAAATATTTTAGTAGGAGCCAGGGGACTTGATCCTTGTCCTCAATGTATTCATTACAAAATGTTTTAAATTATTTACACTTAATTGTTTGTGGATGTCACCTATTCTATTATATAAGGTAATACATCTATCAAGAAACGATTTCCTGGTTAAGCTAGTCTGAACCTCGGTATTTCCAAGGTGTCACCACAGCCCCGACGCGATGTGGTATGTTTTTTTGTAAAAAGGTGTATGTTATTTCGTTCATACATGATATTTTCAAGTATGTATATCGACGGGAGCTTTAAGATGTTTATTTGTTTAAAAATTAGGCCGAAGGGACTCACGTGGACCCAGGCCATAGATATTAGAATCGGTATCGACCTTTTAGTATTTATTACAAAATTGCCTCGATAGAATAAAAAAGCATGAGAACGATTGGATCTCAACAATCTAACGAAAACCGTTTGGTTTTCGTTAGATTGTTGACGACTTAGTGCTGATACCATTTCGCCATATACGCCATTCATCATCTCACACATTGTAGTCAGTAATAGGACATTAAAGTAAAGTAAAAAAGTAAGCTGAGAGTGAATTTTGACTGAAGAACTAGAGGCCGTTGACAGAACACTACAGTACATACAACGAGATGAAAGGCCAATGGGGAACGTCACAGTTTTTTTTAGATACCGGTCTAATTTACGACCTCTTTTTTTAGGGTTCCATACCCAACAGACTCCACTGTCCGTCTGTCATGAGGCTGTATCTCATGAACTGTGATAATTAGACAGTTGAAATTTTTACAGATTATTAATTTTTACATACTTATTTCTGTTGCCGCTGTAACAACAAAAACTAAAATAATATCCTATAGAACAGACACGATTTTTTTGCCGCTTTTTAGATAATGGTACGGAACCCGTCGTGCGCGAGTCCGACTCGCATTTGGATATTTTTTTTGAAGTTGATAAAAAGTACAGAAACCACCAACAAACCAAGAAACATAATGTTTATTTATAGAATATTTTTGTCTACATATTCTATAAATAAACAGTAGTTTTAGTTGGTGAAGCACCCGGTTTCAAAAAGGTTTGTTTTCACGCCTTATTATTAAATTTCTCTTAAAATGAACAAATCCTGCTATTTCGCGTGGACCTGAAATCTGATCTGCCACGTGCTTGTATCAAAATCTTAACCCGTCCTTCACTTAATGGAAATCTGTCATAAAACTTTAAGTATAATAAATATTATACATTGTAAATTCTATACATATCCTTTTCAATATTGAAAACTACTGCTGCTTTAAGGCGATGAACAATCAAAAAAAAAAACATTACGAAATTCTTGTTCTGTTACGTATTACAACCTTTTTTAAAACACTTTCCAATAAGAGAATTACAATAAAGTGTTATTATTATTGTTATTTTTTAAAAACTCAATTACGGGAATGTTTGACACCAAAAGAAAGGGAAGGTCAAAATAGTTTGGAGTCTGCCGGTTACAACAACAAAGACTAAAAATGAATATATATTTCTTTTGCACACATGCTATCTTGTTTAAAGCTTTCCTAATGCGTTTCGTTGCGCTGTAAAAGAGAATGCAACTATGACTAAGTCTATTGTTTTCTCCCTCTACGGTCTAGTCTATTGTTTTCGCCAAAGGAACGAGATGCTCGCCAATTTTAAGTAAAAAATTAAAAATTTTATGAATTACGATCGAAATTTGAACACGAATTCTGCTAATAATTTTTAACTTGTTTTACGAGTAACATATAAATTTAAAAATGTCTTCAAAATTGTACTTAATTTCGATCTGACAATGACTATACATACGGTTCAATATTTTTGTCAACTTTATATGTTTGTAGTATGTATTTTTTTGAAGTTAAAGACAGCCAACGTATAGGCGTTCGTCTTTAATTAAAGGGCAGACATCAATCACCATAATCATCGCAGAAATGAATACAGAACCGCTTATATACGTTATCGCAACGATCAAGTGTCTGCTGGAACAAGTTATGGCCATTACAAAAATGAAAACAACTCATTTTTAAGAAGCAAAAATGTATGCGTATTATTCTCAAAACCGTATGTAAATATATGCGGTAACATTCCCTTTGTTGTTATATATCTCTAAATGGTATGTGGTGATGTAGTCCTAGATAGTAAATCAGCGAGTTTCGTAAGAACCCATTCACTAGGTAAAATTAAACTCGTTTACGGATTTTATCGCTCTTTATTCTGTTTTTAATTTGATTTGTTTTCGTTCTAATATTACAATTAACCCGGGCTACTTACTGATCATTATTCTATTGTCTATTTTATTCCGATCTACGCAGATATAGCATATAGAGTATTGAAGTATTGTAATGTTTTTTGTTTCGTATTGATTTTATTGTAATTAATACAATTACCAACCTATTTACCAAATATAGTGTCCAACCATGCTTCTCAATTAAGAAATTAGGATTTTTCATTATTCCAATAGCCTCGTCGATCGTCTTTGTAAATGTGAGGATTCAAGGTTCATCAGATATAATAATGTAAAATTGCACGATCTATTACTTGTGTAAATAATTTTCAATCACAATATGTCCTGGAATACCGTTACAGGATCCAGTTTCGGCGAGCTATCTCTAATTTAAGACGAATTTGACATTGAGAGATTAAGGTCAAATTATTCCAAAAATACGTTTTGAAAAGAAGCAGCTTAGGTGGACGGCTGCTTTTCATGATGAACATACAAGCCCGAGATCACAGTGATCACACAATATCACAAGATTGGCACCATCTCAATTTGCAACCGCCTACATTGCGAGATTCATAGACTCAAGTAGGGGCTCTCTTTGATTACCCCGAATTCTGTTTGTGACGACTTTTTCCAACTCTCTCAGAAAAAGTTGTCAACATAGTGACAAAAACTCATCGTTTTTGTATTGTATTTTTTTTTGAGTGCAATCGAAGTGTCAAGATATCTCCTCAAAATGCGTAATATTGGAATAAAAGGCAAGGAATATCATTTTATTACAGTTGTGGAGCGCTGATGTTGCAAGATCAATAAATTTTTCTTTTCATAAACCTGGTTGAAGTATGTCACACATGCATTCTTGCAACTGGTTTGTTAAGATGTGCCTGCACTGATGCACCCACGATTTAAGTTCACTTACAAAATGTTTATTACACAACATTTGATTCGATATTTCGTTTATTCATTGGAATTATTACTTTAATAATTAATAATACCGTAGTCTTGATGATAGTCATATACTATGGCGTTCGAGGTAAAGATTAATAAAGGTATTAATTAAAACAGCACAGTACCTATATACATTTAAAATTATTGCTTGCATAAGTGCAAGTTGTTAGTAGTTTTAGTTTTAATTTCCAAAGTTTTGAACATTTATTGTTTCAATGGTTATGGAGGTGAAACGAAGTCCGTAAATAGTATCTAAGTAATGTTTATTTTAGGTATGATCACGGGAGTCATTATCAGTGTGGGATATTGTAATTTATGAAATTGTATCCAAACATACCGTCACTGCAAGACTATAAAAAAACTATAAGCTTCGTCTGCCTGGATCCAATAAACACAAAAAACCAAACAAATGTGTGCTTGCGAGTAGCCCGTACAAACTTAGTTAACTAAGAGAGGCCTGAATATTGCTCTGATAAATGCAGCCGTATCTTTTGATTGTGTTGACAATATTCGATATTTATTTCAAGTTTTTACTCTTGTCAGATAAACGGGCAAAGAAGTGATCCTATAAGGGTGACTTCTTTCTTTTTTGAGTTACGGAACGATACTACCAACTCTAAAGCTTTCTGACGAAAAGTGACGGATTATCGTCAGTTGACAGTTACATAATGTATACTCACGTTCAGGATATCTTAAATGGCTTTCCGAAGTTTCTTGCTCACTCAATTGTGGTTTTAAATGGTTGGTCTTCATAAGACTCGTCCGAAGATGATGCTGTATTTTACGTAAAAAAAGTGTTGGAAACGTTGAGAATTAAAAAACAAATGCAACGAGATATAATTTGTAAAAAAATTTAATAATAGTTTTATTATAAATCTAGTCATTATCATGTCTAGTCATTACAGAAATATCTTTATATAGATAATTCTTTTGTACGTGTGTATGTTACTGAACTACTTCTAAACAGCTGAACCGATATTTTAATTTTTTGTGTGACTTTCGGTGGATTTGAGAATGGTTTAACAAAGTTATTCAAAAAAGTTTGAAATTTTTGAATTTAGGACGTGTGTATAGGACAACGTCTATGCGGTCTGCTAGTCTATCTATCTATGTATATGAAAATGAATCGCTTAATGTGTTGCTAAGCGCAAATCTCGAGAACATCTGAACCGATTTCGCTAATTATTTTTTATAATATTCCTTGAAGTACGAGGATGGTTCTTACGGGGAGTAAAATTAAAAACAACTTTTTAAGGGAATAACTTTTTACTCAAGCTTTAACCATGTTCAAAATCTAGATATTTATTATTATTACTATATATGCTTTATTTTCATATGTTATAAACTGAAGAGAATTGTGATACGAAAAGGTCACATATATCGGGTCCTTTGGTAGCAATTCGGTCCGCGGCAGTCATTAAACCTGGAAAAGTGCTATTACCTTTTCTTTTGTGTTTAAGAAATGTCCAAAAATATTAAGGGTTAGATGTTAAAGAAGATTCTAAGCACTGCAAATATCTGTAGTAATTCAAGTTATATAGTTTACAACTCCTCTCTCTGAGTAATTCAAAAGTTATTAAGTCACGTGGGTTACCATATTTACGAAATTTTTGCCTAAATTTAAACTTTTCCTTCAATACCCTAATTAATGGAGTTGAGAACCATATGGGATACTTGTGATTGCGCTGTGTTCTTTTGGGTACGAGCTTTGCGATTATTGACCTAAGATGTTTATAGAAGACCGTAACCATATCATCTACAGTAGGGCATTTAAACAGTTCCTCGTTCCAAGAGATATTATTCAGTTCATTTACGATTTTAAGATAATCTGCTTTATGGAAATGATATCTGGGTACAAAGATTGAGGGCAGATTCTCTTGGTATCCGGATGAAATGGACCATTCTAGCGGAAGATGCGAAGGGTCGATGAATGAGAGAGGAGTCGCAAATATACTAATTTGAGAGATTGTAACAGTACTAAGTATTAAGTCCAAGATTTTGTTTTTGTTGTTTAAGATACAATTATATTGAGAAAAATCGTTTAACGACATAAAATCTGTCAACATGTTGTACATGAAACTATTGGATATTACAGGTATGACCTTACCATCCTCCGCTTTATTCCAAGATAAACTGTTCAAGTTAAAGTCACCGACAATTATGGTATTACTCCAGTGTTTTTCTAAAATGCGGTTAGAATTATGTATAAAATGTTCTAAAATATGTTTTTGAACGGGAGGGGGAATATAAATACCACATATATAAAAGTTTTCGATATTACCTTTCCTGTTCCGCAACTCTAGTTGAATCCAAATATCCTCGCAGTCAGACTCATAAGCAACCATACGGATTGATTTCAAACGTTTTGAGACCGCGATCAATACACCTCCTCCGTTTTTTTTACTGTGGAACCCGCTGCTTTCACGGTCGCGCCTATAGACTACATATCGACTATCGAATAATTCATTATCAGAAATACTATTATTCAGCCATGTCTCTGTAAAAACTATTATATCAAAATCATTACAAACAGCATTATTAAAAAGATCCAAAGTTTTTGTTCTTAAGCCTCTTACATTTTGATATTAAAATTGATATTAAAATGATAAATATTTAAAATCACTCGTAAGTAATTAATTACATTCATTTGAACTTATCCCAAAAAGTGCGTGATTTATACGCAACTCATTTATTTTACGCGCGATCATTCATAAATAACACGCACACAAGTTCGTGCACAGTAAATTTAGGTATTTATGAATGCCCACCGCATTGTCAGCACGTTCTGTTTTTTAGGGAAAACAGTGGCATTTTTTTTTTTGGAAAAAATACTTTGTTTTTTCTTTCTACTACTACCGAGTCTGAACCTCCTTTGTAAATTTGGGCACTTCTCAAAATATCTCCTTGTATATGTATGTATTTCATGGGGCCTAAATGGTATGAGCAGCGCTATTAATACTAGTGCAATATTGTTAAAGTATAATTACTTATTTCAAACGAGTCTGATAGAAATATTAAATATCAAACTTAAAGTAATACCCAGCCTTTTTACATTACTACGATGTAAATTTGTCGAAGTAAATTTATATATAGCTGATATAAATAGGAAATTAATCATATCTTATATCCCGTTATAAAAAAGCACACTAGAGTAAAAGTAATGTGTCAAAATTATAGCGTGGTATCACTGTGGCGAAACTTTTACCATAATATTTCAATAAGGGTGTACGCGCAGTCTATCCTTTGTTTAAAGCCGACTTAAAACATCACAGGCGGAAAGGTATGGTAATTGCTACGAAGATTTTTGTATAAATACCGAGGGGGTTTATCCGGAGTACATCATTCCTTTGCTTGCTCTTCGTTTGGAACTTGCAAGTTGCAACTGCGGTGTCGTCATCATGATAAGTTTCGTAAGTACGAAGCTTTTGGACAGTTTAATTTCATGTAACGTAGGTCATCTTGAAGGTTGACTTTAAAGATATTTCTGTTTCCTATAAAATTGCGAAACGATGTAGTTTTCTGTTATTGTTGTTTGTTTTTTATAAAAAAATGTTGCGTTTTCATTAACGCAATATCTAAATGTTGAATAACTGATTTGTTTTAGGATACAAATCAAATTAGTAATGCATTAGTGATAACTGGGTTCATTTTATTTCCTGACAGATCGCATTTGTTATTGCTATCGGGTTTGTTTCGGCTGATGTTGGCAAGTTCCAGCCATTCCAGCCGCAGCCTGTGTACCAACAACAGCAACTTTATACGACAGAGCCAATTCCTATCATTAGACAGGAACATGTCCAAAATCCTGACGGATCTTACAAGTGGAGGTACGGTATATCAAGTATTTTATGTTTGACCCGGCAAACGTTGTTTTGCCATATAAATTATTTGAAGGGTAGAAAAATATGTTTGGGGTTGACCACCCTTAACATTTAGGGGGATGAAAAATAGATGTTGTCCGATTCTCTACCTTGGCAGATATACACACAAAATTTCACGAAAATCGGTCGAGCCGTTTCGGAGGAGTTCAATTACAAACACCGTGACACGAGAATTTTATACATTAGATTTTCCTTTATGTGAAAAAAAAGCACATTTCTATTTTCATAGAATAATTGCTTTCCCAAGTATTTGCTTCAAGTATTAATCTTAAAATAAAATATTAAAGAATTTTTTCCCGTCATGAGCGCTTCGCATTTAAATAAAAGAGTTGATTTATATCTTTTGTTGCCTTTGTTTTTTAATTAATTCTCTTGATTTATCGTAACTATTTAAAGTTTCTAAAAATTTTAAAATTTCCGCAACTCAGTAAAAATGTGTTGCAAGTCATAACTTAAGCTGTCGTTTCTTGATGAATTATCCTTGGAGTTGTAGTTGATGTATAACGGAAGTAGATCATTCTTTCATTATCAAATTAATGAGTAGTGCCTATTTTAGATATAATTATAGTGTATAGTAATACCTAGTAAATATGTATAATACTTATATGAATAATTTAGTAGTATAATTAGAAGATATGTTGTGAACAAGTGTGGCGCGAGATGGCGAGACATCATACGTAAAAGTTTGGCTATCTATAAAATAAAAATAAATAATATTTTAATAAAAATTATTTTCAAATAGTAAACAAAATCTTAATTGATAGATTTGCATACGTGTATACTTGTACCAACATTTATATATATTCACTTATGTTATAGCAGTTCGGACTTCTTGGTTTTTAATCTGATGTTGATTCGTAAAAATCAAAAGCTATGTATGTATTTTATTATGTCTATATCATATAATTTACAAGAATGTTTCCATTTAGCTACGAATCTGGCAATGGTATCACCGCGGAGGAGTTGGGGTACGTAAAGAACCTTGGTGTGCCCGAACAGGAGGCGCAGACTGCCCAGGGCCAGTACAAATATACAGCGCCCGATGGCCAGGTAAATATATAAACAAATAAAATAGTAACAAAAAACGAAACCGTCTGTCTTACCCACCAAACACATTTGCTTCTGTAAGCCATAGATCTTGTATGTCTAAGGGCCAATCATTTTGTTGATGTCATAAAAGACGTAGTTCTGGCGTAATAAATGGTCAAAGTGTCAATGGAACTACTGATACTGAGTTCTCCTAACCCAATAATTAAGCGTTACAATCGAATCGAGATACTAAGACTCCGCTGTCTGTCTGTCTGTCACCAGGCTGTATCTCATGTACCGGGATAGTTAGACAGTTGACATTTTCACAGATGATGTATTTTGCAACAATTAACTCTGTTGATAAATAAGTACCAATATTTTAGAAGATAAGCGAGAGGGCAGTTTTTCTGATATTAAGTATATCGTCGTCCTTGGCCACGTGGAATTCAAAAGCAAATTTAACTGTCTACTTTACTTTTGTGGAATATTGGCGAGCCTGCCCGTTTATGCAACAGCAGAAGCAGCTGACTCTTCCAGAGTGTAATCCTGTCTGTCATGTCTTATGCATAGTTTCGTGCATTTATTTCCTAGAAAGATGGCATTTTTCCGTTGCATCCTGCCCTTAACCCACATAGTCGGCACAATATGTGAATCATGTTGTAAGCGTAAACCGCTTACAACATGATTCACATATTTTACGACGTTTTTTACGACTGGCCCCTTGCCTGTCGTCTACCCTCCGTGGGAAACAAATACCTAAATCCGGAACAGTTATCTGAGGGTCACACAAATTGTGAGACTCGAACCCACTACCCCCGACGCTGAAGCAACTGCGCCATCGAGTCACACATAAAATGTAAAGTTATACGTAATAGTATCACATTATCCGTTGATATTGTGCTGTGATTAACGATTTGAAAATTTTGTACCGATTTTCATAACATACGAATTGAAACATTTTGTGCGACGCAATGATAGTTTTACTGGATTCGGGTGTTTATTGCCGAGGAGTGTTGACGTCAGGTAGGTCTTAAAAATCCCAGTCAGTAAGTCCTATTGACAACACGATTCACATGTGGTGTCGACCCCACCTAGGTGGGATAAGAGCAAGAAGAAAGGAGAAGATATTAACGGCCAGTTTCAGTATTCTATCTATCAGTAGATTTGGTTACCAGCGACAAGTATTTGACATTAGCTCCATAACACTTACGTCTAAATTCTATGTCCAGTAACCAAATCTGCAGATAGGTTATTGAAATTGGTCGTAAGAGAGTTTGGAGTTTGATTCATTGATGACACATCCATTCATAAAACTTATTTCAACAAAAATTTTAGCTTTCTTAAATCTTCTGTTTTTGTGCTTGTATTTCATACTGCATTTACATATCGAGATCGTATAAATTAATGGTTATTACGAGAAGGATGAGGTAACGATGGGCACAACTTCTCTGCCTGGTATTTTCCATAAAGGCCAATTATACAAGATGAGAAAGAAGCTTTTAGCTCATCGGTGAAATATAGATTTGCAATAGACTCAATAATTTTATTACTGTTCTACCTAGTAATCAGTACTAGGTATTACTGTAATCAATAATAAACCAAATTATTTAATCATTCAGTCGAATGTCTTAATTCTAAACGATTTTGTTCGTATATACATATGCATCTTCATCCTAAACGTTTTTTTTCTTAGCCTCGTTTTAAGGCTTTTTAACATTTAAGTTTATATAAATATGAATTCATATTTATATCAATTACTCATGTCGTTGTGAGTTTTAGATATTTTGGCCTTGTGCTTTGATGATATTTTTATAATTTTTCCAGGTTATTCAGCTTCAATACATAGCTGACGAAAATGGATTCCAACCTCAGGGAGCACATTTGCCCACTCCACCGCCAATCCCACAGGACATTCAGAAAGCTCTGGACTATCTTGCATTATTGCCGCCACAGACCCCCGAGAATAGGATTTTTGGACCTCAATAGATTATTTACAAGAAAATAAAGTGAAAATAAGGAGGCTTCAAAATATTATCATTCATTAAACATGTTACATATATTTATATTTCTGCAAATGTACTAGTGTGTCTAGATCGTTATAATAAAGCGTTAAAATATATTATAAACTTTGCTTATTTTATCAATGAAAAAAATATATACAAACAAATGCTGCTGTTAACAATAGACAGAGATCCAATCTATATATATAAAAATGAATTCCTATTTCTCTTGGTCACGCCATCACGCGTGAACGACTGGACCGATTTCACTTTTTTTTTGTTGTGTTTGTTATTATCAGGAAAAGGTTCTTATGAAAGAAAAATTTAAAAAATTGCCTGAGTGAGAGTGAGAGACACTCCCTATGTATGCTTAGATCTTTAAAACTACACAAAGGATCTTGATGTGGTTTTTCTTACTAGATAGAGTGATTCAAGAGGATGGTCCATATGTATAATACATTGCACCCGTGCGAAGCCGGGGAGGGTCGCTAGTAATATACGAAGATAATATAATAGTACCAAATCAGATTATTTTAGTAGACAAATATACTAATTAAAAGTCTACTGATGTTCATGTACCATGATTTTAGTATAATGTAGTGTTTGTGGTCTAAAATATTTACATGGCCCGCATACGAATTAAGCCTTTAGATTGTCATCTCAAGTGAGTTCTATTTCATTAAAGAGATTTGAATACGAAGTAAGCATTGTGGTTTCTATATGACGCAACAGCAGTTTGGTATATAATATAAATTTATTAAATAGTAAAGTAAAGGCTTATGCATGTCCCACAGCTGGACAAAGGCCTCCTCTGTACAGATTTTTTTATTATTATTTCTAAAATATGCATGTTTCCTAAGGATGTTTTACTTCACCGCTCAGGACGTGATAAGTCAGCACTTAAAGTTAACAATTTCATTAGCCGACACTGGGGATCGAACTCAGGTTGCTCGAGTATATTATATTAAAAGCGAGCGCATGGACAGTGATCACTTATAGTAAATATATATTTTAGGTGAATAAATAACAAATATACCCGAAATATTAAAAATGGTTATTTTAAAATGCTAAAGCTCAGTACTTAAATCTTTAAAAGTGAGAAGCAGTCTGGAGATTTGGAAATTACGGCAAAGTCACAATTACATTTTATGTAAATAAATATAGAGAATATGAATTCATTGTATTTAAAAGAATCAACTTCAGTGAATTTACTTTCCAAAATTTGTTGCAACAAAAAGATTTGTGAAGAATGTTCAGCATAACTATAACATACTACGCATAATATAGTGTAAGAGCTTGGCAGCTTTTGATATCCGATAAAGAACTCCAGAAAGCGAGGTACAAAATTGGAATAAATATCAGTTTGCTTAAGAAATATTTAGCTATCCGGAATTGATTAATGGAAAAGTAACCATTAGAATTTCACATAAAGTAAATCCCGTATTAATTTTAATTAATTAGAAGATTCGATGTTTAGCAAGTCGTATATGGAATTATGGAATAATGAATTTACAATGTACAACTGTACATGTAGTCCCGACTTCCGAGTCCGCTCGAAATAATACAGACAATGTAATATAAAGATCAGAATATAGATTAAACATATGCCTCACAAGGAGTATTTGAGTAGTACAAGAAAAGTTTATCTTGTTAGGTAATTTTTCTTTATTTAGAAATATCATTCTTCTTTACTTAAGGGACAGTAACATGTTAAACATTTTAATATTTATAAGTGGTCTAGACATCATTTATTTTGTGTAGTATTATTAATGTTTATATATTACGTTATTACCCAGTTATATATTTTTTCGGTTGTGTGTCCAGTGTATTCTAATTTAGTTCTTACATATAGTTAAGGTTCTCCTTAAGACATTTTGTATTTTTTTTAATTTCAGTTTCAGTGTGCACTTTTTTGGTATTAAATACATAAAGTTGTAGAAGAAATAAATTGGTATGGGGAGGAAAGCAATGGCGTATAGCGTGTCGTTGGGTGTGCAGACCAGGCCAGCGGCGTGGCGGCATCTGTTCGCATAAGCAGATGGGACTCGCTGACGGCGTACTCTCAGCGACCCGTACTTGCTCAACAACCGGTAGGTTCACTTTCCCCGCGCCGCGTGTCAAGGTCGCATGATCATCGCTTCGTCATAAACCTCGCATGTCCGATGCTCGGTGTTGTTGATGACAAAAACCCAACAGCTTTTGACCACGAGGCAACATCAAGGTTAGCCGGGAATACGTACTGTTTGAAGATTTTAATACTCCTAAGATTAAATAATCTCACAAAAAATACCGTGTTTACTCTAGGAGTTTGATTATTGATTGTTTAAAAAGCATACTACACAAATACGGAGATAACATCATTTACATATTTTAGATAGAAAAAAAAAACCTTTGCAATGACAGTTTAATAATATTGAAAGCCTCATTATTGTAAAGTTATGTATTATAAAATTGATAATCACCATATTATAAGAATAGAAGTGAAAGAAAAATAAATTTCAAAGATTGAACTGTCTCCAACCTGAAATCACGTTTTATGTATGAGTAAGCGACCACAAACACGCTAGTGCCAATTATTATATAGGTACAATTGGTATGGGAAACAAGATTCACATATCAGTAATGAAATTATTTTAAAACACTAGTGTGATAAACATATAATTATTAAGATATAAGTTTGCATTATATAAAGCAATTAGTTTGTCAAAACTTTTTATAGAAGTTACGATGGTTAGCGATGGTTTTTATGCATAAAAACCATCGCTTTAGCAATTAGTTCTTTCGTAGTCTTATAGAAATCATACTAAGTTATTGACAAAGAGTTTTAGAATGTCAAATGACTCCACATTATCATACCTACACATCACTCAGTTACATACCACACCCAACAAATAGATAGTAATGCAGCAACCAAATTTCGCCCGAAGTCATTCTATAGACTAAAACTGCCTACAATACCATTTACATAACAGATATGAGTGAAATCTTTTGTTGTTTGAATATCTATTCATAAGGATGATTATTATATTGCATAATAACGCCGTTTGTAAAGGTACTGACTATGTACTTAGACCATTTCACGGGTTCGGATTGCGTGCAATTTTGTTATGAAATTGATTCTTTCCACAAAATTTATCACACATATAAAATCATTTTCATATTTTATTCATATTATTTACATTGTAACGAAATAATAACAAAAAGTGGAAGAAAGTGGCTGTAGATGAACATAAAATGTTGCTGTCGAAGGAGAATAAATTGATATAGATGGTGAAATAAGTATAGAAAGCCATACAATAAAAGATAATATGATCTGGATAGTGTGTATAGATGAGAAGAATGAATTAATGTAGAAAATAAGGAAAATAAAGCGCTTTGATTTATTTTTTGGTCAAATCGTATTTGAGATGGTTACGTCTACCGATCGCCGAACCCTGTAATCATTTCTCTTATTTAGGTAAATGTTACAATTTATTAAAACTTATATACGGATTTCATCTTGTAAAATTTTAACATCTTCATTATATTTCGAATGTTTTACATTAATTAAGGGTCGGACTGAGATATTTAACGTCCTGATGTAACTGTTAACCTGGGATATCATCAGCTGGAATTTTTTTATTCTGTTCCACGTAGGAATTTCTAACTGCAGTTAATGCGAATCATCCTTGGCAAGTACCATACTTGCGGTGGATGCTTTCGCGAGGATTTGTGGTTCATTAAATCTGATTGTTGTTTAGTTTTTCCTAGCAGATCGCGCTCTTTGAAATAAAAATTTACCCACGGTAGCTAAGGGATGGATGGTTGTTGTTAATACAGTGCATATTCACTTACAGAACACACACTTAAAAATAACTAATTTATACCCTCGATTTGGAACACGGCGAAAAAAGAACAAGATTCAACTTTCGCGCTGGTTTTGGTATTGAAATATTTGAAATACAAATGAAAATAAATGAAGAATAATTCCTATTACAATTAGTTCAGTTGAAATCCTTAGTTGACTATGTTATGACAATTTTCAATGTTTAAGATTTAATTTACAAAGAACAACAATTATAAAGTGTCAAAATCATTTAGTTGCACTACTTTATAACTTATTTTTTTTATAAACATAGTTTTGACTATTCAGTCAAAAACAGAATGTACAATATAAAAATAAAAATAAAAACAGAATGTTTTTATTTTTATATTGTACGACGAAGACAAGGTTGACATTAGTTAAAATACATGTTTTGAATTAAAACCAATTAAAGTCCACGCGGCCGAGGCGTGCTGCAGCGTTAGCATACGTCGTAGGTGTAACCACCGATGCTTACTTTCGGTAAGGTCAATACTGAACAAATGGAATATCCGTTAGCTTTGTTGACAACTGTTACGTCGCCGTACTCAGTTGACATATACGAGTCGTGGTAATGTACTTACTGTTTACTTATTTCATAGATTTTGTGACTTCGCAATGAATTGCGAAATATGTAGTGCGGGGAGGTGGGCAATTCGGGCCCGCTATAAATACTGAAATTGCAAGGATGTTATGCTATCAGTCGATACATCAGGAGATCCTCAGCTTCATCAACCAGTCACCCAACTATCAGATATATCAACAATGAAGTCATTTGTAAGTGTACAGTGTTGGAATCATTTGGTGTTTTACATTCGTATACGTTCATAATAAAAGTGTGTTTGTGTTAAAAACCAGTCAACGTGCCTTTGTGACAAGTTTTCTAATCCAGCTTACATGATTAAAAACAAATTGATGAAACTGCATTAATAAATATAACAAATTACAGGCTTTGGTTGCTCTCTTCGTCGCTGTGGCGTTTGCCGCCCCACAAGCCCCAACGGAGCCGATTCCGATTGTCCGCCAGGACAGCCAGATCAACGGCGATGGATCGTACCAGTACTCCTTTGAAACCGGCAATGGCATCAGTGCTGATCAGAAGGGTGACTTGAAGAAGGTCGGAGACATCGAGGCTTTGGAGGTGCAGGGACAATTCCAATACCCCGGAGAAGATGGACAGAACATTCAGCTCACCTACACTGCTGACGAAAATGGCTACCAACCCCAGGGCGCTCACCTGCCCACCGCTCCTCCAGTACCCGAACCCATCCAACGTGCACTCGCCTACCTCGCTACTGCACCACCTCAAGCCAACTGATCGCGGAACATTGAAAATAGCTCATCAATGAGCAGTAAATGTTTTTGAGACGAGTTCCACCCTCAAGTTTTGTTCTCGAAAACCCGGAAAGGGTGTATTATATGTTGCTATTTATACTAGTTGAAGTATAAATAATGTTACATCTTGTTTGCAACTTAGTATTAGATACACCTATTTGTTTTTTTATTTTTATAGCATGAATATATTTCTTTTACATTTAATGCTTGTTTTTTTATAACGACTTAATAATAAAAGTGAATAATATCTATTTTATATTTAAATATGACTACATATTTGATAATCAACGCATTTATCTTAGCTCAGTTGTATTAAAATGACATTATTTTCCTAATAAAGTTATCTTGACATTTCTTGAATAATTCATCACATATGCGTTATGAAGTGAAGTGATAAATTATAAACCCACATTAACACGCATGGACAAACATAAAAATTGACATATTTTCACAAATAGACCGGCCTATTTAGAGATTAGGAATTTTAACTTTTCTCGATGGTTTTCTACTGATTGTGTATAATGTCGATCAAGATACGCGACAGAAGTTAAAATAATGTTTACTTAAACGGAAAATACAATTCTTACTTAAAATAGAATTTGTTTGAGTTGTTTAAGTATCATCGTCTGTTTTATTTCATTTTATACTATTCATTCATTTGAGAATCTACCACTCTCACGTTGCTAAATCTTTTTGTGCACTTAGAAAACATATCAAACAATGCAGTCATATTATTTAATAGTCATCATTAGCATATCAAAAGTGAAGTTCGTAAAAGCTATAACATTTTTAAATCCGCCTGTTTGCTGTCGAGTCTGTCTGCGAAATAATGTTTTTAAATATATTACGTATGATATAACGACATTTGGTATTCTAGTATGACAGCCATAGTGAATTTATGAATAATTTACAAGTATAGCTGTAATTATCACCTATCATCTAGCTATATAATAAATATATGGATTTGATTTCTTTACATTTTTCAATTAACCGGTGATTATGTTAATTTGTCTCATTAAATTGCGATACTTACATTTATAATAAAGCTTAGTCATAGTAATTTGAAAAATAAAAAAAATTACATTTGTTATCGATCTTTAATATTTTAAACAAATGTATATTGTATATTACTGCTAACAGATTATTGATAATCCTTGTGATTTGGCTTAAGTTTTACAATATAACACATATTTTAAAACTTACCCTCTCCATCCATTTTGAACGGACCTTTGCATAATTATATTATGATTAGATATTTCTAAAGTAAGTCCTCATGTGGGACGACCAAACTTTTATATACATTTTGTTATAAGTGTATTTGTACTTAGGTCTATTTTTACGTTGCCGTGACTTTTCTTGCTCAAGTTAATAAAACTTCTGGATACTTGAAGTTTACAGAGGTGCAAGCAATTCGCGATGCTATGCCGTATAATACTTTCAAGATACTTACTTACTTCTCCTCTAGAATGACGCTATTAAATATAATAATTAAATGACGCTGCCTTTTGGTGATTGCTTGAGCAATTGAGTCTTCTAAGCTCTTATTGATTAAGTAGGCCGAGTTGTCAACAAAATTGCTGGAGAGCCTTAAAGAAACTTTATCAACTGTAATAACTAGTGCAGAGTAATTAGCAGAGAATGTGGATGCAATGACACATTTTTGCTTATCGCTTCGACTTTTTAGGTACGGAACTCTAAAAAATTACGAAATTTATTTGCTAACCATATTTCTGAAGGGACTTGGGACTGTATCAAATGCCTGCTCTAAATCCATAAAGCGTATGCGCCAAGATGTTCACGTTTGGGAATAAACCCTGATTTCAGTAGGCTTTCACCCTATTTTTGTAACAATCCCCGCATGTGATCTAAGAGTTTCACCTTGGCGTTCGTTGCTATGTGTGATGCTTACAGCAAATAAGTGGAAGAATGAAATTTGACATTATGGCGAGGTAGTATGATATGTTTACGCCGAGGTAAGTGTTTACCTTCTAATCTAACATTTACTGGTAATGTAGTACGAGTATATTATTAGCAGTTACTATTGACAAAAAAAAGATAAAGTGCTAAATTTTCTTAAACCGTCACGACATAGTGATCAAATTAGTTAATCCTTACTAATATTATAAACGCGAAAGTTTGTATGTATGGATGGATGTTTGTTACTTTTTCACGCAAATACTACTGAATGGATTTTAATGAAACTTTACAATAATATAGCTTATACATCAGAAAAAGGCATAGACTATATCATATCTATATTTTTATGTATATCTGTGTTTTTGTCTGAATGTTACGCCTTCAGCCTATTCTACGCAGACGTAGTCGCGGGCAGCAGTTAGTATTTTATATAAAAATATCACAAATGCCTCTCATATATTCACAACATTCTGTATGCAACTTCACCTTCACAGTCATTTTTACATATAAAATGGTTGATTATGATTTTTTTTAATTTGTTGACATGAATTTCGTAATTTCATATTTTTAACAAAAGTTAATATTATTTACGACTTACTAAATATTATTTATTCTTTTTTGCAAATACAGATAATATAAAAGATTGAGCATCGGTTACCTCACTCGCTAAAAAAAACTCGAATTTATTCAAACTAACTTTGAACGATTGCTTAAGTAATTTTATTATGATTAATAATATTAATATGATTTTGGTCACTAAATAAAACAATCCACCACAATATCATATTTACCCACATACATGAATAATAAAAGTGGTGTAAATGGTAGGTAGTAAATGTGGTGCGGCGCTAAAATATGTCCAATAAAATGTATTCTGTGAAAAAAATTAAGGATCAAAAATAACCATAATCCGTGCAGAAGTGAGTTTGCTAGTGGAAGTATACATATATCCTTGTTGAAGTTTTTGTAAGCAAGCCTGAGGCTATCGTCTAGGTCGACCTCCGCTGGGAGAGTTTTATCTTACGTAACAACTACGTGATGGGATTCAGGGCATCGGGTCAGGGGTTCAAATCGTGCTCCTAACCGGTCTAGAGTACAGGATTTTTAATTATTTTTAGATATATCGAACTTAAAAAGTCGTATGCTCAACGTGTTGCTTGATACAACTGCTAATAAAAGCATGGCCGATAATTTCAACTTTAGGATCACATCCGCTTTGATCGGTGATCTTTCAACTAGTGTTTTTTTTTTAGGATAAATTTTTATTTTTAGTGCTAGTTTCTTCAAGATGAAACTCTAAACTGCAGTTTTTTGTAGATAAATGAACAGAAACTTTCGACACTTCGGGATTCGAAGCTGCATCTTCTGGTGTTTGTTTTCTATCTAGATCAGAATTTTGTACGAAGACAATTTTCTCCTTTAAAGTGTTGAAGGTCACTTTAATATAGTATAGTATCATCAGGAAAAAAGTAACAAATACTTCCGTTACCTTATAAAGCAAGGTTTTGGCTGCACATTAAAGGCTGCTTTTATCATTGGGTATCAGAAGTCGGTACCGTCATTGACACTTTGACCGTTTGTTAGGTCAGAAAAGACATTTATGAACAATCCAATGCAAAAATTCTTTTTGCATTGGATTAGGTTTAGCTACCATGTATGATGTAGTCCTATATAAATTATTCTTGACATACAACAGGAAACTCCTCAAAGCAATTAGAAAATGTTTAGTATAACGGATGTTATAAATGTCTAATTAATTTTTATTCTATATATATCTTTATATATGACTAAAGCAGTACCACAGTTTTGATTTTGGTTGTAATGAAAAATGTTTCATTGATTATATGTATTCAATAGAGATAAGCTAGATAACAATGACTTCTCAAGTTTACACACATATATATATGTATTACAGATTGGAACAATGTGTATTAATAACAAAATAAGAATTGTCTGGGTTTATCTTTGATTTTTAACATGCCTTGCATCATCGATATGTCGAGAGTTAAAATCAAAATCAAACGTGATAAAATACGTAAGCTACTTTTATTGAAAATGTTAGGCAAAGTTTATTAGCAAAAACTAAGAATCTTTTTCATCATCAAAGTGCCGCTGTTATCAAGTGAGTTCTTATAAATATTCAATCGTGTTAAATACACACGGATTGTTACAGATGACTTATAAAAACGCCGACAAAATTGATGAAATGAATCTGAAATGAACAAACGCACAGATAGGCGTGACAATGGTTACGCAAGAAATGTCCATCGATGCAGGAATCAATAGACTTCGTATTGCATAAGCCACTTAAAATCATGCTATTATAGGTGACACTAGCTGCTTCTCATGACTTCGTTCGCGTGAAATTAAAAAAAAATGAATTTCTTCAATTTGTAGAATTCACGTAAAGTTTATTTAAGTACGAGTACACATGTTTACACAGGGGTTACATTGTGTGACCCTCTCAATAAGTGAATTAGTGTCAATCGCCTGGTTTTATTAAATGGCAGATAATATTTATGCCTATTAAAAGAAAAAAAGGAATCTATTTCTTTTGATACGTGACCTGAATGATTTATTTAAGTTCCCGTTATACTTTTAGGTTTTAGCCTTCCGCAAGCGTACAGATAGACAAGACACAAAACTTTTTAAAATTGTTTTCTTTTTTGTACAAGCACCATACGTAACTTATTAATTATTAAATAAAAAAATGTTACATTAACGTTACATACAGACACTTCAGTTTTATTTATTTGAATGAAATATTTACTCCTATTCCGTTTGATACGGACCCTACGTTATTTTTGATGACAAAAGTATTTCTCACAAATTTGTCAATTAAATTGACCAAGGAATTGGATTGTATTCACTGTAACATCTAATATTTGTCAGTGAACGTAGCGTTAAAATCGATCCGGCTACAGTTTATGTGGTTAGCCGGAACTATAAATCAAAATCAAAATTTCTTCATCGACATTAAAAACATAAATTTCTTCTATCGATAGTAATTGTTTTTTCAATCTACCACCTTTTCGTAATGAGGTTCCTCCAATAGAGAACAAAGCGAATGAAACTCCGTAAGTATTCTCTTTTTTAATTTTTTTGCCCTAAAACATAAAAATATTATAAATTTTTTCCTTACAAATAGATTGGGAGCGATCAACTCAATCCCAGGGTCTATTGTCATTATTGTTTTCATTTATATTATAATAACCCTTTTTATAATGTTTTTTGAACCAATTAATGGGCAGACATATACATATCTACAGAAAAGAACTTACATTGATGCATGCATTCAGAGGCATTAAGTTAAATGCTGTTAATTTGCCTTTACAAATAGATACTACAATTTTATTTATTTGTATAGATTAAGAGAAAATTATTGTTAAGTATATCATTTAAAACATAACAACGAGTGTCATATGGACATTATGACTTACATTCCGTTAACATACTCTGAGTTATTATACTCTCATTCTTTTGCTATTGTCACTTTTTTCTTTTAAAGCCAAAAACGAAATAGTTGAAATGTGATAATGGCTGCCTTCATGCTTAAAGAAATCGACTCATAAAATTCAATATCTTTAAGCACGAAATACATCTATTACGTTATATACATGCATTACTTACATCATAGTATTCAGGATTAAACTAAGACTAAAACTAATAAAAACAAACGATAATGTCTGCAATAAAAACATATGTGTTTAAAATATTTTCATGGAAACACCTTACTCTAGTGTATATAAAAATATAAAGTTAAATTAATGATTTAAAAACTGTGTTAGATATCCTATTTGATTGTGGATGTGCCTAAAAATTTCTTGACCTCCTCATTTTGTGATGGATTTTCGCAACATAGCTTTTGTCTTTTCCTACTTTAGTTATAAATATCGAGGAGATTGATCACTTCTTTTAATAAAATGTTACTCAAAAGGTCATATTTTACACCTTTATAATAAAACACGTATGATGTACTTCTTTGGCAAGATAATTTTGCAACTTTATCCACAGGCCTCTTTCTACAACCTTCAACATTCAATTAGCACCGTGAAGTTTCTTTGAACAAATATTTGTGTATTTCGTTATTGATATTGTATTTGTTAGTTCAACTGATTTGCAAATTTTTACAAATAAAAGCCGTATAATTAAACTTAAAATTTTTGTCAAGAGCATTTTTGCAAACTAAATACAAAAAAATATTAGCATCATTATTTCAAGATTTCATCGTTACAAGTTATAGTAAAGTATTCATGCAAAAATTTAATATAACTTATCTGTCAATAATTTAGTGCCGTAATGTATGATGTAAAATGAGAATCTAAGGTCCCATACCGGTATTTCTTATTCTTTTTCATGCGGAAATGCGTTGTATGGTCAGGTTCTTAGTAAACGGTTGAGAACGATGGAAAAGTAAGTACAAAGTCCACACGAGTTACCACCGATGGTTTAATTTTAATTGATTAAAAGGTAAATTTCGGTCAGTGTACAATATTAAATACATGGAATAGTATTGATCATCTATACTACATTCTTATCATTAGAAAAAAAACGACTAGGTTTTACTTAATTTTTTTTATTTATTTATTAAGTGAACATTGACAATATAAAAATTTTTATTCGCCATATTGTGAAAACAATTTATCGGCGACACAATGCACTCTTATATAATTGTCACTTAAATAACAAAATAAAATTAGCATAGGGTACACTGGAGTAAAAATAATAACTAAGCAATAAAAGAAAAACTGGAACAATCTAAGTAATGCTACTATCATAATAATCTATATAAAAGGCCTTTAAATTTCTTTTGAAGATATTCTTGCTTATAAAATCATTTTCAGAAAAAATCTCATTAAATATTTTTGGTACTAAATACCTCTTTGTCCTGATCCCATAATAATTACACGTAATAGGTTTCACATAATTTTTTCTGCTTTTATTTCTTAGGCAGTTATTATTATGTTTTAGCTTTTTAAACTCTGACTTACCATCTTCCTCTAGGACTGTTAAAAATTTAACTTTTTCATGTATTGGTAATATATTAAATTTTTTAAACAATAACCTATAATCACCGTTACAATCTGGTTTACTGCGTTTAGTTGCAAGAAGTTTAATTAAACGCATTTGTAAATTTTTGATGTTATCTAGATATGTGTGAAAAGTGCGGCCATATGCAATCAAATCATATCTGAGTATACTAACAGCAAGAGTGTGATATAACAAATACATTGTTTTTTTATCAACTACACTACTGTATATGAATTTGCAAATAATACGTATAATTAATACTGAAGAGGATGCTTTGTTATTTTTTTAAAATATGGAAATGCCCACAGGTTGTGATATGCAAGCACCAAATAAAATTCTACAATTCCACTTTCCAAGAGTATCGTTGGCAATATAACAGCGTTCATGTTCACATGTGGTAACATCAGACCTAAACGTAATGCGATACAATAGCTTTTCTATAGGTGGATTCCCTAACTTTATTGATTGTACTATGGCGGAAAACTGGGAAAAGAGCATAACCAAAATATAAAGGAGGTCCAGGACTTGTCCCCTGATTTACGTACAGAAAGGGTTAAGTGCATGTGTTGTTTGTGGGCTCATGCGTTCACCGTGGGTGACTTTGCAAAGGCTATTGTGACTTTACGCCACGACAGAACCGTCAGGGATCGTTAAAATGAAATGATAGTTCTATTTCAATGAGAACATAGTTCTATTTGTCTTTCGATTAGTATTTATTAGTGGATTAAGATAATTATACAAATTTCTTGAACATAATAATCGTAGTAGTAATTCAAATAATCAATGTCGTTCAAGTACCGCTAGTAACAGAATGTGTTCAAAGATATAGGAAACAGCAATATTTAATTATTTTTCAAAGTTTTTGGAAACATTCAATGGCTATGAAACAACCATTTATACAACATATTTAATGACGTATAAAGATATCGATTGATCGTAGTGATTCGACATATACCAGAAATAAGAACTCTTAATATCTTATTACAATGTCTTTGAAGTTTCTTATTTGTAAATTATAGTGCGTACAAACAGGCATATAGTTTAATATTGTAGTTTTATTTGCAACGGTTATAAATAAAAATAATAATCAACATTTTACAACTAACATTAATCGTTATTGGTAATATTAAAATGAAGGTCCTGATACTAAAAACAACCAGCAATTTGTAGTTGTCAGAATCGTTGCGCTCCATCAGGTTGCGTGCTTTACCTAGTCGTATGGTTGTTAATTTCGACCTTTCTTGTTTGATTTCAATATAATTACATTCGCGTTAGAGAACACAAATATTGCATACAACGGTCAAAATTATGCAAGTAGTAAAGTTATAGTTAATTACTTAATAAATTTAATTTAAATAAAAAAAAATATCAACCGCTTATTTTTAAGCGCAAAACAAATGCATAGTTGTGTACGCACATTTTATTTCATGTTATCAAAAATTCTTCAAATGAATATCTAATACATTGTGTTTTATATTTTCCATTTTTAACTTTATTGCAGCATTACTTTGTTAATTTGCAACATGACGATGATATATTATAATTGTTATCAATACATTCGATGCAGACAAGTTTTTCTGTTATATCATATTTTATAAATATGTGACTTAAACTTTGTGTATTATTTCAAGGTTCTTTACAATATTTATATGCTTTGCGATTTCTGTCGTAGGTATATGCGAATGAACTCCTCGGCTTTATATTGACTTGACTAAGGCTTTGTAATATAATTAAGTTTTTATGAGTATTAGCGCCTCGGTTATATTAATACTACGGATTCATCGTTATATAGTTATTTCAAAAATGTTAATTTTCCCATCAATTCGAAGACCAGCAAAAAACAATCAACAATAAATCAGCATACTATTGGCGCCGAAATATTCGGCAAAAAAGTGTGCGTCTTTTTCAAAATTAAACATAATAAAATGAATAAGGATTTAAACATACCGATGAAATTGTGAATGATTTTGGTTATCGTGTTTGTTTGCTCACTTGAATATGACGGAAGGTTTAAATGGTATGAAAACGTTTTTGTTCGAGAGTTAAACATAAAATTATTCAAATACTAAATTATATATTTAAAAAAATCCTGATTGGAACTTATACATGGACTATTTTCGCATTTGGTTTTTTATTGTGATTTCACGCTTAATGGGACAGTCCAACCCGTTAATAAGTATTAGATAACAATATTTGACAATATTCGCGTGAATAGAGGTAATACTTAATTTGATATTATATAATGCTGTTGACTAAAGATAAGCCCGCACACTTATTGCTCGAATGTATTGTAATGTGTCATGTGGTGCAATACCACTCAGTGGTGGTAGGCAGCGCAGTAACCCAGTCGTATATATACCGATATGGCACTCTTAGACAAACATTGTCTAGTGCCTCTACCGACATTTCATTAACAACATGAAAACCATCGTAAGTGCTAGTGTTTGTGTTTTGTGATATGAGTTAACGTTCAAAAGTCTGTGTTTGATAGTCAAAGTTAATGCCAGATATTAGAAATTTATGCACGACGGAAAAATATATACACATTTTCTATGCGTGTATATATTATAACAAGAAATTATGCCATATTTCAAAATCATCAAGAGTCAATAGTTATTTACTCTTGGCAGCACATATCAGTGCTATGGTGCTTTCAGGATTGCGATTTTATATTTGATTGCTTTTTTTATTTCCAGATCGTTCTTTCCCTCCTGGCTGTAGCCATCGCCGCACCTCAAGCACCTACCGAGCCAATTCCAATTGTCCGTCAAGACAGCCAAATCAACCCAGATGGCTCCTATCAATATTCATATGAAACTGGGAACGGCATAACCGCTGAGGAGAAGGGAGCTTTGAAGAACATCGGAGCTGAGGAGCCAGCTTTGGAAGTTCAAGGTCAATTCCAGTACCCCAGCGAGGACGGTGGTAGCATTCAGTTGACCTACATCGCCAACGAGAACGGATTCCAGCCTCAGGGAGCGCATCTGCCAACTTCTCCACCTATTCCCGAGGCCATCCAGCGTGCGCTTGATTACTTGGCCACCGCTCCACCACAACCAGAGAATGGAAGCCAATAAATAGAAGACGTTTCTAACGTTTCACCTTAGAATATGCAACGTGATGATATAACGCCGTTCACTGTGTGAACGCGGGTCATAGATTATTTGTACTTTTTTATGTTTTATTTTGTAATATTATTTTGTATTTAGACTACATTATATAAAATTTAATGTAAATACTTTGAAGAAAGAAACGGTGTTTTCATTTTTTTCTGAATAAGACGACGAAGTACCGACTTTAAGCAAGTTTTTATATCTGCATCTGAATTTATATATGAGTTAATTTTCATTCTTGCTACATCGAACGGTATATTTCAATATGTTTTCCGCTTTTATCGCTGGTCTCACAGTCTTAAATATTTTTCTTTCCTGTACATAATGCATACTTTTTTGATTTTAATTGGATACCAAAATTCACTTCACTACATAGTATAAAACAAAGTCGTCCCGCTGTCTGTCTGTCCCTATGCATGCTTAGATGCGGTGTTTTTTACTAGATGTTAGTCAGAGTGATTCAAAAGGAAGGTTTGTATGTATAATACATTGCAAGCCGGCGAGGGTCTTTTGTTAATCATAAAGAATAAAAAATATATTATTATACAGAAAAAATATAGTTGGAATTTATCTCAGTCAAAATAAAATTATAATAACGACTCCATCTAACGACGGACTGGGTAGTTACTCACCATAATGAAAAAAAAAAAAACAATAATTTAGTAAAATAACTTTACCTTTTATACATAGATGGCGTGGTTTTGAAATTGCCAAAGATAATTCTTACACGACACATTTTAGATAATATATGGTAATATTGAGACAGTGCTAGTATATACACAAAATATAAAAAGCTGGTAAAAGCTATTTTATTAATAATGCCTTCACAGCTAATGTCAGCAGCAAAATGGATGGTTGTTCAGCACATATTGTTGTATTAATGCAACAATGGGTATGAATGCTTAGTACCAGGAGTAACAGTTAAACAATTTTGTTTTTCTTTACGTTCCAACTAAATGGTCTCTTTTCTAGTTATTTGTCTGGACTTAATTGAATTTTTTTTTAATTTCTATTTATATTTAGTATATACATCATAAGAAATGTGTGATCATGTTATGTTTTCTGACAAATCTCTTTATCTAATAATTAATTTAGATAAAATTATGCTGGGAAAATTCATCCAAGTTTTAGTGTGCATATTAAAATTAAATTATTGCAATAAAAATGTTCTCAAACTCGTAAAAATGTTTAAATGATGAATTCATGTCTATTACATAGACGTACTTAGCAGTATTAAATTTTAAGGCGTTTTGCGGGATTTGTGACCCACGATGGCATTCTGCCTGCTCGTTTGACCTATTAGTGGAGGTGGTAATAATACGTGCTGACATTTAAGTGACGAAACCAGTTTCAACGGCCTTCGATTGCGGACATCTTCAATAAAATATTTTAATATAATATATGACATTGTAATGATTAGTTTTTTTTTCCGAGCTTATGGTTATTTAACGTTAAAAACGTCAACAAAAACCATTAAATCATCAGTGTGAGACGTACCTTACGTTATGCGGGTTGTGTGCGTACGTCAATAACGTAATACTATAAAAATATTTCATGGAAATATGCATATATCAGTAAGCCAGTTCATTTAATAATTCGATTTCAATTATTCCGTTTTATGTAATTATGTGTTTTATTGTACCTATCCTTAACCAATTTAAAATATATTACCGAATATATTAATATTGTTATGACTATATCCCTGGAAATGAATTTAGTTTCGTCAAAATTTTCTTCAAAATTCAATTCGTTCAATTTCCACTCGTCCTAGTAGAAATTGAACGTTATTTTTAACTACAGTAAAGTTCTAATTACTTTATGAGTAGTCAATCACATTGTTTCTTTTTTGTGAATAAACAAAATTTTGTGATTTTTTTTCACATGAGACTAAAAACTTTATCTTCCTATTTTTAAAATAAATCTAATTTGACTATATAGCGCTGTGCAGTATTGTAAATATTTGTCATTATCATAGAATTAATCGTTACATATCTCTGTATATAAAAATTGATCGCTGAATGTGTTGCTAAGCGCAAATCTCGAGAACAGCTGAACCGACTTCGCTAAGTATTTTTTATAATATTCCTTGAAGTACGAAGATCGTTCTTACGGAGAGTAAAATTTTAAAAATTGCCTGAATAAGTCTAAAAACAATACTTTTCTATATTTCCCTACAAAATATTAGTATAGTATAAATAATAAAGTTTAAGTGTTAGTGGAGGGTTTCTGGGAAGGCAAAACAATTGAGTGACGTGGGTATCGTATAAATATTAATGTCATTTTGTAATATTTTTTACTAGATACAGTGATTCAAGAGGAAGGATTATATGTAAAATACATTGCACCCGTGCGAAGCCGCGGCGGGTCGCCAGTTAAAAATAAATGGTAAATACTTAATACCTGATCAAAAAAGTAAATTTGATGTAGATACCTTAAATTTCTTTGGAATATAGGAGATGTGTTAAAATGTTTGCATACTTTGCTTTGAGGGGAACGGTGCACGATATGTTGGTATGTATATTATAAATATACATTCCAACATAACTTGGACCTTATTAATCAGTAAGTATTAAGTTCCCTAATAAGTATTAAGTAAACATTCCTTGCACAGTGTTACCATTAAAAAAAATCGATAATAGTTATGGTTTTATTGTTCCTTTAATTGCATTATAGATTTAAATTTTAAATACATTGTTCTTACTGTCACCACTCCCTTGTTGCTATTACATTTGACGACGAGATAACGAGTGACCTCGTTATTTTGTCTATCATGGCCTTTATTAGTCCGCGAATGGTGGATCCATTTCTGCAATCAGGTCAACACATACGGGCGAAGTATAATTATTTTTTAATTAAAATAAGCGATATTATTATTCCCATATTCTCACTATTCCATGTATTCGTATTATCATTCCCAATTTTGTTAACGAGACCGTTTATTTTCAGCTTAAGTGGAATTATTCGAAGTAATTTCGGAACGAAAGGGTTTGAAATATTTGTTAAGAAATATAACGAATTTAATAATTAAATAATACTCTATTCATATACATATTTTGTTACTAGTAACGCTAATAGAAGTACATGTAATTTGATTATATATAAATACAAATAATCTAATACTATATGATACACATAATTTAATCTAGTTTAATAAAACTATAAGACTTTAAAATTTTCGTTCATTTTTCTACAAATTTTAAATTTCATCTTAACTGCAGAGAATAGCACTATGGAAATTAATAACATTTCAATTTTCTTTTGCCAAAATTTTTCTGCTGCTTGTTTTATTTTGTGTATGTCTTTTTCTGGGTATAACGACTAGTTCAGGCTTAATTCATGATTACAAAGAAGTTAAGAAGAAGATTGGATCTTTTTTGCTTCAAAATAGATTTTCGTGATTTAAGATACAAAATTAGTTAATTATTTGAAGTCTTAAGACTCTCTTTTTATATCATGTTAATTACACAATTTTACAGCGCACGATGCAATCATATAGGTATAATAAATTTTCTAAACAGGATTTTTTCTTTGCGAACTTATTTAACTCCTTAATTGAAACTTATTACCCGCAGTATTAACAGTTAGATTTTATATTGAGATCATTGTGATATTTTTTAATAGAAGAATATCTAATCAATTTCAGCATTTGATTTATATACAAATAGTTGTCCCGTGTGGGAATTGAATCTACGACCCCCGAAGCCGAAGCCGATACCTTGGCCACTGCGCTACGGAGTCATTAACTTCATCCAAGAGTCTTAATTTTTAGGGTTCCTTACCCAAATGGTAAAACTGGACCCTATTACTAAGCCTCAAATAGAGGCTGCCAGTGATCTGAGACTCATACATTATCATAGAGGTACTATGATTTGACTTTTGGACCAAATGAGATCACTTCTGGCCCTATTCGGTCGGGGTGCTGTAATTTTGTTAAACAGGGTATTATTAGGAGGGAACCCCGGGCTTAGCTTATCATTATAGGTTCTGATAAACCATCATCAATGGTGACTCGAAGAGACCGGTCAATCAGAAAGTCTTTCATCTAACCGATAAGGGCGACGACGTTGGCTAAAAACTTTCTGATAAGGATAAAGTGCAAAACCTTGCCGAAGGCTTTCAAGGCATCATTGGAAACTTCGAGTGCTCTCTATTTTTCTTAAGGGCCTCGCCCCAATGGTGAGTGCTGTATACTAGAAGATTTTGATGAAATTCATATCGGTGTCACTGAGATGATTGCTTTTTTATCAGTATGCTATAAGACGGGCGTTTCATATACGCTCCATAATCTTGCAGAGTATATATAGCAGAGAGGCGAAACGGGCGTGTTAGCACAGGAGGCAATTAAGGTGCATTAATTTTTAGATTTATTACCAATATACCGTTCGGGCCACTACTATATTCAGGACCAAACTTTTTAAGATTGAAAATGTTTGATTCGTATTCCTAATTTGACAAAAACTTTGATCGGCCTCCAAATTTTAATTTAGGTTTTTTAAATTTCGTACAGTGGTAACTCAAACGTAGAGATATTTACAACGAGGAATTTTGCTCTCTTAATTTCTCCTGTAATTGACGAAGTTAGAATATTATGTAAACTGCAGAGCTTTTTGGGCATATACTCGTACGCATATATGCGCATCAAAATATTTTATTTTTTTATTTTTTACGGTTCCCTACCCAAAGGGTAAAATGGGACTTTATTACTAAGACTAAGCTGTCTGTCCGTCTGTCATCAGCCTGTGTCTCTTGAACCATGGTAGTTAGACAGTTGAAATTTCAAAGATGATGTATTTTCGTTGCGCCTATAACAACAAGGAATAAACAACAGAATAAAAAAATATTAAAGTGGGGCTACGATACAGGCATGATTTTTTACCGTTTTTATTATAAAGGAACCCTCCATTCGAGTCTGATTCGCACTTGGTCCGTTTTATTTTTAAGCTTAACAAACAGGTTTCCCACAACGCTTAAAAAGGATTAGACAAAATTACACTTAAGGCGTAAATATCAATAAGAAGCTATAAAAATAACGGACTTAGGTACATGTAATTTTTATTCTCGTTTGCCTATAAAAGCAACTTATAATGTATGTACTAGCAAAAGAATATTGTTACGTGTTAGGGGTTCGAAGGATTTGGAGAGAAAGACCTGCTGACTCTTTTGAAGACTTTATTTACTAGCGCTAGGTCCAACACAAAGCACTAGGTCCAAACACTAAGCACTGACTATGTCCTAGGTTGTAGCCAAGTCGTAGGTATCACTGGTATCGCTCTTGATCGCTAGTTTTCACTCCGAAGTCGCCTCGAAGGTAGCTCAAACCGAACTGTATTCGCTCGCATCCCCGCGGCTTTTTATATGGGCCGAGACCGGTTACAGACTAATCCAGAAAGATCCTTCCTGGAACGTACCCGACACGCCCGAACATGTTCGTGATTCCAGAAAGTTCGCGAATGTACCCGGTTTTCGAGACTATAGTTCCACAGCAGTTCCTCTAACGCCATCTAGTATTGAATAGGGGGTTTATGTCGTCTTTGTTCTTTAGTGATTTTAATAGTTGACGCTAGATGGCGTTAGTTCCTTTGTGTGTTCATAACACTACTCCCCTCTTAGAGATGCTCGTCCCGAGCATCATTGTTACTGCCATGGTAACGCGCCAGACGGTCTATGTGTACCACTTTGAATGTCCCTCTTGGTTGCTTTTGAATCCTATAAGTCACATCATTCAGTGGTAACCACTTTGTATGGACCGTCACACTTGGTCTGCAACTTTGGGGATTTCCCTTTCCGACGAGTTGGGTTATGCAGCCACACCAGTGACCCTTCTTCGAAGCCGTCCGTGTTCGATTTCCGGTCGTATCTGGTTTTCATGTTCTCACTTGACTGTAACCCATTTTCCCGAACCAAGGCGTGTATATAGCGCATTTTTTCCCTTAAATTGCAGACATAGTCTTGTACGGTCTGTGGTCCCTCCGGTGACCCTCCTGTCAATAGGTCTACTGGTAATCGTAGTTCTCTACCGTAATTGACATACGCCGGGGTAGCTTTTATGCTCTCATGCTCGGCGGTTCGGTACGACAGAAGGAAGAGTGGTATATACTTGTCCCAATCCTTTTGTTTGTCGTCTACCAATTTCGCCAGATGCCTCTCAAGGGTCTGGTTAAATCTCTCAACCATTCCATCAGTCCGTATGAGGGGCGTGGTCGGTGGGCGTGGCCTAGTCGGTGGGGCCAGTGGGCGGGGCTTGACCCATAGTGGGAGGGGCTTGGTCCCCAGTGGGTGTGGTCTCCGCAGCTCGTGCCCTTGTCCTGGCACCCACTGGGGACCAAGCCCCGCCCACTATGGGTCAAGCCCCGTCCACTGGCCCCACCGACCAGGCCACGCCCACCGACCAGGCCACGCCCACCGACCACGCCCCTCAGACTCCGCCCAATCAGAACCAAGCCCCGCCCACTTTGGCTCAAGCCACACACATTTCGGGACAGACCCCGCCCGCTGTTGTGCAAGCCCCGCCCACTGACTCCACCCACCGGGACACGCCCACTCGTGCCACGCCCACTGGCCACGCCCACCTTGCCACGCCCACTGACCACGCCGACCTTGCCACGCCCACCGGCGGCACCACAGCTTCTGCAGCCCCTGAAATGGCTCTTCAATTAGGAAGTTTAATTAAATTAATGGAGCTGCAAAGGGCTGAAATTCAGGCAATGAAGGAGTCACAAGAACGCAAGCTCAGCGCTTTGCAAGCGTCACAAGAGCAACAAAAAGACCTCCAAGAAAAAGCGCTTTGGGCTATAAATGATGTTAGTAACACGGTGATTAAGCTTCGAAGTGATGTCGACGTAGTCGAAGAACGAGTTACCGGGTTAGGATTTGATGTTGAAAATGTGAAAACCGGCCTCACTGAACTACAGAAGAAAGTAGTACGCCTTGAAACCACGGGAGTCGCGATGTCTAGTGGAACCACTGGAGTGGCGCAAGGACCAAGAGTGAAAGTGTCGGCACGCTTATCGTCGGCTATTCCAGACTGTTGCTACTGCCAACGGATGGACGGAAGAGCAAAGCCTGACCGCTCTCACTGTTGCGCTTAGAGGGCAAGCTTTGTCGGTCCTGGAAGCACTGCCGCATACAGGAAATGGGTTCCAAGACCTGATGGAGGCACTTGAATCCAGGTACGGGGAGCGACACCTGGAGCACGTGTTCCGTGCCCAACTGCGTGACCGAGTCCAACGCTCAGGAGAAGGACTACAACAATGGGCGTTGGAAATTGAAAAACTCGTCAGGAAGGCACACCCAGGAGCCGACACCAAGATGGTAGACACGAATATTGTTCAAGCATTTGTGGGCGGAATCAAAGACCTGGAGGTCAGAGCTGCAGTGAGGCTTCGTCACCATACCTCGCTAAAGGAGGCATTGGCGCACGCTTTCGAGGTCGAGGCTGTTCGCTACGACATAAGGCAGACCCATAGAATCCGTGAGGTCTCTGAGGAAGTGAAGGAGGTTAAGGCTCCTACGAAGAGAAGTCCTGGAGCCATGTGCTACAAGTGTGGAGTTTTCGAGTGTGGTGAAGAAGAAAGATAGCCCTCTACACCATCCATAGAATTTTCAACAAAACCGTTGGAAATAAGAAAATGCAAGATTAGGGCTATATAGTGGTTGGATTTACGTTCCTCAATCAAACTTTTTTAAATTTTGCTGAGTGTAAAAAAGGTGTGTAGTCTGGCGATGTCATGGTGAAATGTCATACCCTTTCTGTTGATCAATTCCAGTAACTTTTAATCAATTTCTTGATTGAGTCTAATCAGCTGTTGGCAGTAGTGATACGAAACCATAGTTTTGCACGGCAGTAAAAACTCATAATGAACGATGCCCTTCCAATCCCAGCATACGCAGAGCGTCACCTTATTGCATATTAAACCGGGTTTCTCTGCATTATCAATTGCTTAAAAAAATCGATCGGTTTAATTACGTTTAAATAGAAAATCTCAAATGAGTACACCATTCATTAGGTGTTTTCAATGAGCTCGTGTGGCACCCAAATATAGAGTTTTTTGTACACACGGACTTTTTCAAATAGGTCAGAACTGTTGTCACAACTCACGTTACTGTTTTGCGATCAACGTCGTTACTACTAATATGTCGATCTTGCTCCATTTTTTTCGTAAATATAATCGACTCTATCTTTAACAGGGCGATCAGGTGCATCTTTGACATCAATATTAATAGAATAAAAACGCTTGAATAAACTCTTAGTAACACTTTAGGTCTGTGACACGTTAGGTCCGTACAGTGAACGCATATAAACATGAAAGGCGCACGTAAGGAATAATTATACAATTTAATTTTTTTAAGAAAAAATATTCCGAATTCAATAAAGAATTTTAAGAAATTAATTCTACTACCGCACGGCCCAATACAACAGGGGCCATGTAAGTTTGGGGGTACTTCTAGATATGGAGAAGGCCTTCGACCTAGTGTGGTTCACGGGTCGCGGATAAAAGCGCGTTCTTCACCTCCTAGCACAAAATGGCGCACGCAGCTAAGAAGATGCAGCGCTAAATAGACCTGCTACCACCTTGGTTAGACAAATGGCGGATGTATGTCAACGTTAGCAAGACGTCTGCGAATTATACTCTTTATATGCGTAACCCTCACAATCTCGAACTGTAAGGTCGAGCTATTATCAACGAACCTACGTGTCTCGGATGCAGAATAGACCGCACCCTGCAAATGGTCCCCCAGGTCGACCACTTGGTTTAACAGGTCAAAGCGCCGTAGGCGGTCCTTTTTTTTTTTTTTTTTTTATGCGAAAAGTTGTCAAACGAGCAGACGGTTCACCTGATGTTAAGTGAATACCGCCGCCCATGGACATCTGCCACACCCGAGGGTTACAGATGCGTTGACAACCTTTTGAAAATTGGGCTCCGGCTACCTCACTCACCAGACGAAACGCGAAAGTATTTGTCATACTTCCACTTTACGCCGGTCTTCTGTGAGGTCGTGGTACTTACCCGGACGGGCCTGCCCATTCGTGCAACAGCCGCAGCTGCTGCGTGGCCCTACCACCTTCGTCCTAACCGTCCATTTTTCGTATACTTATCTACTTTAGGTAAACGCTGCCGATATAAATACAATGCTTAAAAGAGAGCTCTCGAATAGCTCTTTCAGTTTATAACCTGGACCCCAAAGAATTACTTAGAAATTTGTTCAGAGATTAAAATATTGCAACTTCTGCTCTCAGTATATACTTGATGTTATGTATATATATGTCGTAAAAACAAGAATGAATTTTCAAGACATGCGAATATGCATAATTTATATCTAGAAACAAACATTAATTATTTCCACCACTACTAATACTAGAATAATTGAAGACATGAGTGGATGAAGGGGATATAATACAATTTGTAAATGTTGAGAAAACGGGCATCAAAGTTTTGTTGCTTGTTTTTGAGATAAATCGTTTTTCTTTTTGATTATTTACTAACTATTTATGTCAAATTATAGTAATTATTGACACCTACTAATATGGAGTGGAAAAATAAGATTAAAGTGTAAGAATATGTATTTATTGAAAAAAAAATGTACATAACTCCTTCATTCATTTCTTGATAATAAAGAAGTTTCATACTTAATTTACGGATGAATGAATTAACTACATAATTAACGTAATAAAACCAAAAAAAAAATTACATGTGTGTCGGGTTAATCTGGACCTACAAAGTGTTCATAATTCCGGTTTCAAAAATGTTATCTGTTCTTTAATATTAGCTTTCTTTTCTTCAGAAATTGTACCATATTTTCTTTGTACCCGTTCAACTAAAAAGTCTTCTACTTGTCCTCTTTTTTTAATATATCCACTTTTCTAAAAGGCATGTTTTCATCATAACTTTCTTTGTATAAGTAAGCACCGAATTTTTCTACCCCTATCCACTGAATACCGTCCCTGAAATTAACCCTTTGCTTGTTTTTGCCTTTTTTCTTCTGTTTATCAAATTGAGTTGATTTTGCAAGTAGTTCATTTTACGACAATGATCTGTCATATTGATAATAACATTGTTTCTAGATACTTTGCATATAATCTCTCAATATTGCTCAGGCGTCTATATTGCCTCATGCTTGCGCATGACCTTTTCGATGCGACTAAAATCTCTATCAGAGTCCAGATAAGAATGACAGACATCGGGAAATTTGTGGTCAATGATTTTAAAATAATCCTTCATGATCATGTGTTGGTAGAGAATTTTTTTATTCTGTCCAGCACAGAATAAAAAAAGTGAAGTGGAAGTGGGCTGGCCATGTCTCCAGACGTACTGATGGTCGCTGGAGCCGACACGTGTTAGAGTGGACACCACGGTTAGGAAAACGAAGTGTGGGACGGCCTGCAGCACGATGGACTGACGACTTAAGAAAGGTGGCGGGCAGTGGATGGATGCGGGCTGCCCAGGACCGGGATAGTTGGCGCACTTCGGGGGAGGCTTACGTTCAGCAGTGGACGGCAATAGGCTGATATTGTTGTATTGTATTGTCCAGCACAGGAGTCCAACCATATAAATAAATGATTTTTTTTGCGACAAGATGGATCCACTTCAACAAATCTTAGTAGGGAGCTAGCATCTTCAACAATACTTCTGTCGGCTACATCTTTTGTCCACAGCTTTTTATTTGGTCTGGTCACTAACATGGATGCCCAGATTATAATAAAATTCCGTATAATATTAACAGAAAAACCTAATAAACTAAAAAACATTATTAATACTAATAACATTTGAGGATTGCCCTCGATTTCTCTGAGATTCCATCATCAGATCTGGGTTACCTTATCATGGTACCACTCTTGGGATATCTCCTTTCCAACAAAAAAGAATCATCAAAATCGGTTCAGAAATGATGAAGTTCTCCGCGAATACATATAAAAAAATATATACGGTCGAATTGATCCATCCGTCAATCCATCAAAGTGCCAAGCTATCATAGTTGGGAGCTCCCGTACTATAAGTAAAGTGGACTTGGGTGATCTCCCGCAAATTATTTTCAACGGTTCTTGTATTCCAATCAGCCGTAATGTGAAAAACCTCGGTGTGTACCTTGACATGACGCTCAGCTGGAATGCCCAAGTTAATAGTGTTTGCCAAAAAGTCTCAGGCGCCCTTCGATGTCTATACCGCCTCAAAAATTTCTTGCCGTCAAAAACCAAGGAATTGCTCGTGCAGGCCTTAATTTTCCCTGTAGTGACGTCTGCTACTTTGACCTGAATGCAGATCTCCTCAATAAACTTGACCGTCTTCTGAATAACTGCATTCGATTCGTTTTTAATCTTCGCAAGTATGACCATGTATCCTCTTACCGTGATCATCTTCAATGGTTACCTATACGTCAACGACGTTCCCTAAGAGCACTGACTACTCTTTATTCTTTCCTGAACTCTCCTACTCCGACTTACTTATCCCATCATTTTCAGTATCTATGTGCAGTCAGCAACAAAAACCTTCGCTCTTCGCAAAATCGTCTTCTTGAATGTCCTTCTCACCGTTCTGACTTCATGCACTCTTCTTTCTTTATCCAGTCTATTCTTCTGTGGAATGCACTCCCTCTCGAAATCAGGTTGGCTAAAAGTCGCTCTATATTTAAAAACAAAGCTCGTGAGCATATTTTCAAAAACTTGTCACAGTAGATCAATTCCATCGTTATGTTTAGAGTATATTTATATGTATGTATGTATATATATGTGTAAAGTAAAAAAAAGTAAAGTAACAGCCTATACATGTCCCACTGCTGGGCAAAGGCCTCCTCTATACAGAGGGTATCAGGGCATAGTCCACCACGCGGCCCCACTGCGGATTGGCGGACTTCACATATTTTCGAAATACATTTTTTTTGTTATTATTCCGAAAATATACCGGTTTCCTCACGATGTTTTCCTTCACCGCGGAGCACGTGATAATTCAGCACTTAAAGTTAAAAACTTCATTGGTGCCGGCACCGGGGATCGAACTCAGGTTGCTCGAGTATACATTGAATTAAGGCGAGCGCCCGGACACTGAGCTATCACGGCTCTTATATATATGTGTATGTATATGTAATTATATATATGTATTTATTTATATATGTGAGTATGTATTACGTATGTTTTGTAGTATATTTCTTATGTTATTTTGTATATAATTTAGTACTGTATTTAACATAAACATATATACATTACATAGTTTGTAAATATTAGCATTTTCCTTGTTGGAAATTTCTCTGTGCACCTACCTAATTTTCTCTGTACCACCCCAAGGTTGACTGGGAGATAATGCTTTTAGCATTAAGTCCGCCATTGTACTATTTGTGTATAAAGGATAAATAAATAAATAAATAAATAAATAAATTGAGAAACCTCCTCCTTTTTGAAGTCGGTTAATAAAACCAAATCTGGCGTAAATAGAATGCCTTAGAAGTCGGTATTTTAGGAAGTGGCATGGTGTGTAAGTCTACTGTGAGGTATAATAATCCATTGTCTTTTTTGGGTCAATCTGTTGTAATGGCTTCAATCGCAGCGTGGTAATTCAAATGAAAAGCATGGATCAGCTTTTCATTTGAATTTCTAGCGTCATAAGTTGCACATGGGGTATCCAAAAGGGAGATTAAATTCAGTAGCGAAAACTTTTTTTATAATTATGTATTTTTCTTAATTTTATATTTTGCCGGTAATTTCAACTTCTCAAACATCGTTAAATAAAGTTCGTGCATTTTAGTGACTTTTAAAAGTGGTGACAAATAACTTTTGTATAATATATTTTTGCTACGTGAGTATTGAGACTGTTCCGCCGGAAAGGTTGACATACGCAGTTTTTTGCGTACCTCTTCATCCGTTTTATGGGGACGATTATTGTGTTTGCCTCATCTATCTGGAAGTGGAACAGAAGCGCCACTGTTGATTTTGTGGATTATAATATCCACCTTCTTCCGCGATATTTGTTACAGACCACACAATCCCAATTAGCAAACCTCTGTTGTTATGCTTTTGTTTTTTATAAAATATTTGTATGTTGCAGACTTATTTTTTGAACATAATACGAAACATGATACGAAATGGAAGAAAGAGACAAGTACATCACATAACACCTTCATCCAGAACAACGCAAAGCCCGCGCGTGTTTTCTGGCACTTACCTCATTCATCCGTGCAAGAAAGTAATATACCTATATAAAGGACAATGCCAGATTCTGCCCCACCAATTTGCATCGTTTACACAAAATGTAAATATTCAAAAATTATGTAATGAATATTATACAACTATTTGAAATTGAATAAATATTATAAAACTTGCGGATAAAAAAATTAAAAAAAAAAGTAATTTAACCATCTTTGTCGACTTTCCTATTTCTCGGGCGGCCATTTGCATTACTTTCTACGCATAAACGATCAATAAAAAGAAGTTATTGCTTTGTAGTAAATAGATAAAAAAAAGAAAAAAACAACACTATTGAATATGTCATAATAAGTGTTTAAATTCATTATTATATTTAGTTATCGTAAATCATACATAAATATTTTAATAATTATTGTTCTGTTGTATTGCAAATATAACTTCGCTTCGAGGAATTGCGAAACGAAACGTCATAATCATAAATGTCAACTCCATCATGTCTTTGTTTTTGTTATTGTTCCGTGTCCGTGGTGATTTGTACGGCGTTGACTGTTAACCGTGCTTTTTTGAATGTCTTTGATTTTACTTACCGACGACTTTTGCTATACCTTACGGATTCGATCTCGCCTATTCGTCAACTTTTGCGCTACTTTCCACGGATTCTGATAATTTCCTGCGATTTGGATAACGATGTTGAGATGTATTAATTGTCACCTGAACATAAACAGGATGCTAAGACATGCTGTGTCTTCCTTAGAGTTTACAATGCAAACTCTGCTTTCAACATGGACAACGTTGCAACGGGTATGTTTGTTTAAGTTATAATTATTTATAGTTAACTTTGTACCACAATCTAGTTATATCGTATTATCTTTACATAGAATAAAACAAAATAATGTATCTACTACGGAATTGTCGTAAAAAAGCTGTTATGGGTCAACTAGTAATAGATAAGGTAACAAATCAATTAATGTTTGTTTATTTATCTTTTAGCTTCCACCAGAAGCTGTAATCTGTCAACAGTGCTTCTTGCAGCACATTGTAGAAATGGAAGTATTATGAATGCAGAAAGAGAACTTGGTCACACGCATGTTTGTGTAGGATGTGGCAGATCTCTCTTGGAAACAATAAGACATGTGTGATATCACTTACTTGAAGCGAATAATCCATTAATAACTATTATACTTTCATGGGATTCACAAAATGAGGTCACTATTTTATTTAACCAACAAAAATAGCACTGAGCCGCCATAACTATCATTGATTGTGTCTTCTATTTTTTAAAGATACTAAAAATTATTTTCAAACAATTAATATTCTTCTTTTCCCTCCAACTGAGTGTAAGGCTTGTTGCTAGGTTAAATCAGATTTGAGTGTATGTAAGAATATAAGTTCATCATATTTGGAGTGTGTAAAGCTGTAGGTTCTCTGCTTGTAATATGCTCCATCATTATCAAACAACCTATCACCTTCCCACAAACACATGCTGGTGAAGTGCAGATTTGGAGACTTCACTCACCTTTGAAACATTATAGAGAACTCTTAGTTTCCTCACAATGTTTTCTTTCATAATACAAATTAGTGATAGGTACTTAATGAATTAAAATGCATTTAATGCTGCTATAAAATCAGTGGCTATTGCTCTAATAGGTAGCATTAGTGTAGTTTCAGTCAGAAAGACAATGTTTTAATTCAAATGTTTCATTTTATTACCTACAGGTGATTTCAAGAGATGCAATTGCTTGCCATCTGTGTTGGATGCGTGCTAATCGCCTACTATCACATGATGCTTTAAGAGTCAAGCAGAGACAGATCACTATGCTGAAAATGAAAATTAGCAAGTCGATCCACAGCAATCGTCAGCACATGGAGAAGCAACTTCTTACCAGCCAACACCTCCCTCACTACCTCCACCAACATCTCCAACTCAAGATCAAGAGGTTCCAATGGTATTTAACAACGGATTTATTTTTCCCCATTATAAACATGCAGTGAATACTTCAAGACATTGTATTTTTCAAAGCTGTGCAAATCAATCTGGGCACCTAATTCCTTTGTTTTTAAAGATCATGCTTCTCAAGCAATATCACATATATGTGCCAGTGAGTGCATGTGTCTGTGAATCACATTTATATGCCAATGTATGGGCCACATTGAATGATAATAGCAATTTAACTAACAGCTTTACAGCTAAACAAATAGAGGATTTAATTCGAATCTTAGAAAGACATGGAGAATTATTTGATTTTGAACAGAGTAACTACTTTTACCAGAAAAAAACTTATAGTTTACAGAAATATAAAAATTTAATAGTCTTTTCTCATTGTTGCCTGTGATGGTTATATTATTGATATGCAGTAACACATAGTGATGCTGAAATAATGCAAAAAATATTTGAAAATGAAAATGAGGTAATTTTTTAGAGAAAATGATATTTTTATATTAGATAGGGGTAGAGATAGCATACCGGCCTTAGAATCTTATAGCTATAAAGTAATTAAGCCTGAATCAGTGGATGAAGGTAAAAACAATTAACCACATTACAGGCAAACAAAAGCCACTGTGTTACATTATGCAGATGCGTTGTTGAGGTGGTGAATGGCCGATTAAAACATTATTTTAAGTTATTAAGGCAAGATTGTTTTAATAGGGCTTCTTTGCAATGATGGATGATTTATTATTGTAAATTGTCTACAAATTGTAGCGGGTTTGATTAACCGTTTTCATCCATTGATTCGCGATCGACCAGATGCACACCAAATCATATCAAGAGCATTACATTACTATAATGAGACGAATCATTTAGCACAATTCATCCAAGAATATAATTTAAATAGACGAAGAACCATCTTTACAAGGATTGATGGAAATCTACCACAACTGCAGCAGTTTCCTATGTTTAGTTTAAGTGAATTAACACTTATGGCCTTAGGGCCATATCAAATTAAACAGGCCAGTTCCTACTATGGGGAGCATATAAGGGAACATGGTCTCTATTTAATAGAGGTGAGTCCAGAAGTGGAGCACTCACAAGAAATGACTAATAGTATTGGGGTAACTATTCATTTTTAATAAGGGGCCGAGTTAAGTCGAGGCATATTGGCCAAAGGCATTATTTCACTTATATTTTATTTGACAGAGAGCCTAGCAGTATCCATGCGATTGAACAGATATTGGGATACTGCTGCAGTTGTGTTGTAGGCAATAGAACCTTCGGCTGTTGTTGTCATGTAATGACGCTTATATGGTGCCTTGGTTGGGCTCGTCATCAAAATGATATTGATGTTCCAGCAGCATTTCTCGATAACGTATTATTTACTTTTGGAGATGAATAAATCGATAATTACTAAGGGGTTTTTTTATTTCCATTCAGTCCTAACAGTCTACCATATCGTTAAAGACGATAGAACAAGGTTTAGTAATACAGTTAAGAATTAAGATAGATATTAAGCTACGCCATCGAGATACGCAACACTGTGTCGCTTCATCGACTATGAGTGTAAGTGATCTATGAGTGTTAGTATGGTTAATGTGTCGTGCATCGCGGTCGCTCATTTTATATACTCTCCATACAAAACAGCCTGCACGTATCGTGGTCACGTAGTTCATTGTGCTTTGAGTATCCTCCTTCATTTCATAGCCATGCTTTTGGCAATAACTTTTAACAATATAGCATTTCTTTTTATCAGTTTTACCATTATAAAAGTATATAACCTCAAATAATTTTGAAAATTCAACTCGGATTTAAAACGAAACCGCAAGTTTTAGGGACGTATGTTTAAATGTTTAGTGATCAGTTATAAAACAGCAATAAAATGCCGCATTAAGCATGCTTGTAAACGAATTTTAATAAGTGGGGCAAAGATCCATACATTTTCTGGCATTGTCATTTAAATTAAAAAATATGCTAAGTGCCCATGCCACTTCCTTTCATTTTGAATATATTTTATGTTGGTACATAACCCCTTCATCACTTGCTATCTCTAAAACTAAGATCAAACAGCGGTGTTTTAAGGTTTAATATAGTTTTTAAGCACACAACACCTTCATTCGATGCAAAAAACAGATTTTTTTTAAAATGTAACATAACCCCTTCATCCACTCAATGTCTTCAATTAATTCTTTTATGGGGTAATTTATACTTATGTTTATATTATGTACACTGATGTGTTTGTTATCGGAGTCAATAGTGTACTATATACTGTTCCTTAGGGATCGATCCTGGGCCCATTTCTGTTTTTAGTCTACATAAATGATTTGCCATGTGTGGTAGAAATAAAACCGTTTAAAAACTTTTAAGTTAAACGGTTTTATTTTATGTTTTTTTTTTGTAAAATTTTTTTGTTAATATTGTATTGTCATTTAAATTAAATGTGTGTACCAAATTTCAGATCAATCTGACAACGGCAAGGTGCTTAAATTTCAATTTCTAATTTTGACCCAAACAAACAAATTCCGTACGGGTCGAGCTAAATAAAAACCGTTTAATAATAATTACTTTAAAAAACTTTTAAGTTAAACGGTTTTATTTTATGTGTTTTTTTTGTTAATTTTTTTTTTTTTTGTTAATATTGTATTGTCATCTAAATTAAATGTGTGTACCAAATTTCAGATCAATCTGACAACGGCAAGGTGCATAAATTTCAATTTCTAATTTTGACCCAAATAAATAAACAAACAAATTCCGTACGGGTCGAGCTAAATAAAACCGTTTAAAAAGGTCTCAAAACGTTTTGTTTGCGGATGACACATCACTGTTGTTTAAGGTTAATAGGAAAGATAGATTAGAGCAACCATACGAAAAACTAAGTGCCGTGTCGGGCTGGTTTGCGACCAATAATTTACTTTAGAACGCCACTAAGACTAAATGTATCATTTTATCAAGATTTACTTTATCAAAGCTGTCTCGCAAACCAGGAATCTGTATTGATGATAACATCCTACCTCTTGAGCATTCAACAGCATTCCCAGGATTATGCATTGACTCCAAGTTGCAACGGGGAGCTCATATAGATAATATAGCTAAGAAGTTAAGCGCTGCCGTCTTTCCCTTACGCAAGTTCAGGCAACTAGCAAACTAGGAAACAGTTAAATTAGTTTATTATACTTATTTTAACAGGATTATGTTTTAATATGGTGTCTTACTTTGGGGTTCCGCATCCGGCTTAGATACGATATTGGTTTTGCAAACCCAGCGATACGGGCTGTCTATGGCTTGCATCCACGTGAGTCGCTTCAGCATATTTTTAAGCAAATAATCATCTTAACGCTCCCGTCGTTATACATACTTGAAAACATCATGAATATACGAAATAATATACACCTTTTTACAACAAAAAAACATACCACATCGCGTCGGGACTGTGGTGACATGCTGGAAATACCGAGGTTTAGACTACCTAAAGCAAGGAAATCGTTTCTTGGTAGATGTTTTAACTTATATTCTATCTAAGCTAGCTTACTATGGGTTTGATACTAATACAGTACGTTGGTTTAATAGTTATATCACTGGGAGGCAGCAGTATGTGGAAATTACAAAGAGTGACGGTACTAGGGTACAATCAGCTCTCCAGAATGTAAGAAGGGGTGTTCCTCAGGGCTCCGTGCTTGGGCCTGGTCTTTTCACGATATATTCTGCAGATTTGGTTAGGAATATAATTCATTATCAATACCACATGTCATGCCGATGACCTACAGATATACTATTCCTTTACGCCAAAGAATATTGATGAAGCAGTTTATAAAATTAATTTAGATTTGGAGGCGATTTATACCTGGTCTAAATCGAACTCACTAATTTTAAATCCCCTTAAATCAAAATTTATTCTTTTTGGGTCTAAAAGTAATATTATTAAAAGAAAACTTAAATTACATTTACTAAATGACCAAACATCCTCTAATTCATAAATAATTTATGTACAAACAAATTGTTTCAATAATTCCATCTTAGCGGCTTTTATATTGCCTCAATCAATGACATTCCGTGTCTCACTCTGCCTTGTTTACTTACGTCTATATATAATCATGCTTATCTTACTATGTTTATTGTATTTTATAGCGATAAGACCGCCTTATTGTACCTAGCTTTTTAACGATAAGACCGCCTTATTGTACCTAGCTTTTAAGACTTATTTCATACTAATTGTATCAAATTCTTTGTGGTGTACAATAAAGTATATAATAATAATAATATATGTAGTTTACAATGTTATATTTTACTTTGCATCCCACTTGTAAAGAAACGTAATTAATTGTTATCATTACTATTATTACGTTGTATTATTACTTTTTTTTTCTTCTCATCTAGTAAATAAAAATATTAATATTAGTAGTATTTTCGTCCGTGAAGTCAACTTTAGGCTCCATTTGAAAATCAGCGCTGTAATACAAATAGAACTGCAGCATTTTGCTGAAATGGAGTTCCTATTTGATGTCACAATTTTTCTGTTTATGTTTTGAATATGTATTTTTTGTTAAGTGATGTCAAATAAAGAGATTTTCTTTCTTTCTTTACATAGAAGTAATAAAATGATTGACATCCACACAGAATTAAGTGTAGAATATATTCAAACATTTTGTAAAAGTCACCTTTTTTATGTGATAAGTTGCCAAACGAGCAGACGGTTCACCTGATGGTAAGTGAATACCGCCGCCCATGGACATCTGCTACACCCGAGGGTTACAGATGCTTTGACAACCTTTTGAAAACTGGGCTCCGGCTACCTCACTCACCAGACGAAACGGGAAAGTATTTGGCATACTTCAACTCTACGCTGGTCTTCTGTGAGGTCGTGGTACTTACCCGGACGGGCCTGCCCATTCGTGCAACAGCCGAGGCTGCTGCGTGGCCCTACCACCTTAATGGAAAGGGCCTATTATAATGTTGAGGATATGATCTGATGATATGCTTAGATCTTTAAAACTACATATCGGATCTTGATGCGGTTTTTTACTAGATAGAGTGATGCAAGAGGTAGGTTCATATGTATAATACATTGCACCCGTGCGAAGCCGGAGAGAGTCGCTAGTTATTATATAATTGATAACACACCCTGGAAAAGAATTGATCGCTTCAGGCTCTTTCAAGTGGACTTCAATACATTGGTAAATATGTTTCTATCAAACAATGATTAAAAAATGAATTTCTTTTCCCAGTTCTTCTCAGGTCAGTGGTTTTTTTGCCGAACCAATGGTAGCGTTTTGACAATCAATAAGTAAGTGCTGCTTTATTGAATAAAGATATTCGAATTTAAATTAAAATTTTAATACTCTACTTGTGATCGTAGGGGTAGGGCGATTCTTCAGGAACGACGTGACAGATCAAAAGTTAAAAATAGAATTCATTTCCGAATTTGTGGCCTTTTTTCCGAATTTTAGCGCGGCATGTGTACGACCGCGCGTATATGCATTGGGTCTTACCCTAACTCAAGGGCCAGGAAATAAAATGAGCTCTTTACTTGCTATGATGTTATGCTTTCTGTCTCAGGATATGTAAAGCTCGTATAAAAGCGAGTTTGATACACTTTATACTAGGAGTTACACTTGTGGCTATGTGTGCATTAATGAAGAGGGGATTTTCGGCTCTACCTTTCTTGCATCCGGCGGTACAAGAGAGTTTCATATTGTAAATGCTAGACAGACACTTTGGCCTATGGGTGAAGAAATCGTCTCATACGGAATTAAATTCATACATCGTGATGTATGTACATATTATTGCCTGTCAAAGTTGATTTAGTTATCCCTTGAAATATGAGTAGCATTTGACATTTCTGTGAAATCTGTATAAAGAATTAAAGGCGTCGGAATTTAAAAGCTTGTACGATTATGTACATGTATTAAAATCTGTAGTCAAGAGTAGTCTTTATCTTTACTTCTTTACTAATATTATAAAGGTATTGTATGTATGGATGGATGTTTATTTACACTTTCACGCAAGTACTACTAAATTGATTTTATTGAAACTTTACAATAATATACCTTTTACATCAGATTAATACATAGGCTTTAATTTGTATACATATTTTATGTATTTCTGTCTTTCTGTCTGAATAACATTCACACCTTCAGCCTATTCTACGCAGACGTAGTCGCAGCAGCAGCTAGTTATTATAATAAAGTTTGCTAAACTGAATAAAATACGGCATCCACTTCCTGATGACATAACATTGATGATGAGTCAAGCAAGAGCTAATGACAGACCTTGATGTTATCTTGCCAACTTACTTTAAATATTCAAATTCTAATCATTATTATGGATCTGTAACTCATTTACTTGTATTAGAATGACATAGTGATATATTTTGAGTTCCAAAAGATCTATATGATACTTTTTAAGAGATGAGCATGGTTTATATATCTTGATAATGTATTGCTTTTATACGACATAAATAACAATACATCACCAAGATTCAAGATGTGAAAATCAAGAGGGTGAGGTCTTGCTTTAGGTCCGAAAAAAAATGTAGCGTTGCTGAATGGAACATTCTGCTTCTAACTAAGATTATAGGACATTTATATTGCGTCAGGCTTAAAAGAAATAAGTTACATTATAGTGGAATATGCTTCAAATATTGTCAGACAGGGAATGAAGTCATGATTTATTTTTAATGAAAAAAATAAAAGAACGTGTCTTAGAAAAGTCTATATATTTCATTAAAAATCTAGCATTATAAAAAGTTTACGGAAACTCAAGCACTATAATCATATATTATAATAGTTTTTCGACCGCGGCTGCGCTCGCGTTGAAACCTTTGAATAAATGTCTTTCAACCCTTTACAACACTTTTTTACAATTAAAAAAAAGCCTGTCTTTTCTCAGGTTCTAGAGTATCTGAGTACCAAATTTCATTTAAATCGGTTCAGTAGTTTTGGACTGAAAGCGAAACAGACAAACAGACAGAGTTACTTTTGCATTTATAATATTAGTATGGATTTATGGATCTGGCTGAAGAGAAAACATAAATCAAACATTGAATATCATGCGACACTCTTTACCCTGTTCGTTAACGTGTATAAGAAAACCAAACACACAGTCCCGTATCCATACTAATATTATAAATCCCTTATACTATGAGAGCACTATAAATTATATAAAACATATTATAAGAAAGATAAAACACTGATGAGATAAGGATATAAATATTCGAATTTATCGCTGAAAAATTGCGAATATAGGTAGGTGCAATTAAAATTAAAATGGTAGTGGTATTACTAACGTATGAACAATGCTTTAATTCCATGAACTTTGTTAAAATTGTCTGGGACATAATCGTGATAGGTTATTCTTCTTTTTTTTTAAAACATTTTTTATTTTAATCTATTTTCACGAGCTCACTTTTTAACAGCACTAACTCAATCAATGCTAAAAGCAAATATAATCACATATGGTAAATGCATGTTATGCAGCTTATTAAAAAAAATTCATAACCCTGAATCCACCCATTTTGACACCTTTACATAGTAATTATGACCTTTTGAAGTATATGTCCACGCACTTCCAATACGTTTTAAATAAGCGTGTAAAAATACTAGATACAATACTTAGCGACATAATATTTAAAATCTATTTTTAAAATAGATTCTAAATATTATGTCTCTTTTTGTATTTTTTGCCCAGGAATGATCTAAAAAGAAAACAAAAGTCGTATTATAAAAGTCGCTGGGTTTTAAATTCAGAGTGCAAACAGTGAGAGACGTTCAAAGGGATAGAAGGGTTTAAAGATAGTTGTATCACTAAATTACAAGGAAAATAGGTTTCAGTTAGATGTCTTTAATAAGATCTTTTAATATTTTTACCTATATTTATTATATGTGTTTTGATAAACATTTTTTTGGTATAGTTTCTTTGTCGTTTTTAAAAGAATTAATAAATATGTTTTAATTTGTAGTGTACATCACAACTTGGTTCATGACTAGCTTTCGTCAGACACTTTGTATATTATTTCCTTTAAAGTATTTTTGTTAATGCGGTGACGTACTTTAACATATTTTTCTATGATGTGAAAATCCTAAAAGACAAGCTCTATGAATTTTTTTTATTAGAGAACTCTTGGTATTGTTGGTTGGAAGTTGGTTAACAGAGCGTTCCATTATTTCCTTTGTTTTGTTTTTTTGTTACAGGTTAACTATAGGATGTCGTTATCCTAACACTTTAAAATAGTTGTTTGTAGTTAGTTTAAGAAACAATTTTTAATCATATATCTTTTATACAGCGTGTAGTTACATACATGTAGTTACATCGCGACAATAAATGAACACGCGTCTAACGCTACTTGCCAATAATCATAAAAAATATTAACGTTAAACAAAATCCATAATTAAAAAAAAATATTTTTCAAACAAACTAATTAAGTAAAAAAGAAACAAAATTTGTAACATCCTATACAACTCGCGCCACAGCGTCGCATTACAAGCCTCTCCTTCTAACAGTATGTTTTGTCTCTTTTAAATTCATTCAACCCATTCATATGCTATGTGACCTTTACAAATGAACTTTACGTTACAGTTTTATACGTAAGAGTGATCTAAAATTCTTTGTTTTGGAAAATTTAATAACTCTGTAAATATTGATGTTTAAAGAATGTACATGTTTAATACACTTTTAAAAATTATCCCCTATATGTGTGTTCATTTATTGTCGCTTTTGTAAAGACACGATGTATAGAGTAACTTAAATTATCTTTATTCTAGTTCCTTAGGATGAACAGATCTTATGAATATTTCCTCGAGCTAATTCTGGGCAATTATATGAGATTATAATGTATGAGAGTATAACGTAAGTTTCTACTACACTAGTTAAGTATTCGGCGATCGGTATTCCAATAAAAAAGATTTATTTAATTCATTACAAGGTGTTTACTGTATGACAATTTGGAATGGACTGATTTACAATTACAAAAACTTATGAACTAAAACTAATTGTGTCAGCATTCCGTCGGTGCGCCTTCGCCGTGCTGAGACTGCAGTACTGGCGGTTATGACGTGCTAACTCCTCCCTCCTTAAGATAGAAGCGAGAGTTGGAGCTTCTAGCAGCGTCCTCGCTGCTGCAGCTATCCTGTGGTAGTCTAGTGGTTTTCCACTTGTACAGCTTCCAGATGGCCGCTACACTCAGCAGCACGTATAATATTAAAGTTGTCCAGCTGGGGGTTGCCACCAGGATTGTCCAGTTGGCTTCATCTTGTGGGATTATGTCATCTATCTTGTTGATGCGCTTGTGGATGCTGTCTTATGAGATATCCTCTCGATGTAATTCAAACTTGATGTGTTCTTCCTTGATTTGCTGTGCCTCAGGATGATTATCAGGAGGGATGATTTCGTCGTTAAAAACTGTTCTCAGGTGGGTCTGTAGTGTGCTATTCAGCACATGCATCCGACAATTCAACAAGACTGTTTGAGTAATAATATGCAATTATTGTTACTAATGGGATCAAGGGTCACTTTTGCGGTTGCGTTGAGCACGATGGCTCCAGCGACGAGGATCCTGGAACAAGATGAGGCCTACGTAGTAACTTGAAGTGAACTCTTATAGACTTTGAGTTTGGGTAACTACCTATGATCTCTGCGATACTATTGGGGTGTAGATGGATTACCTTATAGGGTCCTTTGCAGACAGGCTTTGTCTTGTCTTCGCTGTCTTTGCTACCTGCTTATAAACTATTTCACCTACCTTAAACGATACTTCTTCGGCATCTCGGTTTCGTCTCGCGATAACCTGTTCTTTATTACCGGACATGTAAGCTGCAACACACTCCTGTATCGCTTCTGCGTTTGTTCTGTGTTTGAGTACATAATCCTGGTAGATTTCCTTGGGGTAAAACATTTCTAATGGATTTCGAGATGCTGTGTGACCAAATATCAATTCAAGTGGTGTAACCTGTTGCGGAATGTATCGCGTTATTATATCCTATAATCGCGTATTTCATAATAGATTGAATGGGATCTACTTTGTTAGTCATTCTTTGTATGCGGATAATTTCGCCTAATATAGAATGTAGACGTTCTACTGGAGAATTAGAGTTTGGGTTGTACGGGGTGGTGAAATGTGTGTTAATGTCATGTAACGCGCAAATCTCTTTAATAACATCGTTATCGAATTTACTATCTGAGTCGGTTGTAATTTTATGGGGTAGGCCTAGTACAGATATGACTTGTAGAAGTGCTTCGGCTACATGCACACTACTACATGCATTTAATAGTACCGCCTGAGCATATTTTGAGAAATTATCAATAGAAATGTTCCACCGCCTGTCGAATACAAGTCCATAAATAGATGTTCCATAGGTTTTCAGGGTGTTTCTGTGAGGGCTAATGGAGGTCTTAGTGGGTTCCGTTCGTACTTTGATTTTAGGCATATATCACATTGGTTTATGTATCTCTGGATGGTTAATAGCATATGCGGCCAATGGTAGTTCCGATGAACTTGTTTATAAGTTTCCTGAATACCACGGTGAACTGTTTTGCCTTCGTGATATTGTTTAATTAGCTCTAACTGCTCGGCTTTACTCTCTACTAGCGTTACACGTGACGTACATTTGATTCGTTTGGGGCCTCTATTATTAAATACGGTAGTATAAACTCTCGAAAAAGCTAAGTATAAATTTTCATCATAGAAATAGCAATGAAACGTACGGTCTGCTATGGTATGTTCCTTGAGGAATTTAATAATTTCTTGTTCCGTATTGTTGATAGGGATGAATACGTCTTTAATTACAGTTCGCGAATTTGTAGAGCTGTCGTCTACTATGTACGTAGAACCTGGTGTTGATCGTACGTGAAATTGCTTGAGTTGTCGATCGATCGCGTCTGTTATGATAGGGATTCCGTTGTTTTCGTTATCGGGCTGTGTGTGATTTGTAGAAATTAAGTTCTCTTGGTTAATTGTGACAACGCTCATACTGTCTGATTCAGTGTCTACTCGGGATCTTATTATATTGCTATTGATGGGATCCGTTAAACTCATCATTTCACTACCAGTTACGGGTTCGTTAACACTCATTGGTTCGTCAAAAGATACTGGTCCGAGAACTTCTGCGGGATCAAAATCATTTGCCGCTTCTAATCACTGTTTCTACGTTCGTTGGCGAGGATAAAGTTTATTATGTCATCATGATCAACATCATTGTTCTCTATGTTAACGGCCAAAGAGTCTACACTGTTATAAAAAATTTTCTTCGACTATGCGATCATTCAAACGCCTATAATCGATAACAAGTCTCCATTTGACTTTTCCGGACGCGTGGCTTTTTTGGGACAATGTGGACTGGACACGACCACGGAGAGATACTTTCCCTAATTATTCCCTGTTTTAGTAAATTATTGACCTGACTTTGTCGCCTGTCTATAACTTCGGACGAAAATAGGTGTGTCATCTGTCAGTCTGAGTTCGTGTTTAACTGCGTGTGTGAATGTTAACGGTATATTTTCCGAGAAAAATATATTCCTATACCGGTAGCATAATCTGTTTATTTCACGTTTTTCCTCTTCAATCATATCTTCCGTACGAATTTTTTTAAATTTTCACATAATTCACGGTCATCGTCAGTCTGTCCTTGTATATAATTTAGTTCACAACTACTGTTTTTATTTAAATTTTCTAAATAAGTTTCTAATCTGATATATGTTTATAATATGTTTATAATATGGCTTTGTTTGGGATATATTTTTTTTTCGGTGTTTAAATTAATAACTGATGTTCTAAATGTCCCGTTCTTAACGTTAACTGTCGCCGCGGGTGATTTTAAACCGTCAGACCAATAGAAATCGTCATATAATTACTGTCCGTCCATGTAGTCTGTCCGTCTTGAATGTCATTAACTTTTCGCATCTAGGTTCTACTTTAAGCTTTTGGTAAAATATATCGGTATGTCCGCTGTCGAGGTGTGTCACGAGTTATTATTTAAATCAATGTTACTTTTTAATTTTCGCAACAAGTCAAATCCGATTAGACCTTTGTATTTTGGATCGAAATCAAAAATTTAAAATTTATGCGTAATATTACTACTAAACGCGGGTGGTAATGGCAAATAGACCACATGATTATGAAGCGAAACGCTATGGGCCGTAGATATTTCAAAGGGTTCGTAATCGGCACACTGTTCAAAGATAGTACCGCGAATAACATCGGGTGAAATAGTAGAGCGACTTGCTCCTGTATCGATTAAAAATTTACCTTGAAATTCGGGTAGCTCGATGTAGGGGAGGTGGTCTTTATCTTGGAAGTTGATCTGTACTAATTCTGGTCGTCCTGAATCTCCTCCAAACGAAAATCCTGGTTGGGGCCTAACTCGTTACAGTCTACGTCAGTATCAATGCCATCGCTGTCGACCGGTTGAATACTGTTTTGGTACTCACCTTCGTTGAAGTATGGTTGCATATGTTTATTCATGTGACTGGGAATGTAAAAGAGCTCCTTAGCGGTGAACTGCGGTCTCGGAGGCTTGTCTACAGACCTCATTGTGACGTCCGAAGACTTTTGGGGGTTAACCTGTTGTCTAGGATATTTCGCTGGTTCCTAAAATTACTGCTCCTGATGTTGCCTGAGCCACCTGTTTGAATATTACCTGGAGTTGGTCGTGTTTGCATTGGCTGCAACCAATGTTGTCGTTGTTCGGGGGCTGCACTACTATTGGGGATAAAAGGGGGTTGTGGCATATGAATCCCTAAATTGGTTGGTGTCATGTACGGGTTACTAAAATTGTGAAATGGGTAATTAAATTTCGAATTCGTTAACTACTTCGGCTTAGCTCGAGATGTTGAAGGCGTGTTAAAATTAGTGGCTCTATTATATGCAAGCCTAGCCTCTTCCTGACTAGCCGCTATTATAGCCAGTTCTAACGTATCAGGTTTAGCAATTCTTACTCCTAGTGAGACATGGAAGTCTAATTGATTAATATATTGTTCTATGACCATGTTCTCATTGTAGTTTTTGTTGGTATGACTGCCTATCGAGAGTAAGGTGTCTAGTAATTCTCTAAGCCGTTTTCCAAAGGTCTTGGCGTCCTCCTGTCTAGAACGGCGAATACGCGTGAGTTCTTGCATCACTTGAATCTAGTTTCGGGGTTCACGGAGTCGTCTTATAAGAGCGTCTTTAATGGTTTCCCACGTGTCTAGATATTGTTCATAAGCTAACGCATATATAGCGCTGCCGCTTAGCCTACTCTTAATGAGGCAAATTAAAGCCGGATGTGCGCGAGCATGTTCATCTGACAATAATTTTAATAAATTTTCAACTTCACGAATATAATAACTTAATAATTTAGGATTCCCGTCATATCGGGGCATTAAATCCGTCATCAACTTAAAATGCGAATCGCAATCTTTCAAAGAAATTATTTCTAATTTATGATTCCCGTTAATATAAGACAATAGCGATACGTATTAGCACAGTAAATTCCTGATTCTAAGGAGTTTAATGAACAATGGAATGACGCTCGCGTTCGTTCACAGTATCGAATGTCTCGTGCGATTGTAGCTAACCGACAAACGAACTAATGATAATTTTAAAACAATGCTATTAATTTTATTATGTATTTTAATTTGTTGTATTTATTTTAACTTCTTATTTAAATAATTTATTATTGATCTTATTATTATAAATATACGAATATAATGGGAAATGTCTATTGCGATTAAAGCCTATAGACATACACGCACAATAAAAAAAAAAATTACCTAAAATAAGACAGGAAATAGAGCAGGAACACTTGAATAACTAGAGTACTTACCCCAGGATGTTCTGCATCTCCTTGCCCGATCGCGCGATTGAGGTTCTTTAGGATCGCTAAGGTACGATTTGAGTACCGTGACACAATCGTAATAGAACATTTAATTCAATACGAGAGTGCTGCGATCCTACCGACTGCGCCAGTTTAGTATTCGGCGATCGGTATTCCAATAAAAAAGATTTATTTAATTAATTAAATCGCAAGGTGTTTACTGTATGACAATTTGTAATGGACTGATTTACAATTACAAAAACTTATGAATTAAAACTAATTGTGTCAGCATTCCGTCGGTGCGCCTTTTCCGTGCTGAGATTGCAGTACTGGCGGTTATGACGTGCTTAACTCACTACATTCATTATTATAAAAGATAAAGAATCCCCATGTCATTCTAGCATTGTAGACTTTTATACCTAACTAGCTATTCCGTGAGATTTTATCCGCGAGAAACGTTTCTGATTCGCCCCCGTAGGTATGAGTGTGATGTTAAATACTCTGTAAACCCTCTGAACAGTTGGGGTATCAAATGCAAAAATATTTTTTCACACGCACGCTTAAAAAACAATCTCGTCAGCTTTATTATATTAGTATAGATAAAACACTTTATAACAAAAGAAGACCAATTAACATTTGAATATGAATAAAAATAGCATTAAATAATTTGTTTTAAGCATCGGCATAAGTTTATATCACCTGTGAATTATGTGACTCTTGAAATCTTTGTAATATTAATATTGATAAAAATGCGCGAGTAATGTTGAATTCTGATAATTAAATAAAATAACTGATTTAAATAATGGAGCAAGATTTTATTAATTAAAAGACCATCTTGTTCAACACGATTTATGTGTCATGGAGTAGAAGAAAATAACCCAGTTTTACGCGATATTTGATTAAAATACTTAATACATTTATTATATATGTGTATTGTTTTAAATTTTATGAAATCTGCTCGATTTTAAAATCAAAATATGGCATTAAATTAAATATGAAAACAAATAAAATTTTATGAATGCCTTGTGTATTTTATTCAAAGTCAAAGTTAAAGTTAAAGTCAAATTTCAAAAGGTTGTCAACGCATCTGTAACCCTCGGGTGTGGCAGATGTCCATGGGCGGCGGTATTTACTTAACATCAGGTGAACCTTTGCTCGTTTAACAACTTTTCGCATAAAAAAAATTATACGGGGATTTATAGCGAATTTCTTGTACATTTAAAACTACTAATGTTAGTACGCCTTGAAATTTGTTGATTGCAAATTCAGACTCATGTCGCGATTTTTGCTTATTTCAGGCACTTTATTATACGTGGTTTATAAATAATACATATATAATAATTACTTTGATAACGCTAGGAAGCCTATATTAAAGGTAAATCTTTTGTAAATTTTAATTTATAATCAAGACGTCTAGTTAAATAATTTACAAAAATCTATCTTGACCACAAGTTTATCTTCGAGTTTCAATAAATATATTATAATAATGAAAAATTGATTTTCGATTAATATACATGAACATAAAATGTAAGTTCCTCAAGACAGAAGACTCGAGGATGCATACTAGATACCAATAAAATAAGTATTTCATTTGTTTTCTATTGAAAACTAACGCGCGTATTAGTATTTCACTTGCCTTTAGATTACGAACGGTACTGTTTTATCTGTAATTTATAACCAAATGATGACTGTGAAGGTACAATTGCAAGTACATTGCTACATTGCACTTAAGCGGAATAACGCATATCTGTACAATATATTTGTTGAACAAAAAAAAAAGATTAACAAAAAAAAAAGATTAACCCTAATTAGGAAATTTGGTATAAAATTAACTAATTTAAATATTAAATGCTCTAATTTAAATATTATATATAAGAATAGTCCACTGTAAATTTAACGATTGGCCTTACGGACAGACTACCTGATCTTCTTGATTATTAAACGTATCGTCATATGTATATGATTATTAGACATTTGGAATGATGGCCCAGATTGTCCGTGACATTATATTTTCTCAGGTCCTTTTCACACCTTCAGATGCAGCATTAAATAAGATAATGATCAAAGGTAAAGCCGCACCCGTACAACCTTAATTCTCAAATATTTTAAATGTCATCTTTTATCTTTGAGTCACACGAAGTTTAATGTAATGTGAAATTGTTTTTAGACACTTCCTTATTGGCAACCTCGACACGTTTTTAGGGGACATAAATTGTATTTTTTTTCCATCTATTTAAAATGGCGTGCATTCGATTATGCAGACTCTCCAGTTTTCTTATTAAATTTCAAATATTTTAAGTAGTTTACTTTGTATTATGGCAAAAATTTAGTTCGAGGTTTATAATGCTAATGCTTAAGCCAAGAGGAACCCTCACTGGGCCAACTGAAGTATAATGCCGGTCCGAAAAGGCCGCTCATTGAGCCCACTTTGTATGCTTTCGAAGAGGGTACGGTAGACATGTTTAGGGTAGCAGTGGTCAAGCCTCTCTTCCTGTCCCTTGCAACAGTGGTGGAGTCTCGGGGTAAGAGGAGTGTGGATATTACGCTTGCCAACTGTTCCTACCCTCCCTGACTAGGCGAAACGTAGTGAGTGGCGGAACCACAGACTCGATCCGTCATTGTGGACTGTAAGGCTTGTTATCAAGCTGCTTGGCTCAGGGGTCGGTTAGCCGTATAAAAGACTAGCTGCTGCCCGCGACTACGTCTGCGTAGAATAGGCTGAAGCCGTAACATTCAGACAGAAAGACAGATATACATAAAATATGTAAATTTTTTTATAGTGCTAATCTCTGCACTTAAGATTGAACATTAAAACACATAGAAAAAGTACGAAAAGATTGTCGCCGCTGTGGGAATCAAACCCACGTGTTCGGCATTCGCGGCCTGACGCTCTAGCCACTGAGCTAAACGGCTGATAGCCACAGCTACGAAAATCTTAACGCCTTCTTTCTACATTGTTATTTAGCATTTGAAGCAATGCTTGGCGCATCTATTGTTATATCCTTTCCAGCGTACAAACAATTTCGAATATCGTTTTACAACGATAATTCGCACGAGAGATGTCGCCATTGCTTTTTATAAATTTTAAAGTTTTTTTTATAGTGCTAATCTCTGCACTTAAGATTGAACATTAAAACAGGTAGAAAAAGTACGAAAAGATTGTCGCCGCTGTGGGAATCGAACCCACGTCTTCGGCATTCGCGGTCTGACGCTCTAGCCACTGAGCTAAACGGCTGATAGCCACAGCTACGAAAATCTTAACGCCTTCTTTCTACATTGTTATTTAGCATTTGAAGCAATGCTTGGCGCATCTATTTTTATATCCTTTCCAGCATACAAACAAATTCGAATACAAAAATATTGTCACCGCTCTGGGAATCGAACCCACGTTTTCGGCATTCGCGGCCTGACGCTCTAGCCACTGAGCTAAACGGCTGATAGCCACAGCCACGAATTGTTATTTAGCATTTGAAGCAATGCTTCAAATGCTAAATAACAATTCGTGGTAACAATTCGGTGTATAGTTTAATATTGTTGTTCATTTGTTGAAATATGGTCGACTGTCAGTTTTAGATATATATAGATGTTGTCTTATTCTTTTGAAAAATCAAATAATGGATGATGGTATAGTTACTCTTTAGTAGGACTACAAAAAAGTCAGTGTTAGCATAGATATGTATATATTATATGGGTAGCAACCATTTTAATGTTTAAAATGATTATAGAGATTATTTTCGAGTTTGGAAAGCTATTTAGACGAATACGATTTTTGTCCTTATTAAATTAAATACATTAGTTACCTTAAGCTTTTTATTTTCATAATAATTGCCTTTGTACCATAAAACTTAAATGAATGTCTAGTTAACTACGGTAAAGTCAAAACTATCGTCAGTATACCGAGTACTGCGTCAGATGAAGCTTTAATAATCTCGGGACTGAAAGTACAAACTCAGTTAATACAAGATATACGAGTACCCGGGCCGCGGAAGCGCGGGGGTGGCATACATAAGACAATACTTACTGGAGAAGATATATCTCTAAAGGCAATATTGTCTCATGAAAAAAATTCTTTAAATACTATGTATAAAGACATTCTGTAATTAGTCTAGTATAAATAATTTTACTAATTACGACATCATTGTCCACATTGCACCTACCCTCTGGTATGAAGAGAAAAATTGACAAATTTTATAAAAAAAATCTAAATATTAGCTATTCAGTAAAAGTTTCTTAAATAGTTCCCCTATTTAAGAAAAATATGAATTCTTCTGAAAGCACTATGAAACATTTAACATTTTTCTTTGGAAAACTTCAAAATTATAGGTATACTAGCTGTTAACCGCGGCTTCGCCCGCCACCTATATTTTGGACAATTCACATAATATCTTTATAAGTTATAGCTTATGTGTTATTCTGATGTATAAGCTATATTATTGTAAAGTTTCTTAAAATCTATGCAGTAGTTTTTGCGTGAAAAGGTAACAAACATCCATCCATACATACAAACTTTCGCGTTTATAATACTAGCTGTTATCCGCGGCTTCACCCGCGCGTCAAAGGGAATTAACAATGAGCTTTTTTTTATACACTTAGTTGACACTTACCATTACCTATAGTTTGTACAATTCAAACAATCTCTTTTATATTATAGTCTATGTCTTATTCTGATGTATAAGCTATATTATTGTAAAGTTTCATTAAAATACATTCAGTAGTATTGGCATAAAAGAGTAACAAACATCCATCCATACATACAATTTTTCGCCTTTATAATATTAGTAAGGATGTGTCCATAAAAATATACATATTAACCGGTGTGTAGGTGTTTGTACTTATTTTGAACGTGCTTTTTATTTTAATATTATATTTACTTTTTATTGCAAAACATGTTGTTCTTTTTACATAGAGATACAAAACCCTATGTTAAATATTAATAATTAAGAATTGTTATAATCTTTTTTGTTATTCATAAAAACCGTTTTATTTTACGTACCTACTTGTTATGTATACTTTTTTTTCCATGTTTAATTTTAGAACTAAATATAAAACCAAGTAAAAACCTATTTTTAATTCAATTAACAGTATTATGTAACATCCATCTATAACAGGTTTATTGTGACCGCTACGAAATAATAAAAAAGATCATAAATTTAAATAGTTCATTTTTTATACCACAAATGGAAATTAGAGAATAAATATAAATATTTAAAAAAATCCTGTTACTGTGTTTTGTATCTATGTATTGTTCATATCACACGAAGTTTGTATAGATGTGTGAAGATAAAGCTAGCTGATGTGCATCTTAAGAATCGGTTTCAGTGTGACGTATCAATTGATGAGGTTCTCAAACTGTAGCAAAAATAAAATCGTGGAAGTAATAACTAAAATAAAGGTATTTGTAAATGAACATTAAGTCATTATTTTATAAATATAAATCATAATATATCCCATAAGCGTATAAAAATATTCTCTATCACGTATGGTACGTGCAATGGAAAGATAAATTTACAAAAAAAAAAGTTTAATATCACACAACAAATTATCGAAAGAAATTCTTTCAGTACATTTTTTCATTTTGCTTTAAGAAAGGCAGACTGGACGACTTGGATAACAACACGATTTTAAACTGTGAGAACAAACTGTTTGTTGTACGTTATTTGTAAGGTGTTGTATGCTGTAAAGGATACACAATAGATGCCAAGCTTTGCTAAAAATGCACTAGAACGAACGTAGATAGATATCAAAATTTTCACGCCGTGAGGTCATCGGCCGCTTAGCTTAGTTGGTAAAGCGTCTGGGCTCAAAACCAGAAGATGCAGGTTCGAATTCAGGAGCGTTAATTTCTGAGGCTAAAATTGAATGGAATGTGTGTGTAATTCACACGCTTACTTGCGAGACTTATCGTTCCTCTACGAATTTTTCTTGTTTTGTATAAGCGGTGTCAAAGAGAATAATGAACCCAATTTCTATGGGCCTAAAATTTTTTGGGCCTATGTGCTAATAAGCGTTGTTCCTTGCTGTTTTATAAAGTAGATAAAATAATGGAGTGTTATCTAAATCAAAATGATTTGTTGCTGATGCAAGAGACCAGTCCTGTTGAGTTTCACTACCTTATACTACGATCTTAATATAAAATACACTGCTAACCTAAAGTTCTAACATACTAATTACTGTTTTCATAGTCACTTTTCTGTTATAGTCACCTCAGCGGTGTCTCCGGTAGGTATCTCTTAACTTGTTCCATATTTCCCTATGCTTTCCTCGACAAACAATTTTGATAGTACATCTCTTTATCTTCTTTATGGTCTATCTTTTTTTAGTTTTCCATCTAAAAGGTATTTCTTCTGATGTCCGTTTTGTTCATCGAGATCTTTCGGAAGCAAGCACCTCTTAGTAGTATTCCATTCTCTCAGGATGGAAATTTTCACTTGAAAACTTGTTAATTGACTTTAAATTGGTCGGCCAAAATTTAAAAGACCAAGTCTTGGCTCCGTAAGTGCCTTCATGATATAACAGTATATTAGGTTAAAACTGTTTGGTCTTGTTTGGCGATGACAGCAGTCTTGACAAAGATTTTGTTTTACATGGAGAAAATAAGTATGCCTGCCCTTGAGGTAGGCAGATAGTTCCTACGAAAATTCTGAGTATAAATCGCAATTCCAAAAATTTGTACTCCAACTTAAAACTAGGTTGAAATGTTTTCAAATCTTCAAACATTTTGATTTATAAGATACTCTTTTTTAAGTTAATAAGGTCTTTATCATACTTATGTATATAAACTGTGACTTTCACAAAACCTCATAGATTAAACAGAGTAGGCCAGAGGTACTGTCTTTTCGCAGAGGTCGCTTGGGCTCAGGTGTGATCCAATTTGAATGAATGCCTGAGGCCTCAAATGTAAGAGAGTCTATGCTTTTGTGATACTACTATTATGTAAGACATTTTATGGTTAATACATCGCGACAATTGCAAACGCGCATCATTTTCGTGGAAATTTTCCACCGACCAGATTCTTGAAGTTGTGGAAGGGTTAAGTAGGTTTGGTCCTCCACGGTGAAGTCAAAAGGAAACTACACTGGGCTGGCCTATGGTGTAAGGCCGTTCCGGGAAAGCCGGTCTGAGTGGGCTCTTTAAGCCTATGGCGGATGCTTGCTAGGGGGGTGCGGGGACAGATTGTGGTTGGTAGATGTAGAGTCCTCTGCAACCAAGGTGGAGATGCGTGAGAAGAGGAAAGTTGGTATTGTGTATTATGTATCCACCTCAATTCGTTGCGGCTAAGCCATTAATTCAGCAGTAATGGGACCGCGGGGTAGGGCGAGGGTCGGTGTTGTGCATGCTCTTTCCCTACCCACTGCGTCTGAAACGTGGTGGACCAGGTACTCCGCTGGGAACGGAAGTCGATTTAAAGTTCGACTCGAGGGGGCTGTACAGCTAGCTTTTGTTATCTCATTTGACCTCATCATAGTATTAAACAAATCGAAACCAGTGTACTTAGAGATTCAGTGATATTTAAACGATACTCCTTTCTTATAATTTTGTGCGGTAAGTCCTAAAATATATTTATATATAAAAAAAGGAATGTCAATTTATGAATAAATAAATATAAGAAGTAGTTAATTTGTAATATTCATATCAGATTTTCTTTATATGATACGATTTTTAAAGTAAAATTGTTCAAAAATGACTATTTAATAAATGCATATAACATTTCACGTTGGTGTTCTTAGTAAGAAGATTGGGAATCTCTGCCGTTGAAGTCTTGTTTGTTTACATATTACAAATGAGATGAACTGGACATGAGATACTACACTTAGAAGTAGGTGAAAAAAGGTATATATAGACTTGGATCCTTTAGACAGCACATTCAAGTAGTTGTGGTAGCTCGCTAAGCAGGATCAGAATGCGGGGCATTTTGGTTCGTATATCGATCGAATAGTAAACATTAGATAAAGTGATCTAAATAGTATGCAAATGATTCGAGAAGCCGTTAAAGCTTAATTCAATGGTCCATTATGTTAATTTATTACACCTTCTCAATATTTTTATTGCAACCTTATTTGGTCCAAAACGTTTTGAGATTATATATTATGTTAAATTTAAAATGTGTCTTTTCTCATTCAAGGTACTATGTCTGACTGTAACAGTCGCGTTTGCCGCGGAGTCTGGAAGGTAATTTTTAATAATAACTTGCATAATTAGATTTGTTGTGATATTAGTTCTGATAAAATACGTAATTACATTGATTTCTTTTACAGCCCTTCGCCCTTCCAGTTTTTAACGACAACGCCCCGTTATAATCCCACTCATTCAGTATTATAACTTTGCAAGATTTGCAACAACTCCTGCTGATAGTGCTGGTCGGTATAATCCTTCTCGTTACGATCCTGGTCGTTATAACGCTGGCCGTTACGACCCAGGGCGTTACGACCCAGGTAAATATGATCCCGGTCGTTATGATCCCAGCAGATATGACAAGTCTGGAAAGTGGACTCCTGATAATTCTGGAGCGTATAAGTAAGTTTAATAAACAATAGTTTTTACCGTCATTTTTTGACATTAGTTAGTTTTTACAAAATAATTACTTTTCTTGTAAGATTGTTTGTGAAGAAATTTAATTTTTGTCGTTAAATTTTATGCCCTAATTATCATCATCAACTTAGTTAGAGACCAAATCAACCTCCGTCGCTGCAAATCGGTAATACATAAGACACCTTTAACTCGATTTTCAGCTTTTATTCATAGTTATATAACATCATGTTAATCCTTTAATTTTTAATTCTTTTGTTATATTAGATTCTCGATGATATTAACGCTTTAATAATCCAATGTGAGTTAACATAAGCTGTATAATTTAGCGGAGACCGTGGAGACCGCGGTGGTGCTGGTGGTTTCTACACTGGTTCTAGCAGTGCCGGTGGGCCAGGAGGTGGTTATGTTTACGATGGAGAAGATGGTGGAAAATACAAACCCGATAATAATGGTTTTCCCACGTAAGTTTTCTAATTATTCCGATGAACTATTTGAGCATGAATATTAATCATTACACTGAAATTCTGAGTCAAGGGCTTGAAAAATCATTACAAAGTTATTTGAAAAGTTTTCAAATCTTGTAATATTTTTAACTAATTAATATTTATTTTTCAGTGGTGGCGCTTATCAGGGCGGTCCGAACGCTGGATCTGGTAATACGGCGTCTGCTTTCGCATCCACAACTCCCGAATACACTGCCACGCCCACGGAACCTGCACCAACTACTGCTGCCCCTACCCCGTCACCAACGCCTCGCCCAACCCCGACATTGCCACCAGTGTACAAGCCTGCACCCACGCCAGCCCCCACAAAGCCACCGTTGGTTGCGTTCGTAAGCAATGTGAATGACGGAAAATACAAATACAGACAGGGGATCATCCGTTTGGAGCACGACTACCGGCCTCCAGGCGGTTACCGTTACCTTCTCGAAACAGACAACAAGATCCTCGCTGAGCAAGTTGGCAAGGCCGAGAAGATAGATAACGAAAACTATGGTATCAGGTCTAAAGGATTCTTTGAATACGTCGCCCCTGATGGTGTCACTTACAGAGTTGATTATACCGCAGATGAGCGCGGCTTTATTCCAGTCGGAACCCATTTACCGTAGATTTTCTAGTCCATTACATGATATTATTTTTAAGTTTATTTTAATACTGTTCTATTATTATTGAAAGCTTGTTGCACAAATCCTATGTCTCCAATTTAGCTTTGTTTATTTGCGAAATAATATGTAAATATATACGTAAAAACATTTTTGTCTTGTTTAATATCTATAGTAAAAACCTTGTAAAATGCGCCTATTTTTCGGAAAGCTTTAAATATGTATAAACAAAGGCATTTGTTAATTACGTTTCAAGTAATTAATTTTTATGTAAATGCCGATACTCGTGCCTGATATATATATTTTTTTGGAATGCGTGTAAAATGTAAATCTACTTCCGTAAAAAAAGCATTAAATAAGCATAAAATTCAAGAAAATAGACGACACCTACGCAAGATAACAGATTCCATCGAGTGGTCTTTTACTGTTATTGGACAAGTAGCTACTTTGTATTCGCCATATCATTGTCAAAATAAATAGACGTTTCTTCAAATTGAGCGATAAAAGTAATTCGCGTAGGTACATGACGAATAATAATAGAATAACTGTTCACACTAAGTGTTTGATGCAGGTTTCTTACGTCGATTTCAAAGCACTGATCTCTATTTATAATGTGACGTAATATGTGAAGTTAATGCATGTAAACAAACTACTAACCACTTGCCTTTATTGAGGATCATCATTAAAAACAGAAATTATTGCAATTAATGCTGTGGGGACAGTTAATATAGGCGTAAATTAATAAAGTTATGGCGCAAAGATTGAGAATCTCTGTTATTGAATAACTAATCATAATTTGTTTACTCATTATAAATGAGAAGAACTGGACGCTAGTATAAATTTATGAAATTGGGTGAAAAAAAAAAACATATAAAAGGCTTCCGCCTTTGGAATAGCACATTCATCTACCAGCTTCCTATTAGATATTAGGAAAATGAGGGGGATCTTGGTACGTAATACTTTTTCAATTTTAATTTGGCGATTTGTCAAGTATTACAGTATATTTTTCTTCGTACTCTGTACGACACATAATACGTAGTAGAATTTTTTACTTGAAATAGTTGCGAGTCGATTTCATTTTCAATATTACATGTTTTTTAAGTTTTAAAGAAATAATTATAATTGCATTTATTAAAAATGTATTAAAAATTGATCCCAAAATTTATAAGATGAATCTATTTAATATTTTATTACGACGTTTGTAACTTATTAAACGAAACTTTCTGAATAACAAGCAATTGTGTTTTTAAAGGCACTCTGTTTAACTGTAACGGCTGTCTCGGCGGCTGAAATTGGAAGGTAATTATTGTGATTTTTATGTTTTGTTAATCATATATGGTATCTAATTATGGAAACAATGTTTCGTTAAATATTACGAAAGCAAACAATAATGTATCATTAACTTAACTAAAGTTTACAAAGAATCATTTTCAAAAAAAAACTTTTTGTAATTCAATGTCATATTGGCTAAAGTAGTTAACACTTGTTAATACTATACTGTAATAGATAATACAATAATATACTCTGAAATAGTTTATTATTTGATATAAAAGATCCCTTATAAGTTTTGCTATCGACCGATGGATAATTGATTAAAATATTTTAATTTTATATAACATTAATAGATTTCAAAAGATCAATGTTATAAATATATTGTTATATTGCATTAATACAGTTTAATTACTTGTTTTTGGCAAATACTTTTATAGGTTTATTTATACAATACTTTTATAGGTTAAATTATAAAACGCTCTTTTTTAGGTTCAACCCTTTCCAATTTACTACAACAACACCTCGGTATCTAGCAACTAGATATGACACCGCTGGGCGTTACAATCCTGGCCGTTATGATCCGGGCAAATATGATCCCGGAAAATACGATCCCGGTAAATATCAGGCCGGTCGTTACAGTTCAGGGCGGTATGATAGCACAGGACGCTACATTCCCGACAACTCTGGAGCTTACAAGTAAGTTATCACAGATTTGACAGGACTTTACTTTTTTTAGAGGTAGATGAGGCATCATTTATATTTGAGGTGATATTTGTATTTGACGTGAACCGCCAATAAATCGCTATTTTTCATCTCAAAAAACTTTGTGTTCGAAACAATTCGATTATGTTACATTACTGGTGCCATTACCATTACCATTTACTTCAATTAAAATGAGTAAATATGTTTTAGTAAGTATATTTTCCACCCAATCTACTCAAAAAAAAAAAAAAAAAAAAAAAACAATCCAGGAATGCTACTGTTTTATACATACGTTGATGATGACACTTCTTGTAGTACTTAGATTAGGATCCCAGAGCGATTAGACACGACTTATTCTAAATATGGAAGCTAACGTCCTAAGTAATTTTTCATGTACTTGGAATGCCTCGCATTCACAGAGTTGAGTTTGTGACAACTGTACAGGTGAGTAAAAACAGAAGCTTTAAATCAACCAGCCAAATTGTAGACCAAACAATACAAACCCCTGAAATGAACAATTATACTCAGCTGTTATTATCACTATAAAAAAGTTAAATATGTAGGTAATTGTATACAATAAAACTTTATTTCGAAATAATCTTAGGAAAAAAGTTAGTAAAATTATATGTCTTTCTCCTAATCATCGTTGTTATCATCATAAAAATCATTCTAAGCTTCGGTGTCAGCTAATTTTGATACTGTAGGTTCAAGTCATAGTTATCAGCATCATTGTCATTATCTGCCCAACGGCGTTTCCTTATTCGCGAAATATATGCTTAAGTATATAATAAATACATTTATATTTTATTACAGTTTCTTAACCAGTGTTCATAAACCCTCTCACCTAATCTGTTGTTTGCCTTCCTTGTTGGCTTTCGTTATTTAATGTGGTATTTAGTATTTTCGGTTTTTAGGGTTCCGTACCCAAAAGGTAAAACGAGACCCTATTACTAAGACTTCGTTGTCTGTCTGTCCGTCTATCACCAGGCTGTATCTCTTATAGCGTGATAGTTAGACATTTTCACAGATGATGCCGCTATCACAAGAAAATCTAAAAAACAGAATAAAATAAAAAAAAAACATTTAAAGGGACTTCCTCAAATGTTCTCTTTTAATTTTAATTCCCTACGTTTCGAACCCTTTACAGCGTTCATGGTCACATGGTGATGTCCCGTGAATATGGCGTTGGGAATCAAAATGTCTGTACAGTGTATACCACCAAAGTACGACACATTAAGTTATTTAATCAATGTAGTGAATGGCCGGTATTTTCTGTATTTTTGTATTCTGGTCTGGTGGGTAGCTTTTAGAATGAAAGAAAAAGAAATAAGATTTTTTCTTTCGTTATTGAGAATTCTATTTTGATAGCGGTGATCGTGGCGATCGAGGAGGTGCTGGAGGCTTCTACAGTGGTTCAGGATCTGCAGGAGGACCAGGCGGACCAGGAGGGCCAGGTAGTTCTTACTCTGGCTCGGGCACAGTCGGGGGTCCGGGAGGACTTTACACCGGCGATTCCAACAAGTACACTGGTAGTCCGAGGTAGGTTAATGCATGGATATGAAGAATTATGTGTCAAGCTACATATATTTCGAATATGTAAATCATTAATCTTTATAAAAGTAAATAATGAATAATTTACATTTAAGAGAAGCATAAATGGGCTAATTATTGTTGTAGAGAGTACTTAAAATTTATTTATTTTACAATGATAACTTTAATTTTAAATTCAATTTCAGCGGTGGCAGCTCTTTAGGAGAGTCCACGAGTAGCAGTGCTACTACATTAGGATTGAGTGAAGCTTCCGCCAGTGCAGGCTACCAAGAATCCAGCTCGACACCTAGTGATGTTCCCAGCCCAACGCCCATCGAAGCGATTTCAACTCCGAGTCCTACGAATGCTCCGTCACCCAGTCCACTGCCAAGTGTCTCCCCAACGTCATTCACATATAAGCCCACACAAAAACCGGCAACTACGCAGCTCCCACTAGTTGCAGTGATCGGAAAGTACGATGGTGGTAATTACGAGTACAAATACGGAATTATACGCCTCGAAAACGACTACCTGCCGCCCGATGGTTATCACTATCTATACGAGACCGAGAACAAAATTTTAGCCGAAGAAGCCGGTAAGGTCGAATTAATAGACAACGAGAACTACGGTACCAGAGCTAAAGGTTTCTACGAATTTGTGGCCCCCGACGGCGTTACTTACAGAGTGGATTACACCGCCGACGAACGAGGCTTTCTTCCAACTGGATCCCATCTACCTTGAAGAAGTCTAGTTTTGCTGCTTATTGTATAGTCATTAATGTAAAATGTATGTCAAGATACGATGAATCCGTATTAATAACTGCTTTGCTAGCCTTTGCTTATTCGCAAATTATATGTAAATATAGAGGTTGTTTGTTACAAAGTTGTCTTTTTTATTTTTGAGTAATTAACCTTGCGATAATAATTAATCGTTACTCTTGGGAAGAGTATAAATGGAGAAGATAAGTATAAAAATACTTTTCTTACGAATTCCTCTCAGTGCACCCCCAAAGACTAGTCCAGCGGACAAATGAGCTGTAGAACTGTTAGGGATGTATGCATATTTATCGTTTTTTATAAATAGTGAGAGTCAACAATTTTATATACTCATTTTCAACCACCTCCAAAAAAGAATGAGGTTCTCTGTATTTTTTTATGTTTGTTACCTCAGACCTTTCGACTGAGTTAACTGATTTTGATGATTCCTTTTTTATTTGAAAGCTTCCTATGTGCAATGCATTGGATCTTGGGCTCCGGAGATACTTAGGGAATATCCTGAAAATCAATAATTAAATTAATACAGAGCGAGATATTTGAAGTTGGTTTTAAAACATGAAGTTGGTTTTGTTTTTCGTTGATAAAAAAATGGACTTGTAAGATCTACCCTAAGTGCAGAAATTACGAACAAAATTAAAAATAGTAATTACTTTTGATACTGCTCTGTGTTGCTGTTAACCGGATCATTTAAGATAAAAAGCCGAAGCTCCATAGAACTAAACTGCAATAGCTGGGTGCATACATAGACTCCGTGGCGCAGTTGCCAAGGTATTGGCTTCGGCGTCGGGGGTCGTGGGTTCGATTCCCACATGGGACAACTATTTTTGCGACCCACAGATAGTTGTTTCGCATCTGGGTGTTTGTCCTCGAGCAATTTATGTTTTTAAAACGTCCTATACAACACAGCATAATGTTATCCTAAAGCGAGGGCAATGTTTTTATAAAAAACAAAAAAAAAATAGTGTTTCACAACATACTAATGCTATAAGGGTCTTAGGTTACTTTTGCATTTAAAGTATTACGTTTAAAAATAAACCTATAATTGGTTTCTTTTGATAAAACTCTATGCACGCTTCATTCCAACCCTGTCACGAATCCTAGGAAGTCATTGTAGTGTGTATTTGATGAATGATTTCTTTTAAAAATTATGTAAATTTTAATAATATAAATATTTTTTTTTTTTTTTGAGTTAATAGTTTTATCGTGATAGTAAACGTGAACGTTTCTGAGGAGGGTTTTTAGGAGATGTTGTGTAATCCAATCTTTAACAGCACATCATAATTTAAGATAAAATTTATTTTTATTGCCAGTTTTAGTTTTTCTACAAAAAATTGACATTTCAATACTTCGTACTTGGATCTCGATAAATATATGTATATAAATGTTTCTTGAAATATATATCGTCATCCATATTATAATATTTCTATACCAATAAATAAAATTAGAGTGTCTGTTTGTAATGTTAAAATAACCGCTGTTTACTAAATGCATATGGATGACACGGTACATATACCAAAATTACATTTTTTTTTACGATTTTTGCCAGTCTGTCTGTCTGTTTGTTCCGGCAAATCTCTGAAACGGCTAGCCCGATTTGGACGAGACTTGCACTGACCGAAATCTGATGTAGTAAGGAGTAACATAGGCTACTTTTATTTTAGATTTTTTTTATTTTAAATTCCACGCGGACGAAGTCGCGGGCACAGCTAGCATATATATAAATATGAATCCTTATTTTCCTTTGTCACGCCATCACGCGTGAACGACTGGACCGATTTCACTTTTTTTTGTTGTGTTTGTTATTATCAGGAGAAGGTTCGTATGAAAGAAAAAAATTAAATAATTGCCTGAAAAAGTCTAAAAACAACATTGTTCTATATTCCCGTACATACAAGTACACAAAGACTCGTAATAATATTTAAAAGTCAATTTGAACACCATACCATAAAATTTAAGTGTTAGTGAAAGGGGCTCCGGGAAGGTAAAACAAGTGAGTGTCTGTGGTAAAATGTCACTTGAAATGTAAACGTCTCTTTGCTGTGCATCACTACATAGTATAAAACAAAGTCGTCCCGCTATCTGTCTGTCCCTATGTATGCTTAGATCTTTAAAACTACATAACGGATCTTGTTGCGTTTTTTTTACTAGATAGAGTTATGCAAGAGGAAGGTTCATATGTGTAACACATTGCACCCGTGCGAAGCCGGGGAGGGTCGCTAGTATTTGTATATTTACTGATATCTTATGGCAAATAACATTGACGGGCGCGAATTAGTCACTCGCTTCCAATATTTATCATGTTGGCAGGACTGTGTACTGAGTTTTTGAAGTCAAATTAATAAAATGGGGGACTTTCTCACTGAAAATAACAAGTTTTAAATATTTTTTTTCTCGAAAACTATAAGCGATCGAAGAATTCTGCTTGTTGATTATTTCATTAACGAGTTTTCTTATAATTTATTTCAATTGAAATATGCGCCCGTCAAAGTCCTTTACATTCATCATTCCTTTTTATATTAGAAGAATGTTCTGTTCACATATGAAGAAATGTTAAAAAGGCACCGGTCCAAGTCACATTTCACATCCTATAAATGAATATGAGTGAATGAAACAAAGACAAGTAAACGAACTGTATATCTGATGGTGATTATCATTATAGGACTACAGAAACAGGTATTAACAAATTAGGTACGCCGTTAAACTCCTAAAAGGCTTTCCGGTAGCCTCATGCCCCCAAGACTAATTGATAACAGAGATTAGGCGGCCAAACCCTAACACAAACACAAATCAGGTCCAAAAAGGCTTCATGTGAGTGTGATAAACCTATGCATTTTCCGTTTCCTAAGACCTAGTACAACAATTACTGAAGTGGTGTATCGCGAAGAATTATAAATTATGATACACAAGTTCTCTGCCTATCAATTGAGAAACAATCGAATAAACGGACCGTTTGAACAAGAAGTGCAGCAATTAAAATTCATTAGATTGGCGAAAGTTCATCGACTTATTCTGAAATTGATTTATTAAGAATAGAAGAATGATGTATTATTTAATGATATATAGAATGGTAGATTTATTGTTACGAGAAAGATTTATGTTATTGGTAATAATAAGTTAATGTTAAAATAGATGGATTCTTTTAAACATAGGACACGCGTTCACACTCATAAGTATCGGTTTCGAACATTTGCCGTTAAGTGATTAGTTCTTAAAGCATACTCGACTCTATTTTTTTCAGTTTGCAAAGTGTTACATCGGTATACCTTGGCGCCGCGGGCAATAATAATACAAGTTTCATCGTCTATACTACTAAGAAGTAACATAATACTCTGTAGATTACATTATATCATATAATAGTTTAATAAACTTATAAGCGCCATCTTAAATAATTTAGCATTTTTTCTTGAAAGCGCAATAAGGATTTTTTTAGAAAGGTACGTACATTTATTTAAATACTATTTTATACAAAAAATTAAGTGTTTTATAACTAAGTGATGGCTACAAAAAATTAAAAATACTATAGTTACTTAATTATGCATCTATATTATAGTATAATACTTCATGAGCATATTGCATTTTGCATTATGAATTCCTGTACATTATGAATTAACAATTACTACCTTTATTTACGCAACGACTCTTGATTGGCCCTGGCTCAAAAACTAAAACATGTATTTATATAATTACTTAATTTAAATAATGAATTCATTTTGCAGTACATTAAAAAGGTTTTATATAGTTGTTGTGTTGATGTCAGCACCATATTTGAATTCCTTAACTTACGATTCAAGCACTTCAGTTTTTATGAAACGTAATGATTTTGATAAAAGCTTTGCGTAAGTGCTTGACTTTATTTCAAGGACATGTAAGTCATCAAAGTATACATGTCACCCAATGTCATACCATCCAAAGTGATTTGATTTATTTGAAGTACTTACGTATAAAGTAAACTTATTGTTCACAGATGCTGTTCTTTTCATCGAGTATGTCAGGTCAGGTCACGTGTTTGTTAAAGGTGGTGATTTCTGCATGTAAGGAATCAAACAATTGACATTACCATAGTACCCACCCTGAATTTTGAAGCAGTTGAAACCTTCTCGTTAATTTTCGCAATGGCGATGCATTCTCAGTCTTTATTATGTGGAAATTTTATATAAAGGAATATAAAGTTTCAGTAAATAAATACTTTTCAAATTATTAACAACGACGACGACCCTAATGGCGTAGTGGTAGTGTACTCCTGCGTCGCGCCAGTGGTGTGGTTCGATCCCCACTACTAAAAAATATTGTGTGATGAACATAGGGTTTTTCTAGTGGCTGGGTGTTTATATATGTATAATATGTATTTATTTACAAAAGAAAAAGCTATCTAATACCCATAGTACAAGCATTGATTAGTTTGGGACTAGAGAATGTAATGTAATAATGTGTCCGAAAATATTTATTTAAAAAATATATATCAATAATAATTAGTATTAGAATTAAATACATTTGAATAAATTTCGTTTTGTCCGTTATAAATAAAAAAAAGAGGTTTGATCAGTGTTTGCAGTTTTTGTGTTCTTATGAATACGGGCTTGGTCCTTGACGAATTCTGAGTCATGCACTACGGAGTTCCCCACACTTGTAGGTCGACGTACTCTGTAACAAAGTTGATTGTATCGACTAAACAAGCCTTATATACCTTAATCAAATATTTCATTTCTATGATATATTTATATATTTTCTATTCTGTTGGCTTGATGGTAGATAAAAAAATCATATTCTAACTTGTCCTACAATTTAGCAGGATCAGATAAGTAAAGTGAAAATTTTTAAAAGCTTCTCAAGTATTACGATTATAAGTAAACTGTCATTATTTCGAAATCCCCCACAAACTAAAAATAGACCAAAGTCAAATGACTAATTTTAATTTGTGTTCATTAAAAATGTTATGAATCGGTGTCTACTCGTAAAAAACATGTTTGTTAAGGAACTTGCCCTACACGTTTTCCATTAACGATTGAATTTGAATGACGAACCTGGTGACATGTTTTTCAACATATTAATAAATCAAAACTTTAGGCATATTTTTATTTTTGAAGTTGCACTTCTTTTGGCTCGTTTGGAAAAATTTCGGTGTGAAATTTTTACGCGCACACGATGTATATGTTAGAGATTTCATAACATTCCGCTAAGGATTACTGGCCACTTACAGATAACAGGTATTAAATTTGAAAATTTGTACTGTTCCAACGTGTGTCAATTGCAGTCGAGAGAAAAACATTTTTGTAAAAACTGTCTTTCTATAATTATGTATTTTCGTGTTAATTTAATATATTTTTATTATTCTATGAGTCAATAATTTATCTTCATTGAATTCATCATTGATTGGGAATAAATCTTTCCCATCAGTACATGATATAAGAGATGATGAATATGCCTTATAAGATAAAATTGAAACAGATTATTAAAAAAATAGAGAAAGAGAAATATTGTTTTAGCTTGAAAATTTTAAACAAGTTTACCTATCACGTATTCCTTATGACAGGGAAGCAATTAAGAATTCTTATATCTAAGTGCAGAAGATTGGTAACGTCCTAACGTTTTGAATGAGGTTTTTCTATTCATGATCATGGAACAGGCTGTGTTTGACGTCCCTTCGACTTTTAACAAGCTAGCTTTATAAGTTTATTATTCCGACATCTTCAGTTTTTTGTCTCATTACATTTTTTTAAATAAGCACCAGGCCATCTTTTACAAGTTAATATATAATTACAAATTTTCTATTCGATCACATGACCTTTAATATCCGGGTATATAAGAGAAAACAATTTTTTAAATGGTATTAAATATTATTCATCTTTAAGGTCAATGGCACGTTACATAAAATTACTAATGCTAAGGAGATAAATACATACTGAATTAGAGTGTTGTAAATTAAACATTCACATAATTTTGACATTAGATAAGTCTAACACCAAATGTATAATATACTATTTAGTTTGACAAATATTAGTCATGTGCTAAAAAGCAGAAAAGTAATGGCTGCGTGTATATACACAATAAGTCGATACACGCAGCCATTACTTTTCTGCCTTTTAAGGTATAATTATTTTTAGTAATAGCTTGAATCAATTATTTATTAGGCAAGTTATCAAGGGTTATATATTCTTTAATAATTAATTAATATTAAACATTAATAATTTTAAACATAACTTACTTTGATCTGAATATTATTAGCACAATATATATATACTATAGCTTAGCACAATAACTTACTAGTTATAATTTACAATGGAGTACTGTGCTATCTTTTCGTTTAATATCCCTCAATCTTTGAAGACAAAAGTCTTCAATTAATGTGTGTTGCTAGTGTTAGTACTATCCTACGGAACCGAGAAGTGATCCTTCACTGATGAGGAAGCTCAAAGTCACTCAGCAAGCTATGGACGGGCTATGCCCGGTATTTCACTGCGTGATCGAGTTCGCAACGAGGATGTCTTCGGCAGTAGAACAAAAGTAACCGACATGGCTCAGAAGATTAGCAAGCTGTAGTGGGATGGGCCGGCGTAGAACCGATAACCGATGGGAAAGAAAGGTTATTGAATGGCATCCTCGTACTGGCCATTGCAGTGTAGGACGACCTCCCACTAGATGGAGTGACGACCTGTGCAAATGTGCGGGAAATCGATGGTTTTCTATAGTTGCAGGTGGCTCAGAATCGTGCTTTGTGGTAATCTGTGGGAGGCCTATGTTCAACAGTGGTCTCAAACAAGCTGAATCATGATGATGATGACGATGCTATGAACACACTTGGATGGTACTACTACTGCGTTATTCGAACATAAGTATGTATTTTTTTAATAGCAAAATAAATTCACTAGCCTTGATTTTGATTATTTTTTTATTTTATACTAATTTTGTTTAAATATTTATAATAAATAAATAAATATTTAATGGACTTATTATATTTGCAGATGCAAATATAATAAGTCCAACTTTGTGTTAGTAGTGTGGTGTTATCACATTTTAAAAACGTATGGTGCAACTTACGGTACTTAAAGCTATGATATTCAGTTTATTAAGTCTTTTGTTAATTGTATAAACAGACTGTAAGGAGAAATGGATGATCCACTGTGCTCTTGTGTCGTCAACAACATTGACATTAGTGCACATGTCAGTATCAGCGGCGAAATTGCAATTAATAATCGATGTCTCAGTGAATATTGCCAACCAGTAACAGATCTCTATAAGGTCTGTTACTATATAGCTGATCTGTTAAATTAGTAACATACGATCTTATTTATACATTATTTTATGGCCTTTAAATAAAATTTATCGTAACTAAAGTATACTATTAACAGTTAACGATATCCTTAAATAAATAAATAAATAAATCCTCTTTGGAGTGTAGGTAGTTCAAATTTCTTGCAAACAATAAAAAAAGAAAATTCACACAACCCGACCATAGGCTTTTTTATGAAAGTATTTTTGATAACATTAAAATAAGAATGAAAGTGGTAAAGGATAAACAATAGTATCAGGTATGCGACAAGATGCATGATATTGGAACATATTGTATTAAATTTTTATACAACACCTTAAATATAAATCAACTTCTATACGTCTAAAAGTTAATATATCTTGTTATTGTGGTCACAAATCTGGATTGATGAATTATTGAAATAAAACCACAAACTGTTTGCAGAGTTGAAATAAATTTGACACTAAAAATTCTTGATTAAAATGCCATCGAACCATATTTCAATCATATTAATATCGATCAATTAAAATAATTAGCAATTCAATCGATCTACTTTTCATTTGTATTTTCACAAAAATCAAAGTTTCTTAATGTTTTATAGATTTGTAAATTCCTCATTGACTAAAACGGATTTAACGCTAAAATTTATTATACGATTTATAGAGCAGTTTTATAACATTAAAACAAATGTTGTAAACTCCCAAACGTCATTTGAGACTCCGTTTAATATATTTAGTAATCACCGTTTGATAACACCCAAATTCAAAAAAAATCTGCTCTTAATCCTGCATTTATGAACCGATTTAAAGCTTCTTTTTTCGTTGGTGACATTTCAGTTCGCTTGTAGTCCCATTTTAATTGGTATTGAACCTTGCACTCCAGCGATATAATCAAATGTAAAAGGTTTGGTTAGTGAGATTTATGCGAGGTCGGTATTGTTTTATTCAGTAATTACAAAGCTGGCTATGGGTTGCTGTATTGCTGATGTATAAGGTGGACGTTACTTAGTAGAAGTAATACAATACAGACAACAATGTAAAACATAACTGTCCCACCAAGTTCATGGAATCTGTCTGTTCCATAAGCTCCACGTTAGATAAAGCTTTAGTAATTTATAGAGTGATAGCTAAAACATTGTTCAATATAGATAAAAATTACTAAAAGACACTTGAATTATTTAAAAAATATACAGTTCGTGGGAGCCATGAGACTGTATAATGTAGCTTCATACTTGTACTCCTTAAGCGTTTTTTAACAGACTTAATTATGTATGATAATCGAAAAAGCAAACCATTCATATGATTTAACATGAAAATTGAAATCAAAATCGAAATAAACATATAATCTTTAAATGTTACTTTTCAAAACATTTAGGTTTTACGTTTTGTAGTAGTACTGTTATTTAGAAAAAGAAAATATTGAAATGAAGCTCTGGTTATTAATCTAAGTTTCAACTGTTTCTTTGTCTTCGTCTGTAAGAAATGGCCAACATGTCTTAAATTGCAATTGAAATTCCCTACTACATTAATTTATTATAATTTTTTTTTGTATTTATGTACAATAGATAATAATGTGCAAGAAATAAAAGAAGTGTAGAAGCTCGAAAAAACAGACAACTGTTATATCAACTAATGATTACCGCAATTTTATGCCATTGTTTTATAAATAAAATACTATTATCACGCTAGTAAGGTTTAGCTGTGTAGTAAAATATTTCATAAAATCTCTGGTATAATATTTAATTGTCCACATACTTTGGCAAATATTGACAAATTTATGTTAAAATAATTGATTGATAACGAGAAGATTGAGAATCTCTGACGATGAATAACTAATCGTTTTAAAAATATACAAATTAGTAGAACTGGACATAGGAATAACTTTAGAATAAGATGAAAATAAGGTATATATAGGCGTCAATCTTCGATTCATCACATTCAGGAAGTTAAGTCCGATAGATCATAACAAAATGCGGACGTTTTTGGTATGTATTAATCAAGTAGCAAGTAAGCTCTTAATTAATATATGATCAAAATTATAAGGAACACGTTAATTTAAGTCGTCCTCCATGTCAAATTTACAAGTTGAGGACATTTTTAAAGAATTCCTACTGCATCTTTTTAAATTGCAAAAAAAAATTTACAATGCCACTAATTATTAATTTTAATTTAACAGGTGCTGAGTGTTCTGGTAGCGGCTGCCTTTGCGGCTGAATCTGAAACAGCGAAGTAAGTACCGAATCTCAACCAAAACTCTAGTTTATTTTTAAATATTGTATATCAATGTTAGATGTTACATCTGAAGCCGTTTATTAAGCAGCTTATAACAGTTGATAACTCCGAAAGTCACACTAATGAGGCGATTTAGGCATTTTTATAAAACAATTTTAAATGGTAGAAAGAGTCATCAAATAAAAATAAAATAGGAAACACAAACCTAGCATTAATTGTTTTAAAGGTTATCTTAAAATTGCAGGTGGTGTGAAATTAAAAAAAAAATAACACATTTGCGTTTCTTATTCATTAATACCGGTTCGATATTCGTTTTATGACTTGATAACGCTGAATTTCGAACTACCTAGTATATATACGTTTAGATAGGATAATTTCCCTTAATATTAATGTTTACCTACTTTACTTGTTATAAAACCATATTGCACTAAGCGTAGTGTATACTAGCTTTCAATGTAAGCGACATTAGACAATTGGTTTCTTTCTATAAGAACAGTTCATTTTTACGAAGGACAAAGAGCATCTTATAGTTTAATGCGTAGTTTGGACTCCTAAGCAAAAAAATAAAAATGCATATATAACGTATTGTATCTCAAATATTAGTGAGATAAAAAAAAAATCGTTGTTCATTTTCAGGCCTTCGCCATTCCAGTTCAGCACAACCACGCCCCGCTACAACTTCGCATCGTCCACAGCCTCTTTCGGCGCTTACAATCCCAACCAGTTTTATTCCGGTAACAGATACAACAACTTCGGAAGATACACAACACTCGGATACAACACCCCTGGAAGATACAACCCTGGCGCGTACAACGCAGGCGCGTATAACGCGGGGCGCTACGACAATTCTGGACGATACGTCCCTGGAAACGCAGGAAAACTATTTTCTTAATACCTTTCTGTTATTTGATGGAGCTGTTGATAGTATTGTAATTATGTTTTTTAAGAGAGAAGGTAATGTCCAAGGCAACTAATAACACATTTATGACATTAACCTATAACTCCCAATTATTTAATTAAGCCGTTATCAATTGCATTTAATATCTTTTTCACAAAAAACGAGTACCTACTACACAGACGATATTTTTTTTTATAACGCTAAAGACATTTGCAACACCTGTAGAGTTACAGATGCTTTGCTACCTTTTAATAAAGTGCGTCCTGGTTACCTCACTCACCAGATGAAACACAAATATATTCCACTTCACGCCGGTCTTCTGTGAGGTTGTGATACTTTACTGGACGTACCACCCCATTCGTGCACGTAGACTATTGCGTGGTCCTACCACAGTTTTGTTTAGGTTGTATTAGGATCCTTTTTTAATAATTATAGGAAATACCGTATACCACACAAAAATCCATTCGCTCGCGTATTAACTTATTTTATGGAGTTTTACATAAAAGTTTTGTTATTTCGATTCCAGCGGTGACCGCGGCTCCGCAGGCGGTTCTTACGTTGCTGAGAAAACGGAGAGTGTTTCTCCATTGGCAGCAGTTAGCAGTGCCACCGCTAGTCCAGTCGTCTCTGTGACCATCTTACCCGAATCCAGTCCATCGCCAAGCATTCTCCTGAGCCCCTCGTCCAGCGCACCTCTTAGCGACACCCCAGCTCCGACGCCCAGCGTAGCCCCACTTGCACCTACAACTCAGACACCCCTCCCATCCCCTACCGAGGCACCCAGCTCTTCAGTCAGCGAAACTTTAAGCCCATATCCTACTGAGGCTTCTAGCGCTGCTCCTAGTGCGGCCCCCACCGTTGCTCCAACTGCTTCTCCATTCCCTTCTACTCTGTTATTCAGTTCAACCACCAGCCCAGCTCCTAGTGCTGCACCTAGCCTTGCACCGCTGTTCGTTCCTAGTCCATCACCCAGCTATGTATACAGACCTGCTAAACCACAAGCTGTTTCCGACCCCTTAAATGATGGCGTATAGTAAATATATGTAGTTTTAAATAAAAAATAACAATTCTACAAAACTGTTTCATTATATTTTTATGTACTCAAATATAAAGAAAAAAGAAAACAGTCGCATTGATTGGTTTACAATTTGCGGATGGTGATTATACCAGCCGTTGCGAGCAAGGAGTCAATTTATTTTCTTAAATTTTCATTTACAATTTGCATTTTTTCAGTTTTCATTTTAAAACTTCTCTTTTACATTTTTTACATTGAGAAGGGTTGTTATTAGCTTTAATAGTTTCGACTTGATAAAATGTGAAAATATGAAATTAATACTTCAGTCAAACAAATTTTTTTATAACTACATATTTAGTATTTTATTGTTTAAACAATTTTTTTATGTATGTATAATCTCATGGACTGAAATTATATTTTATAATTTCAGTCTATGAGATTTTTAAATTTGTCCATATGTTAATTTATATGTGTGGCTGTTTTACTCGGTCTGTGTAATTTCAGGTGAACTCTGTATGAATCAATTACTTGAGTTTCTCACTGGAAGTTATCATTTCCTGGATAATTAAATCTAAAGTATATAAAAACTTTTTTGGTTTCCTATGAAACAAAGTGAAAAAATATTTTGGAAGCGTTTAGTCAATTAAAATTATTTGAGCTCTGCCTCATTGGAAGTTATCATTTCCTGGATAATTAAATCTAAATTATGTAAAAACTTTTTTGGTATCTTATGGAACATACTGAAAAAATATTTTGGAAGCGTTTAACAAAGAAAAACGAACAAATAAAAAAGTTGTTTAGTCGAAACATATCCTTATTTCAAAAAGGTAAAAGATATAATTCTTCTTATTTTTTAAATGTATAAAGAATTAAATAATTAATATTTACTGTAATTTTACCTACATTTATTGAATAATTTATTGTGTAATTTATGCAAAGGATGAGTCAATAAAAATTTTTCATTTGTCATTACTACCGTTAGACTGTGAATACCTGATACTTTCTTATTTTGTTAACTTAACGATACGAAACTGGGAGGGAGAACATACTGTTAAATCCAAATTTTATACGGATCGAACCCGTTTAAATTTAAGTCATCTCTGTGGTGTCGTCTCGTGACCACGGCTCTTCCATCTAAGGTGAAATTCCTATAAGAAGTAAGGTAATTATTTTATTCAAAAATTTTTAAACTTATCAATTTGATCATTCCGTATTGTTTATTATGATGTTAAGTATTCAGCTGACACCAATATGCCAATACAAGGATACTGACATGATATCCTTGCCAACATGCAGTTTTATTCACAAATTTGTTGTTAACATGCAAATTCTACTGTGAAGAAGCAATAATAAAATACGTAAATGAAGATCCTTAATCTGATTAATGTGTGGGTATGGAGTAATTTATTCTGTGACCTTTGCATGCATGAAAATGGTAACACAAGTTACCATTTTCATTTTTATTATTTGTCAGAATACATAATTATTTAAAGTTTATTGTTGAATCAAACTTCGTACTAATTATGCATAGTACACTTTCATTCTAAGAGTTACATGTTTACACTTTTCCATTTCCAAAAATAAATATTATAAATTAATATAAATATTATTTTGTTTAGAAATCCTCTTTTGATAAATTATAAAATAAATGTATCTATAATAATAACTATAGTAGTGCTCTGAACATGGTATAAATCGCAGATCGATGCTGTTAAAGTTGAGTATATCTCGATAAAAAGTTATGTTTCGTTTCTTAAAAAGGTTGTGGATAGTGCATAGTTTTATAATACAAACTTAACATGCTTAAAAACATAGAATAGAAGATAAGATTGATATTTAGGAATGGTTACGTAAAGATAGTGGTGGTAGATGGTGACTTAAAGATAACTGGCTACTCTGGGACTATAATACTTTATGAAAAGAAGTCAACAGAACTTCAAATTTATTTATTTCATATTGTACTCGCGATATGATGGAAAAAATCACTAAGTCGTGAAATAACCCCAATATAAGAGTAATAATAGCTTATATTAATAATTAAATAATAGTTTCTACTGCATTTCGAAACTATGAGGAAATTGGGACTTTTATCGTTTTTGTAGTTAAAATAAGTAATTAATGACAGACTAAAATATATATTTAACATTGCTTTTGTAAAATTAAGCAATAAAAGTAAGCAAAATTTTGAGCCTACTAATTATGTAGCTTTATTTATTTATTACATTTTTTACCAATGCTTAATATTATGACTTGAATAAATATGTTCAAAGTAATAGTAGAGTTACGATCATATAATATTTTTTTTAATGTGGTCAACATTATATAGAAATTGGAATTCATAAGATTCATATTTCCAAATTATATACAAAAAGATTAAGGATGTGATATTTTGAGAACAACATATGTCAGCGATCGAACATTTTTGAATAGTGTTCATTAATTTTGTGTCCCATTAAAATTACTAAAACATAATATATTTCTAGTTCCGCTACAGAATTTATTATTTTTCAGTAGATTATATAATCTAATATGTAAAATTCTCGTGTCACGGTGTTTGTAATTGAGCTCCTCCGAAACGGCTCGACCGATTTTCGTGAAATTTGTGTGCATGTCGGCCAGGGTGGAGAATCGGACAATATCTATTTTTCATCCCTCTAAAAGTTAAGGGTGGCCCACCCCCAACATTTTTTTCTACCCTAAAAATAATTTATATGGCAAAATAAAGTTTGCCGGGTCAGCTAATGTTCTATATCAATAATATATATTTTTGTCCTGTTGTAGATATGATGATTTCTTGTATTCACGCGGTAACACATTATAAATGAAATTATTTTTACGAATTTATCGCATTTATTCTTAATTTTAAATCCCGATACTTCCAACCCTTTCTAGCTTTCATTTTCCATGTGTTATATCTGTCCCATGATAGACATAACATATATAATATGTAGATATATTCTCTTTTATTGTGAGAAGGTGGCAAACGGGCTAGTTCACCTGTTGAGTGCCGCCCATTAAAATTTGCAACACCCGTAGGATTGCAGATGCATTTACATCTTTTAATAAAGTTTGCTCACACACCTCACTAGACGAAACGAAGAAGGATAATACTTCGACTTTATGCCGGTCGTCTTTGAGGTCAAACTACTTCCCCAGATGGACCTGCCTATTCGTGCAACAATGAAAAATGGTGCGAGGTCCTGCCACAGTACACACACATACTCACATTTCTGTAAACTGGTAAGAAGAGTCGTAATGTAATAAAACATGTAGTAGATTGACACGTAACGTGAAGCATTCAAAGCATGCGGATTCATTTTGCATCAAACTGGTTATTAATTTACGATTAATGTATATGAGTTAACGTGTTACTGTGGCTACTTGAATTGACCGGATATAGATTCAATCTTTTCATAGAGACGTTGGCTTTTAGTGAACTTAGTGATGAAGTAGTACTTTATGATGTAGTACTCGTTTGTTGATTTATTGGCATGTTATTAACTTTCTGATAGTGAAAATCACTTTAGATATATTGGAATCGAACTTGCGTCAAAAACCGCTAATTATTGATTGTAACGTCCCTGTCAGACTAGTTTAGAGCTTGCTTTTTCTTAATTCGAGAATATAAATAAGCTTTAAGTTGATATGATGGCGCTGTATTCGTCTTCACGTCAAATTCGATTGGTGTATTTCGGCTAATATGAGTGAATAATGATTTGAACTTAACATTGGCATACTATATTTTTTTTAGTAGTAATAAAATGTCATATAAGTTTACAAAAAGGCACGTAGAAAGCCTCATTGCACAGTAGGTAAAGTTTGTTAATATTATTTTACAAATATAATGTAAGTCACCTATCAATTATAAACAAGTTATTGTTACTAATTATTCTGACATGACGTATAATTTTTTATTAGATCAATGCAAGGAACTCTTGTTACAATAATTATAACGATTAATAAATTTGTTGCAAATTATTGTTTACCCAGTAAAATTATGTCTGAATTGATCTAGTGTTTAAAGCAATAATGTATTAAAAATTAAATAATAAGAATTGTTCATACATAAGATGTTTTTCCATAATGATTTTAGTATCTTAATCATAAGTAAAATAAAAAAAAATTTCATGGATAAATATGTTTCGATATTCACAGCCATAGTGCAAATGTGATTGATTAATGTCATATAATATATTAGCTAAGGAACTATTTTATATTACGAGCTATGTTAATATCCTTCTGTCTGACCTCGTCACACCTTGATATTAGGATTCTGATCCACTTTTCGGTATGTCTCGAACAAAATTTATTATACATCTAAATGTTAATTAAGGCAATGAGGAATAAAATATTTTTTGACGAATATTGCCTGTTATCTAACAAAAATGCTGCTTACTTATGACACATTATCTGATCTAGTTTCAGATCTAAAACATAATCTGCGGAGTAAACAACTTATACCGATCTTCGTGTGAAAAAAAAAAACTGTTATTAAATTTTGACATCGGTTTTGGCATCAGTAACCTAGTGAGGTATTTATTAATCTGGAATCATGAAGAAAATGCAGCAATTTGTAAGTAAATTTATTTAACTATTTTGTAGTTTCATTTAATGCTATTGATTTATACATTGTGTTGATTATTTAACTTGGGATTATTAAAAAAAAATATTTGTAATCTCTGCTTTTTAATCTGAAAAAGTTTGTGTTTGTTTGTGTTTTTTTAATTAACTGATAGGAATTTAAAACACTGTTTCAGTTTGAATCAGAGTGATGTGCAACTGCATTTTCTGAATGTATTTTTCACAAATATCATTGTAATGTGCTGCAATTGCCTCGTATTAGTCTCAGTAACAACTGCATATCTTGGTTAAATATATAAAAAAAACTCATCATTTTATTTAAAACAATACAAATTAATTCTTAATTGAGAAAAAAATTGTGATCTAATTTTTTGTGGGGTAGGGTACTTTTTGGGCACATCTAAAAATGCAAGCTCTAAAGCGTTGTAATTAGTAGATATTTAATATTTTAGGATTTGAAAATGTCGTCCTTTCATATATTACAGATATTAGCAGTATCGATATTTAGTGCCGTATTGTGCTCTCCTTTTGACGATGGCAAATATAGGCCGAAGAAATACGATGAATACGACGATGGTAAATACTACAGGCCACTCGATGAGGGAAAATATATTCCCGGTGACGAAGGTCGATACACTTACATCTACCAGCAAGGCGTTTGGCCCTATGATGGTACGTACAAGTACATGAATGAAAAGGACGACCCATATATGGGCTACAGGGTGTACGCCAGCAGATACCCATACGTGCATGGCGTTATAAAGGGCTTAGTCAGCAAATACGTTTCATCGGACAGCGTGAATTTTGGTGAGGCGACAGAGGGTAGCACAAACCACTACAGCAAAGTCTACGCGGACAAGGAAGTGGCTGTTAAATGCCAATATATAATGCCCGAATCTAATAAGACCGAGTTCACCACCCAGTAAGTGATTTTTATTCAGCTATTTCATTTAGCTTTAGTATCTAAACGGGGTTGTTAACATAATTAAGAGAGAAACATGACGTTAAAATCTTTATACAATAAATAACACACGATATTACATGCAACAGTGAGTGTAAAAGTTAATGCAAAAGCCATGTTTGTTATTATCAAGTTAAATCTTAAAGATAAATTAAATATTACGTACTAGTTATGTAATGTTTTATACATTGCATCGAATTTCAATTCTCAATTCGATTATTCACATTAACAGTGAAAAAATTATTCGGGTAAATTATTAAAAAAGGTCTATCTATAACATCTTATTTTAATTGGTCTATACTCTAGGTATATACACAATTTGAAAGTAGGCATTTTGTATTGATTCCAATATTGAGAACAGTAAAAGGCAAAAGTCCAAAAGAACTATTTCATCTATAATCAGTTTAAATATTCTCCCTATGCTGGATATATGCGATTAATTGTTAAAATCATCTATTTTAGGAGTAACGTCTTTTTTGCTATAAAATAAAACACGACTAGAAAGATGTGTGGAATAATGAGTGTCTAAATACCTTGCCACCTATCGCCGTTTTGCCATTGAATTTTCACTGTATGGCGAATAACATACACCTTTAGAATTAATCGACCTAATTAATAAAACCATGATTTCTATTTTACGTCTCATGTGATTTTATGTGATAAAATGTTTCGTTTATCATTAAAACAAGGGCCGACTTTATAAAGCTACATAACATATATACTTCGGTCTCTTTCATTCCACTCATATTCACCACGTTTTCATAAGTGACCAAATCTTTATTTTACGTTTCCCAAAAATGAACATTTTTAAATAGGTCACTATAATTAAACATAAAGGTGCGATTAACTCTAATTTTCTTTCTAGGCATTATTTCGAAATAGGCTTTCTTTTCTTTCTTCTTCACTTTGCTAAACTTACGCATTTTTTTTTATTTTGTTGATAGTCTTGCTTAGATAATCTTGTTTTTTTTATGTGAAAAGTTGCCAATGTGAATACCGCCGCCCATAGACATCTGCTACACCCGAGGGTTTGCAGATGCGTTGACAACCTTTTTGAAAATATTGGGCTCCGGCTACCTCACTCACCAGATGAAACGCGAAAGTACTTATCATATTTCCACTTTACGCCGGTCTTTTGTGAGGTCGTGGTACTTACCCGGATGAGCCTGCCCATTCGTGCAACAGCCGAGGCTGCTGCGTGGCTCTACCACCCTTCTTACTAAATAGTAACACTAATTATTAAAAATAGTATCGAATATTACTGCATAAGTCTCGTAGTTAATAGACGCTTATATAAGATTACTCTTATATTCCAGTTTACACCTTAACTTATTACTTTTATTCGCTTGACCTTTTTGGTCAATGAAAATTTTCATCTATAAACGAATCTTTTGTAATACTCATAATTGTGTACCCTGTATTGAATCTAAATATTTGTACAAGATGCCAATAAGAAAATGTCTTAAATGTATGAAAGGAAGTTTTATATAAACACTAGTAAAAGTAGTTCTATAATTTATACAGTTAAAATAATAAGTTACAAAAATATAATAGATAAATGATGAATTTGGAACAGTCGAAATAAGCCAATATAGCAAAACATCAGATGTTTTCATTTGAAGACATCCTCAATGTTCATGTCAAATTTCGTGTTTTCTTAATTATGTAATAATGTCAAAGGCAACGGCATTGGCGAGGAAACAAAAGCAAAATTGTAAGTCCTTGGTTTTGACAGATGACTTAGTTTTTAGAACAGATACGAAAAAATGCTAATTAAAACCGGTTATAAGATTAATGAAGCTCAAAGAACAACAGGATGTAGGCAGGGCAAATTCCATATTTATGCACAAGAACCTTGCTAAACACTTTTACGACTCAGAGTTTATTACATTGTTCCTATATAAATTCTTTCAATGTGACTCAGATATAAGTAAAAATAAATACAAAACATCGTGTCCTGGAATGCGTTACCAAAGGGGGTTATTGACCTTAAACCTGTCCAGAATTCATTTTTTCTCAAGCGAGACAAAATTTCATGTTATTTTACGCTTGCTTTTTTTCTATAGCGGTACCGTATCTTATGGCAAATTATGAATAAAGTATATACCGATCAGGTTTTTTGTGCTTTTTGCTTTTAATTATTTTTTAAGCAAGATTGTTATATTTATTGAGGCTGTATTACCATGTCTCAAAGTCCTTTACGATTTTTAGTCATTAGGTACATTGTAAATTGTAAATGAAATTCCATGTCTCGAATGAAAATTTATCTTCGTTAAAATATGTATATTGACTTTATTCTAGAATGTTTTTTTTTTAATATTACTTAAAGAATCATTAATTAAATACATCAATAATTGTTTATATAAATACGCCATTATAGATGCGACAGATTCGAAGTTAAATGTCAAGTCGGAAATCGTTAGTTTTCCGGTATATTAAATAAATTCGTTTTAATGTTTATTAAACACATATATATATATATATATATACGAATTTCCCGTCAACTTGTTGCGAAAAACATGCAAAACATCACTTGTTCAACCACATAGTTGTTTTAATTAAATTAAATAAATTATCCAGTTAATTTTAATATATGTATTTATACAATTTTTGAATTTGGCAAAATGATACAAAAACATCATAAGCTAATTTAAAATGACTTTTGAAACTACATGGCAATAAATAGTAACAGGAATGGCATATTTAGCATTTTTTAATATATTTGTATTAATCGAAGTTTAATGAAAAAAAAATTAAAATATTTCAGTTTTAATAATTTTTAGGGTAAAACGGGACTCTATTACTAAAATTCCGCTGTCTGTCTGTCTGTCCGTCTATCACCGGGCTGCATAAGATACACCGTGATGTTGAAAATTTCACAGATGATGTATTTCTGTTGCCACTGTAACAAAAGCACTATAACTGATATAAAATACACTAAAATAAAAAAGCATTTAAGGGGGATTCCATACAACAAACGTGAGGCGGTTGCTACGCAACCTATAGGTACTTAGTAACTTAACCAATTAATTTACTATAGATGGTACGGAATCCTTGGGGTCGAGTCCGACTCACATTTGGCTGGTTTTATTTTCAAAGAGTTCACAAAACATGAGACGCTTCGTGCTGTCGTTTTTTCTGGTTCTAATAAAGTGGCTGAGAAGGAGCAAATTCTGATCATCCATGGACCCGTGGGCGACTTAAATGTACTTTTTGCCCACTTAAGTCGCCCTGATCGTCCGTGGATCCCTCATTTCCTTTTAGTCCTAGGTTCCATTCACGAATGGTCCGAATTTAATAGGATTCAGAGCCTGCTAAAATATAATATTTCTATGGTTTCGTTAAGAACCTAATAGTTGGAGTACACTCGTGTTGGCTTAATAACAATAAATGTTACTATTTTTATATGCAAAATCAATATTCAAAGTCATCGAACCTATCAGGTGAGTCAGTCTGTTGAGATTATGTAACATTCAAGTAGTAACGCAGCTCGATTTTCCGACTATGTACGAGCATAGAAAACCCTAATAGAGTAATGCGCGCCACATTATCTAAGGATTGTTCTCTGAATATAAAACTTTTTCGGACTTAGGAAAGGTAATTAGGTCTGACTAACGCCAGCATATATTAACGGGTCCCGCCGACTTAGGACTACGAGCTTTGCTTCGATTTCATATGTCATTTTTTACCTCCAGTTAGAGGTATCGAAGAATCAATTTCGAATCAGACCGACATTAGTTATTACATGTTTTTTTGCTTAGAGTTGGTTGTAGAGGTTAATTTTATTGTTCAATCTTAAGATAGTGCATAATCGGTTTCCATTTTTACGTTCATCAAAATCGCTTTATTCAATTGAGGGTCGCATGATAGTTTAAAAGTACTGAATTATGAGAAAGAGCTAATATTAACCAGTCTTAGTGATAAAATTCACATTTTAAAATGAATGTGGCATGATCGTTCCTATTTTTTATTTAATTGGTATTTGGTTATTTATTTAGTTTTATTATTCTTATTTATTATTTTTTTTGTTTTTATTTTATTTATTTACTTTTTTGAAACGTCACATCATTCATTAGGTTCATGTGCTCGACGATAATAAAATGATGATAATCATTATCACCTTGCATTTTTTTTGGCCAGTTAGTCAACACTTATTTAATAAATCGTAGACTAACGAGAAGGTGCGGTGAAATTTAAAGCTTTATTGCCCAAATGAATGTATGACACATACGTACATAAATCTGGTATGAGCCTGTTGCTTTCAATAACATTTAACAGTCTGTTTAAGGTTTTGTTATAATTTGCCTGGTAAAAGAAAGAACTTCGAACAACCATGTTCAAATATAATAAGCCGGTTTGAAGGTAATCTTTCCGATCCCATTGTTACTTGTAAATCTTTTTTTTTTCTTCTTTCTTACCCTTTCTGTACATTGGTTTGGTGGACACAACATGTGAATAATTTTGATAATTGTATTGCCAACTTTTTTTTTTTGATAGACCGCCTGCATGATCGTACTTACTTGGAATTTAACACCCAGATCCGGAACAATTATCTGTGGATCACAAATACATGTCCCGTATGGGATTCAAACTTACGACCCGTTGGCGCTGGAGTAAAAAAGTTAAAATCTGAACAAATTTGCAATTTTCTTGTAAATAAAGAAGAAAATTTTACGTCATCGGTATTTTAGGACGAGTTAAAAAAGAGTGTTCTATTAAAATTTTAATCTCATCACAATTTAAAGTTTCACAATTTTTAACTTTGTTTTAGTACATTTTATTACGAATTTTCTCTGCCTTATATTACGGTTGAAAAATTATGTAAATTGGAATAATTTTTTTAACTGATGTTAACGCTTTCCGTCCCGAGACTATTGAAGCTACATCGGACGCATAACCGGCTGGCCAGAACCCACGGGTTTGAGGCCCTCCACAGTTGGTAGGGCCACGCATGTGCTCATACGTGCGTTAGCTAAGGATGAATTAAATACTAGCATTACAAATCTTTTAATATCATGAATTAGTTCGGCATGGTTTCGATTTAACGAAAAGTTTTCTACTTACATAAATGTAAGAAGCAAACGTTTTGCTTCTTACATAAATGTTTTTTGGACTTTTTAAAATCTTAATATTATTATCGTTTATCATTTCATGTCTACTATATCCGGGTATTTAATTCAAGTTCTCGTTTATAACATTTATATGCTTTACTTTAAATGCAAACTGTAGTGACCTCGAACTAGAATAAACTATGAAGACTCGACTGACAGGTTTTAAGACTTTTATCAAATACCATTCTGTTATTATTCATAATATGACTGACCACATTCTGGTATTATATATTGAATTGTAGCTATTATGATATGAGTATCTGTGTGTATATGTATATATAATTATTATAGTTCGGTTACATTTCCGAAGTAAATAAAGTATCGGTTTAAAGAGGGGGGTTTTTGGAGTTAATTTAATTATGTTAATTTATACTGAGGCAAACAATCTAATATTATATTATTACATTATTTATGGATTAATTCATCATCATCATCATCATTTCAGCTTGTTTGAGTCCACTGCTGAACATAGGCCTCCCCCATAGACTGCCACGAAGTACGATCCTGAGCCACCTGCATCCATCGACTAATTATTGACACGCAAATAAAAAGTTCGAAGAAAGTGCCAATCACTAATGGTTTCACGATTTCCTCAAGTGATTTATTTGTCACTGCTAAAATGAGCTTTGTAATCCAGCGTTTATCCTACAGGGGTTGAATTATTTTTAAGCAAGTTGAAATGTTTACATCCGGGATATAAGATATTATCAGATGGATAATACGGTTACCCCAATAAACTTAAACGTAGAGGTAGATTTAATTGTATCGTATGTATTTTTCAGGTATCCACCACATATGAATTTAGAAAAAGGGGAAAAATTAGGTTCCTTCTATAGCTTTAAAGGAACCAAAGTATTAAGTACTGTGAAAAATGCTCTGACAAATAAATTGAAATTGCAATACGAAGTTTTTGTGAGGGTGGTCGATGATGTCTCACTGCCTTCTGAAAGCGATGAAGTGACTCCGGCTGTCGAAGAACTTAAATCTCCCCTTCTTATCTTAAGGCCCCCTAGCGTCGCTAAGGTGGAATCAACGACGAATACTGATGTAAAAAGTTCTATAAGCGAAATTGTGAAGTCCTTGATCATCGAGGATGTGCTGCCAACTGTAAGCGGTGTTCCAACTGCTGAGGATTTAAAGTTGACTATTGATGATGTGCAACTTTTACCTAATGATGATGCCAAACCAACAATGGCTTATGCTCAAACTTTGAGTAACGATGAACTTAAACCCACTACAGACAGTGTTGAAGTTTCAGAAGAGGACGATTCGAGGTCCACATTGAGCGACGTGCAAGTTTTAACCGACGTTGGAGATAACATATTGATAATTGATTTACAATCCTCGACAGAAGCTGGACAACGATGAGTTTTATATGGCTATGGTTATAATGACAACAGTGATAATTGCAAAATAAGATCTTAAATTATAATAAACAATTAATTATTTTAATTTTTTTTAACTTCATTTATTTCACAGATTTCTATCAAATTAAACGAAAAACAGAATTGTCCATTGGATGATGAAAGTCTTTACACACCATTTATTATTGATTAAGGGTTTTTAACTCGTATTCATTAACTTCTGTCAAACTCTATTTTTAACACAAAACCATTAGAAATTCTGGGCGCGAATCCGGATGATGTGGGTTCGATTTCTTACAAATTTTGATGTTAGATTAATTTCAAATGAGCGATGGAAATTCAATAAATTAAAAAGTTTATCCCATTATCCTGACTAAAGGATCATTAGGATTAATGATTTCCTACCAGAAAGGGATCTGTGGAACGGCTACCAGATTCAAGGAAGTCAGCAAGTGCAACAATGATACCGGGCCTAAAAAAATTTAAAGCGAACATAAACGAACATAAAGTATATATAAAACAATTTCAATATCAGAATAAAGTGTTTAAAGAAAAAAATAATGTCATTGTTGAAGAAGCATGTGGTGCTCGATATCAAATGTTATAATATCTTACTTCTCTATTTCGCAATATTGAAATTAAGAGCTTAATTTTTAGTTATGACACATTTCACTTTATTCTTATATTGAAATAATTATTTTAGTTTTTAGTTCGGTTTACCACTAAAGCGCATTTTTTTTGGAAATTAATATTTATCTCTTAAATATGACTTTAGTAGTTTTTCTGCTTTTTTTCGAGATTCTGTCAACTTCTTTAATATTACATTAAAAAAGAATTAACAAAATTTATTTAATTGATTGATTTTCAATTTCATTACATGTTACACCTGCATTATTACTATGTGGCTACGTCAGCTAGCCAACGTATTAGTACGTATTGTATATATATACACAATACACAAACATATATGTTCTTAATTATATATAAGGAAATCAATTACATATACTGTGCAATATATATATATATATACAGCGTGTCGTTACAACCGCGACAATAAATGAACACGTGTCTAACGCTATTTGCCAATAATCATAAAAATTGTAAAACGTTAAAAAAATTAAAAGAAAATATATTTATCAAACAAACTAATTAAATAAAAAACAAAAAAATATATAACATCCTATACAACTACAACTGACTGATTTATATATAGTACCTGGAAAACCTTTGAAATAAAAAAAAATAAAAAAATGATCTGGTATAGAAAAAAAGAATAAAGAAATAAGTGTGTAAATGATCGTGATACGAACCGCGGCCGTCTGTTTTGGGGCCGCCAGATTACTGACCGAGCTATTATAAAATTTTTTTTTGCGGATGAAATTTACTGTCATATTCGAATGATATTTTTCATTCCCTGATAAAAAGGACATTTCGAAAAATGAAACCGATTAGATCGATTTTTCGCCCCCGAATCTACGCACATACTAAATTTCATGAAAATCGCTGGAGCCGTTTCCGAGATTCCGATTATATATATATATATATATACACAAGAAGAGAGAATAGATATACAAGAATTGCTCGTTTAAAGGATAAGAGATATTAGTTTTGCATTTTCACCAAAATATGCTAGTGATAAATACCTATTTTTATGTTTCGCTGATTCGACTATATATAATGATTTTAAACAAAATAAGTAGAATCACTTTTTATTTTCTGTGTATTGTATTAATTATTTGTATTAATATGTAACATTCAAAAAGATTTGTGCAATAGATTCTTATAATGGCGTTATTGTCATAAGTTAGAAACGGTGTTGTGATTTACTGTGGTATGCAAACTTCAAACTAAATTAATGGCAAAATTAGTTTTAGAGATAACCACCACAGCATAACGCCTCCATTCCCATCAGTCCAAAAAAGGCATGGGCGTGGTAAACGATGTTATAGTTCCTCTTAAATAAGGCCTTTGCCATATAAGCTAAACTCAATGTCAACTTGATGACTAAAATTTACATTTATTCTTACTTAGCCCAATCTATTGTCGTAATAAATACTCCATTTTGGAATTTGAGGATTATATAAAAGCTAACGCAGGTTAAATTGATTAACCATTCAATATTTGAGTCGAGGAGCTTTATTCAACAAGAATGAAGATCACAGTGGTAAGTAATTATTGATTTTTGTTCTACTTTTCTTATTATCGTGAGAGTTTGATATTATCTGTTATTGGGTGATACGCCTGTCTCAGTCAGCCCCATTAATAAGCCACTTATACTTCCTTGTAAATAATCCAAAAAGTGGAGAACTTAATTAATAAGATTTTTTTTATATTATTAATTATTTTAAAGTTAATAAATTTAAGCAGCGCTTGAATCACAGCATTTTTATAAGGATTTTAACTGTGGTAGACTCAAGTGATAGTCCTTGAGATAGATGATAGATGTTGCATTAATGGTCAGGTCCAGGAAGTATCACGAAATCACAAGAAGACCAGGGTAAAGTGGAAGTGTTATGTCTGCATTTCGTCTGGTTATTGAGGTATACAGGACCCACTTTATGGAAGGGTGGGAACGCATTGGCAACCTGCAGGTGGCGTTTATCGCTTTACACCAGGAGAACCACCAGCATGCTTGCCATTTTCTTCCATAAAAAGTTGCTCTATTTTTTAAAAGGTATGGTTATGATCTGTCGACCGCGGACTTCAATTAACTTATTATTATAATACTCGTTAAATTCTCACGATTTTCACACTGTGCTCAGTACCTAAGATTTTTCAAGTTTTACTGAATTATATAAAGCCGTGATAGCTCATTGTCCGGGCGCTCGGTTTTAATTCAATATACCTACTCAAGCAAACTGAGTTGGATCCCCGGTGCCGGCACCAATGTAATTTTTATTTTTAAGTGCTGACTTATCACGTGCTCAACGGTGAAGGAAAACATCTTGAGGAAATCAGCATATTTTCGAAATTATTACAAAAAAAAATATTTCTTAGGTACGTGAAATCCACCAATTCGCAGCGGAGCCGCGTGGTGAACTATGCCCTGATAGCCTCTGCAATGGGGAGGACTCTGTCCTGCAGTGAGACATTGAAAAGCTGTTACTTTTACTTTATTGAATTAAGATAAACTAATACTTAAATATATTATAAATATTAGGAATGAGAAATTCGGAAATGTTTGCTAAACCAAAAGGAATAAAGAATTGATTCGTTTTACAGATTATCGTTGCAATGGTGTTAAGTTTAGTATGCGGTGAAGACGACGGCCGCTACCGACCTGATGTGAACGCGAATTATGGAAGATATCGCTATTCTGGTGACGGCAGTTATTACAATCCTTTTGGAAGATACAATAACTACTTCAGAAACAATGCACGATACCAGAATAAGCCGTATCAGGAGTTATTGACTCCTTACAATGCTATTGCAGAGAAAAGGTAATTTTGGTCTTTGGTCATGATTATGATCATTGTATTGTGATGTTCGCAAAATCCTCATCATCGTCTTAATTTAATCAACTAACTTGTGTAGCAAATCCATACTTCCATACTAATATTAAAAATGCGAAAGTAACTCTGTCTGTCTGTGTCGCTTTGGCGCCAAAACTACTGAATTGATTTAAATGAAACTTGGTTCACAGATAGTCTAGAGCCTAAAAAAGGACGTAGGCTGTTTTTTAATTGGAAAAAGTGCTGTAAAAGGGTTCAAAATATCTTTCCTTAAAAATATATATAAGTTTAAAAAAATATATTTATTTAAGGGCTTCAACGCGAGTGAACAACACGAAAAGCTAGTACTAAAATAAATACATACGAGGGTGGATGAAAAGCTAGCGGGATTAGAGTTTTAAACTTTTTAGTTTTATATATTATATTATGGAGGTATTACGGTTGTTGATTGTGTGCGAAACACAGTGCGAATCTCTTGGCAAAATGTTTGTTCTAGTTTAGAATTATACAGGAAATTTCTGACCCTATAGGCATCTGGTATTAAAGAACGTAAAGCATCGTAGTCCATGAACTTGGAATTTCAAAGGTTTCCGCTCTAAAGGTCCCCAAAATACTTACAGCTGAGCAAAATGGCTTTCAAATGTTTACATGTTTTGGTACGATTCATATACTTGAAGATGTTAATAATACTCGAAAAAACGACAGGGATTTCTGATAAAAAAGTTAAATAGTAATAATAATAAAGCCTTGTTTATTCCTTAATAGAAAAATTACATAATGCGATATTTAATATATATATAATTATTAATATATAATAATTCGAAAATTTAAAATATAATAGAATAGATTAAATTGATTAAATTAATTTAAAAAATATACATTGAATTTAAATAAGTAATAATACAAACATGAATAAAACTTGATTAAATACAAATAGATTTAAATTATTTAAATTAAAAATTAAATTATATTAATTTCATTATTACATGCAAAACTAATCACTATTATTAAGCATCTCACTACAGAGTAAAGGCCTCTTCCATTTTGTCCACTTATTTCTGTCTTTTGCTATTTCCATCCAGTCATTTTCCACTGTTTTCAGTATTTCGTCGAGCCACCTCTCCATTGGTCTACCTCTTTTTCTCTTTCCTGATGGCCCTTTCTAAGTGGTTATCTTCTTTGTCCAACTGTCGTTGTTCATACGTGCAACATGGCCGGTCCATTACCATTTTAGTTTTTTACAGTGTTGTAGAGCATCTATAACTTTAGTTGTATTTCTCACATATACATTTGTCCTTTTATGTTTCAATTTAGAGTGCTCCGCTCCATGGCTCTTTGGGTGGTTTATATCTTATTTCTAGTGTATCTGTTGAACATTCATGTTTGTGATGCATAAGAAAGAGAAGGCAGTTCACACGAGTCTAGAAATCTCTTCTTCAGTTAAATACGATAATACGATAAACTTTATTAAAAATAATAGATATAGATATTGTTATTTAATAAGGGTAATGCTTGCGTATATACGTCTTATGGATGTACCTTCATGTATGTTAATGGGTAAGCGGGTTCTATGTACAAAACAAATGTCTGTACATTTGTTTTTTTTTTCTACTGTTTTACCTGTTTCCATATCTAAACAACATCTTGGTAGTCAACGACGAACGAACGTCGAAGCTGCGGCCACTGTTGAGGAGACTTAAACAGTGCTTTTATGTGTGGTATAGAAGATTAAAATTTGTAGATAAATAGGTATAGAAGATTTAAAAAGCAGTGGATGATATTTATAGAGAGATTACGTCATTTTGATGTTTGTTTATTTTTTACTTTCTTGACTAGGCCGCGCAGTTTTCAACCCACTCTTGTATAATTAATAATTATACACTATTTTACTGATATAGGATTAAGCATCTGTCAAACTTTTTCTGCTTTTTTCTTTTACCTTATTTTTAGTACCTTTCTTTTCTTTTTTTAATACCTTCTCTTTTTCCCAATGTTAAGTAATTGCTGAGACCCATAGGATATCTACGAGACCCATGAAGTGGCGTTATTAACTTTAAAAGAGCATTTTTTTATGTGAAAAGTTGCCAAGCTGGCAGACGGTTCACTTGATGTTAAGTGAATAACGCCGCCCATGGACATCTGCTACACCCGAGTGTTGCAGATGCGTTTACAACCTTTTGGAAATGGGGCTCCGGCCACCTCACTCACCAGACGAAATGCGAAAGTATAATACTTCCACTTTATGCCGGTCTTCTGTGAGGTCATGGTACTTACCCGGACGAACCTTCCCAATTGTGCAACAGCCGCCGCTTCTGCGTGGCCCTACCACCATATAAATACTGTTACCTTACTCATGAAATGGTTTACAATATCATTATACCTATACTTTACATTGGTCTTCCGCAAGACCGTGGTACTTTCCTGAGCCAGCATATTAATTCGTACAGCAGGGTAAAAGGAATAACTATAATTGCAGTCTCTTTTTTCCGTAAATCGTTAAACGCAACTTATATCTCACATAATAAGCACACGAGGTATTTCTATTATTAATGCAATTTTACTTTTCCTTCACCAGCAATCCTCCGCAGGTGGCTGTAACGTATCGGCCAATTGAAGTCAAGACCACCACCACAAGTTCAGCTTACACTTTGGCTTCAAAAAGCACAGTACAACCTACCACACTACCAGTATTCCAAAGAAGTAATCTCCCAGAAGGCAATGCCAGGATCGTTAGTCAGGATAGTGATTTTGACGCGAACAACTATCGCTTCAGCTACTTAACGGAGAACGGGATTAGTGCAGGGGAATCTGGCGTGGTTGAGCCTGGTGAAAATGCTGGAACCAGGGTGACAGGTTTCTACGAGTACATCGGCGCCGATGGCCTCAAATATAGAATCGATTACACAGCTGATGAAAATGGCTTCCACCCAAGCGGAGCTCATCTGCCTTGAATAATAAATACCGACGAATCGAACACTAATTTATATACAAAGGAGCCTATAAAATTATCTGTATAAAATATGTGAACAAAGTACAAATTTTAAAATTATGAAGTTGAAGACGTTTTAAAATATTTCATGAGCAGAATAAAATGTAAAAGAAAAGTATGTTCAATAAATTATGTTGCTGTTAAGGTTATTCCACCAATGCTGTGTATGTAGTAATTGAGATTGAGTAAAATGTTTAAACGGTTGAGACTAATATTATTTTTAAGAGATAAGATGGAAACTGCGAGTTCTTGATGCGAAGTGATGCCTTTCCAACACAAATGCGTTGCCAACCTTTCTGTCGTATCGGTCCGGAAATACCTCTGGCCACAACTGATTCTACAGTAATACTTCCATTTTACGCAGTTCATATATGAGGCTGTTTTACTGCCCCGGACTAGCCTGATAGTTCGTACAACAGCAGTGATTGCTGCGTTGCATGCAACCTTAAATATATTGAGTAGTATTACAAATAGTACGAATTTAGATTAATAAAATAATTTATACTTGGTACTGCTATCAATTATTGAAGAAAACACAAAGAGTGGGAGAGAGAGAGAGAGTCTATTTCCATCGGAAGTGAAAAGATACCTCTGTCGATTTATTAAGCTTGAAAATAATACAAAATTTGTAGGTTATTCATTTCACCTTACCGTGTCAATTAGGAGCTTAGATGTTAACCGAGTACATATTATGATTTTTCGCAGTATTATTATATTTGTGAATAGTCTAGCTAGATCATGTAACACATTATTAGAATAGAGTATTATTTTAACTAACCAAGTCAGGAAAGAAATATCGCCTTTTTTATGTGATGAAGTGGCAAACGAGCTGGCGGTTGATCTGATGTCAAGTGATAACCGCCGCCCAAGACATTTGCAACACCTGTAGTCGCAGAAGCGTTGCCACTTTTAAATAAAGTGGACCCTAACTACCTTACTCACCAGACGAAATGCAGAAGTGTAACACTTCTATTATACGCCGGTCTTCTGTGAGGTCGTGGTTAGTCCGATTCCATGGGTAAATAAAGTGAAATCGACTTACATGTAGATTTAGAGCGGCCAATCATCGCTCAATTCCTGAAGTCGGCGTTGCGCCGCTACTTCGAATCCGCCGCCGCGCATCCCAATCCGTTAGTTGTAGGTGCCGTCACCTACAAAACTCTACCGTTAGGTTCGTTCCGTCGCCAATGGCGCAGACCACGACATGTACTCGATTTTTCGGACGATGAGACGACTATCGCCATCGACAAAATAAAACAATTACGCAAACACACCAGATCACACCGCACTTGCTGGCGAGTGCGGCAAACATGTACTAGGTTCCGTCACATACCTGGCAGGTTTTCCCCCGTTAATGGTAGAAGCGTTGCTGTTGTTTCTTCCGCCACTACTTCTCCCAGCGTCAACGCTTTCCGAAGTGGTAGTGATGTCAGATCTAGAAATCCTCCCAGTCAGATAATAGCTACCGATCGAGCCGAGGTCCGGCCCTCTCGGGCACCCTCGAATCGGAATGCTAAACGCGTATTGAGTGACAGCCCAATCCGAGGTAACCTCTCGGGGACCCTTGAGCCTGGTCACTCCATGGAGCGTCCGCAAAAGCGCCCTAAGAGCTTGGCGGCCTCCCAAATCGGTAATAATAGCGTGACGGCCCGAGCCGAGGCTCCCTCGGGAGCCCTCGAGCTTAGTCACTACAAAGCGTAATAATAATACGCCGAGGTCCAGGCTAGGCGCCCCGAGAGCCCGGCCACCTCAAGTCCGGCGAAACTGTAAAGGCCCCTAAGGCCAACAGTGGCTCATCGAGCCACAAAAAAAAAGAGGGTGTGGTTACTTACCCGGGCACCCGGACCTGCCCATTCGTGCAACATTGAAAAACATTGTGTGGCCCCCTATCACAGTTAATTGTAATATTAACTTGAATTATTTCTAGTATAATACTTTTTGTAACTACAATGGTCACTACAGTCGTCATTATTATAGTTCGCAGTATTTGTGGGACTTACTATACAACACCTTCCACATAACTATATTATAATGTTTAGATGAAAGTCCAGGAATTTAAAGAAGGAAAGAGCATATTAAAGATACTTCATTTCAACCGCTTCAAATTTCTTTTCAGTGGTCTATCAATAAAAACATTAACACAATTATATAATTGTCACTTTGAAGTTGCAGTTACATTGATTATACTATTGCAATAATACAGGCTCATTCGGGGAAGTACCACGACCCTTTAGAAGACCAGCGTGAAGTGGAATTATTATACTTTCGCGTTTATTCTGGTGAGTGAGGTAACCGGGGCTCAATTTTTAAAAACCTACAACCGTTCAAGTATTGCAGAAGTGCAACATACGTCTATAAAAGTAATCTTAGAGAAGAGCTGTCAAAAATTGAAAATGCTACAAATTGTGTAAAGTATAATATAATATTACCAACCAAGGATTAAAAAACAATCATAAGAGAAAAGAATAATACGTAACTGAAAATAATGAACCGGTTAAACGTTTCAAGTTAGTCTTTTCTTATTTCACGTAGTGGCAAATACAAAGGTTGCTTGAACTAATTTTTTATACTGCAACAATTTTTTATTCACAAAAAAAAAAATATTCTATTTTATTATTAATAAAAAACTCTGTTGTTTGAATAAGCTTTAAAAATATTTTGGATTTTTGTAATGTGTTGCCTACATTAATTGTCTAAACGCAAAACGCTCTTTATTATGGTGTGTGAAATATAATGTTTTCAAAGACGGATCTATACCATCTACTTTGATCACGTGCTACTTTACTCCAGCTTAGATGTGAGACTTTTATTGAGCTAGCAGGTGCTAATGCATCTGATACAATAACATATTATATTTAATTCTCAACTCAATTCACTCAACATTAATAACATATTAATGTTGAGACAAAAAATGTTAACGAATAATTGCTAATAAAAACTAAAAGGAGCTACGCTTTGTTTGTTACGCTTTAACGGCCGGTTTCATTATTTTATCTTCAGATAGATTTAGTTACTGGAGATTTCATACCTCCTTATTCTCTCTGTTTATTTGTCGGTTGACTGGTAGGAAACACCTAATGGTGTTAAGTCTGCCATTGTACGCTATTGTGCATAAAGTTTTTAATAAATAAATAAAGCTGTCCCTAGTTATTGTGGCTTTGATTACTTTGGATGTGATGCATCGGGCGTCGTGGATGGAAGCCATAATCCTGCAGTCTGCTTCGTACAGTACTCCAGTAGAGTTTTGATGCCGAAATCCTACCTCTCGGGCGGTCATCTTAGTTTGACGTCTTGTGATTAGTTGCATGAAATGATCTTGTAAAGCAGTTGTACTCTTTTCTGATCGGGACGCTGTTTTGCGGGGTCTCCTGTATTGGTATAACTTCGCCAAAGGTGATTAATGTAAGTTAGTGGAAGTTAAGTTTTAGTGGAAGTCGCAGGTGGATAGTTAGAGATGGCGGCTCGAAAACATACAAATATTGTCTATAGCAGGGCGCTCTTTGCCTCCATTCCGATTCAGTACAGGAAAGCCGTCGTTATACCTAAAGCTATACTTATATGGCCTTATATGGCCAAGCCGACGTTCAAGCCTGATACTAAAATACGACTTATTAGCGTGATCGAAGTATTTTCCGCGCTCGGCTGCATACATGAGTAGTTGTTTCCATAATTATATTCTATTTTTCCTCTAATGAGGAACTCACTGCAAAAGGCGCCAATAAAGTAATTAAAATAAAAATAGTAGAGGGCCTATAAAATAACCCTAAATACCTGCGCTTAGAAGAAAGTAGCTGCGCTTAGTAGAAGAACCCGTAAGAGATCGACCTGTACCCATGTGATGGCCAGATGAGACATATTTTTTCTGAAATGATATGGATTTATAAACACGCCAATGGTGGCTCGTAGATCGAGATGTGTTCATGGTTATTTTTATTATAATTAGTTAATAGCTAACTGTTACCTCTTTGGGTTCTATATCCAATGTGTAAAACGTGACCTTATTTCTTAAAACACCATTGTATTTCTGTCTGTCTATTTGTCTGTCCGTTCGTCACCAGATGGCATCACAAGAATCTTGATGGACAGTTGCAATTTTCACAGATAATGTATTTCTGTTGCCGCTTAAAAATCAAATATTAAAAAAAAACAGAATACCGGCAAAATCATGTGTACAATACACATGATTTTGCCGGTTTTATAGATCATGGTACGGAACCCTTCGTGTGCGAGTCCGGCACGCACTTGTTTGTTTACGTGGGAGAAATACCTCCACCTCCACAGGATATTTTCGTTGGAGTCAAAAACCTCACGATGTTGCACCTGGCAGGGCCACAGGAACGCTTCTTTTACTTTCGCGACCCTGCCAGCACTGTTCACCACAGCATGCCCGGAAAGTAACCCCCCTCTCCTCTAGGCCTGAATAGGAAACCACAATTCTTCGTGTCTTCCTGTGGCCACGGCCACAAAACTCCCTCGAGATCCGTGATTTGATTTGAAGAAGGCCATTTGAGTCAGGAAAGCAATTGCTAATTATAATCAAGCTTCCTAGACCTACTCCCAATGGTGGACCTGGTCTGCTCTTACGCTCATTTCGTTTCGGCCACAGAGAAAGGCGTATTGCAATACCAACATACCTCTTCCCCCCGACTCCACTAATAATACGTCACCAGTGCAGCCGCTCCGAGCCGCGGAGGATGTTACGAGTAGCCGATGGAAATACTGACTCTCCTCTTCTCCAGCGACTCCACCTCAGAAAATGAGAGTGGCTTTTTTATGTGAAAAGTTGCCAAACGAGCAGACGGTTCACCCGATGTTAACTGAATACCGCCGCCAATAGACATCTGCTACACCCAGGGTTTGCAGATGCGTTGACAACCTTTTTGGAAATTGGGCTCCGGCTACCTCACTCACCAGACGAAACGCGAAAGTATATGTCATACTTCCACTTTACGCTGGTCTTCTGTGAGGTCGTGGTACTTTCCCGGACGAGCCTGCCCATTCGTGCAACAGCCGAGGCTACTGCGTGGCTCTACCACCGTTCTCCTTCTCTACCACCTGTCTCCAGCACCCAACCAGTGAACTCAATGAGCCTACTCGAACAATCCTCTCGGGGCGGCGTTACATAAAAAGTCGGCCTAGTGTGGGTTTCCTTTTGGTTGCACCGTGGGTCATCAAGGCACTACTAAGCTACTAAACTCCGCCGCCTCGACAAGGCGGGGAACACGTCGGATGGGATCTAACTATCACTCAATGCAACAAGCACACACTAATGCTTATGAAACGTGGATTCTTATTAAAAGTCTAATTTTTTCATTTATGTACTTCTCCAACGAGTACATAAATCTAATAAGCTTCTATGTTTGACATATAATATATAATGTAATGAATAAATATAAAAATATCACGTGGAAAGTCTATATTAGTGTAAAATTTACAGATATTATATATAAGCACTATACACAGGCATAAAAACTTACCTTTAAAACTATTTTGCCCTAACTACAAATAGCGATTCTGAATTACGAGGATAATTATGTCCCTAAATACCGGAACATTAAGTGGATGGGATGGCTTATCCTTATTTTATAAACATAACTAGCGACCCACCCCGGCTTCGAACGGGAGCAATGTATTATATATATATATATATATAAACCTTCCTCTTGTTAATCTATCTAGAAAAAAAAATTGCGTTTTAAAGATCTAATAAGCGTACATAGGTATAGACAGAAAGCGGGACGACATTGTTTTATACCATGTAATGATGTTGACGCTCTCCCTGCCCACATAGCACGCATTATAATATAATATTTTATATATTAAAAATATAAAAGTGAAACGAGAGCCAAGTTCAATATTATGATATATGCCTTGATTGTTGACTGAACGACAAAAGAAGTGAGAACTAAATAGGTGCCAAGTTCAATGGTTAGTCCTGAAATTTATTTATAACTAGGTATGCCCGCGACTTCGTCCGCGTGGAATTTAAAATAAAAAAAAATCTAAAAGAAAAGTAGCCTAAGTCACTCCTTATTACATCAGCTATCTGCCAGTGAAAGTCCCGTCCAAATCGGTCCAGCCGTTGCAGAGATTAGCCGGAACAAACAGACAGACAGACAGACAAAAATTGTAAAAAATGTTATCTTGGTATATGTACTGTGTACACATCCAGTAAAAAGCGGTTATTTTAATATATATATAGATAAATAAAATTGGAGTGTCTGTTGTTACAAACACTCCAATTTTATTTATCTGTATAGACAACATAAAATATTTTATTATTGAATCATATTCCCTTTCTTTTCCAATGAGTTTCATACTACTCGTATTTTTTTTGGTTACAAAAATGATCGACCCTGGTCTATACAGCCTTCGCAAGTTATAAAGATGTTCTATTTTATTCTTTCGAAAATTTGATTTCCTGGAAAAAACACGCTATGGTCCGTAGGGCTCTTCCATGGCTGTTTAAGTAGATACTTAATAATAATTCGTGCCGAGGCCATCATTATTTATTACGTTATCTAATATGAAAAGGTCATAAAATTTTAAATTACTTGGAAAATACAACCTACTTGCGAAAAATGAATTTTATTTAGAAATAGACCTTCCTGTGATCTTATTGGAAGTGTAGTCGCCTTCTTGGATTCGTCTCAGAAATGGATAGGAATCTTCTTAGAACTTATAAAAAGCATTCGATACCATTTCCAATTCTTTGCTGTTTGGGAAGGTTGAAGATGACAAACGAATTACCCGTTCACTTGATGATAAGTGATAACCACCACCCATTAACAATTGCAACACCCGTGGGGTTGCAGATGCGTTGCCATCTTTTTATTAAAGTGAGCCCCGGCTACCTCACTCATCATCGAAACGTAGAAGTGTAGCACTTCCACTTCACGCCGGTATTTTTTCAGGTCGTGGTAATTAACCATATGGATTTGTACCGTTCGTAAAGTATTAAAACACACAGTGTAGATTATTTGATCGCTAACAATTACTAGTTAAACATAAACATAAGTAGAAACACCATACGAATACGACGCTGACCGATTCTTCGAAATTTCGACAACATTCACCTTGCTTTCACATAAGCATTCTCGGTACACTCCTTTTTCGTGTAAGTTATATAGGATGTTCAATATGTGTGTAGCTGATACCCTTTTATTGCTGCGCCTTCTTATTAAAACGGGCGTCTTCCAATATGATTATTTCAATTTTTTCCACGTCCTCTGTCGTGGCTGCTTTGACAGGCCGTCAGGGCCTCGGATCATCTTCAATCCAATCCCTGTCTTCTTAAAGAGGTTGTTTAAAAAGTACCACGGTTACTTCTTTAGACAAGCCTGACCATTTATGAGAAACTCTTGTATTATCCTACCATTAAAAGTAATTATGAAACTTACGTGAACTAAGATAGATTTATCTTAGAAACAAACAAGGTGTACTATTTTAAGTTATTCAACAAAATCGAATAACAATTCCTGATTGTGGATTAAGAAAATTATATGAGAAACACCTAGGTTTTGTCCAGAAAATGCTGCTATGAATAAAAACGGAATAATTATGATGAATTATTAAATGGAACCATTGCTCCATAAAATTTAAGTCGTTGCTCGTTTTCATTCTACAATCAAATAAAAATAATTTATTATCCAATTCTACAATTCTAAATTAAATTTATCACTTCTTGTTTTAAATTCCTAATCTAATTTTGCACTGTTCATTCAGGTATTGAACCATTTTAGGAATGACTAAAACTATCAATACAAAGCATGAAATGTCATTGAAAGAGTTGGCCACAAAGACCACTGATTTATTACATTTTTTTCAATCAGGGTTAATTTACGTTTGTTCACAACAAAATTAAAATATAAAAAAATATCTATGTAAATTAGACTTTTAAGATCTGTTCACATAAGTAAAGATTTATTCGATGCCACCTAGACGTAATTTTAGTAGTTAAAGTAGTTTTTAATGTTTTGAAATATCTATAAGAAAGTTTTAAATAAAACAAACGTAGAAATATTTTATTGATTGCATGATGACTGCACTAATAGAACTCTATTCATCAGTATATACTCGTTAAAATAATTATCCTTTCATAGTCTATGTCATTTAAAAAAGATACAATGTCGCAACAGGTCTTTGTAAAAGCTTTTATAATATTTTAAATGTGAACTATACATTATTTAATCAGCTGTCAAAATTGATCGTATGTGTGAATAGATCTTTACGCGCCGATCTAAAATAGTGTCAAATAAAACTGATTAAGTCAAGATATCAGCTCTATAATTCTTATGAACATAGCAGAAATTAAAATACATTTATTCCGAATGCCATCGCGATCGTATCATACGACGGCTCTGCTACACAAATAGCAATTACAATGATGGAATTTTAAATATGTATATTTCGAAATTCCTTGTATTAGTTTCATTTAAAATATGTATAGATGTATTTTATTATTTTTTATTGTTATTAAAATTAAAAATGCTACGAAGACCTGCTCCATATTCGATAATAAAGGACATTAATTTTTTATATCTCTTATGTACATCTGAGATCCATAACCTTGCTTGGCATTGAAATAAAAATAAAAGCATAAATTATAGATGAAGTAGTTTATCACGGAAACCATCGTAATCTTGTTTTTTATGGTATATGTATGTGTTTATATGTTCATATTAAACACATCCTGTTTAAAATCCTAATACTAGATAGAGGTAAATGAGAGATTTCTAACATGTTGGGGTCACAGAATAACTTTTGCTGTTGCACGAATGGGTGGGGTTCTGCTCAGCAAGTACTAAGTGTGTGTACTTATTGTACACGCGTTAGAAGTTATACTTCTTTGGCGTAACAACATAAAAATCTTTTCAAAAATTTTATTTCCTTATTCTACGTTTGTAGAAAAAACGTTACTAACAATAGGAAAAAGAAATTGAATACATTGAAAGTTTAATTATAATGCATTTTCTACTTAAATAAAGTATGTAACAAAAAAGAAGTATAACTTCAAAAAGTTTGAAGACTGTTGATAAGCAAAGAGTTACCAATAATACTACGCACTAATAATAATGTTACGTACCTTCAATATCGATGTTTTAATTATTTTTATTATTTACTTACTTTTGTTTTTGAATCATGTCATCGATTTTTGTGCCTGTTCATATTATATTTATTATGGATCATTCGATTATATTTAACAGAAAACGTATGAAATCTTAAGAACGAACCATAAATTTTACATAATGTAAAATAGAATTTATATTACTATATAAAAGATCATTTTATCCTTACTTAATATTACAAAAGCGCAAGTTTGTATGTATGGATGGATGTTTGGTACTCTTTCACGCAAATACAACAGAGCGGATTTTAATGAAACTACAATAATATAGCTTATACATCAGAATAAGATATAGGCTATAATTTATATACATATTTTATGTATATCTGTTTTTCTGTCTGAATGTTACGCCTTCAGCCTATTCTACGCAGACGAAGTTGCGGGCAGCAGCTCGTTTGTTAATATTTTAGAGACCTTTTTTATTATCTTTTAATCAGTAACATGATATTATAAGTATTATTATACCGCTGGGTCAGTGTAGTAACAGTTAGCACTGAAAATTGGCGCTGTGTTGGGGCTTTGACTTCCGGCGTAGCATTATGCTGAGCTTCTAACCTTCACTGGTAATAATAATTATTATTTTTAATTTGAATTTTGTATTGCTTTTGTTTTACTGTAGCATGTAATACATTTATATATTGCAAACTTAGTTTAAACTTAGTCTTTTGTCGGTTGCATCCCTTGGTGATTAAACATATTTACTTTCTTTTGAAAAAGCTACGAATGATACATAGCTTATAAAGTGTTTAAATCAAATGTAAAGTTACTGTGCTTAGGCCACGCAACCGTTTCCGTCGTTGCACAAATGGCGACAATCTTTTCGTACTTTTCGCGACAGTCTTTTCGAACTTTTTCTACATGTTTTAATGTTCAATCTTAAGTGCAGAGATCAGCACTATAAAAAACTTTAAATTTATAAAAAGCAATGACGACATCTCTCGTTCGAATTATCGTTGTAAAACGATATTCGAAATTGTTTGTATGCTGGAAAGGATATAACAATAGATACGCCAAGCATTGCTCTAAATGCTAAATAACAATGTAGAAAGAAGGCGTTAAGATTTTCGTCGCTGTGGCTATCAGCCGTTTAGCTCAGTGGCTAGAGCGTAAGGCCGCGAATGCCGAAGACGTGGGTTCGATTTCCACAGCGGCGACAATCTTTTCGTACTTTTTCTACATGTTTTAAAGTCCAGAGATTAGCACTATAAAAAAACTTTAAATTTAAGAAAAAAAAAATAATTAAGGGTGTGTCATACAAATAATTTTTTTGTGTGGGAATTGATCCCACGACCCCCGGCGCCGAAGGCAACACACCCTGACAACTGGTTCACGGAGTTATCAACATGATATTTCAAGATGTGCATGTTTAGGGATGCCTGTTCCAAAGTACTTAAGTTCTCCCTATTATTTAATAAGGTGAAATTTAAGTAGGTTAGAAGTTTTATTTATTTTAGTAACAACAAAAATACAATGAAAAAATACAGTATAAAAAAAATCGTGTTTTGTTATCTTAATAATGGTTAAATAACAAAATTTACCGATGAAAAGTGATCGTGATATTATACGGTTTCCCCACATAATTGCGACACGATTCGATAGCACAAACCGGCATTATTAATTATTTTTCGCGATGTTGTTATCCGTTAGTGATTCAAATGACACTGACGTAAGTGAAACGCGGCTCCACAAATAAAAGACATTTTTTCGCCGTTCAGTACGGTTAATGTGTCATCTAGACAAGTACATAATCAAATGCAGAATAATTACAGGAATAGTTTAACAGGTATATAGATTTAAAATGACAATATGATTCCTCTTTCAACAGTCAAAGCAAAAATGGCGATAGATCACTTTGATTTTGGTATTTGCTACAGTTTTTTCCTCGTAATTCTTGCGGCAGATCAAAGTATTAGACGCTTTATCGTAAACTTATTTCTTCATGTCATATCTTTATTATTTTAAGTTATAGAAAATTTTGTCTTGACCTTGAAACGTGTTCGTAGCATATTCGTATCAACTGTGAATCAACAGTTTATTTTACAAAATCTTTATTTCTATCAATAATCTTCCATGAATAGTTTATTGTGACTCAAAAAAATAAGAAAAGAAAATGCTCCGCATAGCTTGTCATAAATTATCGGTTGTCGGCGGGGAAGTTCGGGTGTGGCTGAGCATTCTTGTTTTTTTTTCATATATAAAAACAAAATTATTATTGCCCAACAAAGCTACAGAACAACATTACGTTTGTTATATCTATATTTGTCTTGTCTCATCTTTTGCCACGTGTAGAATTTAGTAGGTAGTGAGTCGAGATGATAGCCAAACTTTATGATTTCGCAAAAATATTCTGACGGTAGTAAAGAAGCCTGTTGCCAAGTGTGTTTTATTAGTCCCCAAACGTGTTGTCTCTTGGCCAATTAGTGACTGTTTAAGAAAAAGGTTTTTGATGTTGTCACTCACAATGGACGAGGAACCCAAACTCAAATAAGATACAAACATAGTCGACCTATGGTTTATACCAGCCAATAACTTACATAAAATAGATTAAGTATGCATTGTTGTCACCCAGGCGAAATAGAAGAAATGCATATGTTTAAATGTTCCATTTTGTACTAAACGATTTGTTTGTACGATCCTGCGCAGTAAGAGAGAGATATGTAGGTATAGGGCTAAGCCCATATTCATACTTCTTTTCCCATTCTATAAAACATAACACACATTTTGGCCTTATTAGCTGCACACAAGATCTGTGTATAGAAGAATTTAGTTTGTGTTTGTAATTCCACCATTTCAGTTGTGATATTCTAAATAATATTAAATGAATCGGCAGGCTATCTTATATGTTTATATCTGACCAACTACCTTGTAATACGGTATGAGACTATTTTTTATGCGTACTGGTTTCTATCTCTATTCTATTACTATCTCCGGAAGATCTTAGTAACATTTCCAGTAAAAATAAAAATAGAAATAATATATAGTTCATGAAACATTATGAATGGTAAGTTAATCTCGCGTGCTATTTTTTTTTAATGTGAAAAGTTGTCAAGCGAGCAGGCGGTTTACCTGATGTTAAGTGAATACTGCCGCCCATGGACATCTGCTACACCCGAGGGTTCCAGATGCGTTGACAGCCTTTTGAAAATTGAGCCCTGGCCACCTCACTCACCAACGAATCGCGAAAGTATTATATTTCCACTTTACGCTGGTCTTCTGTAGCTTAAGGATAACATTTTGCAGCTTTAGTGTGTCTAGCTTATACATTTGTTCACATTTATTAATTTTTTTAAGGTTATTAATTTATCACTACATTTCCTGTTCTCTTTTGCAAAAAAAAAAAAATGTTTAATTTCTTTTTAGTGCATTTGTTTTAGTAATAGATTTAAAGACTAATATAAATTAATGTAACCACGGCAGTCATTTCGGCATCCGTTCAGTCGAAAGCAAATGTTGAATTTATTAAGGTAAATTATTGATCATTGTATTTTCACGATTACAAACGATTCATCTTTTCCGTGTTAGCTTAAAGATAAATTTAAATACATTTCAATAAACGATGATAGAGCGCTCCGTTACTCTAATTTCTCATAACACTAGTGTTCGATAAAAAAAATATAGCGTCAGCGTATACATGTCCCGATGCTGGGCAAAGGCTTCCAATGTACAGAAGGTATCGGGGTATAGTCCACCACGTGGCCCCACTGCGGATTGGCGGACTTCACATATCTTCGAAATATTTTTTTTTGATATTATATCGAAAATATGCAGGTTTCCTCACGATGTTTTCCTTCACCGCCGAACACGTGATTCAGCACTTAAAATTGTCAATTTCATTGCTTTTCATGAGCTTAGGTTGTTTGAGTAGGATATTTTAAATTAAAGGCGACCGCCCGGACACTATGCGGTCCCGGCGATGGAAAACCATCGCTGGGCCCTGCCAGACGATGTGCGAGACTTGCTGAGACACAAGAATGCGGCCAACCGAGCCTATGATAGATATCCCACCGACTCGAATCGTAGACTGCTACGTAAATTGCAGCGTGAGGTCAAAACACGCATAGCAGACTCACGAACGAACGATGGGACTCCACCCTAACTTCAGTAAAACCATCCCACGTAGCTTTCTGGAAACTTCCCAAATCCCTCAAGGGTAACGGCATAACAACCATGCCGCCACTAGTCCGTCCGATAGGTATGCCAGCAATGCTGGACGAAGAGAAGGCCGAATGCCTGGCTGACAGCCTAGAGTCTCAATGCTCCCCCAGTCTGCTTCCGATCGACCCCGAACACCTCCGCAAGGTGAACGAAGAGGTAGAAAGGAAAGCTTTAGAGCCACTCCGCGATCCCGTTCCCCCGGTCACGTGCCTAGAACTAGTAGAGACCATTAAAAAACTACGCCCTACTAGCATCCTTCAGATACTAGTATTAATTTACAACGCGGCCTTAACCGAAGGCTTCTTCCCATCCGAGTAGAAGGAAGCCGATGTCATAGGGTTCCTCAAACCCTCTAAACCCGCCACTCTCCCAACCTCATATCGTCCAATAAGTCTTCTCAAAACATTTGGGAAGATCTTTGAAAGACTAATATTAGCCCGCTTAAGATCCCTTATGGACACCAAAGGGCTCCCCATCCCAGAGCAGTTTGGATTCAGAGCCAAACACTCGTGTACCCACCAAGTGCACCGCATCACGGAGCACATATTAACCAAACGCCAACGTGGACTCAATACCGGTGCACTCTTCCTGGACGTGGCAAAAGCGTTCGACAAAGTCTGGCACAACGGGCTCGTACACTAGCTATACGGGTACGGAGTGCCTGACCGTCTCGTATGCATAATACGAGACGGTCACTGATGTGGTTCCTAACGAATCGAACCTTTCGCTATCGCGTCGAGGGCGTGTGTTCGACTACGCATCCCGTTCGAGCCGGGGTGCCCCAAGGGTCGGTGTTGGGCCCAGTCTTGTCACCCTCTACACCAATGACATGCCGCGTGTCAAAGATGTAGAACTTGCTCTTTTTGCCGACGACACCTGTATCTATACCACAGGCAGAACACCCGAATTGATCCATCGACGCCTCCAAGCTGCGGCCATCACCATCGGTGACTGGTTTCGGCAATGGAGGATCGAGATCAATCCCGCCAAAAGCGCGGCCGTCCTTTTCGCGCACAAAAAGAACATACCCATACCACCCCCAGTTAAACTCTTGGACAGCCCAGTACCATGGGTTAATAAAGTCAAATATCTAGGCGTCGTCCTCGACTCCCAGCTTAAATTCACCCAGCACGTGACCCAGGTCAGGAACCGGGCGGCCTTCGTACTCGGTCGCCTCTACCCGCTCCTCAATAAAACGTCTAAAATGTCCCTTCGGAACAAGGTAACCTTATATAAGGCAGTAGTTCGCCCTATCATGACGTACGCGAGCCCCGTCTTCGCTCACATTGCTCCGAAGCAAATACACCGGCTTCAGGTGAGTCAAAATCGATTATTGCGCAGAGCCACGGGAGCACCCTGGTTCATGCGCAATATCGACCTACATGTCGATCTAGAATTGCCCACCATCGCGCAATTCCTGAAGTCGGCGTCGCGCCGATATTTCGATTCCGCCGCCGCGCATCCCAACCCACTTATCGTAGGTGCCGTCACCTACAGGCCCTTGCCGCTAAATATTTTCCGCCGCGATTACCGAAGACCGCGTCACGTTCTCGACTTCCCTGACGATGAGACGACTATCGCCATCGAAAGGATCAAAAAACTCAAGAAACACACCAACACACACCGCACTCGCCGGCGAGTGCGGCAAAAATATACTAGGTTCCGCCACGTACCTGGCAGGTTTTCCCCTATTAATGATAGAAGCGTTGCTGGAGTTTCTTCCGCCACTTCTTCTCCCAGCGCCAACGCTCTCCGAAGTGGTAGTAATGTTAGCTCTAAAAAAAAAAATATGCGATCACGGTACGTCTTCGGTAACTCTTTCAATGTTCAGTCTGGACTAATTTGGAACTTCTTGCCTGATGACAAACGCTCACTAAGCCTAAGGCTTCATTAAAACGCTTCATCCGTGCCCTGTACTTAAAAGAAATATTATAAGCCAGAATGCTACATGTTATCGGTATGCCTGATGCCACTGGCGATTAAGTTTATACATGTATACATGTAAATATATTTGTTCTACGCCTCACAGAATACCTGCCTGGAGTGGAAGTATACACTTTCGCGTTTCGTCTGGTGAGTGAGGTAAACGGGGCTTCCTTTTTTCATGGTTGGCAACGGCTATGCAACCCGTAAGTTGTCGTAGATGTCCATAGGTAGTTGATGTTTTATAACATTTAATGTGATTATGGCCGGTGGAAACGAGTTTGGTTGGATACAAGGGTTGTTTATGTCGTACTCGCGCCGACTAAAACCTCCATTAAGCCACGGGAACGCTTTCATACACTTTTGCGACCCTGCCAGCGCTGGCCGCTTCAGCAGCCCCGTCTCGGGAGCAACTCCCCTCACTTCTAGGTACGGGCCGTTGGAATATTCAACGCGCTTTCCTACTCGGCTCCTTTATCACGGGACTCCCGCATCAGCCGTATAGCCCCGTCGAGTCGTGGAGGATGGAGAGAACCGCCAAACGCAATACCAACAATCCTCTTTCTCCTCGACTCCTCCTCGGAGAGTGGCTTCTCCTCTACGACCCTAGATCTGTCCCTTGCATCCACCAATCATACATCCTATTGGGCACAATGAGCCCACTCGCAGCGGCCCTCTCGGGCCAGCCTTACACCACAGGGCGGCCCGGTGTGGGATCCTCATGGATTCGCTGTGGGTGACAAGGTACGGTAACTTAGCCTCTCCCCAACAACAAGGCGGGAAACCGGTTGGAGGGGACTTGCAAGTCCCCGAGCTTCTACAGATTTTATACTAGACAAAATCCTTTATACCATTTAAAATCAAGTAAACGACAATGCCCTCTGTACAGAGGAGGCCTTTGCCCAGCAGTGGGACATGTAGGGTAAAGGTTGGCTTTATGGTGATAATAAGAAAAAAACTTAAAATTTTATTTCAAAATTAACATTTATTAGAAAACCTCTTTACTTATTACAATAATCAGACTTTTCTTTTCAATAATTATTAATCACAGCAACTTAAATTCTTAAACATTAATAGGAAAATCAGATCAAATAAATCTTTTTGGTGTTGGCAATATGGAGATACGGGGGCAATTTGGTGATACCATATGTGGCAATATGGTGACAAGTCTATTCAGGTGCCCAATCTCTGTCATCAGTGCCTGAAAAGTCTACTTTATCACAATTATCACACAGGAACTGTGGCGACTCTGTGCCAGTACATTCTTGGTGGTACCATTTGCCGCAGCTCATACACTCTACCCATACAGCTCCGTTCCTAAGTGCCACATCTTGGGAGTAGTGAACACCGCAATAGTCACACATCGTACTTTTATTTGATTTTGGTGTTTTCTCTACCTTGACTCTTGGTAGTTTACGCTTCAGGTTGCTTTCAGTTGAAGGTCCAGGAGTTAGAGAAGCAGAGGGGACACGAATCGAGGTAACGGTCTCCTCACTGGTAACGGCGACTGTGGTTTCGTTTGATATGGCGACGATGTTTTCTTCAGGACTGTCCATGTTGTTCGTGCTTTGAGGTGTTAAATATCGGGCCTGTGGATTCCGCTTAGCTCGTCGGGTACTAAAAGAAGAAGACTGTGGTACCTCAGGAACGGAAAGTAAAGAGAAAACTGAAGGTGACGCAGTTTCACGATTGACAGCAGAAGCTTGGGCATTATCAGTGGAAGATTCAATATTCTGTGACTGTAGGTCACAATTATCCTTTATAACTTTCATATAAGACTCCTTGAAGCGTGAAGAGTCATAATTTCTGCGTTCCTCGCCCTTCATTTTCCTTTTATTTGCCTTTCCGGACTTGTTCCTGTAAGAAAAATCATCCAATACGTAAGACTATAACCCGGACTAATGAAACACAACCCGATATTTTTTTTAACAGAAAGATACAACATTTCGAGCTTCATCTACCCTGAAAACTCCATTCAAATTAAGCTTGTAATAAAATAAAAATAAGCTATGTAATGTTTTTGGTAATTTGGTGATATTTACGTACCGATTATCCTCCATTTTTTTCGCATATTTTGGCGCGAAACAAATAAACCGCGTCCGGTGAGGACAGCGACCAGCGGCCAAATGAAAGAGAGATGAACATACTCGCCTTCAGTTCATTGAATGAACGCAAAACTCGCGCTGGGCATTATAAAGACCGTTGAAAGCAAAATTATCACCATATTGCTATATATCACCATTTAGCCAACCTTTACCCTATAGGCGTTTACTTAACTAAACGACAATACCGCATAGTTTCCTGCCCTTTCTTCTCTGAACCGGTGGTTGTTTTTTGACGTTAAATAAGAGCTTTTAATAAGCGTATCTTTAATAAAAAATATTGTTTAAATGCTTTATTAACTTGCCAACTTATAAAAGTATTTTGTTCCTATTATAAATATTTTTACACGTTCCACAATTTATTTCCATGCCCTGGCTTGAAAGGGCTCTCCCATTGCAAATGACGAGTATGCCATTTGTTATCCTTTTTTAAGTTAATTAAATTAAATAAATTATAATTCTTAAAAATAATTATTTTCTAATATTGAAATTAATTAAATAGTGAACTAGTTAATGAACTAAAATAATCAATATAAAAAAATCAGATAATAAGCTACTACTGACAAACCAGGTAGCAAATTATTCCCGACTTCGAAACCGACTTTAAAACAAATGAATTAGCATTAAAGTTTAGTTTTATAAAGTTTAGGAAGTAAAATAAATTGAAAACTTATAACTTAGGGCCTACATCATTCAAACTAATTATAAGCGAGAAACAATAAAGATTAAAATAATGTGTAACTGTCTTATTGAATGTGGTAATAACGTTTTTTCATACTTAACGATTAATTTGTGCAAGAGGAATAACTTTATGTAATGCAGAAGAGACAGGGAGGGACAGACGAACTCGGTAAACTTACAATAAGGAAAGGTAACTCTACCACCTATGGATATCCACAATAAGTTCATTGTTCCGTTACCATTGACTCGTCTGAAAACGTTATACATCGAAATTGAACGTCCCATTAAATTATGTTATCGATGAAATTAAAATATTAGTCAACTATTACGCTATAAAAAGTTGAATCAATAATATTGAACTGATATATTTATTTACATCAAAATTGCTTTCTAAAGCTAACTCTGGCTGTTAGACAAGATAACCCTGTATTGTAGAGGAATTTTATATACACAAATTTCCTATCAACATCCCACTGCTGGGCAAAGACCTCCTCTGTATTATGGATATTAGGGCATAGTTCACATCCATTCACTGCGGATTGGCAGACTTCACACATCTTCTAAATATTTTTTTTACTTATTATTTCGGAAATATGCAGGTTTCCTCACGATGTTTTTCTTCACCGCTGAGCACGCGATATTGCAGCACTTAATATTAAAAATTACTTTGGTACCGTCACCGGGAATCGGACTCAGGTTACTAGAGTATGTTGGATTAAAGGCGAGTACCTATATTTAGTTAAATTTTTTTCGTTATTTTTTCTTATTTGCATATATTTCAATTTATAAGAGAATACATTTAGTGTCCCGCGAATGTTAAAATTTATTGCAATAATACATGACAAAAATTTGCCTCGCTTATTTGCGCTCCCTGATGCCATGATTAAACGCTCTACTAAGATGCCTACGGTAACGATCCAAAAAGTTAAATTGAAAACTTTACATGCAAAATTAACTTTCTAATTGTTGACTTGAATAATTAACAAAATTATCTTAAAACTCACTAAAATTAAACTACAACATTTTAAAGTAGTGTAACAGTGTTTAAAAATTACAGAACTACAGATGCATTACACCATTGTGTGTTCACCCTTCATACGAACAAAAGATTTTAATCATACGGACTAAAAAAAAGCTCATAAAATATTTGTAGGCTTTAGATAAATAATGATGTGTAATGTAATAGATGAAATGATTAAAGATGATATTTCTTTTAGTGTCTATTTAGTTCATATGTGATTCTTTTAAAAATCAACAGAACACGAAAAACGGTTCCAATAAATACTTAAAATAAAATTAGTTTTGAGTAATATAATTATTCCATTTTATGCTAAGCACCAATTTAAAAAAATGCTAATTAAAAAGCACGGTTCCCATAGAGTACCACCATATAAGCCTTTATTACCAAAATGGATAGCTCAAGTGTTATTTTAAATACAGTTTCTCACTCTAGCGCCAAATTATTTAAATGTTATTGCAATTCGAAGTCTAAAGTGGGTGGATCTTTGAACGATATAAAAGCCAGCGTGGATTTTTTTCCCGCATTCGAACTAGTTCATCGAAGCTGGGCAATCTTAAAATAACAAAATGAGATTCGCCGTAAGTTGAAACTTGTAAAAATAAATAATAAATAAATAAATAAACTAAAATAAAAAAGACAACTATAAATTATTATAAATGAATAAAAAAATGTTAAAAACATATATTTTCGTCTGAGTGAAATTTTGTTTCACTAATTCAGAAAAATTAATTTTATTTTTATTGTGTGCCAATCAGGTCGTCGTATTTGCTGTGCTGGCGGTGGCCTACGCCCAAAACACGCCCACCCCCAAGCCTTCAGCGTTCAACACCTTCGGCTTCCCCCAGAACAACCAATACAATCCTTATGGCCAGTACAACCGGTACCAGAAGTACTCTCAGGGTCAATACCAGCCGTACAACCAGTACCAGAACCAATACCAAGGCCAATACCAGAACCGTTACCCCTACCAGACTTACAAACCCGTCGTCACCTCCACCGTTGCCCCACTTCGCCCAGTTGAACCAGTAGCCCCCTCAGCCGCTCCATCTCCCGCACCAGTCGCCACTGCCTCAGCCACAGTCTCCGCTTCTCCCGCCCCCGCACCTGTAAGGGCAGTCATCTCCTCCAAGGTTGTCTCCGACGCACGCGCAGCCTCCGTTGTCAAATACGGCAATGAGATCAACCCCGATGGCGCTTTCAACTACTTGTGAGTACTTCAAACGTAATTGCAAACTTGCAAAATTATAAATATTGTTGAGTTTATAATTCTTACTGAAATCGATGCTTGCGATCAACGATAGCTTCGAGACTGACAACGGTATCGCGGCTCAAGCGCAAGGTGTCCCACGTAACTTCGGCGGAGACCCACCAGTCTCTCCCGACGTAGTTCAAGGTTCCTTCTCATGGATTTCTCCCGAAGGTGAAGAGATCGCCCTTACCTACACCGCTGACGAAAACGGATACCAAGCTCAGGTGAGTTAGTGCACAAGAATCGTTCATGTTCTTATAATCGGAGAAATATTTAACTAAGTATTTGCGAGTCAATGAGTTATGAACGTTTAAAATATTATACAATAAGACAGTGAAATGTTTTATGATTAAAGTCAAATTTGCGAATCCAAGGGGCAACATAATATTATGTAAATCTTTCATATGGACTATACGATGTCAATTAAAATACATGTGTTATTTATATTAAATGATAAATACTTTTGCTTTTTAGGGTAGCGCCATCCCCCAGCCACCTGAAATTCCTCCCCAGATCGCTCGCGCCCTGGAATACATCGCCAAATACACCCCCGTTCAAAAGTGAATAGAAGATTTTTGAGGAATCTCACAGTTGTAATACATACCCCTTACACCTAGGATTTATTTAAGGTCCATAAATATGAAATAGATTGTGATAATTATGTATCATAATAACATGTTACAACAACATTGAATGTACGTTACCATATGTTAAATAAAACCACTAGTAAATAACATAATAGTCCTTTCTTTTCTCCCTCAGCGCTATAACAAATAGTCTTTATTTTAAATATATACAATCTACATACATTAAAAAAATTCTAAAAAATCATTTAGCGTCTAATAAGAACCTACAATAACAACAAAGCAATGTGGTATTTGGAGGTCACTAGAATCAAATAAATACAAGTTCGTTTAGTCATGATTATAAAAAAATTGGTTTACGCAAGTTAACAAACTTCAAATCGGGCGCTCAGTAACCAAAAAGTCGGTAAAATCATAATTTTATAGGACCCCCAAAAACACTTGGCTGTTAAATGTAAACCTTTGTGTTTTAATATGTAAAATAATCATGCAATTGATTTACTCTAAATGTGTTACTATTATTCTTATTAAAAAGCTCCAATCAAATACAAATATATCAATGATCTTAGCGTTTTTAATATTAATTTTATTAGTCCTTCGGGATTCAAACCTGCGGGTAATGATCGGTAACATAGCGGTTTCACTAAAAACATAAGGACATTATTCCAGAACAATATGTTATCAATTTCCTCGCAAACATGGCGAGGATAGTAATATCTTAAAACTACTAAGCTACTATTAGTATAATCTAAAGGCCAACCCATAAATTATGTTTTTTTTCCAGATGAGTAGATCTCTTTCAAACCTTGACATATGTTTTATACACCACATATTGATTCTTTAATATTTCATAATTTTTTGCGAAAAAAGAAAATAAATTATAGTTTCAAGATGTTTGATTTTTTAATTATTGCATTTTACTATAGCTTCGACTCATGTACTGTTCAATTACATTGTTTGCATATTATAGAAAAATGAGTCAAATGAGCAATCAATTAAGATATTTTGTGAATTATGAAAGTAAAGTACGAAGATTCCGGGAACAAAGTTGTTCGATTGATTTAGTCTGGGACTAGAACAAAGTACTCCAGGCAATTCTAATAAATAGTACATTTCTTTTAACTGTCTTGTACAAATTCCTTCCTTCAAAACCTGTTTACATATTATGCCCAAAGGGATTAGAATATAAATAAAACAGCCTCATCAGTGTTGAAAATGCTAAATATTTTTAGTTTACTTCATTGTTAACAAAATTCATCTACATATTGATGATCGATTTTAAAGCGCCCCTACTGACCGACCAGCTTACGCCTTTTCATACGCCCGCTTAGGCAGGTCGCAGTCGCACGAAACTAAGTCATAGTTAGGAGTAATCCTAGGTAAAATCGAGGTTCTGTTCTGCCTGTTCAAAAACCTGAGCCAACTCAGGAGATAGGTTACCCAGAGTCGAGTTGGATGTGAAGAGATAACCCAGTAGATAGGCTTTCTCCTTCACGGCATGGGCCACTAAATCATCCCCCGTGTGCAGGGGTGGAAAAGAAGCCTGATAGAGGTTCCGTGAGACTGCTTTGTTGAGAGACCAAAACTGACGTTTTCCCGATGTGAGACGCGCCAGTCTCTCATCAATTCTGCCAATTTCCTCCAACTTCGCCTTAGCAATAACACTTTTAAAGATAGACCTAGATACAGGGCTATCCTCCTTTTTTTAAAGCTATTATTTGATATTAACATCACCAAAGCCCGTTAGCATTCCCGCTACCGGCATAATGCCGTCCTTATTCTATGTAAATACAAAACTTAATCGGTCTACTCTCTTAATATATATTTAATTTTAAAAGATTTCGCCAATAACGCATTTCCCTTGTACTGTTATAGTTACTATATATAATAATTGAATATATCTATGCTTCTTTGTTTGTAAAATGTTCAAACCGGAAATATTTAAGCAACCTGTACCCTGGAGTCGTTTTGAAATTGTTAAGAGACAATTCTGGTTCTTAGTTTCTTACGTTATAGACCACTTTCTAAATTTTTAAGTTAATTAGATTGGTAAAATAACTAGATTAAGTTATAAAAAATTATTTAAAAAGTAAATATATGACATATTAATGCATCTTCGAAAACAACACGCATGAAACTTGTTTGTACATCCTGAAAGTGCTCAGAGGTAGTTGTCCAAATAAAATTTTCTTACTTGTTGTACTTCTGAAATCTAATGTTCCGAAAGGCTGTCAGTGGCTCACGGCATTATTCGAACAGAGCCCAGTTCCAATAGATATTAATTACCTGTTGTAAAACTACTCGCATAATTTATCTACTGTAAATGCTGAATTGAAATAAATTGGGACAAGGCTATCTAATTCTTTCAAGGATCCTTGGAACACCAATTAAGATCCCTCTGCAATTAGAGGAAAACCAATCCAGAGCTGGAAGAATTGAGATAAGGTGGGATTCTGATTCTACATGATCAATTTCTTATCCTACGGGTTACATGATCAATTGTTTTAAAAGCATAAAAAAGTACAACAGCAGCATCACTGTAGGCTGCTGTTCACCTGGTGTTCATTTTATTAGTATTTGTATTTCGTATTTTGTGTGGAAGAGGATCAGTAACTCCCAACGACCACTGGGATCTAGAGTCTTACCTTCTAGAACAAGGATAAGCAACGCGCGGCCCGCGGGCTTAAACATGTTTATCCGGCCCGCCAAACATTTCTAAAATTGAATTTATTTTATCGAATTTCTCCCATCAGTGTATTATTATAAAATTAATTATAATAAAATGGTAGTACATACTGAACCGAAATATTTTTTGTTCATTTTTCTGTTTCTTCTTTTCTTGTTTGTTTTTACCTTGCATTAAAATTTGTATATGAAATCTTTACTTTTTTTTAATTTTATATTTTTTTATTCTAATATTTATTATAAATAAAGTTTCGTAAATTATTATGTGCGGCCCGCCAAAAAATTTGAAATTTAAATTAGCCCATTGATTAAAAAGGTTGCTTACCCCTGTTCTAGAACATTGCGCCTTACTGTAGGATAACTTTTTCTTGTTTTATAAGTACATTTTACTTGGACAAACATTTTATTTAAATTTTATTTTAGATACTTTTTTCTTCTTTCCTGCGTTTAAAAAGGTATCATAGACAGGTTTGACATGTATTTATATTTTTACAAGAAAAAAAAAAAAAAAAAAAAATACATAAGTTCCATTAAAAGTTTCCGGTAAGGAAACATTGTATAAAAAGAAGTATTAATTGTACATTGAATTATTTCTAGAGCGGTTTGAATATTAATTACGCCCTCCTTTAAACCTCGGTTTTCGATATATCTTTATGAACGTATGTACCGTCGAAATCTGTGAATGTATTTTAAACATTGGATTAAATTATTGATACACATATGTGAAGACTTTCAGATTTATTACACACATATTAATATTATTACAGATGATAAATTCAAAGTAACGCCTACAAAATAAGTTAATGTTTTCTTGGAATTTCATTGGTATCAAGGTTCCACTTAACTAGTATTGTATCAACTAATATGTATGGGGTCACGAAATTATTCAAATCGTTTTAGGCAAGTCGTTTGGCTGCTAATAAGACAATAAATTGAAGAGAGACGAACCCGTTGCTAGTTTCTATGACCTTGGATATTATAGGTGTTATACTCTTTCAAGGCGAAGTTCTATTCGAACCACGCGTCAAAGTGATACTCATCGCGCTCCGGTTACAAAATTTAGCGGTAATTTATTATATCACGCTTTCAAAGATATAAAAGGGACCGCATTTGGAAGTGCTATCAGCTCTCTACTAATAAAACAGCATAAGACAAATATAGGCGGCCAACATTCACGCCCACCAAAATAGGACACTGAATTTTTCGTTCCGCATACTTCTAATAAATAATTGCTGATTCTCCTCATTCTCTAAGTCATACACATATCCGTGACACAATGAAGCTTTATACATATATCCAAAGTCTAAAATTATTAATAAAATTTACAAAATATTAGTGAAGTTTTTTGTCTCTCGTCGGCGTTTATTGTTGAGATTAACATTTACAGAACAAAATTTTCAAACAAAGACGCACCGTTGATCACGTCGTTGATATTGCGTTCTTTCTCGTACACGAATGCCATTTTTCGTGATCGAAAATAATGTTGAGTCATGATTTTTCCACAATCAGAGAAAAAGTAGAACCAAATAAGTATTTGATGGCATTGTTGTCTACAAATAATCAGTAAACACTTTATTAATTCATCTCAATATGTTGGCATTTTTTCTGTTGGGTTAACACACGGTGATGATAATAAAGGAACAGCCGGAAAAAGTACAAGTCTTCATTACTTCGTGTTGTCAAGTTCACAATAAAAGGGACTAGTTCTGAAATCGCCCCATGCACGAACGTTAAATTGTGAACGTTATATTGAGAGTAACTACTTCGGGTAAAATCTTGTAAGATATTTAAACATTCTATTCGATTTCATTATATTGTTGAGTGATTTAAAGTAAAGTTACAGCCTATGTATGTTCCACTGCTGATCAAAGGCCTCCTTTGTCTAATCCAGGGATGTGCGAAATAGCCCTACTTCGCTTCTATAAATATAGACAGATTAAAGTTTATTTAACTTTCGCTATAATCAACAGCTGTTTGAGTACTTCTGCTAAGAATGATAACCATACAGAACACTGAACTGAGTTCCATATCTCTTCAGACGAATTATCTACTAGTGTCTCTCATCAATATTTCTACATTTTAAGTGAGTCAAATCTACATTTCTTTTCAGGAGACATCCAATGAAATATTACCCGGAATAACCTTTAACAAGGCTCAAGTTTTGACATTAATTGCCTGGTTTGATTATTATTTGTCACGAATGCTAAGAACACTTAAAATAATATTTTTTTTTGTTTTCAGGGTTAGTCTCTACATTTTAGATAAAGCTTAAAAATGTTTTCTTAATATGTGGATTTTTTTTTAAATTTTCACACTTCAACTAGTTTTTTGGTATGTTAACATTATGAATTTTATTCCTAAAGGCATATGTCTATAAGAAAATTGGTAAGTAGTTTATAGTTATTTCAATTTCAACTGTGGTAATTCTTATTAACATATTTTATAAAATTAATTAATTTTATCAATATTTACTCAAAGTAACTACGCTTAATTAAAAGAGCCTATGTATGTACTATTGCTACCCTTCTCTTTACAGAAGGCCCATAGCAGAATAAAGAACCTCACCTTCGAAATATGCAATAATTATGCGCCCAAAGAATCGTCGCCATGTGTAGGCTTTATTAAACCTTTCTGGTGGAGAACAATCATGCAATAGACATATAAAAATGATATAGACTATTTTATCTTATCCTTTAAACGAGCAATTCTTGTATATATATATAAAATTGGAATCTCGGAAACGGCTCCAGCGATTTTCATGAAATTTAGTATGTGCGTAGATTCGGGGGCAAAAAATCGATCTGACTAGGTTTAGAAAATGTCGTTTTATCCCAGTTTTCAGGGAATGAAAAATATTATTCGAATACGACGGTAAATTTCACCGAAAATCGGTCGGTAATCGGGCGGCCGCTAACAAACAGCCACGAAACAGAAGGCCGTGGTTCGTATCACGATCATTTACACACTTTTTTTCGATTCCAGATCATTGCTTTCTTTATCTTTTATTTTTTGTCGATTTGTTATTTTGTTATGTTTTTTCCTTTTTTTTAAAGTTCTTTTGTGAAAAGCACCAGTTCATATTTTCTTATTATTACTTCGGTAAGATCGAAACATATTATGCATATATCATTACTTAGTAATTTGTATCTAAATGTAATTTCCAAAATACACGATGTCCTCTAGGTACTAGTATTTATTTGTGATTTAAAATCCTCAAATGAAAATACTTAGTCTTAAATATTAATTTTTACTATTATCAAGAACTCTCATTTAGTTCCAAAGTATGTGTCATTAGGATTATATGAAAATTAATGATGGAGATTGTGCAGCATAACAGATAAAGAAAATTATTATTTTTATTCAGCTGTTTTGACGTAATTAATAAGACAAGAGAAAGGCATTTAAAAATAATTTCATGGTGATGACCTATCTTATGATTACTAGAGTCAGACTTTCAGACAAAAGACTAAAACCAAATGTTCTTAAATAATTTTGTTTTCAGATCTTTTTTATTATTACATAGAAAATATCTTTAATTTTAATGGTTCTCACACTTTATATAACCGTGCCAGCTTACTGTCCGGGCGTTTGCTTTTAATTCCATTGAATCGAGCAACCTGAGTTCGATCCCTAGTGCCGGCAACAATGATATTGTTAATTGAAGTTACACTTCTTTTGGCATGTTAGGGAAAAATGATGAGAGTAAATTTTTACGATGCGCGCGCGCACCGCCAAGAAAAACCGACACCCTGAAGTTAGCTAGACATCTACGTATGCTAGACTATACGATACCTGTATTCGAGATATTTATTTTGTGATATTTAAATAAATTCTATTTAATTAGATAATGCGTTATAATAAAACTTTCAATGTATTAAATACCTTTTTTCTATTGTTAGTGTCGTTTTATTTTGAAAAGATTTTTATTTTGTAACGCCAAAGAAGTATAACTTGTAACGCAGCAAAGAAGTGTAACTTTTAACGCGTGTACATAAGTACACACACAGTTTTTTTAATTGCTGAATGTTACGTGTATCACGTAATACTCAGCACTTAAAACATGAAGAAACCTGCATATTTTCGAATAACAAAAAGAATATTTGGAAGATATGTGAACTCCGCCAATGGGGCCGTGTGGTGGACTAAGCCCTAATACCCTCTATACAGAGGAGGCCTTTGCCCAGTAGTGGGACTTTTATAGGCATTCAACATCAGAAACATTGCACTCACTTTTTTATTTTACAATTAAGGATATATTATGAAAAATAAATGTTCATTTAAATAAGAGACGGCAAAAATTCCAAAATAGTCGTTTAAAACATGAAAACAATTCATAACGAGCCATGCAACCTACTTATGATCAAAACTTACCCAAAATCTAGTTGACCTTTCCGTTCAAATCGGCGTGTCCACGAAGGTAAAGTGACGACAATTGACATATGTGATAGATGCCCCTAGTTTCGTGATCAGGGGCCATCGTGATGTTATTCCGTCCGCTTCGGTATCGACCTTAGCATTTCGTTTCACGATGTGCCACCGCGTTGGTTGCAATCGTATTGCTCAGTCTCTGCATGTTCAATTAACCGCATGCCATAGCGCATCGTCCGACCTGCGACCGACCCTTTGAATATCCAAAAATAGACATTGCCAACTTGCTCTTGCGGTACCGGTTCGTTAAGTCTATCACTTAAGCAACCTGTATGAAATAAACGTGTTAAAGTAAAAACTTTTACGTTAATTTTGTCGTATATTGTATTTTTATGTTTTAATATTGTCATATATTAAAAGTGTTAATAGGAAAGGGAAGAATGCTTCATGCACCGAGGGAATACGTTTATATTGTCCAGTAAGAGTCTAATTTGCTTGCTAGTCGTTCAGGCAGAGCCGTGAGCCAAACAGTTTTTTTTAAATTGCGGCATAAGTGTTTTACAACACAACTCCTCACTTGATTTAGCGCTATCAAATTTTTCATCGCCCACGGGTATATATTATTCATCGTGGTAATAAGCCAAAGTTATTAGTTCCAAGTTTTATACATGATTTAGATTACGCCTTTATTCATGAATTTGAAGTACATACGTACTTAATACGTGGTTGATAAACGACCAATCATAGGACAAAAGAACTTTTAACATGAAAATGCTTTTCGGAATAGTTTGCCGATATTTTAAACGAATCGGATGAAATCGATATACTTTTCTTCGAGAATTAAAATAATATAAAACATCAAATGTTACAGGAAAATGAAAATCTGTGTACAATAAAATTATCTATTTTTTTAGTATTCATAGCAAAAAAGGTATTAAAGTAATCCTTTATATGTGTATAATATACACATCATATTATAAAAAATCGACCAAATCGAAATTAATGATCATAATTATCGTGCACTCATTATTTTGGGTTTAACAGCTATAACAGTAACTAAGGAACTTATGTTACAATCGGGTTAGAAAACATCGATCAATTTAAATTTTAAGTCCGTTAAGACTATTTTAGGACATGACTGAATGTCGCTTACAAAAAGCAGACCTGTTCTGTTACTTATAAATGAAGAATCATTCATCACATATGTTATTTCCAACTTAAAAAGTCGAAGTTCATTGGTCGACTGGAACAGGATGTTCTTTATCTAACCGAGAATCAAGTTTCTCGAATCTGGAGATAAAGATTCGTGGTGAATAATTACCATGTGAGGGCAAAGCACTCAAAATGTAATTAGTTTACTTACTATTTACGATAATTAATTATTTTAAAATCTAAAAATCTAAACTGGTAAAATTGGGACGCTGGATTAGGGATAAAAGATACTGAGGTATAAATATACGTCGATAGCTGTACAGATCTGGCTTTTTTGTGTTGAACACTCTTTTCTATGTGAAAAATTTTCAAATGTTGCCATTAGATCAGAACTTTGTTGGTTTGATAATGTTTTATATTTATGAACATATTTCAAACAGTACGTTATCATGGTAGGAATTACCGTAATTACTGTAAGTAGTTGGTAACCGCCGTGTTGCAATGACGCAAAATGATGCTTCTTCTATATGAGAAGTTAATATGCATAATGAAAAATGCCTTATTCTATATTTTATGTTTCGATAGCTTATCAAAATTCAAACGCACATATGTTTCAATGATATTAGCGGCAATAAAGTTACGTGAGAAGATATATTTAATTATTTCTCATATAAATAACGTAGCTTTTCGCGGGAAGCCGATATACGTCCAAATATGGTAATAATATTCACCGCTCAGCATTTGACGCGAATTCGATTAATATTAAAACTAACAATATCATTGACGTTCTTCCATTTTATTATATTAATTTTAATTTAGATTTAAATATTGATGTATTTTTGATTTGGTTCCATTTCATTCATTTGAAAGTAATTTTATTCATATGTAAATAAGTATACATTTTTATAAAAGTGAGCTTCGATGCAGTCAAAGCAGGAATTAATTTGCTTTTAAAGCTTCATTTTGAGGCCGCTGAAAGTTTCTAAACATTAGGTAAAAATTGTGGTAGGGTCACGCAGCTGCCTCGTCTGTTGCACGAATGGGCTGGCTCGTCCGAGTAAGTACCACGACCTCACAGAAGACCGGCGTAAAGTAGAAGTTTGACAAACGCTTTCGCGTTTCGTCTGGTGAGTGGTTTCGTCTGGTCTGGAGGTAGTCGGAGCCCAATTTTCAAAAGGTTGTCAACGCATCTATGTAATCCTCGGGTGTAACAGATGTCCATGGAAGCGATATTAACTTAACATCAGGTGAATCGCCTGCTCGCTTGTCAATTTTTCATTAAAAAAAATTGGGTAAAATATCGTTTCTCGCGACCTCAGCTTGGATTTGCTAAGTTCACATATCTTGTTTTATAATTATTACGAAAATAAGCAGGTTTCTAGGCGATGTTTTTATTCACTGCTGAGTTCAACAGAACTCAGGGCTTCTAATTGCAACTAACAGTTGCATTGGTGATGGCATAGGGATTTTAACTTAAGTTCCTTGAGTTTATTTAATTAAAAGCGACCGCCCGAATATTGAGCTCATCACAGCTCATAAACAAAATTTTTTTTATTTTCAAAAAAAAATTAAAAGAAACTAAAATAAAATTACAGAATTAATTACGGTAAGTTATTGTTGTTTGTTGCTTTATAATACTAACTTCCGAAAGTTTTACTTATTTGTCAAACATTTTCTTAGTTACAAAGATTTTTATAGATAATCGGATCGTTTGTTATAAGATTCAAGTACCTGGAGGACTGAGCTTTGCTCGTTTTTTTTTTGGTTAATCGTGTATTTTGGAAATAAAAAAAAAAATAAAAAATGAAGAAAGCAATGATCTGTTATAGAAAAAAAAAGTAAAAAATAAGTGTGTAAATGATGGTGACACGAACCGCGGCCTTCTATTTCGGGGCCGGTGATTACCGACCGAGCTATTATAACTTTTTTTCGGCGATATTTACCGTCATATTCGAATGATATTTTTCATTTTTTCATTTCGAAAGGACATTTTCTAAAAATGAAATCTAGCTAGATCGATTTCTCGCCCCCGAATCCACGCACACATTAAATTTCATGAAAATGGCCGGAGCCGTTACCGATTCCGATTATAGATGTATATATATATATATATATATACGAGGTACGCAGGTACGCAGGTCAAACCCATGCCGATTTCATATTATCTGTATGAACATATATTTACCTAACCCCCACGATTATATGTTCAGATGCATAGAATGTTAGTCAGATGAGCTAAAGTGCAAAGTTCACAGCTTAATGATCCGTTATGTTGACTTGTTTTATTTTATTTGTTTGCAGTAATGTAATTGACTTAAATAAATTACCGACGTTTAGGGCAAAGGACGGGCGGGCAGAGGAGGCTATTATAATGTGCTTTGAGATATTCCGATGTAGGTGAAGTTAATGCCACACGGTCACAGCTCTGAGTAATCGTCCGTTACAAGCCGTGGCAAAATGTCAGCGTTTCTCTAAATATCGTGCGTGGAATCTTTATGAAATTCGTGTATTCCGTTTGTTTAATATATCCGTGACAATCTTGTTATGTAAATTTTAAAGTTATCGAGAACTATATTAAACTAGTCATGAGAAATATTAATCAATGCATAATCAAATACGTTGATATTCGTCATTGAAACTCAATAGTGACATGACAACAGAATGTTTCTAATTTGAAACGAGTAGTTGTAAAAAGAAATGTGATCCCATGTAGCTGTTGCCAAGGATTAGGCTTCGGGAGTCGTGGGTTCGATTCCCACACGGTACAGCTATTTTTTTTAACCACGGATAATTGTTTCGGATCTGGGTGTATGTCCACGTGAAATTTATCTTTAAAAAACGCAAAAGAATTAAATGTTTAAATGTTAAATGTTTTGAAAAAATGTAATTAGTTATTTATTTTTCTTACCCGCGGAAAGTTAAAGAACGTGGCTCAAGGCTCAAGAATTCAAGCAACAGCACCCGGGCGACGCGTTCGCGTATCGCGGCGGGGTTCGACAACACATCCCGTTCGAGCCAGGGTGCCCCAAGCGTTGGCAATGATGTCAAAGATGTAGAACTAGGCTTTTTGCTGACGACACCTGTCTCTACACCACTGGCAGAATACCAGAATCGATTCATCGACGCTTTCAAGCTGAGGCCATCACCATCGGTGAGTGGTTTCGGCAATGGAGGATCGAGATCAATCCTTTTCTCACTTAAAAAGAACCACCTAATCTACCCCTCGTTAAACTCATGGATAGCCCGGTACCATGGCTGAACAAAGTCATATATCTAGGTGTCGTCCTTGACTCGCAACTTAAATTCAACCAGCAGGTGACTCGGGTCAAGAACCGGGCGGCCTTCGAACTCGGTCGCCTCTATCCGTCCCTTAACAAAAAATGTTCCTTCGGAACGAGATGATCTTATACAAGGCAGTAGTCCGGTTGTCGCGCACATTGCTACGAAGAAAATACACCGGCTTCAGGTCATTCAGAATCGATTCTTGCGCAGAGCTACGGGAGCATCCTGGTTCATGCGCAATATCGACCTACATGTCGATTTAGAGTTGCCCACCATCGCTCAATTTCTGAAGTCGCCGTCGCGCTGATACTTCGAATCCGCCGCCGCGCATCCCAATCCGCTAATCGTAGGTGCCGCCACGTACAGAACTTTGCCGCTAGGTACTTTCCGCCGCGATTACCGCAGACCGCGACACGTTCTCGACTTCCCTGACGATGAGACGACTATCTTCATCGAAAGGATTAAAAAACTACGAAAGCACACCAACACACGAGCTAGTGCGGCAATCGTGTACTAGGTTCCACCACGTACCTAGTAGGTTCTCTCCAGTTAATGATAGAAGCGTTGTTGGAGTTTCTTCCGCCACTTCTTCTCCCAGCGCCAACGCTTTCCGAAGTGGTAGTAATGTTAGATCTAGAAATTCTCCCAGTCAGATAATAGCTAAGGATCGAGCCAAGGTCCGGCCCTCTCGGGCACACTCGAATCGGAATGCTAAACGCATTTTGAGTCACAGCCCAAGCCGAGGTCCCCTCTCGAGGACCCTTGAGCCTCCATGGAGCGTCCGCCAAAGGGCCCTAAGGCTTGGGTTGCGAGAGCGATGACATTACGTACCGTTCATTAGCTAAAACTACTGTTGTCTAGAGTTATGATCTCCGGCAAAGATCTCTAGCTTACCTAAGTTTCTGTCTCTCTATTACCTAATTGAGCGAGAGAGAGAGAGAGATCTACCTACTCGTACTACCTTCCTACTCGTCATGATGGAGGGGCTTTGTAGCCGTGGCCTCCATAGCGAAGCCAAGTGAAACCTACATTAAGCTGAGCTGTGGTGTGAGGCCGTCTCGAGGTACGATTGTTGAGGCGTACTTTTGCGACAAGTAGCATTACCGTGACCTTGTCAAAATGCGCCCTGGGTGGAATAATGTCGATGAGAGTCTACGACTATGATCGCATAGTCTCACTTAACCAAAAAAAAAATGTTGTAGTTAGGGATAGGCAGAATACAGTACAAGCGGACTATGGTCAGTTGGCACTTTTTGACACGCCGAGTGTAATAAGTATGTGCCACGAAGATGACTTGTTAGTGTGGCGTGGCGATCTTTCAATTTGATACGTTAGGGTCACTCATTCAAATTCAATTACCTTTATTCAACATAGGCATTTATTGATATTCAAAATGCTACCACCAAGCCGCTGAACTGAAAAGAACCGCCGAAATACGAAAGTAAATCAGCGGGCTATTTTACCCCATTTTTTGACAAACATTGTGTGAATATATTAAATATAAATATAAAAAGTCCGATTCAAAGAGCCTCAGTTAATTACAAGAGTATGTTATCATTTAAATAATCATTAATGTTATACCTTATCATCACATTATATCATACTAGCTGTCCCGGCAAAAGTTGTTTTGCCATGTAAATTATTTGTAGGGTAGAAAAAAATGTTTGGGGTGGACCACCCTTAACATTTAGGGGGATGAAAAATAGATTTTGTCCGATTTTCTACCCTGGCCGATATGCTCACAAAATTTTACGAAAATCGATCGAGGCGTTTCGGAGGAGTTCAATTACAAACACCGTGACACGAGAATTTTATATATTAGATTATACCTTTAACACACAAACGTTCATTTACAACTTTTTTAAATTTAGCTATTGATGCAATTTTGAACGTTTTCTGGGATTTTGTTTTAAAAACATACATTTTGCCATAAAATATTTAATCATTCTACGCAGTCAACAGATAGAGCTAGGATCAATTTGTTTATTCCTAGTATTTATACTTTTGTTTTATTTAGTATTTATACTAGGAATAAACGGTTACGTATAACCAATTGGGCAGTTTGTAACTTGTACCAGATTCAAACAGATAAGGCGTAGTGGTTGCTTAGTGCCTACTACTTCAATCTACCGGAGCCATTAGAATTTAAATTCCGATAATACCAAAAATAAAATTTCTCTACAGGTGTGAGTGCTGTTCTACTATTCGTTACACTCTGAATCAATTCATGTGAGAAGAGATATATGTCTAATGAGTAAACAAAAATATAGTATATTTAATGTTCACCAATGGGTAAAGGAAGTCGATGACAGAATATGTTAGAAAAATTCTTAGTACAGAGGAGGCCATTGACCTGGTCTTTGTAATGCTTTTTGGTCAATTAATAAAATCTTCACTCACAACTAAAACTAATACTATCACGATGTTTATACTGATTTTCTCAATTTATTTTTTTACCTAAAAGCGAATACTATTCTAATATAACGCAATAAAACTTTTACGATCAAAAATATTGTTAAGATGTGAATATACATTAGAGGCTCAAGTTTGCTTGACATTAGTAGTTATATCCTTTTTATATATATTTTTAAGTATTTTATGAAACAAAAAAAACTGATAATTAATGAAATTATCATGAATTTGAATTCTTGTGGTCGCTATTCCACTTCTAACAATATTTTAGTCTATATAATATGTAAGATCTGTCTTTAGAACGCAGGTTGCAAAGTTCGAAAGAATGCAGTAACATTTGTATAATCTTGTGAATCGTAATAAATACTGCAGAATAAATGAATGCCTCGAGAGACCCGTGGTGATACTGAATAATGGTCTGGTGTAAGATGGTAAATGTGAATGTTAATAGAATTGAGAAAGGAACATGTTATCGAAATAAGTTAGCCTAGTACTAATTTTATAAATTACCAATGATATTAAATTTATTTTAACACATATTTTTAGCATATAATTTTAGCCCGATATAATAATTTTTACATGTATGAATGGGCACTCCGCCAAGTTCGTACCGTTAAAATATATATAATTATTTTCATCATTGACAAAAGGAGAAAACAATAGTGAATGTTGCGAACGAACTCTACCTAATATTGTTAAATAAAACTAATTAACCGACTTCATTGCGTTAAATGTTGGTGTTTTGAGAGTTGAAACAAAACTGTTACGACAAAATTAGTTTTATTTCACCAAGGGCTTATAGGATCATGACATGCATGAGAAGAAATTCTGACGGTACTTAATAAGCAGTAACGGGACAGGATCGATTAAACATCGGCAGAAACTTAGCGATGTAATAGCAGTGCGTGCTAACCGTGGCAGGACTACGTGGCGGCTTCTGCTGTTAACACGATGATTTTATATACAAGTATGATGTAGATATGATTCTAGCGCTCCGAAACGGAGGCACTCAAATTACGCACGTTACGCCAAAAATAATAGGAGAGATTATGTTCTTTCTTCGGAGTCTTATAGCTGCGAACAGGGGATGACCGTGAGTTTGTGCCACCATGAGCTCATACTACTCGGGGGCCTGTCTTATCATGTGTCTTATGTGTGTCTTATGTAGTAGGTGAACGATACTGGAAAAAATCGCCCCTTCAGCTTAGTAACCTTCTGAGCTATGTCGACTATCTTTGTTCTACTGCGGATGTTTTCGTTGCGAACTCGTATCACGCAGAGAAATACCGAGCGTAGCCCGCTCCATAGCTCCATAGCTAGCTAAATATCCAGGCTAATAACGGGCAGCAGCAGGGCGGGCAGGAGGAACTGCGGTGGCCAAGCTTGCCAGGCGTAACTATGGCAAAACTCTTTCTTATAATGAAAGTCCAACAACATAAAAAATAAATAAATCATTTACAATGACTTAGACACACAAACAGCAATTGTGGAAGATTATTGCAACAGGTCTGTAATTACGTCATAGTAAATAATAAAGTAACCGTTTGAATTTTGTTGTAAATTCTTTTAACTTAACTTTTATTTGCTTCTCACATTATATATAAGTTTAACACTCCTTTGTTAAATCATAATTTATGGAAAAAACTTATAAATTATTTAATCATATTTTGACGTTGCTGTCTGATATTTTGTTTTGCTTTCTTAATACGATATCCTGGCGGTATTCACTTACCATCAGGTGAACCGTCTGCTCGTTTGGCAACTTTTCACATAAAAAAAATCCCTCGTTCTGTTCTGGCTGGCAAAACTATTTTTTTAAAATTCATAATATTGTCAATTGTATTCAATGGGGGCTGATGACCCTTTATAGTGTATGAGTCCCTGGGCTGCGGCTTCCCTTGTATGGATCTGACCCTGGCTATAAAGTAGTGGGAAACGCACAAAGGGATCTCGTGACAACTATTCGGTTATTGATCTGATATGAAAGCAATTTCATTTTTTTTTCTTCCTTTTACTTTATTCGAGATTGGGACTTAATCGGCCTGAATATATAATATGATCTAAGGAGGGTAACAGTTTGCCTTGGCAACAGTTGTTATGGAAAAATTGTGTTGACACTCAGGACCTATTTATCATTCTAAAAAGGTCATAAGGATTCTTGCCCACAAAGATAACATGCATTATCATGCATTTACCATTTAACATACATAAAATATTCGTGTTTTTTGTTTTCTTAAACATACTCGATTCTATAAAAAAAATGAGATGGTATAAACACGGCCACAAATATAAATTATATTTACAACATTCATGTCTAAAAATGTTAAAAACTAGCCCGTACTACATGCTATTTAAAATATAAATTTCCCAAAGAAATTACAAACTTAACGGAATTACCAAAGTTGATAAATGTAAACTTTGGTAATGTCATTTAGAAGTCATATTTTTAGCCAGTTTACTCAGTGAAAAAATATTTAGAGCAACGAGAACAGTGAGATACGCCTTTTTTAAATATTATAACGTGTATTTCTTACGATTACGGATTTTGTCGCGTTTTTTTTTTGATTTTGTAATTCCCGACGTTTTGAAACCTTTCCAGAGTTCATGGTCATGGGATATAAGTATGTTGTTACACGTCTTCATGTCAATGTTAACCCCGGCTACCGTCAATTATTTTGTTGTTTATTTTCTTTCTAATCTACGCAAAATAAGTTTAAGGTATCTTGAGGTCTAGCAGTGTTGGTGTGCCTGGATTTAATTTTATAAACTATGGGATCCCAAGTAGATGATAAACCCTAACCTTCTTCTCTATTGCAATTAGGATGTTTCTTTATGTCAATAGCCTCGCGGATAGAATAGGACCTCTGTTATATAGGACAAACTGAAAGATCAATTAAAACCAGAAGAAAAGAACACATAGCTGACGTGAAGCACCGACGGTTTTAGGAGTATGCACTTTGTGATCATATTTAAGATCATCCCAACCACTACTTTAGATTTGATCAGCCGAAAATCCTCGCAAAAGAACACTGATTCCTTCCAGGAGCCCAATGCCCTGGTGCCGGAGCCAAATGGCTTAGTATTTAGAAATGTAGAATTATGTAGAAATATCACTTGAAATAAAATTTGCAAGCTGGAAGGGGCCGTGTCTTCGTTCTTTAGGGAGGTATCGGGTTCATCCTCAGTGCAGATAGCGAGATCTTATCCAGTAAGTTTCTGGCTTAATCTAGCTTCACTATCAGATGGATATCTTTGTAGGATTACGATTTTACGATTTCTTTATAAAATTCCTATATTGTTGGTGTATAAAGATCATTGTGCCGTGCACAAAATAAACAATGCAAATCCCGAACATGTTAGAAGTGGACAGTTGCATTGGACGCTGGCGTCAAGGTTTCCTACTAGTAACGTGTATAAAACGACAGTAAAAATCTTGACATACACGAGAATGACATGATGCGCCCTAAATTGTAATAAACATTAATTGCTATCACCAACTTGTACTAACGACCGCTATAATTAGGATATTTTAAACGTGTTTTATAAAATTTTTTGATAAGAATATTAAAATTTTGACGTACACATGTATCTAAGACATTTTGAAAGAAAGTAGTGTCAATGAAAATCGGTAAATTACTGTCTTCGTGCGATTCAACAAAGCCAGAAGCGAGGAAGTGGGAAAGAAAAATAAATATTAAGAAAAAACTAACCAAGCTTTGTAATGGTTTTGTAATCATTGGTAAATGCATATGTTATAGAATATTGCTAGTTATAGGTTATCCCCATGACACTTAAGCATATAGGTACTCTGTGGCGATTAACAAGACGAGCCGCTCACTCGTTTATCTCCATGAAAACAAAGTAAGCACAATTATTTATGTATATTCTTCACTCTCGAAAATATTATATTATTAAAATATTATTGGAATATCTACGTTAACCAATGTTCAAATCACCTAATTGATATTTGCTTGAACAAACTTTGATTAATACTTTTAACGATCTGTAACAAAAATTTAACTATCGGAAGGTTAAGCATAAACTTTTAAGTTTCAACATTATAATCCTTAATCACTAAGAGATGTCGCGATTATTAAGATCGATCGCAAAATTTTTTTATTTAAACAGTAAAGCAAAATATACATATATAAAAAAATATTGTAATGGTTTAGTTTATATTTGATAAAAAAATATTTTATCGTTCAAAATAAGGCGTAATCGAGATTAAAATTTAAATGAAATTTTGGTCTTTCCCATATTTGGAGATATCCATTCTAGATGGCGCTGTTGCAAATTATTAAGCCATGACAGAATTACCTGTAGGTCATTAGCGTTACCTTTTTCTTCTTTCTCGACGCTCAAAGACCAGCGTATATTCTTAGAAAATCTTCGCAGCTCTTGCAATGTATAACAAATTTATTAGTTGTTTAAAAATTCATTCACAGTCCGCATACGCTCTGATCGAGTGTGTTTTATTACCTCCATGAACCATCAGAGCCTATATACAAGTATATGCTACAAATCCTGAGGACTGAGTCTAAAAAAAACCTTTTTTGAAAGGCTATGGTTTTAAAGTTACCAACACTATGGCTAAAAATTTATAGATTCTAGAACTTTGAACTCGTCGGAAAAGGTTTATAGGTAACAACGGCAGGAAATGGGAATGGAGCAGCGAACTCGGTGGAAATACTCATATTATAAATGAGAAATCATATGTTTGAAAACAAAAGAAACGAATAATAAGGACCACATATTAAAAACATAAATTTTACGCATACTACCTTTCACGCAGTTTATTTGTAATCGGTTTTCTTTGTATATACATATAGTGTACCAATATATAACAACCATCGGAACTTTAATTAAATTATATATTGACATATATAGACTTAATATTATAATAGAATCTTAATTAAATTATAGACGACAACGTGTGAAACTGCTTCATTGATATTTAATCTTTATAAGAGTGAAAACCGCACACATGTTTAATACAATTGCTTTTGTGTTATAAACAATGCCCTAATGGTGTTATTGTTTTAAATGTAGACCGATGACCTGTTAAATTATCAGCACCTAGCCTACATTATGTTAAACAATCGGTACATTAACCTGAAAGGCGCAACTTTATTTTAAGAAAGATTGTAAAGTTTTTTGCAATTCAAAAGCAATTGAAAATTTACTTTCGCGAACGCCAACAGCTAATATAAATTAAACTACTTTATAAATTATTAAAAAGTCGAAATTGTTAACTGTGATTACATTTCCTGTGTATTTAATTAGTGCTTTAATGAATTAATATTCTATTTTCGATATGTGATAAGTATGACTACATGAACTAAATCTGTAATAACGGTGTAAAGTATTTTTAATTAAGCATATGGAACATTAGTGTTAATTTTAAAGGACATTGATTTAAAGGTACATTTGGACAACATTTGCATTTGGGATTCGTCAGTTCTTATAAGTCAGAAGAGACGGTTTCATCGATTTGGGTACATTAGTTGACAATACCTTGGTAAAAGTTTTAAACTTAAATGTGAGTCAAGTAGCTACTTCAGGAAGAGTTTCGCGGTTCTGTGTGGTGGACATTTAATTAATTTTCCAATTGTCTGCCAGTAGGCGGGATGTACCATGACTGACCAGAATGGCCTCGACCACGATGTAGTGACAGAAGCCTATAGAAAGGTCACTTAGATGTGAGGGACGTTTCTGCACAATCGGCATTGTAAAGCATAAACAGCGCTCGCAGCAACAATTGATAAATAAATATAAGTAAACATTTCAATTCGATCGATTTAAAAACTGTTCATTGCTTGCTAATATAAATTTAAGGTGTATTGTGAAACATCGTGATGATGCCAATTACACATTCGTTTCGTCATCATTATCATGCAGTAGATAATGTTCTTTAAAATAATTGTAAGGAATTTCATTATTCGCTAACACACAGTTGAATGATTAGTTGTGCACAAGCATAACTAATCACTGAACTCGGAAAAATATTGGTGTCGAAAAAAGTTTTTACCAATTTGTAGTAATTTCTAGAGGAGGAAGAACTTATGTGTGAAAACACTTTGTCCACTCTTTTCACGAGTTAAAAGAAGAATAAAAATTTTATACAAAATTTAAAACTTGTGATAACACATTATTCAATTTATGCACTTTAAGACAGGCTTAAAAGAGCCGTCGAAAAATGTGATTGAAGAAAACTAAAAGACCTACAATATTGTGTATAGTTCTAAGAGGCAGTAAATTAATAAGTTCTAAAGAGGCAGAATACATAATATAAGTTACTTTAAAATAATGTCAGTTTTTATTTTGTTTTACAATTATAAGTTAATAAACATATAAACGTATCATAATAATTTTTCCGTTACAACTTGTAATAACACATTATTCAATTTATGCACTTTAAGACAGGCTTAAAAGAGCCGTCGAAAAATGTGATTGAAGAAAACTAAAAGACCTACAATATTGTGTATAGTTCTAAGAGGCAGTAAATTAATAAGTTCTAAAGAGGCAGAATACATAATATAAGTTACTTTAAAATAATGTCAGTTTTTATTTTGTTTTACAATTATAAGTTAATAAACATATAAACGTATCATAAAAATTTGTCCGTTACAACTTCGGAAACGATCGCTATTAAGTTTACGGAAGAATGTTTCTTTTATATATATCATCTCTAGCAAATATTAAGTTTACTTTGTTACTTTGCGGTATAAAAATACTCCTTGGACCATGTTAATTTACTGTCACGTTTATGTCCTGTAATGGCTTTTCTCATGATGCGAATGGGTTCAGTAACAAGATCACTTTTTTATATCTATATTAGTAATTCAATTTCACCTTCTGTAGAAACAGAATTATTCCATTTTATAACGTTACCTACGGCTGTTAATATTATACTACACATAGTGCAAGCGTTTTTTATGTGAAAAGTTATGAAGCAAGAAAGTGTTTCACCTGATGTTAAGTGACTCGCCCATCAAAATCCACAACTCATGAAGGATTAAACATGCGTTGCCAATTTTAAAGAAAGTGGAATCTGGCCACTTCGATCACCAAATGAAACGCGAAAGTATAGCACTTTCACTTCACGCTGGTCGTCTGTAAAGCAGTGGTACTTTTCCGCAAGAGCCTGCACATTCGTGCAACAGCTAAAGCTGCTGCGAGAATCAACCACTGGTAAGGACTTTCCTTAATATATTATATACTTAATTGTGAGAAATGGGAGTGTGCGAAAGAAGTAGTTTCATCATTTACTTTGATCTTTATACATTAAACACCTTTACATTCGTAGCTATGAATGTTTATTAGCGTTTTAGGATGTTTAAAACACCGGCCAAGTGCGAGTCACACTCGCGAACGAAGGGTTCTGTACCATCTACAAAAACGGCAAAAAAAATCATGTTTGTTGTATGGGAGCCCCACTTTTTTATTTTGTTTTTTAGTATTTGTTGTTGTAGCGGCAACAGAAGTAAATATCTGTGAAAATTTCAACTGTTCAACTATCACGGTTCATGCGATAGGAACCGGTGAGAGACGGACTGACAGACAGACAGACAGACAGAACAGAGTCTTAGTAAAAGGGTCCCGTTTTACCCTTTGGGTACGGAACCCTAAAAAGCTTGGGCATGGATTTGATCTAATAAGTTTAGCTCAAATCCATAAAACTTAAAATATATAGGTACTATTTTGTTATGCATGGTGAAACATTCACACAGACGTACTGAAAGAAAATCTAAAAGAAATCGTAAATAAAACTAAATCCCAAGAGTGTAAGAAAAGTTTTTTAATGCTCATAATTTTGTTGCCTTTTGTATCTAAGGTGGGTGAGTATAAAGGTTTAAAGTTCCGAAAGTCTCTGCATTGATATCGATATATTACATTTTGTTAATAGGAATACAAATTAGAATTAAAACCTCAAATATTAAAATCTAAACAACTCGAATTTATTCAGATTTACATACTATCAAAACTAAGAGGAAATGTCAGCCGAGTTGGAAAATTTGTAAGGAAAAACAAGGTATACTTAGGACACTTCTATTACTGAAGATTCTAATAAAGGTGTAATAGTAGCCAGTAGTTCAAGGTACTCGAGAAACCAGATACGTATTCACTGCTATAAGTAAATACATGACGCACAAATTCAAATTCAAAATATCTTTATTCAAATAGACGCATTGTGCGTTCTGAATTTCTTAATAAAAATTGATAGATAAGATCGTAAGTAAGTTACCACCGGTTCGGAAAGAACTTTCTATTGAAAAGAGACCTCGTTTGAGAAGAAACTCAACATTCGCTCTTTTTTTATATAAAACACCACAAACATAACTACAATTAATAAAAAACTTTAATTTTTGAATAAAGATTTATTTACCTTTAGTGTATATTAAAATTTGTAGAAAAAAGTACGAAGACGAAATTATAGTTCAGATAAATGGGAATTTTTATTGAATTTTTTAAACAATATAAATATGTAGCAGTTCAACAAATCGTAAAATTCCGCGGATTTTAATTATTGATTTATTAAACAGTGGTCTTTGACCTTGAATGGCGGCTCATCAAATTCGAACTGGTAAAACAACCTTGACATCCGGAAGCGAGAAATAAAAATTTAACTTCGTTTTAGGTCATCAAATCGCATAATAGCGTAGAGAACGAGTTGATATTATAAAAATTTAGCACCCACGCACGTTAGCTACGTAGGTAAGCTTCGCAAATATTTATTCTTGGTTTTCGTAGCCATTAATGTATGTATTGTGTATCTTGTATTAATTGATGTTTTTTCTTTCAGTCCCGAGACTATTAAAGCTTCATCTGACAGTATGTATTGTATAACAACTAAATACCATTGTAGCATAATCAATTAAATGATGGTGTTATTAGTATTGGCCTGAAAACTGTGCGTAAATATTTATATGTTCAATACAATAAAATAATGCTCGAGATCCAAATACGGCCCTGCATTTGCTGTTGTTGCAGACTCCCCCTGCAGTTTGCAATGGCTAGACAAAACTGCGTCTCTATAAAAGGGACAGATGATTAGATGGCTAAGTACAATCCGGCGCACACGCCGCCGACTAACGCCACATGGGATATCACATCGCTCGGGAATCCTAAGTACATCAGTCATTAACCACGAGTTTTCATACATACAACATAATGGTGAGTTTGGATTTCTGTCCTACTATTACCGACGTAGTTAGTGTTTGGACGATTTATAATTAATATAATTTTTAGTTATGTTAAATATTAAGACATACTTAAAAGGATGTCACAAATACATAAATGTATTTCCATCGAATTTTCGCAGACGTTAATATTAAATATTATTGACCTTTAAATGATTTAAGTTTATAATTTGCATAATAAAATTATATGATAATAAGATTTTTAATCATGAAATTCTTTCTCTTTTTATTGATTTTGCGTTTTAAATAACACAGTACTTTTAAATATTCATGTTATGCAATTTACTAAGTGGTATGTAGATTACTATTGAGGGCCGCCCCAAATCCACAATCTCTATCTTTTTTTAAAGTAGTACAAAGGTCAAGGAACTTTACAGTACTTTCGTATTACATATAACACTAATAATGCCACTAGAGCTAAAGAGGTGGTTTCATGTTGTAATAAATATAGTTTTCTACATAAAAATGTTAGTTATGATAAAGTCAACAAAGACACATATTTTATAAAGTAATAAATAATAATCATGGTTGTAAATAAAAATTGATATTTGATCTTTGACAGTTATGCAAATCTGTTTGTCAATTTTTAATGCATAATATATATTAGATTTATACGGATTCGAATAATAGAAAAAATACCGAAAAGCTAATATCACATTGAGGATGCGCAAATGCAACAGAGTATAGGGCATCCGGGCTGCTTAATAGTTGGATGCATTATGCAATGTATGAACAGTGCATTAAATGCCTACAATACTCAACCTTTGCAAACGACCGCGCTATTTGCCTTAGTGACAAGCGACGCATCGTTTCAGCGCAAAACTTTACCTTTTGAGGTCGCGGTGCACATCGACCGAATTGTAACTAAAACCGGTGACATTTTATATAATTATACTCAAAGACGCGTCATACGACAACGTCGTTGAAATAAAATGCTGTAAACCTTAATGTATACTTCTAATGCATACACTGATACAGTAGGCGAAAAAAGACGTGTAGCGTTAAAGACATTACTATAAGTTTTATTAATGAGTAAGTTAAAATTTCGTGTTACGCTGCGTGAATTATTCATGACTAGAAAGAAATACTCGGGACTACTTAGGCACTCTGTCTAGCGAAAAGTCACGGTCTATACAGTTAATTACAGTCTATTACAGCCATAATTGGAGAAAAAATATGTGACAATTAAAAAAAAGCCAATTAGGTTCCAATTTTTGTTTATGTTTATTTGTCGTAGTGCTATGTGGGTGGAGTGATTTAAAAATTATGTCAAATAGTTTATAGTATTTGTTTGCCTCAATAATTGTCATTCAATTTAACTTTACTTTTACTAATACCGTCTTAGTCCGTCCCTGTGCTTCGCTCGAAGCGTGCGAGAGCTTAATTAGGCGCACGCCTTTTGTTTTTGCACGTAGGACATTGTCTTTTGGAGGCGACTCACAAATTCTGTGTCATGATTCTCACAACTAAATGCACTTGCAAAACGAGCAGAATTAGACAAACCACAGCCAACAGTATTTTGCAAAGGACACATAACGTAACGTTAAACATGTCTTCAAAGTCCCTATTGCTAATGAAAGTTGATGTATGACCATGTGGTTACCACAATGATCGTAGCAGAAAAAGTCTATTATTAGTATCATACTAGGTTAGAAAGGTCTATACGGGTAGAGTAGGAAGTAATCGTAATACAGTAACTCGTAAATACAGTAGTTTTTGATAACAGTAAAAGTTAACCGCTGACAATGGTATTATTAAAAAAAAATGTACACACGTTATTTTAGGGAGATATAACCTATTATATTAACCATGTCAACAACCTTACAACCATTTTTAATGTATATTATAGTAGACAGATTTTATTATAATAACTGTAATGGCCTATGTTAATTATATTTAAACGCATCATAACTTGTACTTCTTAATTATCTCATAAAACGACCGGCTGTTATAGTTCATTAAAATACAGTATTTCTTTGAATTATGATGCTACGATATAAACTTAGTGGTTCTCATATTATATAAAGTTTAGAGCAGAACTTTAAAACCATAATAACATTGTTATTAAGTCACATACCTCCAATACTGGTTAGGGCAAAATCAAAATGGTTAAATCTGACCGCATTTTATAATAATTTTTTTAGACAACTCTCTTTGACTCAAAATTTCACTTTTAATAATGACCTCCTTCTTTGTTAAACACACATAACATTTTTTGATTATCATTATTAACAAGATTATCTGCGTCGTTTAGTCCGCAGATTCTAATAGATATTGTATCAACTTCAGCAATATTAGAAAATATATAGAAGGTATCTAAATCTGTATCTAATAAATAGAGTAGAGACGTAACAGTTCTGTTCTTTTTCGCCTTCTTTTGTCGTCCTATTTTATTTTAATATTTAATTACGAGATTTACAGTTATCAACAGAAATTTTTGGACCCAGCCTTTTTTCTTGGCTTTATTAAAGCACTGATCTTTTGTTTTGAATTGTAAGTACATGGTTTTCAGTTACACAGTTAAATAATGTATAGGGGTGGAATGTTTTCGTCTCATATTCATTAATGATCACGAGTGCCGAAAAAAAGTAGTGGGCAAAAACTGTTGACAAGAAGAAAAGAAAAAAAAAAATGTAGAAAGTATGCTCTTTTTCGCCGCAGCAGAAAGCGAATTTCCGATTCGCGACCAGACGCTTTATACTAAACTAAACGGCTGATTGTCACACTGACAAAAATCTTCACGTCTTTTATCTACATCGTTTTTTCTCATTTCAAGCAATGCTTGGCACATCTATTGTTATATCCTTTACAGCACACAAACCAGTACCTATATATTTTCGATTAAATTTATTTTACGCAATTGCGTTAATTTTACGTCAGATAGTGTGAACTTTTTGCCGTTGATTGCGGAATTTAACTGTATTTGAGACATTAAATACTCGTACGGACTTGTAATAACAAAATGAGTAATTCCTGTTTTTGCCGTGCCGAGGCGGCATAATCATCATCATACAATATTAAAAACTAATTTAACCTCCAGCTTAAAGTGTAAGACGAATATAAATAAGTAAGTATTGTTTAATACCTTTGCGGTTTAGTTATGAAATAAGCGCAATAACCTTTGTAACAATATCCAGTGAGTCAATAACAACGACTTAGGCTCTACCAACATATCAATAAACCACAAATACGAATGAGCTCGCTGTATAAAATTATTATTACATGAGACGTAACGTAATAGTATTTTTTGATACCTATATTGCACACAATCTTTATTCATTTATTTCATCCAGAATTTCAGGCCTGTTTATTTTGGGTACACTATATTGTGCATGCATTATGCATATTCACAAAGTTAATTGTAATTGTAATTACCTCTTGTGGGGCATAAAAAGTAAATATTTAAATTCATAAAACTTTTGTAATAATTTCATAAAACGATAATACTACGATTGTCTGAACCTTGAATATTGTAGTAAATGTATCTATATATATAATCACGTAAGTATCAAATATGTTATTTGAGAGTGAGCATGCAGGTTAAATGTATAATTCTCAGGTACTCAATGCGGCGTGCCGACGGACGCTGCTACTTGCAACAGGCTTTGTCTTACGTTAGAAAATTAGCAACTGTATTAGTACCTCCTTCGACACGATTTTAAAACAAAAATACTTTATTATATAAGGGTTTATAATAGTTCTGCGAACATCGACAAAGAGCGATGTAGAGTGTATGAAGAATTGACACAATGACTTACATACGTACTTTTAATAATTTTGGACAGTGATTAATACTTTAATTAATAGTATAAAACAAAGTCGTCCCCCTGTCTATCTGTCCCTATGCTGTATGCTTAGATCTTTGAAACTTTGCAACGGATCTTGATGCAGTTGTTTTTTTCTAGATAGAGTGATTCAAGAGAAAGATTTGTATGTTTAATACAAAGTACTCGTGTGAAGCCGGGGTGGGTTGCTAGTATGAAATGTAATGACAAATATGTAATAAAAATATCAATTAAAACAGATCTCTCGTTTTCTACTATGCGATGATTTGTTAAAATTTGAATAGTTTTTGTAACTTTATAAATAACAAAGGATAGGGAAGTACTCACACACTTCCCTATCAGTGGGGAGTCTTCCGGATACAAGTAAGCAAGGCATGAAGGCAATCATGGTATTCGTATCTTAAAGCCTTCACCTATATATAATGTACAATAGTCTTCATTTTATAGTTTTAAATATGTAAGTCATCGGTGCCTTTATTTATCAAATTTATCCTTTATTCATCAAATATGTTTAATATTAAAAGTAAGAGTGAAGTGTAATTAAATTTTAGTTTAATAATTAACCTTAAAACATGTGTAAATTAAAAAAAAAAACATTTTTCCGGTTTCTAGAGATGTGTTTGCTGAATTTATAAAATGTTATTCACGGATACAACCCATTCACAGAGTAATAATATGCCTGCGTTTTAGCAAATAGTAACGACTTTATTTGTATTTTTGCTCAACTAATATAGCAGGCGTTATAACTGAGCGCACTATGTAAATATAGTTTTTGCGCTCCTAGCGATAACATTTACAAAAGATAATAATATCAAATAATTCATAGCGTAGGATTTAATTTTATGAAATTCATTACTTCTGGGGTTTATGTAACGCAATGGATATTATTCAATGAATTCGGTTATAAAGAAGGTTTCTGTATTTGTTATGTGTACTGTATCGTTTAATACCAATCATATTAACATGTCAATGATGTGTGGTAAATATTATATATATATATTTTTCTGTAAATCTTTTAATAATGTTATATTTTCAATAATTCTATTTTATTTACGGCATCTTTGTTTTGTTTACAATTTTTTTATGTGATAAGATGACAAGCGAGCTGGCGGTTTATCTCATTTTAAGTCAAGACCGACGCTCACCGACATTTGCATCACCCCTAGGGGTGCAGATGCGTTGAATTATAATAAAGTGCACCCAGCTACCTTCTTTGAGCTTGTGGTACTTTGCTGAACGGAGGTCATTTTACTTATCCGGACGGACCTATCTATATATATCAAACTGTAGTATAGCCCTACCACAGTCAAAGCATAGTGCAGTACGACTATATTCATGAAATTTATTTTTAGAGGGTGCTATTCCTTTTTGCCATTGTCGCGCTGGCTTCAGCAGCACCACAGCAGCCTGAGAAAGTCATTGCGATTCTTAAGCAAGATTTTGATCAGCAGCCTGATGGGTCCTATGTTTACAGGTACCTCTTTTTCTCTTCAATCTTTTGCATGGAAGAAGCTGCCACGCGTCCACATCTACCAGTCCTATGGTAGATGGCTTGCTTGCCTGATAGACAGTTGGACCTATTACATTAATCAGATGATATGAAAAAGTGCAATTACTTATAATTTATGTTGTTCTTCTGATAGTCCATAGCCATTATCAGGAAGGGTTCTTGCAATTGTAACGCAGTTTTCAAATTTTTGTTGTTTTTAATTTTTACTTGAAAGAATTAATTGTATCTATTATCTATTTTATTGTTTCTTAGTTCTTTAGATTCGAGTGCTTCATAAATAATTTTTACTGTGTACTGTTTGAAAAGCTCCGTGATAGGTCAGTGTTTCATATAGCTTAGAATGCGGGCGCTCGCTTTTAATTCAATATACTCGAGTTCAAATCTCGTTGCCAGCACCAATAAAACTGTCAGTTTTAAGTGCTGAAGTTTGAGTATTATCAAGTGCTCTCTGGTGAAGGAAAACATCCTGTGAACCCTGCATATTTTCGACATAATAACAAAAAATAATATTTCGAAGATATGTTAAATCTGACAATCCGCAGTGGGATCGCGTCCTAATACTCTCTGTGCAGAGGAGGTCTTTACTCAGCAGTGGAACTCGTAGAGGCTGTTACTTTACGTACTGTTTGAATGTCCAGCTATGAAACTGAGAACGGAATAAAGGCAGAGGAGACTGGAACTCTGAAAAAAGCCTCCGGTCCAGACAGCAACGACGTTATTGTGGCTCAGGGAGGGTTCAGCTACACCGCACCCGACGGGACCGTGATAAATCTCAACTACGTCGCCGACGACGAAAATGGTTTCAAACCAGAGGTATTTGGAACATATATATAAATTATTGCACAATCCGATTTAAAAATTTGTGCACTATTAACAGATTTATCACAAGTACAAAAATAAGAAACATTTTTGAATGTTTCATCGCAATGTATATTACTAGCGCAGTTTTTGAGTATTTAAGAACACCTTAAATTTTTTTCGTACCTTTATTTATATATTTTTGAGTAATCTTTCATGATGTTGTTAATAAAAAATTACTAATAATATGACTAATCAAAAAATATGTGTCTACTAATGCAGAAGCACTCAGGAGATTATTAAATTTGTTAAATATTTACTAAGACTTGTGGATAAAATATTTGCAAAGCAAGCAACACTGAAAGACTGGTAATGACAAAACCTTGAGAAAATGTTTTATATCAAACATTAGCTAAGAATGTTCTTATTTTTATTTTAGGGTGACCATTTACCAACACCGCCTCCGATTCCACCGGCAATTCAGAAAGCGCTGGACTATTTGGCTACTCTTCCACCACCACCACCATCTAGGGCCTGATCAAAATAAGGGTTACAAGGACGACTCATGCAAGACCAAGCTATATATAACATTAATGATACTCGTTTATTGTCTACACGTCTGTGTTAAAGCCGCTTTTTAAATAGAAAACATTGTTACACATACACATTGTAGATAAATTATTTCAAGCGTCATGTGTTATGATACATAAATTTTTACAAAGGGGCATTTAGCATATTACTTTTATAATAAAAGCAGTAGAAAAAAGTAAATAAAAATGAATGACCGATGAACTGTGATAAAGAAAATATCGGCATAAATTGTTATATAAACATATCTATGTATTATTTATTGAATAAATGCAAAATCAGTGCCAAAGATGCATTGTAAATCATGATTAAATGTTTCATTACTTACAAGGATCCGACTGTTAATGTACACAGTTTATTTATTAGCATTACAAGTGTCCACCGCTTCTGTCAGAAGTGTTAACCGCTGAGGTCATTTCCTATGTAGCCTATAATTTACCTCGAAAACATACATAATGCGTAAACAGTGTTTGTTTCATACGATTGATTCAAACAAATGCCTTTATTGCGTCATGTTTATTGTCATCCTTGAGAATGAGTATTAAAAATCTATCAAGATTCTATTTCGAAATCGTATCAAAGAACCTTATGATGAGCGCAATAAATATAAAAACAATAAAAAACAACAGTTTGCATTAACATGCCCACATATTTTAATATTAGCATTTTCTACTTTTGTCCACGAGATGAACTAATAGGTTGGGGAAAAAGTTTCTTCGCATGTTATATGAAAACTCAAAACATTTTTTAATAAAGTTGATTTACATTTAACTAAAGTAGGTGTAGGTGCCATTTTGTTCGATAACATTCTGCCATCTTGTAGGTAGGGACATGATCCCATTGCTATAGAAATTCTGGGGCTTCCGATCATAAAACTGCGACAAGTGGTTTTGTCAGTCCTCGCGTGATGTTAACCTGACACTGTCTAAAAAATTCTGAAGAGACCGTAACAAGTAGAAATTTGAAGGTGCAAGGTCAGAACTATACGACGGATGCATTACCACCTCCTAGTGAAATTCTTTTATTTTTTTCTGAGTGGCTAAAGATGTGTGAGGTCAAGCGTTATCATGACGAAAAACCATACTCCTTCTGTTGATTAATTTCGGCCGCTTTCTTTCAACTTCTTGCTTTAATCTCATCAGTTGTTCGCAGTAGAGTTCAGAATCAATAGTCCTGACAGGCGGTAACAGCTCATAATTAATAATGCCCTTCCAATCCCACCATACACACAGCATTACCTTGTTGCGAGATAACCCGGGTTTTGCTAGAGTTTGTGAAGCCTGAACAGCCTTTGACCACGACCTTTTTCGCACGTTCAAGTCGTAAGTGATCCACTTTTCATCACCAGTTATCAGGTTTTTCAAAAATGGGTCGGTTTCATTACGTCGTAATAAAGAATCACAAATGAGTACACGGTTCATTGGGTTTCTTTCAGTGAGGTCAGTGGCATCAAAATATCGAGCTTTTGTGAGTTTTTCAAATGCGCCAAAACTGTTTTGTGGTCAATTCCCAATCCTTCAGCTAAATCGAAACTTTGCTCCACTTTTTAAAAATGGCATTAATTTTATCCGTAACAGGAACGCCCAGAGCGAGGTGCATATTTGACATCAAAATTTCCGGATTGAAAACGCTTAAACCAAATTTTTGCTAAACTCACAGACACTGCATTATATCCATAAATATCACAAACTTTATTGGCGGCTTGCGCTGCATTTTTACTTTTTTTTTAGTAAAATTTTAAAATGTATCGAATTTCTTTATTAGAATCACTCATATTAAAAGTAATAAAAACAAATGAAAATCACACATTTTCCTAATTTGAATTTGGAATTATCTTTTTTAAAATTTAAACTTTTTAATGATACCAAAACCAGCCAGATACAAATGGTATAGCCAAAGAGATTATATTATGATAAGTACATGCAGTGCATGATAGCTCAGTGTCCGGGCGCTCGCCTTTAATTCAATATACTCGAGCAACCTGAGTTCGATCCCCGGTGACGGCACCAATGAAGTTTTTACTTTAAGTGCTGTCTTATCACGTGCTCCGCGGTGAAGGAAAACATCGTGAGGAAACCTGCATATTTTCGAAATCATAACAAAAAAAAATATTTTGAAGATATGTGAAGTAATGTGGACTATGCCCTGATACCCTCTATATAGAGGAAGCCTTTGCCCAGCAGTGGGACATGTATAGGCTGTTACTTTACTTTACTTTTTACATGCATACTATTTGCGATGAGTTTTTCCCCGAACTAATATAACAAAAGAGATGAGTGCATGTGTTTATTTTATAAATTAAAACTAACGATAAAATCAAATTCGTTCTATGTGACCACAGAACGTTATTCTACGCACGGTGCGATTTGTGTGTGTTACATTACGTAATGAATTACTGATTTAAGTTTTAATAACATCATTTTTTTTTCTATAATATTTAATGTTTTTATTTTAGTTTTATCTTTTATATTTCATATAAATGTTAAAATATTTATTGCAATTTAATAACCACTCCATCATTTTCCTTTGTTTAATTTTTATTTAACTGCTATCAAACGCTCACAATTTATTTTTCATTGTTATAAACACATTTTAATATATGTAATTTTTTTTCGTTCTACCCGTAGCACCCGTAGACACCATGATACCTCTCATTTATTTTAAACACTTAAACTATAACAAAAATATGTCGTGCCCGAAAAGAAACGGAAAGACAAATAATAAGGCTTTCCGATTTACTTGAGATTGTTTCAAGTCCATATAAACTTTATTCATAGATTTGTAATTAAATTATGGGAAGCAAATGGTGTAATGTTTGGCATTTTCTGCAAGTATACATTGGAGGTAAAATCTAAGTTATTTTCTTTTAGTGCCCTTAACCCTTAAAATGTCAATAAGGTAATGCGAACTTAGCAATTGCGCCTTCGAGTCATCATAAAATCAAGATAATGATAGATGAAATTTCAAAAAAGCTATATAATATTATTATTAAAAGCTATCTATGTGATATTAAGAGGTTTTAAAATATGAAAGAAGATTATGAAAAACTAAAAGTGGAAAGTAGATACCGCTCAAAGTCGAAGTAAACATTTCTTTATTCAGTAAAGGTTTCTTTTAAGCTCTTATTAAACGGCAAAAACCTTCGACCGGTTCACTAATTTAAACCTGTCCAGAGAAGAACCGGCAAGAAGCTCTGCGGTTTATTCTTAAATTAATTTCTTTTTAGTCCATCCAAAGGTTGGCTGGCAGAAATTACTCTTAGTAATAAAGCCGCTCATTGTACCCATCACTTCTACATTAAGTTTTAATTTTTGTTTGTTTTATTTTTGGTGTGCAATAAAGTATATTCATTCATTCATTCATAATTATTTAGGCATAATATCAGCAGCAACCAGGGGACGTTCAAGTACAGAGCAAGAATCATGTACAAACATCCTTGGTACCACATCGCTGGTATGCGCCTACAAACGATTCTATAAACCATTTACATTCACTATGTCTTTACTCTTCATAATTAGCGACCACATTGACGTGATAAAGCCATGCAGTTACTTTACATGAGTAAGGTTATGTGTCGCCATGTTAGAAAATGTATTTCGACTGATATTACCCATCTACTTACTACGTGATTTTTGCAATTCATAATAGCTCCCTAGATGTAATAAAACTTGGCCTGCCAATTCGTGCTACAGCCGAAGCTGCTGCGTGGCCCTACCACCGTTAAAACATGAGCAGAGCAATATAGGTTATTAAAGCAGTTGATATATAAATATGCTAGTCTTATAATCGAACTTTTTTTAATACATGAACGCACAGTATACAAATTGAATTATGTTGTCAGTCATATAAAATACAATAAAATAATGTAATAAAATCAGTTGGTCATAAAATTAATTCGTTATCATCAGCTCTTAATGTATGTGCATAATTGCAAATTGAGATATAGGATATCTAAAAATAAAATTCAAAAATAATTGAAAGATACAGTTTAATTCATAATGACGTACGGTACCTACATAAACTACATTTGATAGTGCTAGACTTTTACGTTTATATCCGATGGTCAATATCTTTATTGTATATACAGCGTAAGATACTTTCATTTCATTTAATATTCTTTATTGCTATAATCTTATTGGTCAGTCCCATAGTTAGACATTTGAAATACAGCAGTTAATATCTTTTACTGTTTCGGCATGGGAAAAATCACCCTTACTATAATAATATATCTAATAATTATGTAAATCTAGTTCGGTCTGTAGATCGCCAGACAGTTCCTTTTGCTCGAATTAAAAAAAAACCTGCTTGGTAAACGAGATTGCAAGGTCAATAATAATATGCCGCTTTTAATGATTTTCAAATGAAGGAAACAACTTCTACGAGAAGCTAAAATTTAATTTAGAACAAGATCATAAATATAATACGCAGTCAGTGTGAAAAAAGTATTGACACAAACCGTTTAGAAGAATAATCAATCAGTTTACACAGGGAGCATATTTGCAATGTTTGACAGGACGAAGCAAAATATTAATCTTGACAAATTGGTTGCGGTCGAATGTGTAAAATTAATATTTTACCGATAGAATGGACGATAAGACCACATTGGATGTATTGGTGCTAGTTAATTGACAAAAGTCAATAGACTAAAGCGACTGTTGTCAATATTGTAAATATTTTATTGTAGGGGGTTTTATAAAGTTACTTATTTTACGTCAATTTTTGTTTGCTTAGTAAATATGAGAAGCGTTGTTTTAGTTTTTCAAATCAATTGTTTTGCAAAAAGTAAATAACTAATGTCTAATGTTTTATTTTTATTTAATAATAATGTTGATGTAATGAAAAAGCTAGGGCAGTCAACGTATATTACATTTATTTCAGTTTTACTTAAACAGCTAGAAGTATTTAGTTACGGTAAATTGTAAAAACTAGTCGAAATTCCTTATGGGTTCTGTAACCGGTTGAGGTGTAGTCTTAGTTGCAAGATAGGCCAAGGCACGTGCTATCTCTGGTGGTATAGGAGGAGGCGTGGGGAGATGTGCACCGGTTGGTCTATAACCATTTTCATCTGCAGTGTATGATATACTGTAGTCTTTACCCTCTTTGTCCTACAAAAATAAGAATATTTAATTTATATATACATAAAGTGAATTGCCTGTTTATGTTCATTTTCACAAATATTATAATATGAACTTACGCCTGTCTATGTAATTATTTTAATGTACTTATAGGCTGTTGTCCAGTGCAAGTATAGGCTTATTATTAATATCATCTACTCACGGTATAAGAAAAACCTCCTTGTACAACCTCACCAGTTTCATTATTTATGGTCTTTAATTTGCCTTCCTCAAATACTTTCGTGCCGTCACCGCCTTCGAACCTAAAAACATAAAATACGATTTATTTACATAAAATGTATTATTATTTTTTAAATAACTGTCAGAGACAGTTACCTATAATGAAAGTTACCACTGTGCGAATACACGAAGTTTTCTTCCGTTACTATGGGTATCGTCGGTCCTCGCGTTCGTGTCCTTTTATGACTTCTCTCGGTGGTTACTTGGGGTTGATATTTGGTTGTTGTAGCCGGTGCTATTTCCGCTGTAGATGTTGAAATAGAAGAAACCGTAGTAGTCTTGTTTTCTTCATTTAATTTTAGTGTATTGCCATTAGATTGCTCTGTTTTTTGGTTATTTTCATCTGCTTCCAGCTTTTGCAGGCGTCTTCTAATTTGCTTTCGCCTTTGAATGATATTGTTAGACTTTTCTTCACTTTCCTGTTGAGAACGCTGCCCATTAGCATCTGTTTCGTAGACGACATTAACCGGGATTTGCAAATTTTTCTTACTATTCACTCTCGAAACTAATGGTTTTCGTTCTGCGTTCTTCTTTACCCCTCGCTGTGTGGGTGTAACAACTTCACTTTTCGGTTCTTGTGCGGGGTCCTGAGTTTCCTTAATATTTTCCTTTTTAGTAATCGAGACCTCTATTGCGTCAGTTTTTAGGGGTTCATCAGGAAGTTTAAGCGTTTTGCTTTCGCGTGCATCTCCACTATCGTAGACCACTGTCACGGGTACAGTATCAGTAGATTCTATCGATGGTGGGTGATTGTATCTATAACGACTACGTTTTGCATCCAGTACCTGTAGATTAAACAAACTAAATATTGTAACAACTAATATAAAATTAAGTCGTAAAAACATCTTTAATTTAGATAAAACTTGAATATAACTTCCAAGCAGCACTAACGCGCTTGAGGCTCTAATGAAGATGAGTCACATCTGGCAGATAAATGTATCTTATACCACTAGATAACCGAATTACTTGTCTGACAAGAATAAAAAAACAGTTTGGTCGTAGCTTTATTGATAGTTTATTTTGTTTTAGTATGACATCAACTCATTGCATATTCGTTCAAATATGCGGAAGTAAACATTGAATTAATATTTGTAAACATTAGATGTATTTCAATATAACATAATAAAAAAGTTAATAATATATTCCCAAATGGAGCCGACGTGAAATACTGAAGTTTCAGGATTTTTTTCTGGTCAAACGAACGTTAAAACCAAATTTAGACAATATGCATTCTCATTTAGAGTCTATTTTAATCACACGAATCGTCACCCTTCGTGTCATATTGTTGACACCTCGTCTGTTGTGCAATTTTCTGAAGAACACATCAGTCTGCTGCTAAGGTTGAAGTATTTAGCGTCCGCTTAGGCTCATATCACCGGAAGGCGGGGGGAGGATAGTGTAAATAGATGAGTCTTACATATAAGTGGTTATGAAGTCTGGAGCATTCATTCATCAGTAAATTTTGGGAGTGATTAGGTATAAATCAAAATGATTTATCAGATAGTTTTTCTTACATTCGGGGTGGCGTGTGTACTGGGAGCTCCAACAAGCGCCGTGCCGTCAGATAAGCAGCAACCGACTGTCATACCAATAATCTCACAATCTGAGGAATTACAATCAAATGGCACGTATTCATTCAGGTAATACAAAATATTTCTTTAAATTTCATATTACGATGTTCAGCCTATTGCTACGCAAATAGCTACAGTAGCACTTTACTGCCACTTAACAAGTAAATAGTGAAAATTAAGAATAATAACGAGTATTAAAGTAATATTCGTAATTATGTTAAATCTTATGACATTGTTTAACATAAAACGTGCATTTAAAAGAAACCTTATTTAAATGTGAAAAAATACTCTTAAAACTGTTTGTTACATCTATGGTCCACCATAGTGTAAGTATGGTTGCAATATGGGTAAAAATAATTTGTAAATTAAAATTATAGTTGCGTTATGCTTTTCCTTTTTTAATCATTTGGATTGCATGAGCGACAATTACTTATTTCAGAGGTAATATAATTATGAAAATAATTGACCTTATTATAATAAAGGCGAAAATTTATGTGGAGAGCAATGATATATTTGATAGTTTATACCCACAGTTAACAAGATTATAATTCGATTGAACTATAGTCGGATAAACATGCGAAATGTTCATTTAAAAACTCTTTTATATATTATTTAAAAGAGTAATTAAATATTTAATATTATAGCCCTTTAAAAATATTCAAATACTCTGTCTAAAACTGTTAAGGGCACTCTCCTCGCGGTGCTGTGTTCATCATTTAGCAATTTAATTGATAGAAAATGTTGATTATTTACATTTTTAAAGCTGTTTTTACTCATTTAAAAACTTTTTAGTTATGAGACTGGAAACGGTATAAAAAGGGAAGAAACATCATACGATAAGGTATTACCAAAGGCAGCAGGCCGTAGTCACAACAGCGAGGAAGGAGGGGAAAGTGACGAAAGTGATGAAAGTAATGAAATCCACGTACAACAAGGCTCATATTCTTACACTGCACCTGATGGTTCTTTAATTACTGTAAGGTAAGTTAGATTATATTATAAACTGTTTCGTGGATCCTCATTTTGATCTTCATTTATTAGTTTTACTACATTTATTTCTCTATTAACAGATACATTGCTGATGAGAACGGCTTCCGGCCTGTTGGTAGTCATTTACCAAGGGCACCGAGCCCAATTTCTACGGCTTCCAATGAAAAGACTGGCCGTACATTAAAACAGCAAGATAACGATGATTCGGAATCTGTGCAATCCCTGAGTGTCCAACCTTCTCAAGAAACCATTCCCGCTATTGCGGCACGCTCAGCTACAGAGCCACCTCAAAATAAACCAGCAGAGATAACCCCAATGGATTCTTCGAAGAACGAAAAAGAACCCGAATCTGCAACGAAATCTTCACCATCTGTAGAAAAATCTGAACCTGTTACTACAATTAGTTCTCAACCTGAACAGAAAACTGAAACAACTGAGTCTGCAACAGCAGTGAGTTCACAATCCAATAATACATCTGAACCTACTGAATCTGTATCGACTTCCATGCCTGAAGACAAGAAAGATGATTTGGAACCTGAGAATAAGACGGAATCATCCACTCCAACTGTGACTGAAGAAAAAACATCAAAATCGCCAGACTTAACAGAATCCACTTCATTTGCATCGAATGAAAGAACAACAGAACCCTCAACAGGAGAATCTGCTACAGTTTCTGATGCGCTGACTACTTCAGTCTCTGATAACACTACTACCGAGCCTAGTGGTTTAATAACAACAACTGTCGTAGGCAAAGAAATAACCGAGAATTCGGAAGCCACAACGGCATCCACAGAACCTATAACACAAGAAGTAACCGTATTACCTACTTCAACTGAAACCGCGATAACTGAGGAAGTAAGCACTTCTTCCTCTTCAGCCATATAAATATTGTATAGAAGTTTTTTCTTTGTGACAACTGAAAATTAACTTTCTTTACAGCCTTTGGCAAACTCTTCTGGAATTTCTCAATCAGTACGGGTGATAACAAATTATGTTATATTTTATATTGACATCAGAAATGTGATATATCAATGTTTCAGTTATATTAATAAGCTTTAAAATATATTTTTTAATATTACATGTAATAATTAAACATTTCTTTATCAAAATTAGAGACATTTAATTTATTTTTTCTTATATGTTGACTTTAATTGTAAATTAAATGTAATTTTAGCAGTGGGTAATTTCTTGAATTAGCCACTTTCAATTAAAAATAAGTCAATCGCGGAAATCATCTGTGAACATGTTGCTTTTTAACTTAAGGGCCTGTAATTTTTCATTGTTACGTCCATTAGAAAATTGTGTCCGGCTATTTTAATGAATTTAATTCGGTAAAATATTTTCTGGGTGATTTTTATCTACAATAAATCAACAAGTAAATTTTAAAATAACAATTTGTTAACATGATCTAAAATTTATTTAAATTTAATTTCAAAAGAGATACAAACTCTGTTTCAACAAATAATCCCCTGTATTCACGTGTAGGAGGTAAAGTGATGAGGTACTGAGGTAAACTACACAGCGGGACGTTTATAAATAAATTGATTACACAGCATGTTGTTAAAAATGTATATTGTATGTCTTTGAGTGCTTTTTTTCTTTTTTTTATGTGAAAAGTTGCCAAACGAGCAGACGGTTTACCTCATTGTAAGTGAATACCGCCGCCCATGGACATCTGCTACACCCGAGGGTTACAGATGCGTTGACAACCTTTTGAAAATTGGGCTCCGGCTACCTCACTCACCAGACGAAACGCGAAACTATTTGTCACACTTCCACTTTACGCTGGTCTTCTGTGAGGTCGTGGTACTAACCCGGACGGGCCTGCCCATATAATATATATAATACTATAACACCATAGGGTTATAGTAGCAGGGTCTGAAATATACAATATTTTACCTGACTGATCTAGAAGGAGGGTTATTTTTTCCGAGAGTATGTATGTATGTAAGTATAATTGTTTGGCACGCTCTGCAGCCTGAACGGCTTGATGGATTTTAGCTTGACAGGCGTCGTTTCGTATTTACTGTGAGAGAGACACTGGTTATATAAAAATTAAAAATTTTAAAATTAAAAATAAAAGTTTTTTTAGTTTTTTACATAATATTTTTATCTACAACTAAACTATGCATGGTACTCCGGATCTGTTATGAAACGCACCAACATCGATGTAAAATGCATATAAGCCAAACTCTTTTGTGCAGACATAGGCACATCTTCTACGTCGACTTGCCCATGGGAAATGACAAGCAGGCAGCTTACTTCGAACATGGATAGCGACGTCAAACATTACAGTACGGCCAGTGAACTCATGGTTTCGATTTTTTTACAGAATTTAATTGTATAACCGCGATTAACTACGTAAATTAGTTTTACTTACCTAGTAAAAATGAGAGTTGTATCCAACACATCTCATAGATTACTACGGCCGATACATGTAAAATTTAATATATTATAATTAGAGTAGGTTTACTTTGAGGTCAGAAGTGTAACTTTATAATATAATAAACGTCCGTGGGGTCCTTGTACATCGATACTCTTGAAAGGTTTACATCCTACATTATTGCGGTGACGCCACTACTTCTTATCCCGCTCAAAGGCTAAGCATAACTATTCGGCGAGGAAATGCAGCACCCCCCGTTAAACTTATGGACAGCCCAGTACCAGTCTAGGCGTCGTCCTCGACTCCCAGATTAAATTCACCCAGCACGTGACCCAGGTCAGGAACCGGGCGGCCTTCGTACTCGGTCGCCTCTATTCGCTCCTCAATAAAACGTCAAAAATGTCCCTTATGAACAAGGTGACCTAATATAAGGCAGTAGTTCGGCCTATTATGACGTACGCGAGCCCCGTCTTCGCGCACATTGTTCCGAAGCAAATACACCGGCTTCAGGTCATTCAGAATCGATTCTTGCGCAGAGTCACGGAAACACCTTGGTTCATCCGCAATATCGACCTACATGTCGATTTAGAGTTGCCCACTACCGCTCAATTCCTGAAGTCGGCGTCGCGCCGATATTTCGAATCCGCTGCCGCGCATCCCAACCCGTTAATCGTAGGTGCCGTCACCTACAAATCCTTACCGCTTAATACGTTCCGCCGCGATTATCGCAGACCGCGACACCTTTTCGACCTCCCTGACGATGAGACGACTATCGCCATCGAAAGGATCAAAAAACTTAGAAAGCACACCAACACACACCGCACTCGCCGGCGAATGCGCCAACAATATACTAGATTCCGCCACGTACCTGACAGATTTTCCCCCATTAATGATAGAAGCGTTGCTAGAGTTTCTTCCGCCACTTCTTCTCCCAGCGCCAACGCTTTCCGAAGTGGGAGTAATGTTAGATCTAGAAATTCCCCCAGTCAGATAATAGCTACCGATCGAGCCGAAGTCCGGCCGTTTCAGGCACCCTTGAATCGGAATGCTACACGCGTGTTGAGTGACAGCCCAAGCCGAGGTCCCCTCTCGGGGACCCTTGAGCCTGATCACTCCATGGAGCGCCCGCCAAAGGGCCTTAAGAGCTTGGCGGGGGAGGCCGCCAAGCTCTTAGGGCTTAACCGGTGATAATAATAGCGTGACGGCCCGAGCCGAGGCTCCCTCGATCTTAGTCACCATGACGCGTAATAATAATACGCCGAGGTTAAGGCTAGGCGCCCCGTGCACCAGGCCACCTCAAGCCTGTCAACTGTGAAGGCCCCTAAAGCCAACAAAAACGAGGAAATACAAGTAGCACCTTGACTAGGTTTATTACATAATATGTAATTTAGTTAGTAGTAAAGTGAATATTAAAGTACTTCAGTTTTCCAGCTCGGCAAATGCATACAGGGAGTATGCCTTAATTATTGTATTGTAATTTTATTTATAACATTATCCAGTATCTGAAAATTGCATGTAAATTTTACGTTTACTATTTAATTATGATCCTATTTAAAAAAAAAAAAAAAACTTCTTTTAAAGCGAAAGGTGAAACAAATTATTTAAGCTCCTCGATTCAAAATTAAATTGCTAATTTGGTTTGGTACCAGTAGTCAGTGAAAATTTAAGAGTTTTACAAATTTATTTTGTGTACAACATAATGCCTGTCGAAAATTTACCACATTTCTATAGGGTTTCGATACATCTCGATAGCAGAAAATTATGATCCTAAAGAAATAAAAATCTGCGAGACTTATTTGGGGTTCATATAAGTATTCGATTGTCGTGTAGAAGGACTTAAACGTGAAAGTTTAAAGATAACAAAAGGATACGGAATTGATTTGTTCAAATACAGGATACGATAGCGCTTGCCCCAAAGGTTGATTAAGTTCACTGTGCGGCATATGCATTAAATTTTGTTCTAAAACATACTGAGAGGCTGTTCCTGAAGTATAAAGTTAGGTACCCTTCAAAAAGTATGTTCTTTTGGGTAGGCGGTACAAATGACTACGCAAACCCACGGAAGCTATGTCGGGATTACGCAAAGTCTTTCGCATATTTCCTTAACCCTGCCAGCGCTGGCCGCCTCAACATCCCCTCCACCGTTATTAATGCCCTCTCCATGTAAGGTGCACTGGAACATAAAGCGCACCTTCCTACTCGGCACCTTTTGTTCGTTAATGCAATCCACTTCCCCGAGCTCACTGCCCAGAGACCATGGAAGTGCTATTGCTAATAAGCAGCCAGAATTCCAGCCGCCAGATATGGACCTGGTTTGCGGTTTCGCCTCTCACCATATTTCGGCAACGGAGGGTTAGGAGAACCTTTAATGCCACTAGCAACCCCACCACTGCTGCATTAACGTTGCTACCCTGCTAAGTCACGGAGGAATGTGAGAGTGACCTCGCAATACGCACTCCTCTTCCCCTGCATAGGTAGCAGAGGATAGGGAGAGTGGCTCCACCTCTACCACCTTTGTTGTGTATCTGTTACCGGCACCCAACTTGCTCGCATGGAAATTGAGCTCCACGAGCTTACCTGGAACGGCCCTCGATGGTGGCCCTTACATCTCAGCCCAGAGTTGGTTCCTCTTAGCTTCGCCGTGGGTGACAAATCCACGTTTACTAAGCCCCTCCGTCATGACAAGGCGACAGCCTGGTTGGAGGGGAAAAAGTATGTCCTGCTAGATGGTCCGTAAGAAATTACGTTTTATCAGCTATAAGAAAAAATTATTCATGATATAACTTTTGTATAAAATTAATTAATCTCCACAAAAAGAAACGCGACAAATATAAACATTTTATTAACATAGAACAACAATTTTATACTACATCCGGCTTTTTTACTTCGCTGTTTGAAATCATTAATACTAAAGCTTTATAGCTTAAAAATGATTACTCACAGAAAGATAGTATTTTACTAAATAATCTATTAAGTAGACTGAGCGAAATAATGAATTAAACTTCATTAAATTATGTATACTAAACGAGTTCAAAATCTAGTAAAAGAGTGGGGGTAACAAATGATTGAAGATGAATATAATGAAGTTGAGAGAATCAGGCCTTGCTGTTTAAGGAATTTAATTTCTAAAACCAAAGAAATATTTCCCCTCAAATAATACATATATTTATAGGATAAACATTTTTTTTCGAAACAAAATGATTAAAAAGATGCCTAAAACTGTTGCTCTGTATTAATAAACAATTACTTTGAAAACATACTGAAAATCAGAAAATTCATTCCATTATGGAACTCATGAAATTATGGCTGACAAAATTCAATGCCCTTGCATCGTTTTCCGAAAGTAATAGCAGCATGTCTTCTATTTTTGACCCTTGAGGTTACAACTGTAACAGACGAAAATAAGTTTTTTGCAATTAAAACTTCTAACTGACATGTTGTATATATATCTAGAGGCCAAAAATCTAGATAAAGTGAAATCGTCCTTGCTATGGATGATTCAATTAATAAGTTTGTCTAAAATAAGTCAGAAAATGTACATTAATTCAATGCGAACTTTTTTATTTCTATGGTGAAAAATCTTTATCCTTTATTTGGGCTCCCCGACACATTTCGATAAAGGATCCATCTAAAACTAACGCCATCATATGAATCTTAATAATAAAATAACATATTTTGGACTCAAGGAATCGTTACCTCTTTTGAAAGGTTGTCTATTCATATCATGTTTGTCCTTTTAAATTTTTTTTCATAAATTGATCTAGAAAACATAGACATTGCAGCTTCATTGTAATAAAGTCCGATGCGCCTTACGCAAAAATAACATTTATTCTTCATAGTTGATACTTGTTGCTCCAGATCCTTTTTTTTCCACATTAGAAATGCAGCATTACATCAAACATTATTTCGAAGTATTTAAAAAAGAGCACAAATAATACATAAAAAAATTGCGTAAACTCTAGCTACAACTTGGATAATTTTATAATCTTATTGTTAAAATTACAATCGACATGTATTTCTCGAACGTTTAATACATTAAATAAATCACCAGAAAACGTCGATGGCCATTTTTGACTTTTCTTAGTATTTGAAATTGAATTTTTTTTATTGGATTTTTTCGAATTATTTGGCGAAAGAACTAACGAGTCAGTTGATGGATAGTAATATATGAACGTTTGCTACACCAGATGTATGTTTGCTGGGATTCATATTTAGGTAGTAATTTATAAAAACAACAAACCACTCAGTATGATAACTACAAAAATGTACGTAGACAAAGTCCAGTGAGACGGTGACTCTTGTCATCATCATCATCATTTCAGCCTGAGTCCACTGCTGAACATAGGTCTCCCCCACAAACTGCCACGAAGTTCGACCCTGAGCCAATTGGATCCATCGACTTCCGGCCGTGCACAGGTCGTTACTCCATCTAGGGGGGGGGTCGATCCCACTAGATGATTTATTTGATATTTGATATCCTCTGACTCTTGTCAGAGATCATCAAATATATCTTATAGGAAAAAAGAAAGGCGGTTTGGGGGGTACCGATAAGAATCAATTTCTGCATATTCGACAGAAACCCGTTTAAGATTTTCACCTACATTAGTATAGAGGTCAGAATAATTGCATTTTTAAAAGGTTATAGAAGGTGGCTAGCGAGCTAGTAGTTCATCTGGTGTTAAGTGATAACCGCCTCACCTGTAAACAATTTCAACATCCGAAGTGTTGCTGATGCGTTGCCAGATTTAAAATTTATATATAACTAGCTGTGCCCGCGACTTCGTCTGCATGGAAATTAAAATAAATAAAAATCTAATATAAAAGTAGCCTAAGTTACTCCTTACTACACCAGCCATCTGTCAGTGAAAGTCTCGTCCAAATCGGCCCAGCCGTTTCAGAGATTAGCCGGAACAAACAGACAGACAGACAAAAATTGTAAAAAATTTTATTTTGGCATATGTACCGTGTATACATCCATAAGCCCTTAGTAAAAAGCGGTTAATTTAATATTACAAACAGACACTCCAATTTTATTTACCTGTATGTATAGATTACATGTTTTACTTTTTTTATGTGAAAAGTTGCCAAACGAGTAGACGGTTCACCTGATGGTAAGTGGATACCGCCGCTCATGGACATCTGCTACACCCGAGGGCTACAGATGCGTTGAAAACCTTTTGAAAATTGGCTCCGTCTACCTCACTCACCAGACGAAACGCGAAAGTATTTGTCATACTTCCACTTTACGCTGGTCTTCTGTGAGGTCGTGGTATTCACCCGGACGGGCCTGCCCATTCGTGCAACGGCCGAGGCTGCTGCGTGGCCCTACCACCGTAAACTTTTGATGTACCATTAATGGTTATTGGGTACTTAATTGCACTGTGCTATTAAATATTTACTGTTCATCAAGATTATTTATTCTTTAAATAATTATGATTTCACTTTATGGAATCAGGTGACTGATAGTATTATCTAGTAGAGAATGGTGGAGTTAAAGCAAAGGGCAATGGAAGTGAAATGAGAAGTTAGGCTGTCGGGCCTATATATAATGTGATGTGGGGAGGTGCTGTAGAAACTACAGCAAACTCAGTGGCAGACATTTCAGACAGTATATGAACTAAAAAAAACTTACCAATGATTAGACTTCGAACCAAATAAATAGGGTAAGAGAGTTAAAGTAAAATAATCATTTACAATTAACACGTATAAATGATAATTTCAATATAATTCGTGACTTTAGGTGTTTTAGGGTATGTTCCTGTCATGCAATACGAACTTTTTGCTTGCGCATGCCTGCGTTAAGGGAGGAGTGTCGCCTACGGTCTATCGAGGTTCGGTGCGGACCGTGACCCCGATGGCCGTTAACTGTACTTGATTTAACGCGGGTGTACGCGTTGTGTAGGTTTCACCGTGCTCGTAGGCGAAGATGAACTATGGTGTTAGTGGTTGCCGTTTCGCATATGACGCTTTCTCAAAAACATTAACTCAATAATAGGCGAGCTACTGTTGTAGTGTGGCAACTCGCGTGCGTACTCATTGCACACAACAAAGGACTTAAATTTAAGGCTACTAAATCACCCTCACCCTCCTCTAAGTACTAATTCGATAACAAGTGACTTAGTGGCCAAGATCACTGCTCCTATATGTTATGACATACACATTTGATGTTAATATATCTTATGATTTTTGTGCCGAAAATGAATTTTATTATTACGTATTTTAATGCCATTACTTATTACTAGAGTTTTAGTTAGCAGACCTCCATAGACTATTGAGCTATAACATTACTTTACTCAGTAGGCAAATAAAGAAAGAACAAAGAAAACTTTAAGTAGTTACAGATCGATCTGGCCATGGGAACATCTAGCAATGACTGTCTGCTCTTTGTTTCTTTAAAAACGGATTACCGCAAGAATTCACTTGCTTGAGTATTTAACGGAAAACTAGCTTAGCACAAACCATGCATCCTGGTATGTCCGATACAAAAACGAAGTTATACATTTTTACCATTTTCTTTTCAAATAACTTGACTATCCATACTTTAGGAACTCTTGGCTTCTGGTGAAATCAGTCGTAAATTTTAAACGCACTTGGTAGAAAGAAGCCTATTCATTCCTGCCTTCATGGCACCGACGTTATTATATTCGGACGGAAAAACAGAGGCTGGCAAATTTCATACTGCTGTACGCACTTTACCAAGGTTTCCTCAAATTTTTCGGGGAAATGCTTATTCATACAAAGTATACACTCACGTTGTTCGCCTCAGGGCATTTATCAGGAGAGAAACGAAAACTTTCCCGCTCACATTCAATATGGGAAAACTCCGTTATGAATCCCTGTCGGCGGATTTCCAGGGTGGCAGTTGCCTCCATTAGTCTCTCTCTGGCTTCTCTTTAGGTGATGACGTCCTCACAATATGCGAGGACGGTACTCCACGTACTCTCGCTGTCTATCATATCATCAACCACGGCAGACAGGTCGTCACCGGTAGTGCACAGAAGGCTATGCCTGCGCTCTCCCAACTCCTCCGAAGCTGTTGTATGGCCCTGAGCTTTGCTTCCTTGCGCCAGAAGTGCAATGGCGCGAAGATCTCGGGTTCACCTCCCTACTCTTCCAGGCGTGCTGGATTATAAAACGTGCCGTCCACTCCTTTCTGCGATAGACTCCCTCGAGGCCACGCGCACCAGGAAAGCCAGTACTTATAAACATCTAGCCTTCTCACCCCCCAGCGGTGAACTTGATGTGTAGCTCTGCCATTCGTCACGCATCTGCCGCTGAGGCTAAGGAAAATTGTGCCTTGTACCTTTCAACCCTCGACCCCACCACTGTTGTACTCTTCCCCGCACCCACCACGCATGCATCCAAAGACGACCAGAGTCCACGTCCCTCTCAGCCCGGCCCAGTGTAGGTTTCTCTAGCCTTCGAAATGCGAGACCACGCCGCATCTAATAAGCTAGACACGGCCAGAAGCCGAATACAACACTTGACATCTTCTGGGATGACAGTGAGTGGCAAATTTTTGAAAAAAAAATATTATTAATTTTATTAACGTATTATTCTCTATGAAAATTTGTGGGTTTTAATATGTTTATCTCATAATAAGATTTTTATATCCATAAGTAACCAGCTCGAGCCGTGATAGCTCAGTGTTCGGGCGCTCGCCTTTAATTCAATATACTCGAGCAACCTGAGTTCGATCCCCGTTGCCGCCACCGATGAAGTTTTTAACTTTAAGTGCTGACTTATCACGTGCTCCGCGGTGAAGGAAAACATCGTGAGGAAACCTGCATATTTTCGAAATAATAACAAAAAAAAATATATTTCGAAGATATGTGAAGTCCGCCAACCCGCAGTGGGGCCGCGTGGTGGACTATGCTCTGATACCCTCTGTATAGAGGAGGCCTTTGCCCAGCAGTGGGACATGTACAGGCTGTTACTTTACTTTACTTTACTAAGTAACCAGCTAGACAATACGTAACGTGAATAGCGAAACAGAATCGAAAATAAATACTTCCTTGGTGACCAATGGCATAATAGGTATATAATGTCACAATTTCAAGTTTTTAACTACAGGTGCTTAGGCTGTGCCTGACACAGTATCTACTTTTACACATTGGGATGATAATTGTGTTCTAAGCGTTCACGTGTATTTCGAATGATAAGCGAACTATTATAAGGTCGAATTAGTCAAATCTTTCTTATAATTTATTCTTAATGGTATACTAAAGAAACATATATATGTAAAAAATCTTGTTATGATAATAGTAAGTTTCAAATATATTCTTAAAAACGTGTTACTTACGTGAAATAGATGTAAATTCACTGACTTTAGGTATAAATTCATAATAATGAATATATTAATAAAAAAATCCATATTGTTTATTAAAAAAATTATCTGTAAATGTTAAGTCAATGTAACTACTAAAAGTGTTTACTTTTTCGGGATTTATACATATTTAAATTAATTTAATTAAAGGTAAGTTTTAGTTACAATAACTCTGGAAACAGACTGACTGTATTACATCTCTACGAGCTGTCTCCAGATGCAGCATCCATGCTATTGTTAAATATGTCATCAAAATTACTGGTTCATTACACGGTCAAAGATAAATACTATTATAAATTGATGACAAGGCGGAGCGATTAGTTCGTAATAAAAAGTTAAAATAGACGGCCTCGTTGTTGTAAACTATTTTTATATCATTACTAGCTGACCCGGCAAACGTTGTTTTGCTATGTATATAGTTTCTAGTAGTATGTATATAGTTTTAATTAACAAATAAATAATAGGGGTTGATCGTAGAGGGGTGAAAATTTAGGGTTGTATGTATTTTTGTAATCTGTATCATAAAAAAAACAGCATTTTTTATAAAAAAAATATTGGTGACTAACCTTAGCATTTAAGGGGATGAAAAATAGATAATGTCCGATTCTCCACCTTGGCCGATATGCACACAAAATTTCACGAACATCCGTCGAGCCGTTTTGGAGGAGTTCAATTACAAACACCGTGACACGAGAATTTTATATATTAGATGCGTATTTTTGTAGTCGACGAGTCTTTAGGTCTAATTTAAATATCGGAGCATCAAATGTCAAGTTCAGCGAACGCCTCTCAGGCACATATTTGAAGAAGCGTTTTTTATTCCTCTCACTTTCATTTAGCAATCAATGACTGACATATTAGCCATGCTAGTATGACCTAAATAAGTTTAATGTTCATTTTGTTATTTGGCTTTTTTACTTAATGTGACCAGGAGTATCTTGAATTTGTTATTTTTTTGTATAGTTATTTTGAGTCCTGGATCAATTAATTTGATGAATTTGGGTAATCAATGTGGATATTATCATTAAGAAATACACCTACATGATTTAAAGTTAGATTTCTATCGTGGATGCATGTCCATTTAGAGAATTTTTCTGAGACATTGAGTCTTTTCAGAGCCGTGATAGCTCAGTGTCCGGGCGCTCGCCTTTAATTCAATATACTCCAGCAACCTGAGTTCGATCCCCGGTGCCGGCACCAATGAAGTTTTTAACTTTAAGTGCTGTCTTATCACGTGCTCCGCGGTGAAGGAAAACATCGTGAGGAAACCTGCATATTTTCGAAATAATAAAAAAAAAAAAACATATTTCGAAAATATGTGAAGTCCGCCAATCCGCAGTGGGGCCGCGTGGTGGACTATGCCCTGATACCCTCTGTATAGAGGAGGCCTTTGCCCAGCAGTGGGACATGTATAGGCTGTTCCTTTTGAGTATTTTCAGCTTTATAACAGTATTTGTTAGAGTTGTTTCTGTAGTCTATTTAAATTAAATACAGTTTTGAAAATTTGACTAATACCTGCTGATTCACTTTGATACACAGAACAATAACTCAATATCTGCTATTCATTAGCTTTGTTTTGTTGTAGGATGTACGTAGGTTGTGAATGGTATTTGAATGTACCCATCGGTACTTATGTTAAACTTCTTCGTAAAATTCCCCGTAGATTGATCACCTATAAATAGAAAAAAATATTCATAGGATCAGTGAAAACAATGAAAAGAATCTTACGATGTAATTACTCTAGACACAGGTTAGAAATGTACAGAGTTCTAGCGCTTTACTTATATTTTTTTTTTAAATCTTTTATTTTCCTATACCTCAAATGATGATATTCCATAAAATCCATTATTGTTTTTAATGGCAAATTAAGCTTTAAATTTTACTTATTAGTGTCTATTATTTGCCATAATGAGCATGATATAAATTTTGTTTACATTATATTTTTGAAATATAGTTTTACTTAATAAGAGTTTTTTACCCTTATAATCATGTAAAAATATACAATTGTGGTCTTTTTTTTAATTAAAATTCACGATTGTATCGTTGAGTTAGATCAGAAATTGGGTTACTTGATTGTTTGACTGATTGTAAAGCATACATGTGCCTACATCTGAAATTATATAATTACAATATGGAGTAATAAAATACATAAAATTATTATTGAGACACTGTATGTGTGAATTATTTCAACATATTTAACTAGGAATTTTAGCTTTTAGTTCGCATGTCCTGTGCGTAATGCAAGATCTGAGTAAACATTCGTGGATAAACAAAGTTTGTCAAGGTTAGAAAGCGTTTGCCTTAAATGAATCATACACTACCACCTTTCTCACTACAACGACTGACACAACCCATTACATACGTGCTTTAATATTTTGTATACAAAAAGAACAGAATCTTGATAGCTCAATGTGTTAGCTTCTAATTCAATATGCTCTAGCAAACTGAGTATAATTCCTGATGTCACGACCAATGAAATTGTTAGTGCAATTATAAGTGCTGACTTATCACATGCTCAGGGATTGAGGAAACACACCTGCATATTTTCGATACAATATTAAAAATAAAGGTCCGATATAAGATATGTGAACTCTAGGTGGCTCAGGATAATGCTTATTGGCGATCTATGGGGGAAGCCTATGTTCGCTAGTGGACTCAAAGAGACACAGAAATAATGATGATGACATAACAAGCAACATTTCTTAATACCAAAGATATAAAACCGGTCAAGTGCGAGTCGAACTCGTACGCCGAGGGTTCCGTCCCTACCCATTATACGGTTCTGAGTTACCACGATAAAAAGATATGAGCAAATTTAGATTTTCGTGAAAACTCGTATCTTTTTATCTTTTTGACTCAGGACCTTGATTTTTATACACCTATAATAGGGACCATAGACTTCAGTATCAGGTATAAGCTACATAGTATGAAACAAAGTCGGCCCGCTATCCGTCTGTCCCTATGTCTGCTTAGATTTTTTAAAAGTATGCAACGGATCTTGTTGCGGTTTTTTGCTAGATAGAGTGGTTCCAGATTAAGGTTTACATGTATAATATATTGCACCCGTGCGAAACCGGGGCGGGTCACTAGTCTGGTATAAATCAACTTATTATGTCCACCCCTTCCGGAGAAAACGGACGGTGGTGACACACGGACAGACGGACAAGATAGAGATCTTATAACGGTTCCTTTTTTACTTTTGAAGGTTCGGAACCCTAAAAAAGGTACAGATTATTTAATAGTAGTTTACCAACAGTCATCTTATGCCCTTCAAGTTTTTTAAAATATTAATTCAGTTTCTAACTTCATTAACTTGACAAATATAAGATTACAGATTTTTTTTCATTTTGGAAAGACTAGACTAAATACTTTAGAATAATAGTATTTTTCATTACATATATAAAATCATTATAAATAGAATAGAATCATTCCTTGATTTAAAACAATGCATTTTATTTTGCTTTTTACTATAATGAGAATTGCCAAAGAAAATTTAACAAAATTGCTTACATAGTCAATGTTTTAAAAATCGACAAGACATTCACAATGACGTGGGTCAGTGATAAGTGCGTTTAGCGAAAGACACACTACTAACCTACAAGGCATGCCGGTGTCGGTAACTTTATGGGTGGAGATGACTTTACGTAACCTGCTCTTGGCAACGGCTTTAAACAATTCTGCGGAATGCCCATACTATACTTACTCTTCTTTAACCGATACTAATCACTCACTTCCATAACAAGCCTTTCTTTAAATTATTAATTGTAATTGACAACATTTACTTCCTACATTTAAGCATCACAAATACAAAATCCATTTTGTTCTAACTTTGAACGGGTGACATCGATATATGTATCAAAAGTCAATAATCAGAAATGTCATTCTAATGTATCACTACATACTGTAAAACAAAGTCGTCCCGTTGTATGTCTGTCCCTATGTGTGATTAGATCTTTAAAACTACGTAACGGATCTCAATGCGGTTTTTTTTACTAGATACAGTGATTCAAGAGGATGGTTTATATGTATAATACATTGCACCCGTGCGAAGCCGGGGCGGGTCGCTAGTAATCAATAATCATGAAACATAGTTATTTTTTTATTAAAATTGTTAGTTTTTTTTGTATGGACATAATATGCACTGTAAAATAGGGACATTTTATTAAAATGTACTAAAAATGTGGTATTTTTTGATACAAATATATTAAATATAAAAAAATAATCATAATTATTAACATCCGAATAAAGTAATACCGCTTTAATTTTACCAAAAAAAAATATGGAGAGACAAATAGAATTTTGAATAATATCTGTTATAGTAATTGTTACATTACAGCTTGAGAAAACTTCGTTAACTTACAATCATGGAATGATATATTAGTTAAAATAAAATCTGCGCACTGGTGGTTGTCTACTTTATATAGACGGGAGGAAAGTAAGTTTTACAAATACGATATAAAAACACGAATGACATAATTAATATCATTTGATCCTATGTATCCCAGTATCCATTTCCATAAACAAGCAATTTTTTTTAATTTTACTCATTTTAATTAATACAACTTGATTAAAATACAATTGTCTTAATCTGAAACGTTAAGTGACGTCAGTTCATTACGTTTCGTTTGTATAAGATTTCTCTTTTGGGGAAAAATAAATCGTTACACGGGTTAACGCCATAACTTACACTAAAATATTAATTTAGCGTAAAACAGACACAACGCCCCATTCTGATGTAAAACAAATTCAGAACGTTGAAAACAACTCTTACTGTCGATTAATAAGCGATAATCTATTACTTCTTCGTTAGAAATTCAAAAACTAGCGCTCGATTGTATTAAAGACATTCGCACAATTACTCAACGCTTATATCTATGTAAAACAATCATAAAATCAGATTGTTGACATTAATGGAGTTGGAATTCCAAGTGCAACTCCGGAGATGTCGTAGATTACGACCTCCGCAAAAGTCATAACCTTGCGTAAACATTTAGTAGGGTGATTAGAATTACATATTGCCCAGAAAGGGTACACAAAGGTAATGATTTTCGTGTCTCTTTGCAATGTTATTCGTCGATATGTAAATGAAATAAAAACCGCGACATCTCTTAGCGACAAGTCACCGGTACATTGGAGCTGCGAATCGGGTATGAAAGTGCGATGTCTCGGGGCAGAGAGCGAGTTAGTGGCAGGGGTGAAGTATATAAGTGAGCGTATAACTACCACTCTGACACAGTTCTGAAGAGACTTCACGTGCATCGTTGCCGCACGCATTATCCCAAAAATAACAATGAAACTACTGGTGAGTTAAAAAGCTTGTTTTTATTAAGCGTCCGTAACCATAAGAATAAGTTCAATGTCATCAGTTTTCTTTTCGCGCCCACTCGGATCGTAACGTAATTAGTTGTAGTGAAATGCCCATGAAAGCTCCTAGCTAGATGTGCGTGATTAACTCGAGATGAAACGTTGCTTCAATGTTCGTGAATTTCCGCAATCATCTCTTGCGAGATGCACCGCCGAATAGGGTCGGTTGTTGAACTTTGACATAATGTTTTAAAATGTTCATCTATTATAATAAAATGCTTATTGGTCAATGTATGGTTGTTTGACATTAATCTTTTGATCTGCGAATTGAAAACTTTCAACGATTATAGTGAGTGATCGGCTCAAAATAAATATTAAAGACTTTACTATCTGATGAATTATTAAAAAATATGATGAATTTTTTAAGAATTGTAAGGTTAAAGGATTTTACTTTACATAACAACTTAAGTTACAATTTTCCATTGTGTAAATCTATTGAGCATGTATTGTAAGTGAATATAGATTCTTTAGCCACATATTTTTCATCTTTTAAACAGATACCAAACTAACAATAATTTACCCAAGTGCATTTGACGATTGGTACAAATGTTAAGCTTTCTTCTTTTATTCATTACTCACTTTAATTGGGTACTTAATAAAGTATAAAATACTCGGTTTTTCCCTAATCCAACATACTTTTTGTGTTTGTGATACATATGAATGAAAGAAGAAAGTATGCAAAACAACAAGAAGTCTACTTTAATAAGGCTGATTTAATTTAGCTGAAGAATTGGAAGTCTATAATTTAGTATTACGTTAGCGTCCAAGGATTTTAAAACGTTCGGGTCGAGACAATACGTCGATTCTAGTACATTACCTACTTTTTAAAGCATGCTATTATACAAACGATCTCGTTCATCGCGCCGGTAAATTGCATAACATTACTTTCTAGGTCACAATGTTTTTGGCTTCAAAAAAAAGCTCCGTTCACATATGGTGCGCTTGAAATTTCCACCTAGAATGATGTTGGACAGTAACCACATTATTCAATAGATAACCTCACTATGTTATACTTTTAAAAAAATATTATAATTTAGGTGAGATGCGTTCCATTTACATTTTTCGAATAACTTAAAAGATATAAAAATTGGAGTGTATAGTTTTTTATTAATAAAATACTTAAAATAAATTTAATATAAGAATTTATTCAGGAAATAATTTTCACAATAAGTGACGTTTAACACAACGACAAGCACAGATTAAAGTAAATTGAAATCAACTTGTTAAGTCACTAAAACGCATTTAATATGCTGAGGAGTATTAAGTACTTTCTTAGGCGTTTGAACGTTTCGGATGAGAGCTTACAATTGAAGCGTTAAGTACCATCCATGTATATTTATGAGGCTACATAACGTCATACAATTCTTAACTCTCTTAAGGAAACGGTAAATTTATTACTACCGAATTGCTTATCGTAATCGATAAAGAAAAAACTTCTGTATTCAATAATGATGCGTGCACATCGGTCTACGAAAAAAAACAATTCGTTAACACCAGATACAGAAGGCTGGGCGCTGTAATCCGTTTTTTTCTATACTGTTCTGCAATAGATGGTAGTTGTTACGTAAAAGCGAAACATTATTTGTACGCACATTTTCAACGCCAAAGGCATAGCTAAAGTGGTGACTCGGATCACAATGAAAACAATGCACCTGGGGGTATGTAAGTGCCGATACATGTTTCACTGTAGCCCGCTTTCGCCCAAGATGCGTGTCGAATGAGGTGGTTTCGCAACTATGGCACTCATTGTATCTGCTCCACCTTAACTTGCAACATCATGAATATGATTAAGCTCATCTCCGCAAGACGTCATTACGCCTCATGGCCATATACCTACGTAAAATGTTAAAGTTTTGAAACGATTTTGTTTTTCAGGTGACATTATCCGCGTTGCTGGCGTTATCGGCGGCTCTCCCTCAAAGGAGAGGCGACCAACAGCCTGCTGAACAGAACTACTACCAGGCAGACTACAGAGCGGCCAGTCCCGTCGAGGACTTCAGACCCAAAGTACAGCTGGACACCACCACTTACATCCCCATCATCCGTTTCGACAAGGAACAAGGCACTGATGGAAGCTACAAAACTTCGTGAGTATCTTTTTAGCAGAAAAAAAATTGACATAAAAAGATGAGAGAGATGAAGAGTTTTCTTGAACAATATCCATCTAATTTTATCTGAAGAGTGATTTTCATATAAAATAACATAATTTATATACAGGAATTTGTTATTGTTAATTAATCTTAGAATTGAGGAACCATCGCCTTAAATATTTTCAAACGTAAAGATTAATAACGAATTTATAATAAATTCTACTCCGTCTTACATCAAATTTTTCAAATTTTTTTTCGCATTCTGATGCATGTATTTGTTCTATCGTAGAATTAATTTTACAAAATACTTTTTATAGATACGAAACCGGTAACAACATTCAAGCAGAGGAGCAAGGTTACTTAAAATCAGTTGGTGAGGACCAAAGTGCTTTGGTACAACAAGGTTCCTACTCTTACACCGCCCCTGACGGTCAAGTCATCAATGTCGAATACACCGCCGATGAGTTCGGCTTCAGGGTCAAAGGTGACCACATCCCAACACCACCACCAGTATCACCTGAAATTCAAAAGGGCCTTGATCAAATTTACGCCGGAATTAAGGCTAACCAGGTACTAATATTTTAAAATATAGAATGTAATTTTTTTTATCAAAACTTCGATCCAGATTTTAGATATTAATCTAGTAAATTTAAAAAGTACGAGTTCAAAATATGCAATCTATTTACTAAACATATTTTATTCGTTTTAAGTAACTATTAATATATACGTTACATAGATTTTGATGGTTCGTGAAATAATTTCGATGTTGGTGATTAAAGTGTCAGCGGTTTATGATAATGTTATAATGTAAAAGTACTATATGACTACATTAACTATTTCAGGAACGCGCTGCTCTCGAAGCTAAGAACAACCCCGAAGCTGCTAAACAACAAGAAGAAAAGGCTGCCCTTGACTACAAAGGTTTCTACTACCAGCAATAAAAAGATAGTGTGATTAATAAGTTACCAGTGCTGAAAGACATTTTAGACCACAACTCATACAATAGACTATTATAAAATGTTACCGTTATGTGTCTACCACGAATACGACCTATTGTCAATAAGCGTTTTTTTATATTTCCAAGGCGTGATATGTAGACATTTTGCTCTCAGCAACAGGCAATGAGAATGTCATTTAAAGTGATCACGTTGTGATAACGCATATGCTTTAAGACTAAATAGTTTTTGTTTATTTTTATTCAATAACATTCTCTACTTATGTAGTAAAAGTCAGACTTATTTTAAGTCATTATTATATAAGAGACACAGCTCACGGCAGACGATACTGACAATGCAAGTGTTCATTTTGTACTTAATTTTACCGATTTGTACATAATACCTTTTAACTTATGTTTTTATTCGAAACATTGTATTTTAATAAAACTGTTAAACATGTTTAATTCTTGTTTAATTTACTCGCCACAGAAAGACAATTAATTCATTAGTTTGGATCAGCAACGTTACTCAAAAAATGAGAGACCTAAAAAGCTATTCAAAAATGTTTAATATACCAAAAGAACATAAATATGTATATTATATTAATATTTCTGAATTCTAAAAGATCGTCGGTTTTGACATCATCGTATCATATAGTTTTTGTATAATATAGTACATTATCATAAGATTTATGAATATACTATATATCATAATTTACATTATTTTGAATTACACATTTTTTTAAATATTTTTTAAGAACGACCCGCTGAAAAGAAAATATCTGATGTAGAAAATGGAATCAAATTATAAAAAAAATCATTTTGTGCTTCAAACAAACTTTGTCCTTTATTTTAAATGAAAAAGTTTATTTGGATCGAATAAAAGCGATGAGTCGTATTTAGGTGAACATATTAACCAACTCTAAAGCACTTTCAAGGTAAAGTGAACGCGTCTAGCGATCGAGCGCCGGACACATAATGGCGCATATTATAATAAATATTCACTTTGAAGATCTCTGAGCCTCTTTGTCATCTCGCAATGGATGTTTCGATGTTTATAGATAAAATTACAACATATACTCATAAAAGTTTAAAGTGTGTTAGGATTTTTCTTTTTGGATGAATCTTGTCATGCTACTATCATACTACTACTAATCTTACATATACTTATAGCTGGTGATCAATTTATTTACTTATTTATTACAGGACAATGACTACCTATACATTTTAATTTATCATGAAGACAATAATCGTTAAAAAATAAATCAAAGAAACTTAGTCTAAGTCGATAGAGCTAAAAATATTAAACCATGACCCAGTCAAATACGCTGTGAACTTGATACTAAAAAAGTTAAAAATACTATATATGTACAAAACTTACCTTTTCAGCATGATATACGAAGTTTTTATGTTACTCATAATTGTCAGACTGTGTGAGTTTGTGGTCATTAGTTGTGTCTTTTCACTTTGATTTCGATCTTTCCCGCAAAGGCTTTTAAAAATAAACTAATATTTAGAACACCTTATTTAACTGCGGTCCTGTTCTTCGGTTCGGTACAAACGATGGATGACATCGATGTTGATTGAAGAGGATAATTAAGTTCTTGATAATTTTTTTTGCTTACGTTTGATTTCATTTAAGAAATATTAAACTAAACTAAAGCTTTGATAATAATATACTTATTTTTAAGATAAATTGTCGAAAAAATAAAATTTATCGCTTTCGACAATTTATCAAAACAAGTAAATTTTTACAAACAAAAAGCTGACTTCAAATGTCTCACTTACTAATAAGGACATATTTGGGTTTGAAGAGTTACAGGATGAATCTGCGGAGTCCAAGGTCCAATTCCAAGGAAATCAATACATGCAAAAATGGTTTTTAAAATTGGTTCATAAATGACGGAGTTCTGAGGTAACGAACGTTAAAACAATTTTATATGAGTGGTGGCAAACGAGGTGCTGATGCTAAGTGACAACCGCCGCCCATTTACATTTGCTACACCTGTAGTGTTGCAGTTGCATCTGTAGTGTTGCAGTTGCTACCTTTTAATAAAGCGGGCCCTGGCTATCTCAATCACCAGACGGAACGCAGAACACTGCCACTTCAAGCTTGTCTTCTGTAAGGTTGTGGTACTTTCCCGCTGCATGGCTCTACTACAGTTAAAAACACAATAACATAGAATCGCATTGATAACCTGCTCCTCTTTTAAAGTCGGTTGAAAGATGCACATGTGGAATAGATCAAAATCGACAAAATCCGTCGTATTTTAATTTCTTTCATACTAAAGCAGGAGCTATTAAGTTAGATACCATAGTCCAGGATTTGGAATATTAATCTTCTCACGTGTTGAAATAGGTCAACCGGTTTTATAAACCCGTTACTTATAACTCGCAAGATTCCATTTATTGATGTTACGATAGAACTTTGACCTTTGATTGTACAACTTTTATGTGTTTAATCAGTTTATCTATGAATCAGTTGTTCAAATATGTAATATAATGTCCTCTCGGCTAGCACCTGCTATATGTCCGGATTCTGATTTATACTGTTATGTATATATATTATTATTAGATTATTATTATTATTATTATTATTATTATGTATATATATTATTATTATATATTATTATTAGCGGTACTATTATAAAGACACGTTATTCAATAAATTCACATTAAATTGAGATGCATGGTCACGCAAAGTAAATCGTGTATACTATTTAAATGTTTGTGTGCATAAACTTATCTTAATAAACGAATTAATTCTAAATTAAACTAATTTAGCAATTTAACAGTAATAATTTTTGGATGTAATAATAAATTTTACGCGGTCGAAGTAGCGGGTGGCAGTTAGTGCAAAATAATATTGAGAAGTAACGAAAGGAATGGCTACAAATTATTGATAAACCAATTTTAATAAAAATGAACACCAACTTTGTGTTTTTAGTTTAGCCCATATCTGCAACAATTTCCTCATCATTAATAAAAAGGATGAACTAATTGAAGCGAAGGCATTTATTTTCAACAGATTTCGAATCAGTAAATTTGAAAAGTTAATACATTGTCATTGAATCTGATAATTTTAATTATTCTATTAGCAAGTTGATAGAGAAGTTACTCATTCTGCGTAGATCAAAACAAAAGATTTTTTTGAGTGATAGATGGCAAGCGAGCTGGTGGTTCATCTGATGTTAAGTGATAACCGCCGCTCATCGACATTTGTAACACCCGTTGGATTGCAGTTTTTAATGAAGTTGGCCCCGGCTACCTCACTGTGACGTCGTGGTATTTATTCGAACGGCCTCATTAGTTGTCCTAAGTTATCAAAAAGTTTACGGTAGCTTATTTCACACTATCCCACGAGCTTTATACAGATCTCAACCCACCGGGGATCCCACTAAACAACACTAAGGACAAACACTAAGGAGACACTAATAAGGAACACTTTAAACATCGGGAAAATGAAAGAAAATTAAACTATAGTAAATGTAGTATTAGCGTAAATCAAAAAGATCTTTAGGAAATATTTAAATTTTTGAATGAAACATTTTTAAGACTTCTGATTCCGACGTTTAAAATACTTATATATTTATGATTACCATTCGTCACGTATATAAGACAGTACCTGGAGAAATAAAAAAAAAGATCTGGTATAGAAAATATAGTAAAAAAAAATAGTGCGTAAATGATCGTGATACGAACCGCGACCGTCAGTTTTGGGGCCGCCCGATTACCGACCGAGCTATTATAACATTTTTTTTGCGGCGAAATTTACTGCCATATTCGAATGATATTTTTCATTCCCTGAAAACAGAGATGAAAGGACATTTTCAATAAATGAAACCTAGCTAGATCGATTTTTCGCCCCCGAATATGCACATACTAAAAATGAAAATCACTGGAGCCATTTCCGAGACTCCGATTATATATATACAAGAATTGCTCGTTTAAAGGATAAGATAATATTAGTATATTTTATATGTACCTAAACCATGTTAATTGTAGAGAATAAGAAATAAGAAAAGTTAATAAAATTAGGTCTCAATCGGTTACAGTATGGGCCACTTAATCAGAGTCGAATCTCATTGAGTATATGAATGGCTATTCATCATCCATCTTTTTACATCCTATGGTAGTAAATGTTACAAAATGGAATTATTAACGGTAAAAAACGCTAACGTTAAGAAAGATAACACACAATATTCACAATACGGCAGGAAGTCCAACAACATGACACCATTTTCACAATTTGTAGATGTTACATCGTAAGTAATCCTGTCAGCATTCGAATTAATATGAAGCTAGCATTTTCGTTTGCCTTGCCATATGTGTATGCTTTCATCTTTATACATTCAATTTAATGTCGATTGAAAAGATTACATGAGTCCAGTCAAATGCCACGTGCAAAACAGGAATTGCAGGGGCCAACGGTCATTGCGATGTAGCTAATGTATTTCATAATTAGACCCTTGATCTTTATTGCTATCAAACCTTAGAGTGACGGACGATTTTCTACATCTTTGCCTTCCCATATATTTCTATGATATTTTAGCAGACGTGTAATTAGAGCCGTATTGCAAACTATATTTATTGTATGTGTAAATCATGCTTACTGCTTTCATAGGTAACAATTACCGTTAGTCTGGGTAATTATAAGTTTATCTCTATAATCCATGTAATAATCATAATAATAACCATTTAAAATGAATATTTTTATCAAATTTTACACATTTGTATATGAAGTTTTAGAAATAAATAAATCCATTTTGGGGTACTTTGAACTAGGAAGTAATCGCATTTTTAAATTGTAAAACAAAGTCTAAATGTAAAAGTTATAACTGTTTTCGTACAAAACGGATAATATCTCTGATGCTTATTTGTCGTTGCATCATAAATTACAAATTAACGTTGTATATACAAAACTACTTTTACACTTTACAATATAACCGTACCGCTACAATTTTTAAAACTAAATGTTAGCCTCACAGCTTACTACTTGTAACCAAAAAATACACAGTGACATGTGTTACACGGGCGTTATTATTGTTCTTAAAAAACTTTAAATATTTGATAAGAATCGCTTCTCAGTAAAATGGAAAGCGTAATAACTTTGCCGTATTTCAGTGGCGGGAATCGTAAAAACGTGTTGATGCCAGGCGCTCCGTAATCTCGATAAATAAGAGACGGCTATTCGGTGACAAGTTGCATGTCTCTGTTCACCAAGAGGCTGGTTGCGGTCACGTTTGCATATTTCATTATGCAGCAAATTTATGGACGGTGTACGTAGTGTTTCATTTGTTCTTAAATTGGGTACAACATGCTAATCATCGTTTTAATATTGTTTATTGAGCCCCATTTAAATATTTTTTATAGTCTTTTAGTATTTGTTGTTATAGCGGCAACAGAAATGCATCTGTGAAAATTTCAACTATCTTAACTATCACGGTTCATGAGATACAGCCTGGTGACAGACGGACAGATAGACAGACAGCGGAGTCTTAGTAATAGCGTTCCGTTTTACCCTTTGGGTACGGAACCCTAAAAACAGAATAAAAAAAACATCTAAGTGGGGCTCCCATACAACAGACATGATTTTTTGCCATTTTTATAGATCATGGTACGGAACCCTTCGTGCGCGAGTCCGACGATTTTTTAATATTATAAAGCTCACGTTAATTTTATTTATTATTTAAAGTGTACCTGTAACTGGTAGGGCCACGTTACACGAATGGGCAGGTTCGTCCGGGTAAGTTCCATGACCTCACAGAAGACCGGAGTGGAAGTGTTATACTTCTGCGTTTCGTCTGGTAAGTGTCGGGCCCACTTCATTAAAAGGAGGCAACGTATCTGCAGCCCTTCGGGTTTTGCAAATGTCAATAGGCGGCGGTTATCACTCAACATTAGGTAAACTGCAAATTCATTTGCCACTTCCTCACATAAAAAAATCCGCCTCACTATCAGTGCTAGGAAGTATAAGCGTAACGTCAATCTGCATAGCGAGTGCAGCTTCCCGTCAACGGTTTCTCGAAGAAGCAGGAAATAATTTCAATATTCTAATGGTAAACGCAGCGAATTTACCAATCCAAAGTACATGTAACCGCTTAAAAACGAAAGGGCTTATGTACGTTGGATCCGCTGGGCGGTGTAAGCTGGTTATCTCACGAGTTCTGTGTTCCATGAAGCTTGAAGCTGCAGAAGGGAACACCCCCTGAGGTGTCATTATGCACAGTATGGTGCGAGATTGTGCCAACATTGTACTACCAACCGGACACTAACGCGAACGTAAACAAGCGTCGCCCGCGAAACGTTCTCATCGACCCGGTCGACGAAGAGGACTAAGATACGATGGACCCACCGCCGGGGGTCCCGCCGGATAACACTACACCCACAGTTAGTGTAACAACAATCACACCAGTTCGCCCTCGCCTCCGAGCACGGCGAGACCCACACAACGCGTACACAAGGTACACCCGCGTTCCGGGGCGGTTCTCACCGCTCCCAGCCACCGATTAGCTAAATGCACAGTCGACGGCCGTCGGGGTCTCGGTCCGAACCGCGACCTCGACGGCCCTTAGATGACACACCATAATTAAATGCACGCATGAGCACATGCGCGACCCTACCCATAGCGGAGAGTCCAAACCCGTGGGTTCTGGCTAGCCCACCGGTTCTGCGTCCGATGAAGCTTTAATAGTCTCGGGACTGAAAGCAAAAACATCAGTTAATACAAGATACAAGATTGTACTGTAGATGTTTTGAGTGTGTTAGAATCTAGCGTCGTTCATGTCTTTTGCCAAACAGATCGGGGAGCGCAGCTTATTATCCCGATACCAAAAATTGGAAATAAATTTGGGCCGAAAAGTATGTTGTTTACATTTGTTTACGAGTAAAGTAATTTTTAACAGAAAAAGTACAAACACGACACAGTAACAAGTCACACCTAGTAATAAGTGGATAAAAACTTTGCTATGAAATATATAAGTAAGTCCCGGTAATAAGCGCATGTTAATCGATTCATCCAACTTTATGTTATATGGTCATTGAGAGAAGGCTCACATTAAGCCGGTACCTTTAATTTATAATCGCATCAACTTAAGGCTTAAGTAATAGCGAAACTATCAAGTTTTGCTATTACTTAAAATTTTATATTATGTTAAATCTAACACAATCACAGCGGACAAATTACTTACAGGCTTGAAATGTTATGAAGCAAACAATTCTTACTCACTTGTATTGATTTAAAGAATGTCATAAGACCCACTTTGTGATTCGTAATCTTGTAAATTAATGGAGAATACATAATTACTATATTTTTCGTAAATAAATATTAGAGTTGATTAAAGTTTTCATATTTGTGCACGCAAATGGAGATATATAGATAATAAATATTTATAACTTTACATTTAAAGGTATACCAAGACCCGTGAGTTGGTTCTCCTCACTAATTTTTAATTTCTAATCAAAGTTTAATTCAAGTTACAAGAAACAAAAAAGACATTTAATTATCATTAAATAACGCTATTATCAAAAAGTATGATTCTAATAGTAATGAAAAAATCGATAATTTTCCAAATTCGTAATTTTAATGACTGCTTTTAACAAATATAAATATGATGTTTTCTTATAAAACAAAATTGACCATAACATTCAGGAGATATGTTATTTAAAATAACCATTGGATTTGCATGATATTTTATGACCAACAAATAGCCAAGGCTTAACGTGATTTATTTGAAATGGTAGGGAGCAACTAAGGATGTTCGATAAATATTAAACTGAATCCTTTAAGGTTGCTATGTATATTTGTTTAAAATATTAAAAGTCTCTACTTTTATTAACAGCAGGATCCAGTTTCAATTAGTTTACATTGAGTGAATTACAATAATTCAACAAGGTTTACTACTTATTTCTTTAACGTTAAGCACTCAGAACTATGCAAGGTGAAGTTAATAAATAAAGAACACTGATTTAATAGAGCTTCCATGCTCATTACATTATTATGTGGAATTTTATTTACATTAGTATTTTTAATTGCATACATGTGTATGCTGTTGCATTGAATAACTCGTGCGTGTGTGCGTTTTGTTTGATGACTCGTCGGGATGCGCTGCGTCGGGTTGCACGAAGTTCATAGGTAAAGAAGACGATATATAAGCCCCTTGCAGTGTCACTTAGCACACATCCGAGTTGCATTTGATTGTACCTGGACCCCTTAGTACCAACGCCTTGAGAACTCCGCGAAAATGGTAAGATTTATATTTGTGATTTCATAACTTTGAAGCAGAGTCGATATTGTAGTTCACGAAAAAAAGAAATCGGGAAAAAAAATTCTTTCGTTATACATAAAAGATTTATGCTTCCTTGTTGATTCTGCCTTTCTCACATTTATTCACAAGTACAGTAATATTTTTTCAATGTATATAAATACAAAATTATTAGATTTTACAAAAACGTAATCATTAAATAGGGATAACAACAAAACTTTACTATTAAATCTTTTCTCCCTTAATGAACAATTCTACTGTTATCATTATCATGTTCAACGCACGCGTATCTGATATGATTCGTTTCTGCAGATTGAGACATTTCGCAAGCCCTTTTTGTCATCAAACCATCACAAATATACATAGTTATTGGTCCTTTTAAACCCAATGTATGTGAGTATGAATATGAGTCTCTATGTTTAGATTATGTATTTGTGCCATTTCCTGTTGAAATTTTAGGTCCGTGGGGTCCCCGCACATCTACATTTTTTAAAAGTTTATGTCCTAGGCTTAACGCCGCGACTGGTGACAAGAGAGCTGGTTCTTTTCTGGCTCAAAGGTTAAGCATAACTATTCAGCGAGGAAATGTAGCTAGCGTTCTTGGCACCATGCCGCGTGGATTAGGTTTATTAGATAATATGTAATTTTAGATAGATTTACTCTTGTAAATATTAGATCAATAAAGATTGTAATAATTGAAAAAAAAATTTAAATATTTTGAATTCACATTTATATATTGTCCACGTCCCATACAGTTTAAATTGTGATTTGATTTTTGTTTTTTTTTTTTTTTATTTAATGTGACTTTCTGAATTTTGTAAACTTTAATCTTAATATAAATTTTTGGTTTCTGTAAACAATAGATTTTTTACATTTTTGCCATATTTAAAAAGGAAAAATTTCATATAAATATATAAAATATTTCTCTTATAACCTAGCATAAAATAGGCGCGTATAACCAAAAGGCTAAACTAAGAGAAGAATAATATACGTATAATATGTCTTTATTATACTACTAACAGATTAATACAGCTTAGATCTACGAATTTAAAGCAGTAAATGAACTGTTAACTTGTAGTCGTGCAGTAATCACTCTTGCTTAATTAATAATGCTTGTGGTCTTATGTTATTCGTCAAATCTATCCAACCGTGTTACATAAAAGTTTTGATTAAGGAAAGAGTATTTTTTTTGGAGATAATATTATTACAATATTAACAAACAAATTACTACAAATCGAACTACGAAAAGTTCATGTGGGCTAACAGCAAGCACAAGTTAGTTTTTATTTATGAAATTATTTAACAAGCGCGTGATAAAACCACAAGAAATATTATTAAGGTAATAAGATAGAGTTTGAGGAGAATAAGATAGAGTTTGAGTCCCGTGGCGCAGTTGCCAAGGCATTGGCTTCGATGCCGGGGGACGTGGGCTCGATACCCACAAGTATAAAAGTATAAGCTGCTAAAGCTACCTTTGACTTCTATTACCGCATATAGTAGTATTATATTGAAAACATTATTATTTCATAATTTCATTCATCATAAATCTACAAAAATTTTACGTATTTATTGTAATCAAAACGCGGGTCCGGATTAGGATATCGTTATCAATTTTTTTCATGTTTTGTTAACTCTATAACAATGCTATAACGCCACAAGTATATATACGCTACAAGTTAGGTATATAGTGCATATAGGAATTAAATTGATTATTTATTTTATTTAGGGTAAACAACACCATAAACAGCAATAATAATAATGAATTTACAAATTATACCTCACTGCAAGGGAAAGAGTTGTTGTGAGGAATGTTTTATAACAGTTGCCACTATTACCTTAATGTCGTACAAACAAAAATATCGTGCACATTTTTGTTCTTCGTACCCCTTAAGATATTATCAAATCACGACAGCCTTTCTTCCTAGCGTTTTCCTTTATGCCATAAACTTTATCGATGAATTAAAATTGTGATTTATTTTCAAGCCTAATGCATAATAGTATTTATAAGACAATTTTTTTTAATGTTTACATAACAAAAAAAATTAATACTGTAGCGATCAAGCTAATGCAGTTATAGATAACGTTCAGACAACTATTCGTAGCTAATTAAATAAAACGACACCAGACCGTACAACTTACGCTTTTTGACGTTGAGGCGTTGTTGGCCGATTCCTAATCAAAATGTAGTTTAACCTACCCAGTAGCATTTCCTTTTTGTTACTTACATTGTCAATTGCAAAGTAGAGACAGACTACTGCTGTTCGAATTGAACTGGCATGACCTTGTGGGTTCTCTTTATGATCTATTGTTATATCTAGTTAGTTATATTTATGTTTCATAAGCCCATGATTTATACTTTAAATTGACATGCACCTTTTGGAAGCTAAGTTATAAATGCATTAAAGTTAAAATAAATCAAACAACATACACATATTAAACAGCAAACTGAATTTTTTAATGACAGTTTGTGTCTAAAATGTAGCTATTCCATTCACAATATAATCCTACATAAGACAATATTTGATAAACAAAAACGAAAAACAATAAACAATAATTGATCTAAATGCAAATCAACGAGCAGAATTCGCCAGTCGCTTTTAGTTTTCGAAGAAATAAATACTGAAATAGTGAGATTTTCACTATTTTTTTGATTTTTTTGTCAATATGTTAATTCTGGTCTAATTTCTGGGTGGTCATTATAAAATGAACCACGAAGGTTAATAAACCTTCTAACCTAATCTAACCGAGTCTGATTGCTTTGTGTTGGTTCTGTGACTCATTAAAATTAAAAAAAAAAAAATCGATACGAGTATGAAGTCGCCCGCTTCCTATATTTATCATCAGAACTGTCTATTGTGTTTTCGAAGTCAAACTAATAAAATGGCGGACTTTCTTAGTGAAAATAACAAGTTTTAAATATTTTTTTCTCGAAAACTATAAGCGACCGTTGAATTCTGCTTGTGGATTAATTCATTAGTGATTTTTCTCTATCGTTTTAAATTCATTTTAATTGAATTACGCCAACGTCAGTGTCCTTTACATTTACCAAAATTAATCAGGGTATTCAGAGTATGGTCTTTCACAGCGGTCCCCTTTAAAAACACTATTATTTATAGAACTGAGCGACAAATAAATCACAAGTGTTGTTTCGCAACTCCATTCATACATTTGATTGTTAGTTAGAACTACTTTCGACTCTCCCTTCCGGCACTCGCACACACTTCCGAGTGCGGTGCACGCGTTTTGCGTTCCGCTCTCAAGCAATCAGTATATTATCTAATTTTGTCGCAGTTAAAGCTTAATTTCGTTTTATTTTTTATTTTAAACAATATCTACCGCCCGAGAAACTAAGGTCCCGGTTCCTGAAACACTTATCATCTTAGTAATTAACTAATCAGCTGTCAAATGGCTTGTCAAATGTCAATTGAGTTGCCAAAACTGTCACGGGGGTTTCATGATTGCATGAATTCATGGGCACAAAGTCTATAATGATCGGTACTGCTGTTTGCGGAATAAATAAATCTTTACACATTTTGAGGATCAAACCTACTTTTTGGAGATCGTTAAAAATTGGTGGGCACTTAAACCGTTGCGCCATTCATGCTTTTATTATAAAAAGTATTTTTTTTTACGTTTAAAGTAACATTCATACGGGAGTCCGTAAAATATTTCAGTATTTATTTTATTTTAGTATTGTATTTTCTGTACCTTACCAAGATACTTTGAAATGATTTTCTTTGATTTAAAAAAGCGCCGGTTTGAATATTGATCGATACTCGTAAAGAGATTACTTATAAAACAAAATTTGCTTCATTTAATTTACAGGCGCTTGATTTATATTCTCCAAAAAATATTGTTTCACACTATGTATTATAATTAGCTGTTTTTCTGTTTGTTTCAGATTTCTTATATTATTCTTACTTTGATGGTTATTTCCATTGGAGTTCAAGCACAACAACCCAAAGATGTTATTCCCATAGTTCGGTTTGAATCGGAGGGACCAAATGTAGACGGATCCTACAAGTGGCTGTAAGCTTAAATAAAACGCATTTTATTTTTCTAACAGAAACTGAAACTATCATATAACAAAAGATATTAATAGCTTAACATAATTCCTGAAAACTCTTTATTTCCCTTGAAGGATTAGTATTATTCTAACGTTGCAGCTACGAAACTGGTAACGAAATTAATGCAGAGGAGTCAGGCTATGTGAAGAACTTTGGGAAAGGCGAAGGCGAGGAGGAGCAAGTGGCTCAGGGAAAGTTTAGCTACAAAGCACCCGACGGTACCATAATCTCACTTCAATACGTCGCTGACGCCAACGGCTTCCAGCCGCAGGTTTGTCTCCTTTATTTTAATAATAATTGTTACCAATGAGGTCAAAGAACTCTTTTACTGCGAGAGGGCCACATAACCACTTCTACTGTTTAAAGTAGTGCCCTTGAAAGGGCCGGCTCATCCGTGTTAGTACCACGGCCTCACAGGAGACCAGTGTAACAACTTTTTCATCAACTGTCACTAGTAACTCTGTCATTATCGATAACTTTTTAAATTTTTGGATTCCCGGGGAATAGCACTGTATGTCAAAACAGGGCTTAAGGAGGTCAAGGTATAGTTTTTTTGGTAAGCCAGTAATAACAAATTGAATAAGGTAATACGTGGATGTTAGTTCAATACACGCTTTAAAATATAGAACAAAAATGCACTACTTTGTTTTTATGCTTGGGATCTTCTATAATCACACAAATTTTATGGATTAATTACTTAATATATGAACATAATTAAAAATAATTATTGTTACTGTATAATAGATTAGATATAAACAAGAGGTAGATAATTTATGTCAGATATTGCTTAAAATCAAACAAAGGCGGCTCCAACGAAATCACGGTTAGTTGAGGTAAAGAGAACAGACATACATTAGGTAATGTTATATCATAACCCTCTCCAACTCGTTGGTTACGGTCGTTACGCGAACTTGTTCTCTTTGGGACACAGAGTTAGCACGAATGCATTTCAAGTTCAACGGAAAGGCCCACGTTAAAGTGGAACCTTATATTATGATTTTTAATTCCACGCGGACGAAGTCGCGGGCACAGCTAGTACAAAATAAAGGTACACTAAATATTTTGGTTAAGTTGAATAAATGGGTGCAGAATTACAATAAACATTTTCATATTCATTCTTTTTTCTTTTTGCTATCGACAAAATCGATCAAAACACTATTTGCTTTATTATTTTTGCAAAATAACTTGTCAGAAACCTTAGCAGAAGATAAGTTATTTTGAAGTACATTAATTAATATGATCGTTATCACGGATGATGGACGACGTTAAGGTATCTAATAAAATCAATATAAACTGGTTAAAATACGGTGAAGAGCGATTTGTTAACATCCTACTCTGAATTAAACACCAGATAGATCGCCGCGATGTTATCCATACATTATAAACGCGAAAGTTTGTATGTAAGGATGGATGTTTGTTACTCTTTCACGCAAATACTACTGAATGGATTTTAATGAAACTTTACAATGATATAGCTTATATATCAGAAAAAGACATAGTGTATAATTTATATTCATATTTTTATGTATATCTGTGTTTCTGTCTGGATGTTACGCTTTCTATTCTACGCAGACGTAGTCGCGGTCAGCAGCTAGTGTGATGCATAAAATAAAGTTATGACTATACCGCCTGCGTAAATGGCGCTACGCGCAGACTGCTCGCAGCATCCTTGACATCTTTCGGTCTGCACTCGCAGAATGCTACGAGCAGATGCATCATGGAATCCGGTGTTATTAAAACGCTAAAGACAAGTTCATGTACAGTTCAGTGTGATGGTGATAAAATGTTAAAATTAAACAACTTTTCATTTACCATTTTGAGTCGTTCAAAGGTTTTGAGGTTTTTTTTTTTTTTTTTATTTTAATAAGCCGCAACCAGTAATTCTGCTTTATTGTTTCGTAACGATGGGCTAAGAAAGCTTGGATACGACTCTGCGCAATACTGCTTACTATTGCGACTGACCATTGTTTAAAAAATGTTTATATGATTGAAAAGACACTTAAAAAATCTGGTTACATAAAATATTATTTTATTGACCTTTTCGTATTTGACAGCGCAAAGTTCCATTAAACAGTATGAGGAAATACTGCAACTACTAAAGAAATTTTTCCTGGTACCATCTTTGTATCAAATCTGTCATTTAACGTTTTATTTATTATTATTTTAAATTAATCTAAAGTCAGTGTCAAGGAGATTTGCGTCGTCATAGTTTTTGTTATAATTATGTAAGACTTCTAGGACTACATCTCAAGGTAAATATTGAATCTTCTTTCAATTCGGCCTTAACCAACCTGATAATAAATTTAATGAATATGCGAGACAGAGGCGCGGGAGTAATCCGTGGTTGGCTAACATGTGGCCAAATGTCGCATTAAAATATCAAATGGCGCCCTATGAACTGCTGTTGGGACATGGGAGTTATCGCTTACATTCTAAGGAATCAATTTAAATGCATCAACGACGTTGAACTATATAATTGTCCTGCGTAATTTCCATACGAATCATATAGACGCAACAAAAATCAAGTTATTGCTTAAACTCTATTACGGACTAATTTAAATAATAAAAGCACAAATCACCTCAGATTTGAAAACCAAGGTCTCATAACAGATAAAGCAATCAAAAGTTTTATAAAAGTAGCGAATTCCTTCGTAAAAAACTTTACGTCGTTAATCATGTTTTCTTCATTGCTTACGTAAAGTCAATTTCATATAATTTAGATTATGCGAAGAAAATTACCATTAGCATAAATGGCACCCTTGTCAGAATAATGAAGTAACAACCATCTTGAAACACGTGTTGAAAGTCTTAAGTAGGCAGACAGGTAAGTAGCTAAACTTTTTACTAAATGTTCGAACCTTTGTTCTTTCTTATGTGCTTCCTTGGTTAGTTATTTGATTTATCCTGTTATTAGTTATTTAGTGGTTTTACATAAGAGCGAATCTTAAAAAGTAAGGTATTAACCGATACAGTGAGGTATTAACCGATACATGTCCTTGTGCTAGGCAAAAAAGAGGGCATAGGACCACGCGACCCAGAACAATGTAGTAAGAACCATCTTTAAACACATGTAGAAAATCATGTAGAAAATCTTAAGCAGGCAGACAGGTAATTAGCTAAACTTTTTACTAAATGTCCAATCCTTTGTCCTTCCTTATCTGCTTTATCTTCGAAATCCCGTTAATAGTTATTTGACGCCTTTATATAACGGCAAAACTTATATAAATAATAAGGTAATAAATTGAAAATATTATCTTAAAGGCCTCAGGCCTCCTTGAGCATTACGTGATGTGTCAAATACGGCATCAATAAAGAATTCATCTCAATCACGATTGCAGGAATACTCCGCCGTATTCTAAGCGCATTTGGCATTTAAAATTTTATTTAACAGTGCATGTGATTCATGTAAATTACGTAATCATTGTTCTCGCGTACGCCTTACGCGGCTCTCGCTGGTGCCCTTTAGTTTGACCTAGGCCTTACGTGTCTTCTATTTCAGCAATATTTCACACTGGGTAGCAATTCGACTGCAAATATTTGAACTCCGCCTTATTTAAAAACAGCTTTCGTTTTCATTGAGCAACCAATAAATATGACAACACGAGTGACTTCTTTGTCGTTTACTCAATAACCAGGTTAGCTGTGAAATCTAATTAGTATTATTTCTTTACGCGAAATTTAGCATGTTCTTTTTGTTCTGCTTTTATACTATTTTATTTATTTTGCTGAAAACTTACGGCTGGAACACTTATAGAACAATCATATATATATTTTTCTAAACTATTTACATGATATAACTACGATTTATAAAATACTGTCTAAAGATAAATAAAATCTTTATAAGTTATTCAAATACTATTAAACTATTTAGTCACTTAGTAATAAACGTGTAAAAAGTATCAGCCTATACATGATCCATAGTTGGGCAAATGCCTCCTCTGTACAGAGAATACTAGGGCATAGTCCACCACGCGATCCTACTGCGGATTGGCGGACTTCACATATCTTTCTAAATATTTTTATTTTGTTATTATTTCGAAAATATTCAGATTTCCTAACGATGTTTTCCTTCACCGCTGAGCACGTGATAATTCTACTTGAAATTGACAATTTCATTGGTGCTGGCACCGGGGATCGAACTCAGGTTGTTCAAGTATATTAAATTAAAGGCGAGCGCCCGTACACTGAGCTACCACGGCTCATCAACGTGTTACTCGTATGTTAAGAATACGCGGTTGTGAATATAAAAAAAGATACACTGATATACTTCATAATGAGGTTAAAACCTTCTTTTCTTCTTCTTCAGGGTGACCATTTACCAACACCTCCACCAATCCCGCCAGCGATACAGAGAGCACTGGATTACTTGAGTTCATTGCCACCAAATCCAGTAGGCGCCGCCTCCAACGTCCAGCCGTCAGCATTTAAAGGGAGAAGATTTTAAGAAATAACATTCCTCGCCATTTTCCATCGTTTCATTACAATCAATATTACTTATGATCCAACTTGTATTCATATAATATGTTTTTAAGTTAACTTCTACTCTTTAAATGTAATTCAAAAATAATCTTCGTTACCATGGTATGTGTCATTTACTAATGAAAGGGAACGCTTACCTTTTTATGTCAATTTTTATCAGGCTTTCAGTAACGTAACCTTGAGTGCCAAATAAAGAAGTATCATTTAAATTTGATTCTAATGGTCCGGATTCGTAAAGAAACTTTTAACGGATCTTGCGTAAATAGCACACACAAAAAGCATCCATATACTGCTAAAATGTCGTAAACGAAACTGGAGGCCGAACTTGCAAGAATTGTTTATTAATAGGCAATAAAAAACATCGATCATTATATTATATTAAGATAAAAATAGTAATTATTATGCACATTAAATTTATTTTAAATTATTCGCCTTTTCTTAATGCCAATTATGTTGGCGATTTCCATATCAAAACGAAAATCTGAATACCCGAATTTCGTATAGAAGCCGTAAGATACATAAGAATTTGTAGTTTCGAAATTTCAATTACACTGCTCGTCCAATGCACTGTTGCTTTTGTATCAATATCTAGGAGCATATGATGTTAGTTTTTTATGTTACGTATGTAAAATTAATAGATATTACAAAAGCGTAGCTACTGCAAAGATAAATAACTGTACTAAGGCTTCAAAACCAAGGTTACTAAGGTTTCAAAACCGTAATTGTTTTTGTAACACATTTTATATTTTTATTTTTTCCGGAACAAAAATTTAACAGCAAAGTAAAACGAGAGATGGTTTGGTGTTCTTATATTTTGTCTATTATAGCACAAAATATAAGAGCAAATGGAAGATGTTTGAAATAGTGTATCTGGACAAATATTTTTTTTTTTGCGATATTTCATAGTTTTTAACCGACTTCAAAAAAGAAGGAGGTTTCTCAATTCGACCTAATTTCAATTCGAATATATATTTTTTTAATATGTGTTCGGGGATAACTTCGTAATTTATGAACCAATTTTGATGATTGTTCTTTTGTTGGACAGGAGATATCCCAAGAGTGGTCCCATGATAAGGAAACCCAGATCTGATGATGGCATCCTAGAGAAATCGAAGGCAATCCTCAATCGTTAAGGGTGTTGACAATGCTTTTACTTTCCTGTTTGAAGTCGGTTTTTTTTTTGTTCAAAATTATTGGCTCTGTTTTTTATTTTACATCATAATCAATAGCTTTACAATAAAGAAAAAGTGTTCCCAGGCTTTTATATGCCATTTTTCACGTGAGAAAACCATTATATATCTAGATACCTGGCTTTCCGGTTAGAGAAGAACCAAGTTATGTCGGACTAACAACGGCTAAAAAGTGGTTGCCATCTGCTCTGATCTGCTCCGGTCGTGGGATCTCCATTCGGAAAACTACCGCGGCCCCTCTTTAGCTTGCCTATGATACCCTGGTCAGGAACAGCATTACGCTGGCCCCAGTATCTCTGCCGTGGAGTCTCTCTCTACTTAAAGCCACCGACCTCCTTTAGGGGCTTTACTGGGCAATTAAGGGCAATCGCTCAGGACCCCTGAGGCCCCGTTTCTGGTAGGGAAGCACTATTTCCGTTTGGAGGGCCGTGGCGAGGTGCATGGATGCGTCGGTGGCCACGTCTCCGAGGTGGGATCTGTTATTTCTCGATCCCACCCAGCAGCCTCTTCCTGGAGTCACAGTCCTATTTTAGTCCTACATTTCTCCTGTCATCATCGCAGATACGACTGCTGACAGATTGAGGTTTCGCCCAACCTTAATGTGGCCTTTGGGATGTGGAGCGGAGTGTGGTGCACTCCGCTCCACATCCCAAACCGGGCTCACCGCAAATGTATGAGTTGCGGAGTGTTCGTTGATCCCACTACAGTGGAAGCATATCGCCGTCGCCTCACGTCCAATTTTCCACAGACAATCACTAAAGCATCCATGCCCAGTGATCATCCATGATCTGTGTTAGCCTTTAGGTGAGTCTACCTTCTCGCCGCTGCATTCAGGTGTCGAAGTTGTCGAAGTACTTTTATAATATAAAAGACCGGCGGGAACGCTTCGATGACAAGCTTATGCGTGTATTACTCTTGACTGAGCCGACAGCACCTCGTCGCGAAATCTCGCCGCAGTTCCTGCCGTTTGATGGATTTAAACGCCTCTTTTGGCTCACTGCCACCACTTAAACGAAGGGCGCGTTTTCGGTGATACACCCACGCATCCATTTCCGCCAGTATATCAAGGGTAAGGCAGCGAGCCAAGACAGTTGGTGCCTCGAATCATATAGTTCTATACCCACCTACGACCCGTATAGCTATCCGTCTCTGAACTCTAAAGACTTTGGATCTACAGCGTCGAGTAAAAAGCCTATTTTCCGTACAAATCAACGGATCAACTACGGGAAGGGAAGTACAACCCCTCCATAGAAGCGGCGGACTTCCTCCCTTGGTACCCCTAGATTAGGTGTGCATTGCACCCACTTTTTATTGCAAGCTATCCCGTGGGCTAGACGCTCGAAATGAAACTCTTCAAAGCCCCAGCGATTATCCAAGTGTACGCCCAGGTACTTCATGTATTTACTCGCCCTGACCTCAGCCCACCCACACGGATGCACGAGTCGGGTGGTTCCCTGCCTCGTGGAATTGTATGGAACCATAGAGACCGGTCTTATGTGGCGCTATCTCCAGTGGTTATTATATACCTACTGGAACATGGAAACAGTCCATAGCTATTAGCAAGCCGACGACCCCATCAGCTCACCAATTATCGTTTTTTATATTTTTATTAGGTCTACAAAACTCTATACGACCACATAAGACCGGTTCACAAACATCCAATTGGTCTAAACACAAAAACTAGATATAGACACTCTTAAGACTCTTAACACCTTCACAAGATAAACTTGTGACCAGGGCGGTTCTCACCACCCAACGATTAATAAAACCAGCGGTTCTCCGGGCGGCACGTCTGTACGAACTTGATGACCGATTTTACCGAACCTCGATTGTACATAAGTGACAGTAGCCCAACGCCAGGGGAACAGTACCGTAACTAAGAGTATACAGTGTCGTGGAATCTATCTGAAACCCGTGAACTATACGTCCGTCAAAGCCTTAGTAGTATCGAGCTGAAAACAAAAATCTGTCAAAACAATGTAAAATAACTGTTAAAATATTGAAAGTGTAACTAGTTTAATGTCTTTCACAGACTTTTAAAATGTATCCAAAACGGAGTTTATTGACACCTTGTCAATAAAATTTTATTGTTTACCTCAATGTATACACTAACTTTCGCAGCATCTTTTATTTACGAAACCCGCTACGAAAGAAGAGAATTTAATAGCTCATAAAAGGCCTAGAACTTAAGGCCATACTATTCAAATCACCCTGAATTACCTTTTGTGTAATAATTTGAATCAAAAATATTTGTATTGTCATATTATTTTCCATTGACTATCGAATTTGTTTTCCATTAGTATATTAAATCACAAAATATAGAATTACTATTAACATTAGTTACTTTTATAATATAAAATTTCAAATTAAAAAAACCCCCAGCATGTCTTGTTATTCTTCAGTTCTAATAAAAAGTAATAGCCAAGTTGTATACAGAAGACCATGTAGTCAGTGATGGCTTAGTATCTAGTGAGCAGTCTGCAATTAAATATTTAATTATATAGATATATATTGTGGTAGGATAACAGCTTCTCGTACTAAATAGATTTGCTCAACCGATGAAGTACCTCACAGAAGACCGGACTAAAAATAAAGTATTATCTTACTTTGCGTTTCGTCTTGTGTAACGTTATATGCGTTATCGAACTCATGTACCATCAAGTAATTCACTAATTTGCCATCCAAATAATAAAAAAGCATCAACAATTGCAGGTGTTATCGTATAGAGAATATGGGAAAAGTGTTTGGTCCATTATAAACCACCCTCTTTATATCCTGTTTGTCGCCTGATAAACAGCGATATTCGAAATCATTACTCATTAATAATAAATGTGATTTATTAAACACTTAGTTACACATTTAATGGCGCCTTGACTCCAAAACTAGGATATCCTGTATTTCAGGAGCCAATCCCATCCCCTAATTAACATACACTTTTGTGCCAAAAAACATAAAATAAAAAGCTAATTAGTTTTACTGAATACATCTGTCATACTGGTCTGGTTTGTTAGACGTAACGTTCCATTCATAGACGATAACGCTGACGATGACGATGTTTCATCAACTGTCGAAGGTTACATAGCTTAGAACTTTCATTGACGCCTCTTCGATGACCTGCTAGACTAGACTAGGCGTAATATTTCCACCTTTTAGGTGTAATGAAAACTAATTTCTCACACAGAAAACGGAACTTTCCCATTTGTTAACGAAGTGAGCAATTGCGATTGTAACAATATGGAAATGGTATTGTAAATTGTAATGTAATTAGCTTAGCCATTCAATTTCAAGACTAAATATTCACACGTTTTATAATTTGCCTCAGCGCAAGAGATTGATTTAATTTTTTTCCTTACACACTGGCTATGAAATAGAGAGATTTTATTTCCCACGAACAGAAATGTTATGATATAAGAATATATTTTAAAGTATTTTTTATTTTTATTCAAATTATTATATTTAATAATTTGATTTCAATTTTAAATACATATAACATACTTTAATAATCTAATATTTACAAGATTAAATCTACCTAAAATTACATATTATCTAATAAACCTAATCCACGCGGCATGGTGCCAAGAACGCTAGCTCATTTCCTCGCTGAATAGTTATGCTTAACCTTTGAGCGAGAAAAGAACCAGCTCTCTTGTCACCAGCCACGGTGACAAGGGAGAAAATTTAGAAAAACCACCAAAATTTTAAATTGACTTAAAATTTTCAATCTTTATTGTGATGCATAAAGTAAAACACTTGACAATAAAAAGTATTTTTTTTCTTTATATTGATATTGAGAAGGGAAAGCTGGCTTTCAAAAATTTAAGTATAGTAGAAAAGTATAAGAAGAAGAGAGAAGCTTAAAAAAGACGAGAAATACATTTGTTGAAAAAAAATTGAAATAAATTTAATAATTTTGATAAATACGTTATTTATCTTCTTTATACTCCATTTTTTCGCTACTTGAAAAATTTGATACTTACTTTATTTTTCTCAAAAACAGTTAGCAACCCTAGGTGTAAGGCTATAGGAATAGAGAAATGTTTGGATGGACTGTGTGAAGGGTAATGTATGTAAGAAGTGAAGTATTGAGATGATGGCTCATAGTGGAGAAGTGGGAAGACATGTTGTACCGACGTCACTTAACGAGGGACAAAAGCAAAAAGAAGAAAGTTATACAACTAAGTATGTTCGATGTTTCCAAGCAATTAGTATTACACAGTCTATATAGTAGATTCTTAAGTTGCAAATTTCGCTCCCTACATAGTAAGTGTTATCAAGATTTTAGCGCTGATGTTACTACAAATTCAGAAAGGCTAGAGACGAGTACGTGTTATTATTTCCTTTAATTTGTTGCTTACTTACAATATTCCTGAGTATAACACTATCCGATTAGCGATACTATTGTAATGTTTATAAAATACAAGTGCGCTAACTTTTATACTAAAATACTGCATACTAAAAACGCATGATACGGCTATATTAATGAAGTTAGACGCTTTATGAAGATTAAATTGATTGCTATATGTTTTATATCGCAATATGAAGATAAGTTAGCGAACAGTCTCACTAAAAGAATTTTTAATAAGTACATGAATATTTTGAATTCCGAATTACAAAAAAGAATATTTAAAAATATCCGTAAGATTAAAGTATAATGACTCAGTGGCGCCGTTGCTAAGCTATTGGGTTCGGCGTTGGGAGGTCGTGGGTTCGATTCCCACAAGGGACATGTATTTGTGACGCCCACAGATAATTGTTCCAGATCTGGGATTCCCAAGGATTTACATGATTCACATGTCGTGCCGACCTAGCTCGGATACACAATTTTGTGTTATTAAGTATTTAATTACAATTAGGTAGAATACAATATTTCTCGTAACATACCCAAAAAAAGGAAAATATTTTTTTTTATTTCAGCTACCGATTTGAGGATACAACCTTTAAGATCCACCTTAATGTGAATAGCGCTTTAGGATATAAACACACATCAACGCTGTCTACATTCTGATTTATGTATGATTAATAATGTTTAATTGTCTATGAAAAGGCACAAGAGATGATTGTAAGGATATAATCAAATGTTACTTATCCTTGTATCTTGTATTAATTAAAAACATTTATCGTCTAACTATCACAAATCATGAGATACAGTCTGGTGATAGACGGACAGACAGATAGCGGAGTCTTAGTAATAGGGTCCCGTTTTACCCTTTGGGTACGAAACCCTAAAAAGATTATGATTATGATATATCATCATCATCATTTTAACCCGTTAAAATTCACGGCTGAACATAGTCCTCCCTCACAGACTGCCACTAAACGCGACCCTTAACGACCTGCATCCATCGACTTCCCGCACATTTGCACAGGTTGTCGCTCCATCAAGTGGGTGGGTCATTTGAGGATACAAAATATGTTAAAGCGGAATAAATTGTGTCTGAGTGAACAGTTTTCCTTATCGTATAAGGTTTTGTTTATCATAGCCCGTATCTATTCTCGTACCGTGCTATCGTTAACATCCTGAATACATAGCTATACTAGGTTTTAGGACGAAACGTATAGCCTTGAAAAATTGCTCTAATGTAGCTAGATATTTGAAGCCTCTTCACAACATATTGAACAAACTAAATTTTGCTATGAGGATGCTATAGATAAAGGATAAACACAAAAATACTAATAATTTCGTAATAGTTAATGGTTCTATTTTGTAGTATAATGCGAGCTGAAAAAGATACCGGTTATTTATTGGGAATATTTGCGTAGGTCATTAAAAGTATAAAATTTTGTTAAGAATCTATCCTGTGAGTCTTCCACGATGAAAAACTCGTTATCATAAATGTTATACCGTATAGGTTCATTTTATATAGTCAATGGTGTAATTAATGCCACCTCAGCATCCTGGATATAATCAACTCTCCACATTACCTCTACCACATTATGAATTTAAAAATACATATTATTCACCTTTTGGTATATTACGCATTTCAACCTTGAGTAATTTTCGATTTCAAAAGAGATAACTGTAGATCCTTTTTAGCATTGATAAGTCTGTTATGGATATAATCGAAGGTCGAGAAACATATTACGCATCTTACAATACCGTATAATTCAATAAAAATTTACAATGTGTAATTTGTGTTAACTGTTTCTGACAACCATTCTAGCCTACGCTCAGTCCACAAGGATTCAAACTTATTTTACAGTTATCATTTGACTTTAAACAGCATTTGAAAAAAAGTTAAATTATTAACGAGATTTAACAGATTAATTGTTATTCACAGATATTTTAAGTACGCATTTCTGTCTCGTTAAGTTCAATAATTTTTGTCTATATATATAGTCTTATAACGTTTCCCTTTAAAGCAACTTGACACTTGCGAAGCTTCGTATATTTATTACGTCAAAAACTTCCTTGGAGCTTATATTTTATAGGACAGAAAAGTCATGGTCATGACCAGTATGTCAATGAATAAATAAAATAAATTGAATATTGAAGTACCTAGCTTGGAAAATAATGTATCCACAAATGTATCTCAGCGTTCAGGGATCATTTTGTAGCTGGCACATTACAGCTATGTAATGATTCAAACCATGACTGCCCGAAGGCTTTTAGCCTTTATAACTTTAACGTTTTGGGAAGGAAATCAAATTATGTATACTTTAGTGCTATGAGTTGAACCAAAATTGCTAATCTATGTCAGCGAACCTTATTTGTTTCTTTATATTCTTTTTATTGTTTGTCTTTTAATAAAATATTTTTACTTTTATTCATTTATTGTGACATATACTAAATAAAACTTGTAATTCCGTGACAATTTTAACGTCCTTAATTTAATGCTGTTTATTACTATCAATTAAAAAAATAAAACAATGTTCTGATTCTCGACCAAAATATAAAATTTGGTGTGGCCCATGCATAAAGTTAACTGCCGGTACCCCCTATGACGTTTAACGTGTTAAACAAAGAATAACTTCGTTAAAGTAGTGTTGAGGTAGGCTGTGTTGTTCCTCCCCTCCGACCGGGTTCCCGCCTTGACGTGGCGGAGGGGCTTAGTAGCCGAGGCTTGGTCACCCACGACGAAGCTAAGAAGTCGCGGGGGAAGAGGAGTGTCGGTATTGCGTAGGCCGTGTTCTCGAACCTCCACGCCTCGGCGGGGCTGCACCGTTGATGCAGTGGTGGTGGGGCTGCGGGGGGAGAGGAGTGTCGGTATTACGATGCGCCGTTCTCCCTACCCTCCGCGGCCGAAACATGGTGAGCGGTGGAGCCACAGACCAGGTCCGCCGATGGGGTTCGCGGAAGATTGCGTTTTCGTGTTCCCGTGTTCCTGGCAAAGCGACAGCGCAGGTGCAACGTCGGTTTTTTAGTGGGTACCTCGTAACTCCCACATAAGCCTGCTGCCTACCCACAAGGCGGCGGGAGATCCATAAAGGATTTTTCCCACGTAAAAAAAAAGGATGTATTGTTCCGGGTTTTGATGATTTTTACGCTTGATAACATTTTAAATGATAGATAACTATTTGGTGTTAATGTTCGCTTTTGCTTGTGTATTTATATTAGTCCATGAAGAATTCTTCTATAAGACCGTTAAATTTCATATCACCTGAAATACCTACGTAAATTTAAATAATAAACCCTAAGTAAATAAGAAGTTATAAATAAATAATCGAAGATTCAAATTCCATAGTCTTTACTAAATCTTGTTTCTCTGTGATATGTTTAAGTAAATCACAGGAAATTGCACTGATCAAAGCCGTCCCGGATATCTACGACTTAATCTCCATAACAATTAAAGGTCACGCTATTTTAGAAACCATGGTTAGCAGTTCAAGGTGATAAATTTAGATAAACTTTAAACGTAATTTACAAAAATATATATACAATTTTTGAAAATTCAAAAACTGTTACTTTTTATTGTTAGAGTTTGGCTTGCACTTAATCGGTTTTTTTTTTTTTAATTTAATGGTTCAATATTTTCTTTCCAATTCAATATTAATTTTCACATTCCTCTATGCGAGCAATGTTATTATTTAAAAGGTGTCCAAAGTTCACAAGATAGAGAATTTTTTTTTCTTTTAATATTTACCATACCTAAGTACTTTTACTACATTTAAATTAACTATGATAAAGCTTTAAAGTAGAGCTTAAGACATGCGTGTATTATTTTTGTATTATATTAACAAAGTCTCAAGTAATTATATTGTGCTCTTTAAGTAATGTCCATTGGCGATATTTTGACATCAATTCTGCAATGCAAGGAGGACTACAAAATTAACCGTAGATCATCTATCATGAGCCATCCATGGTTCTAGAGTGGTCGGCTGACACATAAATAAGCAAAATTTAAAGTTCAAATTGATACAACTATGTCTACTTTGTACAGTTTATATACAAAAATGGCGATTTATTGTATTTAAGCGATTACTCAACGTGTTTATCTTAAATTAAAGTACTATTTTACGGATTTTATCGTGATCTAACTTTTTTTTAAATTTCGGACTTGGTGAACATTACAGCGTTCATTCGCACGGAATAGACCCGGGCTGAAAAATTGAAAGTACGGTTAATTTGAGATTAAGACCTAAAAAATTCTCTTCTTTCTTTTCCTGTGACTATGTTTTCGAAGCGACGGTATTTAAAAAAAAAAACTAAAAACACGATACATAATGGATGGAATAAATATGTTTTTGTCTCCATTATTAAAAAAATGGATATAATAAATATCGGGTCGACCTTAATTCGCATTTTTTGTATGTTTTCATAAGTTTCATAAGTTCATATATACTATTATAGAGGTGAAAGTTTGTATGTATGGATGGATGGATATTTTTTACTCTTTCACGATCACGTTCAATAATATAGCTTTTGAACCAGAATAAGACATAGCCTATAATTTATATACATATTTTATGTATATGTCTTTCTGTCAGAATCTTACTCCATTAGCCTACTGCAGTATTAATTGTAAACTCTACGCAGACGTAGTCGCGGAAAGCAGCTAGTATCCCATATTTCCCTTAAGAATGAGAATAAGAAAACAGATTGATTTCGCCCGTTAAGTTACCCTAGATAATTATAGTCAAACTATGTAATATATATGTATACAAGTGATATGACAATATGAAATACTCTGCTTCTGGTTAGAAATGTGACGAATAATCGAACAAAATAATTTAATTTTCATTCTTTAGTACTTTCAAAATGGATTAGCTTACAATGAAATGTTTTATTATTTGTCACAGAGACTTTAATAGTCCAAATGTGATAAACAGTTTAGACATCTTGCTCCACAAAATATAGCAATATCTTTGAATATAACTTTTTTTTTATGTGAAAAGTTGTCAAGCGAGCAGACGGTTCACCTGATGTTAAGCGAATACCGCTGCCCATGGACATCTGCTACACTCGAGGGTTGCAGATGCGTTGACAACCTTTTGAAAATTGGTCTCCGGCCACCTCACTCACCAGACGAAACGCGAAAGTATTATACTTCCACCTTACGCCGGTCTTCTGTGAGGTCGTGGTACTTACCCGGACGAGCCAGCCCATTCGTGCAACAGCCGAATGTATTTAAAGTCCATTTAAAATTGCAATTCATACAAATAAATGTTATGTTATAAACTAACCAGACTTAATTTTCACAAGTAAGCGGAAGGGAAGCGTCAACCGTTATTAAAAAATTGGTGATATATTTGGACAAAAGAGGTATATATAAAACAAATGCCTATTATAAGTAATACTAAGAGATATAATTCGGGGGTGCTGCTTGACTCTTTAATAAAGCGAAAATTAAACGAAACGCAATATCATAACAGGGCGGGTATAATTAGCCGGAGAGTAATTAACATTTTACGTACGATTTCAAACACAAAACAGTGATGTAAATATGATTAGATGCGTTTCTAATTTCTTGAGAAGTAGAGTACACATTGGCATGGCAGATGCATGGTCAGGCAGGCGGGCGGTGTTACTTTGAAGTTCATTGCTTTGAGCCTCTGCTTGTCGTACTCTAATTTTACGTGCTGCGCCTGCGCAACCTAGTATAAAAGCCGCGCCGTTCGATCTGAAAAATCATTCCCGCCACAAACACCAAACGAGGATCATCCATTAATATTTCATACCTTGTATTTTACTAAACTAAAATCACAAATATGAAGTCGGTGAGTTAAGAAGTTTCATAGTTAAACGATTTGTTTATTTCTGCAAAAATTATTTGTTGTATTCAATATTTAAGAAGTTTACATATTTTTACCTTTAATTTTTTCCAACACGTATAAATTATTAAATTCACATTTAATTCTCAGTTATTGCATGTCGATTTGTAGATAGGTACGAAATTTTGTAAATTTTACCACGATCTTATTATACTGAAAACAATGCTTGTATATTGTAATATGGCATTTGTATAATTGCTTCCATATCCACGGTAATGTATCTTGTAACGCATTCCCACACATTTTTATCCGTCAGCATCATCTTAATTGCACGTAACACGCCGTGTTACCATTTTTAGTCAAAACGAAAGATGAAGAGAATGACTTACCAAGAATAAATCAGGGTAGGTAATACTTTTTGCAGTTATTAAAGTTATCCATTAGTGATGAATTTTAATACTAAGCACACTATACGCGCTGGTGGAAAGTTAGACGTTTTCAAACGTAAATCGACCATTTCTTAGATTGTTCGGCAAGCGAGATCTACGAATTTACATCATTCATTTTTATGTTCATTTTACTTGACCTGTAACACTTTGTAAAAAACATGGAATCAAATATGTACAAATGTAACATTTAGGAGTAATCAATAAAGACTTAGGGAGAATAGACTCATCGTTATATAGGATTTACGTAATGTCGAATATTTTATTAAACTGTAAATAGAGGAAAGCAATAGCTGGGTGATTAACATTTAAATTTGGTTTCCAGTTTGTCGCTTTATTTGCACTCGTGGCTTACGCCAGTGCTGCTCCCCAGTTCCAACTGCAGCAGCAACAGTACCAAGGCCAGCAAATCCCGATCCTCAGGCAGACGCAGGAAGTCAATTTTGATGGTTCCTACCAATTCAGGTATGAATTACCATTTTGTGCTGAATTCGAAAAAAGTTCACTAATGAAAAAAATCGATAGAACACACGTGGTAAAAATAGGCCAAAAAGATTTTATGTAATATAAACATAAAATAAACATTATTTAATTTTTCCTTATTAATCACTATATTGGCTGGAAATGTTTTTTGTGTACATGTACACAATTTAACTAACACACATCTTCACTAATTTATTAATTTTACTATATTGATTATCTTTAAAAATGTACGGATTTCTTTGAATAGGAAAATAAATTTTAGGAAATATAGAATGCACTCTTAGGAAATTTTAAAAGACTACGATTACGCAGCTGATAAAACGGCATTGGCCTTTTAATCTCTGTCGCTGTTTAATGGGTTTACAAAATCTTATTTAGTAATTAATCGCCTCATAGGTGCCGTATTTTGTGAAAACAGTAATAAAATAGTAATACTAATAAAACAGAGTTGTAAACGATCGGTGCAGGAATCAACAAAATAAAACGATGAACGTGTAGGAGTCATCCAAACAAGTGTCAGCTACCAAGCCCTGTTTACGCAATAAATTGGCTCATACGCTATATAACACCGCAGATATTTCCTTATTCATTATGTGAATCACAAATATGCTTTCGTAATAGTTTCAGTTTGTGAGAAAAAATGTGAATATATTTAAACTTAAATTTAATATTTTTGTTCAAAAAATGTTACGAATTAATGAATTGGAGACAGAAATGTAGTTTAAATTATATAGGTATATTTTTATTTAAAAGTTCATTTAAACATTTCTAAACCAAACCTTATATAATTAATACACGTGTGGCGTGTAAAATAATAATATTGTTACCGAATTGATAGAGTAGCTTCCACAAACATTAAAAAGTCGCAAGGCTGATCGAAAATTGAACAAGCTACTAAAAATAGCAATACTTGAATGGAAACAATCGATTCTCAGAAACGAAGTATTGACAATGCACGTAGATCCCACGAAATCGACGTAGTAAAACATTTTGACAAAAGCACTTATTACATTTTATAGATTGGACGTGTATTTGCCTGAGGTGGCGCACTTCAGGCAATTTGTCTTGATTATTTCAAAGTTGCATGTGATTTATGCTTGCAACGGTCTGAATTGCATTTCGTATGGAATTTTGGCTGGATTGTCGACTGGTTTGTAATATTATCACTTAAAACTGACTTGGTGGCGTTGTTGCTAGGACCCCCTGACGTCTCCCAACCCCCAACGCCAAAGACAGTAGGGCTTTGCTGTCAGGGGCAGTAGATTCGATTCCCACGTGGGACAATTATTTGTATGATCCATAGATAATGGTTCTGGATCTTGGTGTTTGTTTTTCGATAAGGGTTGACGTCAGGCAGGCGACCGGTAGTAAAAACACAGCCAAAACCGCTTACAAAACAATTCACATGTTCGGCCTAGGTTGGGAGGTTGGGATAAGAAGAGAAGGATGATGATAATGGACTAAGTATGTCAAATTAGTTGTAATTACTAAACTCTTAATCCTAAATGTGACAATTTTTTTCGATGACGCTTATATCTTTGCTTAATTTTAGCTACGAGACCGGAAATGGTATTGCTGCCCAAGAACAAGGTTACCTCAAAAACGCTGGGGTAAAGGACGCTGAGGCCCAAGTTGCCCAGGGATCTTACAGCTACACATCGCCCGAAGGCGTGCCTATTACTGTAACATACATCGCTGATGAGAACGGTAAGCTTTTAAAATCCTAGATGGCCAACGGCAACGTAAGAATTTTCTAATTTCCTAATTAACGGTTTACGATGAAGGAAAAGATCGTGAGGAAACCATCATATTTTATATTTTCGAAACAAATTAAAATAATAAGATATGTGAAGTCCGCCAATCCGCAGTGGGAATCTCTTGGTGCACTATGCCCTAATACACTTTCTACAGAGGGTATTAGGACCCAGCAGTGGGACATGTATAGGCTGTTACTTTACTTCCTTATTTTTTTTTACTTTAATGTACCAACGGTCAACAACCTGATTGCACATTAAATGTTAATCAAGTCATGTTTTCTGACTGTCCTCCCAAGTTAATTTTTATTTTTTATTAATTTAATTTAACAGCATTTACAATATTTATTAAATTTGTTAAGATGCAATCTTTACCCCTGTATTGTTTATAGTAGAGAAAATCAAGGAGTGATAAAATGCTGCCAAGACGATTTTTGAACATAATATTACAGATTTAACTAACGTTACATATTGATTATGAAATCACCTAATAAATCAATTATAATGTCAGATCTGGATTATTAGGCAAGAAGTTTTTGATTCAAAGATTGATCTCACGTGGAGAGATCTATTGACCAATCAGCTAAGTAGCGTAGTCGAATTTCTTCTTAAGGGTATTTAAAATCTCCATATGTTATGCTTTTGTCATTGCTGATGAAGGCATTCTGCATACAAATACAAGGAATGCAATTGAAATGCTAACTCGTGAACTGAATACAAATGGCATAAAATGACCTACTTGAATTTTAACAATGCGATATTGTTAAGATCTAGTTTATGGCTCTACTTCTTTACATATGATTATGCCAGTAGATACAAGGAAGACGTGATAATCTCATGAGTTAGGTTTCATGTTTCCTTTATCAAATATAAAAACAATTCCTACCAATAATTTTTTCATGTATACGTTTTTATAATAACAAACTACCATTTTCTCTCTACCTCCCCAGTCACCGTAATAATATTTTATGAATCCTTTCTACAGGTTTCCGTGCAGAAGGTGCCCATCTGCCCACACCTCCCCCGATCCCAGAAGCGATCGCCCGTGCCCTCCAATACATCCAGTCTCAGCCTCAGCAGCCGCAACAACCCTTCCAACAGCAACCTTTCCGCGGTTAGATCTCAACAAAGCACTCCATCTACCGACCCGCCTCCCAGTAGATTAGCGTCTCCCAGAAGTTTGCACGATTAAGTATAGCGATTTGTTACTGTGATGTATTTTATATTATTAGGAATATACGTGATTAATGATTTTATATATTTCCGTTGTTTTATTTTATTGCCGTAAGTAAATATGAGTTTCATTATTAGGCTATATACTAGAACATACAGAAATAAAAAATAAATTCACGACGCTAAATGAAATGAATAAATTAATAGTAGCCAGGGATTAACATTATGAGGTAAAACAACTGCCCCGTGTCAGCATACAATCTGTCCCATGACCTTGAACGCTGTAAAGTGTCCGAAACGTAGGAAATTTAAAACTAAAATAAAACGCAATAAATTCCGCGAAATATTTTAATTTAATCATAAGACTGTCTGGTTTTTGAGTTCTGGCGTTATTGATATTTCTGTTTTCAGTTTGAAGACTATATTAAGTATCATCGGGCATAGAGCTCGTTGAAAAGCTAAGTTTCCACGAACTCGATGAAGCCTACCTTAGCAGAGTCACGCATGTGGACATGCATGCATGAATAAAATGAGGGAATTGCCGGCTATAGTTCGTTGGCATACGGCATGCGCTCCGTAATATCGACCGTCGACTCGTCTTATTCTTCAGCTGAGAGCCTAGAGAACTACTACCTCGGTCTCCGGGTGTATGTTCATTGTGTACGCGATGTGTTAGTTTCATTTCACCGTGCTCGTAAGCAAAGGTAAACTACAGTATGTTGTAATAAACGTTAGGTGTGAGTGTAGTTTTATCATGTGGGACCTCTGTAGAGTTAGAAATGATCTAGTCCGGATCGGAAAGATAAGTATATTATATGAAGTTCTAAATGTGTTTGAAAAAACCTGCGATAAAGATAGTAAGTAAGGCTTACGTAAGACGTCGGTCTTACGTAAGCCTCGTAGAAAGAGCTCATACCTTAAGGGCATTTTGCTCGGAGAGTTTGTGCTATACAGTCAGCCACAAATGAACGCAGCTTTAATATTTACTTTTTTTATATGCGTAAGCAACATCTACATATTTGATATTCCTTTCCCAAATAATCTGTTAGTCAAAAAGGGTTATTTGCCCTTACTTTCTGTTTTGGCTAGCTCGGGTGTAAACGGTTGATGGATTTGGTGTTTACAATAATCTCGCCTGTTTAAAAATATATTGTAGAACGATTTTCAGGGTTCACCTCTATTCTCCATTTACGAAATACCTACCGAGATGACCAGCAGCGTTTTGGGGGTGGGTGGTAACGCAGAATCGAAGGCGGCTCGAGTCAAATAGGACATTATCATCTGCTAAGAATGCGAAATGAGTCCTTTGGCATGGCGTTCGTGTAAAGTTAGTAAAGAAGACGCGAGAGACTTGAACGTTGAGAAAAAATCATTTGTTTTACTAAAATAATTTATATATGATTTTATTTTAAAGCAAAATTCGAATGGGGGTAAGTTATTAACTTCCCACATGGACAACTGCAACATCAGTGTGCTATCAGGCGTAAATAGATACAATCTAACACTAACAAAGCTTCAGTACTTTTACAACATACTCGACCGATACATTTTCACTGAGCAAATTAATGAGTAATTATCATGAATATTACGTGTTCCATCCATAGTTATATGGATGGAACATGTTAATTTCATGCATATCGACGAGCCCGTGCGGATGTACGGATCATCACTACAGGGTGAGGTAGTCAATATATTTTGGCTCATATCACACTTCAATCTGAACAGCTAGGATAGCTTGCCCGCCAATCTAATATTATGGTAGTGATTGTAATTAAAAAGTACAACTATTGAAATAATAACGAAACAGAAGAAAAAGCTTAGTCATAGTAAGAGTAAAGCCTACTTTCTGTGGACCAGTTTACAAACTTTTTTAATGAGGTACTGCCTAGTGGCTCTTCAACCGTTTCACTCTTTCCTTGAAGATAACCCATTACATAAGGACGGAATGACAGATGCTGGTAATTTTTCTACATCTTTTCACAGTGCACTGAAAGCAAAACAAATTACTTGGTTAGGGTCTATGGACATGGGTGAGAGTATTAATTTGTAGAATTAAATGTACCGTCTCTGAAATGCTCTAATATCTAATTGTAGAGCCATTACTCCAAGAACCAGTAGAGTTCAAATTCATGAGCTTTACTGGCCTTAAGAATACTTCGTTAGTACCACTCTCCTTTCATCAGCGTACCCGTAGATGATATACACATTGTTTTTGTATTTTTATTTTGTATAGAAGAGTTTAGTTTGGCGTACGAACTCAGAACGATTACTGCGACCTAGAAAGATCTATTGTAGTTTTCCCTTCGAAACCATTACATGCTTACTGTAAGACAACATTGTCCAGTGCTGTATGGACGTTTTACGTACTTAGATTTTACGTGGACCAACACCCAGATCCGGAACATCTATCTGTGGCTCACCCAAATAGTTGTCTCGAGGAAATCGAACCCAATAGCTTGGCAACTGCGCCACGGAGTCGTCACATTGGTACGCATGTTTACATTCATGATATGAAGCACAAAGGGACTTGCATGGAGAATTTTGGCGTTGGTAGTAAGTATTTAGTTGGCTCAGATGAAGAGCCATCTATGACGATTCACAGACAGATCACTTAGAGTGTCATTATCCTCAGGTGCGCTGAAACATTTAGAGCACCTTCCTACTTCGCCCCTTTTTCACGGCCATCGTACTCCCCTGAGCTCACTGATTAGAGGCCATGGGAGCCAGAAGAGCCAGTGCCAATAAGCGGCAAGCCTCTCTGCTCCCAGCGGCGGACCTGGTGTTTGGCTCCGCTACTCACCACGTTTCAGCTGCAGAGAGTAGGAACAATCCTTTCCCCCGCGGCCTCACCACCACTGCATCGACGTTGCAGCCTCGCCGAGTCGGGGAAGATAGGTAGCGCGGCCAATGCAATACCGATACACCTCTTTCCCCACGACTCCTCCTTGGTAGCAGAAGACAGGGACAGTGGCTCCACCTCTACCACCCTCTACCTGTCCCCTCCTAATACTACGCGAATTTATTGCAGATTGACGGAATAGATATGATATCTTCCAAATATTTTTTATTATTTTAAAACTTTGCATTTATTTACTCACGATGTCTTTTTTCATCGCTAAGAATATTATAAGTGAGAGCTTAAAATAACAATTAATTATTTAATTGGTGCTTTCAACGGGATTTAATATCCGGTTACTGTAACAGTGAATTTAAATGGTGCTTCATCTGCTCAGCATATTATATCAAATGTTTTTTTTTATAATGTGAAAAGGTGGCAAGTGACCCGGCGGTTCACCTGATGTTAAGTGGTAAACACCACCAATGGACATTTGCAACACCCTTAGGATTAGAGATGCGTTCCCACATTATAATAATGTGGGCTCCGGTTTCCTCAATCACCAGACGAAACGTAGAAGTATACTACTTTCACTTTACGCCGGTCTTCTGTGAGGTCGTGGTACTTCCCCGGACGAACCTGCCCATTCGTGTAACAGCAAAGACTGATGCGTTGGTTTACCACTATTTGTTATAGTAGTAGAAAAGTGTTAAAAACTAAATTAATGGGCAGTGCCACATCTCTTTTACTATATGAGTCAACCTAGCAAGGGCTTTATTTTATTTCTTCACATAAATTGTAAGTCAAAACATAGTATATAACTTCAAAATACAGTTTTTAATTCTTTTGTACAATAATATTTTTTCAGAATAACATTAACATTTTGGCCACACAGCAGCCTTGGCTGTTGCATGAATGGGCAGGCTCGTCCGGGTGAGTACCACGACCTTACAGAAGACTAGCGTGAAGTGGAAGTATAATACTTTCGCATTTCGGCTGGTGAGTGAGGTAGCCGGAGCCCAATTTTCAAACATCTGCAATCCTCGGGTTTAGCAGATGTCCATGGTTGGCGGCATTCACTTAACATCAGGTGAACCGCCTGCTCGCTTGGCAACTTCAAAAAAAAACTGAACTTAAAGTTTTTGGGTTTAGGAAATTTAACATGCAAAAACAAGATAAGCGCCATCTGTACGCTGAAGCAAAAACGAAGAACATGGTTTTGTTTTATATAAGAAACCAAGGGAATGGATAGTTTCATACAGACAAGACTATATCAGATACTTACATAACATGTTCACTCCAAGATGCATACAGATGGCGCTAATATAATTTTAAATGAATGTTATTTTCGTTTGTCGTCTTTAAGTGATTGTCCAAATTTACATAACTTTACCAAGCTTAGCAGTTTTTTAGTAATCAATGTATTGTGTTATACATTTACTTCTGGAAAATGCAATATTTTAAATTAAAATTTAAATGTCTGAGAAATTGTTTTTAAGGCCTTGAATTATAATTTTTTGAATCATTCAAGTTTTGGCTTCTAAATAATGTAAACAAATGTTATCTTTTCTGAGAATACGACCAAAAATCATGTCTGTACTGCTAATTATTATTTTTGCACTTGTTTGCTATTCTTATTATGACACGAAAATTGTCTAAAAATGGACGCCCTATGGAAGAAGTGGCCCAAGCGGTTACGCTGTGGGAAAATGCCCAAGTCCGTTAAAAGTGGCTCGTGTGTTAAACATAAGCCAATCTGTATCCAGTGTTTTCCGGCAGTACCAGTAGACCGGATATTTTAACAAAAAATTTGGATCAAAGTAGAGTGAGCCTCAATGGCAATGATAGACAACGAGACTACAGAAAACCTGAAGACAAATTCACCAAGTGCTGCAATAAATATGTGAAAATAATGTGTCTGGAGGATGTTATCGGATAGTGGGGGCCAGCTACGAGAGACAGCGTCAAGAAAAAGTGAAAAATCTTATCCGCTCTATTAAGAACCGATTACAAGCTATAATAACATTCACGGGGATTACACAAAATATTTCAATTTTTATTATATACTAGCTGCTGCCCACGACTACGTCTGCGTAGAATAGGCTGAAAGTATAACATTCAAACAGAAAGACAGATATACATAAAATATGTATATAAATTAAAGTCTTTGTCTTATTCTGATGTATAAGCTATATTATTGTAAAGTTTCATTAAAATCCATTCAGTAAAATTGGCGTGAAAGAATAACAAGCATTCATCCATACATACAAACTTTCGCCTTTATAATATTAGTAAGGATTTGATTTGACTGTTTTGTTTGAGATTTGATTGTTGTATTTTTTATTACAGTGAATGTTCACTTTTTTGAGTTTAAGACGAATATGGTATAAATGTATTTGTTTTCATTAAAAAGAAATCATTAACATGACTTTCATATATAAAGTTAAAAACTTCACCTCTAATACATTACCTATATTCAAAAATAATTCTGAGCAACAAATTTTTTGCAAAAATATTTTGACCGCAAGCTTGTCAGTTTTTTCTCACAAAAGTAGTTAATTAATAATATTTCAGAGCATATATTTACAAAACGTAATTTAAAGTCAAACAAACTTGTAAAACTTATTAAAAGTACGTTTCTTTGTATGTAAAAATCTTATAGTCACATCTTTAAACATCCAGCCAGCAGGAACACTAAAAAAGTATACATATTTCTGCCCTACTTTCTCTTTTGTGGCCGAGTAGTCTATTAAAATGCCTTTTTAACGAAAACCTGTTCAACTACACCGAAAATTGAGGTTTTGGTCTCATTCAATTCGTAATGGCATCTAGAAAAAATGTTCTAGTGTAAATTTGGGGCTCGAAAATTTGTAAATTTTATAAGTAACAGTTTAGTAATAAAGAAAACCGTTTGGTTTTTTACAGATATTTCGAAAACTATTTGGGAATATTTAATCTTTATTAAAATTTACCTTACTTATCTTTACTAATATTATAAAGGCGAAAGTTTGTATGTATGGATGGATGTTTGATACTCTTTCACGGAAATACTACTGAATGAGTTTTACTGAAACTTTACAATAATATAGCTTATTCATCAGAGTAGGACATAGGCTATAATTTATATACATATTTTTATGTATATCTGTCTTTCTGTCCGAATGTTACACCTTCAGCCTATTCTACGCAGACGTAGTCGCGGCTAGTATCGTATATGTATCTACGATACAAAATTATGATAATCTAACCTAATTAAAACTAAATAGATAACTAAAAATTAACATAATATAACTACTACAAATATGCTTACTTAAAAACTAAACTACTTATTTAAACAAAAAAGTGCTGGCCAAATCGCCGCGGTCAGTCAGCAAGCTGGCCGAGTTGCCATGCTGTATCACGAGGCTGATTCGCTGGCCAAAGTACGAGCCAGGTCACTAGAAATGGTAACCTGACGCGAGCTATCTTTGTACAAACGTTTCAAGTCTGGTCCCCACGGCCCGAGTGTCTCCACGGCAAACGGCACAAATATATAGCCCTCCTTTGAGCGTCATTCCGTCAGGCCTTTTGCCATCGTCGCGAAATATACCGTTTGGCTCTAAAACGGCAGGTACACTAGCACTTATGAATGACGTCATTAATTGCAGCATGGCGAGGAATACGACCAGCGCTGCGCTGTCACGCTAGGCCATGATGACCCAGATGGTAAACTCTTTATCACAACGGCAGCGATATATCTCATTGATTTTTACTCAAAGTCTCAGGCTAACTGCAAAAGAAAATGAGGTCTTGTCTAACAGAGTGCCTTTATGTACTGAAGGCAATGCATTCGAACAGTAGCCCGACTCTTCCTCCACACTCGCCAGAAGACGAGCCCGCTCTGTAAAGCTTACGCAGTTTTCAAGGAATTTTTCCTGTACTTGTATGCAGGGCGGCTCGTCTCAAAGCCTCTGCGAAGCTGGATTTATCGGGTAATCTTGGTCCAACGCAACCTTAGCACGCCAAGCGTCCTTGGCCTCAGTCAAATACGAAACCTCTTCACCAATTAATGGGCTAATAATATTACTAACGGGGTCGAACGTATTATGGGCTGATGACAAGAACGCCGGTAGCGCTACCCTGGATAACTTTCGAATCCTAGGCCACCGAGTCTGATGGTCTGAATCCAGGAGTTATCATTCAAACAGCAATTGATAATTTCGCTTACAGTTTTCCTAATCAGATCATCAAGACTATTTAAAAGATGGATATGCATCCAAAAGGAAGAACAACGCAACACATATGCGAAATTTGGTACAAAAAAGGCAGAATTTTAATAGAGCATATGCCATGTGTGGATTAATTTCTTTTAGACGTCTGAATGACTCCTCAAATCTTAAAATCTGATCATTAACAAAATTTTGAAAGGAGTCCTTCAAGATAGGTGCACCTAGAAGGCGAAGTGACTCACTGTTTACAATTTTTAAATTAGGGGCCAGGGCGTTGAATTTAGAAATGAGCTGATTTTTTTCAAAAGAGGTTTAAGGAATATTGTTTTCGATAAAAAGTTCACATTTTGGAAAGTTAAGTTTAAGACCGATGGACTGGAATCTAGAAATAAGGCTTTCTAAATCATTAAGGACTGTGGTCGCTTCGCCTCCAAGTGTCCCATCATCCAGATACCAAACGTTGAATTTGGAACGTAAATTTGTAACATGTGGATGGATTGCCAAAATGAAAATGGCTGGACCAAGCGTGTCACCCTGCTGGCAGCCAACTGCTGATATTATTTCGTTTAGTTTATACATTAGCTTTGTTGGACTGCTGTAATATTGCCACCGGTACGCGGCTGGAATATGTTCTCTTACCTGGGTCAGTAGAGCTCCCCTGTCTACTGTGTTGAAAGCATTGGTGACGTCAACCTTCAGCAATACCTCACATCCGCTCTGCTTCAAAAAGGTACATACTTCATGCACAGCAGCCTCGCAACCGCCCCTTCTACCAAAACCAAGTTGAAATGGCTAGAACATAGCGGCGAGATCTGGTTGTATGTGCTTACAACAAAGCTTGGAAGCTATACGGCGAATTGTGATACCAATTGCTATTGGCCGTATACCCCAGTCCTTTTTCCTAAGCGCGCATAGGTTTGCTCCATAGAGCACATTTGTAACTTCATTAAGAAAGACGAAAGCCAGAAAGCATAGGTTTAACAAGCCGCGTTAAATCTAAAAGAAGGGCTCGGCCGGTTTCTCCTGTAGAACCTTTTAATATTTATATTTAAACTATTCTTATGTTTATTCGTGAAGTAAGTCTGGCCATAAAACGGGTATTTTTTTATATGACCTTCCATGACTGACATTTAACGCAAATTTACTGAAGAAGTCCTCAAGACTCTTACAAGAGCAGGAACAATAATTAATGAGATTACTTCCATTAAAATCAAAATGCCGCCGTCAGAGCCTTGACCTTAAAGGTTGTACTTCATACGAGTATAAGTACGATAATTAATCGCAGGCAAATAAACAAAATAAGAAGGTTATTGAAAAAACGAAGTTAACTACATATAATACTTTAAATTTTTGCCGCATTCACAGAGTCAACATAATTTTGCGCTTTTTTGTACTTGTGTAGAGCCTTTGGCTGCCTCTCATCTTAGGGAAACATTTTTTTCAACTTATTGCCTTCTTTAAATCATTAAACGAAAAATGCATTTTTAAACTTAAAGTACAAAACAATAAAGGCAAAAGGAGGCGGTTCTGCTTTAACTGAGCTTTTACTCAACTTTAGCTCAACTTCGGTCATGCCATCTTTATCTGCATCTTTCTGCATGCTGCATCAGAAACGAGGGCTTTACCTCTATCTCAAGGTCTCTCGCCATCGTCGCTAAAATAGTGCTCTAAAATAGCAGGAACGTTCATGGAAACAAGAGGACTCGTTCAGGGCCAACCGTAACGGGAAAAGCAACCAGCACTTTTTTGATAAGAAAGAGAGAGACCATATTTATCGAGCGTACAGCAATTCGTAAGCTTTCTTTGTCAAGTAATGTGCCCAAGTTACTTCATGGTAAATCGTGAAGCCAATAACTCGCCTACAAAACCTCAAATAAAATAAGACAATTTAGCATCAACATTTATATGTCAATATTGTATGAATATCCATGAAACCATTATTACCGTTGACCCAATGTAACAGGATTGTTTACAAACATAAAAGGTACCTTTGCATATGCATTGTTTTATCATTGTTAGGTTTCGAGGAAAAAATGACTTTATCTGGTTTTTGTATGTTTATCAAATTCTGCATGAGCATACATAAACATCTACACGAGTATAAACTGTTCAACTTCACTAACACGTGAAATTTAAGCTCACTAACTCAATTACTCACTCCATCTGTGAATTTTACTGGATATTAAGTCATTCAGTTTTATCATGTAACAATAACACGGATTAGGATTAACTAAATAATTCTCTAAAATAAATTAGCGGTTTTCCTGATGTTAAGTGACAACCGCCGCCCATCAGCAACACCCTTGCAGGTACGTTTTAAACATAGCGCGTTAAATTTTAAAATTAATTTTGAATGCTTTAAAATATTCATGGTCATTAAAAGTATAATGAACTGTATACAAACTATTTGATTTCGTTGTTTTTAAGTGAATTCAAGAAATCGTTGTTCATTGTAGTTTTCGACATATCTTTCAAATAGTTAGTCTTTTCTTGTGGTTAATGGATATCTAATAAGATTTAAACAAGCCTTTGTAAATATTCTTAAACAAAGTTATAGACTTATAAAACACTTACCCAAAAATTAAAAAATAATTTTACCTGCAGAAATTGAAACAAGTTGATTGCTTTGACGGTAACATCACGATTAAGGCCTATTTGCTATTCATCCATTCATAAATAATAACTGGTATATAATTTAGGCTATAAATGCTAACTCTTGTAGATTGGTAAATTATGCCGACCGTATACACCGTTCGAAATAGTTGCCTGTTTCGTTTATAATATTAACGGAATAAAGTTATTGAGTCTCCAAAAAATGAAGCGAATTGTGCTTATTTCATCTCTAATAATATTCGTCACTGGCTCACCGACTCCACTCACATCTCGGGCAGAAATCGAGGAATACCAAAACAGGAACGATGGTAAAGGAAATTACTTTTTCAGGTATTGTCCTTTTTTTAATATGAAGGTATAGTTTCTTGCTAAGTCCCAGCTTTGTTGTTCTCGAATAAAACTGAAAAGCATTTATCCACCCCGCTATTTATTAATAACTCACCGAATTCTTTATAATATTATAAAGCGATCCTTAAAATAATTATGTATAAAACTAATGTCATACCGTATATGAATTACCTATTCTTTGATCTCAAGTTATTAAGGTATATATTTACAAACAGCAGTTATGTAAAATAAAAAGAGCTAACAAAATATTGGAATTATTGCCAAGCGAGCAGACGGTTCACCTGATGTCTAGTGAATACCGCCGCCCATGGACGTCTGCGACACTCAAGTGTTCCAGATGCGTGAAAAAACTTTTGAAAATTGGGCTCCGGCCATCTCACTCACCTGACGAAACGCGAAAGTATTACTTCCTTTGCGTACTTAGTAAGTAAGTACTTCCACTTTACGCCGGTCTTTTGTGAGTTCGTGGTACTTACCCGGACGAGCCTGCCTATTCGTACGAATCAGATTAAATCAGAAAAAGATATTAATATTTATATAATTTAGTCATTTACTTCGTAAGCTTTGTATTATATAAACTTTGTATACACATAATATTTAGCTTGCAAGCCTTTCCTGTTTGTTTCAATTTAAGCTTCCTACGTTTCCATTCACAGTCGCAGGATAAACTAAGGTTTTTGGTTTTATAATGTCCAAACTACCATCAATTTTAAAATTATTAATTTGAATTAAACTTTACAAGATAATCTTATTAAAATTAGTAATAAGCCTTGAACATGTTCATAAATACGAGTAGGGTCAATAATAAAACTATAAGCATTAAACATGAAATCAATGAATTTAAAAAAAGGAACATGATTCCAATTATTATTCTTTTCATTAAATTAAGTATTATTTCTTGTAATCATCACACTAATAAACAATATTCAAATACTATTATTTTTTTAGATTTATAACATCTAATGGCATCACAAGAGAAGAAACTGGACATTTAGTCAATGCTGGACAACCAGGCGAGCATGTGGTTGTCGAAGGCTTCTATTCTTACATCGACCCTGACGGTAACTTTAAAAAAGTAGATTACACGGCCGACGAAAACGGTTACTCTTTTCGGCTACCATCTCCAATGGTAAGTAAAAAAATTAGTGTAATTAAAATATAAGTATCGTGTTCCTATTTTTAAAAAATACTTATCTACCGAAAAATCTATGTAAGCAAAAGTACTTTGTAATTTGGGCACATTACTTGACGATGAAAGCTTACGCATTACTGTAGGAATCCGTCTGGGGGCACCGATTTGTCAACCACACCAATGCCCTTGTGGTGTCGGTGTAGACAAATTTGGTCTCCACGGGCTTTCTTGTCAAAAAAGTGCTGGCCGTTTTTCCCGCCACGGTTCCCTGAACGACATCATCCGTAGGGTTCTTGTTTCCCTGTGGCATTTTTCGCGACGATGGTAAGAGACCCGACGGTTTAACATTGATCCCTTTGGGACGCCACTTATGTAGACACTTTGGCTGCCTCTCATCTAAGGGGTACTTCGGTCAGGGCCGGGGAGACATCGGAGGCAGCTGAAGTATCAGTAAGTCTTTATGTTCAGATTATGTATTTGTGCCATTTGCTGTTGAAAAATTAGGTCCGTGGGGTCCCCGCACATCTACATTTTTTAAAAGTTTATGTCCTAGGCTTAACGCCGCGGCTGGTGACAAGAGAGCTGGTTGTTTTCTCGCTCAAAGGTTAAGCATAACTATTCAGCGAGGAAATGCAGCTAGCGTTCTTGGCACCATGCCGCGTGGATTAGGTTTATTAGGTAATATGTAATTTTAGATAGATTTAATCTTCTAAATATTAGATCAATAAAGATTGTAAACTTTGTAAAGAGATAAAATTAGGTAACATATAAAGCCACAAAATAACATTCCAAAAGCAACAGCAGAACCAACTGCATGGGCAAGTTATGCAAGAATATTGTACTCGCTCCTGGAGAGACTGGCTTGCCCGGGAAAGTACCCGTACAATGCCCTCAATAGGTTCGCGGAAAGAAGAAGTAATCATATTTGAAGTTCGTCTGATTACGTACCAGGGCTTAAATTACAGGTTGGCGATGTTACATCCATTGTGAAGATCGTCCATGGGCGGTGGTATTCTGTAAACACGCAATGTACTGCCCCATTGTTTGTCACCTTTTACTATAAAATGCTAACCATTGCCACTTGTGATAGAAAAGTACTAATTTTAATTATTTTAGGTGACTGCAGTATCTGACACCGTTCTGGCTTCATTGTTGGGAAAATGAATGCAGAGAGATATCCGAGTTGTATCCAAACTTTATGCTGGGTATTTACTGTAGTTATGTTTTGATATTAATTTGTTTAATTAGGTTACTTTTTTATTTCCACCTCATTTTAAGTTTTTGCGTTATAGTAGTACTACGTAATAAAATTCTTAACACATAATATAAAATGTTCAATGTATTTAAAAATAGTAAATTATACTGCCTTTGTACATAATAAGACTAGATATAAATGTCGCGGCAATTGTACACGCTTCGTATATATATTTATAGCGTTTTGTGGCTGTGCTATTTTGTGATAGATGGTGTATACAATCTATCACAAAATCATATCACATGAATAGGACCGTTGGTCGAGCCGTTTTTCATAAGATAACCTTTTTGTTGCCAATATAAATCGAACCTATCGAGTACTTACTAGTATTAGATACCTATTTAATACATATAATTATTGTTAAACCTTATCACAAATGTTACAAGCACGCAAATAGTATTTTCATTTTGTTCCTTTATGGAACAAAACCTATGATTAAATAAATTCTCGATTATACAATTATTACAGAAGATTATAAAAAAACTTCATAATTATTTTTATATTTTTCATAATTTTATGATACCAAATAACATTCACGCAATAAGTACGAATCTAACGACATAAGTATCATTGATCAATATTTCTAAAAACATTTAGTGGCGAGGGAACATAGCGACGATAATATTGACACACATGCTGTTCAAATACACCCCTTCTATTTTTAATTCGTCGCAAGTTAAAATATACGCAGAAATCTTTGCGTAGCTTATGGGAGCAGGTAAAACACTTTAGGAAATTGCTATATCCGCATACTTAGAGTAGGTAATATGATATGATTGTTTTAACGAGAACTGTCAACGTAACATTTTATTTGACACTGGTCTTAATTAGCTGTCTCTGAACTTGAACTGTTTCTTGATCAAAGCAAATAACTTCCGGATTTAAAATAATAACTGAGTTAATTAGGCTTAAACGTGAAGTATATACAGATAGTACGTAATACCGCATCTTCCGCAAGTTTCCATAGTAATGGGGCTCTCACCGAGAGCTGAGGATCCCTACACTGTTCTCTATTACTGTTTGGTGAGATTTATGTGTAACAATATGATTTGTGTAGACCATATTGTGAGATCTTGTAATGGTTGGCACAGAGATGGCACAGAGAGATAATAGACAGGCACAACTATTCCTCTTCACGTCGGTCTTCAGAGAGATATTGGTACTTCACCAGGTCAGCCTGATCATCCGTGCTATAGTAGAAGCTGTATGGCTCTACCACCATGAAGCTTAATATACTATTCTTAAACTTATCTCTGACATTACAAGCTAGAAATATCAACTATTTACAATATCGACAATGCATTATGCATTGTTAATGCCTTTAGCATTATTATAGATTTTACTTTCATTATTTGCCAAGTCACAAATTGGAAATGAGAAAAACTTTCAGCCTTAACTTTCATTATACGGCTAGTCACTATCAGTTTCAAAAAGCTTTGCCGCTGGTCTGTGACTCAGTTTTGGCTGCAGAGGAGTGGCCAAATGCAATGCTAGCACTCTTCTTCCTTGGAGACTCTACCTTGGTTGTAGAGACAGAGTTCCTGCACTTCTACCACCCTCAACCTGCCCCCGCACCCTCATCCCTCAAATCCAATATGAGTCTAATGATAGGCTCATTCGGGGTGGCCCTCTCGGGGGCCCTAAGTGTGGGTTCTTCTTGGGTTCACCGTGGGTGACCAAGCCACCACTACTAAGTCCCTCCGCCACGACAAAGTAGAAACCCAGTTGGAGAGTGATGGACAAAAGCCTGCTCTACACGCGGAGTTGATGGCAGACTACCTATAACTTCCAAATATATTTTTTATAATTTTAAAAATTTGAATCACGATGTCTTTCTTCACCGCTAATCATATCAGCGCAAAAACTTGCAATTAACAATTTCATTGGTGCTTACAACGAGATTTAAACTCAGGTTATATGTTGAATTAACGTCGAGCGGTCAGACGATGAACGTTTAACATATAACTGCACATCATATCATATTTATGATAAGGTGGTCTTATTTATGATGAAAATGAAAATTGTAGAAGTGTTAAACAACGCAATTAATGGGAAGTGTGCCACATCTCATCCTTACTATCCTTACTAATATTATAAAGGTGAAAGTTTGTATGTATAGTTGGATGTTTCTTTCGCTTTCACACAAAGACTACGTGATACGATGAATAGATTTTAATGAAACTTTACAAAAATATAGCTTATACATCAGAATAAGACAGGTTATAATTTATATACATATTTTATGTATATCTGTCTTTCTGTCTGAATGTTACGCCTTCAGCCTATTCTACGCAGACGTAATCGCGGGCAGCAGCTAATGTACTATATAAATCAACCATAAGTGGTCTAAACTCTTCTGATACTTCAATTCTTATTACACATTAATTTAGGCCTAACAATAACTTTATTTTACTTTTCAGAACATAATATACAACTATAAAATATAGTTTTTAAGTTCTTTTTGCAATTATAATTTTTCAGAATAACACTAGCATTTCTTTTATTCTTGAGAATAATGGATAAGTATCATGTTACTTTTATTTTTGAAAAGCCACATAAATTCTAAAACTTGGCCTTTTTATGGAAAATTCTCTAAGCAGGAATGTCTGTATGCAGGAACGTGAAGGATATCAGTAGCAAGGTCATTGCCGCCTTACGTTTTCTGCATACTTTAAAATACTTTCTGCCTCTCAAAACCAAACTTATGCTTGTCAATTCCCTTGTATTACCCATTTCGGATTATACTGATGTTTGTTGCTCGGATCTAAAACAAGATTTACTTAATAAGCTGGAGTGTTTCTACAATAACTTTATAAGGTATATTTTTGGTTTACGTAAATATGATCACAATGATATCTCAAAATCGTTCTCAGCTTAAATGGCTTAATATTCATCAGAGATGTAGTTCAAGAATTCTTCTTTTTCTCTATTCTATTCTTAATGACCTGCTTCGTTAGAGCACTACGCTCTTCAGTCACGAGAATATTTTGTACTCCGACGCATCACTCCGGCTTCTTCCATAAATCTTTTACTATGCAGGCTATACTACTTTGGAACTTAAATAATGCTTCAAGTAAGACATCATTTAAAAATATGTTGCGATGTCACTATGCTAATTCTGTTAGTATCCTTTGTATTTTCGTAAGCTGTCGTAATCCGTATGTATATTATATAGTGTTTATTTAGCATTGGACTATATATGTATTTAATACTTTTTAGTATGTTAGTTTGTTTTTAATATATTTATATAATATGTACCATTTTTGTGATACAAGGAGACTAGGTATTTACTTGAACTCAAGGACCCGATAGCGGAAAGGTGCACTTAACATCTGAACTGGACAGATGACCATTGGAGCTCTATTCTATTTACAGAAGATCTAAAAAAGGAATTTGCCCAGCGCTGCAGTATATATTTGAAAATATATTGTTTGGAGGATGTTATCGAATAGTGTGGGCCAGCTACGAGAGAAAGCTTCAAGCCACACTGCCGCAAAATGGGTTTTCTCAAGAAAAAGTGAAAATCTTATCATCTCTATGAAAAACCGATTAGAAGAGACAATTAGACTCATGGGTATTACACTAAATATTGCATTGTTTATTATTTATTTCAATTGATTGTTTTGTTTTGTCTGTATTTTTTGTAGTGAATGTCTCCTTATTCATATTTTTCATCATATTTTAAAGCTAAATAAAACCTTCAACTTTAATATTATACCATATTCAAAAAAAATCTCAGCAAGAGATTTTTTACGAAAATATTTTGACCACTAGCTAAATCGATTTTTTTGCTCAGTTTAGTTTCTCGGTTTTGCTTTAAATCAATATATTGATTTTAATTTAATAATAAATATTTCAGGGCATATTTTATAAAACATTATTTAAATCCAACCGTACACGATACAAAATGATAAACGTATTTTTGGGTAAATAAAATCGTATTATGGTCACAACTTTAAATATCCAGGCACCGGGGACCCTGGTTCTTACCCACTTAAACCCTCTTGAAGGTGCCCCACCTTCTGTACATTTAGAGAGACTCCAGGATCATCTACGGAACGCACCGGTGTCCCTCGATACAGCGCGTGAGCACGCCTCAGAGAAGGATAAACCTTCCCTGATTCACTCGCCAACTTGAAGCAGCTCGAAACCTGCTGCTTCGTGCTGCCGCCAATCCGTTGCCCTTTTAGTCGCCTTTTACGACATGCAGGGGATACATTAGCCCTATTCTATGAACTCGAGACTACAATGCTGAGGGACCCTACTTTCATCACAGATTTTTCCGTTTTAGGATTCGCTTTGGCACAAAACACACGTTCACTACCCACTACGACAAATAGGTCATCTTTGTTATTTAGTCTTAAAAAGAGAGGGGATGCGGTTTAGTCACTCACCATTAAATATTCACTTAACATCAGGTGAACCATCTGCTCGCTTGGCAACTTTTCACATGAAAAGAGAAAAAAGAATAAATTCTCTGTTCAAGTACCGAATAAATTCAATTAAATAATCTCGTCTAAGGCGTCGTGAACATTGCATTCCACAATACTGTTGTTATTCATTAAGTTTACTCCTGTCGTGAGCTTACTACCCTAAATGACATACAACATTAACGCTTTCACATCACCTTCAACCTTTTATGCATTATTAAACATATCAAATTTCATAAGCATTACAAATTGCTATGTAATTTGCATTACTAACTTTACACAGAGAACAGCCTCGCGGGACCTAGTTACCTGTGGCCCATTGCCAAATGTCATTTATTCAAATTATGTAATGTTCGTTCGTGATTGATTATTACGCCACTTTGAGTAACTCTATGATACAGCGTCGTGATACAACCGCGATATTAAATGAACACAATTCTAACGTTACTTGTCAATTATGATAAAAAAAATATAAATGTTAAAAAAAACCATAATTAAAAAAAATTCAAAGAAAATAGTTAAATAATAAAGAAACTATTTTTTTAACACCTGACTTATTAGTTTATAATGTTTACATTATTGACTCAAAACAACAACGTTGCAGTGGCATAGTACCTACAAACCTTACAACGTAATTGTTTTTTTCTAACAAGGTGTTTCGTCTCCTTTTAAATTCATTCACCCATCCGTATGATTTGTGACCTTTACTAATGAACTACATGCTACAGTTTTATAATTACAAGGTGTTCTAAAATTGTTTGTTTTATAAATATTAATAACTTGGTAAACATTATTTTTTAACAAAAATAACTCTTATGTGAAAAAAATTTAAAAGTAAACCTCAATATGTGTGTTAATTTATTGCCTCGGTAGTAAAGTCACGTTGTATATTAATATGGGTGACATACTGCTCTTCTTTTGACACTGTTTCAATATTTATATTTAAACTATTCTAATGTTTCTTCGTTAAGGAAGTTTGTCATGCCTTAAAAAGGGTTAATTTTTTTAATTGACCTTCCACGACTAACATTTAACGCAATTATTGAAGAAGTTCTCAAGACTATTACAAGAGAAGAAACTTTTAATGAAATTACCTCCATTAAAATTAAAACGCTGTCGCAAAAACCTTGACTTTAAAGATTATACTTAGTGTGTAATTACAATAATTAATGGAAACAAATAAACAAAATAAGAGGATTAGAAAAAGCCAAATTAGCTACCTATAATAACACATTTAAATTCTTGCCGCAAATGTTCGTAGTTAATCTATAGGACTTAAAAGATTATTTCTCGAAGTCTCCGCAATAAATCCTACTAGTATTTAATTCAATGGCCTATTACCTACCTATATGAATTAAAATTATAATGTAAATCATGCTACCGGATACAAAGCCTTTTAAAAATTACATTATTTATTTGATCCGTAATTGATAATTGTACCACACAAAATAAATGGAACCCATGACGTCTTGCACTAAATAGTATTTTTATTTGTTCTTTCTTTTAATTTTGGGTTTCAGATTTCCTACGGATTCCATTCTAGCAAATTGCTGGAAATACATTATACAGCAGACATGAAAGAAGATCATACTTGTAAATCACATTTATAAATATATAAATTCATATTATATTTGTAGTTTTTTTGTATTTTTGTTATTACTAAAATAAATAAAACTAATAATTTCCAAAATAATTACATTATTCATCCTGTTTTGTTTAGATTACACCTTATTTAATAATGGAGATAATTTGGAGCAGGCATCACTAAACACGCACACACCTTGACAGGTTGTATACAATAAGTAAATCAGCGGTACTCACATATATCAAGCAATTGGAGACGGTTCAAGCGCGTCGTTTGTTAGCATTGACTCCATCTTGACAAGTCTATAATCAAAGATTCGCACCTTCATAGCTTTTATCACTGCTGTAATCCTAACAGTGCAAGGAGGAATACTCCTTTTTCTATCTTCAACACTTGAACTTTCATTATATCGTTTGATGAAACCATAAATGAACCTCTTGGTTATACTTACATTTTTGATGTTTCTACTTTCAGTCCAGAGACTATTAAAGCTTCATCTGACGCAGAAACGGTGGGCTACCCAGAAACTACGGGCTTGGGCCCTCCGCTGTGTGTAGAGCCGCGTTTGTGCTCATGCGTGCGTTTAACTACGGCATGTCATCTAAGGGTCATCGAGGTTGCGTTGCGGACTGAGACACAGATGGCCGTCGACTGTGTTTTTAGCTAATCGATGTCTGGGGGCAGTGAGAACCGCCCTGGAACGCGGTCCACCGATGTAACACGATCCACGTAATTCGGTCTTCTTTAAGCGTTAACACCGTATTTAAAACTGGAAATGAAATTCGAAATAGTGCACATTTTTTTTTTCATAAAACAATCTAAATTCGAATTCAATAAATATTTTTGTGGCCAGCATTCGCAGTTCAAAACTTTTCATTATATGACAGAATTTGTGACCTGACTAAATAAATAATAAATATATCAAATTAAACTAAAACAATAAATATAAATTAAATTAAATGCTATTTATCAAAAAACCTAGCCCACGCGGCATGGTGCCAAGAACGCTAGCTATATTTCATCGCTGAATAATTTACGCTTAACCTTTGAGTAAGAAAATAAGCAGCCCTCTTGTCACGGGCAACGAAAGTAAAAAACAAATTAAAATTTATTGCGTTATTTGAGTATTTCAATCATCATTATAATTTTTAGATGTAAACACATCCATTAAAATAAATGCCATGACGCTCTATTGCAGTTAGGAAACATCGAATGTAATAATGAGAAAAGAAATCCGACTCTCGGTTAAAGTCATTTATTGCGTATTGACCAACCTAGCTCATACCGAAAGATTTGAACAAACAGTTTGTATATGATGATTTTCTAAAGGAATTAAATAAAACACTAAGCATTACATAAATATTGCAGTCTGCGTATATACGCGTATATACGCAGACTGCAATAGATGCAGATTATATAATCTATATAGATTAGATACATTCCGCTTCGTGCTTTCGTACGGAACGAACCCTACTAAGATGGAGGGCACATGCTACCCGAATTAGACGCTACTCGCAACCTCTCTACCCCCTCAACCTCTAGTTTATTGTTAGTGTAGTGTTGTGTTCGTAGGCAGGTTCCTTTTCTGTAAGTAGAATCCTACACACACTTCTCACCTCAGAGATGGCATTGTTCATTTATTAACTGTGTGCTTGTTGCAATAGCCGACAGCTAGGTATCCACCCTAGCGCACCTAAAGTGCAGGCGAATTAGTTGTTAATTTTTGGCACACTCCTCCGAGCCGCAAGGTGGGAAGGCTTATTTAGCATACACACGCCAGCGGGGCTACAGGTCCCAAAGGCACATACGTTGCGATGGGCCCCCTTTTCGAGGAGTTCGTGCGTAAAGAATGCCCCGCTATGTGGAAACGTTTTCTTGCCTATGCATAGGCAAGAAAGCTGAACTCACGTCACCGCCATCGCCCGCGCCCTCTGCGCCCGTTACCTTTGGCAACACAAGAAACGCCCGTCGCGTTGACATCCACCGCCACGAACACGCCCGCCACACCTCGCGCGCAAGCTACCTCGGCCGCCATCTGCACTGACGTACCCGACTCACACTCGGACGGCGGATCGGACATAGAGATTGAATTAACCCCCGCCGGTAAATCTTATGGACTTATCTTATGGACACTGGACGTAAGAAGAATGGCAAGAAAGGCCCCGCAGTAGATAGTGACCCCGAAAGTGAGGCCGCCACCTCAAAGATCCGTCCCACCGTGGCACCCGCCAACAAGGCGGCCACGGCTCTTCAACCGGCGCCCGAATACGCCGCCGAGCGAAAAACGAAGCCTCCTCCGTCTATCATCATATAGGAGAAGGGTAAATAGCATCAAGTGCTTGTGGTTCGAACGCCACAATATTCGCGACCCCCGATCGAAAAACACCCATCAAGGGATACCTTGATGGGTGTTTTTCGATCGTATATACTTGCGGGAAACAAAGCGACAGCTACGTTCGATGACGCAAATCGACCGATGGCGAGTCTCCGCAGAACCATCACTTCCACAAACGCAGATTCTGAATGGAAGATGAAACCGACCTGCGACTGCTAATTAGACAAAAAAATGCAGCCAAACGGGCTTTTGACCGATATCGATCAGAATCGAACCGAACCCTTATTCGACGCCTTCAGCTAGAAGTCAAAGATCGCGTATCGGAACACCGACATACCGCGTGGGACACTCTCCTAGAGGACATCGAGCCATCGCACACCGCCTACTGGCGGTTGGCCCGCACTCTAAAAGCAGACCCCCGCGAATCTCTACCGCCTTTAGTTATACCTATCGCGCGATATATATTATATAATAGCGCTTCACTAGCCTTAGATGACTCCGAAAAAGCCGAAAGCCTTGCGGACAACCTAAAGCTGCAATGTACGCCATCGCGTGAACACATCAATACCGCCCACCTAACGGAAGTGGATCGCGTAATCGAAACTAGGGCTGCGCTTCCACCGGAAGGCGATCTATTAAACCTCAGTGACCCCCGAAGAGGTCCAAGATATTATCAATAATTTAAAACGCAAAACCGCCCCGGGCCCAGACAATATTAGTAATAAAAACCTTAAAGCCTGGGCCGCTTATCTGTTTACTGGCGAGCATTTACAATACACTTCTCTCCAGTTGTTCCTTTCCGGATAACTGGAAAGAAGCCACGGTTATCGGCTATCGCAAGCCGAATAAACCTGCTAACCCTAGCCCTCAAGTTATCGTCCCATCAGCCTTCTCAGTTGTCAGAGCTCTACGAGAGGCTGTTACTAAGCAGGCTGAAAGAGCACGTATTTTCAAACGGCCTTATACCAGTTGAACAATTTGACTTTCAAGCTAGACATTATATACCGCCTAACGGAACATATCCTCAAAGGCCAAAATCACCCGAAACACATTAGCACAGAAGCTATTTTCTTCGATGTCACAAAGGCATTAGACAAAGTCTGGCACAATGTGCCAGACAGGCTCGTACACACCATTGGGGCCTTCCTGTGGAACCGCTCCTTTCGTTATTGAGTTGAGGACGCACTCACCACAAGCCACCGCCTCACGGCTGGCGTTTCACAAAGCTCCTGCCTCTCACCCTTACTTTTTACGCTCTATAGTAAAATACCCCCACGTCAATTTCGCGCTTTTCGTGGATGACACGGCCCTCTTTTACACAGATAAAAACCTTAATCGACTCGCTACTCGTCTCCAAAGCCGCCGCCAACCGCCTAAATCCCGAAAAGAATGTGGCGATACACGTCACACGAAGTACTTACTCGTCACATATTTATAAAGGTCGTCGCCAATGCAGAAAGCTAGGGTAAATATCTCTTTATGGCCAACCGCTCCCATGGGAGAAAGAGGTCAAATATTTAGGAGTCACTTTCGACTCGTTCGTCATTCACAACGCATATTAATAAAGTCCGTAACAGAGCCATGTTCGTCTCTGTCCGGCTAAGCACTTTAACTAACCAGTCAAATAAAATGTCCTTAAGACACAAATTAAAAAAAAAGTAAAAGTAGTGCAAAATAAGTTCATCCGGTATCAACGCAACGTCGACCTTTACAGCGATTGCAGACTCCCGACGATTCGCGAATTTTTCAAAGACCTGACCAAACGGTTCTTCGATGGAGCCGAACATCACCTCAACCCTCTGGTGCTAAGCGCAGCAAATTACCAACCCAATCCAAACGCAAACATCAACAAGCGTCGCCCGCGAAACGTCCTCATCGACCCGGTCGAGGAAGGGGACTTAGGTAAGTTGGACCTACCGTCGGGAATCCCGCCGGATAACACTACACACACAGTTAGTGTAGCAACAAACACATTAGTTCGCCCTCGGCTCCGAGCATGGCGAGACCAACACAACGCGTACACAAGGTGCACCCGCGTTCCAGGGTGGTTCTCACTGCCCCCAGCGACCGATTAGCTAAAAACACAGTCGACGGCCATCGGGGTCTCGGTCCGCACCGCAACCTCTCTCCGGTTCTGCGTCAGATGAAGCTTTAAAAGTCTCTAGACAGGAAGCACAAACATCAGATAATACAAGATACATTATATTAACTACCCGAATATCTATAGAATAGTCCAGCAATAATCAGTATATTGTGACGTATTCTAACGATTGAAAAAAAAAAACAAAAGTAAAGTCTGTTAATATCTGATAAGCGCTCACATGAAATCCTTGAAGTTTGAAAAAGGTTAATGACCTAAACTTGGTTATTTGTAAAAGCAGCGGCCGCTCTCGACATTTACCTTGAAACGAAAAAAGACTATTTGGAATTATTAGGTTACAGCATAAAACTCACTGTTATAAACGAGGTTGTGAAGTTTTTGAAGTTGTTAAAGAAAGTAGCTCAATTATAAAACGGGTTAAACGTTTAGCATTTTTTACACATTGCTTAAAAATATTTCCAAGAACTATTGAGTTATTATGTTTTCAATGTTGAATTTATTTTAATTTAAAAGACGTGAGAAACGTTTGTGTGAGCAGATTTTTATTTCCTGGTACATCGTTGTTAAAACTAACCAATAGAAGTTCGTGACTGCATTCCCAATATCCTGATGTCAGTGTGGGAATCCGATACGTAAACGTAATTTGTAATAAATTCCTAAAAACGTCTATTGTTGGATTGCATGTTATGTACATATGGGCGCAAATTTATATATAATGATTATATTGTGACAAAATATTAATTATATTTACGATTGATGTTTAAATAACTATTTGTGATCACAAGTTTTGAGTAATAAGTAACATGTGATTATATTTGTCTTGTTAGTAGCGCCACCTGTTGACGAACTTTGTAAAGTGTTGTTTGTTTATGAATATAAATTAGTAATTTGTGTAAAATATATAATTTGGAGTTATGTGAAATTCATTATAATATTAATATTGATTTTTGGACTATATTTCATAATTAATTGTACAGTAATTTCAATTCATGTTGTAAAGGAAGTTGCAGTTGTTAAATGTTGAGTTTAATGACAGTTGGTTTATATAAAAGGGATTGCAGCTCACATTCAGGCTCTTTTTAATTCCGCTCGCAATCTTTTTCATTCCGCTCGCAACAGTCGAGACGAACGCACGCCTTAGCACGCGCTCTCTCTGCTTTTGCTACCCCCTACCCCTGTCCGCTTCCGCGTGCCGACTCGCTCGCCGCGGACGCTCAGTCGTCGCGCACCGCGCGCCGCGTTCACTCGTGAATTTTATTACGAGTGGACACCCCACTCGCAAGTCGAGTTGCGAGGTGCAGTTTTGACTGCGCCGACCAACGCGCTTAGCAGCGGTTCTGTTTCAAACGTCTTAGGGCTAGTGGATACCTAACGGTGATAACGAAGCTAGCCAAGGCTTGCCCCGATGAGAACCGCGAATTTTCGGAAGGGATCACCATCACTGGCCTTGGGTGTAGTCCCTAGTCAACGGTGGTCCACGTTTGGCCTTTTAGCGCCCTCGGGTAGTTTTAATTAGCTATAAGTACACACCCGTGTGCACGATAAGATCGGCACAAGGACGCACTAGGGCCACACAATTTAGGCACTCATCCTCCCTGCCTATACCCAGCAGGGAGGGATACGGGCACACACCCCGGCATCCCACCGGGATAAATTGCATATAATAGGATAACGTCCCAACTTCCTGATGGAAAAATATCCGGAATTATATAGGAAAGTCGTCGAAGAAGTGACGAATTCATCAAGACCCTCCTCAAGGGCATCATCTAAGGCGCCGCTACGAGCTCCTCCTCCTCGCAAGAGGAAATGGAGCTCGATTCGCCGCTCTCCCCCGATGCCGATGAAGGCGGCTTGTTCACCCAAGTGGTGAACAAGAAGAAGCGCAAAAAGCGCTCTTCGCAGCCGTCCTGCCGTCAAGGCGCCAAGGCCGACCGGATCGGCCATAGCCGGGCCCTCAAGGCCCACTCCCCCGGCTCCATCGCCTTCAGCGAAACAAACCCCGGTTGCTTCTCAACCAAACCCCGCGCCTCCCGCAGCCCCACGTGCGCCGCAGCACAAGCGCCCACCCCCACTCTTCATTCGAGACACTGAAAAGTGGCCGATGATAGCCTCCGCCCTTTCTAACAGGCTAAAATTTGCAGCCACAACAACCGCACAAGGCATCAAGCTTCAGCTTGAAACTGCCGACGCCCACCGTCAAGTTTCCAAATTTTTAAGGGATAAACAGGTGTTCTACCACACCTATACGCTGGCCGAGGATCGTATCCTACGCGCCGTCATAAAGCGTATACCCTCCAACATTCCCACCGAAACGGTGCTAGACTCCCTTAAGGAGCAAAACCTCCCCGTTCATGCGGTCCACCGCATGAAAAGTAGGCGTAAACGCACCCCAATAGACATGGTCATGGTCCACCTAGACCTCTCCCCAGAAGGGAAAGCCATTTTTAATATCGAGTCAGTCATAGGACTAACCAACATAGTTATCGAACCCCCGCACAAGGCCACCCTCCCCGGACAGTGCCACAAGTGCCAAAATTACGGGCACGCCGCCCGTAACTGCTTTGCAAAGCCCAGGTGCGTAAAGTGCCTAGGCGACCACGGCACCCCGGAATGTCCCAGATCAAGGGACAAGGCCCTTCTGGCCAACTACGGTCCACCCGCATGCGTCCTCTGCCAGTCGGAGGGACACACAGCCAACTATCTTGGCTGCCCCAACGCACCTAAGCGCACACCCATTAGGCCCGCCCCTCAGGCAACAAGAAGGCAGCCAATTCCAACGGCCGCCTCATTCCCTCCAATTCGCCCCGCGTGGCAGAACCCCATGGCCCCCGTTTGGGCCAAACCGAATCCAACACTCGCGGAACCCAAACCAGCCCCCCAACCGGCGCTTATCCCATCACCACCAAAACCGGCCGGGAGCAAACCCCTGGACTCGCTAAGTCAACTCCTCCGAACCGTCAACATGGCGGAGGTTATGCATTTCGCCGAGCAATATGCCAAAGGCAATTTCAGCTCGAGATTACTCCTTCTAGACCAGTACCAGCACATAGTTGCTGCACTTTCAGTTTAAACCGAACATGGATAGTACAACTAGAAGCAATAATGAAGAAAATATCAGTCCCTCTGCCACGCGAAATAATGGCAGAGCCAAACCGCGATCGATTAATGTAGCATTCTACAACGCGAACAGGCTTAAAGAGCAACGCGACGAAATACGTATTTTCTTACGCGACCACCAAATAGATATACTACTTATTCAGGAGACGTTCCTGAAACCCGCGACAAGGGATCCGCACATCCCCAATTACCGGATAGTTAGAAACGATCGTGCCGGCGCCCCGGGCGGCGGCACACTAATTTACTATAAAAAATCCCTCCACTGCGTACCGGTAGACACGCCCGCGCTCACGCATCTCGAGGCCTCCGTCTGTCAGCTGGCATTAACGGGCCACTCTCCTATCACTTTAGCTTCAGTATATCTCCCTTGCAGACCAACTGTAACAATATTGCAATCCGATTTCGAGGCCCTCTTCTCCATAGGAGGAGCCACCATCCTAGCTGGCGACTTCAACAGCAAGCACACCCGATGGAACTCTACACGTACCAACAGTCGAGGCACCGCACTCGACTCGCTATCCGACAGGCTCGACTTCGAAGTCGTAGCCCCTGTCGAACATACGCACTTTCCCTACATAGAGGGACACATATCGGATGTGCTTGATTTAGCAGTCGTCAAAAACATCAATTTGACCATGCACGATCCAGAAGTGATACATGAGCTTCACTCTGATCACCGACCAGTGCTTCTCCGGCTAGGGCCCTCAGCAATAGCCGCTCCCCAAACCAAGACAGTCATTAGTTGGCATAAAATAAAAACTAGATTTAACGAACCCAATCCTCCGTCATTAGAATCGATCCCCGATCAACTCTGTAACAAACAGGACACAGAGACCGCAATTCGAGCCCTCACGAGCCACGTCAATACCGTCGTCGAGCAATGCTCGAGACAGGTCCCAGCGATGGATGACCATCGCTGGGCCCTGCCAGACGATGTACGCGCTTTCTGAGACGCAAGAATCCGGCCACACGTGCCTATGATAGATATCCCACCGACTCGAATCGTAGACTGTTACGTAAATTGCAGCGTGAGGTTAAAACACGCATAGCGGACTCACGAAACGAACGGTGGGACTCCACATTAACTTCAATTAAACCGTCCCACCAAGCTTTTTGGAAACTCCCCAAATCCCTCAAGGGTACAGCCAGTATAAATATGCCACCAATAGTCCGCCCGATAGGAACGCCAGCAATGCTGGACGAAGAGAAAGCCGAATGCTTGGCTGACAGTCTAGAGTCCCAATGCTCCCGTAGCATGCTTCCAGTCAACTCCGCACACCTCCGTATGGTGAACGAAGAGGTTGAAAGGAAAGCCTTAGAGCCACTCCGCGATCCCGTTCCCCCGGTCACGTGCTTAGAATTAGTTGACACTATTAAAAAATTACGCCCACGCAAAGCGCCTGGCTCAGATGGCATCACCAATAAGGTGACCAAACTCCTCCCTACTAGCATCCTTCAGATACTAGTAATAATTTACAACGCGGCTTTAACAGAAGGCTTGTCATAGGGTTCCTCAAACCCTCCAAGCCCGCCACTCTACCAACCTCATATCGTCCAATAAGTCTTCTCAAAACGTTTGGGAAGATCTTTGAAAGACTTATATTAGCCCGCCTAAGATCCCTTATGGACTCCAAAGGCCTCCCCATCCCAGAACAGTTTGGATTTAGAGCCAAACATTCGTGTACCCACCAAGTGCACCGCATCACGGAGCACATTCTAGCCAAACGCCAACGCGGGCTCAACACCGGTGCACTCTTCCTGGACGTGGCCAAAGCGTTCGACAAAGTTTGGCACAACGGGCTCGTATACAAGTTATACGGGCTAGGTGTGCCCGACCGTCTCGTATGCATAATACGAGACTTCTTAAGTAATCGAACCTTTCGGTATCAGCGTCGAGGGCGCGTGTTCGACTACGCATCCCGTTCGAGCCGGGGTGTCCCAAGGGTTGGGCCCAGTCCTGTTTACGCTCTACACCAATGACATCCCGCGTGTCAAAGGTGTAGAATTAGCCCTCTTTGCCGATGACACCTGTCTCTATACTACAGGCAGAACATCCGAAATAATCCATCGACGCCTACAAGCCGCAGCCATCACCATCGGTGACTGGTTTCGGCAATGGAGGATCGACGTTAATCCCGCCAAAAGCGCGGCCGTCCTTTTCTCTCACAAAAACATAACCAAACCACCCACCATTAAGCTCATGGATAGTCCGGTACCATGGGTGAACAAAGTCAAATATTTAGGTGTCGTCCTAGATTCGCAACTCAAATTCAGCCAGCACGTGACTCGGGTTAAGAACCGGGCGGCCTTCGTACTCGGTCGCCTCTATCCGCTCCTCAACCACACGTCTTAAATGTCCCTTCGGAACAAGGTGACCTTATATAAGTAGTTCGCCCTATTATGACGTACGCGAGTCCCGTCTTCGCTCACATTGCTCCGAAGCAAATACACCGGCTTCAGGTCATTCAAAATCGTTTCTTGCCCAGAGCCACGGGAGCACCCTGGTTCATGCGCAATATCGACCTACATATTGATATAGAGCTACTCAACATCGCTCAATTCCTGAAGTCGGCGTCGCGCGCCGATATTTCGATTCCGCCGCCGCGCATCCCAACCCGCTAGTCGTAGGTGCCGCCACCTACAGACCCATGCCGCTAGGTAAATTCCGCCGCAATCACCGTAGACCGCGACACGTTCTTGACTTTTCCGACGATGAGACGACTATCGCCATCGAAAGGAACAAAATGCTTAAGAAACAGACCAACACACACCGCACTCGCCGGCGAGTGCGGCAAACATATACTAGGTTCCGCCACGTACCTGGCAGGTTCTCCCCCATTAATGATAGAAGCGTTGCTGGAGTTTCTTCCGCCACTTCTTCTCCCAGCGCCACGCTTTACGAAGTGGTAGTAACGATATCTCTAGAGATCCCCCCAGTCAGTTAACAGCTACCGATCGAGCCGAGGTCCGGCCCTCTCGGGCACCCTCGAATCGGAATGCTAAACGCGTGTTGAGTGACAGCCCAAGCCGAGGTCCCCTCTCGGGGACCCTTGAGCCTGATCACTCCATGGAGCATTCGCCAAAGCGCCCTAAGAGCTTGGTGGCCTCCCAAACCGGTGAAACTAATAGCGTGACGGCCCGAGCCGAGGTTCCCTCGGGAGCCCTCGAGCTTAGTCACCATAACGCGTAACAATAATACGCGAGGTTCAGGCTAGGCACCTCGTGCGCCCGGCCCCCTCAAGCCCGTCGGAACTGTAAAGGCCCCTAAGGCCAACAGTGGCTCATCCAGCCAAAAAAAAAGATCGTCTAAAAATGAACCAAGTGATACTACGTGTGTGTGTTTATATTATAATGGAGTCTGGACACGATATTTACGGCCTATCCCCGACATATACTATTAATACGAGTATTATGTTTCCGAAGAATCTTGATTTGATAGAGCTCATATATTAACCGGCATAAGACTTAATCTTAAGCTTTTACGACATCATTGTTTTGAATGGTCATAATATGAAATTTATAAAAATTGATATAATATTGAATTGACAGTTCTCATTTTGGATAGTCAGTCACTATTCGGGACTTCAAAAAATGCGTCGTGTTTTTAGAATAATATCTTTTGTTTAATAAACGTCATGAATTCGTTGGTGCAAAATTGAAAAATCTAATTGAATAGGTATACCAAGCTCTAGTTAATTAGTGTGTAGGCGAAGTATTATTTCCAATAGAAAATATTTGTTGCTCATTTACAACAAGGTTTTCTTTTCCATTACAATTGCCGCTTTTGCCGTTTTCGATTAGTAGAACCCGATTGCTTAATTAGCTAAGCAGGATCTGGAGAAGACAAGGAGCAATAGGAGCCTGTCGCTAGCTCCTTCATCATTCAGATTACTTACTACGCAGTATTACGTAAAGAACGCTAATTGCATTTCCACGTATATTGAACTTTGAGGTAGAAGAACCGGCCCTATTATCGGCCGTGACGATACGTCTAGGACATAAAAATTTAAAAAAATTCGATATGTAGAGACCTAAAGTTTTATGACATAAATACATAATCTGAACAAAGAGACTCAGAAACTTACTTCAGCTTCCTCTGATTACGTCCTGGCTCTGACCGAACTAGACTTAGTCAGCCAAAGTGTATATGCAAGTAGCATCATAGAGGGCTTTGCCTCTACCAAAGTCAAGCCGTCAGATCCCTTGCCATCGTCGTGAAATAGAGCACATAGAGTAATATGCCATGGAGCTCTAAAATATAAGGCACGAAACGAGAGGCCTACGGATGATTTCTCTAAAGAAGAATCCATAACAAAACTATTTTATTAAAAAATAAACTACAACCATATAAAAAATAAACTATAAATAAATAAATAAAACTCAATACAAATAAAAATATACAAAAATAGTTCGGTCGTGTGTTCACCCTAGCCACCGAATATGCACCAAAGTCCTCTCAAGACACTTTCCTGTAGCTCCCGTAGCGATAAGTCCATACACTAGCTCAGCAGCAATGGCAACAGGCTAGCGAGTAGGGTGTTTGGGGTCCGCAGGCAAAAGGCAGGCGATCCTCCAGCCAACAACTTTGCGTCAGCAACGCGGCATAAGCTACAGAAGCTGTGTAGCAAGGAAGGTGCAGGGACCCTGGAACGCAGCCGCACTTTGACTTTAACAGCCGTCTCAAAATGTATTAGGAGTAGAGCAGACAGCATTATTTACAACCCTTCCACGCAAAGGAAATCATAGATTATCGACACTTAGTAATTTACAAGACACATAACACAATATAAAAAATTGAGGAATAAAAGATTAATATTGCGAACTAATTTTAACGAAAATCAAAGATAATCGATTTCGTGAATGGCATTATTATACAAACATTATAGTTAAGTAACATGTTTAACGTATCACAATTTATACTTTTAACCGCGTAGGTCTGCTACCACTTAAACAATCCTTAGCTACTTACTTCTAATTAAAATGCCGCCCAAGGATATTTGCAACACGCGTGTACGGTTGCAGATATGTTGCCGAGTGGGGCCCGCCTACCTCACTCACCAGACGAAACGCAGAAGTGTAACACTTCTACTTCACGATTGTCTTCTGTGAGGTCGTGGTACTAACCCGGACGGACCTACCCATTCGAGCAGCAGCATACTGTCGCGTGGCCCCACCACGATCAAAAAAAAGCTTAGCGCGGAAATGTGAGATATTATGATCATAATTACAAAAACGCTCTAGCTTATCAAGTAGCTCCTCAGTGAGATCTAGATACCTGACATCTGCATAGTCCAGTATCGGAACGAACACGAGTATTTGATTTAGTTGTTTTGAAGTAAATTCAAGAAATCGTTGTTATTTTAGTTTTGGACATAGCATTCATTTAGCAAATAGTTAGTTAGGTACTTCTTTTCTTATGGTTAATAGATCTCTTAGAAAATTTAAACAAGCCTTTGCTAATATTCTTAAACAAAGTTATATGCTTATAAAACCACAATAGAAATTATAAATTTAAACAAGTTGGTTTGACTATAACATCACAATTAAGGACAATTTTCCATTCATCAATTGATAAATAACAAGTGGAATATAATTTCGACTATAAATGCTGGCTGGCTGCTGGTAAATTACACAGACAATATACACCGTAAGCAATAGTTGTTTGTTTCCTTTATAATATTAGCGGAATAAATTAATAGGTCTTCCACAAAATGAAGCGGATTGTGCTTATTTCATCTTTAATAATATTCGTCACTGGCTCTCCGAATCCAGTCGAATCTCGGGCAGAAATCGAGGAATACCACAACAGGAACGATAGTAAAGGAAATTACTTTTTCAGGTATTATCTTTTTTAATATAAAGGTACAGTTTCTTGTTATGTCCCAGCTTTTATTAGAATGTACCTGGAGAGGCGAGTAGATGGTTTTAATTTTAGTTTTTGGATAAAATCTTGTGTTTTATATATGTCAGTAGATCAGGTTATTCGTATTCAGATGGAAGTACGAAACAACCAGAACCCGAGATTTTATTTTACCCTCAGATGTACATTTAAGGTTTTACGGTTCTTGAAAACGTGGTGGAGCGCGGGTTTACTACCGAAATTTGATACGCCTTTTATGGCTGGCTTGAAAACACTACACTTTGAGCCTATCTTTTCCAGATGTGGCGGTCGATAACTTAATTAAGAATGCGACGTGTTCTTCCCGATTTATTCGCTCGAGAAAACCGCAGACATTTACCATGCAGACTAGAGGGTCGTCTTGATTCTCGGAAGGGACGGAAGGAACAACGTGCACATGCGGCCTCGGCGCCTCGTATTTCGCGGATCTCTTAGGTGCTTTTGGGACTTTAGCGCAGCCTTTGTAGCTAGCCGGGTGGCCAGTGGTTTTGCAAATTACGCAGTCGGCGGGTCTGCGCAATCTTTACCTCGTGGGCACTCCGTAGTAAAGTCGAATAGTTACGCGGTCCTGAAGATCACTCAAGATGGCGATTTGTCAAAATGCCACCTCTTGAAATCAGATTCGTAATAAGAAATTAATGTTACTTTTTATTGTCGCTATAAATATTTCTATTCCACTTAAAATTTTAATTGATATTTGTAGCTTTTTCTAATCTTAATACATAACGTTTTGCCTCCAAAACTTCTCCGTTTGCTTTAAGTTAAGCTTACCACCTTACAGCATTCATAATCGCAGGACAAAATAAGTTTTTTTTTACTCTATGCTGTAGTTTTTAATCCAGACTTACCATCATCTTTTAAATTAAGTCAATTAAGCGCGACATTATAATCTCATTAAAATATTAAGTAGTAAACATATTCTAATAAATATAAAGTACCCGGAGGACCGAGCTTTGCTCGGTTTGTTTTTTTTTGGTAAATCGTGTATTTTGGAAATTACATTTAGATACAAATTACTGAGTAATGAAATATGCATAATATTTTTCGATCTTACCGACGTAATAATAAGAAAAAATATGAACTGATGTTTTTCACAAAAGAAAGAACTTTAAAAAAAAAGGGAAAAAAATAACAAAATAACAAATCGACAAAAAATTAAAAATAAAGAAAGCAATGATCTGGAATCGAAAAAAAAGTAAAAAAATAAATGTGTAAATGATCATGACGCGAACCACGGCCGTCTGTTTTGGAGCCGTCCGATTATCGACCGAGCTATTATAACATTTTCTATTGCGGCGAAATTTACCTTCATATTCGAATGATATTTTTCATTCCCTGAAAACAGGGATAAAAGGGCATTTTCTAAAAATGAAACCTAGCTAGATCGATTTTTCGCCCCCGAATCTACGCACATACAAATTTCATGAAAATCGCTGGAGCCGTTTCCGAGATTCCGATTATATATATATTTATATATATATATACAAGAATTGCTCGTTTAAAGGATAAGATAAACTCAATAATAAAATTATAAGCATTAAAAGTCAAGTCAACGAATACTTATGAATTAAAAAAAAAAATGTCACAGCGTTAGTAGTTAGTGTCATGATGTTAGTTTCATTTTTATTTTTTTATTATTTATTTTGTGTTTTGTGTATATATAAATACATAAATAAAAATGAAATAAAATATGTCTCGGTAAGTTTTCCGTTACTATCGCATTAACGAAAAGTATTCAATATTATTACTTTTATAGATTTTTTACATCTAATGGCATCACGAGAGAAGAAACAGGACACCTAGTCAATGCTGGGCAACCAGGCGAGCATGTGGTTGTCGAAGGATTCTATTCTTACATCGACCCTGACGGTAACTTGAAAAGAGTAGATTATAAGGCCGACAAAAATGGTTTTTTTTTTTCAACTACCGTTCTCAGCAGTAAGTAAAAAAAGAAATCAATGTAATAAAACAATAAATTTCGTGTCCCTAATTGTTTAAAATAGCCTGCTTTACCGAAAACCGTATGTGCAAAAAGATACGTTCTAAAAAGGTACAAACACACCCACTTTCACAGTCCAACAATAACAGTAATAACAGTTGCATGGGAGAGTCATGCCAGAATCTTCTACTCCCGCCTGAAGGGACTTGCCCGGGATGGGACCAATGCCGTCAGATGTTTCGCGGAGAGAAGAAGATATATTCGTAGAAAGTCCGGGCGCTCGCTTTTAATACAATCTACTCGAGCAACCTGAGTTTAATCCCAGTTGCCAGTACCAATGACATTGGTAATTTTAAGTGCTGATTTATCACGTGCTTGGCGCTGAAGGAGGAAAGGTTTCCTCAACGAAAGGAGGAACCATCTTGAGGAAATCTGTATATTTTCGAAAAAATGGGTGATGGTATTCAGTTAAAACCCAATGAACTGCCCACCTGTTTGTCAATATCACCTTTTACTTTAAAAAAAACTAACCGATACCACATTTTTTTCATAGAAAAGTTCTAATTTTTATTTTTTTCAGGCACCTAGAGTATCCGACACCGTTATTGCTTCGTTGTTGGGAAAATAAATGTTTAGAAGTATACGAGTTCTGCCGAAACTTCATACCAATTCAGTCATATTTTGATATTATTTTGTATAGTCCTCAGGTATTTCCCCCAAATGATTAGTTTTTGCGGTATAGTACCCTAATGAATTTTTAATTTCTTAAAATATGTAACATGTATGTCAAATATTTTTAAAATGTGTAATAATAAATTATACTGACTACACTGAATTATACATAATAATGCTAGTAATTTTGGCTGTGTTATTGCCACGCAACAGTCTTCACTCTTGCACCGTCCATTCGGAGAAGTACCACGATCTCACAGAAGATTGGCGTGAAGTAGAAGTCTCATACGTCTGCTGAGTGAGGTAACTAGGGCCCAATTCTTGCAGCAAACCTGCAATTAAAAAACCTTATTCGAACCGAAGTCGACTAAAACTTAAATAAAACTTCAAAACACGACTGCGGGACGGCAACCTTATTAACCGACTTCAAAACGTGGGAGGGGAGTTCTCAATTAGGCTGCTTTTTTATGTTCACTGTTACGGTTCACTCAGAACTTTTGACTGAGTGAACCGATTTTATAATTCTTTTTTTTATTTGAAAGCTGGTGCTTCCCATGTGGTCCCATATTAATTTCATTAGTATTAGATCTTGGGCTCCGGAGATACTTAGGAAACTCCTGATGATCACACCACAAACATTATAAAATGAATACAGAGCGAGATATTCGAATTCGGTTTTGTTTTTCGTTAGTAAAAAAAGTTGTTATTTGAAAACATACTGTCTCGAAAATATATCTCTTAACGGTCGTTAGTGTTTTATAGTTATATTTCTCTAATGAGACGGTAACTATTTGCCCAGCAAATAAAAATCCCTGATTTAATGGAAATCGGAAAGTACTTCATCACAAAATTTGGGAGGTAAAATTATGTAAACTTTAACAATAAATTATTTTGGTGGCAACTAGTTAATAAATAATGTTTGTAAATCATTGGTGTACCAAAATAACATTATGAATGAAAACAAGCATTCTCTGAGTATAATATTATGTTAGCTTGCATGTAAAAAACATAAGACACATGAGGAAATTGCTATATCCGCATACTTGGCGGACGTAGTATGATATGATTGTTTTACCGCGAACTGTCACCGTTATACTTTATTGGACGACCTATGTCCATGTTAATTAACAGTCTCTGAACATTATCTAATGACTTGATCATTGCATACAATTTCCGGAATATACTACTATACTAATAACGTATTTAATTAGGCCTAAACGGGAAATACATATTTATTTGCCATTTTTCTTATTTATTATTTGTGGGATTTTTTTCATTTTTTTAGTCATAGGAATAGGATGATACACGACGATAAACTCCATTTTATGCAAGTTTCTACAGTAATAGTGATATAACGTAAAATAGTAAGTATAATAATATAGAAAGAGGCATGGACCATCATCACTTCAACGACTCTTTCCTGAAGATCCAGGTCTAGAGTTACTCTAACCGGAGTCATCCAGCTTTCTTCAAATTCTTGACTGCCAGAAACTTTACCTCTTATAAAAGCTAAGTAAACTCTTAATTAATCTCACAAGAATAATATCATGAAGAATCGCATTGGATTACTAATCGCTCAAGCGAATCGCGTGAGTGATATTATTTACTTATGACTTTTATACTTCAACCTGAAGAATAAATTTTATTATATGAAATGACTATACACGATACAATTCCCTTATAAAGTTAAGGTGATTTTTGTATCAAAAATATACAGGAAATGGTAAAAAAGGAATGCCTAAATAAATTATTATACAAAAAAATACTTCATTACTAAATCGATAGTATAAAATATGATTAAGTTATTAAAGTAACTAGGTTGTAAATTAACGAAATAATAAATGCAATTCCTTGAGGAAAAAAGGTATAGATAAGTTACTTCCTAATTTTTTTAATATCGAAATAATTGAGAATACATTTTTGTGTCAATTAAGTGAATAACCTTTGCCTAAAAATTTGAAACAAAACTCTTTACTTGTAATCAGTCACTGAAATAATTTTAGAGGTCATAAATACATGCATAAATACAATTATTTTTTTACTATAATAAAGTATTTTTGTGGTTCTAATATGTTTGATAGAATGAGAGAATAAATCGAACATGGACACTGTTAAAGATGACCGAATTCATAAAATAATAATAACAAATATTCATAGTGATAAATCCACCAAACGGCGTTTAAACTGAAAACATTATTCAACAGTCTGTTAATTTAACCAGCATGTGTTGGGCATTTTACATCCGTAGTAAAACAGGTAACGTCTACCTAACCTAACCTATAATGAAAATAAACTAAGTTAAAGTCAACGTGACCCTGTGAGACAATTGCCCACATGAAATCCTTGAGAGCTTGGAAAGTGTTGATGACCTACTCTTACTTTTATTTTTAGGCCTTTACCTTGAAACACAAAATAGAGAAAGAAGTACTTGTAAAACTCGTCCGTCGTTAAGAGGGCCTCTCGATTATGTTAAAGATCGCTCTCTTAAAAAACTTACTATTACAAAACCAGTGCAAACAAGGTTTAACAACCATAATCTTTATTTTTCAATTAACTCTGATAGAGCCACGCAACAGTCTTCGTTACCGCACAAATTGACAGTTCTGTCCGGGTACCACGACCACACACAAGACTAGCGTGAAGCTGAAGTTTTATACGTCTTCAGCTTTTTGTCTGGTTAGTGAGGTAGCCAGGGCCCACTTTATTAAAAGATAAGGCGACGCATCTGTAATACTACGGGGATTGTTACATCAATAAACATTAATTTAATGTACGCCGTACTTAAAGCTGACCACCTTAAAGGTCATGATTGCATTCTGGATATCCCGCTTAGTGAGGAAATACCACAAATAATGCATACTCATAATTTTAAAACGTTTTATCGCAGGCTTTTATTTCCTATGTTAGACCTCGCTATTAGAATTTAAACGACTTTTAATTTAGAAGGTATATCTGTCAATTTTAAATTGTTTATATCTCTTCTCTCTCTATCTGTTTATAAGAATATTTCTTTACATTTTCACTCTATTAAACTATTTTTTGTACAAGAAAACGAAAAGCAAATTCCTCTATTCAAATATCCTGTATAAATCGAATTATATTACTTTTCTTTATATAATAATAAGTTATTGACAAGTACTTATAATTATTTATTTGGAATTTTCTAACACAATCATTTACAATAAACATTGTATAAATACACAAAATATTTTTAGTGGCATCCCAAGTAAGCTGTACCTTTTCCCCATACCAACAGGCTCAAATCGCCCTGTTTCTTGTTCAGTAAAATGCATGAAGAGTCTTATAACGAGGAAACGAAGAAAATCAAATAGAAACACTTTAGCCAGAACGTTCGAGGAGACCATGTTTTTCTTTTTTTTTTTTTTGACGCAAAAATTACATTTGTTTGGTTGAAATATCAGTACATGACGGATTCCGGCAACATTATGTAACGGTTGACCGTCATTCAAAGTACTTTATTTGATAATGAAAAGTGTAGCCATTCAGTCAATTATTTGTGTACAATCCACCATGTATCATGAAAAAACTTTTAGCAGAATATTTTTATTGAAGTACACAGCCTGGAAAGATTAAGAGGGATCGATTCTCCTAGTGATAAGTTATTACCGCTCCTTGTATATATATGTTCCTTATATAAGTTATCATCTAAAACGTGCATGGGATTACAATGCTCGGCATTGCAATCCACAATTAACGAATTGCAAAAATATAAGCATAAACTTCATGGCGGTCTTCTGTAATTTTACTTCTTCGAAATTCAGAGCGGATTATTCGGAGATTTCGAAGAAATAAAATGAGATTTCGAATTTATGCAACAGCAAAAGATGTTGATTTCATACAAAATTTTAAGTCATTTTCTAATATTATAATAATTTTATAACTCCATAATGAAATCATGATGCTATAAAGTTCTACCAAAATTGTAAATCAACTTATGAATGTTAGCTTGATTTTTTTTCTATTAAACAGTAGCAAATAGTATCAAATACAGGGTTTGTGGGTATTAAAGTTTAACCCCCTTTAGCTGCCTTATATACCTTAGCTGCTATTAGAGACACGACACATCTAAAACATGTATGTTTAGCCATACCTTCTTCAGCGAAACACTAAACACTCCCAAACCTACATTTTGTTAATTTGTATAGACGTGTGTAAAATATGCTTACATAATATTATTTAAGGCAACAAGGCTTGTTTAATGTAAGGGGCACAACAAACTTTAACGTACGGTATAACCCACAAAAATCAATAACTGTCGTCTGCGTCTGTATTTTTTCGAGGTTTCAAAATTAATGTAGACCTACCTGCTTATTCATTGTATAAGTCCTGAATTGTTATCACGCTACGTTTAATAAATAACAACGACTATGTCTTTAATTGGAACTATTGACAAACACATAGAATCTGCAAAACATTCAGTTTCGAATCCTAAGTTAATATTTACTAATAAGACTTTTTTTACGAATTGAACGTGTAATTAAAAGGTAATAAAATAAATACATGGCCTTAACAAAAACCCGAAGGCTTTTTTTTTCTAAAATGTTTATAAATAATGAAAATTATTGAATTGATTTATTTCATCTGTGGTGAAGAACTTGAAAGGCTACGTTTGGCCGTGATCTTTACACGTTTCCATCAAGAAAACGAGACAGAATAACAAAAATATTAAAAACAGGTCCTTATGAATACATCGCATACAAAGCTATGTCAGGTGTCGCATAGACAAATAGTTTAGGTTTTTAAATAGCAATATGAAAAAATAAGGCAAGACTAGTCCTAGACTAATCGAAATAAATGTTTCATTCTTACAAACAAACATAGAGGAAATCAATTATAATTCCTCTCTCTTAATTCAAAGAATTGTCACAAAGATTAAATCAAAAATTTAAATTTTTTTTACTGTGAAAAGTTGCCAAATGAGCAGACAGTTCACCTGATGGTAAGTGAATACCGCCACACATGGACATCTGCTACACCCGAGGGTTACAGATGTGTTGACAACCTTTTATTAAATCTCATTTAACATAATTATTTATGTATAAGTGAAATAGATTTATAATGCCAGGAATAAAAATGCTAGTTCTGCAACCTTCAGCATTATATAAAAAACAGGAAAATGAAGTATCAAATGAAATGTTCTAAAACCAGATTGAATGCTCTTTCAATTCAACCAAAACTGTTTCTACAAAGTACGTGTTAGTCTATAAATGTCTATAATACATACATAAAGCTTATGATAATATATGAAACGGGCAGATAAATTAGAAACGCATTTATAATTATTGTTGTATACGAATCACTCATATCATCGAGAGGTACAAATTTTCGAAAATAATTTATAATAAATAATTTATTTTAAATAGACTTAATAAAATGATACGCTGGATAATATTTAAAACTAGATATTTAAAGCATTAATCTATTTGAAATATGTAGAAAAAGTACGAAAACATTTACGCCGCTGTGGGAATCGAACCCACGTCGTCGGCCTTCGCGGCCACTTTAACCACTAAGCTAAACGGCTGATTGCCACACCGACTAAAATCTTAACGTCTTTTATCTACATTGGTTTTTAGCATTTGCAGCATTGCTCGGCGCATCCATTGTTATATCCTTTCCAGCATAGAAACAATTTCGCATATCGTTTTACAACGATAATTCGAACGAGAGATGTCGCCACTGCTTTTTAGAAATATGAAATTGTTTATAGTGCTAATCTTTGCGCTTAAGATTGATTGTAGAAAAAAAATTAACGACAAACTTTTCGTCTATTTTTTTCTACAATAATTTATTATTACATTTATTAATATTCATAGTCGCGCGTATATAAAGTTTCAAGAGCACGGTGTAAAAGACGGAAAAAAAGGAAAAAATTTCTTTTTCGCGACAAGAAGTTTTTTTTCTATCACCTATCTGAGCTAATATAAACTACTGTTAGAGTATTTTCAATGAAATCAAATAAAATACTCACTACGAACTGTGAAGCCTTTTTTTCCGCTCATGTATGTACATTTACATGTCATTTGGTAAGACTTTAAAAGGACCATTACTGACTTTAAAAGGTATGGGCCCCGGTTATCTCACGCAAAAGTATCTTTCATTTCACGCCAGTTTTCTAAGAGGTAGTATTTTTACGAGCTTACCTATTCGGCAACAATAGGGGCTACTGTGTCTTATATGTGACAATATAATAAATATATACTTGATACACGGACCCTTAAAATTTCTTGGTAAATAAACCTATGTCGTAGAAATTTATGTTATAGTTTATCATTAAAATCGGGATGCCCGGGTACCTACAAATAAATTTATTTATTTGTAGGTACCCGGACAATAAGTGATTTGTACGAAAAATAATCTTACCAGACATAATACGACAATTTTATTGTAACTTTTATTTATATTTTTATTATCATACGATATTCTACATTTTAATATATTGATCACGGCGTAGGTGGTCTGGTTTGACCACTGACTTTACGATGTAGGTTGCATGGGACGTGTATACTTAAAATAAATTTATCTTCCTTTACTTTGTACTTATATAATAATATATGCCTAATCAATTAATTTCCTGAACAATGGTCTAAAGATAAGGGGCTTTTTAAAATGTGTAGATAAAAACTTAATACGTTTTAATAACATTTAAATCTGCAAAATTTCGGAAAGCTAGGAATATTTAAAAAAAAGTGGTGGTAACACATACTTATGATTTAATGCTACATTATAGTTATGGGCTAGTCGTAGTCCCCAACTTTATGACATTTACCAATAATTCCAAGTTATTTAAATAAAAATTACATTTAATGTCTTTACATTAAAGAAGTATAACATCTTAGGTGCGTACATAAGTAAGTACACAAATACTTTTTTTAATAATGAAAATTAAATTTGCTAAATGTGGACTACATTAATAACGATTAGCTCTCTACGACGAAGCTCTGCGGACTGCCTAAAACCAGTAAGCAAATGACGTTCCATAAATGAATGATCCTGGGAATATTAATTAGTTAAAGTCGTCTATCACATTAAAAAAAAAACGTTTGCAAGTTTAGATGTTAAACGTTAGAGTCATTGACTTGATCGAGTCCTTGGCAGTGAATTTTTTGTAAAGGAATGAGGTCCAGAAATGGCATTCTTGAATAACTGGATATAAAGTGACGGCAGTAGGCCTTTAACGCAGTCCACTTAGATTTCAACCGTAGAAAAATATTGACGAAAATGGTAAGTGCGCTTGATACATTATTGTAGAAAATGTGATAGTTAAAATTTATCAGATGAGTAAACAGAGTTGTACTCCTACACTTTTATATTTGCTTTTTCTAATATGAGGAGCACAAGATTAAATTACAGATGAGAGTTTTAACATGTCGGGCAGTGCACTGAACGAGAAGTTAATTAAGAGAATTCCTGTGTGTGGATTTTACGTAGAGCATAAAAGTTAGTGCTTTTACCAACATTCTGTAAGCATCCGATGTAGATGTACAATTTGTTCCTTGTAAAAGTGGAATTACGTCATCGTAATGACTCATATATTTTCTTTAAATTTAAGTTAATAATAATCAAATGCAGCTGCATTTACTTACGTTTTACTCGATAATTTATAACTTGTTTAACTCGCTGTAAACATAAATTACTTTTATATTAAGAACTAGCTTTTCGCCCGCGGCTTCGCTCGCGTTGAAACCCTTTACAAAACTTTTTCCAATTAAAAAATAGCATATGGCCTTTCTCGTATGCGTATATTTTTTCACTGTTTAATTTTATTTTAAAACTCTCGTTTTGAATACATTACAACATTAAAGGTCACGGACCGGACTGCTGTGTTTTTTATGTTCTTTTACGTAATAGGCGAAGTCTGCAACCTGTTAACGCATACAAAGCTACTCAAACCATTACATCCGATTTGTTTAGAGTAACAACAACTACATAATAACAGTCACAACAACAATAAATCCCCATAATAAGGGAACTAAATGAATTGAAATGTATAGATTTGTGCAGCCCGCAAGTTTTAGACATTTTAAGAAAGGTGTCGATTTCGCATAATCAATAAATCATTAAAACTTACTTTTTTAAATACTATGACTAGATCTTGCTTTATACAAAACAAAAGATGAGTCAAGGAAAAAATTAAGCACATTTATATAACAACAACAGAGTTTCAAATTGCCATAAAATAATATCTATTATTGGAAATTCCACTGAAGTTAAGCTTGTTCGTTGAGTAGTTAACCTTGACATATGCTGTTTGTTGCGCAGGCAGAAGGTGGACACATCTGCCTCATCGTAGCCGGCTTGTTGGCAGCAATTGGGAACTTGCCTAAAGCGAACGGTCAAACGAATCAAATAATAAACTACGTATACAGCAATAATGGTTTAGGTGCCTACAGCTTTGAGTAAGTAGATAAAACAACATTTCACGTAATTTTTTCCGATATAACATTTTCAAATGTTAATCGGAATATCTTATTATATATATTTAGTATAAATATAGATTAATATAATTAACACCAATCAGATCTACTTTTACACAAATGCTATTAAAATCGTAGGTAAAGATTAAGAGTATCCTTAGTTTCTTACTAATAATAATATTACAAAGGCGAAAGTTTGTATGTATGATGGATGTTTGTTACTCTTTCACGCAAATACTACTGAATGTATTTTAATGACACTTAACAATAATATAGCTTATACATCAGAATAAGACAAAGGCTATAATTTATATACATATTTAATGTATATCTTTCCGTCTGAATGTTACGCCTTCAGCCTATTTTACGCAGACATAGTCGCGGGCAGCAGCTAGTAAAGTATAGTCTATACGCTCAACGCATCTCTCGTAATACTAGCTCTATTTAAAATATTTTGTTGAAAATCTTTGATTAATTGATTTAAAGGTAATCGTTTAAACGGCCAAGACTTTTTAGAGGAGGAAAAAGATTCTCATGATCTTTAATAAGTTAAAATATTGATTATTTTATGCTATATCTAAAAAAATATACGAATCACATTGGTATAATTTTTTATTTATTTTCAGGTTTAAAACCTCTGACGGTACCTATAGAAAAGAGGATGGTGGTTTCATTAATAGCGCCGGGAAAAGTACCCTAAGTATTCGAGGAGAGTATGGATATTTCAATCCCACAGGACAGTATTACAGTGTGCGGTACATAGCAGACGCCAATGGATTTCAGCCAAAAATTGATGACGATGGAGTCAGATACAACGATAGGAGAATTATATAATAATTACTAAAAGTGCATTAATTGCCTTTAACAGTCTTCTTCAACTTCAATATAAAATATTAGGCAAATTTTAAAAAACCGAGAGGACATTATTGAATTTATTTTTTAAGAAAAAAATATTTTGTATCATCTTATACGAAAAATGAATTAAAAAAAGATCTAGTCTAGGAAATCTAACTTAGACTTCCTAGACTAGATCTTTTTTTTATTTTTAACTTGGTAACCTTTCACTTCTTAAACGGTGTAATTTTGTCTAAATAATTAATGTTATAACAAATAAATTATAAATTTTAAAACAACTGAATGTTTTATTTACTTTTTTTTAAGAAAAAGAGCAATAATGGTTAGCCGATGAACTTTGATTTATCATTTGAAACTTGCTAAGTATTAAACTTAGTTTATAAGATTGCAATTGAATTAAATACCAATGCACGATAGAGAAGTTACAATTGTGTTGTTAATGACTAAAAGAAATATATCCTTTATGTGAGAAGGTGGCAAGCGAGCTAGCGGTTCACCTGATGTTAAGTGAGAACCGCGTCGGGTTGCAGATGATCCATTAGATACCACCATAAAATGAAGTGAGACCTTCACACCAGAACAAACGTAGAATTATAACATTTCACTTCACGCCAATCTTCTGCAAAGTCGTGGTACTTATCCGAACAGACCCGCCCATTCATGAAGACTGATGCGTGGCCCTACAAAAGTTATGTTTTTGCCCTTCAGCTGCTCAGTTACTTTAACAGTAGGCCACACCTTTGAAAGCTCACACTTTTGAAACAAAGTATCGACCATAATCATCATCAAATTTGGTCACATACCAGTATCCGGCTTGACCAATTGCCACTTTTCTTTTAAAACAACTATCTCATGCTACTTCGTCGTTACGCTAATTAAGAAACAGTGTCTTAGAGACGTGAATATCTGACATTTCAATCTGTTGTTCGTTTAGTCAAAAGTCATATTTGTACACACAGACTGAATGTGGCAACGGTAATTGTTTGCACTCATCGAATTGACCTCGACCAAGCGTTCTGTATATATGTTCTGTACATATGTAGGATAAGTTCAGGAAAGTAGACCGTTATATTAATCAAAAACACTTTAAACACGAACATTAAATAATAAACAAATAAAAATTAAATTATTCTAACAATAATAAAGCAAAATTTGTCTAAAGCAAGTTATATATTCAAGTTTCACAACTAAACTTTGACAAGCCAAAGAAAGTAGCGAAAATTGTAAGTAATACTAATTACATTTAATGTAGTGTCGATGACATCGTTGTCGTTATATAACTCGACCTTGTGCAGAATTAATTTTGTAAGCATTAGGATTATGTTCAAGCAGATATCGTAATTCTGAATGACCCAAAAAGCGTTTCTGGTGAGGAAGGCGGCGGCGAGTGTCGGAGGTCATCGGCGCATCGGTTCAACAATCTGTGACGTAACTTAACATACCTAACATGACCGACATGGTGACTGACTTTAATTTAGTTTTTAAGTACCAATATCAATCATATTATTTAAATTCTCACTAATACTTAACTTTGTACTGAATAAAGTGTTTAAATCTTTAACCACTAATACAATATTTAATGACAGGCCTAATTATTCCCAAAAGTAATAAGGTTTTAATGTGATAAAATATCTTTTAAATATTGTGTATGTTCTACGCCTTATCCGTTAAAGGTTCTCTAAAGTGATGATAAAATAAACTCATAACATTTAAAAAAAATACACTGACTATTTTTCTTAGAAAACAGTCATCAAAAACCGATTGGGCATCAATTATTAGGCGCACACAGAATGACCTTGGTCCTTTCAGTGTATTATTAACATTCAGTTGAGGTCTAAGTCCAAAGCAATAATGAAACATAAACCGTGGCATGATGTGTGTAAGAGCTATTTCTTAATGTTCCTAAACTGCAAAAGTATCATCCGCTAAATATCATCGTTCACTTGAAAATGTTAAAGGCCGCTGGAGCTGATTGACGTTCTCATAACCTTACCGAATGTTGCAAGTAACGTAATGTTCCTAAATATTATAATTCATATTATGTATGCTACAATTTATTTTAAACTAGCTGCTGCCCGCGACTACGTCTGCGTAGAATAGGCTGAAGGCGTAACATTCAGATGAAAAGACAGATGTACATAAAATATGTATACAAATTATAGCTTATGTCTTATTCTGATATATAAGCTATATTATTGTAAAGTTTCAATAAAATCCATTCAGCAGTATTTGCGTGAAAGAGTAACATACATCCATCCATACATACAAACTTTCGCCTTTAAAATATTAAGTAAGGATTTAAACAGTCAGGTTTTGTTTTGTAGATCCGACGAAAATAATTAATTTTCAAGTTATCCGTAGTTCGGGTCAACAGTGACATCAGTACTACAGTATTCGAGGCGTTTATAAAAAATGAACTTTAACTAACATATAAACTTTAACTTTATAAACTTGACTATAAGATAAATTGTTAAATTAGAAATTTTCAATATATTCCAATTTCAAAAAACATCTAGGAAAAATTTTATTTTAACAAAATCTTATGAAACGATAAACATTTAAAAACTTTTTTCTAGTATCCTCTCCCTCCACTTTTACATCTTAAAATTGCTATGAAATAACAAAATATAAACAACATTAACAGAATTATGACTTACGTTTCTGCCAGGAATGAAAATGAAGTAAACAAAATGGAATACGCTAAACTTACTTGTAACTAAAACTTATTAATGTTTCTGTTTTCTAATATATTTAATGTATTGAACACCCAACGATAGTTGCCATATTTATAGTGATATGAGTATTTCTATACATTAAATATTAATATAAAGACTAGATAGCTAAACTAAAGCTAAAACGGTAAAAATTAAAATCAATACTTTCATATGTATACATACGAAAAAATCTAAAAAAATACTTTAACTCTTTAAACAATATGTCCGAATAATTATTAAAATTATATTAACAATAATTTTTCTAAATCTTTAATTTTTTAAATGACGGAAATTGTTTATTAGTTTAAAAAATGTTAGTAGCGTGACGTTAATGCTCATAATTTCACTATATTTTTTTCTTTAAGCGTTTCGCATTGCTGAGACGATTTCATCATCTCTTAATTAACAAGAATCAACGAAGTCACAAAAACTTCCGCGTGAAAACACGAGACCACTATCAACTAGAACGGCAATAACGAGTGTAGAACATAAGTTTAGGACCTTAAAACGGTCATTAACCACGCCTCTTACCAACAATAAAAAAAATTAGGTAATTACATGACTAATTAATTAACTCCAGCGTTGACCTACTGCTATCTTCAGCAAGATCGGATTATTTGGCCTTTATGGGATTACTTAAGTGAAATCCATAGGTCACAACGGTTATTAACTATCACGTGTGTGCATTCACACGATGTCTTCTTACAATAACTTTACCAAGTACAATGAATGTTTAATCTTTTCTTCGCGTACAAGCACCGCCGCTTCAGCCTAGCGGCTATGTTGCAACCTGGTAATAGAAGAAATACCTACATATATAAGACAGACGTTTAGATATGTAACCATCCCACAAATCGAGTATACTTTGAAGAGATCAGTCGTTGAAAAAAAAAATAAAAAGAAGATGAAACTAGTTAGTAGTGATTTAAACAATAACAACAATAGTTTAACACTGGTCTTAGTAACTATTGTGGGTTTTTAATGCATTTTTTGTTACAGCTAATGATGTTCGCTGTCATTGCTGCAGCATCAGCGGCTCCTCAAAACCCACAAGACGTCCAGATCGTCCGCTATGAGAGCGATAACGCTGGATTGAACTCATACAGCTTCGCGTAAATGATTTTGTTATTATCTAAATATTTATTGATATTTTTGCATGTTATACTCATCGTCAATCTCGTTACAGGTGGGAGCTGTCGGATGGTAGCAAACACGAAGAACAAGGACAGCTGAAGAACCAAGGAACTGATAACGAAGCTCTTGCGGTTCAGGGACAATACGGCTGGGTTGGACCAGACGGCGTATCGTATATCATAACCTATATCGCCGATGAAAACGGCTTCCAGCCTCAGATCCAGCAAGGCCCCGGTGGGGCTATCCCCTCGGCAGTGGTTGCTTCCCTATTAGGTTAATTTAATGTAATAGATTAAAACTAAGCAAAATAAATGAAATTGTGGCAAATGTAAATAGCGATATAATTCTATGAAACCTTATATAATATTTATATACAGGTTCAGTAGGATGTTGTAAATACAAGTTTGTATAAAATATTTTATTTCTTGTTTTATTTTTCAATATCTATTCCTTGTTATGTAAGCTTAAAGCTAATGGACAATATGGATAGATATATAGTAAAAAGCATGTATATGTATCATTAAACTACTCCTAGAAATGATGTCAAACCAGCAAAATAAAGAGCGCTTTAGTTTAGTTTTTTTTCAAACAGTTAATACAAGATATTTATTTACGGGATTATATCTACATGGGAGAAAAATAATGGTTTTTTAAAAGATATCCAAATGTATAAAAAACTTAATAATTAAAATGGAAATTGACCCGACTCTTATATGCATAGCGATTCGGATTTGGATCATATTGAGGAGCATCAACTGTGCAGTAGTCTTGCAAAGATTGCAAAGGCATCTCGTATCTTTGCTTTCTGCACAACATCAAACAAGACTTTTGAGTTGAATAAACAATGCTCGCTTTTAATTCGCGAACGAATTTTAGCTATCAGTAACATATTGACTTTTAGGCACGAACCACAATGGTCAACTAACTTCCGTCCAAATCGGAACAAACTCAAAAACTACTAGACCGATTTAAAAAATTCGCTTAGTGATGGAAAGCTACATTATATAAAGTAAGTTATATTTTATCCCCGTATCCTCATGGGTACGGGAACTACGCAGGTGAAATAATTTATATTTATATAATGCATATTAGCCGAGCTATCAAAATTTTAGCGGATGAAGTCGTGGGTGAAGTGTTAGTTTTAATTATAAACAATAATTATTGTAACATAAAATATACATTGTATGCTTGTATTTGTTTCATACATCTCGTTATGTTAAAGCAGATATTTATATTACTTACACACAACAATACTTAATATTAGTACAAGATAGTGTATATGTGACACAAATGGTCTGTTTTATCCAAGCTACGTTGCTGAACCTAATAGATACCGAGTTCTCTGGATAGGCGTTTAAGATAGGTACATAATTATTTTAATCCAATACTTAGCTAGACGTGTAATACGTTTGCGTCTAGTCTGTTGTAATAACAAGTTATTTGCGTTTTTTACTTATAGCTCCCATAATATTGGTGTACACTAAATTCGATTACTGTAGATACGAAACTAAATAATTCTTAAACACTAAGATTATTTTGAGGTTAAAGTGTATCTTTGTGGGTAACGAATGATTTGATTATAAAAATGTTTTCACTAACAAAAATTAACTTTATCGCTGTTTCTATTCATAAAAGTGTTTTTAGTTTTTTATGAACCTTAAGAGGGTCCGTGGGCTCAGTGACTTAGTCATCGAGCCCCCACGCAAATCAGGTGTTGTGCCACAGTGTCACAACTGTCAACATTTTGGCCACACGGCCAATAACTGCTTCGCTCACCCAAGGTGCGTCAAATGCACCGGTGACCACGGCACAACCGAGTGCACGAGGCCGAAAGATTGCGCAGATCCACCGGACTGCGTAAATTGCCACACTACCGGCCATCCGGCTAGTTATAGAGGCTGCGCTAAGGCTCCGAAAACTCCCGCGAGAAAATCTCCCGCGAAGTCTACGTTGCCTAAACCCGCGCCCGTTAAATACATTCCCGCGCCCGTACCCGTCATTAACGCCTGGGCGAAACCCCAGGTGGCCGCGCAGGTTATCGCGCCGGTAATCCCGGTCGCCTCACGACCGATCGCGCAACAGCTGCCCGCCTCTCAAACGGCGCCGCGGCCGCAGGTGCAGCCAATTCCGTCAGTTTTCGCGGAAAACAAGGACGACCCCTTCGCGCAAATAGCAAACATCTGCAGCTTATTAGATAGAATTAATAGGCAGGAACTCACCGTATTGTCCGCTAAAATAGCGGCCGCCACATCTGGCCACGAGCGTCTTAGGGCAATTAGCCAACACAAAACGCTTGTGGAAGCCCTTTGGGCTTTTACGAGCCAACCGTAAAGAACAATAGTCCGCGCGATAAAACCGCGCTCCGCCGCGTCGTAAATTAGACCCATAAAAACACCTTAATGGGAAGTACAACCGCAGGTAGAACAAAACCTCGGGCTCTGGTTGTTTCGTATTTCAACGCAAACGGCATAAAGGGTCAAAGGGATGAAATCGCGGAATTCATTCGCGATTATAACGTAGATATTTTCCTAGTGCAAGAGACATTCTTGAAACCTAGCGTACGCGATCCCAGAATCGCAAATTACAATATTGTCCGCCACGACCGGTTAGCAAACCGTCTGGGAGGCACACTAATTTATTATAAACGGTCCTTGCACTGTTGCCCGCTCGACATTCCAGAGCTAAGTCAAATAGAGGCATCCGCGTGTAGGTTAGCGCTCACCGGCCACAGGCCGCTTGTACTAGTCTCAGCCTACCTCTCGGGGAATAGAACCCTCCTTCAAAGCGACCTAGATACGCTTCTTAACTTAGGCCCTTCCGTGATAATTTCAGGAGATCTAAACTGCAAACACGGCTCATGGGACATCAACAGCATCCCAAACAACAACGGAAAGCATCTCTTAGCTTATCCGATAACCTAAATTTCAGTATAGTCGCTCCCGCGACTCCCACAAGGTATCCTACGGTGGACAACTACCAGCACGCGTCACCGAGTGTCCTAGACATAATGTTATTCAGGGAGGTCTCGCTCGATATCGAGTCGATAGAGACAATCCATGAACTAGACTCAGACCACAGGCCCGTCCTGTGTAAACTGGGCCAGAACGCCGGCGCGGTCCCTCCGACCAAATCCGTAGTGGACTGGCATCGTCTTGAGGTCAAACTCAAGGCCTTGGACCCCCAGGACTTAGTAGACTTACCCGAGACGATAGCTACGTTCGATGACGCAAATCGAGCGATAGCGAGTCTCCGCGAAACTATTACTTCCGCAGTCGCAGACTTGGAACGGACAGTGAAACTGTCGGGCGACCGACGGTTTAACTTTCCGCCCGACCTGCGACTGCTAATTAGACAAAAAAATGCAGCCAATCGCGCCTTCGACCGATACCGATCGGAATCGAACCGAACCCTACTTCGACGCCTTCAGCTAGAAGTCAAAGATCGTGTATCGGAACACCGACACACAACGTGGGACACTCTCCTAGAGGACATCGAGCCATCGCACACCGCCTACTAGCGGTTGGCCCGCAGTCTGAAAGCAGACCCCCGCGAATCTCTACCGCCGTTAGTTAGACCTAATAGCGCTTCAGTAGCCCTAGATGACTCCGAAAAAGCCGAATGCCTTGCGGACAACCTAGAGCAGCAATGTAAGCCATCGTGCGAACACACCGATTCGGCCCACCTAACGGAGGTGGACCGCGTAATCGAGATTAGGGCTGCGCTTCCACCGGAAGGCGAACCTTTAAATTCAGTGACCCCCGAAGAGGTCCAAGATATTATTAAAAATTTAAAACCAAAATCCGCCCCGGGCCCAGATAATATAAGTAATAAGATTCTCAAAGCTCTCCCTGGGCCGCTTATCTGTTTACTGGCGACAATTTTCAATACCCTTCTCTCCAGTTGCTCCTTTCCGGACGACTGGAAGCAAGCCACGGTTATCGGCATTCGCAAGCCGAATAAACCAGCCAATAAGCCCTAAAGCTATCGTCCCATCAGCCTCCTCAGTTGTCTGGGGAAGCTCTACGAGCGGCTATTGTTAAACAGGCTCAAAGAGCACGTGTTTTCCAACGGCCTTCTGCCGACGGAACAATTCGGCTTTCGAGCTAGACACTCTTGTCCCGATCAGCTATACCGCCTAACGGAGCACATCCTAAAAGGCCTTAACCACCCCAAACACATTAGTACAGGGGCTCTATTCTTCGTTGTCGCAAAAGCATTCGACAAAGTCTGGCACAACGGCTCGCTTTACAAGCAGTACACACTCAAAGTGCCAGATAGGCTCGTACACACCATCCGGGCCTTTTTGTTGAACCGCTCTTTTCGATATCGAGTCGAGGGCACCCTCTCCACAAGCCGCCGCCTCACGGCCGGCGTACCACAAGGCTCCTGCCTCTCTCCCTTGCTATTTACGCTCTACACGAGCGACATACCTAGAGACCCCCACGTCAATCTCGCGCTTTTCGCGGATGACACGGCGCTCTTTTACTCAGATCGCAACCTCAGTCAATTAACAACTCGACTCCAAAGCGCCGCCGACCGCCTCGGCGATTGGTTCCGCAAATGGAGAATCGATATTAATCCCGAAAAGAGTGTGGCGATTCACTTCACACGAAGTACCTACCCGTCACATCTTATTGGCCCTCGCCAATGCAGAAAGTTGGGGCAAATATCCCTTTATGGCCAACCGCTCCCCTGGGAGAAAAAGGTCAAATACTTAGGAGTCACTTTCGACTCGCGTATGTCATTTACTACGCACATTAATAACGTTCGTAATAAAGCCGCGTTCGTCTCCGGCCGGCTACACAATTTAACTAATGCTAAAAGTAAAATGCCCTTAAGGCACAAATTATTATTATATAAGACCTGCGTACGACCTATTATGTCCTACGCATGCATGATCTTCGCCCACACGCACCCTACTCGCTTGTACAAGTTGCAAATAGTACAAAATAAGTTTATCCGCCGCGCAACCGGTGCGCAGTGATATCAGCGCAACGTCGACCTGCACAGCGATTGCATACTCCCGACGATTCGCGCACATTTTAAAGATTTGACAAAACGGTTCTTTGATAGAGTCCAGCATCATCCCAACCCTCTAGTGGTAAGCGCAGCAAACTACCAACCGGACACAAACGCGAACGTAAACAAGCGTCGCCCGCGAAACGTCCTCATCGACCCGGTCGACGAAGAGGACTTAGATACGATGGACCCACCGCCGGGGGTCCCGCCGGATAACACTACACCCACAGTTAGTGTAACAACAATCACACCAGTTCGCCCTCGCCTCCGAGCACGGCGAGACCCACACAACGCGTACACAAGGTACACCCGCGTTCCGGGGCGGTTCTCACCGCTCCCAGCCACCGATTAGCTAAATGCACAGTCGACGGCCGTCGGGGTCTCGGTCCGAACCGCCGACCTCGACGGCCCTTAGATGACACACCATAGTAGTTAAACGCACGCATGAGCACATGCGCGACCCTACCCATAGCGGAGGGTCCAAACCCGTGGGTTCTGGCTAGCCCACCGGTTCTGCGTCCGATGAAGCTTTAATAGTCTCGGGACTGAAAGCAAAAACATCAGTTAATACAAGATACAAGATTGTACTGTAGATGTTTTTTTAAGGTTGGCTCGTAAAAGCCCAAAGGGCTTCCACAAGCGTTTTATGTTGGCTAATTGCCCTAAGACGCTCGTGGCCAGATGTGGCGGCCGCTATTTTAGCGGACAATACGGCGAGTTCCTGCCTATTGATTTTATCTAGTAAGCTGCAAATATTAGCGATTTGCGCGAATGGGTCGTCCTTGTTTTCCGCGAAAACTGACGGAGTTGGCTGCACCTGCGGCCGCGGCGCCGTTTGAGAGGCGGGCAGCTGTTGTGCGATCGGTCGTGAGGCGACCGGGATTACCGGCGTGGTTACCTGCGCGGCCACCTGGGGTTTCGCCCAGGCGTTTATGACGGGGCGAAAGCGGGTTAGCGCCATAGTACATTATATACTGAGATGTCATGAGCCAATAATCGTGCGTAAAGGTTGAATTTACGCTAAAACCTTGGATCCAATTGTTTCAATTTCATAACTGTAAAGGTATAACTTGTAAAACAAAATTATCAACTTAATTTTTTCGAATTACAATTTTTTGTTAAAGTTGTCCTGTATATTTTACATGCAATTATTTTACAAACTATAACAATGACATAGCCGCCGCAGTTATGCCAGTAATTTAAGTAATTTAAGAAAAGATCGAGAACTATGTAAACCGATATACTTTTAAATACTTTACATAACAACCAAACTCGCAATGTTAAAAGTAAAATGATTGCGTGTCCGTGATTAAATTATGTCAAGATGTCCATTAAATAAAGATAATGGCAATATAAAAAATGAAAAACAAATATTCCAGGTGTAAATACTTATAATCACTTGTGTTATCTTCAATATTTTTGGCATTGAATGAAGTGTCAGTGTTCTGACAAGGCTTTCAATTATATCATCGATTTTGTTATGAATTTATACTACTGTATTGCGTCACGTCATTGATCAAGAGCAGGTATTTACTTGTTTATTGGAAACCAGATCATTATTCTATAGATTATTTTATAATATGTGAATAATAAGCATTATTTCATTCTTGTTAGACAATGTCTTCATGTTTTCAATTTAAGGATTACTTTATATTTTTAGTTTTAGTGATTAACTTTTTAAAGTTTCTTCTTGAGTGCAGAGGTTAGGACTAAAAATTTAAAGTAAACCTAAAATTTTTAAGAGCATATCTCTCGTTACCAATGTTCGCCGTTGAATGTTCTTTGAAATGTATTGCACGCTGTAAAGGATGCGTACCAGATGGCGACAAGCATTGCTAAAAATTGTTATAGAAAAAACTTAGATAAATGTTAGATTACTACTTACTACTTAGATTTTTGTGCCGTGAGGTCATTAACAGCTTAACTTAGTTAGTTAAACGTCTGAGCGCGAAACCGGAAGACGCAGTTTCGAATGCCGCAGTGCCGAAAGTTATTGTTAATGTTTGTTGTAAATAGCTGTGTTACAAAATTTTATTTTTATATTTGTTTTTTTTTAACATTGCGCTTACTTTAGGATGACATTAGCCGGTGTCCCGTATGGGAATTGAACCCACGACCCCCGAAGCCAAAGCCTTTTACCTTCGATGATATGGTGCAGATGCCAATTACCTTGGCATCTGCACCATATCATCGAAGATAAAATATGTATATATAATATGGACTCCATGTTTGCTATCCATCCTGTCTTCATTCAGAAGGTAATCAGGTATTCAGACCACTCGTAAACCTGAAATCAGAAAACCTTCTCAGCATCTTAAGACATTTAATGACAACTAGACTACTTCTTTATTTTCGTAATAATAAAAGTTTTTAATTTCGATTGATATTACTAAATCACACTATGTTTACGGATTTATCCCGTTTTTTTTTTTTTTTTTTTTTTTTGAATTTCCGACGTTTCGAACCCTTTACAGCGTTCATGGTCACGGTACATACTGAGGCGTTGGACATCTGAATGTCATTGTTAATCCGGGCTACCGCCAGTTTTTTTAACTTAAGTCTGACTTAAAACATCACAGAGTAAATAAGTCTGCAGTATGTGAGAATCTGTGAGGATGCAAGGATCTGTGGTCTATCAAACCTGATATAATATATCAATCCCCAACCATTATATCAGGTTTGATACACCACAGATTCTTGCAAATGTTAAATTAAAAAAAATTATATAAAATTATGGAATTAAAATGCTTAACACGTAAATGCGAAAAAATAATTAGTAATCATTTTTGTTTGACATATCACAAATTTATATATGTAACTAGCTGATCCGGCGAACGTCGTTTTGGGGAATTTTTAGCTGACCTCTACTCGGCGAAAGGAATATTCCTACCAAATTTCAAGTCTCTACGCTTTATGGTTCTAGAGATATCGTGATGAGTCAATTATCAGTGGAAATATCTTACAACTGTATAGACAACGCACTGAAAAAAGACAATAATATACATTATATAAAGATATACAAAAGATTAATTTATTGCATTCCGAAAAAGATAGTCAATCAAATTTTGAGTCCGAGAAAGATTGAATGATATAAAAATCTCGAATAAGAAGCCTTAATAATCTACGGAATATAATCAAAAATTCAGTTCTAATATGTCAATTGCACACACTTAATTTTACACACACACACACAGAACAGTGAAAATAATTTTCTTCATCTTTACACACTTAATTTGAAATAAGAAAAAATAACAAAATTATAAGAATAATGTAATTTTTGATTATGATGGCTCGTTTGACTGATGAACGAACCGTTTGACATAAAACAAATCTAGCCGGTAAAATTAATTTAATAACGATAAGACAAGCAATAAATAAGCACACCAACTATCACAGATTCCTAGAAATTTTCGTTATACGATCTAACGTGACATCGAAATTTCAGTGATATGCATCAATCAATATTATTTGTTTTGGTTATCAATATTTTATTTGTTTTTAAAAATTTAAACATAAACATAAAGAAAAATAAGAAAGTTTTTAGTAAATATAATCGTCTTATTAAACAATTAAGACGATTATATTTACTAGAACTATTCAACAGAGACAAATTAATTAAAATTTATTTTTTAATTAGGTCTCTATTAATAATATAAGTAATAATTCAAATAAATCAATCGCATCCGTGAAGGTTTTGTAAAAGACCCATAATAAACGTCTAGATATGTCGTATTTAGTTAAGGTATTTTACATAACAATCAAATATAAAAGAATTGTCGACGGAATAGGCTAATTGCCTAAACAAATTCGTTCATGCCGTTTTTCTAAATACGTTATAGTTAATGCGGTTTACCTCCACCACCGCGTCTCAAGCAAGTATTTAAATATTACAACAAAACTAAGTCATCTGGTTCAGATATAAAGGTTGCAAAACCTAGCAACCTTCTAGTGTCGCTTTTTGGTCAACGTTGACGTGTCATCGAATTATGAAAGTGGTACGTAGTGCGTTTGGACTGTGAATTAAAAATAAATATACATTTTTCTAGTACACGCTCTTTAAAAAATGTTTTATTTTTTGGTAGATAGTAGCATTGTGTTTGCTGGGCCTTGCCTTTGCTGCACCACCACCAGCATCCTACACCTCAGACAGCAAAAACGCTCAAATTCTCCGATATGAAAACGATAATACCGGATTTGGATCATACAAGTTTGAGTAAGTTGCATGTAATATTTTTTTGTTAATCACATTTAATGCAACATGCAATGGTCTTTATATTCAATAATTTTTCTTTAATTTTTAGTTAATAATTATATTTCGTTACGAAAAAAATTTATACCTTCGGTTTGTATAAAAGTAATTTTCTCTAATAATTTAAAATTTAAATATTCTCTGGATTCATCATTCATGTTTAATATTAAATTAATTAATTAGATGTTAGACTTAATATTTGAGATGTATTTAATACTTATTTTTTGTTGTTCGTTAGTAGAATTTAAAGCAACGCACGTAACGCTGTTTCACTGCTATTATTATATTTAACTAAGAAAAAATATATTTCTCTAGGTGTAAAATTATATTTTTCTAATCATTAAAATATTTTAATCATCCACAAGTTCCAAGATTTATTTTAAACATCATAATGATTTGTTTTTATTTTTAGTTTTAAAAACCAGTATGTATTTATTTAAAAGCTTAGTTTTTTAAAATACTTTGAATAAGAATAATTAAAAAATATTTGATCCAGAATCGATATTCAAGGGCACCTGATATAAATGTCCAGTTCTTAAAATTGCCATTGCCAAGGTAGACAAGAATTAAAAACAACAAACAATGAAAGGAACTGCCCAATCAAGCATAAGTATCTATTAATCAAAGAACTGGCCTTGTGGTGAAACATGACACTGCCATAAGATGTTGTTTAATTAAATATGTTAATAATTGTGTTGACTTTTCGTTGATCTAAAATGATATTAAAATTAATTTTGCGCTAGTGCAATTTAAACTGATTTTATTATTTTACACTCCTGAAGTAATATTAATTTCTTGTTTTTCGCGAATATTATACATTTTGAAATAAAACTATTTTACGGATCTTATCGCATATTTATAGCATAGATTTTTAAATTCCCGACGTGCAAATCCAAGAATATCCTTTTGCTTAGATTGGAATAAAAGTAAATAATAAAGTAATTAACGGTAGCCCGTCGATCGAGCCGAGGTCCGGCCCTCTCGTGCACCCTCGAATCGGAATGCTAAACGCGTTTTGAGTGACAGCGCAAGCCGAGGTCCCCTCTCGGGGACCCTTGAGCCTAGTCACTCCATGGAGCGTCCGCCAAAGCGCCATAAGAGCTTGGCGGCCAGCCAAATCGGTGAAACTAATAGGTAACGGCTCGAGCCGAGGTTCCCTCGGGAGCCCTCGAGCTTAGTCACCATAACGCGTAATAATAATACGCCGAAGTTCAGGCTAGGCGCCCCGAGCGCCTGGCCACCTCATGCCCGTCGGATCTGTAAAGGCCCCATGGCCAACAGTTGCTCACCCAGCCAAAAAAAAAGCGGTAGCCCGAGTTCACACTAACATTAAGACGTAAGACAACTCAGTCTGTCCCGTGACGATGAACGCTGTAAAGGATTTGAAACTTCGGGAATTTAAAAATCTAATTAAACGCGATAAAATCCGTAAAATAGTTCATTTTTCCCATCCCGAAGTAATATCAATAAAAATGTGACGAAATTCTAAAACATAGAAGAAAGATGTGTTTTTAAAGTTCTTGATAAAGAAGAAAGATGTTTCTTTCTTCTTTCTTTCTCTCCTTTTTTATTGTGCCAATACTTAATGGTAAAATTGTGAAAGTAATAAGATTATAGTAAAAACTTGAAAAATTTTCACTACTCACCCAAATGTCTTTGTTGTCAGATTCGAACAGACCGATGGCACGAAACACGAGCAGCAAGGTGAGGTGGTAAATGAGGGCCGTGAAGATGAACATCTTACAATTAAAGGAAGATTCACATTCGTGGCACCAGACGGTGTAGTTTACACCATTACGTATGTCGCTGATGAAAACGGTTACCAACCTGAGATCGAACAGGGGCCAGGTGGTGCTGTGCCGGACGCGGTAGTCGCTTCGCTTCTTGGTTAATTGGATAAGCTTTGTTACCATGTTGTTGTTTCAATTAAAAATGTAAACGATACCTTTTTATATCATTTGTACACTCGCATTTTGTGGGACCCCAAAGCTTCAAGAGAATAACACAATTAGTTATTCAAAAATACATTATGTACAAAGTAAAATTTAGACCTAAAGCTGACATATTTCATAATATCGAATAGTTAATGCCTATTGCGCCCTTTGTAACCCCTCTTTACGGTGTTTCAATAAAGAAATAGAATTTATATAAATTTGCTTAAATCAGGCTCTGTCAGAATTCCGGAAATTAATGAATTGCACAGATTTTTCAAACGCTTTAATGACTGTATATAAACTAAGAATTTTATACTAACATATCATTATGACGAGAGATGTCATATTATTTGCGCTGATTTCATGAACATACATTTCTAGGTAACAATGCTTAGATTAACAATGAGTACAAAAATACATTCGGCACACATTAATGGAATTTCCGTAAATACCAAGTTAAAATTTCTAATACTGGCAGAAATGAAAGATTGATGATTAAATATTGCGAAAATAATTATTTGGATATCTAAGTAAACTTACAGGTAGGGAATGCTTGAGCTTAAATGTACAGGTGTTCAGACTGATGTATTATACTCCTGTTCTCATTTTAAAATACAACAAAATGTATTATAATTTTAACCCTACTTCAATATGGTTACACTTTTCTTAAAGTAATAGCGTTTGAGGTGATAAGGTTGTTAACCATTTCACAGTATATTGTTTATTATTAATAATTTAAATTAATGCACTTCCAATGTAGATTAATAATAAATTTAAGACAGTGCTTTGAATCGACGTGTCCACTTAATCTTGGCTGTAGAGTGTAATAATACAATTTATTCAAATAAAAGTGAAAGTTCAATCGTTAGACTGTAAATTAATAAGGTATCCGGTTAAAAAAATTAACGTACTTAGAGTGTTAGCATTTATCCGGGCAAGTTCAATTTGAATTTTAAAGCCTAAAAAGTAATATATATTTCTATATCACTCAGACTGCTGCTTTTTCCCACTATTCTTTATTTATATTTACTTAGTTCCACAACACTCATTCCAAATCATACGTATATGTCTACCACTTCAAAGATTTTCTATTGACAATAAAACTGAGACAGAATTAAAATGTCAATTTGGCTTATTCATATTTGGAATTATTCATATTTACAAAGCACAAAACACTTGTGTTCATCGACTTCCAGCATATTAGACACAGGTCATCACTCCATCTAGTGGGGGCTTGATTCACTACACTGCGATGGCTAGTACGACGCTGCTCCTCGAGAACCTCTATTCCTCATCGGTTATCAGTTTTACGATTTGTATGGCCGGCCAATTGACACTTTATGTGTGTTGCCTACGGAACTGTGCCGTGGGAAGAACTCTGCTGGCCGTATAAAGAAACTCTAAGTCACTCAGCGAGCTATGGACCGGCCTATGGTCGGTATTCTTCTGTGAATGAATAAATGGATAAAATATGCTTTACTGTACACCAGACAAAAACTAGAAAAGTTTTTCATAAAGGTACAATTGGCGGCCTTATCGCTTAAAAGCGATTTCTTCCAGGTAACCACGTTACAGAGGATACACTGACCAGTGAGAAGGGGTTGCGGTGTACGCTACTGTAAATATAATTCAAATAAGTCACTGTTATAAACACATGTACATACATATAGAAAATAATAAATCTGTGTGATAGTCTTAAAAGAGATATCCTTTATTCTAAAAGAAATACTTTTTAAACTTTCTAGTAATCAGAACAGCGTACCAATAAAAAATTATGTAAGAAAATGTACGTACTCTTATTTTGAGAACCCATTAAAAGTTAAATCATCGTACTCCTTCTTACATTCAAATCAACAGTTTTTAATACGAGATATATTCTTTTCCAATATAAAACAAATTATTTCAGTACATTAAATAAATTATGCTGAAAATAACGCATTCAAGTAGATTTTACTCGGGACCATATAGAGTGACCCTTGCATCTCACTGACCATTTTCAACCGGGAAGGTTCTATGCGCAACAACTTTCTGGCATGTAATTTTGAATTACAAAATATAGTAATATATACACAATATTTTTTATGTGATAAGATGACAAGCGAGATGGCGGTTCAACTGATGGTAAGTGATAACCGCCGCCCATGACTATTTATAACTCCCATAGGGCTGCAAAGGCGTTGCCAGCTTTTATTAATGCAAAGACACGGCTACCTCACTCACCAGGGGAAACACAGAAGCATAATATTTCTACTTTACGTCGTTCTTCTGTGAGGTCATGGTACTTCCCCGGACGGACCTACCCATTCGTGCATCTGCGACTTGATACGTGGATGACAAATCCGAATTTCAATGACATGCACCAATATTTTTTTGTATGACAGGCCTTATCGTCATATTGGCAAAATTTATAGAAACTAAATAAACAATAATAAAAAAAGGTATTTTTATAATATGATTATCTTTATCAGAACTATTAACAAGTGGCAAAATAATTAAAATAGCTTTTTAAGTAACCACTAAAATGAGAAATTCGGGAAAGTCCCTTCGACTTTAAAGCTTTTTAAATTTTGTCTTTATTGTTAAAACCTAAACAAAAATTGTTAGAAAAGTGTTAAAAATGTCAAAAAGTGTTTAATTCTTAAAGCATTCGCATCCGCGAAACGTTCATAATAAAAGAGCCATAATTCAAATTTAGACAAGTGATATTTAGTGTACGCTTACATTATAATCAAATGTCATAAAAATCTTCGATGGAATTGGCTAATGACCTAAACGAATTCGCGCTTGGATTTTTTTTAAATAGCTCAACGGTTTACCTCCACCACCGCGTCACAAGCAGGTATTTAAATATCACAACAAAACTAAGTCATATTGATCAGATATAAAAGAATGCAGAACATTGCAACCTCCTAGTATGGCTTTTTGCTCTGCGTTGACCTGTCATCGAATTATGAAATTGGTACGTAGTGCGTTTGGACGGTGAATTAAAAATGAATACATCCTTTTTTCTTGTACACGATCTTTAAAATATCCATTTTTCCTTGGTAGATAGTAGCATTTTGTCTGCTGGGCGTTGCCTTTGCTGCGCCACCACCAGCATTCTACTCTTCAGACAGCAAGAACGCAGAAATTCTCCGATATGACAACGATAACACCGGATTTGGATCATACAGATATGAGTGAGATGCACTTAATTTTTTTTATCAAATTGAATGTATCGTGCAATGTTTCTTAAATTCAATACTTTTTTATATTTAATAATTCTATTTTATTATAAAAAATATACTTTTCTGTGTGTAAACGTAATTTTTTAAGCATTAAAATGTGCGCAGGTTACGTTGAACATTTATATTTAATATAAACATAATTTGATGTTAGACTTATTGAATATTTGAGTTTTTGGTTTTTCGTTAATCAAATTTAAAGCAACATGTAATAATTCTTATGTTCAACATGTTTTTTTTTTTACTTTTATTTTTCTATTCTACTTCGAAAAAAATGTATATTTCTGTGTGTGTTAAAGTTAAAGTACATTTTTTCTAATTATTAAATATCTAACCTCTTAAAACCTACGGCCCTTTTAAAAGTATAATAGTTTGTAGTTATTCCATCCTGAGCTTTAAAACATACTTGGGTTCGATTCCCACAGCGGCGACAATCTTTTCGTACTTTTTCTACGTGTTTTAATGTTCAATCTTAAGTGCAGAGATTAGCACTATAAAAAACTTTAAAATAGGTGATAAATATTTTAATTTCTGGATTACTATGTGTATACTAATAGTTAAGCTTTATAACTGATTTAAACTCGAACGCATTAGTAGTCAATAAAAACAATTTCAAAATTTTATTTATATGTCAAGCCGCAAATGTTTTTAAATTGACATATTTTATTTAATAATTTATTCATAAATAATTTTTATCTGATGATGGAACAATTCAAAAAAATATGAAGCATTCAGACAACGCGAACACATAAGCTGTACAAAGTGAATTAGGGCATAGTCCTCCTGCCAGTCGGTATGGTCCTCGACTCCAAAATATTTTTATTTTGTTATTATTACCATGATATACAGTTTTCCTCGCGGTGTTTCCTTCTCCGCTGTGCACGTGATAAGCCAGCACTTAAAATTAACAATTTCATGTACGAGTAGCCTGAGTTCATCCCCGGCACCGGGAACTGAACTAAGGTTGCTCGAGTATATTGGATTTGAAGCGAGAGCCCCGACAATGAGCCATCACGGCACTTCGTGCGTCCAGTGTGCCAGTTATTTTGTGAAAAAAAGATTCAATATAATTTATTAATTACTTGGAATTTTATGTAAATGTTAAAAGTTCGTTATTGGTTGCCATAAACGTGTCGCTTTTAAAACACGTGTGGCATCGTAAAAAATTAGCTCTCATTATTTAGGGTTCCGTACCCAAAAGGTAAAACGTGACCATATAACTAGGACTCCACTGTCTGTCTGTTTGCCTGTCTTTCCATCCGTCTTTCACCAGGCTGTATCTCATGAACCGTGCTCGTTAAAGAATTGAAATTTTCACAGATGATGTATTTCTTCTGCCGCTATAACAAGAAAAAACAGAATAAAAAAATATTTAAAAAGGTCTCCCATATAACAGACGTGATTCTTTTGCCGTTTTTATAGATAATGGCACGGAACCCTTCGTGCGCCGACTCGCTCTTGGCCGGTTTTCACTTTTCGTAAACACGGCAAAAGAAGTATAACTTCAAACATATCATTTTAAAGAATCACGACGAACATTCATTCAATAGCAATGCTTTAAAATAATTGATCAGTTGAAATGGCTGAAAGAAGTTAGGTAGTACGGTCTGTAAAATGATTATCATTAATAGTTTGTATAAATTTAAAAAAAATAACAGGTCAATGTAAGTTGCCATCAGATCTCTATGATCAATCATATTAAATGAAGTTCATCTTGGCGTGGACAGTTGTTTGTTACAGCGGATTTAAACATACATACAACCTTACGTTTACGTGTATACGTTTATGTCTCAGTAGCAAATTAAAAAACTTCAGCGTGAAACCAAAAGACACAGGTTCAACGAATCGAAAAATTTTGTTCATTTGTCTACAAAATCTTACAATTTATAATTATTAAATAATTTTAAAATCAAATTTTTACTATTGCAATTATGAAACGAACTTTTACACTACCGAAGTAATATCAATAATAAAAATGATAATTGGCGTAGGGAAGTGACGACCCCATCGCCCGCCGGCGTAACAGTTTAAGTGACAAAACTGTTGCATCGGCGCAATCAGTCAGCGCCTTGCCAATAGGTGTTTGCACCGTGCCTAGGCAAAAGTGAGGGTGCATAGGCCCGTCTGTGCGTTCGGCCACACTATAGAAAACGGTGCCGGTCTGGGGGCGTCTTCCGCTAAATGACGCCCTAAAATATAATGGATGATGGACTCCCGAAGTATGCGCATAGGGCCGCTGCCTGGGGGCCGCCAGGGCGCGTCTGGAGCTGGCGCTGGACGTGGCAGCATGCGGGACGCCAGCCGAGCGCGGGGTACTGCACGCCCACCAAGCAGTACCTCGCATCCATCATCCCCACCAGTTGGCTTGGTGTCGGCAGGATCCTCTCGAATCCAGCAATCGGCACCCGCCGCTGGTGGAATACGCCGCTTGCGCTGGACGTCTGAAATGAATCAGAACGCAATGCGGGCGTATTTTAGGGCAAAAGAGAGTGAAACTGGAGGGTTTGCGTATCGGGCAAGGATGCATCGCTTTTTTGCTGAGCTGGAGCCATCTTTAACCGTCACCGAGCAAAACCTAGCAGACAGAGTTCGGTACATCATGCGCTCAAAAATAATTGATGATGCCGAGCTCGAACGACTTCGACGTGAGGCTGTTCCCTCATCGGATGAGAATGCAGTAGCTGGAAATGCGACCCCGCAACCTGCGGATCTCGCAGGGTTACAAGTGGAAGCGGAGGCCGCGTTTTACCCCCCGGCTCCTGTAGATTCGTGCGATGATGGAATAGTCGCCCAAGAAATAGAGCAGATGAGAAGTATATTGGAGGAGGCAATTCTGGAGGTGCGCGAAAACGCCTCTCGAGTATCGACCACGTCTCCCCCGCATACCCCTAAGTAAGCGGAGTCGGTCTGTCGTGAGGTCTCTTAACCCGATGCTGGCAACCTATTTGGAAGCTAGCCGGGATCTTTGCGATACGGACTCAATTCTCTTTGGCGCTGCACTGGCAGTATGCCGAATCGTTGGCGCCAAACTTCCCAAGGCTGGACGTGCTACCAGACCAGGTAGCACTATCCCAGCATGGAGAAGAAGAATTGAGAACCGTATCGCAAAGGTAAGGGCCATCATCGGCAGGCTGATAAACTTCAGGTCGGGCAATAATAGGCCCAGAATTGTGCGCACCGTTAGGATGGCGTTCGCTGGGATCAACATCAACTTGTCCCAGTCGGATATTACGCAAAAACTAACGGAGCGCATAGATGACCTGAAGCAGAGGATCGCTGCTTGGGGGAAGCGGATTCGGAGATATACCAAGAGGACGCCGCGGTTTCGCCAGAATCGCCTCTTCCAGAGTGACCAAAAGAGGCTCTACAAATCTTTGGAGGGACCAATGAGCTGTGGAACGGGCCAAGGACCGGACCAGGCAGACACTGTCGCCTTCTGGCGCAGCCTGTGGTCAGAGCCCGTAGACCACAGCGAGGACCCTTGGACACAAGTCGTGGCGAGCCAATGTGCAGACATTACATAACGGCATAGACTTATCTATGCCCGTTAACATAAGGACCCTCTCAGAGGCTGAAACATACCGATACCTGGGTATGTCACAAAACATGTGTATCGATGAGACTGGCATGAAACAGTCAGTTCGTGGCGTGTTTTTTGCACGCCTGACAAAGGCATTTAACAGCCACTTGTCAGGCGTGAACAAGGCACGCGCATTTAACGGCTGGGTCATGCCAGTCCTCATGTATACCTTTGGCATACTCAGGTGGACTCAAACTGAGCTCAACGCCCTGGATCGAAAAGTCCGCACAACTATGACGTCCCACAGAATGCATCATCCGAGATCGTCAGTGATGAGGCTGTACCTGCCGCGGAAGCATGGCGGGAGGGGCTTTTTAAGCGCCCTCACCATGCACAATCGCGAGGTGTGCAGCCTCCGTAACTACTTTCTGGCGAGGTCGGATGAATCAATCTACACGGACGTCATTAGTTGTGATAAAGGACTTACACCTCTATCCTTAGCCAACGAGCAATGGCAGGACCCGGGAGTACTGAGCGTTTCCGACCGAGAGACCGTATGGAAGGAGAAAGAGCTCCACGGGAGGTTCTACAAGGCTCTACACGAGCCTTTCATAGATACCGTTGCCTCCCTTAACTGGCTACGTTTCGGTGACCTCTTTGGGGAAACCGAAGGTTTTGTCTGTGCGATACAGGATCAGGTTATTAAGACGAACAACTATCGGAGATACATCCTAAGGGATGGCACCGTCGACATCTGTCGAGCTTGTCGCCATCCCGGGGAGTCGCTACGGCATGTTATCTCCGGTTGTTCCATGCTTTCTAACTCTGAGTATCTGTATAGACACAACCTAGTAGCCAGAATTCTACACCAGGAGCTCGCTCGGAAATACGGACTCGTGGAACGGAAACTGCCGTACTACAAGTACTCTCCGGAGGCCGTGCTCGAAAATGACCGCGCCAGGCTCTATTGGGACCGGCCCATCATCACGGACAGGACGATTGTCGCGAACAAACCTGACATCGTGGTGATGGACCGGGCACAGTCGCGGGTATTTTTGGTCGATATTACCATTCCATATGACGAGAACCTCGTGAAAGCCGAAACAGATAAGAAGACGAAGTATCTGGACTTGGCTCACGAGGTGACCGACGTGTGGGGTGATGTGCCGACCGAAATTATCCCAATAGTCGTGTCTGCGAATGGGTTAATCCCAGTCAGCCTCTCCGAACATCTGAGGCGACTGGGACTCCGGGACGGAACGCTCCAAGCTCAAATGCAGAAAGCGGTGCTCCTCGATACCGCCCGCATCGTCCGCCGGTTTCTCTCCCTCTCACCCTAACCCTCGGCCGTTTGGTCTCCCCTGCCGAGGGCTTCCGTCTGGTTGGGTCTTATTTATTTATGTATTATATATAATATTTATATCTGTATATTTATTTTTATTCATAATATTTATTTTATATATGCAATATATATTTATATGTTTATTATTTATCCCCAAACCCAACCAGACGAGAAAACAAATAAATACCCCTATAAAAATGATAAAACATCAATTTATAACTTTGGGTCAATTAAATACTTTGTCATTACTACTAGACAAAATATAACAACGAGATTTATAATATTTCGTTTTAACAAACAAAAACTTTTCAAGAACATAAAAGCGAATTTGTTAGAGTTATAAAGTTGTTAAATTCGTGGAGATAAGTTATGTATATAAGAGACAATTCTCACCCAAACATTTTTCTGTGCAGATTCGAACAGAGTGATGGCACAAAACAGGAGCAGCAGGGGCAAGTAGTCAATGAGGGCAGTGAGAATGCATATCTGGCGGTTAAAGGAAGATTCTCCTACGTGGCTCCGGACGGCGTAGTTTACACCGTTACGTATGTTTCAGATGATAAAGGTTACCAACCTGAGATTGAAAAGAGTTCTTCTCTGGGTGTCTCTCTGGCTGGTGCCCCACCAGCAGCGATTGCTTCGTTTCTTGGTTAATAGTATTAGTGTTGTTGCGATGTTGTGATTCGAATTAAAGTATAAACAATAACATTTTATATCATTTATACACTCGCATTTTCCCCAAAGCGGCAAGATATTAACGCAATTAGTTTTTTCAAAAATCTACAAAGTAAAATTTAACCCTAAAGCGGACATTATTCCCTATATTTATAATATCGAATATTACATTTGTGTTGGAAACAACAACTTCCCTTAACCAGACCCTGTCGGAATGAATTGAACAGATTATTCAAACGCATGAAAAATCATACATTTCATTCCTTTAGGCCATTTGACGATTGTAAGGTTGTTGTTGGACGATTGTAAGGACTTGTTTTAACGGTGGTAGGGCCACGCAACAGAGTTCGCTGTTGCACGAATGGGCAGGTCCGACCGGGTAAGTACCACGACCTCACAGAAGACTGGTGTAAAGTAGAAGTGTTGCACTTCTGCGTTTCGTCTGGTGAGTAAACTAGCCGGGGCCCACATTATAAAGAGGTGGCAAAGCATCTGCAATCCTACGGGTGTTGCAAATGTCCATGGGCTCGTTTGCCACTTTACTCAAAAAAAGTTTTTTTTTCTATCTTAGCAATATGGTGAAAGAGGCCGTATTATTTGTACTGATTTTGTCATAAACATACATTTTCTAGTAGTAAATAAGAATTGTAAGATTAACAATTGTGCAAAAACACTAAGCGCACTTAAATGGATTTTTGGTTTTGGAACCTGAGCTCATGTCAACAGGTTCTTCATGCTTGGACTCAACAAGGATGTTGCTCCACCGGTCGCTTGGCCTCTTGGATCATCGGCCAAGTGATGTTACGAACTTCTGGTTTGAACAAAAAAATAAAAAAGAACTTTTAATATTACACACACGCATCTTGTGGCAAGATAAGGCAAGAGAATAACCTACTTATTTCAACAACATTCATTAATTATTTCAATAACATATTCTCTATAAATTAAAATTAGACTGTGCTCATTATTGCTGATCTATAATAAAATAAAAAAACTTTATTAAAAAAAGGTAAATTACAACAATGTTTTCAAAAACTTAAATGTCGGTGAAACATTTTCTGTCTAGTAATCAGAAAATTATTTCTTCTATGCTCTTCCATAACAATTTTGCAGGTTTTGTTGTAAAGTGGATTTACATAATCTTCGCGCGTCGCAGTCTCACCTTGTGACAAAAAAGTTCATCTTGAGCTGATTTCACGAAGTTTTCTCCCCACCCTGAAAAGTAGACTCAGGGAGGCTGAGATTCAGGGTATCAGGGTATTCTCTTAACTCAGGACGATGACATGCAGAGACTAAAAGACTTGCCTTTGGAGTGGTCTGATAATCGTCGGATCACCTTTAATCGTTAGTCTGGTTAGTCCCCTTCTGTTAGTCCTCCAAGGGCAGAGCATCGAGTGCCTTATCTTGGGTGAACGATAGACCGCGCGCTAAGCCTAATCCCCCAGATGGAAACAGTAATCCACTAAACTAGAGCCAGTCGCACGATTCAACGTCCCTTCCTGACATCTCATCTCTCACAGTATACAAGACCTATGTACGCACTCAAATAACTCATGCGGTGCATCCTAGGTTACTACCTAATATATTGGGCGTCGGTCCCGCCAACTCGCCTATTGGTTTTTCAGGACATTTTACGAGTAACAATGTTTTATTTCAAATTAACACTATTTCATTAAAGAAATACAATTTTTCATTTCAATAAAGCAACAATTAAAAAACGATAATTTGCACCTTTTTTGTTGTTGAAACAACAGATGTTAACAATAAAATTAGAAAGCCATGGCATAATCTTCCACCCAGCGTGAGTTTTAATGGATATGAAAATAGTATACTAAAAGAACAAACCAATTTTTTCTTTTCACTCGTTGATGTCTTTTTTGAGCCTCTGTCTCAAATCAACGGCTCGCTTTACAAGCTTTTCGCACTCAACGTGCCAGACAGACTCGTGCACACCATCCGGGCCTTCCTGTTGAATCGCTCCTTTCGATACCGAGTAGAGGGCACCCTATCTACGAACCGCCCTCTCACGGCAGGCGTTCTTCAAGGCTCCTGCCTCTCCCCTTGCTTTTAACGCTCTACACGAGTGACATACCAAAAGAGCCGCACGTCAATCTCGCGCAGACACGGCGCTCTTTTACACAGATAAAAATCTTAATCGACTCACTACTCGTCTCCAAGTGTGACTTTTAGTGTGACCTATGTAGATATTTACAATGAGTGATACCTGATTTAACCGGTTTCTCTTAATTGCTTTAATTCTCTTAACTCTCTTAACTGAAAAGAAAAATTGTTGAAGTGACGTGAAAACCCTGTACAATGACTAAGTAATAAGTATAAACTTATTACTTAGTCATAAGTAATAAGTTTATACTATAATATTCTAGTCATTATTACGGGAACCTTCATACTTTAACCGAGCTTTTACAATAAAAGCAATATCTGATCAATATAAGCTATGCAATACGTTATAAATTTAGCATAAATGGTTTTTATGTTTCCCATAACACTTTTTATGATACCCTTTTTCATTTTTTCATAAAAATATTCAATGTACAGACACGGCGATACTACTCTTTTATTATAGTATAGATATAATTAAAGCATATTTCCAGTGTTTCCATGTTATGAATATACATACATTTCCGAAACACTATAGTATTCATTAAAATTTTGTACGGTCACGCAACAGTCTATCACACGAATGGGTACGTCCGCCCTGCTAAACACCACGACCTCACAGAAGACTGGCGTGAAGTGGAAGTTTTATACTTCTGCGTTTCGTCTGATGACTGAGGCAGCTGAGGCCCACTTTATTAAAAGGCGGCAACGCATCTGCAACTTTAAGGGTGTTGAAAATATCAATGGGCGGTGGGTATCACTATACATCAGGTGAACCACCATCTCGCTTGCCATCTTGTCACATAAAAAAGTAATAGCAGCATTAGCCTTTTATTTCGGCATACATTATGTAAATCTAAAAATGTTTCGTTTCAGTAAAGAATATAAACTAGTTTTAATATAGTAGGTTGAAGCTTTTTATAAACATTCCGCTGCCAATTTTAAAACTGTCTGAAAGGAAGTATAAACTAAACTGGCAAGTGTCTCATTTTTGATAAGTAGAGTAGTTTACCTTCATACTTTAACCGAGCTTTTACAATAAAAGCAATATCTGTTCAATATAAGCAATGCAATACGTTATAAATTTAGCATAATTGGTGTAGTCATGAAAGCTGTGAGTAATATTTCATATTTTATAGTAACCCTAAAAAATAATAATGTACCACCACGACTCAAACTCAGTTCTTTGTTTAATTGTATTGTATGGAACAGTTCATAAGTATTCGGAAATATTTTCCATTTAAATAATGACAAAAGTGTTGTTGCAGTGACATAAAGTGTACAAAATTCATTAGTCATTATTATAACTAAGAAAATGTTTATACTGTGTCTCATTTGAAAATAGGTTGCAGTACTGTGTTTGATCGCCGTAGCATATGCGGCACCATCACCAGCCGCTCCAGATAGTTCGAGTTCCACCAAAGAAAACAATGCTAAGATCCTTCGCTACGATAATAACAATCAAGGACTCGGCGATTACAATTTTTCGTAAGTTTTGTCAAGATTAAGACTCCACTGATGATGTAAATAGCGAACTTATGAATGATTCTATTTCAATATATTTGAGTAAGTCATTCTTATATGTAATAGTCAGTCTTTATTTTAAGCGCTGACTCAGCGCTTAGAATAATAAGGGGATTAAGATATAGGAATCAACTAGCTCGTCTTCGTTTATAAATTAATACGAAGAGGAAATATTGGTAAACATTGCATTATTTCTTTCATCCACAACCATTCAATTAGAAATAAGCAGTTCCAAAAATCGGTTCGCTCAATAAATAATAAATTACGTCTTAAATTGTATTCTGTGTATTAAAACTTCTGCACGCTTATCTGTTAGGATATCAGCCATTCAGAAACATATAAAATGTAAACAAAGTCAAATTTTAACAATAATACGAACGAATCATTATCTTTAATTATCGGGACTATTTAAGTCGTTATATATATATATAAGCTCGAATATATATCGAGATCTCGGAAACGGCCCCAGCGATTTTCATGAAATTTAGTATGTGGGTAGATTCGGGGGCGAAAAATCGATATGGCTAGGTTTAATTTTTATAAAATGTCGTTTTATCCCAGTTTACAGGGAATGAAAAATATCACTCGAATACGACGGTAAATTTCACCGAAAATATAAATGTTATAATAGCTCGGTCGGTAATCGGGCGGCTCCGTAACAGAAGACCGTTCGTGTCACGATCATTTACACACTTTTTTTTTCGATTCCAGATCATTGCTTTCTTTATTTTTTATTTTTTGTCCTTCAAGATGATTTTGTCCTCCAGGTCCTCCAGGTTCTCCAGTCCTCCAGGTACTATATAAATAATGCGTTCATTTTCCGACTTATTGTCGATATTTTTTCAATAGACAATAATAATAAGTTGAGCCAGGGGCCTGTCGCCCCTGGCTCTGCCCTGGTTTAGACTAAGGTGCAAACTGGAAAGACAATGAAGTATTTTCACAGAGTATGATGTGGCGCATTAACATTTGGGAGTACCATAATTATTTATTGACACTGTAAGATCTACTTCGAGCAATGGACAACCATACACTTGTGACTGGTGATGATTTTAACATATTCTCATTATACTTTTCAGATTTGAACAATCGGATGGCACAAAGCAACAACAACAAGGTGAACTCGTTAAAAAAGGTTCTAATGAATACCTGTCCGTTAAAGGTAGCTTCACGTACATAGGCCTAGATGGTGTTACTTACACCGTAACGTACACTGCAGACGACAATGGATACAGACCAGAGATAGAACAGGGCCCAGGTGGTGGTGTACCTGATGCCGTGGTCGCGTCCATGCTTGGATAAGAATCAACTAAAGAAAATTTACGTGTATATATGAGTGTAAATTTTACAATTAAAGTAAACAATAAAACCTAAGAATGTTTATACCTAGACAAATTGCAATTATATTATGTATATTGTTTAGACCAATAAGTAAAAAAAAAAACAATAAAATGGCTGCTAGGCGTAAACATCTCCGCATGCAAATTTTGCCGATTTACCATTGTTATTTCTTCCCCTTAAATATATAAATGATTTAATTTATTCGTTTGGCCAATAAATATTTTTTTTAAATATGTGCTTTATTGTGATTTATTTTTTTATGTCGGATATTTCTGGTTCTAATTTTTGCGATAGGGAGTTTACGTATTTCATAAGTGGTACTTAGATAGACTTTTAAAGCCGTACCATAAATTCAACTTAACTTTTTAATGGATTTGTAATTCGCAATTTGTAATATAATCATTTGTAAAAATTGTTTTCAGCCCATGGAAATACCCTCTATGGTGAATAACTTACCAGTTATTAAGAATTAGGTACGAAATTTCATTTCATTCTATTTTTCAAAACTCCAAAATTTCTATATTTTTTTTTAATGAAGTTGCCAAGGGGGCAGGCGGTTCACCTGATGTTAAGTGAATACGGCCCCCCGTAGACATCTGCTACACCCAAGGGTTACAGATGCGTTGACAACTTTTTGAAAATTGGGCTCCGGCTACCTCATCACCTCACCAGACGAAACGCAAAAGTATAGGTATACTTCCACTTCACGCCGGTCTTCTGTGAGGTCGTGGTACTTGCCCAGACGAGCCTGCCCATTCGTGCAACAGCCGAGGCTGCTGCGTGGCCATACCACAGTTTTGTACACCTTTTGTGTACATCACTTCAGTCATTGGAAAAAAAAATAAGTTTTGGACTTTTTGTCGGAGTAAGTCGATTTAGCTGCTCGCTACAGTACAAAACAAAGTGGATCCTCTGTCTGTCCCTAAATATGCTTAGATCTTTAAAACTACGCAACGGATTTTGATGCGGTTTTCTTTAATAGATAGAGTGATTCAAGAGGAAGGTTTATATGCCTAGTTCATGCATAATACAGTAGAGAAATACTGATAATTTTAGAGGTTTCTAATGCGATGTCGAAAACAATCGTTCAACATTGTATCCGTGTGAAACCAGGGCGTATGACTAGTATATACATATATGAATAATACTCTATAATATCACCCCAAGGCAAATCATGTAGAATGTGATAAAAAAGTGATTACACAGCCCTTGCTGCTTATGTTGAAAATAATCACAATAATTAGGATTAATGAAGTCCCCCCCTTTCTTGTGCAGCACCAACTGCAGTTCATGAAATTATGGTAACAACACCATCACGAAATTATTAAAATTTTCGTAAGACATTATTAACGTAATAATAAGACGGCTGAACTCACGTAAACCCGGTGTATGTACCGACTTGTTTTGGACTTATCGCGGAGGTCCTTCATCAGGGTGAGTGAGATTAGTTCGCGGTCGCGCGTTGCGCCGTCATGAAAATGTTTCGTAATAGAATCAAATATTAAAAATATTTAAAAATTAGCAAGGAATTATTAAGGGTGATTACATATTTTTTTCGTAAAATTGATAGCTGAACATGTGTGATATCGAATCACATATTTAAATATTAAAACTCAATCAAAACTTTTAATGACTCTTACAACGTAAAAAAAAATATTCATTAATTACATCTATTAACACCTCATTTATTGCTTACTGAATATGAGTTTATTAATGAAGTACCCTTATACTTCACGTTCGCCATACTTACCTCACTTTTCCCTTATCCCATTTCCACTTTACTAAAACTTCTTAGCAAACTTGACCTTCTCCTAACAAAGGAGAATCCCGATACAAACTTAGATTGACTCTGCCCGCTAGAAATTGATCCATTTTTCAACCAACTTCCAAAAAGGAGGATATTCTCAATTCTCCTGTTTTTTTTTTGTGTTTGTTACCTCAGAATTTTCGCCTGAGTGAACCGATTTTGATGATCCTTTTTATTTGAAAGCTTGTGCTTCCCATGTGTTCCCATATTAATTTAATTGGTATTGGATCTTGGGCTCCGGAGATACTTAGGGAACTACTGAAAATCAATTATAAAATGAATGCAGAGCGAGATATTTGAAGTCGGTTTTGTTTTTCGTTAATAAAAATATGGTTGAACAACAAACGTTTTGAAAACCCCAACTATCACGTAAATTAGAAATAGCTTAATCATTAAAATCGAGCAGTAAACACGGTAAGCCTTTCAAAAAAGCCGATGCCTCTTTCGTAACAGTAAGAAACACAATCAGCTTTCTCAGATTAATTCGACTGAAATCTCTGTCAAACTCAGAGATTTCAGTCGAATTAATGGTATGGATTCGTGGGCTCCTTCTTTTACACTAACGGCCAACTTCCAGTAGGCAGTTTACAATTCGATTTCTTGCAATAAAGAGTCTCAGCAATGATGTTTTAATAAAGATGACGCATGTCCATACTACGTGGCGTTTAAAATTTGTTCCGCTTTACACTTAATGACATAATATACAAGTGAATGTGATGCATGAGATGCACCGTCGGTGCTTCACGTCACGGTTGAAGAAGTCTGCAGTTTGTGATCATATATTGGACCACCTCAACCACTACATTAGATTTGATCAACCAAAAGTCCTCGCAAAAGAACACCGATTCCTCCCAAGGATGATCCGCGAGGCTATTGAAATAAAGAAACATCCTAATTTCAATAGAGAAGATCAACTATCTTCTCTATTTGGGTTTGTCATCTGCTTGGGATCACATAATTTATAAAATTAAATCCAAGCACACTAACACTGCTAAACCTCAAGATACCATTAGCTCCTTTGCGTAGATCGGAATAAAAATAAACAAAATAATTGACGGTAGCCGGGGTTAACTATGACATCAAGACGTGTAACAACTTAGTCTGTCCCGTGACCATGAACGCTGGAAAGGGTTCGAAACGTCGGGAAATTCAAATCAAAATAAAAACACGATAAAATCCGTAAACTACTTTCATTTCATATGCACAATATTCGCGTAAAATCAAGAAGTCAATATGTACACCAAATATCGTAATTTTAGTGTTTCTGTTTCGGTGCACAAGTGTCATATCTACCTCGTTAATGTCATTGAAATCTCAGGCTTTATGTCTTTGTTCTGACATTCGAACTTCTGTTGTACGTTTCTAAATTAAACCTAGTTCGATTCCAATGGATATAGGGGCCAGTTTTTTAGAGATAAAATTTCATTATTTGGGCCTTAGAGGCCATATATTAGATTAATTATTATTTATCTATAGGCTCGATATAGGGCCCGGTCATAGATCGGTCATAGTCTGCGAGCACTTTTAATCGCCCCAACCATTACATCAGTGATCAGAGGTGGACACAGTTCACTTCTTACAAGGGTGGTTCGCAACGATATTGAAATTTAAAAAAAGAAACGGCCAAGTGTGTGTCGGACCCACGCACGAAGGGTTCTGTACCATTATCTATAAAAACGCTAAAAAAATCATGTCTGTTTATGGAAGCCCCACTTACATTATTTTTTATTCTGTTTTTTAATATTGTTATAGCAGCAACAGAAATACATCGTCTGTGAATATGTCTACTGTCTTACTATCACGGTTCATGAGATACATCTCGGTAACAGACAGACAGACAGACAGCGGAATCTTAGTAATGGTCCCGTTTTACCCTTTGTGTACGGAACCCTAAAAAACATCTTACAACTTAATGGGTCATCAGATCCCCACCTGATGACCCAATAAAACAAGCCTTGAGCCTAGTTTGGTACATCAGTCTCCCAAAATATGAAAAGTTTTTTCTTGTGAAAAATTGCCAAGCGAGCAGACGGTTCACCTGATGGTAAGTGAACACCGCCGCCCATGGATAGCTGCTACACCCATGGGTTCCAGATGCATTGACAACCTTTTGAAAATTAGTCTCCGGCCACGTCACTCACTAGACGACGCGAAAATATTATACTTCCACTTTACGCCGGTCTTCTGAGAGGTCGTGGTACTTACCCGGACGAACCGGCTCACTCATGCTACAGCCGAGGCTGCTGCATGGCCCTACCACCGTGAACTTGTGCATCCACCTTTTAAATACTATTGTGACACATACATATTGTGGTGAGAAAGTAAAGAATTATTATTATTATTATTATGTGAAATGATGCCGAGCGAGCAGTCGGTTTATTTATGTAAGTAAAAGGAATGAAACTTTATATTCATTCTTCCTTTTACGTCAAGTAATTTGTGTTAAGTAGACTAGTTTACCTTCATACTTCATTTTATGCAAGTTTTTACAACAAATATCTGACCGATATAAACTTTGCAATACGTCGTTAATTTTGCGTTGTAGCTGTAGTGAACGACACATTACAAAGTAATCTTGAAAGTTGTGAGCAATATTTCATATTTTACTGTAACAGTAACACTATAACTCAAACTTAGTTCTTTGTTTAATGTAAAGCTTGTCCATATGTGCTCGGAAAAAATTTCCATTTTAATTATGAAAAAAAGTGTTCACGTAGTGAGAGAAAAGTGTGGAGAAATATTTAAAAATGTATAAATAAGAGAATGTGTACCTATATTCTCATTTTCCAGGCAGAAGTGTGTTTAACTGGCGTAGTATGTGCCAAAGAAAACACCAATGAAAACAATACTGAGATCCTTCGTTACGGTAACAACTATTGAGGATTTAGAGATTACAATTTTGTGTAAGTTATAATTTCTTCAAATTTTTAGTCCTCTCCTAAAAATGGTATGGGTCTTTATTTATCGCTTACACTCTTGTTATTTATGCTTGTACCTTTAATAAAAAATATACTTTTTAATTAATTGCTCTTTTAACCCTTACAAATTCCGTGCCCGAATGCTGTTTTAAAATTGATTTTATACCATTTCATAAACCTTTTCTTCCACATAACAATTTAATGAATCAATAGAAGTATTACTCAAAAGGGTGCAGCATCGTCATGTTAAAATTATATCAATAACATAGCCACGATTTATACTCCGCTCATAAAGTAAATAATGAACTTATAATTTTCATTTGTCTAATATTTTTGAGCATGTTGTTCATTTATCCTAATTCCCGAGACAATAAGCCAGTCCTAATTTAAAGTACTGGCTTATTAAATGCCATAACAAGGCGACAAGACGGCGGATCCGATATATGGCCGCCTGGATAGGTATATAGCATTTCGGCTGGCTTGATGTCTGAATCAATAAAATTAATTACAGGGAGCAGGTGCTGTTTTACGTACAACGTGGTTGGTTCTGGATACTTTATCTTCTTATAATGAGAACTTTTCACTGTTTATTTTATACTCAATCATTTTCACGCAAAAAAAAAAACAATACTATATGCACAATATTATACACAACAAAACTATACAAAACTTTTTTAAACACCTTTAAATAGATACGAACGAATCACTTTCATAAAATTTTGGGACTTTTTAAAGCTAAGTACTGTGAGTATTCCGTCTACTAAATAATGAAAAGATAATTAGTATAACAATCAAATTATCCCATACTAAAATAAAATCCATGAAGATTAAAATATTTAGTTTTTAAAGTTTATATGAATTCAAAAAACTATTTTGAGATTACCAATATATGTTAAACTCTCCTATATGATAAATCATTTTAAATAGAGTTCAGCTTTAACTGGTCAGTTGTTTGTTATTGCAGATTTACACCTTCATAAACCTTAAGTAGCAAATCAGAAAACTCATACACATTTTCGATGCCTCCTAGTCCCACTCCCATATTTATAGTCAAACGCATGGGGATGGATGTAGTGCAATTATATTCTTAGAAGATAAAGACAGAATTTATTTTTACTAATTTTACAGTTTGCTGTATGTATAAAATATAATTTAACTGATCATTAAAATCTGTAGATACGCAGGATCCAATAATTAATAACATATCTTTTATAAAACCAGTATTTTTTTATAAATATAATACACATACAATCTTCTTTTTTTTCACAGCCGTGATAACAATTACGGAAAAATTCTAAAATAAAATTATTTAATAAAAAGCAACGTGATTATATAAAATTGTGTGTAAGTGATAAAATTTGGGACAATTCTCACTAACCCAAATGTTTCGTCGAACAAACTGATGGCACAAAACATGACCAGATAGGTGGAGTGATGTATGTGACAAATATTCACCTTCGTGGATCCGGATGGTGTAGTTTACAAAGCGTTATTAAAACGTTTACCAACCCGAGATTGAAAACGGTTTTGGTGTTCCGCCGGTCGAGGCAATCTCTTCGCTTCTTGATTAGTCGGATGAGTATTGTTACGAATGTAGTGTTTTAAAAAAGATAAACATTAACTTTTAATATTACACACCCGCATTTTGTGTAAACCAGAAACGGCAAGAAATATAATATATTAGTATATATATATATATATATATATTATATATATATATATATATATATATTTATAGAATAAAATAAATGTATCACAATCTGTTTAAGCACCAAACTACACGTGTCCCTACATACGTCATATAATATTGAGTAAATGTGTCATCATCCAACTATTGTAAGCATAAATGTTAACATACGTAGATGTATCTCAATCTACCGATGATAGGTAAAAACATTTGTCGATTTATTAATGTTTGGGGTGCTTATCACACAGAATGACTTGATCGCTTTATCACCATACTGTCTGTGCCGTTATAAAGCCACGTTTCCCGGGGGGACGGTACGCTCTTTGAGACAATTCTCTGATCATGGGGTTGTATTCTCAGATTCCCATAACTGCACGTTCCCGACTCCTAGCGCAGTAGAGATGGCTCCGTATGTTCTTGTGTGGGCTGATATCGAGGTTGGCGCTCCCCAAGGTGGTCCCCCCCACTCTCTACCATAGTTTATTCTATTTTTATCAAATTCCTCACAACTTAAATAAATTATTCATATGCCGACGATCTTACCTTACATGTGCTAGTAAAGATCTTCACCTCGTTATAAAAAAACGAAAATCTGGACAAAGGTGTGAATTGGACATGTGGCATATTTCGATCAATTCCTCGAAATGCAAAGCAATACATTTTGGTAGTTTGAGAATGCTGACAAGGATTGATAAAGCTAATACCTATATGTTTTAATAACATTATAATAATTCCAAAACTGTTAAAAAGAACAATTTTATTAATAATTAAATTATCTACAATTTGTTTTAATTAAGTTTTTTCCTGAAATCAAGTTTAGTAAGAGTTTTTAAAGCTTAAATGACGTGAAATATGTAATTAAAACGAATTTTTATCGGTTTATTTTAGGTACTTACTTGTAATTCAAAATATCTTTATTCAAATAGACGCTTGCGCGTTCTTATGAAACGTAGAATTTTATATAATAATTGATATATAATTCGTAAGCAAATTACCACTGATTCGGAAGACTTTCTGTTGAGATGAGACCGGCAAGAAACTCAGCAGTTGTTCTTTTTTAAAAATATCAGTTTACAATATAACATAGTATAATAGTCTTTTTTTAGGCTACGTGAGTATCAACAGTATTAACTCCACAGATTGGTATAGTCGAGATGTTCCGCAATGGTATAATATGCTTTAACCGTAAGTTTGCTTTTAATTTTGCGTTTAAATTGATCAAGTAGCAGACTCTATATATAATACATAAGTTATTATAGCATAATTATAGTTTTTTTTTATATGTGAATGTAGCAAGCGAGCTGATGGTTCACCTGATGGTAAGTGACAACCGCAAATTAAAATAATTGATGTTATCTATCTGTTTGTTTTTATTTATTTTCTTACTTTTTATTTGCATGAATGTACAATGTAATGTACTAAGAAAGATAATTTGTGATTAAAAATATCTAATTGCAAAAAAACTGCGTTTTTATTTCAGTGACATCGACTTGTACCTACGACTTATACTAGAAACAATGGCATGAAACGGTTACGTCCATGTTAAGTTACAAATAAATATCAATAAAGAAAAGTTCCTGCCCTAGTATATGATTATTCATATTATAATCATAATATTAATTTAAAATAATCGAGTATATCTTTGAAAAACAACGGTCATCATAAATCGATTTTTATTAGATTTAAAAATTCGTTAATTGAAAAATCGATGTTTTTTTTTTTCAAGAAGTCACATCCCTAGCTTAATTAATGAATGCATTTACCTATAGTGTAGGTGCAACCGGGCCTGTTTAATTTGAATGTTATATGAATTAATTCTAGCTGACCAGATCACGTTTTGCTGTAGATAAGTTTATTATATCATGTTAATACCATATACATAATAATTTAATATATTAACTTATTTTTATTTTTGGAGATTCGTAATTAAGCGCAAAATTAATCTGCTGTTGCGTTTAATTTATTATCGAGCATATTATAAATTTGAATTATATATGCCCTTGTGTGTCCTCTCAGCGGTAAGAGAATTTGTACTAGATGTTGAGCCAGTCTGTAAGTTGGTGTGTCGATCTGGAGTCATACACAAAGGATTCTTACCATTTTATTCATCATCATCATTTCAGCCTGTAGGCGTCCACTGCTGAACATAGGCCTCCTCTAGGGATTTCCACTTCGATCTGTTTGAAGCGGCCTGCATCCAACGAAGTCCCGCGACTTTGGACAGGTCGTCAGTCCATCTCGCGGGTGGCCGCCCCACACTGCGGTTTCCAACACGCGGTCTCCACTCGAGAACTTTGCTGCCCCATCGGCCGTCAGTTCTGCGAGCTATGTGCCCTGCCCACTGCCACTTCAGCTTGCAGACCCGCTTGGCTATGTCGGTGACCTTCGTTCTTCTGCGGATCTCCTCATTCCTGATTCGATCTCGCAGAGAAACCCCGAGCATAGCCCTCTCCATTGCCCGCTGAGCAACGCTGAGTCTCTTTAGGAGGCCCATAGTTAAAGACCACGTCTCGGCACCGTAGGTCATCACTGGCAGTACGCATTGGTCAAAGACTTTCGTCTTCAGACTCTGTGGTAATCTGGATGTTAGGACGCTGCGTAGCTTACCGAACGCCGCCCAACCGAGTTGGATCCGTCGAGTAACCTCTCTCACGAAATTAGACCTATCTAGCGGCACAACTTGTCCTAGATATACATATTCGTCAACAATTTCGAGGGTCAAGCTCTCCACAAAAACTGGGGTGGGCACTACATGGGCATTGGACATGAGTTTAGTCTTGTCCAGATTCATTTTTAGACCCACCTGTTGTGAAACCCGATTGAGGCTTTCTAGCATCGTGCTGAGTTCCTCCATCGTCTCTGCCATGACCACAATGTCGTCGGCAAATCGAAGGTGAGTTAAACGTTCGCCATTGATGTTAATGCCGAGTCCTTCCCATTCCAGGAGTTTGAAGGCGTCTTCCATTGCATTGGTGGCTTCGGAGATATTACATCCCCTTGCCTCACACCTCTCCGCAACAGAATTGCCTCCGTGCTCTGTTCCTGTACTCGGACTGACATAGTGGCGCTATTGTATAAACAATTCAACACTTCGATATACCGATAGTCAACCTGACATCTTTGAGGGACTGCAGCACTGCCCATGTCTCGATGGAGTCAAAGGCCTTCTCATAGTCCACAAAACATAGTGGCAAATTATACTCTTCGGTGTTCTGTATAATTTGCCGCAGCGTGTGGATGTGGTCTATGGTACTATAGCCTTTCCTGAAGCCGGCTTGTTCGGGAGGCTGGAAATCATCGAACCTGCGAGCGAGACGATTCGTGATCACCTTCGAAAACAGCTTATAGACATGGCTCAGAAGTGAGATGGGTCTATAATTTTTAAGTAAGGCCTTATCACCCTTCTTAAAGAAAAGCACCACCACACTTCTGCTCCATGCCTGAGGCGTTATGCCTTTGAACAAGACGGTATTAAAAAGCTTCTGTAGGACCTTCAGTATCGGTGTTCCACCCGCTTTCAGAAGCTCTGAAGTAATTCCGTCTTGCCCTGGCACCTAGTTGCTCTTAAGCTGCTTGAGAGCCATCCTTATCTCGTACAGGCTGATGTCCGGGATATCTTCGGTGTAATGTCGGGCAAGCTTGGCTCTTAAGTCTTTAGCCGAGTTGCTAACGGGCTTAGCAACCGAGGTGTACAACTGTCCATAGTACCGCTCGATCTCCCTCAGCACCTCCGGCTTGGTGGATGCTATACTGCCGTCTTCCCTCTTAAGCTTAGTTAACTGGCTTTGCCCAATAGACAGGTCTCTTGCAAAAACATTGGAGCCTTTGTTCCGCTCAATCATATCTTTAATATGATTTGTATTAAATAAGCGAATGTCATGCCGCAAGGATTGAAAGATCCGTCTATTGAGCTGCCGATATGCCTCAGCGTCTTCGGGAGATTGCAGTTGCATCGAGCGTCGTTCTGCCATTAGGTTGAGGGTATAACCAGATAACTTTTGCGGCCTATCTTTACGTCGGGGTCGCAAGAATTTGGATCCCACCGTGTGGACAGTTTTTACCAGCCCGTTATTAATGTCGTCCACAGAGACGCAATGTTCTAGGCAGGCAAAGCGGTTCGTCAGTTCGAGCTGGAAGCTTTCATGGTTTTGAATATGAGCTACAGTGGATCGGAGCGTGGACTTCATCAGGCGGGATCTTTCTAGTTTGACATTAATATTCAACGTGCCTCTGACCATTCGGTGATCGCTTCCGGTCTTTACCCTGTGAATCACAGAGACATCGTTGAATATTTGTCTCTTTGTGGCCATAATAAAGTCAATCTCATTCCGCGTGTAACCGTCGGGGCTCAACCAGGTCCATTTCCTTTGAGGCGGCTTCTTGAAGAAAGAGTTCATCATAAAGAGTCCTTCTTTCTCCAGAAACTCAGCAAGCCTCTGGCCCCTAGGGTTACGCTGCCCATATCCAAATTGCCCCACTCTCAGCTCGTTGTCACCTCTCCTGCCCAGTTTTGCATTAAAGTCCCTCATTACCTGCTAAAGTGTGTTTTGGAAGTAAGTACTAATATCCTCATACATCACTTCCACTTCGTCATCTGAGTGTGCTGAGGTCGGTGCGGAGACCTGTATGTTAAGCGTATGTTATATATCTTTTTGATATTCAGATAATCGGGTACGCTACCCTGTTCGACACACTCGTGATGGATATAATATTGTTAACAAGGGACTTGTGCACGAGGAATCCAACACCACCTTGGGACTGCTGATCGCCCTCCCGGTAGTATAGCAAGTTGCCGGACTTCAGAGCTATCGTGTCCTCTCCCTCTCTTCGGACTTCAGATAGCCCCAAAATATCCCAGTGCAACTTACCCAATTCTTCTTCCAGCTCAGCTAACTTGTCGTCCGTTCTCAGCGTGCGCATGTTGTAGGTTACCAGTGACAGCCTACGTCGTCGGTTATCCGTTTTAACATTTGCCTGTGTCGTCTGACGGGAGGAACCCGCCCGGAGATTTTTAGCACCCCAGGCTCCAATGCTCGACTGACGCCCGTCAACGCCAGCGTCGCAACTGGAGCCGCCGGGCACTCGGGGCCTCGCCAATCTTTTATCTTCCATAGAGGGGTTGGACCATAACCCACCACGCTGGTCCAGTGCGTGTTGGTGGGTCGTCAGAGCCTCGTTCGCTATTCGGCAGGGGGCACCGCGAGCAGGTGAGGTTGACTTGGGTCCTGAGAGATGATGGGATTACGCTGTCAGATCAAACAACTGTGTCTTGCTGACAAGGAAACAATGCTCAGTTATGATGTACAGTCTTTATCTACATGCCTACCATTAGAAAACTGCATCTCAATTGTAAGAAGGAAGCTAAAAGAGAATAACATGCCGGACGAGTATGCATTACTACTTTAATATTGCCTAACATCCGGCTATTTGATTTGGAAGGAGGAGTTTTACATACTGATAGATGGTGTAGCAATGGGCTGCCCAGTATCTCCCATTGTCGCTGACATATTTATGGAAGACTTTGAGGAGAAGGCCCTTCGCACAGCTCCCATTTATCCAAGGTTTTATAAGAGATATGTAGATGACACCTTCACCATTTTACTAACAAGTAAAGTTAATGCATTTCTAAATCACCTTAACTCATTAAATTCCAAAATACAATTCACTATGGAATTACAAAATTATAACTCTTTAGCTTTCCTAGATGTTTTGGTCATCCGCAATCCAAATAACACTGTAAGCCACACTGTGTATAGGAAGGCAACCCTTACAAATATATACCGAAACGGTGACTCTCACCACCATCCATCCCAGTTAGCTACCGTGGGTAAATCTTTGTTTCAGAGAGCACAAGGGATTTGTGACAAACAACACCTGGCCGCTGAACTTCAACATTTCAAGCAAATTCTGCATGACAACAAACTTCGAGCACCGCGCCTACGTCACAGTGACCGAGTGAAACCGGCCACAGTAGAGCGAGTACCTGCTGTTCTACCATACGTCAGAGGAGTCACCGACAAGATTGGCTATATCTTAAAGCAGGCTTCAATTAATACATTCTACAAGCCGCTGAAGAAAATTAGTTAGTTTTTACCATCTGTCAAGTGTAATATCCCTCTGCAAGAACCAAGAGTGTACAAACTTGAGTGTGAATGTGGGCTCTCTTACATAGGACAAACGAAAAGAGCAATAAAAACCCGCGTAAAATAACATATAGCTGACATAAAACATAATAGATTGAACAAGTCTGCAGTTTGTGAGCTCACCTTAAATCGGCCCAACCACTACATCAGGTTTGATAGACCACAGATCCTTGCAAAAGAACACCGATTCCTCCCAAGGATGATTCGCGAGGCTATTGAAATTAAAAAACACCCTAATTTCAATAGAGAAGAGGGTTGGGTACTACCATCAGCTCGGGATCCTGTCATCAATAAAATTAAATCTAGGCTCAAACCAACCACTACTGCAAGACAAGATACAATTAGCTCCTCTGCATAGATCGGACACAAAATTAATAATTCAAAAACTGACGGTAGCCCGGGTTAACTACGACAATCAGACGTCTAACACCTCAGTCTGTCCCGTGACCATGAACGCTGTAAAGGGTTCGAAGCGTCGGGAATTAAAATTAAAAATAAACGCGATAAATACGTAAAATTAGTTTCATTTATAATGTGTAATCGCGTAAATACAAGAAATTATGATATAATAGTTTAAAAAAAATTAATTTAAGTTATATTAATTCATTATTAGAACCCAAAAACAAGAAAAAAAATCGAAATCTACATCTTTTTATTAAAATCTTCATTTAAATCTGTTACTTGTCTTTATTAATTATTACCAAAATTTCTTTCTTTGTTAATTTTCACTCGGACTTTGGCTTTTCTCCTCTATTCATATACGCACACAATTAGAATTATCCCAAATATAATTTTACTTGATGATAATGAATGACTTTCAACATAAGAGTGATAATATGATATAAAGGAATTTTATAACACACATTATGAAAGGAAAACTGTAAAAAAAGTCGGCAACGTTGCTTATGAAGAATAAATTGAAATAAAATATTCAATTAAATTGATACCTGCCTATAAAGTTACTATTTATCAAATTTCTTGTTACCCAATTCTTGTCCAGTTAGGAAACTTATTTGAATGCGAAATATTTCAATCGCAATATTTAACTAGTTCCTGATATTCTTGATTTGTTTACAGTTGTTTGTGAAAGTAGCCCTAATTGAACATTAGTTGGACCCTAAGAGTACTGTATGCCGTCAGAGGTACAAAGTTACGTATTAAAAGTTACGTAGTCGTACATACTATGACACAACATTCTAAATTAAATAATTATTGGCAAATATGTAAAACGTGTATTAGTACGAGAACGTACTGCAGTTGCTGTTTGTATTTGTGCAATCAACATAACTTGATAAGCCTTGATATTTATGTTTGTTTTTGGGTGGACGGGTTTCTTTTGGAATGTTTTATGTCATATTCTCTTTTATTTTTTTCATTACCTTGGATTCGTTTTACGTACTTTTTGTTTCTTTGTATACAACACTATACCTACAGATAATGATAACAAACATAACCAAATTATTCGTCCTCGCGGACGCGTAAATAAGTTAAAGTCATGTTCCAGGTAGAATTCTCAGCGCTCCCAGCCACCAATTAATACAATCAGGAATCTCCTATACTGTCAATGGAATATTTTTGTAGCGACATCTATTATTGGCGGCAAAACATTTTTTATTTCTTTTATTTATTTTAAGTAGATGTCACTATAACGCGATATTATGGACGTTACATTTATTACTCAGGTTTTGTATCGTTATTAACTTACAAAATGATAGTAGGTACAAATGTGTCGTTCGTCGTGGCGTTCTAAGTGGGAGGCCTTTGTTGTTCAACAGTGGACGTCTTCCGACTGATCAAGATGATGCTCCTTCATTCTTCTAAACGTTGTGTATTCTGTATGCATAAAGGCAAGTAACTTTCATACAACATTCCAACAATTTGCCAACACAATTGGCGTTGTGGATAGTGACCCAGTCTCTTGTGCCAAAGAGTGTGGTTTCGATTCCCATTACTGGAAAAATATTGTGTGATGAACACAGTATTTTTCTAGTGACTGGTTGTTTATGTATCCATAATATGTATTTATATACAAAAGAACATTTTGTTTTAATATGTTTATCAGTTATCTAGTACCCATAATACAAGCTTTGCTTAGTTTGGGACGACAGAATGATGTCTAAAAATATGTCCCGAAATATTTATTCATTTATTTACTATTCTATCTATCTAGTACTGTGGGTTTAAAACGCTAGGTATGTAGATATAAATTCCTAAATCAAACAAATATAATGAATAAACTATAACATAACATTTAATAGTTCAAAATATTTTTGTGTCATAGGATAAAGCCTAGCTTTAACTCTAATTGTAATTTTTTTCCTAGAACAAACATGTAGTCAGCGTGATAAAACTACACATACAAGCAGATAAAATCTATACTTTTTAATATTCAGTATGGGTTAACGCAAGTAGCAACGTAACATGTATGTTGTTGAATTAAAATAATTAATTAGTAAACCTTTTTTTTTTCATAATCTCCAATAATTTTTAGAGTGCATATTGACAGCTTTGTCATATTTTACTGTCTAAATCCCCACTACCTTCAAAACCTATGTTATATTTTGTAACGGTACACAACTCATAACTGTATTTTGTAATGGTAATACGTTTACAAGTATAATGAATTTATAATATTTAGAATTACATACGTAGTCAGCAGCAAAAACATCGTGAGGAAACCTGCATAATTTCGAAATAATTATAAGAAAAACATATTTCGAAGATATTTGAAGTCCGCCAATACACAGTTGAGCCGCGTGGTCTATGCCCTAATACCAGAGAGTATTTGCTGATTTTTTTCTATATTATTACAGAGGTACAGAGGAAGCCATTGTCCAGCAGTGTGATATGTATAGGGTGTTACTTTACTTTAAACGTTTAGGATAGGGACAACAAAACTCAAAAAGCTCAAGCGTATTTTAACAAACATAGACACAACAGAACCAAGAAATAAATAACATTGTTTTAATTTCACACCTTATGTTACACTTGAACTTCTTTCAAGTTCATAATTATAATGATGAATTAGAGCACTCGTCATTAAATGTAAATTAATTAAAAGATATAGTTCAATACAATAAATATACGTATATACACATATATGTAGTAAGCTATTTATGTAAAGATATACACCGAATGTTTCGGAACATCGTTGATAGATGTCACTAACATCGCAGGTTAGCAACAAAAAAATTATACACTCTATTTCCACTATTACTTTATACTAGACGTGGGTCGTATAAATTTTTTCTCAGAATCGTATCTGACTCAGATTTCTATTTTCGAAACTATGTATTTTAATATCTAGACATTTTGCTTTCGTGTATCATAAATTTAATATAATTCTATACACGGCTCTAAATACGATACGACGATATCATAGCTATTTAACAGAAACTAAGCTTTATTTGAATAACATTAATATTGAAAATTAGTTACTCATAACAATGATCGGTTAAAAAATCTGATATTGTGCATTGTCGTACAACTCAAACTAGTGTAACATTTGTATCGCAAGCGGTCGACGCGATTCGTGTAGGCACATTGAGTAAGCCAGTATTTTTAGCTATTGAACCAATATACAGTTTTCCAAGATTTTTATCACCCACTTCTAATTTATACTCTATGACGTACTCTGTTCACCGTGTGAAAATGAAAAAGAACCGAAACAACGCACCGATGTCGCGATGTTGTTGAATTAATATTAATAACCTATATTAATAAAGTATCAGCAGTAAAATATCAGTCGTTAAAATATTTTACACCAGTAGGAACTCCGCGAAGTATGACGCTGCTTTATGCTGCAATTTCATTAAAATTAATGTACAAGCTGTGCAAGCTCTTAGTGTGTGGTAAAAATACTAAGTCTTTGAATGAGATAGCGGGGGACACAACAATATATTTGTCAATAGACACAATCATGGATAAAGAACGGTGCACCTCATACCCCATACAAAATGATGTTACATGTTTTATACCACTACCGCAAGACAAAATTCAATTAGAACTTTCTGTGTAGATCAAAAACAATATTAATATGAATAATTTTAAAAACTGACGGTAGGATTAACAATGATATTCGGATGTCTAAACCCTCAGTCTGTCCCATGACCACGAATTCCGCAAAGCATTCAATCGTCGAGAACTTCATTTCAAAAATAAATTACGATTAATTGGTAGAAAATAATTTCATTGAATAATATGTAATGCTTGTGTTAATATTAATTTCATGTGAAAAGAAGGAAACGTTTAGTTCAAGTGGCTTATTTGTGTTAAGAGAGGTTTACCTTCGTACTTTGTTTTAACCAAACTTTTACAACAAAAGTAACCAATATAAACATTGCACAACGTCGTAAATTGTGCATAGTACCTGCAGTGGACAACGCATTACGAAGTAATAATGAAAGCTGTGAGTAATGTCTCATTTTATAGTAGGTAAAAATTTTATGTCATATATAACTCAGCCTTAGTGTTTTGTTTAATTGGAAGCTGTTCCATACGTGTTCCGAAATATTTTCCATTTTATTAATGACAAATAGTGTTAACGTAGTGATAGAAAGAAAGTGTAGAAATATCAATTAAAATTAACATATCTAAAAAAATGTGTATATCGTGTCGCATTTGCCAATAGGTGGCAGTACTGTGTTTGATCGGTGTGGTATGTGCCGCACCGTCACCATCTTGTTCAGACAGTGAGAGTTCGGTGGAAAACAAAAAAAACAATGCTGCGATCCTTCGCTACGATAACGATAATCGAGGACTCGGACAATACAATTTTGCGTAAGTTGTAATTCAACATATTTGTTCAAAATTTTAATGTCTCGAAAATGGGGTGTCACTAAAATAGGCGCTTATCTTTTTTATTAAAGGAACAAGCATATTTAAGAATAAGCTTGTACTTTTAATAAAAAAGTACTTACTTTTAATTGTACGTACTATTAATTAATTGTACGTGGTTCCGCGTGCACTTAACCTTACAAATCTCGTGCCTATATGCCTTCACTGTTTAAACATTCATTTTATACGTTTTAAACTTCTACAAGCTCGTTACAAATTATCTAATCAATCAAACTCGTGCTTTTATGTTTTCACTTATTATTATTTGCTAACCTAAAAGTAGCTAGCTTTGTGCATCTTTTGATCCTTGCATATCTAATTACTGTATTATACCTAATACGTAAAATAAAAATGGCCTATTACCAAAACGAGTCAAGATTTAGTCTCCACTCATAAAGGAAATACGATCTTATAAATTATCTTAGTTCAATATAATTATTCAAGTAAATTGTTCTTACATATAATAGGTACGTCAGTCTTTATTTGCTGACTTATTATGCCAGTAAAAACAAGCGGCTTTTTTGGTCAACTTCGCACTAAACTACCGATCCAAGTTTTATTTTTATTTTATAAGGTCTAGGAACACTTACTGAGTATAAAATCACAAAATGCTGACATCCTGGTGGAGATTCAGGTGCCATCTTGAAAAAGCGATTTTAGCTTAAATCTTGGAAGCTGTTACAGACATAAGAAAAAAAGTTTCAAATGAAAGTTGTGGAGAATAGATTGAACTTTAAAAACGGATAGATGATTTTATTGATTAATACAATATTATAAAAGTTATCGGCCGAGTTAGAAAAAACAGGACAAAAAACGGAAATCAAAAATTGTAAAATTTGATTCTCTATCACAATGTTCTATGTAACTTTCTTCTTCAAGTGCATAGTTTCATCTACATAGTTGCATCTGGCAAAAAGGTTTTTTTCAAGGTGACGTCTGAAGCGCGACCTTTGTACTCAGTAAGTATTCCTAAACCTTAGGTAAAATAAAAATTGGATCGGTAACTTAGTGTGAAGTTAAATTCTATTTTTAATGGCCGCGCGACTATCACGCGTCATAACAAGGAAATAATATATATCCGTCCGCTAACTCGGGCATTAGTAAAATTAGTTTCAGCGGGCTGACGCTGTTTTGCGTACAACGTGGTTGGCTGTGGATACTATGTTTTCGTATTTTGATAACTTTGTGATTTTTCTTTTATACCACAGTTCTTGGCAGTAAAATGTTCTGGATCTCTCCAAGTTCAAAAAACAATATTTCATGTCTTAAATGAAAACTTTTTCTAGGATACCTATTCCAATAGCAGTCTATTTATTTCAATCCACATTTCGTGTTACACAAATATCAAACAATTTAATACGAAGTAATCACTTTTATAAACTGTGTGCTATTTAAAGCATGATTGTGCGTGTTTTTGTCTACTACGATTGACATGAATAAATCAATGCTAAGAAAAAATACTTAACCCCTAATAAAAACCTTAATAAGTAAAAAACATATTTAACAAAACCAATATTAATATTAGATTGACCAAGGCAGAACGGTTTAGATTAATCTGCGAATTAAAGAAGCCATTTTGTCCACGGGAAATTTAAGTTTGTAAAACGTCCTTACAAACCAGGATAATGTTATCCTAACGTAACGGCAATATTTAAAAAAAATTAACTATTTACATTGGCGTCGCGTATTATAATTTGGTACAGTCATATTTTTTAACATTAAGAGCGCAAAATTAAGTCGTATTGTCTATACTAGGAGAGGCTTACTTACAGCAGAAGACGACCAAAGAATGAAGAATTTTTACATATTCTTATAATACTTTTCAGATTTGAACAATCAGACGGCACAAAGCAACAACAGCAAGGTGAACTCGTTAAAAAAGGCTCTGATGAATACCTATCCGTTAAAGGCAAGTACACGTACATAGGCCTAGACGGTGTTACTTACACCGTAACGTACACCGCAGATGACGATGGATACAAACCCGAGATAGAACAGGGCCCAGGTGGTGCTGTACCTGATGCCGTAGTCGCCTCCCTACTTGGATAGTAATCAACTTACGTACGTTTACATGTAAACATATTTTTAATTTTACAAGGAAACCTAAAAATGTTTATAGCAAGACAAATTGCAATTATGCTGTTTGCACCATTCATATAAAAAACCAGTCTAATAGCTGTTATACGTAAATAACTCCGCGTGCAAATCATGCCGATTTACCATTGTTATTTCTTCCTCTTAGATATTAATGATTTAATCAATTCGTTTGGCCAATAAATTTTTTTTAATAATTTGTGTTGTATTATTCTTTTATATCGGATATTTGTTATTCAAAGTTTGACGGCACGGAGTATATATGTTTCGTAATTAATAATCATTTTCATGCCGTAACATTGATTCACATTTTTTAGCAGATACCGCAAAGATTTGTATATCGTCTAATTGTTTCCAGCTTACGGATGATGAATATTGATCAGTTATTAAAAAACAATATTGAGTCAATAATTAAATAGGAATAATTTTATTAGAATATTAAAATACTAGTAGAAGCGTTTGTTTCCCTTCTAAGGCGACTGATTTGGTTAGAGTAAGAATGTTTTGGACACAAGGTGAATTTTTTTAGGGGTCTACTTACGGAAAACGTCGGTAATTAATAGATCAGCAGAATAAAAGAATGTGGTGTCCAATTTGCAGCATACAGCTTGAAGCTTAGTGTAATAGCAGAAGAGCAGAAATAATAAATCAAGGGAAATTCTATGAACGACCTCGTTTACTTGTGCGAGATAGCAAAAGTTAAGAAAATATATTACAATTAAATAAAGAATATACAAATACAGACATAACCAATAACCACTGAGTTGTCCTCGACTTCGAGCATGGGATACCAACCCAAAGTACACAATATACACCCTCGTTCCAAAGCGTTTTTCAGTGGCCCCGACTAATGCTTAACGCAGTTAATAACCATCGGGATCATGGTGTACCCCGAACCCCGATAGCCCGTAGGTCTTGATGACATGCACTAATAAGTAAATGTGCACAATTTCAAACATTTTGTGATCTCTCCATATCAAATCACTCTACGAATCACTCACTCACGAATTATCTACAGAGAGGTTTGGTAACTAGCGATAGATATTTGACATTTGCTCCATAATATTGACGTCAAAATTCTATCTCCAGTAACCAAATCTATCTGTAGATTGAATATTGAAAACGGCCGTTAAAAGAACATTCTGAAAGAACATCAAGCTAGTAAGAACGTAGAGTTAGCAAGAACTAGTTTTCACTAATATTCATTTCTGAACAGCAGTTAATTTTTGTTATAACAAAGGCAGAAGTTTAGTGAAAACTAGTTCAAAATAGTTAAAATGGGTTGAAACAACGAACGGGTTTTAACTGTAACATATACATCATTTAACCGACAGTTTCTTGCCGGATCTAAATAGACTGGTCTAAATTAATCAACAATTTTGATTTTGAATTTGACGTCAATATTTCCTCCTTCACTAGATAACGCACACCTGAGCACAGTCGCGACCCTACCCAAGGTGGTGACCGTATCAAACTGTTGGAATCTAGTCGTTACACGTGCACGATCGATGAAACTTTAAAATTATAGGGACTGAAAATGTTTATATCATTTTTCACATGAATAAAAAAACTGTAGGAGGTGAACTCGTATTATATTAACATACCAATGCCCATTTTAAAATTGACTAAAAGGAAGAATGAACTAAACTGAAGAATGCAACGCTCTTTCATTTGCTTTAAGTGGTGTAGTTTACCTCCGTTTTTTATATTAACCAAGCCTTTACAACAAATGTATACTCTAAAAACCAATATCAATCAGAAAATCGTAAATTTTCCATAGTAGCTTTAGATGTCAGGGGAACGTTACGTTGTAATCGTGAAAGTAGTAAGTAATATTTTTTATTTTGAATAAGTGTAAACAGCAGTGTTGTTACATTTAACTTAATTTTCGATTTATTATATATTTAATATGTACTGTACTCAAATATCTAGATGAAGAATGATAACAAATTTTATTTTATTTGTTATAAAAGAAAATGTTTACACATCTTCATTAACTAATTTACTTAATAAAACAATATTATATTATGATATTTGCCTTTCGCTAGGTGGCAGTGATGTATTTGACCGGCGCGGCGTAGTGCATTAGACGTCACATTCTTTGGACAGTCCGATTACATACGAAGAAAATGTTAATGTTTATCTCTACAACGCAATTTTGTGTAATCTATTAATTGGCATTATAGTTACAATTTTTTTAGCTAGATCCTAAAAGAAGGATGATCTAAAATTGGTTCGTGCATTCTTAGCTATGCTCTCAAAAAAGATACTCTTTAACCTACTTAATTGCAAATTGGTGGGTCTATGAGTGACCTTCGCCTCACGAGGACCTCTATGTACAAACCGGACTGATCTGTGTTTTTAAACTTTAATAACAATCTTCTCCCCCGTACTTAGCTATATGCGTTCGTAAGAACTATGTCTTGCGCAACTCTTGTGTATATTTATCGCTTTTTAAAATTATTTAATGTTATGAAAATGACAACGTGAAGAAAGTTTATAAATGCAGGTTGCTCAGGACGCTTTGTGACACTGGACCTAAACATACAAAAATGATGATGATGAATTATATAAATTTTTTCAACAAACAGATAGCATCCTGCTATTAGTGCCAATAATTTATATGTAATAAATATAATTTATGTATAAGAATATAATGAAATATATTTTAATTTAAGGTAAATATAATAACGAATGATCCATAAAAGAAAAACTAGGCTACAAATCAAAATTATGAATTAAAAAAAGTAATAGCAACTTGTTTAAATCTACCATTTGTTTTTATTAACATTGTTAGATATTAAGTATTTGTTTCATTTGCACGAATGTAATAAAAATTAAGGCTATAGTTATTTGTGATTAAAAATTATAAAAATATATAATTGCGAGAAGCGATGACCTCGATTTATCTCGATGACATCGACTTGTGCCTGTTTGAAACTTTCGCCTATAACGGATACCGAGATACGGATACCTATACCGAGAAAAATAACGTGCAACAGCGAACACTATTGTGTGGCCCTACCACAGTTAAAACAGGCCTTGTCGTCAGAATGGCGGCCGGTCGCAAATACCTACCTAAAACATTATTCACGTTTTTGCCTACCTACCTAGGTGGGATAGAGCAGAGAGATTATCCTTGACTTCGGATGTTTAAAGGAATCAATTTTTGAAGAGAAGTAACAAATTTAGAATTTTATTATATATTTAAGTATAGCATAATTTTTAAGATAACTCTTAGCCCAGCTTGAATCATACTATCCGGGTTTTAATTCAAATCAGGAGACCTTATATTAAAAGTATTACATATTGCGCGTTATTTTTTGTATAATCGTATGTTTTTGGTAATTTCAAGTTGACATATCGAGTAGATAAGGTTTGTTTGTATTTAGATAATGTCATATAGCGCCATCTCTTAAAGTTTTGAGTACCAGTAGGTTAACATATACAACAACGCAAGTACCTTAAAAATTTATGAGATGGCGCTCTATAGAATTTCTATCTCTCAATTATTATTCCCATCTCATGGTGGGGTCAGCCTTCTTGGTCTTATACTTCCACTTCGCTCTATTCGACGCGTCATCTTCGGTAACCTTGTAGGAACGTAGATCTTGTCTGACCTCATCTGTCCACCTGGTTTTTGGACGCCCTCTGGGTCTAGATCCCGGAATGTTCAGATTGGTCACTACATTTCCTATGTATTCTGAAGGTTTTCATTTAATATGCCCAAACCATAAAAGCGATTCTCCAAACAAAGAAAGTTTGTTAAATTATGATGAATGAAATGTCGAAATTCGAGATAGATATTTCATATCGCAATGGCATACACAGCACTATGGCAAAAGTTGTCAAATTCGCCCCAAAGCTCGACAACCTTCTGGGACTAGGAGAACAGTCACTTGATTGACTACAAAGAAAAGGTATCTCCATTTATCTACATATAAAACAAGAAGGGATGCAATGATAAAAGGTATCTTGATTCTTGTGATCATTGTCTTGTAACAATGGTCCGTGAGCAAAAGCCTGGCCTGGAAAAGTCAGGACTCCAGATTATTTATTCTTAAAAATATAAGTCGAGAAATACTCCAGTGACAAGACAATGCTTTGATCATTCTTTTTTTTAAACAAATAGTTTTTTTTTTTTATTTAGGGAAAACTTTAATAGAATCACAGGTTATAGAGAAACGTATTCCGCTGAAACGGCAAAGCATTTTTTTTTATTTTTCAACCGCCAATCTAAATACGTCCCCAAGTATTTCCATAAAATTGTCATAAAAAGAAAAACATAACAATGCTTTAGTAATAAAACACTGTTTTATTATGGATGCAATGTAGTTTTAATGCCAGTTTGTATTACGGTTACGAGCCTGTGTTAAATTTGCCATATATCAAATTTCCGATGATATATCGTCAAAAACCTGTGTACATTTTCGTATTTTTTGTACGCTCTCATTATTTAGTCAGTTAATATAATACTTTTTATATAAGTTACATGATTCTCACACTGGGTATAGAAACTGATTTACATCATCCTTGTAACTCAATAATATTAACCGTAACTTGCAGGGACAGAGCACTCAAAGAAAATATTTACTATGTTAACATAATATGTTATATATTATTAATTTCAGTAATCTATCATAGTATCATTCATTTTCAGTGGGTATGTATCCTACATCAACTTAAACTATGTGACGGTGTAATCTACACATAGTAAGTGACTTTTTTATTTTAATTAACATGAATTTTTATGCTCGTAGTCACAAGAGAACTAACGGTATATTTAATGTTTAGTGAATACCGTGGTCCATAGACAGTCACAACTACCACAACGTTGTTTTGCCTATCTTTAAGAAGCTACAAAAAGAGACCGCAGAATTGCAATCTAATTACACTTGTGTAATTTGCGTTCCTCAGTTTTGGTTCGCTAGTGTTATATCTACCTCGTATTTGTTTATCTACATTGCCTCATAGGGATCGGTCGCTACGCTTTAAAATATTTCACCCTGCTCATATTATTCACTAGATTTAAAATTCTTTATTTCTCTTCTACTTCAGTGAGGATGTGGAGTTGAGACGCATTTTCCCAACTGAGTTCCCTTTTGACACGGTAAGACGAAGCGGTTCGCCATTTGCCGAGGTAATTGAAAATAGTTAAAGACATTTTTATAATATCTACTTATTAAATCAACTAGTCGTAATAGATGACCTTTATGATAAGTAAATGGAGATTTTCACAAACACAGATAATGTTATACCATTACAAAGTATGTTTCTTAATGTGTATTTTCATTTATCTTACATGTAAGAACAAGTTATATATTTTAACTTTGTCACAATATTTATTGCAATAAGGTTATGAGAAACAATATGTTAAATTAAAATAACTATTAATCTAATACTATTATATTCATAGAATTCTGTAAAAGAGGCATGACTGTTGAGTATCAAAAATAGAAGTTTTTTTTTTTAAAAGAAGAAATAATTTAAAAATCAAAATGTTGCAGCACTTGGGTCGCTATATGGAGCTTAAAAGCTACTTCAGGCATCCTAAGGACAAATTAAACAGCCATTTTGAAGAAATGATTTGCTACGATGAAAATGACAAAAAGGTTTAGTAAAATTTAAACAAACATACCATTTTCGTAAAATAATTATTTTTCCTTTGTAAGAAATAAAATTTCAGATTAACTATCTAACTTATTCTATTGACCTTTGAGAAGAATTTTTTAGTCTTAAAAAAGTTACTCGCCCGAAACTAATCCCCCATCATCTTTATCACTGTTAATCCTTCCCATAACTTATTATCTACGCAATCTAAAATAAGAATTTTTTTGCACATTAACGTCTGTATAATATGATAACGCAAAATTTTATTGACGTATCCGACAATTGATGATAATTCATTTTTTTTTTATTTATACCTAATATCACTCTCTATTTATATAGTATTATTTACATAAGATTGCTCAATAGTAACAAATGAAATTAAAGGAAAAAATCGAAGTTCAATACAAAGTAACTTAAAAAACTCATCAATCGGTCCTTTACGGTTCACCTGTTGAGTTTAAATAAATCTTTATTTATATTTAGTCTGAAGTAGTAGTAAAAAATAGTATTAGTATACGTGATTTTAAGTATATCGACTATATATAATATAAACTTGAGTATGTTTCTTTAACGATATCATAACTGATTTACCATTTGCAACTCTTTTCGTAAATCAATGACTATAGGGAAAAAAAGTAATTTGATTCACAATCTGTGGTTGTGACGAGATGCGTGACGTTTTTCAGGTATGCCGTGTGGACGTAAATCGGTATTTGCCCGAAGAAAACAGCTATTACTCATCACCAACAGCTGAGAGTCACGTTGACCGTCGGAGAGTGTATTGCTTCATGTTGTTATGCTTCACGGAGGATGAACTAGACAGAGTCGCGGCTTCGTTTTAACCTACGAAGCTTAATTGTACCTTCCTGATATATTTTCTTAAAAATTGTGCAGAAAATGTTATCACCATCAGCTCTAATATTCCGGACATATATGTTGAATTTACTGAGTTATTAAAATAATATTTTACATTGGAGTACACTCTCGATATATTTACCAACACCGGTAGAGTCCGAGAAGAGTTTGGCGTACTGTTGGAGCACAGGGCATGACACCTAATCATAGTCGGCAGACAAAGTCAATCTTTTCCCATAATAAATGAATACAATGCTTTATAACAGGCTCTCAATGTTTTAGGGCCACGCAACAGTCTTTTCTGTTGCACAATGGGCAGGTTCGTCGGGGAGGTACCACGACCTCACAGAAGACCAGCGTCTAGTGGAAGTATTATACTTCTGCGTTTCGTCTAGTGAGTGAAGTAGCCAGGGCTCACTTAATTAAATTTGGCAACGCACCTGCAACCCTACGGTTGTTGTAATTGTCCATGGGCGGCGGTTATTACTTAACATCAGGTGAACCGCCTGCTCGCTTGCCATCTTCTTACATGAAAAAAAATAAAAAAGCCTTAAAGAAACAATATAACGATATAAAAAAAAAGAAAAGGAAAGGATACTTACGGTCATTTTAACCTGAGCAGAGTTTAAAGCACAAAATTAGATTCCGCATGCATTTTCATGATGAAAATAATTTTAAATGTGCTAAAGGTAACATTATTATTCATGATACTTTACATAATCTATGGTTACTTTTCGCCATTAACATACTTGTTTCGATTAATAACAAATTCGTGCCGAATTATAACCTCTCAGACCCTAGCAAATAAGTACCGTTTTATAAGTGAGAATATAAATAATTAATATTATTAATTGCGCCAATTTATTCTCTCTTACAACAACTCAACCGCTTAAGGGATGCAAATAAAATTTTGAAATAAAGCTGTTTTATACACTGGGAAACTAAAGGACCAGTATAGAGGAAAATATTCGATCGAGTAAAAAATTACCATCTTATTTAAAAGATAAATTATCTTCCGTCAGAAGTAAAATCTAGAGTATAGGCTGGAAAAAAAAATAATCATTACATTTATGAAAAAACTATTTTAAAATATTTGGCCTTTGAACGAGAGTCTATTCTTTTGGTTCAAAGGTTAAAATTGTGCAAGTCAATGTCTCTTTTAATCATAACTGGTAGGTACTAATCCATTATCTGAACTAATAGTGGTGGCACGTAACTGTTATGGTAATTATGTGGAAACACGCAAAAGGTAAAGGTAATTTAAAACGAAACCTAATTTATTCTTAACTAATGCGCAAAGTGAAGTATTTGAACTTTATTAAAAAAACGAAAATAAAAGTTATTTCATATATAGGTATTTATATAATCAACGGGAAGCATCATAGGATCACTATGATAAAGTTAGTATAATTGGGTTCCGTCCGTAATAAAACTAATTAAAAATATCGCAGCCTATTATTTTTCCTCCTGTTCAAAGTTTCTAGATCGAATCATCGATCAAAAGATCACACAACCAATAAATGGATAAATCTGTAAAGAAATTTTTACTTTTTTTTAGTTAAATCGATGAATGTACAGAATCACTTAGATGGTATCGAATTCACCACCATCTTTATGTGCTTAGATAAATAAAAAATAAAAACCAATTAACCTTTCCCAACACCAAACATAACGAGGAGTCAAATGTCAGATGGAAAGAGGTTTTTCTTTTACATATTTTGTAGATGTATTTATTTAAATGTCAAATTGCGGCAGTACCGGATTAGGTATGTTGGTCTTTAACCTTTACGAATTAAGCACAAATAATAACAACAAAGTGTGTCAATAAGGCTAATTATGATCAAGAATCTCTTCATGTCAAACGAAAGATATTGCAAAAGGACAAGCATCATAGCTGTCCTCAAATTATTCAAGGTCCGCACTGCTGAGCCACGTTAGAAGTGGTCAACCATGCACAACATAACGAGATAAATGCACGTCAAATAACATACGTGATGCAATACAGTATTCCGAAAAGTATATAATATGAGCTTGCTCAAGCCATGCACACACATCTCGATTGGTAGGATTAAGAGAAGCTTGTACCCGTGCTTAATCATGAAACTGGTGGGTATGGTGTTTTAAGTGTTCACTCAATGTCGTGACAGTGATAAAGTGAAGTGTTATTTGATAGTGATTCAGGCGTAATAAGCGTCAATAGTAAAATTCTGAAAGCTACATTTCTCTCCGTAGGTTAATGAACTGGTGTTTTTTATTAAAGTGATAAATTTCATCCAACGTGCCGAGGCTGAAGATTCTTCCAAAATCCCATTAACTATTTTTCTCATAAAAAGAAATTCAAAGAACATACAGACTAAACTTTTAACCAATGTTAAGAAAATAGTAACTTATTGTTGTTTTAATACAATAGTAATTTCATTAATAACACTGTATTTTGTCTGGCTCATACGTCCAATCGGGTAGTGGAAGAAGTAACGAACAGGTTCATTGTATAAGAATATACGAAGAAATAGGATAATAGTATAGAAGTATAGGATAGGCAAAGTGTCCACTGTACACAGGGAAGAAAGTACGAAACTGTTACGATTCGCTAATTCACGTGGATTCGCCCATTGTTACTTTCTTTATTTGTCTTTAGCGATGAGTACTTATAGATCGCTTAAATTTCGGATTGGCACTCAAGTCTACGGACCTGCTTATCCGCTGTTGTACGCATGAACAGTTCAGTCCGGGTAAATACCATAATCTCATAGAGGAGCGGCGGTGTGAAGTGGAAGTATTATACTTCTTTTTACATTTCGTCTGGTGAGTGAGGTACCCGGGCTAACTCACTTTATAAAAAGGAAACATATCGTCTGCAGTCCTATTGGTGTTGCATATGACCATGGACGACATTTATCACTTAACATCACGTGAACCGCCAGCCCCTTCGTCACCTTCTCACATTTAAAAAAGTCTTAGATTCATTAATCTTTCGAATTACAGTTTGTCGTACTGTGCCTGATTGCGATAGCGTCTGCAGCCCCACAGGCAGCCCAGTTACGCCCCACCCCGAAAGAGCAAGAAGTACAGCTTGTACGTTTCGACTCGGACAACGATGGTCTAGGGGGCTACAACTTTGCGTAAGTTTTTTTCATTATTAGTTAATGGCACAAAATTAAAACACCAATTAAGGCGGTTTCCGGAACCTAAGATTTTATATTTTGTAGTCACCAACCGCAATCGTTTATTTATATCCAATGTCTGGAATAATCTTTAGATGTATAGTAAAGTAAAGTAAAATAATCAGTTATTTTTATAATAAGTAAACAGAACAGAAACCTTATTTCTTTAATCCTCTCAGCCGAAGCTGTTGCGTGGTCCTACCACAATTGAATCATCTATAGCAAATGTTTAGGTGAACCCAGTTTTACAAATACCAAATTTAATCGCTTAAACTTTCACAATAGCAATGTAACTAATCTCACAAAATCTTATAGGTATGCGGACATGCCTTGAACTTTTTACGTTCGCACGCACTCATGCCATCTTCTGACATTAATCTTGCCATTCAAAGGTCTTGTTATCAAACACATTGGAACATCAACCATATCATTGATTTATCAAAAGCGTTTGAAAATAATGTCTTGTTTATGATATCATAGCGTACAATGAACATTATAAATTTTTGCTTATTGTAATGTACGGTGAACAAGTATCAGTACAAATATTTGAAAAGGCGATGGAAGATAAAACTGGTAGACAAATGAGTAATAATCAAAGATGAGTAATATAACATTAGAGTTCATTTATATTAATGTAATTATTCTTGGCTTGAAACATAAGCCTTACTATAAAGTAACATTATATTGGGTAAAAAAGTTATTCAACGAACACGAATAACATATGACCAAACAAACACTAATATTATAATTCAAGCATTGAGAAAAAACTAAAAGCAAAGCCCGAGCTGAACCGATTGTTACTTAGCACTACGGTACGCAAGGAGATATAATAATAACAATAATATGTTTATTATTTCAGTTTCGAACAGAGTGATGGCACTAAAAAGGAAGAACAGGGTGAACTAAGAAACGCGGGTAAAGAAGATGAGTTCATTGCCGTGAAGGGATCTTACTCGTGGGTGGGACCCGATGGCGTACTTTACACCATAACTTACATCGCCGACGAAAATGGATTCAAACCCACAATTGAACAAGGTCCAGGAGGCGGTGTACCGCCAGGCGTCGTCGCTTCACTACTTGGTTAAGAACTCTCAGTCTAGTGTTAATAATAAAGTACTCTGATAACTTTTCCTTTTCTTTCTTTTTAACACGAACGGCAGTAAGATAACATTTTGCAATGTTCCAAATAAAATTTCGTTTGTATAGAATGATTTAACAGTCTCATGATATCAACAATGCGACGAGTAAGTTTATATGAATAAACAAGAACAAAATTTTAATAAAAATGAAACTAATTTAAGGAAAAAACTTAGTGAATCAATTGGCCCCTAATTTATTGAAGACCAGGAGTAGAATGCAACCAATAAGCATAAAAGTAGATATATATTTATTGATTTTTTTTTAATTTGTCTCTTTTACTTTATTCGTTTATAATAAACGATTTCTGTTACTAGCTTAATTATTCAAAAACCATTTTATGGGAACCTTTTAGAACTTTATTTTATTCTTTATTTTTACGCAGCCATGTTGGAAAGAGATTTTGACTTGTATCAGGTAACATCGTTTTATACAAAGAATCAATATTCACTAAAGGTAACATTACAGATACCCCACCAATAAACTCAATTCCAGTCATTTGGAAATCGCCGATGATAAGAAACCACTCATAAACGTGATGGAAAATTTAATACATAATAAATTAAGAGATACATAATAAATCACTACATGCTGCAGCCCGACCGAAAGCTAAAGAACTTAATTGTAAATATTTTGGGGTGCTTAATGGCAAAATCTTCAAGCGCAAAACTGACGACGGTAAATTTATTTTTGTACGAGAAATCTTTCTGATTTATATGGTGTTGATAAAAATATGTTATCCTGCAAACGTTACCAATTTCAAAACTTTGAGGTTAAAATGTAAAATAAAGAAATTCTTCCGTAATGATGTTTGTAATCATTTTGCTATAATAATTTAAACTGAAACATCGTTGAACTGCGGTGTCTTCGATTAGGAACTTTTTGACGACCCTTAGGTACATATTACGTAGGCGAGACCGCGAAACAAGGGGCTCTCATCGTTCAAAATAACGGTGTTAGGGTTAAGAGCTTTTTAAATTTTACTTCGAATCTTCTTCATAATTGTGAATCAGTGTGAGGATATTGGGGTATGTGTCGATACATACAACCCATAGGTTGTAAGGAAGATTATCTCATTTGCTGTGTATAATTCCCGATCCTCCACCGATCCAAAAACACTTGTTTTAATAACTGTAATAGCACTCTTGAAATAACCTCTATTAAAAACATTCTCATTACTGGTAACTTTAATATGGGTAATATATCTTGATCAGCAAACAGCGACAGCAAAACCTATAAATTCTATAACAATAGCCCGTTCAGTTCTAAGCTAATAAATACACTGGACAGCAATGAAAAGGGGTCGGTTATAAAATCTTCAATATCTTCAAAAGTAATTAATCAATTAAAACAAATAATTTAAAATACAGTTTTACGTTGTATTTTTTGCGTATTAGTAACTTATTATTTGAGCAATAAAGTCTAAATTAGTAAATGTTTATAAATTAAAAATGACATACCTGTACGTAACAAATATACTCAGAGTAAATGCGTAACTCCATATATAAAAATTGATCCTTAACTTTATGCCACTAGTGCCACGGTAGTACAGCATAGTTTCGAATGTATTATTTTTTCATTGTTGCTAAATAATATATTAAAATAGTGTTTTAATCATCGCAAGTTTCACAATTTAAAGTTTTATTCAATTTGGAAATATAACATTTTTAGGTTTTAAGTCTACTTAAATGTAATTAACTAAATATAATTAAATTAAACCAGAAAATCACTTGCGTTAAGAAAAACAACTGAAACAAAATGGCGATAGAAACACTGACAATGAATTAATGACATTTCATTTAACCAACAATTAAGCGATACTTTGGCGACTTCTTTAAACGGACAGGTTGTACCAGAGAGACACTTTTTCCAGCCTTTGTCCAAAGAAGGAAAAATTTATAAAAGTATATAAACATATTCCAACAATTATAGGCGAACACAGCTTTCTTAACATAAAGTACCCTAATGAAAATAAACTAATTTACAAACTAGTGAGAGAAAAATGTTCTAAAACTATTAAGTACTTACAATAATTATTTACAATTATGTAAAACGATTTTGGAAAAGCATGGCTCAAATGAACTCTTTATAACAATTTAAAACTACATGAAACGTCTTTTTTGTCAAACATCTTTTTTATTTTCTGTCATTACCAATGAGATAAATAATTTTATTGCGAGATTATTGTATACTATATTTTTGGTGGTAAATCATTTTTATTGTTTAATTAATGGCAAAAATTACGAAAACGAAACCCAAAACGAGAGAAATTGTTTTATCGGCTTTGAAGAAATTGATGAAAAATACCGGATGGACATCTCGGACAATAATAAAATTTATAAAATTGGAATATAGAATATCGGACCCAACGATTAGCAGGAAAGTTTCTAGGTATATACTGTGATTATATCCATATGATGGATTTTAGTTAAGCCTATTTCGTAACTAAAATTTATTGCAAATAATCCATGTATTTAAAGAATAAGTTTAACAAGAAATGTAATGGAATCCTTCAGTTTCGAGAGTGTAACATTTTTCTTATTTTTATGACCTATTTTTATGGAGAACTGAAACGCAGCTCATTTCAATTTTGGCATAATTTTTTTAAATTATATAGGTACCATTCTGTTTCACAACCTTTCTCCATCTTTCATGCAACTAGAGAATTCCGTTCTTCCAGAACCTCTCAGGTTTCCGGTACAAAATTTGTCCAAAGGGGGTCCTTAAAGGTCCTTAAAAATTCAACTGCTTTTTGAAACTATCGGAAAAAGTAGAAATCGAGGGCGCGAGGTTTGGCTATTGCGGTGGACGGAGTAAACTATACCAACCAAACTACAACAATTTTTGTCGAGTAGTCAATGATACGGGTAGCCGGGCATTGTCCTGATGAAATACGACACCGTTCCGATTCGCTGCATCTGGACTTTTTTCGATAATTGTCTTCAATTTATCTATATATTATATTTATCTATTTTATCTAATTGAGAGCAATACTTTTCCGAATGTTTCATTATTGATCGAATATCCGATTGTTTCATTATTCCCTAAAAGCTAAAAGAACAACATTATATTTACCTTCTTCCAATCAAGACCAACTTTTAGGTTGACTAAAGATGGTTCATCACGCTTTCACTAAGACTCTTACGCTGAACGTTTTTAAAAATTATAAATTTTTCATTCCCCGTCACTTATCGATTCGGAAATGGTGTCTTCCCGTTGCGTTTCAAAAGCAAGTCGCGAATGGAGATGCGATTCAAAAGATTTTTCTCCGTTAAATTGTACGGAACCCGTTCATCAAGACGGTTTATGTAGCCAAGCTTCACAGTGTGGTGGTGGATGGTGTATTTTGATTTATTTAACATTCCTGCTAATTGACGTAATGTTCAACATGGGTTTTTCTCCATGTTTTAATCAGATTTTCGTCTGTAATACTCGGCCTAACCGGGCGTTCTTAATCTTTCCAGCCAAAATTTCCAGCTTCAAACCAAGCAAACCACTTCCGCACTGTTGCCGCTTGTGTGGTAGTTTTGCCCTTTTGAAAAAATAAAAGCGTTAAATACCTATAATGTACTTTCTTTGCAGCCATGTTCTAAGAAATAAAAATGATAAAAATATACCAATATGTTGAAAAATTTATCTCAAAAAAGTTTGCTACTAAAAATTATGGATCATTTGGTACCTACCCAATATTTTTCATCCACCAGTTCAATAAATTATACCGGTTACTATACGCCCAATAGCTCATTAGTAGAAACTATCGACCAATTTAACTTCAGATTGTTAAAAGCGATAAGAGCATAGTTGTGATTCAGTTTCAATTTTTACAGGGCACTCAAACGTGGTGTACGAATGGGCTTATTGCAAACTGAGAACGGCAGATACCGCTTAAGCGACATGGCTTTAATGTCGCAACGGATATCGTACCGCAACATGCATACGCAGAAGCAGAGAAAAAGAAATTGCGCTTGCACTATTTGGAGACGAACGCCTGAAGTTCGCGACTACAGACACTCTCCAATATGATTGGAACAGCTCACAAAATTTTTCCCCTCAAAATTATAGCAGTTTTAAATACAATAAATAATAAATACAATTATTAAATAGTTTTAAATACTATTATTAAATATAACTTTGATTTAATATATATATATATATATATATATATATTTTTTTCGAGATTCAGGGCACAGATAGTGGAAATGAATATTGGTGGACACAAAAAGCATATTTAAAAAAAAAAAAGATTTTAAAAAGGGGACTGCGTAAAATTAAGACAAGGGGCTGTGCCTACTAAGGTAGAATATAATCAATATATTTTTTTTATGTGAGGAAGTGGCAAACGAGCTGGCGGTTCACCTGATGTTAAGTGATAACCGTCTGCCCATGGACATTTGCAACACTCGTAGGGTTGCAGATACGTTGCCACTTCTTAATAATGTGGGCGTGTCGCGTTTCTGCGTCCGATGAAGCTTTAATAGTCTCGGGACTGAAAGCAAAAACATCAGTTAATACAAGAAGTGTCGCGTTTCTTTGTCATTCTGATTTGAAATATTTCTGTTTTGGTTGTCTACAAAACTTTTTCTTTTATTGCATGAATAATTCGATTTTATTATATCCCATTACTTAGGTTATGGGATATAATAAAATGGAATTATTCAATGAATGGAATGGGTTAACCTGGATGTAAACCAAAACCTTTTACGGTCACAAGAATGCGAAACAGAGTCATAAAATGGGCATCTGTTATGAGGCGACACGGCATCTACTCAATATTTTTATAGTTATACATTAAGTCTGAGTAAAATTACAAAAAACTGCAATGTACCAAAAATAACTTGATTGACTGGTACAAAGCAAAATAAAAGCTAGTGCACGATTAGATAGAGCTTGGGTTCCGCGTATTGCTTACTATATACGCACTGTGTTAGATTTGCCCTAAGGCCTAATAGGCCCGGGCCTAGAGTGGCCTACGTGGCCAAAAATTCACTGATGATAGTAAGATATATGGTGGGTGCTTAGGAAGGGGCGGCTGGAACTTACTACTTGGGCTCCGCCACTGAATATGCAACTATATTTATAACAACAACTTTAATAAATATTATTAAAAAAGAAACCAGAACGATAACAGCTTCTCCGTGTAAGTGATACAAACATTACATATCGTGGCATGCCTAATAGCATAAGGCTATAGAAACTTTATATTTAGCTTATAGTTTACTCCACATCATGGATCAACGAATAAATAAGTTGTTTTAAATTTTTTTTATTTATTTCATTATGCGCTTATGCTCATAATTTCTTTAAGGGTTCTTTTTGTCACGGAATCCTAGAATTCGAGGCAAACCCATGACTCGAGTATCCGGAAACTGTAAACGTGTAATAGATTTACCGCTCATTTATATCTTTAAAGCGAGTGAAGCAGAATAAAGTTTTGCTGTTTATCTAAAGTCAAAAGGAGCCATAATGTTAAATCGGTTATAATTAAAATTTATAGAATCAACAGTGACAGCGAAATAAAAACCATATAGTGCAAATATGGTGAGTGTAAAGAAATAACTAATAACATTGATGACATACTGAAAACATACTTCTACTGTTTATAATTCAATATACGAACAAACAAATATCTCTTACAGCGGCTGTTACTGGTCCTATTCATATTGTTAAATGGAACGGCAAGTTTATATGTTCAAAAAACAATTGAAACAAATTATCCGAAAACCTTAATGTTCACCGATTTGATGAATAAGAAAAAATCACCAATATTAGGACTGAGGCAAGAGACGCTATTAAATAGTAAGTATTGTGAAATAAAAAACCTATTTTAATTTTATTTTAATAATTCGATTGTTTAATGCAAGTGAATAAGCCAAGTAACAAAATTAACCTTTATATGTTCAAATTTAAGTATATTTTGGGTTAGATAAATATGTCTGTTTAGTACATTTTTATCCCCAGGTCGAATCGATAGTGGCTTTGCCTTTCCAAATATTGATAAATTATTAACCACCTTAAAGATACCCGGATACAACGTGTATCTTTTAAATTTCAAAAACTTCAATACAAAGGAAACAAGACGATACAGCGAAAATAGCAACATGATGACTCATTTAGAAAATGAACTTGAAACTAAAAAGACAAATTATAACGCATTTGTAAATGAAAAAAATATCAAAATTATCAGGAATAATCTAACAGAGGTTAGTCAAAATTTCAACTTTATAAAATGATATGAATGCTGCTCTACGTTTTCGTACATAACATTCAAATTTTCAAGGTGCGTAATGAAAACTATGATCCCTACCAAAGCTCGATTAATACTGATTGTGATGGAGGAGATTCTTTGAACATAGGGAAATGCATCGAACAAGCAACAACAACTGCAAGTGACATTTTGAATGATACTACAACAAATAGCGACTTTTTAAACGAGAACTCTACGACGACGTCAAGTTATGATGATGAGGTAAATTTTTAAATCTTAATTTATCAATATTAATTATCAATGACCAGAGCAATACTTGATGAATGTACGCTATGTATGCGGATAATGTCGATTTCATGTTCACAAACAACACTGTGTACATGTGGCATGGATATGACCTTGATATGACGTCATTTAGAAGTGGGCATAGTTGTAGATTGTGGTCGGTTTCTAATTATATTTTTTAATATACTAAAGTTGTTTTATATTATCTTTAACGCCTAAGAAGTTAAATAATAATAATTTTGCTATATGGAAATTTTGTTCTGTTAAACTTTTTATTGCTGTTGCCAATTTGTTGCCATTCTAAACAATGATTCTATTAAGTATCTAAAATGTAGACATACTATTAACTAATTGAGTGCATTTTGGGATTTATACGTATAATTCAATAAAATTTTATACTACATTTAATCTAGTTTTGCCTAAGTTGACTAAATTTTGATAAAATTAGCCACATTAATTCCACCAAAATAAACTATAAGTTTATACTAGAAGTTTTTAATTTTGATAATTTAGTAAGAAAACATTTCCGATTTAAAAGAAGTTTTACTTGTATAGTTAGCTAAAATAGCCTTAGAAAGCTATAAGGGGGAACGTAAAATTTTAAAAAAGTTTTCCATTAAGTAATATTTTTAACAAAGACTTAAGCTTAAGTATATTAACAATTATTCTTTTTACGCACTTTATAATTTACAGTAATATCGCCTTTTCAGACGGATTATGGCAGTTTAGCAGACAGAATCGGTATTTCCCCGGAACTACTGGCCTCAATGGTAGGATGATGCTGCATTCTAAGGAATGTTTAAAAATAAGTTATGATGTAATTCCATTTAATTCTCACATTTACCGTGACATATTCTCGTATCTAAGAAAACCTCGAAAAATGTTGCAACATTTTGAAGATTATACATCCAAAACTCGTTCAATTTTTTTCCATTGTCATCGTAGTCCATATAGACTAAACTTTTCACTGATTGGTCTTCCGGTCCATTGCGTAGACTAACATTATCATTAACAACGAGCACACTCTTTCGTGTAGCTTTCCAAGCGGTCGACGTGTTTCTTGATACTAACGTCTTGTTGTTACTGTAAAAAAATGTAGATTAGATATTAAAACAAACCATCTCTAAAATGAAATTAAAGGTGATAAGATTTATTTCTTTTATTTCTCAACTAAATTTTAAAATTTAAAAATTGTGTTGAATAACCAGAGTATCATCATCATCAACCGTAAGACGTCCACTGTTGACTGTCCATAGAACGCCACAACGAACGATACTTTGCCATTTGCGTCCACCGGTTCCCGCGACTCTCACGATGTTGTCGGTTCACCCAGAAAGAAGCCTTCCAACGCTATGCCTTATTTGTGGTCGCCACTTGAGTCCACGCCACTAGTCAGCTCTTCGGGCAATGTGGCCTGTCCATTACCACTTCAGCTTGCAAATCAGGAGAGCTATGTTGATGACTCTGGTACTTCGGCGAATTTCCTCGTTCCAGATTTGTCGCGCAAAGAAACTCTGAGCATAGTTTTCTCCATAGCTTGTTGTGTGATTGAGGTTCTCCATGATTCTAGCGCGGTCCCTTGAAGTATGACGGTATTATATAAATTTTAAAGTTTTTTATAGTGCTAATCTCTGCACTTAAGATTGAACATTAAAACATGTAGAAAAAGTACGAAAAGATTGTCGCCGCTGTGGGTATTACATAACTTCTAGAGGACTTGTAGTAACGGTTTTCCACCCTCTCTCAGAAGCTCGGTCATAATTCCCTGATTACCCGGTGCGTCGCTGTTCTTAAGCTGTTTCAGAGCCATTCTAATCTCGTGCAAGCTGATGTCTGGGATATCCTCAGTGTAGTTTCGGGTCAGCTTAGCTTTGGTGTCATGGATGTTCTGATAATGCGTTTACACAACAAAGTGTACAGCTGTCCGTAAACCTTTCAAGCTCTCTCAAAATGCCCTGTTTAGATTAGATGATACTGCCATCCTCGATCTTCAGCTTTGTCATGATGGTAAGATCATCAAGCGGAACAAGGCATCTAAAGTATTTGAATGTCTTTCAAATACTTAAGTTAAGCGACGGTGTCGCAGTTACTTATCAATTGGTTGTCCTGGGCATCATGGGTACGATTCACACACGGAACAATCATTTGTGTGACCCACAGATAGTTGTTCCGGATCTTGATGTATATTTCCAATAATAGTAATAGCAGACAGGCTGAAGACCAGTCGTAAATAACCTAACCAATACCATTAAAAACATAATTCAGATGTTGTGCTAAGGCCACTTCGTTGGTTAAGAGCGGGAGAAAAATGAAGTTACCGATAGTAAACCAAACTGTGAACCAATCTAGACCAACATTCTTAAATTTTGATATCTATTACGGACATATGTAAAGAAATTGCTCAATGTCGCGGACATATATCGTTAAAAATCCATCCTTTCGTTTGTTTGTGTTCTTTCCGGATAGCGATACAGCGTTACAGCAACGATCATACATTTTTGTGTAATTTTTTTTTTTTAATTTTATTTCGTCTATCATTACCTAATTCATCATCAAGACAGAGTTTATAAAAATATCAATAGATACAGAGTTTAAAGTATTTATGTAAATACCAGTTAGGAAAACAGTTGATAAAATAAGTGTTATGGGAAGGGAAGTAAATTTTTAAGGTCACGTTATTATCAGAGCAAAGAGAGCGACAGTGAGTGTGGCCGAGGAACTCAAATCTCTATAACATAAGGAAATTGAATAGAACGCAGTATAAAAGAGAAAGAATGTTAATGATAAAAAAATAATGATATTCCTGCGAAGGCGAATCGGAAACCGCTGGAGTTTTTAACGGTGTCACTGTAAGGCACGCAAGTTCTATCTAGTAGAATGTTAAGTAAAATAGATAGGTCAAACCCTCTATTCCTTTTCAGTTTTAAACTCTTAATTCTAACCATTACGGCAACGAAATTAAAATAGTTAATTAATACTTTAGTTATTCGACCGAATTTCTCGTGTATTAGCGATCGTATTGATACCATGATTCATATCTCTATTTATTATTATGCCCCATTTTGTTCCGTATGGTTTGATAGTATCCACCAATTATGTCAACCATTGCTATGGTAGGGATTTTCTGACATGAAGTCATAATTGATAATTTTTTCCTAGGATTGCCCTAATAAATGCGACTTTAGATACTCATATATATAAATTTTAACAAACTATTCGCTGACCTTAATTTTGCACTTAGTAAATTCTTCTCACTGCCCGTTTTAACAGGAAAAAAGATTAAGCCGAAATGTAAATTATTATGCCGTGTGTCTCCTCGGATGTAAACTGGAATTATTCATGGCATATCATGTCTTACAGAGAAAGCAGACAATTGTCCACTAAATAACACCAGCAGTGTGTTAATATTTAACGGCAACGCTTTTACGATAACGAAACCAGAACACACAATTTACAAAAAAAAATCAGAAAGAAGAACAAGAAACAAAAACTGTTCAAAATAATAGGGTAGCAACTAGGTCATTACAGATCACTAACAGATGTTTCTCCCATTTTTACGATATCCATAAATGTTGTCTTCTTCGTATATATGTTAGCCGTCATCCTTACCTAGCTTTACAAGTTCATTGAGTAGATATTTTCTTATAGTTGTGTTTTTTACTTCAATGTTATAACAGCGTGCATAAACGAACATTTTCGCCATGTTTTGCTTTACTTTTTCAGATAGGATCAGACTTTCTACGAGCGTGGAATTTTTCAAGTTGTCAGAGAAATTGCAAAAGGTCATCTAACACTTCATTCCTAGTAAAAAACTCTTTCATTTCATTTAACAAATCCACAATTACTTAGTGGGCATCCCAATAATTACTTAGTAATAATTCGTTCAAAACACAATGTTTAAAATGTTATAAGTTATAGCATTTTTAATACAATAATTATTTAATTGAAATTATTTTTTTTTAATTTTTAGAATAATGTAAATTTAGAAGGATGTAAAAAATCGTTGACAATCTCAATTGTTAGGAAGACTAATATATATGTCAAATAACTGTATGTTGTATTATATCAAAAAAAATCCTCATTTTATTTTGCTCTTACCGCATGCCATATTCCTGAATATCGATCGTGTTCCCAACAGTCACAATAATGCACATTATCTGAAAATAGTAGCATAAACATTCATCATAGATTTCTTAAAGATTAATATTAATCAATTCTATAGAAAATTTCTGATACAGCACATTATTATTTGAAACGACGTGAAAAGTTATCAAGCGAGCAAGTTCACTAGATGTTAAGTGGTAATCGCAGGCAGTGGATATCTTATGCTTAAGGGCTTGCAGTTGCACTAAAACCTTTAAAAAAGTTGCAAAAAAGTGAGCCCAGAAGTACAATGCTTCCACTTCAGGATGATCTTCTGTGACGCCGAGGTACTTCTCCGGACGAAGATATTGAAGGAAAACTAAGAAAACAGATTGACATGTATTCGTACAAGGAGGGCAACAATGACGGAAAATTTTTGCACCCAAAGCACCGTTACTTACACAGAGAGTTTTAAAGGTATTCATTTTTGATGATATAATATCAATAAACATACTCGAAGCTTGTTTAACATGTTTATGTGTTCCGCAAATTTAATAATGTGGCAAAGCGAGTAATTCATTTGACGTTCGTAAATACAACGGGACTAAAAACTAATTAAAAAAATAAGTGATTGTTATCGCAAAATATAATTGCGGTCACTTTTTTTTTTAAATTTAATCTCCATTTAGGTCATTTAAAAGTTACAGTATATTAAGAAATCAATTTTTTTTTATTTCCAAAGCTCTACAATAAAATACAAGAAAAAAAATAAGAAGACAAAAAGTTAAATCTCTATATACATATAAAAATGAATAGCTGAATGTGTTGCTATGCGCACAGCTGAAACGATTTCGCTAATTCTTTTTTTACAACAACAAAACAACACATATATTCCCGTACAAAAGATTCGTAATAATACTTAAAAGTCAATTTGAAGTTTAATACCCTAACATAAAGTTTAATTGTTAGTGGAGCGGTTGAAGTACTTCAACCCTCCATAGGTTCCGGGAAGGAAAAACAAGTGAGTGACTGTGGTAAAATGTCACTTGAAATATAAACATCTCTTTGCTGTCCATCACTACATAGTATAAAAAAAAGTCCTCCCGCTGTCTGTCTGTCCCTATGTATGCTTAGATCTTTTAAACTACGCAACGGATCTTGATGCGTTTTTAAAAAAAAGTTACGACATTTATGTATATTCCCTAAATTCTAATATATAAAAATTCTTATATCACGGTGTTTGTAATTGAATCCTCCGAAACGGCTCGACCGATTTTTGTGTACATGTGTAAATTTTGTGTACATGTCAACAAATTCTATTTTTCATCCCCCTCAATGTTAAGGTTGGTCCACCCCAAACATTTTTTTCCACCCTACAAATAATTTACCTGGCAAAACAAAGTTTGCCGGGACAGCTAGTTATAAATATATATATATATATATACAGGGTGTTACAGAAAGATGTTGTAACATTTAAAGCCGTGTATATATATCAGACTTTGAATGAAATGGCATAATTTTAAAATACGAATCTAAGCATTTTTTGACGATAAAAATTAAAAAATTAATAAACTGTAACACCCTGATTGTAGAAGTCACTGACCGCCCATCGGTGTTATCACTCCAAACTCACACACGCATACATCTGATCGCCCGACTTATTCCCCTCTCCCTCCACTCCTCGTTACGTCATTACCCCACTTCCCGCTCCTCAAGTTTATCGGTCCCCTCCGCCCGCCCCTCGCCAACCAAACTTTGACAACGACCGCATCGCGCTGCAGGTCCTGGCGATGCTATGAAACAACGTGCTTATCATAAAAATTTATTTGAATTTATCGGATTTTGTCACAACAGATAGACACGAAATAGCTATACTGGTTGCCCTACTTAATATGTTATTGACTTTTCTTTTGATTAAAGATAGGTATTCATTATAAGGAAATAAAACACAAACACACTATTTTTACTACGTTTATTTTTCAAAGCAAATATCCGCGTCATACCTACATAAAAACATTTTTTACATGGAATTAATAATAGAATCCTATAGTTGGTCAAACATATTCACAATGTCCACTGTAACTTATAATTTTTTAGTATTGAGATTTTGAATTAAACATTAAATTGCTTGCAGTGGAAGGTACAAACATTTTAGAAGGTTACACTTACTCACAAATCTTACAACGCCGATAAATTTATTCAACACAACATCAGTGAGATACATTATCATGTTATAGCGGATACATAATACATAATAATGACAAAAATAAATTTCGAATTAAGTAAGTTCAATGTAATTATAAAGTTAAAACAATAAAATCTTTATTTTAAATAAATAACCTATACCTAGACATTCCAATGAGATCAGCGTTTACTAAGAAAACTCGTGCTTATCGGTGTCGGTCGGTTCCATTACGCGATACTATTCTTTCACTGTTATAGCACTTCAGCACTTGGGATAGTCATTGTCACTAACTTAAAACACACCAAGGTCAAGGGTTAAGGGGACGACGCATATAGGGCGCGGACGCAGACGAGGGCCGATCCTACCAACTCCTTTTAACACAACTGGCAGCTGTTCTCAATTTATTTCAGCATTCTTGCTTGCTGTCTTTTGGCGTTTCTTCTTAATACTTATGGCGTCAAAGACTGCCTGTCATCGAAAAAACCAATAATGTAGTTTTAAGGTAAATCGACGGCATTTCTCTCCGCAACACCGAATATTATTAAGCAATTTCTTAGCATATGCATTTCTGTCATCAATAACTAATCGAGAATAAAAAATAAAAATCACGAACTTGTCTTCACACCGTAATGTCTAAAAAGTAACTGATTGTGATTTAATTAAAAGTTTAAATAACACAAACGAAGCGACGGCATATTTTATGTATTGGACTACCTAAGCGGCATTCGGCTGCTTATGTCGTTAAGTACATAAGAAACGTTTGTTGAGGACTATTTCGCCGATCGCATAATAATGTTACCATGTCTACTGAGTAATATTACAGGACGGGAGAAAATAATTGGCTATTTAATTTTCAAATCAGCATAGCTATAACAAAAACTTTTTGTGAATCAACATTTAACTATTGCTCTATTATATTCAACTATTGAAGGTCAGGTATTCTTTTAATGGTATTTTACCATTGATATTTTTCATTTGTAGTAGACAAAAATCAAACAAAACATTTAGAATCTAGTTGACCTTCTTTAAAATACCACAAAATAATCTACTATTTAGAGCTTTTGGCTCATTTTCAAGTATTATTTTAAGCTTAAGTTATTTTAACTATTATGCAGACTACTAACTTCATGAGAAAATGTGAAAATTTCAGAGCAAAATTATTTTCACGTGATGGCAGCTTACAGTTTTGTTTATTTTTCCTATCAAAATTGTAGCACAAAGTACAGACTAAGGTCTATAAAAATTCGGGATGACCGAACATAAGAATATCGGGATATTCCACGCGGATCGGTACATCTGGTAACACTAGTTCTAGGGAGTGCGGTAAATACAAAGGCGTTCTTTGTTTGACGCCGACCATCCACGTGGACTGATGGATTTGAATAGAAGGTCATTCAATACACGTGTAATTAGATCGAAGAATCATAACTAACTATAAAATGATAGTTATGCTTATGGATCCATGAAATTACTTTTTTTACTTTTTTCAGAATGCTTTGTACACTGAATAATAATTAATGCAATGAATTTAATAGGTACCGAAAATTAAGTTTAAGCTGTTATTATGGACTAAAATTTTTATTGACATTTAATAAGGTATCCATCTAATATCAAGTTAATGGTATTTGTTTGGTTCCGCATAATAAAGAAAAAGTTCATGATTTCTTTGCAGTTTTTTAATTTTTGTTAATGCGCGCGATAAATAACTACACGTGCTGCCACCAACCGAACAAGCTCGGAGCCCGAGAGTCGATGTCTTTCACATCGACTCAACGCGTCGCGTTAAGAACGCTAATTTATTTAATACTTTCCGCAAAAACTTTTAATTGTTCAATTAAAAATATTGGCGCAAACCTCCATACTTTCATTTAAAACAAAAAAAAAAATTACAAATTATTTAAAAATATAGTCCACAATTATTATTTTTTTTCATTTTTATGTCTAAATGCTTATTTGTATTGAACATAGTAAAGTCTATTTGTATACATTTCGTATTTTTTTTTGCCCAAAATTATTAAATATAAAACAGTTCCATCTTGTAGATTGACTTATGACTATTTACGGTTACCAGTTATTTAATTAACAATGGTAATAGTACGTGTTGTGCCTTTTTGTATTAGACAAATTAAGAGTGAATACATTTTTAATTCAATAATTCTTATTTAATTTGATCGTATTTTTTGATATCCGTGACATCAAAATAATTATCTAAATTCAACAATTCGAAAAACCTGGACAACCAAATTGATAAAAATTTAAATTATAAAATGATCTGTCGTCAAAATTTACTAATGTATTGGGTTTTTTCTTTCTATGAAGTGTTTTGGGTTTTAAAATGCTCGATTCATTAATCTTCGAAATATCATACGAAATGAAATTCGAAATACAGTAATCACTACATAGTATAAAACAAGGTGGTCCCGCTGTCCGTCTGTCCCTATGTATGCTTAGATCTTTAAAACTACACAACGGATCTCGATGCGGTTTTTTTTTTTAATACATAGAGTGATTCAAGAGGAAGGTTTATGATTAAAGTATAATAATATGAATAGATTAATGAAAAAATAATGAATTCCATAAATCACTATCACTACATAGTATAAAACAAAGTCGTCTCGCTGTCTGTCTGTCCCTATGTATGCTTAGATCTTTAAAACTACGTAATGGATCTCGACGCGGTTTTTTTTTTTACTAGCTAGAGTGATTCAAGAGGAAGGTTTATAATTATGTATAATACATTGCACCCGTGCGAAGCCGGGGCGGGTTGCTAGTAAAGGTATAATAATATAAATAGATTAATGAAAAGATAATGATTTCATTCAATATGTACTTATAAAATAGTCTATGCTGTTGATAAAAAGAGCATTTTTATCAACAGCATAGACTGTATGTATTACAATTAGTGTGACAATGATATTATAAGTAATCTTTATCTGAAATCGATCAACCAAACACTAACTTTAGTTTATGACCAAATTTCTAGTACTTACATAAATAGACTTTCTTTTTTGAAGATCATTGGCTAGCATAAATTCATGGAAGGAAGCCGTATATTTAATATTATTGTCATATTTTTAAATTTTTTGTATTATTAGGTAGACTAAAATTTTAAAACATAATAAATGTCTTGTCTCATTTATTTTTATAATTATTGTCTTACCAAATCAATACTTTATTCTACTATTTTAGAGCAGGAAGCCTCTAATACAAAAAATATTATGCATAGTAAAGTAACGGTTACATGTTACAACCACGACATTCGATCAGACGACTAGTAGGTTTTATAAACAAATCGTAGCTGTTATTTTTGTGAGCAAAAATGAAAATATGATTTAAAATTCTCGTTTCACAATTCAATGACTACGTGGCGCAGTTGACAAGGCTTCGGCGTCAGGCGTCTTGGGGTCGATTCCCACACGGGACAACTATTTATGTGGCCCACAGATATTTCTTTCGCATCTGGGTGTTTGTCTGCGTGAAATTTATGTTTGTAAAATGTCCTTACAACATAGGATAAAAAGTAAAGTAACAGCCTATACATATCCCACTGCTGGGCAAAGGCCTCTATACAGAGGGTATAAGGGCCCCACTGCGGATTGGCGGACTTCAGATATCTTCGAAATATTTTTTTGTTATTATTTCGAAAATATGCAGGTTTCCTCACGATGTTTTCCTTCACCGCGGAGCACGTGATAAGTCAGCACTTAAAGTTAAAAACCTCATTGGTGCCGGCACCGGGGATTGAACTCAGGTTGCTCGAGTGTATTGAATTAAAGGCGAGTGCTCGGATACTGAGCTATCACGGCTATAGGGATACGGATATCAACACAGGATAATTTTATCCTAAATTAAGGGAATTTTTTTAAGAAAAATAAAATTACAAACAAACCAATATAAATCAAGAAGTGAACTAAATGTTACAGGTCTTATTTAAAATGAATATTTTGAAAATTTATTTATTAGTTTCAGTATAAAATTCCATGTATTAATTCACAATAAGTGTATACAAATTCTTCAGAAATAAAAGTATAAAAATAGAATTTCATAGATCCAAAACTATCAGTTGTGATACTTCGAACCAATTACACGTGTTTTGAATGACCTTTATGTCACTTTCATCAATCAAAGTTAGGTGGATTGTCGGCGCGTGTAACAGTTAACAAAGACCACCTTTGTACTTACCGCCCTCGTTTCAAGTACAGTTACCAGATGTACCGATTCTCGCGGAATATCCCGATCTTCCTTAGTCTTTACTTTGAGTTAGAAAATTAGAAAAATTGATACTTAAATTGCAAGCTAGTATTACTTTAGTATTTTTATTAGAAATTTTCATACTGTCTCATGGATTTGTAAATAATCAAATTAAGGTTTTTTATTTTCCAGCGTTGTGTGTGTCGCCTTGATTGAAGTAGTGAAATGGAATGGTTAAAACAATACAAATAAAAAATAACTTATAAAATACTTGCAAATGAGTCCAAAAGTTTCTAAATTAGGTAAGGCGATTAAATAGTCACAACGGTTATGTTTGAATTTTGTGATATTTTAAAGAAGGTCAATTAGTTTCTTAAAGTGTTATTTGATTAGTTCTTGTAGTAGTCAATGGTAAAATACTATTAAAAGAAACCGAAAAAAAAAAAGTTTATTACTTTATTGCCTATTAAACCCCCGTCCTAATATTTTAATCAGTAGACATGGTAACCTTATTGTCGGCGCGGCAAAGTAGTCCTGCACAAACGTTGTTTATGTGTTTAACTACATAAGCCGCTTTGGTAGGTAAATAAGTCGCTTTCTTTGTGTTATTTAAATTGTCGAATCAGTTACTCTCCAGCCATTTAGGCATGAAGTATATTTAATGATTTTTATTTTTTAATTATCGATTTATTATTGATAAAAGTTGTCACAGACATAGTCATATGCTCAGTAATTACTACATGATATTATTCAGTGCTGCGGATAGAACTACCATCGATTTATTTTGAACTTTACTACGAGTACACCAACTTTTGACGCAACTGTCGCTTCTACCTACGAATTATTTCTGCAAAGATGTTCTGGAGTTCGGACGTATGCGCGTACTATTTGACGCACACCAACTGCACCACAAGCATTTGCCACAATCCGAAACAAGTGAACAGCAAGCAAGAATGCTGAAATAAATTTAGATCTGATGATCATTGAGTTAACAAAAAGGAGCTGGAATTAGCGATTGCCCGAAGCGCCTGACCGTGAACGCGTCGTTTCTTTGCAAATGAAGAAGCGCTCCGGTTTTATGGGAATTTTTATTCGGACTTCGGTGTGTTTTAAGTTGTGACAATGTCTATGTTCTGACATGCTATTACAGTGAAATAATAGTGGCCCGCTATCTGAAACCGATTAGCACGGGTGTGCGGTTGACTCAGTAAACGCTGATCACATTTGAAAGTCTAGGTATTTAATAAAAATCATTTTATACCTTACACTGATCTTAATTAAAAAATATTCTTGTTATTGTTATCCGATTATGTATCATAGATGTCGTGTTGAATAAACTCATCGGCGTTGTAGGATTTGTTACCTTTCAAAATGTCATTGTAAAGCCTTTAATGTTTATTCCAAAATTTTAATAGTAATTAGTTATAAGTGATTGTTAAAATCGTGGACATGTTTGACCGTCTATAGGATACTATTAATAATGCCATGTAAAAATTGTTTTTATGTCCGACGCGGACATGTACTTAGAATAATAAAAGTAATAAAAACAGTGTCTTACTTTAATTTCCCGATAGTGAATACTTATTCAGGAATCAAAAGAAAAGTCAATCAGATTTTATTATTAAGCATCGCCGCGAATTGCAGCGCGATGCGGTCGTCATGGCAGTTTGGCGACGGGTGGGGTCAAGGTTACCGAGGTGGGGTAATGACGTAACGGGGAGTGGAGGGAGAGGAGAATAAGTCGGGCGATCAGATGTATGCGTGTGTGAGTTTGGAGTGATAACACCGATGCGCGGTCAGTGACTTCTACAATCAGGGTTGTTACAGTTAATTAATTTTTTTTAATTTTTATCGTCAATAAATGCTTAGATTCGTATTTTAAAATTATGCCATTTCATTCAAAGTCTGATATATATACACGGCTTTAAATGTTACAACATCTTTCTGTAACACCCTGTATATATATATATATATATATATATATATATATATATATATATATATATATATAACAGGTTCACCTCTAGTTATTCTGACAATTATCATGTTAAGCATAATAAGAAGTCTGCAGTTTGTGATCATGTTTTAGACCGCCCCAACCACTACATTACATTTGATCAACCGAAAATCCTCGCAAAAGAACACCGATTCCTTCCAAGGATGATCCGCGAGGCTATTGAAATAAAGAAACATCCTAATTTCAATAGAGAAGATGGTTGGAGTTTATCATCTGCTTGGGATCCCATAATTTATAAAATTAAATCCAAGCACACCAACACTGCCAGACCTCAAGATACCATAAGCTCCTTCTGCGTGGATCGGAATAAAAATAAACAAAATAATTGACGGTAGCCGGGGTTAACTATGACATCAAGACGTCTAACAACTTAGTCTGTCCCGTGACCATGAACGCTGGAAAGGGTTCGAAACGTCGGGAATTTAAATTAAAATAAAAAAAAACGCGATAAAATCTGTAAAGTAGTTTCATTTAATATGTATAATATTCGCGTAAAATCAAGAAAACAATACGATATAATATCGTTAAGGTACATACGTCTTTACGGTTAAGGAGTGGGAATAATAGAGAATATGCTTGTAAAATCGACTTTTAAAAAAAGTTTTCGTATTCCTCGTTTATTTATAAGTAGCTCTAAAACAATTCACTAATATATTCTTCAAATTAGAAAGTAACACAAACACTAACATGTATAAAGTCTTCGGAGAGGTGCAAGGTAATACAATTATAGTAGCGGTTTTTTTAAATTTATTGCTGAATCAAAATAAGACTTCTTATTGAATCCATGCAACTAGCATTTGTCAACTTCCCGCCATTTCATAATAATATGTTCATCATTGGCAGGACGCTCCTTTCTTTCCTTACAAACTTGCCTCTCGAAATCTTTCTTTCCGTAGAAAACAAGTATATAAATAATACGACGTGTCCCCAAAAGCCACGTCACGGTTATTTTTATAGTTTTACCCATTACAAGGTAATCTCTGAACCACTAATTTTAGCAGGTTAAAGCAATGGTTACAAAAACAGTTAAAAAATTTTTTGCAAAGAAATACAGAACTAACTCTTTCTTAATGTTATTACCCTGTATGTAGTTCAATGTTAAACCTTTCATAAAACAATACAGCCACATCTTTTAAGTTGTATAACCACTTTGAATACACTTCGTTTCCGTATCTATCCACTTCACTGTAATACAAGTTATGTACTCGTTTCGGGATATCAAATGTTCTTTTTCGACCGATATCCCTAAATAAATTGAAGTCCCAATCATCAAATTCATTATTGAATTTTTCCTCATTGTTTCTTTTTTTTATGACGAAGATTATGACATTGTTTTCTGTCACTTCCCTAATTTTCTCATTAAGATCAACCAGACTATTTATTTCATTGTAGCATTGACTGAAGGAAATGAGAGTAATAAATATAATCAAATCACGATGATGCATATTACAGATTTTAAACAAAAATAATCGAGATTAAAGAAAATAGTGCTAAGAACTCATTGTTACAAAAACGTTTTGCAATAAAACGTTTGATAGTTTTATGCAGAAATTTAATCACGCAACTGTAAAAAGCAGTTGATTAAATTTCTCAATTGGAAATTTTGCATTATACTGTGAGTACAGTACAATCGGTCATTAAAACGAACGGCGTAGAAACAATGGGTTCCGCGTATTAAAATATTACGTATGATAAGAGAACAAAGAAACTGTCACCGTACAGAGGCCATCAATGTGATATAGATAGATCTGCACACAGAAAATTGGAAAATTACAATCAGATGCTTATGGGATTAGACCCGGTAGCATCAAATCGCAAGTTCATATATTCATTCTCAGACACTAACGGTCTTATTCATAATAAGTTATCGGAGGTTTAAAAGCTTTAAAGGTTATAAAAAAATAAATTGTCAAAAAGTCTTATTCATAATCGTTCTATACCGCTAAAATTGATTTTCGATAACACGAACCCGCCAAAATCAATTTTTCAAGATAAACTTAGAAGGCAAAAACATTAATATTTAATAGGTAATGCATGCATGAAACAGTGCGAAGTTCTATACAAAATTGTAACACCAACTTTATCTTCATGTAGCTAATTTTCACTACTTGCTTTTTTACCATTCATGTTTATTTTAACATTGCAATAATTTATTTATTTTGTTAAGGCCAAAGACTATTAATAAATTAAAAGAGAATAGTTGACACAAATTACGATCAATATGTTTGACACATGACAAAATGCTATTTTTTTATTTTGTATCGATCCATAGATAAAACCTCATGAAACGATTATTATATCACTCAAATTTCACAATTTTTCTACGAAATTCGAACATTATGTTCAATAAAGACATTTTAGTTATCGGAGGTTTATCAAACGATTATGAATAAATATTTTTATCGAACGTTTGATACGCTTAAAAGAAGTTTTAACTAATATAGATTTATACCTTCGATAAGAGTTTTATTATGAATAAGACAGTTAGTCCCTCCATGCTAAGACTTTGAGACAATTAGACATCAAATTTCCAGTGGACCATATATTGTTTAGCATAGTTGATATAGAGGTTGAAACTAGCACTCGTTCTTAATTAGAATTTCATTTCACCTAATCATTGGTAACTTATTATTATTTTCAACTTCACATTATATGAGACTTAAAATTGTCATTCCGCTTCGTGCTTCCACACGGAACGGACGTTACTCTGAGCCGGAGGGCCCATGCCAACCGACCCGGAAGCCATTTTGCAACCGTTGTTGCTACTTATATTATTTCTTTTATCTCTTGGTGTGCACTGCTTGCCTCATCGTTGTCGTGTTTCGCGGTCTACGGTTAGGGAAGTCTCAAGCAAGTAGAGTGAAGAAAAGTTATAGAAGAAAGAAGAAACATTATAGAAGAACGAAGAAACTTTGCCCGACTTCCGAGCGGATAGTGTTAGTGTAGTGTTGTGCTCGTAGGCAGGTTCCTGTCCGTAAGTAAGTAGAATTCTACACACATTTCTCGTCTCAGAGGCGGCATTGTAATTTTTACCTGTGTGCTTGTTGCATTAGGCGACAGCTAATACAATACACATACAATAATGGTACTCACCCTAGTGCACCTAAAGCGCAGGCGATTAAAGGATAATTTTAGGCACACACCTCCCTGCCGCAAGGTGGGGAGGCCTAATTAGTAAACCACACGCCGGCGGGGCGCAAGCCCCAAAGGCTCAAGCGTCGACATGGGTTCCCTCATAGAGGAATTCCTGCGTCAAGAATGCCCCGAATTATGGGTAAAATATTTGAATTTCGCGAGGGAACGACGCATCGTCGTCGAATTCTCTAGCGACAGTCCGGCTTCACCGGCTGCCGCCTCGCCGCCGTCTCCGGTGCCCTCTGCGCCAGCTATTGTGTCGCCCTCTGCGACTATCGAAACGCCCGTCGCGTCGACCTCCGCCGCCGCGATCGATCCTAACGCGCCTTCCGCGCAACCAATTTCGGCCCCCTTGCGCGCTGTCGTTCCCGACTCACAATCGGACGGCGGCTCAGACATGGAGGTCGAAACGACCCCCGCTAACAACACGAACGCCGACGGCTTCACCGTCGTCAAATCGCGCAAAAAGGGCAAGAAACGCCCCGCTATGGACAGCGACCACGAAAGCGAGGCCGCCCCGTCAAACCGTCCCACCGCGACGCCCGCCAAAAAGGCAGCCGCGACTGCCCAGTCGGAACCGACATTCGCCTCCGAGCGAAAAATCAAGCCACCGCCGTCAATTATAATCCAAGAAAAGGCAAAGTGGCATCAGATATGTTCATGGTTCGAACGCCATAATATACGAGACCCCCGGTCCAAGAATACGCATATGGGTATCCGCTTATACCTCGATTCTTCGGACGATTTCCGCCGCGTAACGAAATACTTGCGCGAAGCTAAGGTAGGTTTCCACACCTACTCACTACCCGAAGAGCGTAAACTTCGGGTCGTAATTAAGGGCGTCCCAAAAGAGTCGGATGTCGATATGGCTAAGGTCGACATCCGCACTTAGGGATACCCTGTTCACGCCGTGCGTCGTCTCAGGCACCCTCGCACCCGTGTCCATGGTCATGGTGGAACTTGACCCTACCCCGGAAGGTAAGGCCATTTTCAACCTAAAGAGGGTCTGTGGGCTCAGTGACTTAGTCATCGAGCCCTCACTTAAATCAGGTGTTGTGGCACAGTGCCACAACTGTCAACATTTTGGCCACACGGCCAATAACTGCTTCGCTCACCCAAGGTGCGTCAAATGCACCGGTGACCACGGCACAACCGAGTGCACGAGGCCGAAAGATTGCGCAGATCCACCGGACTGCGTAAACTGTCACACTACCGGCAATCCGGCTAGTTATACAGGCTGCGCTAAGGCCCCGAAAACTCCCGCGAGAAAATCTCCCGCGAAGTCTACGTTGCCCAAACCCGCGCCTGTTAAATACATTCCCGCGCCCGTACCCGTCACAAACGCCTGGGCGAAACCCCAGGTGGCCGCGCAGGTAACCGCGCCAGAAAACAAGGACGACCCATTCGCGCAAATCGCTAATATTTGCAGCTTACTTGATAGAATCAATAGGCAGGAACTCACCGTATTGTCAGCTAAAATAGCGGCCGCCACATCTGGCCACGAGCATCTTAGGGCAATAAGCCAACACAAAACGCTTGTGGAAGCCCTTTGGGCTTTTACGAGCCAACCGTAAAAAAAACAATAGTCCACGCAATAAAACCGCGCTCCGCCGCGTCGTTAATTAGACCCATAAAAACACCTTAATGGGAAGTACAACCGCAGGTAGAACAAAACCTCGGGCTCTGGTTGTTTCGTATTTCAACGCAAACGGCATAAAGGGTCAAAGGGATGAAATCGCGGAATTCCTTCGCGATTATAACGTAGATATTTTCCTAGTGCAAGAGACATTCTTGAAACCTAGTGTACGCGATCCCAGAATCGCAAATTACAATATTGTCCGCCACGACCGGTTAGCAAACCGTCTGGGAGGCACACTAATTTATTATAAACGGTCCTTGCACTGTTGCCCGCTCGACATTCCAGAGCTAAGTCAAATAGAGGCATCTGCGTGTAGGTTAGCGCTCACCGGCCACAGGCCGCTTGTACTAGTCTCAGCCTACCTCTCGGGGAATAGAACCCTACTTCCTGTGTAAACTGGGCCAGAACGCCGGCGCGGTCCCTCCGACCAAATCCGTAGTGGACTGGCATCGTCTTGAGGTCAAACTCAAGGCCTTGGACCACCAGGACTTAGTAGACTTACCCGAGACGATAGCTACGTTCGATGACGCAAATCGAGCGATAGCGAGTCTCCGCGAAACTATTACTTCCGCAGTCACAGACTCGGAACGGACGGTGAAACTGTCGGGCGACCGACGGTTTAACTTTCCGCCCGACCTACGACTGCTAATTAGTCAGAAACATGATACCGATCGGAATCGAACCGAACCCTACTTCGACGCCTTCAGCTAGAAGTCAAAGATCGTGTATCGGAACACCGACATACAACGTGGGACAATCTCCTAGAGGACATCGATCCATCGCACACCGCTTACTGGCGGTTGGCCCGCAGTCTGAAAGCAGACCCCCGCGAATCTCTACCGCCGTTAGTTAGACCTAATAGCGCTTCAGTAGCCCTAGATGACTCCGAAAAAGCCGAATGCCTTGCGGACAACCTAGAGCAGCAATGTACGCCATCGCGAGAACACACCGATACACTCCACCTAACGGAGGTGGACCGCGTAATCGAGACTAGGGCTGCGCTTCCACCGGAAGGCGAACCTTTAAATTCAGTGACGCCCGAAGAGGTCCAAGATATTATTAAAAATCTAAAACAGAAATCCGCCCCGGGCCCAGATAATATCAGTAACAAAATTCTTAATGCTCTCAATGGGCCGCTTATCTGTTTACTGGCGACCATTTACAACACTACTCTCCAGTTGCTCCTTTCCCGACGACTGGAAAGAAGCCACGGTTATCGGCATTCGCAAGCCGAATAAACCAACCAGCCCTCTAGTTATCGTCCCATCAGCCTCCTCAGTTGCCTGGGGAAGCTCTACGAGCGGCTTTTATTAAACAGGCTCAATGAACACGTGTTTACCAACGGCCTTCTGCCGGCGGAACAATTCGGCTTTCGAGCTAGACATTCCTGTCCCGATCAACTATTCCGCCTAACGGAACATATCCTAAAAGGCCTAAATCACCCTAAACATATTAGTACAGGGGCTCTTTTCTTCGATGTCGCAAGCATTCGACAAGGTCTGGCACAACGGCTTGCTTTACAAGCTATACACACTCAAAGTGCCAGATAGGCTCGTACACACCATCCGGGCCTTCCTGTCAAACCGCTCTTTTCGATATCGAGTTGAAGGCACCCTCTCCACAAGCCGCCGCCTCACGGCCGGCGTACCACAAGGCTCCTGCCTCTCACCTTTGCTCTTTACGCTCTACACGAGCGATATACCTAAAGACCCCCACGTCAATCTCGCGCTTTTCGCGGATGACACGGCGCTCTGTTATTCAGACCGCAACCTTAGACTACTAACCACTCGACTCCAAAGCGCCGCCGACCACCTCTGCGACTGGTTCCGCAAATGGAGAATAGAAATAAATCCCGAAAAGAGTGTAGCGACTCACTTCACACGAAATACTTACCCGTCACATCTTTATAATGGTCCTCGCCAATGCAGAAAGTTGGGGCAAATATCCCTTTATGGCCAACCGCTCCCCTGGGAGAAAAAGGTCAAATACTTAGGAGTCACTTTCGACTCGCGTATGTCATTTACTACGCATATTAATAACGTTCATAATAGAGCCGCGTTCGTCTCCGGCCGGCTACACAATTTAACTAACGCTAAAAGTAAAATGCCCTTAAGGCACAAATTATTATTATATAAGACCTGCGTACGACCTTTTATGTCCTACGCATGCATGATCTTCGCCCACACGCACCCTACTCGCTTGTACAAGCTGCAAATAGTACAAAATAAGTTCATCCGCCGTGCAACCGGTGCGCAGTGGTATCAACGCAACGTCGATCTGCACAGCGATTGCAGACTCCCGACGATTCGCGAATATTTTAAAGACCGGACCAAACGGTTCTTCGATAGAGCCGAACATCATCCCAACCCTCTGGTGGTAAGCGCAGCAAATTACCAACCCGACACAAACGCGAACGTTAACAAGCGTCGCCCGCGAAACGTCCTCATCGACCCGGTCGAGGAAGGGGACTTAGATACGCCGGACACACCGCCGGGGGTCCCGCCGGATAACACTACACCCACAGCTAGTGCAAATACAAACACACTAGTTCGCCCTCGCCTCCGAGCACGGCGAGACCAACACAACGCGTACACAAGGTACACCCGCGTTCCAGGGCGGTTCTCACCGCCCCCAGCCACCGATTAGCTAAAAACACAGTCGACGGTCATCGGGGTCTCGGTCCGCACCGCAACTTCGATGGCCCTTAGATGACATGTCGTAGTTAAACGCACGCATGAGCACATGCGCGGCCCTACCCACAGCGGAGGGCCCAAACCCGTGGGTTCTGGCTAGCCCACCGGTTCTGCGTCAGATGAAGCTTTAATAGTCTCGGGACTGAAAGCAAAAACATCAGTTAATACAAGATACAAGACTTAAAATTGTTATAATATACTTGTTAAATTTACTTTTTTCGAAATAATAAAATAAAATTACATGCTTAGTAATTTCTGGTATTTACACTTTACATGTTATTAAATAAAACTATTTTTAGGGATTTCTCGCTTTATTCTATTTTTTATTTTTTATTTTAATTCCATAAATATCAATTAAAATTAATTAGCATATAGAAAATCAGTACCTTCCGCGTAGGTCGGATATAAATTAGTAATTTAAAGATAGTTTCATTTAGTAAAATTTCATAGAATTTAACTATTGTAAAGGAGGATAAAATTTTGTTATCATCTCGTATCGTAAATTTAATCTCCAGTATTAACTATAATTAACCTAAAAATGTAACGGTATTTCACTAAAAAACTTTGGGAATGACCAAAGTCACCGTCCCAAATGCACGTTCAGATTGAAACACAAGCTGGAATCAGGCGAGTATTATTACGTTTTAAATAACAAGTAAATGCACTTTCAAAAAGATAAGGTCGTTCGTAAGTAACATGTGTCACGAGATTACTTTTTCGAACGTTCTTTATGTCGGTGAAACGTTTCGGCCTCTAATTGCAAATGGCTATCATCAAGTTTAGAAAAGATTTATTTAGTGACATTCGCGTAGTAAATCTAAAAGTTGGTTTATTAAATTTTATAAATTACGTTACACTATAGACTTTTCTTAAATTATCAAAAATTTGGATTTTGGAATACAGATTGCTTTTATTGGGAAATTTCTACTAACAAATTACGGTTTTTATGTTAGTCATTATTATTTATTATAATATGTGATTTTGGAATAGAATACTGGGATTCTGTTAGAGCAAACTTCTTTTAGTGTTAACTTATATCATTAAAAAAAGCGATACAAAGACCGCAGAGCTCCTTGCCAGTTCTTCTCTGGTCAAGCCTAAATTGAGTAAAGTAATTTCGACGTGAGAGTGTAATTGTCGAGCTTTTGATACAATTGCCTCATCGTAAAGCTGAAAGCGTACCGCAAGATTAGCGTCGGTCTTCATGAAGGGCCTGCTCGAACGAGGAACAGCACTGCAAAACGTGCTCGGATGAACAGTTTTCAATAACAACACGTATAACGTTGATTGGCAATTCAAAATCTCATGATCAACAACTTGGCAGTTCCTAATGAGTTCCCTGTCTTCCTGCTAAATACTAAGACTCTCCATCTGTCTGTTAGTACTCGGACGACAGCAGATAGTTGTGGAGAATACTGGCTGAGATGTCAGCAAGTAAAATTCCTAGAAATTTAAATTGTTTATAGTGCTAGTCTCTGCACTTAAGATTGAACATTAAAATTAGTGGAAAAAGTACGAAAAGACTGTCGCCGCTGTGGGAATCGAACTCATGTGTTCGGCATTCGCGGCCTGATGCTAGCCACTGAGCTAAACGGCTGATTGGCACATCGACGAAAATCTTAACGTCCTTTATCTACATTGTATTTTAGCATTTGAAGCAATTCTTGGCGCATCCATTGCTATATCCTTTCCAGCATACAAACAATTTCGAATATCGTTTTACAACGATAATTCAAACGAGATGTCGCCATTGGAAAAGCAATTCCTACCAAAGACGTTAAGGCTTAATGTTTGTTGTCACTGCTATCAATGTAGCTCGTGGATTTTTTTTGTGGAAAGCCTATCCACCGTAGCCTTGAAAGTGCCCGCGCTGTAATCGGTCGGAAAGACAGACATCGGCAGGTTATTCAATTCCTTTGCTGTACGGAAAATAAACGATAATGCAAATTTTTTAAGCATCGTTTACTCTGAACCTAACCTCAAAGCTAGATTAAATAATTGTAACCAAATTGAGGTCCATTATCTTTTTCGTATGCAATCTCCACTAAGTCCAAAGCAGCAAAATATCATTTAGGAGCCCCTACCAAATCTGACAGCAGTATTCCGTATACAACTGAATTTGTGATGTATAAATGTATGAAGTGCCGTCGTACTCTACCACTGATACCTAAACTCATTTTAAATTTAGGTCGGAGTAAATCTCTACCTATAAAAACTTAAGGCATCAAGTACATTCGACGGTCATATTCTAGACAGTAGGAGCCATAGTGCAGCTGTACTGGGTACATCCCCACAGCACCGCAGTCTCTGTTCAGTTTTTGTTTTTTTGTGTGAAAAACGTGGCAAACGAGCAGGAGGCTCGCGTGATGGTGCTTGATCACCGCCGTCCATGGACACTTACAACACCTTAGGGCTTACAAATGCGTTGCCAGCCTTTTAGGAAAGAGTATGCTCTCTGCTTGAAGGTTTCCAGGTCGTAACGATTGTGAAACAAAAGTATCGTCTCCTGAAAATCACGCCCGGAGTAGTCTAAATACACCACATTCGTAGGGTATCAAATCTATGTCTGCGGCAAAAAAGTAAGTGCAGCTTATAAGACTCCAAGTAAAGGTGACAAAATTTACTAACAGAGTAGTCTGACCAGAGTAGAGTGACCTGGTGATTGTCCAAGCATGGGATCCTATCAACCGACACAATACGACGGGGTCACCCTGGGAGTATGCATTCTCGGTAGGAAGATAATTAATGATATTATAGTTTCTGCAGTCTTAACAAGCGAAGGAATGAAAAATTATTTATATATGATGACATGTACTTATATATCTTTTTAAACAATAATATATTGTATAATACTTATGTAGTCAGTAGTAAGTTCATGGCGCGAAAATTGATTGAATTTTTTTATGAGACAGTTGATTTATGTCGGATTTTAAATTTTTCAAACGAAGGAAGATACTTTATTTGACAAAAAAAGTAAACCAAGATGATTTACTTGCGTTTATATAAGTTTATGGGAATACGAATTCATTATGCTGTCATTTAACCCTTAAATTTTAAATGTCAGTTATAGCTTTTGTTATTTATTTAAAAAAAAACTATTAGTTAGAAACCATCTCGCTGTATTTAGTGGTTCCCACGAGGACACAAATACCCAGAATATATTAAATGCGTACGAATGCACTTCTGCATCGTTACATAAATATGAGCACACACGCATACTCCATACCGAGGCAAAGCCCATTATCTGTTAGGTAAATTACAAGTTTAGATATTTTAAAATATTATAAAAGAAAAAAGAGGTCAAAAATCTTGCCACCGTCCAATGTAAGTAATGAGCTATTGTTATAAAATTTATTAACATTTTCTCAGGCACTATAATTACATACATCCTTTGTAATTCCAAAAGTGATTTCATTATGATTGTTTCACCGAAATTTAATCCTATAATGATGTCCTGAATAATTCGCCAAAAAATGAAACCTTTATGCACATCAATTTGACACACCAGTATGACACACAACTTAAACATTTTCTCCGCTTTATCTTTGAGTGTTTTTAGGATTTATTTTGCTTAAAGCATTGAATTTAGTAGCACGATAACGTGGGACTAAATGTAACACGGTATTAATCGGCCTTATTCGATTTGCCGATAAGCTTGAATACTTATACAGTTATCGTTGGCAGCAGATGAGGCAATTTTTATGTCAACTGAAAGAAGCAACCTAAACAAAACACCTTGTCAAAACGGCGTTAGAGTAATCTTTCCTTTTACAATAGTTGTCATTCAATACGTTATAATGACTGGAAAATACCATCCGCATTTGTGTCAATGGAAAGACTAATTGCTAGTTCCTAGTCAAGTGACAATTATTTTCAACAAATAATTTGAGAGGATTTTAAATTTTATCGTACATAAAGTTTCCAATAACACTAGAAAATGTGATATTTTCCGATTTGCCTCAACCAAAATATTATTTTTTTCAAACCCGTATAATATCAAGTTCATGATGGATGTTTATTACAAAATTTTATTATACTTTCAGTTTTTAAAATTATAATTAACTAGCTGCTGCCCGCGACTTGTATCTTGTATTAACTGATGTTTGGTCTTATATAGTAATAATTTGTGTCTTAAGGGCATTTTACTTTTAGCGTTAGTTAAATTGTGTAGCCGGCCGGAGACGAACGCGGCTTTATTGCGAACGTTGTTAATGTGCGTATTAAATGACATACGCGAGTCGAAAGTGACTCCTAAGTATTTGACCTTTTTCTCCCAGAGGAGCGGTTGGCCATAAAGGGATATTTGCCCCAACTTTCTGCATTGACGAGGGCCATTATAAAGATGTGACGGGTAAGTACTTCGTGTGAAGTGAATCGCCACACTCTTTGGGATTTATTTCTATTCTCCATTTGCGGAACCAGTCGCCGAGGCGGTCGGCGGCGCTTTGGAGTCGAGTGGTTAGTTGTCTAAGGTTGCGGTCTGAATAAAAGAGCGCCGTGTCATCCGCGAAAAGCGCGAGATTGACGTGGGGGTCTTTAGGTATATCGCTCGTGTAGAGCGTAAAGAGCAAAGGTGAGAGGCAGGAGCCTTGTGGTACGCCAGCCGTGAGGCGGCGGCTTGTGGAGAGGGTGCCTTCAACTCGATATCGAAAAGAGCGGTTTGACAGGAAGGCCCGGATGGTGTGTACGAGCCTATCTGGCACTTTGAGTGTGTACAGCTTGTAAAGCAAGCCGTTGTGCCAGACCTTGTCGAATGCTTTTGCGACATCGAAGAAAAGAGCCCCTGTACTAATTTGTTTAGGGTGATTTAGGCCTTTTAGGATATGTTCCGTTAGGCGGAATAGTTGATCGAGACAGGAATGTCTAGCTCGAAAGCCGAATTGTTCCGCCGGCAGAAGGCCGTTGGTAAACACGTGCTCATTGAGCCTGTTTAATAAAAGCCGCTCGTAGAGCTTCCCCAGGCAACTGAGGAGGCTGATGGGACGATAACTAGAGGGCTGGTTGGCTGGGTTATTCATTTTTTATTTATTCTGCCCGCGACTACGTCTGCGTAGATTAGGCTGAAGGCGTAAGATTCAGACAGAAAGACAGATATACATAAAATATGTATGATATGTATAAATTATAGCCTATGTCTTATTCTGATGTACCCTATAATATTGTAAAGTTTCATTAAAATCCATTCAGTAGTATTGGCGTGAAAGAGTAACAAACATCAATCCATACATACAAACTTTCGCGTTTATAATATTAGTAAGGAAAGGATGCTTTATTGTAATTTTACATTGCTAATAATATAATAAAACCAATTACAAATCGAACATCAAAACACCGGAGATATTGAGAAGTTTGTGAACGCGTTGATGTCTTTCGTAAACCCAACTACACGTGGAAAAAAATCGCCTGGGTTGACCTGAGTCGTTGATCATTTATTAAGAAAATATGTACATTGTTACAAGTTTGGTACATATTGATTTCACCAACTATACAGCCTTACACACGTGATTGATTTTTCGGTACAAAAGAAAAATAACTCTAAGTTATTTTTCTTTTGTACCGAAAAAAACTGACAAAATTTTAAAGTAGCACATTATTATGCAAATGTTTGCACTATTGTATACATTTAAACGAAACATCGACTGTCAGCTTACTACGCGACGCCATGATGTAACTTGTTGGTTAATCTACTATCCATTCATATGTCGATCGGTCAGTCGGAATTAGTTTAGTTATAGTGCAAGTGACGCTCTGAGCATTCTACGTGCGGCGTACGAGCGCACACATCGGGGAATTCATATATATAAGGAGATCTTACGAAACCGTTAGCACATTCGGACTAAAGCCAGTCCAGGAAGTCACCTGTGTCTTCGGCCACACGGCGACGAAAACAAGATGCTGTTTATCCCGGTAAATATATATTTTTAAAAGCGAAAAAAGCATTTGAATTTATGGTAGAGTCATAAGTACAATGTTTAGATGTGACCTGTGACCTCTATGGTTACAAGACATCTTATAAGCTTGCTTTTGCAGAAATTTACGCCTAGTGCATAAAATTATTAACAGAATGGGATTGTGAACGTCATTAGAGTTCTAAGTAATATTGACCTTTTACATTTTAAATCAAGATCCATTCTTATTTTGTTTTTGTTTAAATAAAAGGTACCAATATTATACTTTTTAATTGAGTATATTCAATCTCAATTTTATTAAAACAATAAATGTTAAACACTTGATTTTAATTTGCCAATAAATAAAAAAAATCTTCTCCATATTCAAATGACTTCTAAAATTTTTCAGACTGCTTGTGTTTCGATGCTGATAGCCACATCAGTCTGCAGTCCAATGATTGACAGACAACTAAGACCACAGGTGATAAGATATGACCTGGAAACGGATAACATGCCGAACTCGTACAAATTCTCGTAAGTACTTTGTAATTTTTTTACAATTCACCATCAACTTGTCGTTTGATGATGTTATAGATTCCATTGAATAGCGTTCTTACGATTTTTTTTGCTTGTTTAAAAGCATTGCCCTTACTTTAGGATAACATAATCCTGTGTTGTAAGGACGTCTTACAAACATAAATTTCACGTGGACAAACACCCAGATGCGTTAGAACTATCTGTGGGTCTCACAAATAGTTGTTCCGTGTGGGAATCGAACCAACGACCCCCGACGCCGAAGCCAATACCTTGGCTACTGCGCCACAAAATCATCTTCATTTGTTTAATAAAGCGATTTTACGACATTTTGCATTTTAAATTTAGAATAAACTTTAAAGCGTGGTTAAATATAGAGTGGGTTTATTAAGGATTGCAATATTCGCGAGTTCACAAAGTATCATAACTTAAGTTACACTTCTGATATTTTTATTAAAACTTGTTTTCATTACATGTTTACTCAATTTTTACTCTCTTCGCGATCCCTTTATAGCCTAATGTCATTTTTTTTGCCCCTCTTTTTATAAAATTGTCACATTTATCCGCCGTATAAAATATCCTAAATTTCGTAAATAATATCGTCGGTGAATGTTGTCAGCATGGATCGAGACCAGAAAAGTAAAAAAAAGTCCTAAAAACGACAATCGAGTTACTCGAATTATAAAAAGGATCGTATTTCAAAAATAATTTGGAGGGAAACAATCTAAACAATCAAATCAGTCAGTATATTTTAATCTAATAACTTTGGCGCTGCTTTTATTATTCCAATGTTTATCAGATGATAGCCATTAACATATTTATACGATAATTACCTACGAGTTGTCTAAAATAAAATAACTTATCGAAGAATTTTTTTTTTCGCATTCTTTCGGCGCGTATTCAATCAACCTGCCCTCCCACGTATCTGAGTTTGGTATCATTACACTCGTACTATTAACCTTGCTCTTAGTTTTCAGAGCCTTAATGTTTTTTTTTTATTATTTACAATTTCACTGTAATAAAAAAAACACAACAACGAGAGTTTTAATATTGATTCAGTGCAGATTTCCTTTTTCAAACTTCTAAGAAAAAAGGACGAGTTGCTCAGTTCGGTTGTATTAAATACATTGTTTTTTCGTTTTTTACGCTTACCTCTGAACCGTAATTCCGTAATTTACGAACACAGTTTCAAAAATTTTTTTTGCATTGGTTTTGGCTTAGCCCTTATGTGGCCCATATTAATTTCATTGGTACTGGAACTCAGACTCCGGAGCTACATGAGAGAACTGCTCAACATCAAAGAGAAAATGAGAGATATATAGTGCATGACATATTGGAAGTCGGTTTTGATTTTTCTTAATTAAAATTCGTATTGATAACGCGATGGTTTATGTATTTTATTGTACATATTGTGTTAATTACTTGAAGTGCACTACCTGTTACGTTATTCAGCGTTTTGGAATAAATATTACATATATATATATATATATATGAACAAAAATACAATTTACTAGAAAAAAAAGTTATATATAAAGTATAAAGTTATATAGTTGTGAGTAGATTCTGGGTGTACCTCACAAATGCTACAACAATGAAGTATTACATTTTTACAATAGCATAAATGTGCCTCTAACAGATTAAAAACCTTAAACAGGTGACTATGCCTGAATTTAAAAGTAAACAGAAGAGTTAAACGGAGAGAAAGGTAAACGGATAATATTATTAACTAAATTATTGTAATAGTGTATATGAAAAATAAATTGTTTGTACGAAAATAAATCTTCGCTGCAATATTCTTCATTCTTTAAAGAATGCTGCAATATTAAACAATACTACAAAATGTTACATAACTTTTTTTATTGTTAGATAACAATAAAACCGGTATTTAAAGTCGCCAACAAATTTATACCAAAAAAAACTGATTTAAACATTTAAAAATTTCTACACCATACTAAAACATTTAAAAAAAATTCCAGACTATAAAGCACTATTAATTTAAAACGATTTACGATCGGGAAATAAAGATATTCATGGGAATCAGAATATTTTTCAAATAAAACTTCTGAACATAACAAAAAACATGATATACGAAGGAAAAACCTCAATTGAAGGTTTAAATCTGATAAACGTAAGTTATATTCCGCAGATGAGAACGTTGAACTGTGACTAATATAACAATACCTTTTTATAAGTATATATCTAAAGATACCGAAAAACACATTTTTGCTTTATGAACACACAGTAAAATGGCTTTTTTATTATAATTAATCAGTCATGGCACCAGATCCGGCTGACTAAATCTAGCGAACAAATTATGAGCATAAAAAACTATGATATGTGGAAAAAAGGAAAGCAAACATACAATGAATAGTAATAATAAAATGCACACATAGACCTACAAATCAATGATTTATATCCAAACACAAAGGAATGCCATATTAATGTAAATTTACCAACAAATTGTTATTACGTGAGCGAGCGCAGCCCGATTAACTCAATACGTGACCTAAAGCAGTGATAGCTGACATTGTTTTTGCGAATGTTAAACCGGAATAATACATCCAATTTAATGTCATTGTTAGGTTGTTGTTAAATTCTCAAGTGCTTCCGTTTCATACAGAGCTTCTCTTATCGAAATATTTATATGTGAATGGCGATTGCACTTAATTTTATTCAAAAATCTTTAATTAAGGCCCACAATTCAGTCAAATATCATCCATACCATCTCGATATCCAACGTTCTACAACAGCGCGATTTTCAAGGCATTTCCTAACTCGTACAATCATTTTGTGGAATCAGCTGCCGCATATCCGGCCATCTTTCCTAATCGTTACGACCTGGGAACCTGCAAGAAGAGAGCAAACTCTTTCCTTCTCCTGCTCGTTTGCCCCTTTTCTCCATAAAATATCATATAACTTTAAAGCTTTACTTAGAAACAAGAATATTTTGCAGGTTGTATTACAACCACAAAACCGTTCATGATTATTTTCATTTCCAAAGGCTTAAGGTACCTACATTATGTGACAATGTAGGCATAAAAAGTAGAACGAATGACACACAAAAAGTAGCGTACGAATAATGTGTTACGCCTCCTTCAAGTTGAACGGCCGTTTGCGGTTTGGATACCCTTATTACCATCCGTTACTTTAATATATGAGCATTCACTAAACACATGTTTCTATACCCAGGAAATACTAAAAACAAATTTGAAGTATCATTTTCGAGGTACATCAACTAAATGTATGGCACTACGTAATTTTAAAATGTACATAAGAAACCATTGTAACATAACATTGCCCGCAAAATTATTTATGCGATTATTTATTAATTCAAAGATGCATTTCTCTTGCCGTGTAAGCCGAACTTCAAATAAACCGATGATTTTTTAAATTTACTACATTTACCTTTCCATAAATATGTATTTAGTTTAACTAAAGTTTCATCGCGATCATGCTCATTGTTATCCGAATCATCAATTTATTGAATCCTTTGTTAAAAGTTGGTGTGAGCTTAAAATGATATCGTTTAGAGATTGATTTATTTTCCATTATTTCGAAATGCAAACCTGGAAAACACGATTCGTGCATAATACTAACGCATAATACTTTTTATGAATTTAAAGATGGTAAGTGCTCATCGCGAATTCGTTTATCTATTTATTTTATCCAGTAATTGAATTCCTAATGAATGCAATTTTTTCAAAATTGGAAATCAAACTATTTGAAGTACTTACATACAAAATCTGTATATTTTACTATCAATTCTAATGATATAAATTTTATTGCGATTCTTTATGAGTTTAATGACTTGCTTATAAATGTAAGCAAAAATCATACGCATTGCATGTAATACGAAAAGGCGATTTCCTGAAGTCGCGATAAAGATAAAAGCATAAACAAATGTGTGTCGACCAAATCGTTTTAAGAGTTTGGTTTAAAAGGATAAGCACATTAAGCTCTATACAGTTCCTGCTCTACATTTAAATTTCACAATTTGTGTAACATCCAAGTTAATACTGATTAGTTAAGATTTTATTAAGTTTTCATGTTTTTTAACAAATACTTTTAAAATAATTAGTGATGATAAATAAAACATGATTTTAAGTAAGTAATTAAATTCTAAATAATTAATGATTAAGTACCAGTATAAGTTTTAATATTTATAATATCAAAACTTTTACCAGTAATGGTTTAACTCGAAAACAATATGCCATTGAGATCAGTCAAATAGGGGTTATTTAATTACAGTATGTATTGTAATTAAATACCCCATAAGAAGACTAAAGCATATTTCATAAAGAATAGAATTTTTTTTTGGCAAATGCTAAAATTGTTTAGATTTTACACAGTTTTACACTTGGCCGTTTTAGTTATCAATATATTCATAACAAAGATAATCCATAACAGAATATTAACACGTTAAAATTATAAATATAACTGACATGCCAATATATACGTACAGATAATCAAAGTCAATACCCGCTCTCACTTCGTTTTTACAGCTACTGAGTAGAGAAAGCCAATGCTATCTCATCATTATTTGGATCAATCACTATTTTGCCACATTGTATTCTTGTACCTAAAATTACGTACCTCCTTCGCTCGAGTGATGCAGTGACTTTTGGACGAAATTGATTAAAATTAAAAAATCTAAATTTATCTCTTATTGAATTTAGCTGGACTCAAGCTACGCTGCCAATTCGTTTTGGTGGTATCGGTGTAACGAAAATTTCTAGTGTCGCTCTACCTGCCTTCCTCGGAAGCAAGGATGCGTAGCGTAAATAATATATGTAAATAATATCCTTAATCACAATTCAGAATTTTCCTATGGCGAAGAGGCAAGGATGTCCTGGCTGTCTATCTGCTCCAACGAAAATATCCCACTGGAACTAAACCTACAAAAACAGTGGGATGTTCCTTTGGTGCGGAGAGTGCAGAAAGATACGTTTCAATCTTTAAAAAGTAATTTAGAGCGTGCCTGTTTCCTAGGAGTTCATCTAAAAAATCGAGTTATTGGCTTCACGATTTACCATCAAGTAGCATTACTTGACGATGGAAGCTTACGCATTGCTGTAGGAATCTGCCTGGGGCCACCGATTTGTCAACCACACCAATACCCTTGTGGTGTCAGTGTAGACAAATTTGATCTACACGGGCTTTCTTGTCAAAAAAGTTCTGGCCGCTTTTCCCGCCACGGTTCCCTAAACGACCACATCCGTAGGTCTCTTGTTTCCAATTCTTGGATCTTGGTCCAATGTTCCATCTATTTAAGAGACTTGTGGCATTTTTCGCAACGATGGTAAGAGCTTGGGAGGGAGGCATAGCCCTTGTTTGAATGACTGACGCCTCTTGTGTAGACACTTTGGCTGCCTCTCACCTAAGGGGTACTTCGGTCAGGGCCGGGGCGGCATCGGAGGCAGCTGAAGTAAGTAAATGACGCAAATGAGTCTTCATGTTTAGAATATGTATTTGTGCCATTTGCTGTTGAAACTTTAGGTCCGTGGGGTCCCGCGCATCAATGTATTTTAAAAGTTTATGTCATAGGCATAACGTTGCGGCTGCTGACAAGAGAGCTGGTTCTTTTCTCGCTCAAAGGTTAAGCATAACTATTCAGCGAGGAAATGCAGCTAGCGTTCTTGTCGCCATGCCGCGTGGATTAGTTTATTAGATAATATGTAATTTTAGATAGATAAAATCTTCTAAATATTTGAACCAAATAAAAAAAAAAAATTTTCATTGGCAATTTCATTTCTAAAAACTTTCAGTGTGACCCTAGAATGTAGGTTAGAGAACTGAGTTCAACGTGCATTTATTGTAGTGTATTTATACAAATCTCACTGTATTTTGAAAATAGACGCGTTGTTTTAATTAATGCCTATAATACAAGTAAATGTTATTTCTTTATACACCTCGTATTTCTAAAAGAAGGCATGGAGATCTTTGGAACAAATTATAGTAATTCGTAATTTTTTTTTTCTATTTTAAAATATGGATAATGTGCAAAATTAGTTGAATTATCCACAATCAGTTACATGAAAAATCTAAAAACTAAGTTAAGGTACATGCGCTAGATGATTAATTAATCAAAAAATTACATTCATTACAATAAGGTTAGTTAAACATCAACGAAATTTTTTAAATTTATGCTCTTATAAGATCTTATAAGATCTTCAAAACATAAATTTAAAAAATTTCGTTGATTTTTAACTAACCTTACTGTAATAGATGTATTATGTCTATTGCGCAAGGCAAAAATAATATGATTGAAATAGTGACAGCTAATGCACATAATGTTATATGTTTATCGAATATCGACTATTATACCATAATTACATTGTAAATTACTAATAAACTGAAAATCACAGTTAAAAAGAAGATAATTAGTACTTCTACAAATTCTTTTATAACTCTGCAATCAGCAATGCTGAAATTCAATTTCCAGGTTTGATTCGATAACATACTATTTTAGTTGACACCACTCATATTTTCACAACGTTGGATGTTTTGCGTACCCGCCTATAGGAAGGATCTGCTGATAAAATTTATTTTTAATGTTACAAAATATTTATTAATGTAATAAGTAAAATATTATAAATTAAAAAAAATATTTACTACAGCATAATCATTCTCTGTGCAAGGCATAAACATACTAAACCATATAGTGTAAAAGCAGCAGACTAGATGGCGCCAATCATTGCTAAAATGCAATAAAAACGAAGAAAATAAAACGTCGAGATTTGCGCGCGTTGAAGTTATCAACCGCTTAAAGTTATAGTGCTTAGAACATCTGGGCTGTTTACGCGGAATATGCAGGTTCGAATCCAGGCAACGGCAAAAAACAATTTATCTAGACATATATATTTATATGTCGTAGGACCACGCAACAGTGACTTCTGTTAAGATTTGTTGTTTAAGTTGACGGGGTAAGTAACACGACCTCACACAAGACCGGCGTGAAGTAGAGTGCTACACTTCTACGTTTCGTCTTGTGGAGTGAGGTATCCGGGGCCCACTTTATTAAAAGGTGTCAACGCATCTGCAACCTTACGGGTGTTGCAAATATCAATGGGCGGTGGTTATCACTTAAAACCAGTTGAACCGCAAGCTCGCATGTCACCTTCTCAAATAAAAAAAAATTGAATATATTACTGACTAAGCAAAATCAGTGATGTTACGAGACACGGCCGAGACTTAACGACTAGAAATACATTAAATTCGTAGCTGTTTATTTATTTTCATATAGATCAACTGAGAAATGGAATAAAAAAGCCTAGTTAGAATAGACAACAAAGAATAAACCTGGATGTATCATAGATATACGTACGTTGTATCGTACGCTTTTAGTCCTCAGCATTAGTTATCAGTTGAATGACTTAAAAAAAAGATGTTTACATCATTTGCTTGATGTCTGTTTTATATTGGTAAACTATACTTAAATAATGTTGCCTATTTTGGACTGACCAATTTTAACCAGTGATCAGCTTGATCACTGATTAAAATTGGTGAAAGTAATTGTAAAAGTTGTTTATTCGTCCCAAAGCGCACGGTTTATTTACAGTTACAATATAAATGTCCTCATGATATCCGATCGACGGCGAAAGTGGCGACGAAGGTTAATGACACGTCTTGTCTATTTCGTGTGAATAAATTAATTATATGTTTGACGAATGAATTTGGCGGGTAGTGTCCTAGAGTGATTATCACTTAATTAACACACCGTAAAGCTTAACTAGAGAAACAGCCAACCAATAACTTAACTTTAATTTTAATTTTATACTTGATTTTGTCTTATTAAACTTTGTGAGATTTTAAATGACTATAAGATGTTGCCCGAAAGTGTTAAGGAAATAATATCTGATAATACATTGTTTAGATAGTAGGATCCTTACAGCATTTGAAAATTTTCTTTTGCTATTATTGCATCGGACGAACATACAAGAAGTTAATAACTTTCATTATATTGCTATCTCCAATTGGATTCCAGTTATGACTCCAGTGATGGAACCTCGAGGTCGGAGCAAGGAGCCATTCAGAACCCAGGGACGCCAGATGCCGCCCTCGATGTCCTTGGTACTGTCCGCTGGTACGACGACAAGGGGCAACTGTTCGAAATGACGTACAAGGCAGGCAAACGGGGATACCGAACGAGTATAAAGCAAATTTCGTAGTTGCGCCACAAGAATTTAGGAACCTTGAATGGAAATGAATTTACGAGACTGCGAATTACTATTTATTTTAATAGATTAATTATTATTGCAGACGTGCAATTGCTTATTTATTTATTTATTAAAAATGTTTGAATGAATGTAAATAAAAGTATGTTTATTTAAGGCTTAATTTTATTTAAAGTAAACAACGGTGGTATTGGCAAAATTGTATAATTTTCATTAATGGTCTTAATAAATAGATAGCCATATCTATCCCATGTTCAATCACAAGTTTAGAGCAAAATTTTCTAGTTTCCGACCGAATGTTAGGTTTCGGTTACGGTCGAGGCAAATAGACTAGTTTCGGTTTTGGCGCCAAATCTGCCGAAACTACGACCGAAACCAAAACTGCATTCGGGAATTCTCGCGCTATGATCGGTTATGATTAGCGCGTTAAATTCCATGCAAGCAAGCGACGAAGACTAGTGACTAGGGTCGTTGAAGGTTTTTTCGTCAACGTTTATTCATGTTCGTCGACTACATAATTTCGTGAACTAGCTGATGTGATGCTATCAATTTGGATGAATGAACGGATTTTCTTTAACGCTGCGGCGTTCAAGAAGTCTAAATCCTCTGACAGATGACTAATTAATAAAAACACTATACAATTACTAATAAATAAATTTACAAATAAAGACACCTTAAGCATCAAGTAAAAAACTGATAATATTTATGATAAAATAATCTCTGACCGTGACCGATACGTGCAACGTTCGCAAATTGTCGCACAAAAATTTAAGGAAGCGAAACTTCTTTGATAAAAGTGGCTCTGAAATTACTGTCGGCTTTTACATTTTTGTTTTTGTTTACTGAAAGTCATAGAAAATGACTAATAACTTTAGAAGTTAATTTGTTCTTAATATAAAAGTGATTTATTTTGTTTTGTTTATTATTTAAATGTTTAGTCTGTCCCTATTGTGATATTAGGTAACAACTTAAAAAGGTAATTTTATGTTTAATATTTAAAATAAACATGAATAATATTCAAAGGAAGAATCTTACTACTCAAATAAACCCATTTTAAGTCTTTTTAAGCCGCAATTAATATTTTTTTCTTAAATGGGGTTGTTATGTTGATGATCATACCATTAAGTGAAAATGTCGAAGATTGCATAACTATATGATAAAAAGATATTTTTTTTCCCTCTAAACATGATCCTTTTATAGAAGTTTCGGTTTTTGTTTCGGTTTCGGCCTAAACTGAGATTGTTGCGGAAATTCGGTTTCGGTTTCGGTCGTAAAAACCAGTTTCGGTTGGACACTAAAATTTTCATTAAAAAAAATTCTCAGACCATTGGTGCATAAAATTACATGATGCATAAATAATGTTTTGAACAGCCCACAAAACACTTATATAATTATTACCAAAAATGCCTATCGAAACTTTAGCTTGATAAAAAAGCTGCTGTCTTATAACTCTGTCTTATAATTAACTCAAATTCTCAGTAATTACACAAATGTGTTAGTGCTAAAATATTGTTAATGCACAAACTATAATATTCATTGTTTTATTTATAAAAAGACCCAATGTTGAAATAATATCAATTATTAATTATCTTAATTTGTAACTAATGTAAATTTTAAATATTCCTATATTTTACATAAGTCAATATATGTTAACCGAATTTTTGTCTAAATTGAATAGAAACTTGGCATAAACCACCGTGTTCCCTGTTCGTTTTCTATTTAATTAGTTTTGCCTATAATGTACTTAATTTAAGAATCAATTTATTTTATCAGTAGTTTTTGTAACCACCTATGAGCGTTACTTTAATAATTTTGGGATTGTGTCAGCCATATTGTCCATGCTATATTCAATCACTTTATCAATGTTATCACCTTCGTAACATTCAACACCGTTAGCATTTATTTAGGCAAATTGCTGTAACTTCAGCAAATACAATACGTATTTAAGTTGGCACCCCGTCATTTTGAATCAGTTCCAGTCACACAGCCTACGGTCGATCTTTGTAAAATGTTCATGGTAAGTATATATAATATTATTTGGCGACTATTTTACTGTGAACATAAATTAGTATACTATTTTTAATAAAACCCAACGTTACATAAAAAAGTTATATGAATAAAAGTTTTAAATTACTGAAACCTTCAAGACAATAAAACTTCTTAGCTTAAAGATTTAAATGTGTGGTTTCATACCTTAAATTTCACCATAATTAAATGGGTAAAAGTCAAATCCATTTTAAATTTTTACCAATATTAGTTGACCCTACCAATCGTATTGACCTCTTATACTCGGAAAATAGGATAAAGTAAGTTGAAATATTTTGGAATCCCTTTTCAATTATTATTAACATGAAAAAATAAAACTCGGGCTTTTACGAAGCCAGAATTCTCTATCACTTGGTCGAATAACCCGTTACAAGTTCGTTACTTAATTTCCTATCCGTACGACAGTCTTGTGAAGAATTTAAATTTTGGAAGATAAAAACCAATGATGTAAAAGTAGAGGTATTTCATCAAGTCTTCAAAGGTAGGATAGAAAAATTCAAACACTTTACAACGCTTATGGTCACGGGAGAGACTATTGTTGTTCTGTCGATTCATTAATTAAACAATATTCGCTTTTTCATTATTTTGATTATTATAGAATTTACTGATCTAAATATTTATTGACAAAGGACGTTAATGGGGAATACACTAAGGTTTAATAACTGTGTTCCCGTAACCTTCATAGGAATAAAGCGATTTTATTTATTATACCTAAGCGGTAAGACTTAAGGCATGCCTTACATTTTACAGAAATACGCCATTTTGAGCTTGGCCGTTGCAGCCATAGTCACAGCAGATGCTTCAGATAAGCCACAAGTTGAAATACTTACAGAAAAAAATCTCGTCAGCGAAACAGGATATGATTTCGAGTGAGTTTCTTGAACGTTTCTTTTTTATCAACAGATCATGTTTAAAAAAATAGAGATCTAAACAGTAGCACACTTATATTAGCTTAGCTTATATTATCTTAAAATGGTGTTATTAAAAAAAATTAAATACACCAATAATCAATACCCTCCAATAAGAAATCGTTACTTTACTCCCAAAAACTGAAATACGCTAATATATTAAAAATCGCCACGCCACGTTTAATTGCAGCATCATTGCTTTTGATTTTTTTTAAACAATGAAATTTAAAAAAGTATACGGTACAGTAATACTTGAATTGGAATATTAAACATCAAAGTTACGAATTTTAAGCTAAACCATTCTGCCTTTGCTTTGTCATATTAGTACTAATTTTTAACTTATATCACTGTTCATATTCTCGATATTTTTAATGATAACTTATCTCTTCATAGAGTGTTAAAAGCTAGTAAGCTTAGTAAACGTTAAATTGTAACCCTAAAAAAGAAAGACATAGTGGTACTTAGTCGTAGTTGTTTAAATTTTTTATTTCCTCCGTCTTTCTTTTCGATCAGAAATTAGCAATCCTTACTCGAACCAAGTATTTTTTGGTTAAATATTCCGAAGCCTACATATAACTTATCATAGCTTACATTATAAAGTGCCTAAATGATATTTATTATTTTTTAAACCAAATATTATTAATCAAAACATACTTAATATTACAAATAATGTTATTATAAAATATTCTAAAACGTTTCAGATTTAAAACAAGTGATGGTGTCTCGCGTAAAGAAGAGGGCCAGCTTATAACGGTGGGAGACCAACAAGGCATCGCAGTGAAAGGGTCTTATTCCTACGATGCTCCTGACGGCGAACACTACATAGTCACTTTCACCGCTGATGACAAAGGTTTCAAGCCAATCATTCACACAACTAATGGGCAATAAAATTCTGTGATACGCAATATGATTTTCATTGAAAACATTTAAACAGTAAGTTATATTATGTGAACAATTTATGTTTTGTACATAATTGTAGGAATTATGTCAAAAATTAATCTAAAATCAATTTCAATGCCAAATGAAAATTTGTAAAAACTGCATTAAAGTCGTCGTAAATATACAGTCAAACCAATGATGTCAGTAGGTAATAATTGGCGTAATTATTTTATTTTAGATTTAATAATCATCTATAATACTTCGGCGACATTTAAAATTGACAATTAGTCTTCAAAGTTTAAATGTCTCTTAAAAAATTTATTTAAAGAATATTTCACAGCTAACAGTATTCTCTTAGGTTAAAAATATTAGGACACAAATTTGGGTACTTAATTTCATAATAATAATAATCAAAACGTAATAAAAAAGGCAAATCAAAGACAAAATTAATTATTGTGTAGGAACTTCAAATGCAGCTGCGACCATGATTTGCTTCAAAACTGACATTACTGACGGGGTCAAGTGTTTATGTAAAAAACAAACACTTTTATGCCAATCCCGCTGCAAGACCTATACTGTGCGCGTTAAACGAGCGTTATGTAAGATGTCAACGCATTGTGTATTGTGACAAAGTTGAAATTTCTGTTTGGATTCTTTACAACAATCTTTCTACATCTAAGAACGTTCAATTATTCAAGAGGATTAGTCATTTTTCAAGAGGTAGACACGATTGTTTTTAAAGTTTATTTTATAAAGGGAAAAAATGGATAAGCAATTAATATTTTATTAGAAAACGCCGTGATTTGAATCTTTAAATCATTAAGTAATAAAAATAAAAAAATAAATCGTTTGCGGTAGTCCCTTCATTCGACTTTAGACGATATAATGAATTGTAGACGACAGGTTAAACAACAAATTTCCATGGATAAATATACTTTCAAGCACATTCTTGAAAGTTTCAAGTATATGCTAGATCCAATTAATAATAAATTACTAATTAAGCAAACTAATGTAATAACAGCTTCCTTAAAACAATAATTTTAAACGCATGATATTATCAGATAAAGTAAAAAAAGATAAATAAATACATTATTAAAGATACAAGATCGCTTTAAAAAATATTAATTAAACCATACATTTGTAGGTAAAATCAATTTGTCCCATAACTCGATTAGCTTAAAAAATTTGATACAATACTCATTTGGACACATTTTTTTTATTACGATACAAAACGTTTACTTGATTAAATTTATGGTCTTGAGCTTTTTAAGATGGGTATAACTTTTGTTGTATATCATTTCGTTATGAAGGTTTTATTGCTAAAACGAGAATATTTAACGACTCCCGACAAAGTTAGTCCTCATCATGTCATCTACGAATGATGTCTGAGTTACGTAATTATTTTTAAGCTTAACTTTAACAAAGTTTTACTTTTTCATTAAAAACATAGTCATTGGTCCCTCTATGTAACAGAATGAAAAGACATTTCTTATATTGCTTTGTTATTTATTCCTATCCCTTTATAGGTTCTAAAGTCATGGTAGCTCAGTGTGCGGGCGCTCGTCTTTAATTCAATATACTCGAGCCACCAGAGTTCGATCCCCGGTGCCGGCGCCAATGAAATTATTATTTTAAGTGTTGAATTATCACGTGCCAGCGGTGTAGGAAAAAATCGTAAGGAAACTTGCATATTTTCGAAATAATGATTTAAAAAAATATTTCGAAGATATGTGAAATCCGTCAATCCGCAGTGGGGCCTCGTGGTGGACTATGCCCTGATAGAAGTCCTTTGCCTCCTTTACTTTATATGTTCTACGTTTAATCTACAATTGTTTAAGTATGTGGTTAGGTGAAAAGCCTTAGAATACATACACAATTTTAACGATATTCCTGTTTATTTGCTATGTAGAACAAAATATATGTAAAAGTAAAGTCTATACATGTACCACTGCTGGGCAAAAGGCCTCCTCTGTACAGAGGATATCAGGGCATAGTCCACCACGCAGCCGCACTGCGGATTGACGGACTTCACATATCTTCGAAATATTTTTTGTATTATTATTTCGAAAATATGCAGGTTTCCTCACGATGTTTTCCTTCTCCGCTGCGCACGTGATAAATCAGCACTTAAAATTAACAATTTTATTGGTGCTGGCACCTGGGATCGAACTCGGGTTGCTCGAGTATATTGAATTAAAGGCGAGCGCCCGGACACTGAGCTATCACGGCTCAAAATATATGTAATGATTTAATTTTTTATATGTAAATTCGAGACGTTACAAGAAATTTTCATCGCTTTCAATAAAAAAAAAAAAATACCTATAATTTTTTTTTCGGCCAATTTGGCACAAAGTGCCGAATGTTCTTGTGGGGTTGGTCTGTGTATGAATTTTTAAAAGTATTTAATATTCATATATTGGGAACAAGCTGATGATAGCACCCAACTATCTGCCCTATCGAATGTTTCTTATTTATATACTTCAAAAGTCTCCTGAGACCAGCTTTAAGAAGACTTAGAGACTTTACTCTCAAACAATTTTACACAGTCTTAAATCTTGTAGAGAAATATCTCTACAAAATTTGTAATGATATTGTTATGATATAATCCGATACGAAGTATAATAATACAAAAAAAAAACAATTATAAAAAAAAATCTTATTCGGTGATTGCGATTTAAAAGAAGCATTACAAGATAATCACAAATGTTGTCTGTGGCTATTCTAACCTCTACATTGATAAGTCTCAGGCGTTACGTGTAACAGTCAAGCGCCTCATATATTTATTTCTCTTTTACTAAAGATTTAAGTTGGTTTTGGTAGTTGGGTCGATTTCGACCTTTTATTAAATTTTAACTTTTTTTAATTCTAATATGACATTACCAAACTACTGAGGCATTGTTATTGAATTGAATTAAACAGATCAATTCTATTAATAAGATTTTATATAGAAATCTATTTGTAACAACATTTACATTTCCGTACATATAAGATACTCGCCGGTATGAACCCAAATATCTGGTATTTCTTGTGCTGCTTTTTTGTGTACGCGACTGGCACTTATTACGTATTAGATTATTCAATTATAATCATTCAATCATGACAAAGTATTGAAAATATAACTGATATCAAAAATTTCCTATACACCAAAATAAACAAAAACTGTTATAATTAATACATTTATTTCAAAAACAAAAAAGAACACAAAACAAGCGGTATATAGTACACGAAATATTTACATATTAATTCACGGCGTTTCATTTTGCATTCGCGAAACGTTTGTACTTTGGGTGTCTGTCGTATACGTTAAGCATTTAGACTAGAGTGGATCTAGTTTAAAATATATTTGGTTGTAGCAATAATGCAGATCATCGTCGCGGGCTGGTTTTTTAGGACTGGGCGGGTTTTTGGTCCTGGTCGGGCTTTTCCTCGGTGGGCTGGTAGCCGTTTTTGTCGGCAACGAAGGTGACTTGGATGTGTTGGCCGTCAGGCGCTACATATCTGTAGCTGCCCTTCACAGACAGGCCTTGCTGGTCGGTGTCATTCTTGTACTCTCCTTGTTCTTGCCTCGAAGTGCCGTCGCTGGTTTCGAACCTAGACGAATTTGAATATAACATTTTTGAGCTGTAATATACATGATAAAAAACCCCAGTGTGGTAAGCACCGTCTTGCTGTTGCCACCGCTAGTTAACTGCGTACGTTTAATTATTTCCTGTATTTAGAGAAATGTCTGCGCAAAAAAAAATGTCAGAGGAATCATTACAAATTTTGGGTAACATTCAAATTCAGACCTGCTGAGTCTATGACGGTAAAACACTGAAACATGGTGACCGACTCCGCAAATTTGAAATTATCAGTTCATTACAAATTAGATATTTATGACAACGACTTACAGAAAAAGAAATATTACGACACATCTATTACCATGAAAGATGTTTTGCATCAAATGTCATATTTAGCCTATGCTTAAGTCACCAGTGGACCAGTCACCGTTTATTCTCTAGCACAAACGATCGTAAAGTATACTTACTCAATGACACTCCGCCGCTAAATACTACGACCTTACAAATAAAACTGCCAATGCGCTAGCCACGAACTTAAATACTAAACACTTAACTTAGGACTCAATAGCAAGTATTATGCAAGATTTCTTTTAAAGTTACAACGTCAAGGAAATCAATTATTTTTTACATGAAAATAAAACTTATAGAAGCAGTGTAAGTTTTATTGTATAAAAAAAGCTACGTGAATTGAAAATAACGTTGTATTTTCCTTTTAATTTCAAAGTAATTAATTACTTCCAAAAATCTCACGAAAGATCGTCACTTAAAGCATAAGATACAGTTAACCTTACGGTCAATCATCTACAGTGTATTCTCCAAACATTACTATTAATTGAAAAGTGAAATATTAATAGTTGGCACTTCAGATTAAAAACTATAAATAAAACCTATCACCATTAAACATAGAATTTACTAACTCGAAGTTGTATCCATTAACGTCGACTTCAGAGTCTTGCTTCACGATTTCAACAGGCTGCTTTGCCTTGTCGCCCTCTTGTGGTAGAGCGCACACCAAAGCCAGAGCGGCCAAAGCGAAAAAGGTCTGGAACAGAAGAAATGCAATCTATAATTATAGTATAAAGCAAAAGGTCTCCTCTGTACAGGGTATTAGGGCATAACCCACCATGCGCATCCTCTGCGGATTAACGGACTTCACATATGTTAGAAAAAAAAATTTTCATTATTTCGAATATACGGGTTTCCTCACGAAGTTTTCCTTCACTCTTCTCTATTGTAAAGTACAAAAGGTAAATACGAATAGAAGAAAGCATTTTATTGAATAATGATAAAGACAACATTTTGTAATCGCAGAAACAATTTAGAATAACATTATACATGTTATTAAAGGTTTTACTTTACAAAAACAGGTAAATATGATTTAATATTCATAATATTTTTCATTATTTATATATTTTATTTGCCATGTTAACTCTGTGAACCTGATAACATCTAGTAATTTAAATAAAGTATTTTTATAAGACCAGTGTATATAACTTTTTATTTTAAATGTGTCTTGCCTTTTCATTTTTTATTGACTAAAAAGTAAAAAAAACCTAATGTGTCAACTTATATGTAAAAAAATTACTTACTATTTTCATCATTTTGTTTGAGGAGGGTGCTGGAGGAACGGATGTCGGTGGATGGACGAGACCTGAACGGTTATGCCTTGAAGCGAGTACAGTGAGCTATAAATATGGAGTCGAAGTATCGACAAGGCAATATTACGAAGTATCATTGGCAAGCGAGGTGTTAATCACAATCATGTAAACATTTTATTTAAGGTGATCCACGAAAACCTTACAGGATTTGTCAATAGTGTAAATTGTTTGCATGCAGTCGAGCCTTGCGTGTATCACTTAACCTACATTTTTTCCGTCGAAATTTTCTACGTCACGATGTTATATAGAGAAAAAAAATACAAAAGTATAAAGTTAAAAAAGGGAAAATAACTTAATTTAGTTATTTTATTATATTGTAATTAAAGAAAAATGCAAACATAGTATTTTGGATAAGCACTTGGTAACGTTTTTAGTTTTAAATTACGTTTTTTTTATGTGATTAAGCGGCAAATGAGCTGGGGATTCACCTGATGTTAAGTGTTGCCACCTTTAAATAAAGTGGGCCACGGCTACCTCACTCAACAGATGAAAAACAGAAGTGTAACACTTCTTCTTTACGCCGGTCTTCTGTGAGGTCGTGGTGTTATTACTTTTGTGTTATTACCTGGACGTACCTGCCCATTCGTGCAACAGTGAACACTGTTGCGTGGCCCTACCACTAAACTAAAACTACGTGGGAAACATTATAAAATAAGACAAAATACTATTTCACTTGAAATACTTAAACCTATTGCCTGTAGATGCTCCACATCATGTAAAAAATTTAAATGAAAGTTGGCCGGCCATGTAGCAAGACTCCCAGATCAGCGTTGGGCCAGGATAGTGACTCATGGAAAGGCACGGTCAGCAAAAGACTGGCTCGTGAGAAGATGGGATAATAAAATTAAAAATATCGCCGGTCCACATTGGATGGAAGTAGCTCAAAATCGGGGAAATTGAAAAATTTTGTAGGAGGCCTTCATCTGTGAAGACGGGATTCTTGCTCATTAAATATTAATAAGGAAAATAAAAATGAGACTACGATAAGTAAATTTATATAACTAACTAGTAAGTATTGTTTATGTACCTACATGCAAGGAATAATAGGCTTTTTATTTTTATTTTTTATTAATTTACATCAATGTAATGTATAAAACCTAATGAACTAAATAAATTAATCGTCTTAGAATTTTTTTAATGAATTTCCACAATTTTGGTGATCTGGATTAATACTAAAAACATAATTTCATACATACAGATAAACGCTGAATACAGCGTTTATCTGTTTGTATGTTAAGCTTTATGCCACTAAATAAACGAAATAGATTTTAGTTTGACAAAAATATCCGCCTAGAAAAAGTTGTATGGGGGACATTATTGAAGATGATTTTTTCTATGGAGGATGATATTGAAATAGTACGAGTATATTAAAAACTAAGGATGATGAAAGACAGCTTTCTTACGACTGACAAGGAAAGCAATCGTTTAAAAAAACTGTAATGTTTACCACTCGTTGTATGGCAGGAATCTAGATTCAGGTCAATAAATGCTTTCCAAAAGGATTATGATTTCGCTATGAGGGGTAATATGATAACTCGCCATATCTGGAATTTAATACTATAAGGGTCGTATCATTAACATACCTCACCATATTTTAAATACTTTTTTAGCTATTTTAACTTTCAAAGTAAACAGAACATGTTTGATGTGATATATATTTTTTTTTCACTTTATTTTGACTCAATATCGAAAAAGGCACCCTTATTTGCAATCGAAAATTCTCGCGTCAAAATACCAGCTTTTTTTAAAAAGTCGGTGGTTTTTTTTTTCGTTGAATTCTCTGTCTCAATTCTCAGATGGTGTAAAAAATAAACATTATTGAGGTAAATGTTCTCAATAAATGCAAACATAAATACCGTAATCAGTTTAAAGGATCTACATACAACAGTGTACAATTTGCTTGTATATTTGTATATTATGAGACTTTCTAAGACATAAATCTAATTAAAATTATTAAATCAACTTTTATACTGAAAAAAATTTCAGCAGTCACATTTATGTAAATTCTACATAATGATAAAAAAAATGTGATTCGAGTTTTTTTCCTTTCTGTACTGTTCTCCAATATTGCGCGTTTTATTAAACGTTTAACAAAAATGAGTATATCTTAAGAATTTATGAAGTCATGTTTAGAAGTTTGGTTTAATGGTGTTCTCAGTTAAACAGCTTTTTGGTGCTTCCATGATTGTTAAGCTGAATAACTCTCTATATAAACACTATTAAGTTTATAATCTCTTATAATACCGGTGGCTGCACTATGAGAAGACTTACTCTAATCGCGTCAAGAATAGGGTAAAAAAAAATAAAGTAACAGCCTATATATGTCCCACTGCTTGGCAAAAGCCTCCGCTGTAAAGAGGGTATCAAGGCATAATCTACCACGCGATCCCACTGCGGATTGAAGGACTTCAAATATTTTCGAAATATATATATATATATATATATATATATTGTTGTTATTTCGAAAATATGCAGGTTTCTTCAGGATGTTTTCCTTCACCGCCGAGCTCGTGATAAGTCAGCAATTAAATATTAGTTGGTGCTGGCACCGGGGATCGAACTCAGGTTGCTTGAGTAAATTGAATTAAAGGCGAGCGCCCGGATACTGAGCTATCACGGCTCTTAGAATAGTTAATACTAACTGTGGTAGGGCCACGCAGCAGCCTTGGCTGTTGTACCAATGGGCAGGCTCGTCCGGGTAAGTACCACGACGTCACAGAAGACCGGCGTACGGTGGAAGTATTACAAATACTTTTTCGTTTCGTCTAGTGAGTGGGGTAGCCGGGGCCACTGAACAGCTATTATTAAGCCTAATATGAGATCTTTACAATAGAGTAATTCTACACCAATATCCAGATTATAGCAATATACTCTTGTAAAGAATAAGGTAACACAAAAGTAAAATTCAAGAGCAGTGTTGCTATAGTCTATGCTGCTTTAGTCTTTTAAACTAGCTTATAGCAGTTTTTTATACTACATGCTGTATTTTAGTTGTTTTCAATGTCATTTAAAAGCTTAATTTCGATTCTATACAGCCATATACCAGCATTGCTGCATAAAAACAATTTATGCCCTAGTATATCCTTAAATATATATTTAAGCTTTTGTGAATCATTTTTTTTTCTTCTAGCTTTTGATGTCCTGGGCAAAAGATATTTTTTCAGCCTAAATGTTTCTTGAGTTACGCAACCCAAACGTGAACATTCACTGCTTGCTGTATGAGGAAGCTCAAAGTTGCTCAGCGAGTTACAGAATGGGCTAGTTTCGGTATTTCTCACAGTGGATTAAAAAATATTTATAATATTAAAAACCTACTAAATTTCACCACCTCCATCCTGGCTTATGTGGCATGGTGACAAGAATGCGAGCTGCATTTCCGCGGAATAAGTTACCTAACGTTTAATCGAGGAAAGAACAGGTTCTCTCATCACCAGCCGCAACAATTAGTTGAGGGTCTTTTGAGGGTCTTTTTTGTTAAATGTGTTACTATATCGTTTAGTTGTGATGCGAGAAAGTAATATGATAAAGTATTGGTTGTCTGTATTAAGTTTAAGTCGGGGTAAGCTTACATACAAACTAGTTACAACTTCTTTTTATTAGCATTGATGATTTGTCAACGAGCCGACGACAAACAATTCGAGTCCAGTTTTCGCGCATATTGCTCCGAAGCGAATACACCGACTTTAGGTCATCCAGAATAGATTTTTGCGCAGAGCTAATTGAGCACCGTGGTTCATGCGCAACATCGACCTACATGTAGATTAGAGCCACCCACCATAGCACAATTCCTGAAGTCGGCGTCGCGTCGCCACTTCGAGTCCGCTGCCGCGCATCCCAATCCGCTACTCGCAGGTGCCGTCACCTACAGAACCCTACCGCTAAGTACGTTCCGCTACAAATGGCTTAGACCACGACACGTTCTCGATTTCCCTGACGATGATACGACCACCGCCATCGACAGGATAAAGCAACTTCGGAAACACACAAGAACACACAGCACTCGGCGGCGAGTGCGGCACCCCACGTATCTGGCAGGTTTTCCCCCCTTAAAGATAGAAGCGTTTCTGGAGTTTCTACCGCCACTTCTTCTCCCAGTGCCAACGCTTTCCGAAGTGGTAGTAACGATAGCTTGAGAAATCGTCCTGGTCAAGTACTAACGATCGAGCCGTGATTCGGCCCTTTCGGGCACCCTCAAATCGGAATGCTGGACGGGTACTAAGTGACGGCCAAGGCCGAAGTCCTCTCTCGGGGGCCTTTACGCCTAGTTAGCCCATGGAGCAGCCGCCAAAGCACCCTAAGAGCTTAGCAGCCTCCCAAAAAGGTACAAATAATAATAGCGTGGCGGCCCGAGCCTCGAGCCCCCGACCTGAGTCACACGCCGCTAGGCGCCTTTAGCGCCTGGCCACCTCAAGCCCGGTGTATCTGTAAAGGCCTCCCAGGGCCAACAGTGGTCGATCCAGCCAAAAAAAAGACAAACGATTTTTTTTAGAAATACATAATCCCAATTTTATTTTTAATTTTTTGTTTTGTTTTATCACATTAATGCCAAAATTTATGTATCAAAATTTTCATTTGCGACACGCATAGACCGGTAAATGCACTCCTGACTGGGAGTTCATAAACTTTATTAATACACAACTTCCGACCAAGAAATGCAAAAGTACTTCATACCTATCTTTTTAGTCTGCGGGAGTTCAGATCAAATTCATGAAGATTCGTTATTGTGTTTTCAAGAAATAAATAAAATATATGGTATTAAAGATATTGTTCGCTTTTACAATTTTTAATACCCTTTCTTCTTTAACCAAAGAACTTAAAAAAAAAGTAATTTGAAGATATGTGAAGTCCGTCAATCCGCATTTTGGCTGCGTAGTACGCTATGCTATAATACCATCAGGATAGGGGAGGCCTTGGCCAAGCAGTGGGACATGTATAGGGTTTACTACATTACTTTAATTATTATAATCAAAAAGAAAAAAATGGAGCCCGATTCTTCACAATGCTCAGGTAATATTATAACAAATACTGCTGCGGTGACAATGTAAAAACGGGTGAGTACATAATTTGATTCTTGGTTTATGCAAACATAAACATGCTGTATGGCGCAGTGAGCAATAAAAACATTACGTAAGCCGTCGATAACAATCGTAATATGGTGTACTTCTCATCGTTTTGTAAGTACTTGGATTTTATATAAAATCAATATAGATAACACTATTTCAGTAAGTTATTTTTAACGAGCATGCAGATTTTTCCTTTTCTCTAAGAATATTTCTAAAAATTTCCTTAGGATCTAAACAACCAAAAAGAAGTACTTCTAATAATACTGATTATATAAACAATGGCGTATCGTTTTAATACATACGGAAACGCGATTCATAGTCGCGTGTACTATGGTTTTTTAGTTTTTTGTCCAGGTTGAAAAAAAAGTGAGTTTTAACAACGACTCCAATCATGGCTTCGTGATACTCATCAAAGACTTAATGTCAAGGTTGATGCTGTTGCAGATAACACAACAAAGATGCGATTATAGGTTATACACGTTTGTTTGGTGATTAAAAACGTAATTCATTTGGCTGTAAAACTTTGAACTTTCAATATTTTTCATTATAATATTAGACATGTAAACGATTTTAAACACCCGATAATAAAATTGCCTTTGATATAATCCGTGAAAGGTAAAAAGCGTAATTTCGTAGATATTACATGAGAAATATTCAATGCCAAGTTCTTGACAAACTTAAAAGAAAGGCAACTTGTCGATAAATAAATTCTAATAATATATACACTTTGCTATTTTAAAGCAAACTAGCAAAGATACACAAAATTGTTAACGTGAAACAACTGCTTTGAAAACCAAAAAGTGTTCTATTAACAACGGCAAAATTTGTTCTATTTTTAAAGAGGTACTTACAATGAGCAAACTTCGATCATAACTTCTTTCCAATAAATCATGGACGCTTGACAGAGCTTTTGCAACAAGTGTCATTGTAACAATGATACGAGACTTTCAAACGAACCCATTGTGTTTTCACTCACGTACTATTACTTAATCAGCCCATCTAACGTCGCTTATGCATTTCTTTTATTTAATTAGAGAATGGTCAAATTGGTAATTTCACACAAGCGTATAGACAGACAGACATGTGCACGCAAAAGATGTATTAACATGACACAATGACCTCAAGCCTTTTATGTTCTTTACCTATGGATCTGTTAATATTTTATAATATATACGGTTTTTGCTAACTGAGACTCCGTTTATTTAATTGAAAAAAACACATACATTGTATACGATAAATAAGTCATTATAGTTACTGTAATATGTATGAACTTATACATATACGTTATACATAACGGGTCGCTTCTTTATCTTAAAATAATTGAATAATAAAAAAATGTATTAGTTTATGCACATGAAAACACATGAAAGTTTGCTTTCTGCATATAAAATTGCTTGTTAATGATGTAATAATGGAGGATCCCTCATTACTCGGAACGTTAAGTGGACTTACAAATAAAATTATTGTTCATTTCTTGACACCGCTTCATGCAAATTATTCAAATTCCCTTAACTTTGCAATATAGTGATAATTGTGTAATAAGTACTCATTGACGACATTGTCGAATTGCCAATAAAATTTCAACCAATCAAAAGTTTACAAAAAAGCTGAGCCCGTCCGAACAAGAGAGTGGAGTTCGACGCGTCACCTCCGACCCATCCTCACATGATGTCAGCCTTCTGCAAGTAATGTACCACGGGGATCATATAAAACGAACGATCCCACACCACTCGTTACTCACTCGTTAGTTTGTGCTCAAGACGATAACCAAGCAACATGCTCAAATACGTAAGTTGTGCTATAACCATTAATATATTCGATGCATTTAATTATTCAGATCTGTTTGAGTGAAATAATTAAAATTCAAAATTTCTTTTTCGCTAAAGCTTAAACATTTTTACTTCTTGAATAATGCAACAGTGGTGAAATAATACAAAATGATATGTTTTGTGAAGTTAAATAAAGCTCAGTCAAATATGACTGAGTGACTTTTGAATATAACAAATGTTGGACTTGCAAAGGTAATACTAATAAATAATACTTCAATAAAGCATACGTATGGGCCATGTGATCAATAATATGAAAACTAGTTTACTTCAAAAACTTCAGTTATGTCGTTACTTTAAGTAATATTTTGTCCATATACAAACAATAATAATGTTCGCAAAGTTAATAAAATCGGCTATCGGGTATAACTCACTTTTTTTTTAATCCCTATTAGTAAATAACTTATATTTGTCCCTTATATACCTTAAGTTCACGTAGTAAAAAAGGAAACAAATATACCACAAGTGCCCTAATTTCCATTACTGCTTGGCAGTACAAATGTCACCACGTTGAGGATATTTGCATGGCTGTTAGTATATATTTTATGGCACTATTGTTATCAGGTAACCGTCCTATGCGTTGTGGCTGCCCTGTGCTCAGCAGCCCCGCAGCAAAATAACCAAGATGTACAGATCTTGCGTTTCGACAACGACGTTCAGGTCGATGGATACAGTTTCGCGTAAGTATTATTTTCATTTTGTAGAAAAATTTTGCATAGGAAATCATATTTTTCTTAATTTAGCTAAATGATTTGCATTTGTTTTTAGAAAGCTATAAATATTTCCCGTTACTGAATGCAATACTGTTTGTCTGCTTATTGTAAAATTCAAAATACGTGAAAGAATCAGACAATTTTTAACACTCTTTTATATTGTATAAAAACACCACCGGAATGAAACTCAATGGATAAATGTAATTTTTGAGGCTATACTTCTTTTCGGCGCGTTTAGAAAAAAATTGAGAGTAAAATTTTTACGGTGCGCACGCACACCGACCCGCAAAAAGCAATGTCTTTACGCTGCGCAAGTATAACTTCTTACGTGCATACATAAGTGCACACATACTTTTTTCTTTCATATAATTATGATTCCATATATGATAAATCACGAATTGTTTAAACTGACCAGGTACGAAACAAGTGACGGTACATCGCGACAGGAGGAGGGAAAACTTGACAATCCTCAGTCCGAAAACGCAGCGCTAACTGTTACCGGTCAATATGCATACGTCGCTCCCGACGGCAAGCACTACTCCGTCACATTCACCGCCGGACCCAATGGATTCCAGCCCAAGACTTCTCTCGGCCAGAAGAAATAAATCACAACGGCAACCACACTGGCACTTTAAGCAACGTGTATATATCCTTATAGATAAAAGTTGCCAGCAAACGGAGAATCATTTGTGAACTGTGAAATAACTTGATCACAATCAAGCACACGATCTCAGTTATTTCTAAATAACATTGAGCATACAGAATCAAGGATCACGGCATCTAAATTCTTGTGCCATATCATACATTTTTGTATTTTTATATTGACGCTTTTATAAATAAACTTTGTACAGAAATCTGCGTTTATTTCATATTGAAATCGGCCGATAAAACTGATTTAAGTGAGAACTACACTTGTTCTCATAAATATTTGATTCTATTATTACATAATATTATGTTAACATAAGTTTAAATTGAATAGATAACCTTGTTTTTGTTACCCATTTCAGAAAGCATGGATGCCAAAACTTTTAATGATTCTCTTTAAATAAGAGCCTAATCTGATGCAGAACCGGACTCGAAATCTATGTATTACAGATTTTGTTTTTCAAAAATATTTACTCCTGATCGGGAGTAGATGTAGGGAAAAGAAATGGCAGTTCACAGGAACAACAATACAAAGTACATGACAATATCTCGCGTTCAAATTATGTAATGCTTTTCTATATTCTTCACTACAGCAGATATATACTTGATTTTTTTTTGTATTATCTTAACGTAATGATATTAATCAATGTTAGAATTATTAGCTTATACCAATATAATATAACTTCATGAAAATAAATATAATAAATAAGATGCTATGCTGGATAGCTAGTTAGTTCACATGAGGTGAACAACATAAAACTCCTTTATTCAAGCAAATGTAAATAAGTCGAATAATACAACAACCATTGCAGAACCGGTCAAGGGCGTACAGTTCTTCTCGATTACAATAAAAATAGTCAAACTTGATTTGAAAATTATTAGACAGGATTCTAATTTTAACAAACTTCTGCTCATACAAATTCAAGGTTTTTTGGAGTCACGTTCGAATGAAATAAACAATAACGTGATTGAAAAGGAAGCCCCTTCGGGGGCCGCTCATATTTGCTATTACACCTTCAGCTGTATATACTATTTATATAATAATTATCTTAACTATTAAAGACGTCAGAACAGTTAATGAAGTTTTTTTTTTTTCAATGATTAAACTGTGAACACTTTGTTATAATGTAATCTATGTTTTTTTCTACAAATGCAATATGTATTTACACTTATTGTTATGCACATTAAACATGAGAAAAACATCGCAAAGGGCTATGTGTACAGCTATTTTTTAATTATAAATAAATTGAGGATAAATTTGACTACGCAGCAATGAATGTAGGCTATTTCGTACTTGAATATGATGCAATGCATCCGTGCTGGAGAATACAAAAAGGACATCTAAAAGCGATTACTGTTAACGAATCTAGTTAATATCTCATCTGTATATCACAAGATTGTTAGTTTAATGGATGTCCGCCGAAGCAATAAACAATTGTTATCATACTATGTTCGTAAAAAATATATTTGCGCTGAATAAAGTATTCATTTTGAATGATCATTTATGATGATGCACTAAGAAACCCTGCAACACTGCACATATTAATAAACCTTTCTAGCATCGTTCAACGGAACAATAAAACGTAGCCGTGATCACCACCTTGTCCTAATAAGCCATCACTTATTTTCAACATGAAAATACTAACCTAAAGTTATAACGTCACTCATGTTTATGCACACACACAAAAACACTTTCTAATACACCCGGCTCTCTGCAACAAACATCTTATTACATCATCCTTCTACTCATAATCTTTAGTCTGTCTTAGTAAAACACCAAAATAATCTAGTCCGCTAGTGAGTAGGGGTAAGGTAAGTTATTCAGGACCCTCAAACACTCTTTGCCCATTATTAAAATTTTGGATAAGACGATGTAATCTACATTTCATCGTATTGCTCGTTATTATATTAACTTTAATGCAGTCATCTACCCAATATTGTAATACTTACTTGCATATTGCAATCCTTGACTTGATTGACGCAATCCATTGAGGCTTTGAACAATGTAAAATTTAGTTCTTAGTTTACGATTGAAGAAATTAGAGAACTTTATAAATTCGAGACATAAAAAGCTGCGGTCTTTACGATGTGGTAATTAAACAGTCACATGCTTTCTGCACCTCTCGTCACCACCCGCTTAGATAATATACCAGGATATATTCATGGATTGCTAAATTACCTTAATTAGTCTTTGATTAATTAAAAAAAACCTTAATTATTGTTTGATTAATTTTGCTTATTAAGGAATTGTACAGTTTTTTTAAATTGTCTCTATCATTAGGATAAAAATATGATGAGTAAAGTAAAACATATGATTTTCAAAACAAATTACATATTCACTGGTAATGAAATGTTAATATTGATGACAGTTGAGTTATTAACAGAACTGTTATTAACACACAATATTATAATGCCACTTTATATTCAATAATTCAAGTAGGATTGTAACATTACAGTAGCTTTTACGAATACAAAACTTTTTCGTCATTTGTTTATGTTTACACGTACACAAAACACACAGCGTTCCCATTAAAACCGTTTACACATTAGGTGTAATGTTTTATGCTAAGAAATTTCATACTGCAGACACTCTCCGCGTATTTCGTAAAGCAAGCTAAATGCCAGCACACATGTCGCCAGTCAATGGACGAACCTTAGGTTTCCGTTTAGCACACATGAATCTTCACACTGCAATATTCACGACAATTCGTACTATTGTCCATTACAAACACTTGTGTTAGTGCAATGGCCCAAATGAAGGTTAAACTAAATTAGGAAATAAATTAGAAAATTTTCGAAGATTAAGTTTTTTTGGCTATATATACAGCCGATTATATATATGTAATCGGAATCTCGGAAACGGCTTTAGCGATTTTCATGAAATTTAGTATGTGCGTAGATTCGGGGGCGAAAAATCGATCTAGCATGGAATGAAAAATATCATTCGAATATGACAGTAAATTTCGCCGCAAAAAAACAAATGTTATAATAGCTCGGTCTGCCCCAAAACAGACGGCCGAAGTTCGTGTCACGGTCATTTACACACTTTTTTTTCTATACCAGATTACTTGTAAAAACGCTTAACTATGAAAGCACCAATGAAACTTTTTTAATGTAAGTAGGTAAGGTGATGGCAAGTGAACCGGTGGTTAACCTGAATAAAGACGAAGAGTGAGGGCAAATTACACGAATTTATTTTTCAATGCACATAAATAATTCTTTGCTCTAAACGGCCTTACACGTCACACAATTGTCAGTAGCAAGGTTCAAATATTCTTAAGTAATAATTTGTATCGTTGATTTCATTAAAATATGAAGCTTAAATTGCAAGGAATTTAAACATCTTCGTCTATAATGGAATCGAATTTTTCTTAAATATAAGACAGTGACAATTGAACGAAAGAAATTCGAAATAGAGAATAGAGCAAACCCAAAAAAAGTGTTTGGCACTGCGACTAAAGCCGAAATGAAACCAATAGATTAAATTTTATGAAATGTAGTTTTGCCTTTTTTCGAGTCTATATCGGCTGTTCAAATTCTTCCTGATACTTTTGTACAAAACGCACAGTATGGGCAAGGATGCTGCAAATATGGATGCATCTATCATATAAGTTTTGCATCTGACGCACCGTAGACAACGACGTGGGAGTGCAGCTTAGTCTGTGTCGAAATTTGTCAGTACAAGCACAGATATCTAATTAAATAGGCTAAGCACTAATCTCAAAGGCACCCTCAATGTGTATTGACAGACATACTTGCTTTGTTATCGTTTCGTGATGTTTTTTATTTTTTTGAGTTGAGTTGAAGTATTTTATTCCTTCGTAATTGCGTAACGTGTAATTGCTATTCAATTCTAGAGTTTTACATTAGTATAAGTGAGCGATCGGACTCTTGCTTTTGTTTTGTGTGTGTTCGGACTTCATTGCTTAAGTTTAAATGATAGTTTATTGCATAAAACATTGAAAATGTGTACATCAGATCGTAAATCATATTTAATAATGTTATAGATGACGCATTTACATACTGCGCGACGATTAAAAATCTTTCCTCTTTACATTATATGACATAATTATATACGTGAATATGACTGATGTTATAGAACGTATAATACGGAAAGAGAAAGCAGTCTAAAGAATTGCAATCTATTTACACCAATTGGCGTAATTTGAGCGCCTCAATTTCAGTGCGCTAGTGCCATATCTACCTCGTATTTGTATATAATAGCATTAAGGTTGCTGGTCGCTTTGAGTTAGGGCCGTTTTAATTGATTCGTTCTATGAAGAATAAGTAATTTAATAAAATGAATTATTATTTCTAGAGTTTATAATTATTTACTCACAGGATGCCGAATATCACTACAATTGACCTTTCATTTTGAAACGAAGTGGGGATCACATTTATTTTTATAGAGATGATATTTACGACGATGAACCGGGCACGTTACTCTTCTAGTATCTAATACCTATCTATTCTCACGTATAAACATAAATCGTAAATGCGTATTTAAAGTTAAGATGCTCACATCAAAGCAGTGGCTATCTCCCTAAATACACATTAAATTTGAAGTTAAATCATAAAGTTCAATTAGACATAGCCTCAGTTTCGGAAACATAAAAATGAGATTTCTTATTAACACAGGTGAATAAACAGAAATAGTGGGCAGAAAAATAAAAAGATAATTCTTTATCTCCGAAATAAAACTAAAATCACAGTGACATAAGATTTTTTTCCGGGGGCCTAAAGCTCCTGAGAAAATAGGCAATGTCCTTTAACCTCTTCGCATGCCAGTAAACTTAAGGCTTAAGTTGGATCCACCGCTTTTTGCCCACCCAAGCCACGCTCTTTCACATCCCTCCAAAGCGTAGGTAAGATCATAAATAACTTTATCTTACTACATTTCAAGACACCCTCCAGTTTTTAATTTCAAACACAGCAAAGTTGTGTCTTAATAAAATTGCGAATAAAATTTTCCAGGCGATTAAAATTGTTACCTTTCAAAGTAATAATATCACCAAATTAATACTTTATTTCATATTAATATTTCAAACTAAATCCGAAATAAATATAGAAGCATAGAAAAAAATACTTAAGGGAAATTTTACACTACAACAAACACACAGATTCTAATTTTCATTACACAGAGAATGCGGAAACAATTTCGATCTCGAACTTGCACTCAAGAACTTTTGGAAGAATCATGGATTGTAAAATGTATGCCTACCCTTACAATCTTCATATGGAAAATACTTTCCACGTAGCCATGTAGCTTACCATCAGGTGGTATAACATTCAAACACTAAGCTGTCCCTTATAAAAAGAAGACTGTCAGTCGTAGGACTGCAAGTTTTCAAAAGTGAAAACTGCTTAGCGTAATAAACTTCTTAACATTATTTTTGATTTCATTTGAATTATTTTTAAGTATTTTTATGAGATTTCTTTAACAAAGTTTTAATATAGGTAGTAATAAAAATTTCATTTATTGAACTGTTTACATGCTATTCTAATGTGTCCAACGTGACCAAAGAAGATTTTAATTAAATAATACTTTTACTAACATCAGATGAGTGAACTGCCAGGCTCTCTTTAAAGGTTTGTTGATGATAGTGCAACCTCTTGGATTTTATTTTATATAACCACAGCAATAATACCTTAATCAACGGTAATCTCTTTTCAATCACCTGCAAAACAGTAACGATAAGAATGGCTTTATATAAATAAAATCGAGTGTCATACGAAACAATTGCCGAGTATCCATCCATCCATCCATCCTCAGACCATACTCCATGTATTGTATCTCAAACTTGCATTTTATGAGTTTTAATACCAACCTTTACGACACCACATTAAATAGCTTTTAAAAGGATGATATTCAAACAGATTCCATTGAATTATCCAATCGCACTATAAATAACGAACGAACATGATGACATCGGCATAAATCGTGACCTACTCCCAGTTCCTGAATCTCATCGATTCCTGCACATCTCGATTTAATATAAGCAAACAAATTAAATAATTCAAGCCGCGGTTGCAAGCGACGCGCTAGTATTTATCTATGTGATTTCGATATCCATCAGAACTGTAACTACATTATATGAGTCCTTGGCAGAAGGATCTAACACATACGTAAACGTTTGAGTAATTTATAAGCCTAAAGAGATTAATTCATCGTTTTATGAAAGATCAGTTTTGTTATGAAGGGTGGACATATGTATAGTTTATATTCTGAACAGAAAATACTCCAGCCGTAATAAATACTTTTCATGTATATGAATTTTCATTAATAACAGCCGAATAAACACTTAAAAGTTAAATTCGTTTTAATTATAACACCGATTATTTTTGAACGTATCGAATATCTCAAACAAGTTAATTTGTTTAAAACAATTCATTAAATTTCAAAACTTATTCCTAAGTTTATATAAAAGCATCATAACGATTTTCCTATTTATGTGTCAATTGTTTTTTTATGCGCAATTAAACAAAATATTGCAATTACATGCTCAACATATAACCAAAGGCTAAGAAGAAGCTTTATTAAGATTATGATATAACACAATGTTCAGTATGTAGCTGCTACAACATATTATGTTAATGTTAAATATATCATAGTTTCACTAAAATGCTGTTACTGAATATCAGCAAAAGTAAAGTATATCATTGAACTTTCACAGAAAGTAATTTTACTTTAATAATTAGATTATCAGGACATAAATGAATTTCTAGTTGTCAAGGAAAATAGAAAGATAGTTTCATTTTTTTTTATTCAGGTTCTTTTGCAGATTCTTAACGCTATGTCTTCGTGGTCATAAGCAATTGCCTAATACATGCATAGGCAATGACGCATCATTTCACCACACCCAGCATCCTCTCAACGGACTTCTCTAACAGAATTAAGTCAATGACACATGTCAATAAATTTAAAAGCTCTTTATTAGCAATTATACAAGTACATACTTGACGAGAATCTATTTCATATAATACACATGTTTTTGGGCAATGTAAACAGTAAATCACTCCTAATTTATTTTTACTTAAATCCTCAACCTTGATTGTCGCGGTAATTGTTAAACAAATACACAACACTCCAGGCTGACCTTTGTCAATTAGTTAGTGTAAAACGATCGATTGAATTGCCAAGAACAGATGCGGCCTGCGGAAATCGGTACATCGAACAGAAATGACGCTGGCGCACACTTCCGTATGTTTATTAATACTTATTAAGTTATAATACGATGATAAAATAGTCAATTATTATTTTATTTGTCGATTATATTTAAAGATAACAAATGTATGCTTTTGGAACGATTGTAAAACGGCACTAAAGCCTATAATCATAAATAAATTTCCTGTTTTTATCGTTTAATTTAAAATCCCAGAAAATCTTGACTTTTGATTGAAAGATTTTTTTGAGATACGTGCATTTATGAACAAATCATTTTTCTTTAAATAGTTCTTTAACGTTTTCTACATAAATTTACCTTAAGAATTTTTAAATCTTCTTAATACAACAATTTATAACATTTACAAGACATTTCCCTATCATTTAAAACAGACTAAAGCAACAACCTACACATTTTCTCCTTTTTTCAACCTTTTTTCTCTGATATGCATGCCTCATCCCCAACGATCACATGGTAAATCAGCACTGGGAATCATGAGTGCGGGAACCTGGAACAAAGGTCTGATTGTTCAATGGCAAAAATTGCCGTGACTTTTTTTTTCAAAGAGTCGACAGCAGAGCAAACGGTTCGCCTGACATGAGCTCGACTCCTTAGTACAGGCGCGTTGCCATATATTGAGAGTACGAGTCCGGTACATCACGCAAAAGCATAAATACTTTTATCCCGGGCCGGTAGAGTAAACAAAATGTGATGTTTACGTCTAAGGCGATGAAGTGGCTGTTTTTAGCAAATATATGTATTATGTTCATTACACTCAGTAAATTGAATCTTATAGCTGTATTTTAAGGCGTTACCAATAAAAGGTAAAATCTAAAAAAATATAATATTGTTATTTACTTTTCGCGATGATCAAGGAATATAACATTCGAAACTTGAGAGCAAAAGATAATGTTTTACTATTGGTCATATCTCACATCTAATTAGTTACGACTTATATAAACATCTTTAGTGTTTGGAAAAAAATATTTGCGAGCATTTGCTCTATTGTGATTTAAATCTTTCATACATTTTGACTAAATTTAACTGGCTATAATGTATCATTGTAAATATCGAAACATAGAAATAATAAAATGGGAACACAATAACTTATAAGCACTATTTTAGATGGTATTGGAACGAAATTGGTATTGGATACCAAGGCTAGGAATGAAGAAACTCTTCTACTATTCCTGTGGAGGAAACATTGCAGTTTGCATTATTTATGTAAATCCCAAAATCGATATCGATCGCTGAGAAGCTACGAGCAAAACACAGTATTAGCACTAGAAAAAACTTTATCACTAACTTAGCTTACGGTGATTTTAAAATTTTGTAATGACCTTCCACTTTTAAACGAGTTCCTTGAGTTTAGTTATTTTAACAATAGTTCTAATTACATATTTAGAAGTAAACAAAACATTTGTTTCAACTGCATGTAAAAAAACTGGCCGAGACTAAGTAAACATGATTGTGGCATCTAACTGAAATGTCCAACACACAAATAAGAACTGAAAGTAGGCATAAACAATTATTGCCTCTCCGAGACATATCCCAAGCAGTAAAAAAATACATTAAATTAAGAAATGAGCATAGGCCTATTAATAATTCAAAGAGATTAATACCTGAATCAATTACTTTAACATCTAAAAGCAGATGCTCTCAAATACGCTATGAACGACCATAAAATACAGAATAAAAAAATTTATTACTACCTCACTACTTTAATTTTCTGGTGACCCTTCTGTTTGAAATCATCTCGTCTATGAAGTCATGTTTTGGACGTATTAATAAATTACGTGAAGCAAAGAATCGGCACAGTCTCGTGCGAACGCTTGCGCAATAAGCCACTCTAACCACACCTTCATGCAACCGTAAATAAATAATACCGTACGGTAAGTGAATAAACACTGGCATTAAATTTTTACGTATATAAAACAATACTAATTACTTAATAACTTGTTTGTGCATTTACTCTTTACTTTTGCGTTTACTACTTACCTTTTATTGTATATTTAAATAAAAATTAATTATTAGAAAAGTAGGTAATTTTTTTCCATTTTCGTTTCAATGCGTATATTGCCAATAGTATAAAAGGTTTTAGTCATTTCCAAATTAAATTCGGATTGGATGAGGAGGTAATTGAATTAATTATTTCGAATACTTAACCTAAAGTACATGCTATAATTTTAATCATTTTTCAGATTTTTGAGTTCAAGTGTTTACAATGATTAAAGTATTGACAGTAAACATCGGATTCCACTGTATTGAAAAGTCGTATGTTAGAACGTTTTTTGAATCCATACTATCTGCTATGAGCCTTGAATATAAATTTTAAGGCGAAACTAAAGACTTTGTAGTCTGTTATAATGTAAACTTTATTTCGTTTTCAAATAGTTGTTAACATATCCACGCCCACAATAATATTGTTCTTAAAACAATCGCCTGAAATAACCGAACTAAATTGTTCTCGGTTAGTTTTTTTTTTTTTTTTTTTTTTTTCATTTTTTAATTATTGGCTGTAGATTTCACACAAAAATACCTGATACATTGAAGATTACGAATCAAATTATTAATAACGAAATTAACAGCAACTAGTTTAATATCGCCACATGTTTTACTTGCCTTCATTTTAATAAATTCTGATTAATATTTAATGGACTTTATAGAAAAAAAATAGATATCAATGCAAAAAGATTTATTCCCTACTTAGCCACAGCCCATTACAAATCATAAAATAGTATGTAAATAAATAAGTACTATGTAATTATAAAGTTTTTCGATTTTACCTCTGGGATAGAATATTCATTTATAATCAATTCGTATTCCAGTTTCCACTTACTTTTATAATTTTTAACCAAGGTCAATATTTAAGTTTGAAAATTATTGATATTAATTTATAAAAACAATTCACAAGCATTATTATGATGGTTGTCTTTTTAAAAAAAATATTTTAATCTCCATTTGTTTCTAAAGTTACTTTAAAATTATATTTTTAACATTAGTTTTTTCATGATTAAGGATAAAATGTGCTAAATTCTCATTTAAATCCAGTAACTCGCCTTCGTTATTAAAGGTATCTTCTTTCATAATTTCAAGATAGCCAAACTATTAGGATGTTCACTATGAGTGGAGTGATCCAGTTGAACGATTGCTTCTTCTTTAACCAGATGAAAAGAGTCCCAAAGTTTTCTACAAGAGTGAACCACACGAAGAAATCTAATATAAATATACATCACAGAGTTAAAAAATATTTGTTCAGAACAGAAGCCCCTTAAAGCAAAATAAAAATCTTGATATAATATTTAATTGACTTATAGCAAATCGTTTTGGCAAATCATACTCAAATCAAATATCCGGTTGAACGTCACAAGTTATATTTAAACTGATTTAATGTGGGTTCTCAACGTTTAGTAACTTAAAATTGTTGTTTTATGATGATTGTCGATTGGATAATATGAAAATCATATCATACTATCGACAATTGATACATCAAATTAAAAACAGTAGAATTTTTGGCCGTTCGAACATAATTTATTCTAATTTTATTCATACATGACACATACACAAAAATATATTTAAATAACAGCACGAACTTGAATGATTTATAAGATTTTGCGATAGTAATTATTTGATTGATTTACTTTTCAGATGTTTTGCCAAAAGAATCTTGTATTGCTATGCATAACGATTCTGGTGCTTCAGGGAAGATGCGCTGACAAATATACAGACGAAAACAGGCCTTACGAATTTGGCTTCAGCATAGACGGGGAGCAACATCGCCACGAAAAAAAAGGTATTTTTGATATTTACTGTTTACAAGGATACATTTACGACATAACATAGTTATGTAGTCCTCCCATTGAATTTATTGCTCTTTGCGGTAGTTATTTCTGTGGCGGTTTTTAGTTATTTTTGTTTTGTTTAGTTTCGAACGTATATGGATATAAAACTTTATTGAGAGATTTTATCACATTTTATTTGACACTGTAAGTTTCAACTAACGATATTATATAGACGTCGCTAAAATATATTCACGACACGATTAACAGACTTCCTTTTTTTACATATTCGCAAATAGTATTATCCCTATTGAAGCTGTGACACGCAAGCGTGTCAACGCAATTTATTCAATTTACGAGTTTCTATTTATCTTACAATCACGTATGGCTTCAATCTCCATCCTCGTAAATGCCACAAAATTAAACCTTTTGCATTAAAGCATTAATTTTGGTAAAGATTTAAATATACAGAAAAAGAAGAAAAATACTTACACCAGAGTTTTTACTGAAAAAAAATTTATTATATAATTTATTCCACGTTTTTTTTGCAACGTCAGACAAAATTATGTTTTCATCGCCCTAATAAATACTACTACTATAAATGGAAAAGTTTGTGCTTGTTCTTATGGACGTTTACTCATGATTAGAAATTGTTAATACACGTTAAATATTATATTAAGAAAACAGATGTTACAGCAAAAAAGTACCTACCAAAATTTACTGAAGCAAGAATGTTTCGCAACAGTATTGTGTCTAAAATACACAAAAATTTATTTTTTTCATTTCTAGGTTTCAACTAATTATTTCTGTTTTACCATTTCTCCTTTCAGATGAAAATGGAATAATTATGGGCGAATTTGGTTTCATTACCGCTGATGGTGTTTATCATGTAACAGTTTACGCTACAGATGAAAATGGAGGCTTCAAAATATTATCAATGAAGAATATCCGTGTAAAGCCATGTAAGTTTAATATTTAGTAAATTTCAGTTCTTTCTATATGAATAATTATGTTTAAAACCAGTATAGTGGTCTCCAATGATATCAACCTAATAATTATCTGTTGAATAACCCACAAAAACAAACAACAAAAAATATTTTAATGTATATCGTTCTTATTTTCAATTTGTAAACAGATCCCACTGCCAAGACAGGCGCAGAAAAAGGACGTTCACTTGAATTTCCTCCTTCACCAGAACCGTCTCAAAAACTGCGAACCCCTGATCAAGAAAGTCCATTGCTTCCAGAACCACAAAAACCAGGCCCTGCATCACCTGCAAAGTCTTGTTCACATTGTAGTATTCCTACGACAACGACTACAACAACTACCACAACCACCACCACAACAATACCACCTTATGTCCCAAATAATGGCGCCCAGCAGAGACTGCCAATATCACAAAAACCGGAACTCCCTCCAAAATATGATCAAAAATATCAGAACTACCCACAACAAAATGCCAACCTTCAAAGTTATCAACAGATACAACCACAACAGTTTGGCAGAGAACGGCAGGATCAACTTCAAGAAAATTTTAGCCAAACCCAGAATTACCCTGAACCAACGCAAAACTATAAAAATTATCCACAACAAAGCTATGGTCACAATGTTTTAAACAATGAACAAAGCTACCGAACAGGTTTGGGTGTTAGTCAGTCGTATCCACAGAACGAAGACCAATCAAATTATCAACAAACAACTAGTCCCGGACAGGTATATCGTCAATCAGAAACAAATAATCAGAACCAAGACCAAAATGTACAATTTGAAACAAATCGAAGCCCGAAATCTTATGGAGAACAGTCGCAACAGGAACAAATACCGCAATATCTGAACAGTGCCAAAGGCACTCAATCAAATCAACTTGAATCATCTCAGCATGGTCAAACTCTTAAAAAACCGCAACTTATATCAGCTCAGATGCAAATAGTTGATAAAAATACTGACATTCACTACAAACGCCCTGGTGAGAAGGAAGGATTACCCGAAGGTCTAAACAAAGATGACATGACGAACCTTTTGTACACATTCAACTATACAGTAGGGTTCCACGGCCACTTCGAAGAGGGTTATACCAACGGTGCAAAACAAGGTTATTACTATGTGACCGGTAGGAACGGAGTTAGAACAAGAATTGATTATGTTGCTGACGAACATGGATTTCGTCCTAAAATCACTCAAGAAGTTCTTGATTTGTTATCTGATGATGTTCCAAAACTAGAAACTGAAAAAGATCCCAAGTATGGACTCAAGGGGTATGAATTCAAATGGATCTACTACCCAGTTGATTCCAATCGACGGTGATTTTTTATACAAAAATACATTATTAAATTATTTAACATTAAGTTAAGATGTATATATTAATTTTCGCTAAAAGTAATTTATAAACAGGAGCATATTACATTAGAGACACTTAGGTTACAAATAAAAGCTACATAGGTTACTTATATTAGCGAAAAATTAACCAAGAAGACTGAAAAAAAAACTGTGTAAAAAGCATGTGCAAAGTACACTGTACAATCATTTTCACAATACTCACATAGATTTTGAAATAACATGTAAGACGCTAAAGTCGCGCTTAATTCTATAGGATTATTTAAAAATTGATATCACCCACTACCTGATAGAGAGAAAGTCACAATGTTTTAATCGATTATTGCTAAAAAAAATAAAAAGTTGTGTATATTCTGATGGTTAATTTTTTTGTTAGATTTCTTTTATTATTCAACACACAACAGATTATTCAAAATATACTATAACGACGTATATAGTGAAAACAAACCTGGGATCCCATCCAGTTTTTTGTACCGTCAAGTCCATATTTTCGCTACGGCGTATTTTCAGGAACACATTTATATCCAACAAAGATTTTGTCAAATTCCATAACGCCTCCACTTTTTATAGAGATTAGTACCGAATTAGTAGTACAAGAGATAAGGTGCTGTACTGATGTTTAGTGAATACCGTTGCCCGTGGTCAAGTACCACGCCCGTAGATGTACAATTGGGTTGCCAATCTTCAAGAGACCGGTGACTCTAACAAAATGTATCATTATTATTTTCATTTTAAGCACCAAAAAACACCTAAAAATGTCTTAATTTCTATTATGAAATATGCAGATAAAGCCTAGTCGATATTAAACTGTACAAAAACTTCCCCTGCACAAAGTCTTTCGCAGCTATATCGAAATCAAGTTTGTGAGGTAAAAATTCTTAAGGCGCACCCTGTGCACCTTTACTGATCGGTTACGGAAAATGCGGGCGAAAAAATACAAATACAGCTGAAAAATATTTATCAACTCTTATTACTTTAAGACTGACCAAAATTCATATTTGATAACTCTATACACAAAAGTACAATTCATGTTTCTGATCCATAATTTTTGATATACATAGAGGAAAACTGACAGAAAGGACATGAATTGAATTTATTCGTTTTCCACTATAATTATATTCGATAAAGCAAATTGATTTGGATGTAGATAGGCCCCCTTTGTGGCATGTAAGGAAGCAATGAATTGGTTCCCCCTTGTCTGCTTGGAAGGTTATGTTCTTAAATTACCATCTATAATCCCATTGCGATATGACAATTAATATTAAAAATAAATATTAAGAAAGGCATTTTGAACCTAGCCCCTTGCGTTAATGTGGCTTTGTTTGTTTAGAATTAAGTCGGGACCAAACTAAAACGCTACAACAATGACATAAATATAATAAACCTAAAAGTAAAAACCTTAAAAAATATAATAATAACTAAAATATATTATTAAAAGGAATCCCTTTAGGCAGGGTTCTGAAGATACTGGCAGCGTTCCCCATTTGAATAGCTAGACTAATTCTTTGTCCGAGGTAGCTGCCAGCTCTTCGGTCTCCTGTGATGTCGACTAACCTTTTTGCTATTTTGTTAAAAAGCCTTATGCGCTATAAGGCCCCCCACGGACCAAGGATCGCGACCCCAAATGGGACAAAATTATATTCGGAGCTTATAAAGCTTACTAATACAGGGGTCTAGCCCTGTATTTGCAAGCTTTAGCATTTTCAGCCGCTTCACAAGCCGCAACAGCTCTGATGTTGGTTCCATGTAGATGGGAAGGGGCCAGCGTTCTGAACAGGTTGTATCCCATACCAGCACGTTTTTAATGTGAAAAGTTGGCAAGCGAGCAGGTGGTTCACCTGATGTTAAGTGAATATATTAAGTGCCCATGGACATCTGCTACACCCGAGAGTTCCAGATGCGTTGACAACCTTTTGAAAATTGGGCTACGGCCACGTCACTCACTAGACGAAACGCGAAAATATTATACTTCCACTTTACGCCGGTCTTCTGAGAGGTCGTGGTACTTACCCGGACGAGCCGGCCCACTCATGCTACAGCCGAGGCTGCTGCATGGCCCTACCACCGTGTCATATCGTCCGGTCTCATGCCATCATTTTGCAATACTAGTCGGGTCAAGTGGACTTGTCACGTTGACGGTGGTAAGGGACCGGCGTATGATATCGTTAAGTGCGACATGTCTCGAGAAGCGGCCTGAACTTTTTTGGCATGACAGTCCGTGATGTCCTAGCTGTCCACATCACAGCCACAGGGACATTTATGAGGCGCGCAGACCGGAACCCCAAGCCGTTCCTGTGTTTGACGAAGGGTACGCGTGAAGCCGCGTGAAACAAGAAAAACTCAAAATAATCTTTAGGTAGTCGATTATAACTTTTATGGTATACATAAAAATGTACAAAAAATGTTATTAGGTTATGCAATAACCTAATAACATTTTTCGCGTCTATAATGCGACATAATATGATATGGAAAAGATATTTTGTTTTCCTTATAAGTAACTAGCGACCCGCCCCAGCTTCGCACGGGTGCAATGTATTATATATATATATAAACCTTCCTCTTAAATCACTCTATCTAGTAAAAAAAAACCGCATCAATATCCGTTGCATAGTTGTAAAGATCTAAGCATTCATAGGGACAGACAGACAGCAGAACGACTTTATTTAATACTTTGTAGTGATAACAATCTACGCATATAAAGTGACGTATTTAAAATTCATTCAGCGTTTTCAATGTAGGTAACTTTTATTTCATCCATATCTTATATATATATATATATATATATACATTTCGTGTCACGGTGTATGCTCGCGATAAACTCCAAAACTACTGAACCAATTTTTATCATATTTTGTAAGCATTTGTAATTTGGTCCACCTTGGGAGATAGGGTAGTTTTTATCTCAATTATTGATCTCAATATGATGATGATAAAGAGCTACATGTGAGTGCCATAAGATTCTAACAGATGGCGGTGTAAGATAAATTTATCAGCTGGTGTTAGTAAAACTTGCTCTTTTATATCTTCAGTATAAAAGCTACATCCCTAAACAGCCACAAGTCCACCTCGCGTTTTTCGTGAATAACACTTCTCTCTTCTACTCAGAAAAATACGTTGACTACAAAGTACACGCGCGTTCCAGCCCCCCAGCTATATTTGATCAACGATCAACGGGGCGCGGTCCGAGCCGAGAATTGGCACCCTGGTGGGTAATACATAATTCAAATTCAAATCATTTATTCATCGAAATAAGAAATATACATTTCATTTATCGATAGTCATTTTTTAAATCTACCACCGTCTCGTAATGAGGTTCCTCTAACGGAGAAGAAACAGGCGAAAGAAACTCCGTAGGTATCCTCTTTTTTGTATTTTTTTTTTTTTTACTCAACAAATACATAGTTATACAGTATATATTTTTTTTTTAGAAATAGCTTAGGAGCGATCATCTCATTCCCAGGGGTTATTATCGTTAATGTATTCATTTATATTATAATAACCCTTTTTAAAAAGTTTTTCTTTAATAAATGTCTTAAACCTGTTAATAGATAGGCTTTGCACATTAACTGGGATTTTGTTGTAGAAGCGTATACACCGTCCCATGAACGAGCTACTGACTCTATGGAGTCTAGTAACTCGCGTTACAAGCTCGTGTTTGTTCCTAGTGTTTACATTATGTACATCAGTATTCTTATTAAAATTATTAATGTTTCTATGTACATACATTACATTTTCATAAATATATTGAGAGGCCAAGGTTAAAATATTTATTTCTTTAAATTTCTCTCTCAGAGATGCATTCAAATTAAAATTGTAAATTGCTCTTATGGCCCTTTTTTGCAAAATAAATATTGTTTCATCGTCGGCTGCATGCCCCCATAGCAAAACACCGTATGACATTATGCTATGGAAATAACTAAAATAAACGATTCTAGCTGTATTTACATCAGTCAAATATCTTATTTTCCTTACAGCATATGCTGCAGAAATTAGTCTGCTAGCAAGTTTGGATATATGGGGGCCCCATTGAAGCTTTAGATCAAGAGTTATTCCTATAAAAACAGTGGTATCCACAAGGCCTAACTCGTCCCCATTTATAAGTACATTGGCTCCACCCAAGTGTTTAACATTAGGTGTCGAAAATTTTATACATTTAGTTTTATTGCCATTTAACAGTAAATTATTAGCATTAAACCAATGAACTATTTCTGACATAGCATGATTTACCTCGTCAAGTGTTACAATACGTCGCTTAATTTTAAAGATTAATGAAGTATCATCGGCAAACAACACTATGTCATGTTTTTTTCCTACTAAGTAGGGTAAATCATTAATATGAACGAGAAAAAGGAATAGGCCGAGAATCGAACCTTCATTGATATCATTGACCCAGTAGTATGAGAGCTAGCAACGTCGGGAAAACAAGAATTTCAGGACCAGTTTTGAGATATGCTATCTCTCTCACTCACCCAAACGTTATACGGGCTGGCGGTAGAGATTGCGTTCATCTGTCATTTTATCTAATTTTTTTTACCTTTAATAATAATGTCGGCAACTAGTGATGGTAACTGCTCTCCAACCAACTAGATAAAATCATATTTTATACTTTTTACATTGTACTCTTCCAACATGCCTCAACAACAGCTTTTCACTTTTGGATCGATCTGGTTAAAGGTTGACATGAATTATTGTTTTACAAATTAATTTTGGGTTTTTACATACTTAAATAACATCATATTAAAATTTCAGCCATCATCATCATCATTTCAGCCTGTTTGAGTCCACTGCTGAACATAGGCCTCCCCCATAGACTGCCACGAAGTACGATCCTGAGCCACCTGCATCCATCGACTTCCCGCACATTTGCACAGGTCGTCACTCCATCTAGTGGGGGGGTCGTCCCACACTGCGATGGCCAGTACGAGGCTGCCACTCGGCTGCCATATTAAAATTTCAGCCATATTAAAATACATTTTATTACTTCAAAATTAGTGTTTGCCATAGTTTAAACATCAACAAAAATAGCTGGCAGTAATAGTATGTTGCAAAAAGTTCAATTAAAATAATAAAAGAAAGAAATTATTTGAAAAATTTATATTTTCCCTGTACAGGTACGATGCGCACTTATGAACGGGTACGATGCGCACTGATGAACGCAACCTCTACTGCCAGCCAAATAGCCCGTATGAGATCTGGGAGAGTGAGAGAGATAGCAAATATAAAAACTGGCTTCCCTGAAATTCTCTCTCGAAAACGTTGCTAGCTCTTAGACTAATACGCGCACATGCGCGGCCCTACCCAACGCAGATGGCCATAACAAGCTTGTACGTTCTGGCTAGCCCACGAGTTCTGCGTGCAATGAAGCTTTAATAGTACATAGATTGAAAGCAAAAACATCAGAAAAATTAAGGTATACAGAGCTGCGTTTATGTCTATACGTTTATGTCTCATGCAAGATGATAAACTGATTCTGAAATTAAAAAAATATTTCTAAAAAATCATTCATTTAAATAGATGTAAATAGAATACTTTTAGCTATACAGCGTGTCTTTACCACCGCGACAATAAATGAATACAATGCTCATGCCATCTATATTTATGACAAGTAAACTTATGCAGAGCCTTCGTTTTAAAATAACTTAAGAAAGGACTGTATTTTCGTAGTAGTCACCATATGTACATGTAAGATGGCGTTGGGGATCCTTTATTTACTACATTTGTCATATACCGCGTGTCTTTACCATCGCGACAATAAATAAACACACATATAGAGGATAACTTTTTAAAATTGTACTAAAGATTTACATTCTTTAGACATCAATATTTACCGAGTTATCGAATTTTCCAAAGCAAATAATTTTAGAACACCCTTACGTATAAAACTTTAATGTAAAGTTAATTTGTAAAGGTCACAAAGCATATGAATGGGTTGAATGAATTTAAAGGAGAATATAAAACATACTGTTAGAAGGAGAGGCTTGTAATGCGGCGCTGTCGTTCTTCTATATAGCCGAACATCATCCCAACCCTCTGGTGGTAAGCGCAGCAAATTACCAACCCGACACAAACGCGAACGTCAACAAGCGTCGCCCGCGAAACGTCCTCATCGACCCGGTCGAGGAAGGGGACTTAGATACGCCGGACCCATCGCCGGGGGTCCCGCCGGATAACACTACACCCACAGCTAGTGTAACAACAAACACAATAGTTCGCCCTCGCCTCCGAGCACAGCGAAAACAACACAACGCGTACACAAGGTACACCCACGTTCCAGGGCGGTTCTCACCGCCCCCAGCCACCGATTAGCTAAAAACACAGTCGACGGCCATCGGGGTCTCGGTCCGCACCGCAACTTCGATGGCCCTTAGATGACATGTCGTAGTTAAACGCACGCATGAGCACATGCGCGGCCCTACCCACAGCGGAGGGCCCCAAACCCGTGGGTTCTGGCTAGCCCACCGTCAGATGAAGCTTTAATAGTCTCGGGACTGAAAGCAAAAAATCAGTTAATACAAGGCGGCGCTGTGGCAACGAATGAAAAAGTCTCTGAATGTATGAATCACTCAGTTGTAGTTGTATAGGAGGATGTTACAAATTTTGTTTTTTTTTTTACTTAATTAGTTTGTTTGAAAAATATTGTTTTTAATCATCGATTTTTTTAACGTTAATGTTTTTTTATGATTATTGGCAAGTAGCGTTAGACGTGTGTTCATTTATTGTCGCGGTTATAAAGACACGCTGTATACATTTTTTTATATGAAAAGCGGTACTTCTAAAAAAGCGGACCATATCACGTCACTCACCAGACGAAACCCGGTAGTATAGGGTAATACTTCCACTTCACGCCGGTATCTGTAAGGCCGTGGTACTTCCCCGGACGGGCCTGCGCATCGTGCAACAGCAGAAGCTTTTGCGTCGCCCTACCACGTACCACCACAACCAGCTAAAAATTTAATTGAAGTTAATTTGTATATATATCGAATGCGATACCGACAAAAACGATAATTATCATCTCGATTCAATTTAAAACTTAATTTGCATACGAAAAGTTTTTATCACGAGCGTTCGTGATTTGCGTTCCTGCATTGAAAAACAACACACCTATTTTTAAAGTTAAGCAAAGTCAAGTTGATATTCATTGGTAAATTACTATTTAGAGCACTTTTCAAGTGGTTTAAGTTGATATGGCACACTAAACAAAATGGGAATTAAGGTATAGATTCAATAAAATTAAAATAGCTTCAACAATTATGAAAAAATTGTCTTTTTTTTAAACTTACTTTTACCCGTCTGAAAATTAAAACCTAACCTAATTTTTGATTTTTTTCCAACGAATGAAATTTGGGTAATAAATTAATTGGAACACTGAGTTGTTATTGTTTTTCTACTCCGTGATAAGTACACATAAATATTATTTATATAATATCATATGTGCGGGAGAGGCCTATGTGCAGCATTTCATTGAAACAGATTGAAACGATGATAATGATGATTTATGATGATAAGGTCATAGCATCGTATAGATTCAATTCTTAAAACAATTTTTAGTACTAATGCATTTTTTCCACAATCAATTTAGAATTTAAATCGTATTATAAAAACATCAGGCGTGTTATTATGACCTCATAAAATTCTTCATATTAATTTAGGCAGCTTTCAAGAAGGTATAAATCATTGTCAGCTATCTCTAACAAATTTTATTAAATGTGTATCCGAACAACTTTTTACCATGCACAGCAGATAATGGAGAAATGTAACCTTGGATATCCCATTTAGTTTTTCAAATTGTGCTTTTTAAAAATAGACATCTTTAAAGAGGTGTGCGGATAGCAAATAACGCATAAATCTCAATATTTAAAATTATCCAAAAATCAAAAAAAATAAAATTCGCAACAAAAAAGAACTACTATACTTGATTCATTTCATCAATGCATGTTGTTTGGAATATTATGTTTTATCTAGTGTTTATATTTTATTACCACATTTTATTCTGTCAGAAGAAGAAAAACTGATGATGAAAAACAGAATAGAAAGTGATGTCAAGCATATACATGTACGTACATGTACGTGTGTGATCTACTAGTTGGAGTATGTAAGTAAATAGTAAAAGCCTAAAAATGTCCCACTTCTGGGCAAAGGCCTCCTATGTAGTCTGTACAAAGGGTATCAGGGAATAGTCCATCCAACAAACGGCCCCACTGCGGATTGGCAGATTTCACATATCTTCGAAATATTATATTTTTGTTATTATTTCGAAAGCATGCAGGTTTCCTCACGCGCGATGTTTTCCTTCACCGCTGAGTACGTGATAATTCAGCACTTAAAGTTAACAATTTCATTGGAGCCGGAACCGGGGATCGAACTGAGGTTGCTCGAGTATATTGAATTAAAAGCGAGCGCCCGGACAATGAGCCATCACGGCTCTACATGTAAAAGCTGCTAAATAAAAAAATATTCAATTCAAATCTGCTTGACCAGTTCAAATATAGAACAAACATACTAAAACACAAAAGATTTATAACATAAGTGCGGTTAATGTACAGGGCATATTAATTATTAATCGAGGATAATAATTCTTAATCGGTAAACTGTTGCATGAAACAAGATTGTGAATGAATCTGTATGATGAAATAAATACTGTCTCCGCGTGTTTTGGCGGGAAACGGCGATCAGTTAGAACAGAGCCGACGCGTGCGCAACACGCGTTCAAAATTTAAAACCGATGCGATCGCGAACGCGACGTTTTGTCTTCTAATCTCTTTTGTTCCAACAATTTGTTTAAATGGAAGTATTGAGGACACACCTTCGGTTTGAATTGTGGTTACGCTAGATAACAGGCAGTAAATATTTCTTTGTCTATTCACAATACAAATGTTAATTCTACTTTCATAAAATTAAAATAAAGTCAATCCTGGTGAATAAAAATTAAAGAAAATTAAGTACCTACTACTGCTTTGGCTTAAGTTGGATCGTATGCAATAGACACAAGAAGGCAAAGGTAACAATTTTTTTTATTAAACTCTTAGTAAGGTGTTAACTTTCACGTTGCTTACTAGTAAGTTAAAATAATTTAAATAAATAAGTTTAATCTCTGCCGTAAATCATTTTGTAAAAAAAATATTCACATATTTTACAAACATTGCTTTTATCAATTTCCGTTAACAAGACAGCGCAACACGGGAAGCCTAATATTTTGTAATGTGCAAAATACAATATTAATATGAAAATAATTACTTTACATAGTGATAAATTTGAAATAAATTAATTTAAGACAGTAATTATTTCTTTATACACAATTAAATTCATAAACGAAATTGATAATGTTTTTTATAATTACAACTCATATGCCGCGGTTCACGGGTTTGATTCCCACCTGGAACAAGTATTTAGGGACCTCCAGATAATCCGAATCTAGGTATTGGTCCTTTTATAATTTTAAAATCGTCAGTAACACATAGAGTAGTTAGTATGCAAAAGGGTTAGTATTATAAGATAAATAAATAGATATTGTATATTTCATATATTATTATATATTATTTTACTAGAAAACAATTTTGAAATATATTATCGTCTTAATAATGGATAACATATTAGGACAACACACCATATTATAGAAGTTAGTAAATAAAAAGATCACACAGATATATTTATCAGTTCTATATATCTTGCGATAAAATTAATATATTCTTGCACTCTGATCAAATCCCACATTTGCATTATATTGTGACACACGAATAGGAACATTACATCACTTTTGCTAATTTTATTATCAAACCTTGACAGGAAAGTAATAAAGATTTTTAATTAGAGATTTATAAGAGTTAGATCTTTCTAAGAGTTGAAGTGTTCATTGCTATAAAAACTAGTGAAAAAATTTTGAAACATTACCTTAAATGGACTCTAGATAGACCTAATTTGTTAAAAACTACATGCTTTTCTGGTACCTTCTTATAATTTTCAATGAACAACGGTTGCATGAGATAAGTTTGAAGGAAAATCGGAAAAGATCTAAACAACGTAATATCGAAGTAGACTGTGGAGATGCTTCTAAAATCTACATTATACTTATTTGTGCATTTTAAAGAAGACACTGATAAAAACGTAAGCAATAATCATAGAGAAACATAAATATTAAAATATATTGTAATAAAAAGAATATCATCATGATATCTGTACTTTTGCCATATTTAAGTATGAATAATTTGGAAATTCTTCTATTTTTTCATACGAACAAGACTGGAAAAATAAAAGCGGCCTTCCAAACCGAAAACGTTCACATTTGCTTCAAAAGGTATAGGTAATTCGATAATTATTAAAAAAAATTCTAATTATTAGTTATATGTAGGGAAAATTGAGTTTTGTAGGTATCGTAAATGTAACAACGCATATTATAAAAAAAATCATTTATTTTATTGTGTAGAAGTAAAATCAATGTTGCCTAAAGCTTTTTGTTATATTTTTACATAATATGCTTTAAAAACGGGTGCAGCACCCAAAAAATACGCGCTTTGAAAGTTCCAAGCTTGGAAGGGTTTCACACATAGAATTATCGGAATTAACCAGAATTAAAGGTATGGTAGGTGCAGTAAACGGTAGTTTACTGCACCTTACCTTTAATCTATCGGTGACAGTAATTCCACGAAAAATTATTTGAAAACGAAAAATTAAAAACGAAGGTAGTAAGTACATATAAGGAACTGCTGCGTGCCTCTCCATAGTAGAAACCAATGTACTGTGCTAGAGTAATGATATAATCGGTTTGTGTTATGTTCCAAACGGATCTCATGAGAAGCACGACGACTTCGCGTTGGTAAAATAGTTATATTTTACACCCGTCCTCTGCGAAGCCGTGTTGCTTGACATTAAGTAAGCAATTTATCATCTCGTGTGCGAAGCCCTCAAAGGTTTGCAACGAACATGCAACCTCCCCAATACTGTGAATGTCCATTGACTGCGTAATTACCCAGTCAGCTGTCCGTCTGACGCATAAATATATAAATCGGAAAAAGTTAAAATACATATCTTCGGGCGCTATGATCGCGTGTTAATAAACGCTACACGCCGCCGCACACCGCTCGTTTCATTCCGTTCGGAAGTGAAGTTTTTCAGTGATTCATTGTCTAACAGATGAGGTAACGGTTATTTTCCGTTTTAACTTTTTAAATTTGATAACTAAAATTAATGAGTTAATGGAATGTTAAAATGGCTTAACATAAAACAAAGTAGTAGGCCCGTGTAAAATTATTCCAATTTCTGTCGAGAAATCCTTTTTACCGGTTTTCATAATGTTTAATTACCAGAGATTATAATAGTAAAATAAATAAGTCGAAAACAGAGATTATTCAGTAGCCGAATAAATGAATTGAAACGCGTTCTAAATAGTAACGAAGTGCCTTGAGCGTAACATTGGAAATAAACAAATTCGTACGTCTTTTATTGATCGTATCAGGTTAGTTGTAAGAAGTTCAATGAAACCATTATTTTTAAAAGGCAAAACGAGATCATCGTATTAATAGAGCACGGTCAACGCCCGCTTCACTTCCTAAATAAGAATATACAATTGATTTTACATAATTATTCAATTCTAAGCGATTTTATACTCTCGCTACGTCCGATATTGATATTAAACTGATCAATGAATACTTTGAATTTCCAAGATTCCTTAAAAGTCATTATATTCGTAGATTTGCACATGCCATTTTTCATATCGGTTTCCATTGCTCGAGAGGTGGTTACTACTCAAATGGGACCAATTTTTGAAAATATGCTTATTTCGTAGTTACAGATTTAGAAGACATTATAATGTAAAAGTATAAATATATAGTTTTAGTATTCTATATTTTAACCACGTTCTGTTCAAAACCATTAACCGTTCATACATTTAGTATTTTATGTTGTTAAAATTTGATAATATCAAGGCAACGTTTTCGAATTAATAGCGCCGGCGACTTGCCCCGAGTAGGTGGGCAACTCAATGTTGATTTACATATAACCGGCGCGTACCTACAGGAATGCGAGATTCAAACCTTCGATAGGTTCTGCTTTTATTGGAACAATAGTTTTGTAGCTATTTAGAGCAATTTTTATTGTACTTGCTTTTTACTTTAGAATTATGTCACTCGAAAGTTATCTATCTTGTATCGAACATCATTAAATTGAAATAGGTTTTTATTTTTCCAACATTTTTTTAAGAATCACAGACACATTACCTATGTTTTTATTAGGCTTATGATTTATAGTAAAAAAATTATTCCAAATTATTTAAAAAAAATTGCAAAAATTTACATGACTCGCTATATCGATATATATTTTATACTACACATAAATCATCGTGAAAAAAATCTAGAAAAGAGATTAAACTCAATAAAGTAATGAAAAAAAAACCTTCAGCTACACATTATTTATTAAAATTTGTCGCGAAAATGGAGGAAAAGTTATAATTTTCGCCGCTGTGGTAATCGAACCCACGTCTTCCGGATTCGCGTCCAAAGAAGAAGAATTTAAATGTTTCATCTAAGTGCAGAGATTAATACCATAATAAAATTGAATTCCACTATTTATATCAAAGAAATATAAGATACATCAGATATTCTACCACGCATATATAGGCATTGCATCTCACTTTACCTTCATTTGTTATCACGTTTAAAATAATAGATTTATTGACAGATTTTTTATGGAAGGGCAACCAAATGAGCAAGCGACTACCTAAAAAATTAAATAGCTCAAGATTCTATATTGTATAAAACTCTGATCAAATTACTAAATCATCTTTCCATGCAGCTTAAAATTTCACAAATATTTATTTATATGTGCTTTAAAAGTTGAAAAATGTTTTAACATCTCAGTATCCGAGCATGCGTTTTTATTTCCGCAACTCACTGGAGCAAGCCCATTTAAAACACCGGCGACGAAATCAATGAAATTTTCATTTTAAGGTAAAGAAGGTAATCGAGCAGGCGGGCAGGTGGCAGCAGATGCTGGCATGTGTTCACCGCCGCTCATGAACACTCGCATCATCAGAGGAGTCTCAAAAATGTTGCCAGACTTTGAGGAAGGAATAGCCTCTCTTCTTTAAGGTCTCTAAGTCGTATTGGTCCGGAAATACCGGTGGTGACAACTGATTACACAACTTGATTCTGCGTGGCAGAAAGTTACGTGAGAAACGCATAGTCCTTTACTGCCAACTATCCAAGTGGAAGCGATGGTATTTGACAGTTTGACAGCGAAATTCAGCAGCTGGTTGCTGACAATTCGTGCAGCCCTACGTTGGATGTGAGCATATGGAAGGAAATTTTATTGGGGCGCCATGGCCCAGAGATGGGAACAGTACTCCATGCGCGACTGAATCTGCGCTTCTAAAGCTGCAGGTGGTGAGGCGGCAGGGAACATTGTCTCGCTCTACGTAGGGTACCAAGCTTTTTGGTGCAAAAATAAATCTTCCAAGTGACCACAAAATTGAACGCTGTTTGATATGTCAACTTTAATCGAATCTGTGGCAACAAAGGGAATACTCTCAAAAAAGGAGGTACAACGAAGGGTTTCTTCCTTGCGTTAAACGCGGCAAACTTATATCTCCTTGGGGTTAAATTAGACTAGATTTAGTTGTCCCCATTCCGAGATTTTGCTTAACGAATTCTCCACTTCAGATACAAGTTTGTTCTGATACTCATCAATATATTACTCAGAAATATTGGCCCGGTAATATAAAGCGTCACCAGTACTGTGGCTTGCATTTCAATGAATGTTTCTAATATGCAACAAGTCATTGATACTCGTAAATAGATGAAACGGTGTAGGGGACAGTACGCAACCTTTTCGGACACCAAACCCGTGAATGCACGGGTTTGACGTCCAAACATGGATGTCACCAACGACCTTTATGCTCCGATCCAGCCAAAAGATGGATAGGTCCATGCCGACAGAATAGGACAGGACCTTCAAGGTTGCTGAGACGGTGAAAACAGATATCTTTTCTGACATACGCCCAAACTCCGGCCCGAGGTAAAAAGGAGTTCTCAAACTTGTATTCCGCGTAAGAAAGGTAGAAGTGTCAACCGGAGAAGATATCTCGAATATGAACATCAAGGTATTTTACGTTATTTTAATGCTGGAAATTTGATACATTTGAAATAATAGAAAAAATATTTCGAAGAAATGTGAAGTCCGTTAATCCGTGGGTTTTGTGATGGACTGTTTCGTAGTACCTTCTGCTCGAATTTTTTTTTTGGGCTGGATGAGCCACTGTTGGCCTAGGGGCCTTTACAGTTCCGACGGGCTTGAGGTGGCCTGGCGCACGGGGCGCCTAGCCTGAACCTCGGCGTATTATTATTACGCATTATGGTGACTAAGCTCGAGGGTTCCCGGGGGAGCCTCGGCTCGGGCCGTCACGCTATTATTATCACCGGTTTGGGAAGCCGCAAAGCTCTTAGGGCGCTTTGGCGGGCGCTCCATAGAGTGATCAGGCTCAAGGGTCCCCGAGAGAGGACCTCGGCTTGGGCTGTCACTCAACACGCGTTTAGCATTCCGATTCGAGGGTGCCCGAGGGGGCCGGACCTCGGCACGATCGGTAGCTATTATCTGACTGGGCGGAAAATTTTTCACGCAGCTGTAATTCATTTAAATGCTGTTGCATTTCTTTACCACGCGCACTAAATCGGAAACAGAAAAGCTGTAAGAGGGTATTGACATGAAACTACAATATAAGCCGACGTCAGTCCCGTGGTTTACTTATGAAACCACAGCCGCAACAAGGCGATCGGGTAACTCATCCGCATTTCTTACGTACAGTGCAGACACACAAGTTGAAACTTATTACGGGCATAATAACTTGCTTACGTCGGTCGCTGTCGCTGATAGTTACCTTATCTTAGCAAACAACAATACTTTCACTATAAGTGCTAAGGCATAGTCGTTATGTTCTCTTTTGTAACTTTGGAATCGAGATATTTAGAAAAATAAAAAAATTAACTCAAAACTTTAAACTTAAAAACTTCATTTCCTACGTACTAAAGTGCGTACGTAAATGAAGTTTTTAAACATGGCCAATAGATTATTTCTTTTATGGAAGGATGACAAATTCGAGTAGGTTTTTTACTTCGATAGGGATACGGATCGGCGTGAAGTAGAAGTACTATATGTTCGTGTTTCGCCTGATGGGTGTCATAATAGGGCGCATTTTTAAATAGGCTGGCAACAGACCAAGCATTGTGGATTCCCAATTTTCCATGGACGGCGATGGTCACTTAACATCAGATAAACCATTTATTCCCTTGTGAACTTTTTACATTAAAAAAAAAGTTGTTTAACTGATGAGTACCGCCGTCCATAGACATCCAGAACGCTCGTGGAGAAAAAGTACTGTAAGTCATATCTCTTAAGAAACCTGCTTAGTCTTCTTTCATAGAAGCATAGAGTTTGTACGAAAATATTCCAATACAAAACGGTCTTCAAAGCAACGCCAACATTGAGCTTCATAAAATTCAAATGCTTTTTAGTGTTAGTCTTTTTTTATGTAACAAGATGGCAAGCGAGCTGGCGGTTCAACGGATCTTATGTGATAATCGACTCCCATGGACACCTGGTACATCCGTAAGGTCGCGCATGCGTTGCGATCTTTTAATAAAGTGGATCCCGGATACGTCACTCACCAGGCGAAACGCAGAAACACTTCCACTTCACACCGGTCTTCGGTGAGGTCAAGTAAAATAGGAAGACTGTTTCGCGGCCCTACCGCAGTTTATGTAATTAGTTAAACAGTTAATAAATAGTCTCTGCATTCTTCCTTTCGATTTAACTTAAAATATGTAGATAAACTGATGAGAAAAACAATTCGCACTGGCAAAATACGAACCTGCGCCTTACAAGTGCGAGAATAGACACTCTAAACTAAAAACTCTTAGCCCTAAAATTGATATAAGTCAGACCGTTACACATTAAAGAATCAAAGCAGTAAAATTATCGGTCGGATCTCACATTTTAATAATAGTTGTTAACCATGGGCCAAGCATGCGGCTTGTACCAACACCAATGCAAAACGCACGATTGATATGCAAGAGGCATTCACATTTTCACTATCGTTCAATGTCCCATTGTTTGCAACACTTTCTATAAATATACATTGCCTTAATTTTTTGCACGAACACGTCACAGGGAATATTATGCTTCCGCAATTTTCCGAATGTTTCCTATAAGATTTTCAAATTTGTGTTAATTTTACTAAATTTATATACGTCCAGTCTTATAATTATGATATTTCAATCGAAACGGAAGGCAACATTTTGCCAAAATTTATTTCTTGTAAATAAAACCGCTAATAGACAACAGTTTTAACGCATTGCGTGTACCTATAACCTAAATAGCTAGCTATAGCGATGGATTCTATTCAAACACGTGATTCATTTCTTCAATGTCACAAAGGCTCCATGGCGATGAACCGTAAGCCACATGAGATTACTTCAACGGCGTTCGCACACCTACCAATAACCTTGTCGTAACTGGAGCACGGTGCCCGCTAGACACATGTGGTGTTTCAATATAAAACATGGTGTTCATTATATTTTGAACCGTCCTAAATGGAGGTTCACAATCCGGTTTTACGTTTTTTTTTTTGCTTGTTATCTTCGACATTTATGAACCGAGTTTCAAAAAAATTTTTGCACTTGGTTTGGTCTAGGTCCCATATGGGAAATATTAATTTCTTTGACTCGACTCCGCAGACACCAGGGTACTTCATCAAAATCAAATAGAATGTCTCCGAAGTCGAATGTTTTAGGAAAGATGTCATTTTTGGAGAATATTTATGTATTTATTTATTTTTATCACGCCATGAGTCCCAAACGGTTTGATTGTTTCTAACATGTGAGTTATAGGTTAGCTAGTACTTTAGTTTTAGACGTGAAAGTCAAATGAGCTATTGTTGTTAACTCTAATACACACATTTAAATAGCTTTTCGCAGGCAGATTTTTTTTAACATCCCCCTACTGTAATGTTTTTAAATATTGATAAATGCACAATAGTCAATGGTTACTTAAAAATACGCCTTAATAATATACTTTGTAATGAAACTTTACAATAATATAGCTTATACATCAGAATAAGACATAGGCTATAATTTATATACATATTTTTAATCTTCCGCCTTCAGCCTACACTACGCAGACGTGGTCGCGGGCAGCAGCTAGTTTTATATAGTTAGAACGTTTCGTCTGGTGAGTGAGGTAGCTGTGGCCCTCTATATTGAACGCGTCTGCAGCCCTACGGGTGTTTCAAATATTGTATGCCGCCTATACTTAAATATACTTTGAAAATTTGTTTGAATCCCGGATTATGTAAGTCAATGTCAATGTCAAGTCAATGTCATCCAAAATATTTTGTGGTCCAAATAAATGAATGATAGATTAATGATAATGACAATTAATGTAGGTCACCTTAATTTATAAATTCATCATTAATTAAATGGATCTCCAAAATGTTAACAGTTCAAGAAAAGAAAACGACGACCATTTATAGCATCATCATCACTTTATACATTACTCCATTAAAAATAACCACATGAGGTCTATTGAAAAAATTTATACTAAAATAAAATTATATTAATCCAAGTAGACGAAGACTTTAAGCATTTTGGACAGACGAAAATAATTACCTCATGAAAAAGCTGACGCCACCCTGAGTTAACCTAAAACATTAGGACATCACACACCTTCTCTCCCATACTGTCATATATGCTGATAAGCTTTCACTGCTTCACCTACATTACTTACACTGATTTTCTTGCTAATTGTCCATAGGCTATTCGACTTTCATTCCTACTTCATCAAATTATTAATTCGTCAGAGAGTGAGATCTCACTAGCTTGATGTGCTCATGCATTTTATCATCTTCTAGAAGGGAACCTCGATTTCGGTAGGGATCGTGACTCCCATGGCCGTTGACTGTATTAAACGTTGGCTAAGAGCGGTGATTTTTTTTGGGCTTGATAAGCCACTGTTGGTATTTAGGGGCCTTTACAGTTTCGCCGGACCCGAGGTAACCGGGCGTTCGGGGCGCCTAGCCTGAACCTCAGCGTATTATTATTACGGAGAGCGGAGAGAACCACGCGGGGGTAGCTTGCGTACACTGGTTGGTCTCGCAGTGCTCGTAGGCGAGGGCGAACTAAATGGAAGTTTGTTAGCACTGCATGTGGGTAAAGAGTTATCTAGGAAGACACACGGTGGGCTCGACATATCTATGTCCCCTAACTCGGCCAAAGCAAGGTTTATGATCGGTCGTGTTTAAGTCGGGTTAGTAATTCGCTACGTTTACCGGGTTCAGAGGTTTGGAATGGTTTTCGGCTCTTTCAATGAACCGTTTGGTTAGATGATTGCAAATTACTAAATGAAACTACATTTACTGAGTTGTCGAGCTTATTTTTAATTCTATTTCCCGACAATTCGAGCCCTTCTTAGCGTTTATGATTCCGGGACAGACTGAGACTTTGTATGCCGGCATGTCATAGTTAATCCGGACTACCGCCAGTTTTTTCAGTTATTGTTTTTTTGTGTCAATCTACGCATAACGTGCTAATTTTATCTTATCTTAAAGTAGTGATTCGTTTGGCTGATAGTAGCACCTAACGCTCTTCTCTATTTAAATTAGGATGCTTTTGACTTCAATAGCCTCGTGAGTGGCTATCTATATCTTTGGAAGAAATCAATGATCTTTTGCAAGAATATGTGGTCTATAAAACCTGATATAATGTTTTGGACGATTAAGAGTGTGCAGATTAAACAGGTCTGCAGTATGCGAGCACACTCTTATGCTCGCATACTGCAGACCTGTTTAATCTGTGATGTTTTAAGTCAGCTATATGCAATCACGAAATTTTTATCTCGAACTATGTAAGAGAGCTCACATTCAAAGTCAAACTTGCACACTATTGTTAAATTTTTTTATTTATGTAATAAATATCAATTATTATCATTCATATTAAGTATTTTAATTTTTATTTAATCAAATTAAGTGCAATCACGTACAAATATTTCATCCTAAAAGAATTCAAAAGTTTAAAATATTTGGGGACAATCAATCATCTTTATGTCTAGCAAAAATAAGTTTGACTGGGGAATTTTATCTGTTTTGTTGCCATGACCTTCTTTGCTAACACTGTTTGATGATTGTTTCATGATTGAATAGCTTTTTGTCTATTGAATTTACATCATTTTAATACTTGAAAGATGTTTATGTGCCAATAAAAACTGTATAGAAATATATATACCACCATTTCGCAACTTAATACCTACTTATATTAACATAAAAGATTTTTTCAATTAACTATTTTTAATGTTCATTTTTTATTTGTATTGTATAATATATAATACAGAAATAATGAAAATTAGGCCAATAGCATCAGACAATTATTTTATTGTCAACATATTTAACTCCTAACACTTCCGTTCGTGATGTTGAGAGAAACATATAGTGCATCCAATCGAACTCTCGGTATTTATTGCATTAGTCGTAAAATATTATTGCTCTCCTAAATCTCCTTAAAAAACTCGGCTTGGAAAGATGCCAATGTTGATAGATGCTCCCGAAAAAAATAAGCCCCTCTAGTTTCTCCTACCGGCCCACTTTATCTGATTACTTCCAATCTTATCTAAAGCTCTTGAACGCCTTGTCCAAAAGCAACTAAATTCTTTCCTCGTAGAACACAATCTGCTCAATCCATTCCAATCCGGTTTTCGTCCCAGCCACAGCACGACTACAGCACTCCGGCAAATTACCGACAACATTCGTTATGGCATGGATAGTGAAAGACTTACTATACTACCTTTTTTGACTTCAACAATGCATTTAATGCTGTGGATTATGACATTTTGCTCGGTATTCTGCGTTCTCTGAATATATCTCCGATTGTGATTGACTGGTTTCTTAGATACTTATTTGGTCGCCAATAGTACAGGATATTTTCTCATCCTGGAATAAGAATCTTGCCGGCGTTCCACAAGGTGGCATGTTGTCTCCTCTCCTGTTTTCAATTTTCATTAATATGATAAACTTTCACCTTATCTTCTTCCTACCACTTGTACGCTCTCTGGAAAAGCTGCCTATAGCGATTGAAAGCACTAACGCTGATTTGGCTTGTATTTCTTGTTGGAGTAAGGCATACGGTTTGACTATCAATCCTACGAAAACTCAATCTATCATCATCGGGAGTTATAGGCTGGCCGTTAAAATTGACTTATCTAGTTTACCATCAATAATTCTTAACGGTAGTCATATCTCGTACAGCAAAAAGGTGAAGAATCAGGGAATATTATTTGACGCTTGTCTGACCTGAACACCGCAAATAACTGAGACTATTAAGAAAATATTTTCTGCTCGCGACTCTTTGCGAAGACTTTCTGACTTTTTTTTGATTTTCTTCCTGTGCTCAAGTCAGTTTTCGCAGGAATACCCAAATTCTCTCTACTTTGTAAACCGTGTTAAATGATCGCTTCGAGCATCTTTCCGTCTCCCATGAAAGGTTCCTTCGTTATTCTGTCAACCTCTCCCTCCAAACTCCTGTACATTCCTCTTCTTTCTTCAAGAAATCTTTTACAGTGACAGCTGTGCGATTGTGGAATTCTTTGCCACTACGACAAGATAAGACTCTTCTTGCTTTTAAAAACCCTAGTAAAAGCTCATTACTTGGAACTGTGATTTCATGTTTTCCTTTTTCTTTTCTTTTTCCTATTTTTCCCGTATTTCATTGATGTGTTTCATACACCTTTGTGCCTTTATCGTGTGTTTATTAGTGATTTATGTACACCTCCCTCTGATCTCTTCTTGATGTATCTTTAGCAAAAAGTCTTTTCGCAGTGGTTGTATAGAAAAAATCGCTTTCAGAAGTGATATGACGGCCTATTGTACTTCTTTTTACATTCATCTGTAATTTACACTTTTAATGTTTTTGGTGTACAATAAAATATGAATAAATAAATAATTATTATATTATAATCAATATAATTATTCATTTTGTCTTTATTTGTTATGTAAAACAATGAATTAATTGTATAATATTTTTACAGAATCAACCGGAGGTCACATTCTGTGATGAACAATGCTTAAACAAGAAATTCTTCTGTTGGTAAGTGTGCACAATTAACGCTCTACACATTAATTTTACGACGACAATTAAATAGAAGGTGAAAATTAAAGTCAACTATGATATATAAAACGATCGGTAAATGATATAGTTACAAAGCGAAAATTAACTGTCAGTAGTTTTGTACAAGTAGGTACAGTTCCTACAGTAATTATTTCAAATATTCTCAAAGTTTTAACAACATAAAAACATATTTGTATATTTTCATTAAGTTTAGTAAAATGAAGGTGTACAATATATACGTATATTGTATACTAACTTTCATCGTTATGACCTACTATCATATTGACACTCTCACTCTGTTTTAATATTTAAATTAAAAAAAACTCTTCTACGGCAGCTATTGCGATAGGTGTACCGTAAAGAAATGCATTTTGTTATTCTTGATATCATCGACTTGCTCAACTTAACTTCAGTCTATGTATTTCTAAACGTTAAATTATTCAATTATTTCAATTAAAATTTTTGCTTTTGCTAGTTTGTTATTTCTCTTAAAAGGGGTACGTTTCAATAAGTACAAAATGTACAACTAGATAATTAGATGACACGACGAAGAGTTTATTCCTTATTTAATATGTGTAAAAGTATTTATATTTTTACTTTAGACACACGAAATGAAAACATTTATTATAATTTCTAAACGCTTGAAAGTTTACAGTACACTACCATTAATGGGTGTAATATTCTACTTCTAATTTCGCTTAATATCCGGTTAATATCCGGTATGAATATTAACCGAAATTAGAAGTAGAGAACCTACTTTATGCTAATAAAGTATTTTAGAATATAAGACCCGTATCACCAAGTTGATTAAAGTCCCTTCTCACGACATATTTGTGCTCGTGACCCTTAAACAAGTAAGTTATCCATATAATTTGTATGATGATGTACGGATATGAAATAAAATACACTTGGTTTCGGATACTTTCCACTCTGCCCCAGTACATCGACAGAGAGTCGAGATTCATCCATCTTTTTCACTCACTTTTGCAATGCAAGGACTTTTCTACACCAGTCTTTTTATCATTATTCAAACATAATGGAACTTAGAAAATGGTTTGAAGAGTAAAATTGACGGAATCGACTTGTAAAATCAGTTATTATTTTTGCATTTTGTTGCCTAAAAGTAAAGTTTGTTGTATAAAAGAATTGGTTTTAACTATATATCTGAGTAATATTTATTGCGCATAAAATAAAATCATTGTAGTAATTGCAATGTTATCATTCCCATCCAACTCCTTATCTGTAATGAAATTGACCGAGCAATAGTTACAAATTTTATTGCCAGAGACTTCCTACTTTACTATTCGCAATATATTGGGCGTGCATGATGTAATACCGAAGACATGCGTTTCACTTTTTTATGTTTAGTCACTTCGACTTTTGTTGCATTTCTAACAACAGTTTATGCAGTAAGTTCAACAGTTACTCTTTAGCATCAAATTATTTTCTTAATATTTGGATCTATCTGTGGACTGTCACGATGGCGATGACAAATTGAAAACATTTATGTAATTTCAGGCATTTTATTAAATACATATTATAATTCATTATCACTATGTAATCTACCTCTGTTTCTAGGTTAAGAAAAGTGGTCTTAAATGTATATAACAACTAAATTGACCACTATGTTTTATTTTATGCATGCTTAGATAAAACGTTTAGTAAAAAATATAAAACATATTTCTAGTCAAATATAAGTCTGCTAATCCCCATTAGGGCCACGTGGCAGATTAACCCTAAAATCTGTACAGAGTAGGTGTTTGCCCAGGAGTAGAAATTCTCTATATAGATACTTTACTTTCTCCTTCGTGCATTCTTAAGAAAATGAAATGATCTTTTTTAATAACAGAATAATTATATTGAACTTCTGTTATAATTAGCTAACTGCACAAAGTTTATACCGATTAAGGTTCACATAATATTTATAAATATTTATAGCTATTATACAGATATTTTTGCTAAGCCACAACGCGACCTACCGAAAAGTAATGAATTTTTTTTGGGTTTGCTCGTATTGCTTGTTTTTATATCAAATATCTTTTAACAACGAAAAAAATTAAAAATACGAAAGGCCATAATTTTAATGAGTGTTTTTTCACCACTTACAGATATATAACAAAGATGTGATTTGCATAATTGATCGGGGCGGCTATCCCATATGTGAAGCGGTTGATTCGCGCCATCAACGCGTTAACACCTTAAAGAGTGTTCCTTCTTTCGATCCTTACATACCGAGAAGAAATCCTATCTTTTACGAATGCTTTGAATATGAATGCACGCCAGTTACGATTTACTCCATGACACAAGTGACATCCCCCAATTTAAATCTAAAATCCTGTTTCATACAGCAAGAGTTTAAGTGCGAGTCGATTAGATTCAATCACATGAAGAACATCGACAAGTTGTTATTCTTATCTAACACTATACCGAATAAATCATTCTATTTAGTTGATTGCTTAGTCTACCCGGACAATGTGCGCGTTTGTCACAAAAAGGACGGAGTCGATTCACACGCGCGGCTAGTTGATATGGGAACTATTGTAAGACGCAACAGGCCTAATATCCTCTCCCAGGACGACTTCATATGCGAAGAAAACGAAAGAAATGAAATTTTATGCGACCTTATACCTTACGTACCATTCGGTGATGGTCTAAAGAGGAAAATAGGCGTCGCAATAGGACATAACGTTCTGTTAAAAACGGGCAAGTTTGTCGTGGTGATGAAATATATTTGCACCAACTCTTGGTGCGGATATAGGGGTCGTGCAACAGGAACCAGAAGAGCTATACTAGGACGGGACCCGTACGAACCACCCGGAGGAAAAATTTATCGGTGTTTTTACGCTAATAAACAGCAAGTTTGTAAAAGATTGTACGGTGATGGAAGAAACATGTACAATAAACGCGGGTTTTTGAGTTCATAATTAATATATATAGCAGACATATTAAGTAAAACGTAGAATGTATTCAAACTACGTTTAAAACGCACAATTTAATGATTAACACGATATAAAACGTACAAAAAACAAACAATAAACAAAAAAAAATAATGGCCTTTTACTTTAATTCAGTATTTTATTTAGTTATGTTTAAATATATTTTAATATAAACTACACTTACACTAAACAGAATCGTCCGGGTCTTCCCGGTCTTTGTATTTTTGTGTATTGTATTATGGGCACATGGGACATTAATATACTATCACTTTGCGAACTTCCGAAGTCGAATCTCAAGGAGGTACACCGATTAGTTATTTCCTACGTTCAGAAACATCAAATCACTTTTTCTGTCTCATAACAAATATCTGTAACGTTTGGAAGCACATGATAGCATTAATCATGTTAATATCTAATGTTCTAACCCAAATGACACAGAAATGATTCGTTTAAAAATCAAAAAAGGGTAATTCATCCATGTTATTGATTGGGCAAATGTTTATTGTTCTTCAATCGTCAATCAAAGCTTTACTTTTATGTTCTGAACAATGCACTTAATGTGGTATGTATGTCGTCAGACTGTATTTTAATTAAACTACGACCGAACCTGCCGATCAGGCACACGATTAGATCGCAAGACTACATTCAAAAGCCGATTGCAAATTTATTAAGCATATTTAATTTTAAACCTTTGGGTCGCGGGCTCTTTACTTGCAATGGTAATTAAAATATTGAGAATCAGTAAAAATACACACATTTAATCTGGAATTCATTAAATTTAAAATTCGTGAATATCGTCTAAATCTATAGCCACAAATCCAGATCATAAAATAGTCAAAAAAAATGATTCGAGTAGCGTTCACAAAGAGCATTCAGTTGTTGGTGACGAAATATGTTCAAACTAGTTGATATTGTTAAAAAAGAGGGATCGAGGTGTCGACCGAAAAAGAAAAAATCAGTTGAACACGGAGATAAGGCGACGATCAAAAGAAAGACACAAAATAAAAAGCTTTATGAGAGGAAATGAATTTGAACACTTGGAGATAAGGCGGAGTTCACGCGAAAATCCTATAAGCATATACATATATTGCAAAAGAGTCAGGCACAGTACACACTTGCCCTGAGAGTGAAAGTGGACAACGCCATTCTCAATACACATGCGACCGGACCTACATTTATTACATAACTCTTATTTCAAAGTAGTTGCATTTAATGACGACTGGAAAGACGGTGTTCTTAATTCGAATCCCTATATCACTGTTTGCAATACTATGACCTAGTTACGACACTTCCTGATAGGATTTAACCGGTATTTAATTGCAATACTCATAATGGATTATGTAGTTATATAATTTTAGTTTCCTGATTAAGGGAAACTGGTGTACCTATGTAGATCAAGTTTTATAAGATACGTCTGTCTTACGTCATTAAGGGCATTTCTGATGTTATCATGCAACCAATGCAAATGAAACTTATGAAGTTTAAAAACATGAGATATTAAGAATCCGATGTTTTGTGTTTTAAATTCATCGTCGATTTCCAAATATTGCTCAGACTTGTGACTTACTATTGCTTACAATATTTAAACTAATTTTGGAAAAATCTCAAGAATCAAAAGGTACTATTATCCTGTATATACTTTTTTATTTTGTTTCATTAAATTAAAGCAATGTGTTATTATGGAACATTGCGCCATTTTTGAATATTATATTCGGCGTTCTATATATTAAAATAGATTTAGAATAGAATAGAATATTTGAATTTTCATAATTTTAATACGCAAATTTTAAATTTTGACGTATCTTATATTCCCGTGCAGAACTCAGGCAATAGCTAGTTTCAAATAAACTAAGAGTAAGTTTGTATTAAGACGTTTTATTTATTTATAGAGATGACCGCACTTTCGTCTTGGCTCGCATGCTTTACAAAAGGAAAATGAAAACATAACAATATGTCACGTTTTGATCACCTCTATCCACTAATATAAATTTAATAGCATGCATGCAAAGCCTGATGAACATTAAGAAAATTATATAATATAATAAATATTGATCTGAAATTACGTTACTAGGTAAATTCTTCAACTTTATGACAATATCATCAAGCTAGAAAGTAAAGAACTCGTGTTAGAATAACATTAGTTTATCTTCTTATTAATTTGCTCTATTCTTCTTTAAAACTTTAATAATAGTGGGTAACTTAATAACAGTAATAACTTTAATAATAATGGACTCGTTATGACCACCTAATAGAAAGCAAGTTTTAATGGTGCGTAGTCCATGTATGATAACATTCAGAGAAATTCTATGTCAATATGTTAGAAAGAAGGGCTACTCTAAGTTTATGTAGTTGATAATCAATTACAATTTTCATTAGACCATAATAAATGGCGAAGTTACAAAATTTTCTATAAACATCATGTCATCCGCTTTCCGGATCAACACACATGACTCATGGGGTAAACATGCTAGGAATCAAACACTAAGCAAGGCATAATCATTCGTGCTACCAGTCTAGTCCAAAGATTCACAATCTCCGAATGCCGGCCATCTGTTGAAACCTCGTACGTCGTTATAAAATAAATTAGACGCTTTTATGGAAGCATGACAGTTGCATGCTCGTTTTCGACGGTTGCCGTAATTGGTGTTACTGGCCGTGACCACTTTTTAAGAATTTCATTAATCCGTGCATGCTTTACCTAATTTCTTCCATTTTCGTACAGTTGTTCAATCTTCATATTCAAAATCTCCCTAGTTTTCTAATTCAAAAAACATCGAACCATGCAGTTATAATATTAAGATGGATACGGCACGGTGAACTTGTACTCATTCTTTTATTTATATTTTTTCGTATCAATAATAAATTCTCACACTATTCGAAAACTGCGACCTTAAATATTATTTTGAACACCAACCTGTTTTTCACTATTTCAAACTGTTGCAATAAAAATACGAATTGAGGTGTGACGCTTGGAAACCAAGCCAATATTTTCTATAAGAATGCAAGAACAGGAAATCTAGCTGGACGTAGGCACACCTACATTTTGACCGACTTTGGCAAATAAAATACAACACAATGTGTGAACTGAAGCAATGTGAAAGGCAAGTAAGGCGATCAATGTGTTAAAACCAAACAAGATTAAAACGAAAATTTTAATTGTACCTCAGAATAGAACAATTTTATCGAACAAAGGAATTATGAAACAAAGAAATATGGTTTTAAAAAAACATCTATCTACACAACATTTAGATTAAATGATGAGCACTGTGACACTGTTTGTTTTGCATAGTTCATGCTATCAGAATAAATTGAAATTGAATACGTATTTTGTATAAGTCCGTGCAAAACGCACGGACTTATACAAAATTATAGATAAGGCATTTTTTATTTATCCTTTGTAATGCAGTACTAAAGTAATGACGCAATTATTTAATATTCAGAAAGTGCGGCCGCTAAATTTGTGGGTCACAAGAAAATACGCTTAGAAGCAAACGGTACCACATGAAATCCTTCCGTCTTGTCTGAACTAACGTGCTAAACAATAGCCACCCAAGCTTTTTTATGTTTAAAGCGGACTATTTTCATGTAATCTCTTCTTAACAAGGCGATCGTCCTTTTAAGTCTTTTGGGCTCAGCCATTTTTAGAATTTGAATTGAATTGTTTTGAATTTATACTTATGTATTCTTGACTTCCGAATAACATATTACCAACTGGCGACAGTGTTATACTTACATGACTACGACCCGGTTTAAACACTTGGATGAATGGTTTCTACAGTACTTTAAGTTCATGCTCTCACTAAAACAATGCCTTATTACGTATGAAATGTTGCTTTGCTAGACAACTATTTTGTTTTCATTAATCAAGAACAAAAGCTACAAGACTTACTATACATTGTTTAATAATTGTAATTCGCGAGTTGTGATTCCGTACCTATGAAATAAAAAAACGATGTAAAACAGTATATCAGAACATAGTTTTTAGGGTTCCGTGCCCAAAGAGTAAAATGGGACCCTATTACTAAAAATCCTGTCTGTCTGTTTGTCTGTCTGTCCTAAGCTGTATCTCATGAACCGTGGTAGTTAGACGGTTGAAATTTTCACCGATGATGTATTTCTGTTGCCGCTATAACAACAAATACTAACAAACTGAATAAAAAAACATTTAAGTGGAGCTCTCATACAACAGACATGACATTTTTGCAGTTTTTATAGATAATGGTACGGAACCCTTCGTGCGCGAAACCTAATTTTTATTTCTTTATCCTAAAAACAAAATCTATCATTGCCACCTTATAAGCACCAGTTCTCGGTTCGGAAGTCCGTTGAAACATATGCCAGCGAGCACAATGCGCATTCTTACATGAAACAGCACTGGGAGCATAATAATGCTGCACGCTTACCTCACTCGTCGGTAGCTAACCACGACAATGTGACGTAATCTAATACCAATTGAAAGCAGATAACAACAGCGTAGCCTACCTTGTAAAGTGGGTGCTTATTAGCAAGAGTTATTCCAACCCTAAACGGCACTAATTTGTTATATCTCTTATCTGTCAGTCAGTCAGTCTCTCTCATTTTATCTCTATCAACAATATATTTACCACCATATTCCGATTTAACTCTTCCTAAAAGGACGGCAACGCATTTTCTAGCCCTTCGGTGTTGCAGATGTTTATGGGCGGCGGTGATTACTTGAGATCTTTTGATTCAGATTCTTGTGATCAGGTGAGCCTCCTGACCGTTTGCCCCAAAATAATAAGTCTAAACTATAGTACTTACATTTACGTCATATTTCATATACATTAAACTAGCGTTAGCATTTAAATGTATAACAGTTGCGAGTTTGTGTTCTTATCCTATATTTATCGCAGAGTCTCGTAATGATTACGACAGCAGACGCACGTTTTAGTATTTACGAGAATGTAGGTAACGTATTATAATAAAACTGATCTGGAATAGAATACCCATAATTGGTTCTTAATCGAAATCTGTTAGATTATAACTACTATAACTTACAAAATACTAGGTGCAAGTGAACTGAATTTGTTATTTCATAATGGTCTGGTTTTTCTTAATTATTTTATATAACATATTATAGTATAATATATTACAAAAAATAATTATAATATAATATATTATATAAAATAATTATAATATATTATATTATAATACATTACATGTAATATATTATATTATTGTTTGATTTTTTTGAAATACCGTAAAATAAATCTTCTATACATATCAATCGACATCGAGAGAAAAAAATAAATGAAACACGCAAACGGGGATCTTAAACAATTCACGTTATATAAATAAGTAGACAAATTGAACGTGGGTTCAAGCAGAACGCAATAACTCATGTAGGCGAATTTTGCTCTATCGATCCGTTCATAACCTTGTAGCAAAACCATTGCACAATTTGTCTTACAGAACGCAAAGTTTCACAAGTATCTACTACTTTACCTCTCCATGTGGAGTCAAACTAACTTACATTAGGCTTATTATACGACACGACAAGATATACAAATGCACGTATGTCTTATAAGTTCTGAATAAAAGGGTAAATTTCGAACCAGGTATACCATACCCTTACTGGGCAAGGCAACCAATGAATGTGTAGTGAGTTATTGAGCTAGCCCAAGCTTACGTAACCCACGACCGTTTCTGTAGGGCTGTCTCATTGTTCTGAATATTGAAATTATTAGTTTTGTAATCCTAAAACATGTCATGAATGTTTAATAAGTACGTAATTTGCGGGATTACTTTGCACAGTTAACATAGATAGAACAATGTAAGGAGTCGGTAAAATATTACAGGAAAGTGTAAATAACAAAATGAAAGGGTAAGTAACAAATGCGTTAAGGAAAAGGGTTGAATTTGAAATAAGCTTATTAATAAAACGGTAATTTATCTGCATTGCCATATTGTTTAAATCGTACACCCAGATTCGAATAATTTTACATTATAATTTTAACTGTGGTAGGGCCTCGCAACAGACTACACTGTTGCACGAATAGGCAGGTCCATCCGGGAAAAAACCACAACCTAAATCCGCAGTGCCGATGACGATGCGATAAGCTTCTTACGTATTCCACTTTTTACTTATATCAACACTAACCTAAACTTGCTTCTATGCTCGATTCATAAGCTAATATTCTTATTTTAATATTCTTTAAGCCAGTTTTTTTTTAATATTTTCAAAATAATTTAGTCAATTTTTAAATATAGCAACCATTTCTTTCAATTGTTATAGCGCGAAAAAAAGACAGACACGAACACACAAGACGTTTAAAAATAGTTTATTACAGAATAACAGAATAACAATTACTTAGTTCCTCTATAATTTATTTAACGTCATTTTTGTTAGTGAACATTAATGGGCAGCCTTAGCTTTTACTACTAGTCCGCGGTTTGTAGCACTCTCACGCTGCCCATTAGGATACACCCACTAATTCCACGAGAAACCCGATTATATGGTATCTGATACATTGACCCGATTACCAAATCACTATTTTCTATAATGGTCATTGCGGAAAGACCTTTAATATTTGAAAAGTTAAGAAAGCTTCATTCAGTTTTGCAAATAAAAGTACAATTTAATGGTTCAAATTAAAGAAAAACTTTTTTATTTTCATAACGTTTTAATTGTTAAAGTTTTAATTGTTGTTTTGGGGAAAAAACTTGTCCTGCAACATAACGTTATTAAATATTTATATAGTTACTTGCATGATATACATACAGACAATTTTTTAAATTCAACTTTTTCCCGTGTTTCTTTCCCTTAACATGATGAATATTCGTTATTTCTTGTTTTTTTTTTCTATGTTCAATAGGTCATACATTTAAAAGTTGTTAGCCGAAAGTTATCACTTTAACAATTTCTTTTGATAGATCTTTGCTGCACATGCTTATGGCAGGGTGCCTAATTAGGTCAAAGTCACGAGTGCCAGTTGGCCAACTTTATAATAACGTGACGTTTAATACCTCTGGGTATTAACTCACACTAAAGTTGCTCTTGAAACGGAGTTGTCGTCCCTATATAAATTGAACGATGACCATCGCATATCGGTCTAGGTCGCGCGTTGGAATTATAATTTGCAAGTCACAAACGTCAGCGGAGAATACACGTACACGTTTTTTTGATAGACAGTGTAAGTAAATTTATCAAATCCAACCAAAAAATACGTCTGGACTTTAAAAAATTAAATAAACTCGTACTCTGACGAAATCTAAACACGATTTTATACATTATTGATTGATAACTCCATTGGATCATCACGTTACATTTTTCGAAAGACAAAAATGTTGAAATTTTTTTTATTCGGTTTTGAAATTGAAACCGTTTTAACTGATAACTAGTAAATCTTGGACATTGACCGCCAATAAATTAGGAAGAATAAATTAACCCACATGTTAAATGATTATTACGCGCCTTCTAACATAAGTATTTTAATTCAATTATGAATATCATCTGAAACAAGCTGCTAAGTCAAAAGTAAATAATGTCTTTACGTAATATTTATTTAAAACATGAAGTGCGTGTATTATGTGGGTGGATGTTGAGCTTCTAGCCAAATCCAACTGAAAAATATCTTCAGTAACATTGAAATAAATCAAGCATCATTTTAAAACAATTTTTAAGTTGTGTAAATAGCTATAAATTGCCAATTAAAGGGAGGATCCTTTTTTATAGAGCTAGCCACTATTACTTACAAGTCTTTATGTTACGTAGGTTAGTAATGTAGGGAGATAAAGGGAACACAACCATGTTTTAGTTATTAATATTCGTGTGCTTATACAGCGTGTCTTTACAATCGCGACAATAAATGAACACACATATAGGGGATAACTTTTTAAAATTGTATTAAACATTTACATTCTCTAAAGATCAATATTTACAGAGTTATTAAATTTTCCAAAACAAAGAATTTTAGAACACCCTTATAAAACTGTAACGTAAAGTTCATTTGTAAAGGTCACAAAGCATATGAATGGGTTGAATGAATTTAAAAGAGACAAAACATACTGTTAGAAGGAGAGGCTCGTAATGCGACGCTGTGGCGCGATATGTATAGGATATTACAAATTTTGTTTCTTTTTTACTTAATTAGTTTGTTTGAAAATTATATTTTTTTAATTATAGATTTTGTTTAACGTTAATATTTTTTATGATTATTGGCAAGTGTCGGTAGACGTGTGTTCACTTATTGTCGCGGTGGTAACGACACGCTGTATATATTTAAGGTTTATAAAATTAATTACAAATTGAAAACAGCGAGAAATAAAATATTGAAAGAAAAGGTATATATAATGTTCAGTTGACTAAAATTATTATGGACTTTAATCAAACCGAATAAGGCCTCAATCTTCGACAGTGAAACAAAGTACAAACCTTTAAAAACGATTTATACATAGTAAATCTATGAATTATGCAAATAGATCAAGTTTCATCTATTTTACAATTAAAATTAAATATGTACTTCCAGTTTTATTTATTTCTGTATATCTGAATAATAATATCATGATCATATCTGCTACTACGTTTAATTAACATATAAAGTAAACATCTCGAAAAACATAACCCTCCTTCTGGCGCATTCGGGTAAAAAAGGGTGACCCTAAAATCGGAAAGCCCTTCCGTTTTTCAGACTCAAGAAATATGGACATAGTTCTGGGTTTTCTCGCGGATAAAAACGATATTTCATACCCTATGATTGACAAAACTAAGTCAGTCCTAGCATAAATATATCTACTGACAGATAACTGTTAAATATTATTATTAGGTATGAGACTAACGCCCGGTTTCTGAAACACTGATCATGGTAGAAATTATCTAATCACTAGTCAAATGGATTTTCAAATGTCGTTTGAGTTGCCAAAAGGATGGTTAAACTCTTTGAATTGATCATTCTGATACTGTACACAAGAAATAATCGACAATATGTCATTTTATGGCTATAAAAACAATGAACATGGCATTGTAACATAATAGAGGTTCGATGTTAATATCCCGCCCTCAACATCTGGCATGCAATAATAATTTCTGGCCAATCGGGTAATCAATAGCGTTGATAAATATAACAAAATTTGGTTTTTTATTGTAATTATTTATCTCCACGAGTTTCAGAGTCTATCGAATTTGAGTTTTATTGCGATCATAAAGTATATTTCAATTTTTAAGAAGAATTATTATAAAAATAATCAAAGTAAAAATACCGAAATCACTTACTTCCGAACAGTTTAATGAACTGGTACCATTGCCAAAAACATTGTACGTAAGTTGGATTGTGTTTAGTTAAGATATAACAATACTATCAGTAAACGACCGCATTAAAGGTCACTTAACTACAAAAGAAACAATAAAGAAACCTTGTTCAGAAAATTCACCCAACTGTATGAATCAAGGCCTTAGTAATAAGTAAGAATGAAGGTATCAATCTTCAATGGCATAACGCGAAAATAATGAATAGCGCACGCATCTTAAAGTCCACCTAACTGTTAGTAGCTAGTTTGTCTGAAATAACACTACATTCAAGGAGACAGTCCCGATTAATTAAAACGTTATTAAAGTGCATACGTATATATATTTGGTGACGCAAGAAATATACAATTCTTATATATTTTTTCCTTATTTATGCATCGAAGCCAATCGTTCGCTCCATACATAATGATGATGAACAAAGAATAAAAATTGCCTTTTTGCATTTTAAGCTCTGATTAGTATTACTAAGTCATATACTAAGTATATGTAAGTATTACCACATAGTAGTAGTCTTGGTATTAGTGAGTATTACCAGCTTGACAGTGTAAAAGAAGCCTATTAAAGAAAGAAAGTCAGTCAGTTTTTCAGATTCAAAATACAACATAGTTCTCCGTTATGTAAATACTCGAAAAGCAATGCTAATATTTCATATGCCATGACTGACGATACCATTAAAAGCCAGTTCTAGCTCAAATGTACTAACAAATAACTCATTTAATATTATTAGTTACAAGACTAAAGGGTAAATAAATAAAGTTATGTTGTCTCTATACAAATAAATAGACTACACGACATTTTATAGCTATCAAAACAATGAACATGCATATTGTAACATAATAATGTTCGATATCCTACCCCCAACATCTGGCATGCAAAAATAATTTCTGAGTAATCGGGTAATCAATAGCTGACTCCTCGTATTTAACGGCGTTGGTAAAGTTAAAAAAAAGAACAAGAAAAGAGCAAATGCAGGAAAGAACTGTAGGGCTGTTTAAAACAATAATAAATACAGTTTAGCACGAACCCCTTAAAAAGCTCAATAGTAGAACTAATGACTGAATAACAAATGAAAATATATAAGACAAGAAACGTTCTAATGATTGCGTTCTAATGCTTTCTTGCGCTCGCGTGCTGACTTCCATTTCCGAATATTTGTACAAATCGCAGATACGAAATCAAACCGAGAACGTTTCGAAAATAATTCAATCTTTGCGCAGCCAATTAAACTTTACGTGTTTGACGCTATTAACCCGTAATTTGTTTAATAATCTACTAGCTAATTGTTTTCGTTTCGTCGAGTACATATACGCCGTTTGCTTTATTTCCTGAATGATATGTGCATAATTCTTAGTCAGAGTTCCTAGTAAATTATAAATTATGCCAGTTTCTTTTTATTAAATAATCTAAGAAGTTTTACTTGAATAAGAAGATAAATAAAAAAAATTGTGTGTGTATGCGTACAGACATTAAATATATTTGATAACGGTTTAGATAACTTGGAGTTATTGGTTAATGACAAATGATGTTATTGGTTGCCATGGTAATGCCGTGTAATTGGATGCTTGCTAAGGTGTTACCACGGCCACTGCATCATGTCGCTTTTTGGGAGTCGGTGTGAAAATTTTACTCTCATATTTTTGCTAAACGCAGCAGTTTTGAATAAAACAATATTATATAAAAAAACAGTCCTTACAAAATACGTTATGATTTATTCGATATTATTACATTATCGCCTATTGACTTTTCTTCTCACTATCTATCTATTTATTTGGAGCATATCATTCATTCGCTACAATCAATCATTCTCTCAACTGTTGTTTAGTTCTAAACAACATCAACAGCATAACTTTGTCACTAATAAGTTCAAAACTGTAATTTAATTTGGTAATTTCTGTTTTGTACTTTTGTGTATTTATCACCCCGCTACAAAGTGGGGGTTATACACCAAGGTCACCTTTCTTAATGTTGTAATTTATAACACAACTTTATTGTTTCTTTATGTAAAAAGTTCGCAATTGAATAGACGGTCCACCTGATGCTAAGTCTTGACTTTGTCATGACTCTTTAAATTTTTATCTTTTTTTTTTTTCAGTATTTATTTTAATCTTTGCACAGTAAGACTTCATCGGAGACGGAAGTGAGAAAGGCTAAATTTCCACGAGCTTGATGGATACTACCTAAGCAGAGTCGCACTTATGAATACAAGTATATGACATTGAGAGCGATGACAACCGCCATGGGATCCGGCTGTTATTATGTTCGCGATGTGTTAGTTTCGCCATATACGTTTGCGCTACATGTGTGTATTTAATACTACCCACCCAATTATTTAGGCGGTATCCACATTAGGTCCGGAATACTCTCGTACCCTTCCTAGACCGGGTCTATAACACCGTTTTGTATTTATATTTTGTGTGGAAAAGGAGACGAATGGGAAGCAGAGGAATGGGACGATTTTCCCTACAACCCGTTTTGTTAATCATATATGTATAATCTATGTCCAAAGTTATCACGTGACGTCGAGAGCCTGTAATCGCTGTGTGGGTCGATATTTCTTTTATACTACCTTGACCGGTTGCAATGAGGATGCATTTATTTTGCACTATCTGAAGTTTTTTCGCAGCGTTTGAGGAACGTGCGCGAAAAATATGCAAGCATAAGATAATACGTATAGGTGATGTTGCCGCATCCAAAACCTAAATTGTTTCAGGAGCGTTTCCAACGTTTAATAACAAGAAGCTCTAGTACCTCATTCACCAGACGAAACGCATAAGTATAATAGTTACCTGCACTTCGCGGCTGCCCATTCGTGCAACAAAGGGAAGTGTTGCGAGGCCACACCTAAAACTATTTGTATTAAGGATATTTAAAATTTTTAAAGATTCATATCAAAGCGAATATAATATTTTACAATTAGCCAAAATTCAAATGTACATTTAACGTAATTGCGATAATTTTTTTCGCAATTATTTAAAACTCCCTAATTAAGAAAAAGACAAACACGAACAATTACGCAGACGTTACGTGTAGGACATTTGACACCTTAAATTTAGCAATATTGTGATGTCCGGCCTTCAATTAGAAAGCGCTTACATTTTCGGCACATGCCAAAGTGTCGCGGTTATGCTTGAACGTGTTTTGTAACAGCATTGTGTAACACATCCGTCAATCTGTTTACTTATCGAACTTCCGATTGCCTGCGCATGAATCATCACGAAAAGTAGTACCTTTATTTATTTCTGCTAAATCGTTTTGAAACTTTTAGAAAGAAAGAAAGAAAGAAAAGTTTATTTGGTACATAAATATATCGTTTACAAAAAATTATTTACAATAAAAAGAAATACAATGTACATGCACCAAATAGGTTTCCACTCAGCATGAGTTCACGGAGATAGTAAACTTCGTGAATGCTGGTCGTGGAATTTTAGTCATGAATACATTTAGTGTCTTTAATAACTCTATTCGCCTTAGAAGGGTTTAAACTTCTAAGGAGTATTCAAATTCAAATATTTTTATTCAAAATGGAAGCATTACACTTACTTATTGATTGTCAAAACGCTACCACCGTGCACCAGTTCGAAAAAGAAAACCCACTGACCTAAGAAGAACCGGCGAAAGAAACCAGCTGATGGTTTCCATTATTGCTTTGTGTGACAATTTTTTATTTGGCAAAATCAATCAACTGTAGCTCAATAGTTTTGATAATATACAAGAAGGTCACATAATATACAACATAGGTCATAAAATGGATTTTAATAGCGATTCTTAAAAATTACAGGTAGGTTCTACGTAATGATATAAGTATTAGGAAGAAAAATAACGTATATTTGTATAAAATTTGTTATATAACGTATATTTGTATAAAAGTGTGAAAAGGTAAATGTGTCCACTGTTGTTCGTAGTAAAAGTTTAAACCTAAGATAAACCTGGAATAAAGTTGGTATTTACTCGTACTCACTCCAATTGCATCAAAAATTAGGACACAGTTTTGGCTTGTTCGAGCAAAAAAGTATACCTTCATTTGCAATTTAGGGCGATTTAGAATGTCTGCTAAAATACTATTTCGCGTGTACGTGACTAGCAGTGCAGACCGAATTAAATTTCATATTGACTTAATAATTGTTTTTCCACAGGAATTAAATCAACTATACTTGGTTACCAAGGTTGTTTAATTTAACTCAATGCCTGAGTAGCTAAGACTTGAAATACTTGTCGAAAGTTATTTTAGTAATTTCCTTTACTGAGCGTTTACACGCCTTCAATTGGAAATTTCAATACATATCCAAAACTTCTATATATATGCACTAAACTTCAATACATATCCAATTAACTTCTCCAATTATAATAAATACAATTAATCTCTTTTCCCGTGGAAAGTGAATGCTAAATTAATAATAAAGTTATTATTCATCATTAAATCTGTCATAATAAAAGCTCCCACACCAGGACAACCTGGGTTGTTGGAAAACTAGGCTCCAACCCGTGATACGTGATACAGTTAGACAGGAATAAAAAATAAAGAATATAAAAAAGGTGTATTTGTGTGTGTGGGTTTGCGTGTAATGTATATATGTAAAACTTAGGCTTCCATTTGCGAATGAACACCTGAAGCTAATCTCTTAACATGTATTCAAGGAACTTATATTTTCACTGTAGGTTGGTAACCTTGCGGTGTACGATTACGTCAACCGACTTTCGTCGCGTGAGAACCTGAGTTCATTGTATAGTGATCATCACTTTCATTGTTTCCGGGGAATCGCGCGGGGAAACATTCGTACTATGTCCATATCGCGAATCCGTTAAAAACATCAGGGTTTTTTACTTACTAATTGCTGATTTATCATCATTGTTATGCTCGAGGACCATTGTTACGTGTTTATTACAGCTTAAAACCTTACATATTTTTTGAGTTCTATTTCTTTGTAAAAATTATCAATTGTTGCAGTCATTCAGTTTTGTAATTGAAAAAAATAACCGGTAAATAGTTGAAAAAACCGGTCAAAAGCATTTTATTCACAATGTTTCGATTTCATTAAATTCAAGAGATATGATGTCTCCATTTTACATGCAGATGGTTTTCTAAAACGATATGTACTTTATTGAATATGTATGCTAGGTCTTAAATAAAACATGCCATGCAGTTCTTCCTATGGAGACAGTGGAACGGCCAAGTAACTGTTATAATAACGACATTAGCTCAAACGAAGAGGAATGTTAAAGAGCTGTGCGGAACAAAGGCTTGAATGTAATATAGAGACGTATAACAAAAAGAGCCATTGAAAATAGTCTTGGCTTTGTAATGTTTCTTTTAAACTATAAGTTGACATCTTGAGGAAACTAATTGTGCTACTTAATGACTTTGTTAGTAATCAATTGCGTCTTGTTTAAAAAAGGAACAAATTTTAAAGCATGTCTGTGAATATATAAACAAGAAAGCAAGCAAACATAATTTCTCTGTAAATAACAGTATGTAGATTATTATAGACCAGAATTTAATACAGGTTTTTTTGTAAAGTTTAAAGACAAACCTTTTAATATCTATTACGTTATTTTCACCCATTTCAGCCTAAGCGTAGGAGTAGAACAATAAATATAGGAGCACCAACAAAGAGGTGCGTCATAATTTATTCTTCGCACCTTCTCTCATTCCTGACAAGACGGTGATACATGCACGAGGACTCCCACAGCGGCCACTTAAACACATTTAAAAGATATGCAAAAATGGTTTTAATACCTTGTGTTTTATACGGAAATTATATTTAATGAAAACATATAAATAAATGAACAAAATATGTGTGTTGAATTTGTATATTAAAAATTAAACACATTTATTTGACTACTCTTGATTAATCTTTAAAATTCGATGAATAAAATGATTACAAGTAACATCTTTATGTTTAGGTACTTACAACTTTCCCGAGCAATTAACAGAAATGAATATAATTACACTATTCTAATTGTAATAATGGGAAAGGTCATGAAATTTGTAATTTAAGAACACTGTTCTCTAAGTACTAATAAATAATTACTATCAAACTAGTTGAAGTCTTAATCAAAGCCATTATGAAATTGCGAGATTCATTTTTCGACATTGTCGCAAATAAATATTTTTCCTATAAAACATTTATATTAGAATAGCAACAAATATTCGGCTACAATTCGTCATTTGGCTTCTTCAGCCGAATACCGAATATTTAAGTACTTACGATATTATGTGGTAGACAAATAAATAATTGATAAAATGAAATCGTTAGAGTTATCCTTAATCATAAGTGTTTTATGATGATTATTGATTACTTTTATAATTAGTCATAAATGTCTTTATACCTGAATTTTCGTGAAAAATTATGATGTAAGAAGACAAATTTTCCACATCTACAACTAGTCTACTTTTCTTTCTATACGACACATACAAATGTCTTTTTAGAGACTATAAATAGTTTTATTATATTAAGTTTTTAAACAAATCATAATGTAGAGATTGTACTTACGTATATACGGTACGTGGTAACAGAAATTACACGCAACGCGGCTTTGTAGAAATATGATAATGTTTATAGAAACGGGAAACAACACCGATACAAGTTTCCCGCCACTCGCCGATCGAATATTATGGTCTAATAATCGTACAGGAAATTACCGAATATTCTATTTGTTGCAACTCTAATCTATAATTGCAACCTTAATATATAGTAAGAATTGCGTTACCGTCAAAAGAAGGAGTAAATAAATGGAATATTTAACGCAATATCTCTACTGAATTTATCATGTCTCTATCAATAGCTTGTATTCTGCCCACGTCTGGGAACAGGCCTCTGTGCTCTTACGTTTTGAAACCATGATTCTCGTATTCATAATTAATTTTGAACATAGTTTTAAAGTTATGTTAAAAAAAGGATTTTATGCATTTATGCGTCCTTACATAAATAATGATTTCACTGGGATTATGTTATTCCACCTTTTTTTAGGGTTCCGTACCTCTGCTAAGGCTCCGCTGTCTGTCTGTTTGTTTGTCTGTCCGTTTGTCACCAGGCTGTATCTCATGAACCGTGATAGTTACACAGTTGACAAATACTAAAAAAAACAGAATAAAAAGATATTTAAGTTAAGATTATTTTTGTTGTTTCTTATATATGGTACGGGACCCGTCGTGCGCGAGTCCGACTCGTACTTAGCCGGTTTTTTTAAAATGGAAAACAAAGGAGGAAAACTAGCAAGCGAGTCACCTGATGGTAAGCGATAACTGCCCATGGACACTTGCAACATCGGAGGAACATTGGGGACAGAGTATACACATGCTTTCTCTAAATAGAAGTCATTTGTTCCAATTTGGACGATTATGTTAGACCATGAGACGCCAGACAATACATGTCTTTTGTATTTTGCATCGTGGCTGAAAAATTTAAATGAGACTCGTTTCAACAATCTGGCGTTATAACCCAATGATTTATCGTTTGTCGAAGAGCGATTTAATTTTTTGTCATTCATCAGCGTAGTTTTAATTAGATTTGATAGGTATCTGAGCGTGATCGTCAAGGTTGTGTTACTCGTGCAATGCGGATTTGCGTACCCTGGAAACCCACGCCATGTAGGTGGCGCCCACCTACTAGGGATTACTTATTACTCAGTTGTTGTAGTAATGGTAGTGAATATGAAGAAAAAATTACACACGAAACTATAATTACTAGCCGTTTTAATAAATGAGCCGTGATAGCTCAGTGTCCGGGTGCTCGCCTGTAATTCAATTTACTCGAGCGACCTGAGTCCGATCCCCGGTGCCTGCACCAATGAAATTATTAATTTTAAGTGCTGACTTATCACGTGCTCGGCGGTGAAAGAAAACATCGTGAGGAAACCTGCATATTTTTCGAAATAATAAGAAAAAAAAATATTTCGAAAAGATATGAAGTCCGCCAATGCGCAGTGGGGCCGCGTGGTGGACTATGCCCTGATACCCTCAGTACATAGGAGGCCTTTGCCCTGGAGTGGGACATTTACAGCCTGTTACTTTACTTTTTTTTAATAATAATTATTGAATTGTTTTACAATTACGGCCGTCATCGTAATTACTTAGGTAGTTGTTTTGGATTAAAATTGTTTTAAATAAACGTTTACAAAAAAGAATACAAACATTGGCATGCACAACTTCGTCACATGCAAAAATGTTGTCCTCCCTAATGCCCAAAAAGAAGTATATCTTTAAAAAATTTTACAACTTTTTAAAACTTTTACACATTTTCACAAATCATAGCAATAACACCATAGGCAACCTGATTGCGGCTCATTAAATCTTGACCATAGGTATTACCAAGTAGGGTGTGCACCTTTGATCTGACGGCTCATTAAATCTTGACCATAGGTATTACCAAGTTAAATAGGTGTGCACGCCTTTGCTCTGACGCATAATAACTTTTCGTCCTACGCGAAATTTACTGGTTCTTGATATCATTGTCTTTAAGTAAACGTTATGAAATGAAACCTATGCTTAACTTTAATAAAAGTAAATTATATGAGATTCCTACTTCCGAGTAAAATCTACGATTCAAGATTAAAAAAGACAAAATTTCTTGCCGGTCTCTTCTAAACAAAACAATTAAAATGTCAATTTTTTCACCACTTGCCAGGATTTCAGACTTGTGTCTTTCGGATTATGCGTCTAGACGCTCTAGCATTAGCGGCTGGTAGTACAGTTAAAAATTAAAAATTGAATAGAACAATAAAGAATATGTCCATAACGCTGTAAAACGTAATAGTTTCGTAGATTGTAAACTTAGTGCATACAACTCGGACAGAATATCTTAATAGTTACACATACATAGATAATTAATTATTACGTGAGAAGGTGGCAAGCGAGCAGACGGTCTACCAGATGTTAAATGATAACCCCTGCCCATAGACATATTCAAAACCTTTGCCAACATATAAATGTGAGCGTCTGGTATCCGGTTAACACCGGTATCCCTCACAATACAGAACTACAATACTTCATCCTCGAATGAACTTCAGCATTTGTGCCAGAGCAGAATATTCTGCGTGACTCTACAACAGTAAAATCTTATTCACTAATTCTGTTAGTCTCCTATTATACTTACATTACTTACTCTAGTAAAGATATGATCTGTTATCATGACTTCCTTAAAAAATTCTTTGCGAATAATCATGCAGTATGATATGATACTATTTATCTATTACTCGTACAGTGTTATTCCATCTGGAATTAACATTCTCAGAAACTATGATGAAACAGCAACTCCCTAATACCATCCATACGTAACTACGGCTTATCAGGCAGGACTTATCGTTCTCCATGTAAGGAAACTGTCGCGACAAACCATGAGTCAAGCTAGCTGGCGTCATCCTTTAACCGTAACAGTTTGATAGGATAGATAATCATCATTTAAAAAAAATACTGTGACCAATAATCTTAATACAATGTCACATTGAAAATTCAGGGGGAATTCTTTATCGAAATATATGTTGTACATGAACCACTATACAATACAATTTTCCGTTCATTTAATACTTTTGATCTACTGAGGTCTTCTACCGTCGTTTAAATCAATCAATCTTCAACGTTAAAATGAAGATTCGATTCAATGAAATAGAGCGTCCAAAGTACGATGAGTACGGCAAAATTGCCATATATACTGATTCTTCTTAACCATAAAGACACCAAATTAATTTATTATTACGGGTTAAATTATTAGTTACGGGTAGGGGTTACTACATCAGCTATGAATCGTCATTAGAATCGTATAACATCGTTAGAAAATGCTATTTTGTTTCACACTGAGCACTGTCCACTTGATTGTGAGGACTACCGTCTAAGGACATTCACAGCACAGTATGCAGGTTTACTGCAAAGCATTAAGAGTATGGGCAAACAGTTCCCTCACTTACCGGCTGAAATGTAAAATTTTTGCTGCACACGTGACTTATTGAGACTGTGGTATTTTCCCGATCAATCTGACCTATTCAAATCAGATGCTCGCTGTATTTGGTCCATCAATGCACTCTACTTGAATCAAAAACATTTTTCGCTACCCCTGATTTTTTTTTGTAATTTCTGTTACTTTTTAACTTAATTTCTCTGGTACTTGCAAGACAATTTAATCTTTTGGAGATAAGTTTACTGGTGAGAATTTCCTGCCATGTGGTATTTTCTACATAAAAGGAAGTTCGCAAGAGTCACCTCACAAATTAAACATACACCCACATAGATACTAAAATGAGAATTGACGTCAGATACAGGAACTTGTCCGCCTGCACGGCAAGCTAGCTTGGCTATGGCGATGCATTTCCAATATCAACCTAAGAAAGACCCATAGGGTATCAGAAAATATTGATTGATTCGATTGAAGATTGCTTTTAGTTGTTATTACGAAATTCGGTGTATTTTAGGATTTCACATATGAACAAGTTATTTTAATAAATTCCTTTGGAGTTTGTTCATTTTCCTGTTTTGTGTCACGAAGTTAAATGCTTAATTACGGCAAAAATTCTATATGTGAATGCATTTTAAGTACAAACACTAATGAGAGTTTTTCTGCTTTTGAAGTTAAAAAAAACTATTTATAACTTCCTCATGATTTTAAAAATAACACTAATTACCATTTTTAAATCCCCTTTGTGTATGATACAATTTCACACATTTTTTTTTAATAGGAACGCATGGTGTTCATCATAAACTTAAAATATCTTATAATCGTAAGAATACTGGCTTGATCGTATCGCATAGGCTAAGTTATTGGTTATTGGTTTTGGCACCATGAGTCGTATGTTCAATTCCCGCACGGGATAACTATTTATGTGCATCAAAAATAATTGTTCCTAAACTTTCAACGCAGAATAATGCTATCCCACAGTAAAGAATAAAATCAACGTATTAATCTTAATGAATAAAGAGTTCCTCAAGTGTGTGTATACGCAAGCTGCACTCAATTTAGTTGTTTATGTCTACTCGATTATTATTTTAAAAAATTTAACCTCACTTTCTTGCCCTTTGGTATTTTTTCCAGATACATTCTAAGTTCGAGAAGGTTCTCAAACGTGTGACATTTTCTTGCCAATTCTTCCCTGAACAGGTCTAGTTTTGTGAACCGATTGTTGTTTTTTGTCATTCAATAAGAGCTTAAAATAAGGCTATATTAAATAATGAAATTTTGTGTTTCACTACAAATCTCCATTGAAATACAGATTAAACATTTGTAATAAGTTTGTTTCATGAATGTAAGAGACTATAAAATTCGTTCAACAACACTACTTCTAATAATAGGAAAACGATGTGTTTTCCTGCACAACCCTAACAGCTAAACAACCTTTAGAATTTAAGGTCTTCAATTTGACATGCTAAGGCGAATAACACAATAAACATTTGACGAATTGACTAGGTACTTACAAATTAAAAAATACATTATTTTATTCTTATAACTAATGTTTGATTAACGAATGCAATCTGAGCAATTACTTCCCTACCACGTACCTGATTTATACCAAAATATGCATTACATTTAACAAAGTCTCCTTTGAAAAAAGATGTTTATATTTTTCCAAAATTGAGGCAACGCATATTTGTCACGTCATTACATACAGTTAGTCATACTAACAATGACATATTATTAACAAAACAATACGAGCACCTTACTGACCGAAAGCCCCAAATGGAAAACAAACAATAGTCGATCGTACAGTTAAGCCTTGTATTACTTACAAATATAACTTGAAAACAACGTTAATATTATAGGTTGCTATAGAAATTCTGGAGCTTCTGATAAAAACCGCGACAAGTGGTTTTCCATCTTTTCTTTCCTCTCGTGATGGTAACCCGACACTGCCTAAAGAATTCTGAAGAGACCGAAACAAGTACAAATCTGAAGGTGCAAGGTCAGGACTATACGGCGGATGCATTAACACCTCCCAGTCAAACTCTCTTAATTTTTGCTGAGTGGCTAAAGATGTGTGAGGTCTAGCGTTATCATGATGAAGAATCACACCCCTTCTGTTGATTAATTGCGGCCGCTTTCTCTCAACTTCTTGCATTAATCTCATCAGTTATTCGCAGTAGAGTTCAAAATCAATGGTCCTGCCTGACGGTAACAGCTCATAATGAATAATGCCCTTCCAACCCCCACCAAACACACAGCATTACCTTGCTGCGAGATAACCCGGGCTACTCTCACAGACACTGCACTAGGTCCATAAATACATTGTCCTCGGCAAGATCCGCGAGTTGGGTCTAGAGATAGCGGCACACAAGACCGTGGCTCTATGGTTCCATACAATGCACGAGGCAGAGAACCACGCGACTCGTGCATCCGTGTAGGTGGGTCCGAGGTCAGGGTGAGCAAATACATGAAGTACCTGGGCCTACACTTGGATAGCCGCTGGGGATTCGAAGAACATTTCGAACGCCTAGTCACCCGGATCGAGAAGGTAGCGGGTGCAATGCACAGACTGCTACCTAATCTTGGGGGACCGAGGGAGGAAGTTCGCCGCCTCTACGCAGGGGTTGTACGATCCGTAGCTTTGTACGGGGCACCCATTTGGGCAAAGAGGCATTCTATTCGACGCTGTAGATCTAAGGTCTATAGCGTTCAGAGACGGATAGCTATACAGGTCGTACGTGGATATAGAACCATATCATTCGAGGCGGCAACTGTCTTGGCTCGCTTCCCACCCCTAGATATACTGACGGAAATGGATGCGCGGGTTTACCACAGAAAACGCGCCCTCCGTCACAGTGGTGATGGTGAGCCAGAAGAGGCGCTTGAATCGATAAAACGGCAGGAACAACGGAGAGCTTTCGCGACATGGCGCTCTCGGCTCAGTCAAAAGCAATACCTGCATAAGCGTGTAATTGAAGCCTTCCTGCCGGTCTTCGTCACCTACAGGCTAACACAGATAATCACAGGGCATGGATGCTTTAGTGATTATCTGTGGAAGATTGGATTTGAGGCGACGGCAATCTGCTTCCACTGTGGTGGGAACAACGAAGACTCTGCAACGCATACCTTGGCGGTGTGCCCTGCCTGGGATGCGGAGCGGAGTATCTTGATGGGCCACATAGGGCGAAACCTCGATCTGCCTGCAGTCGTGTCAGCGATGATGAGAGGAGAGGCAGCGTGGAGCGCCGTAGCGTCTTTCTGTGAGACAGTAATGGTCCAGAAAGAGGCTGTTGAGCAGGATCGAGAGAGAACAGATCCCACTCGGAGACGGGGCCACCGACGCGCCAATGCGCCTCGTCACGGCCCTCCGAATAGAAATGGTGTTCCCCTACCAGAAACGGGGCCTCAGGGGTCCTGAGCAATTAGGGCGAAGCCCTTAATTGCCCAGTAAAGCTCCCATGGAGATCGGTGGCTTAATGTAGTCACCGCGGGCATGGTGGGGCCAGCGTAATGCTGTCCCTGAACGAGCCTATCATAGGCTAGCTAAGGAGGGGCCGCGGTAGCGTTCCGAATGGAGATCCCGTGACCCCTCATCAGAACAGATGGCTACCACCGTGGGGTTTTAGTCGGTGCGAGTCCGACATAACTTGGTTCTTCTCTAGCCAGGTATCCATAACGGATTTCCCCACAAAAAAAAGGTCCATAAATACAACAAGCTTCGCGACTTGCGTTGCGTTTTTTTTTTTTTGCTTTTTTGTAGTAAAATTTTAAAATGCATCGAATTTCTTCATTAGATGTTTAATTAAAAAATAATTCCGTTTTTCGGCGGCACATAATTTAAATATGAAACCAATAAATAAAGCCACTTTTATTGACATAAGCATTAATATAATTTGGAATATTTTCACAAATATAAGACATCATTTTGTCTTTCTTAAAATCAAAACTACTTCCATTTAATAAAAAAAATTTTAAAATTCAAATGGTGTACATAAACAGTATGCAAAACTACTCGAAATACTGCAAGTTTATCTGTTTTCGATTTCATGCACAAACTATATAGTTTTTGATTGGTGTACATCCGACGTGAATGTAAATCGTTTCCGCGTAGATCCTTTGCTAGCAGCCCACGTTCGTTCCCGAGGCTGTGACAACATCAACCTTGCAACTTGCTGTTTATGACTACCTGAATTAATATTCTAGGAGCCTAGTTGTAAATGAGGCATGTGTGACTATTGTTACCGGCGTTTCCTTGTGCGTCTGATAACGTGTCCTAAAGGAGTTAAGAAACTAAGTAGTCTCCTTTGTAAACTGGGTGATTTCGTTCTTTCGTTAAACGAACATATAATGTATTATAAGCAAGTAGTTTTAACAAAATTACTATTATTATACTACAGCAAACCTTACTATTGGAGAAAAATAATTAGATCACTTTTTATTCATAACATTTAACCGAAAATCGAGCTTAATAGAAAGAAAGCACTTATAATTGCGTCTATTTCATAATTGTCATTGTGTATTTTACTAGGTCACCCTTGTTTGTGAATTCACACAACAATCGTATAGATACTTTACTTTAGAAAACAGACTGTTTAGAAAATTAAGATCTATTAACTCTTGTAATTTGTTTATATTCATAAATTTATAATTACGAGTATATTATTTTGCCGAAAATATCAAAACTAAATTATGTAACTCCAAGAAAATGATGACCCATACCATGCCAATGAATACATATGTTTTAATGTCAAGTTATAAATTACTCATAGTCTCCTAACGATGGCGATAATGTCATTTGTAACTTAACAGGACGAGGGAAATAGTTAATTTCGTTAACAGAATTGTCCAGATTCTCTGAAAACGACCTTCGTCGACTGGTTGGTATCGAGCCATTGTTCCGTAATTTGCTCGTTCCGTCTCTAATTCGAGGCAACACCATTGTCTCCTACACGCTGACCGATTTTACGGGTAATGCGCATCGAGTAACAACTAAAAACGCGACACCCATAAAAAAGGCGACAATGAAGAAGACCAAGGCGTTCGGGTTGTCAAATTATCATAATCAAAGTGTATTCAGTAATTATGTGGCTGGTAATTAATTTTTTCCAAGCCAATTTTTTCATGGCACTAACTTATAAATATGTACAGTGCTTATTGAAGGACATGGGAAACACTATTTAAATTGACGCTATAATTAAAAGAAATAGAAACATTTGAATAAACACATACTTTTTATTTTTTATGTCATATAAAATGGTCACAGACCAAATATGAGTGAATCGGGACCACCTTAAAATGTCGCTGTTTTAAACGAGAACATTATTCAAAATTCGTAACGAGGTCTCATTAAAAAAGAAATGGGAAACAATCTCGCTGCATTCAAACCACTGATATTTTACAGTTTACTTGTGAATTCATTCAAGAGTCGTGACATTCACTTGACTCAGCCCTCTAAAAATAGTAATTGTTGTGAAAATAAATTCCAGATAACAATTCAGGACTGAAACTCTATTAACTCCTAAAATATTTATAATAACTTAAAAATGATTTGGATTTGCCAGTAAATTTTGGAACTAAATTTTGTTGACTGTGCTACGAGTAGGTACACGCAAGTTTTCGCTGTTTAATGAATGTTGGCCAGGTAGATCCGTCCGAGTAAGGACAGCGACGTCACAGAAGACTGGTGTGAGGTGGAAGTGTTATACTTCTGCGTTCGTCAGGTGACTGGGGTAGGCGTAAACTGCCAGCTCGTATGCCACCTACTCATATAAAAGAACGAAAATTATAATGACCTATATTTTGATATGTATGTATGCCAATGCATGTTTATATCAAAATTAATTAAGCCCGCGGGTGTTGTAGGTGTACATGGACGTCGGTAATGACTTTACATCAGGTAAGCCGCCTGCTCACTTAGCATCTTTACATATAAAAAAAATAAAAAACAGGTTAGCCTTTGGTTACATTTCGAAGGACAATCGTATTTAGTTCATGGTTCTTGATCTGATCTTTCACTCCCACGCACGTACAGCCCGTTATTCATAAAACCAAAGCACTATCAACTCTGCACACCATGTCTTGGCTCAAAGTTATACGAAAAGACAGCGTTCATTAAAGTCTATTTGCCCCTATATTTTATAATATATTAATACATAAACCTTGACAGGCTTATACACTCAAATAACAAGTCATACCTCCCAGCATCGTTTTAAACCGTCTACCTACCTAGTGTATTTGATACATAATTATGAATGATTTTAAAAAAAAAAGACGTCTTATGCAGTCCCGTGAGTTATCTTTTTTTTATGTGAAAAGTTGCCAAGCGAGCAGACGGGTCACCTGATGTTAAGTAAATACCATCGCCCATGGACATCTACACCCGAGGGTTACAGATGCGTTGACAACCTTTTGAAAATTGGGCTCCGGCTACCTCATTCACCAGACGAAACGCGAAAGTATTTGTCATACTTCCACTTTACACTGGTCTTCTGTGAGGTCATGGTACTTACCCGGACGGGCCTGCCCATTCGTGCAACAGCCGAGGCTGCTGCGTGGCCCTACCACCGTAATCTTAGTTAATTCTAATCAAAATGACGACTACAATGCAATCAATGCAAAGTATACCTACGTGATATATCTACACAAGAGGGAAAAAGAAGGAAAAAAAACAGTTGTTTAATATTTAAATTCTTTTTTTTAAGAAAAAAAAATGAATTACAAAAAAGAGGATACCTACGGAGTTTCTTTCGACTGTTTCTTCTCCGCTAGAGGAACCTCATTACTAAGTGCAGATCAAAAATATATATATATATATATATATTAATTATTTTATATATATGTATGAAATAATAATAATAATAATAATAAAATACATATATATATAAATATGAACTCACTGCTGCACCGCTACCAGCCCGGTTGATGTACGCGGCGGTGACAGCCCAAAAATCTATCTCTTTTAAATTCATTCAACCCATTCATATGCTTTGTGACCTTTACAACAAATGAACTTTACGTTACTGTTTTATACGTAAGGGTGTTCTTAAATTCTTTGTTTTAGAAAATTTAATAACTCAGTGAATATTGATGTTTAAAGAATGTAAATGTTTAACACAATTTTAAAAAGTTATCCTCTATATGTGTGTTAATTTATTGTCGCGGTTGTAACGACACGCTGTATATAAAAATGTATCCCTATTTCCCTTGGTCCCGCCATCACGCATGAGCGGCTGGACCGATTTTTTTGTTCTGTTTGTTATTATCAGGAGTAGGCTCTTACGTAAGAAAAAAATTAAAAAATTGCCTGAAAAAGTCTAAAAACAACACTTTCTATATTCCCGTACAAAAATTTCGTAATTATACTTAAAAGTCAATTTGAACTTCAATACCATACCATAAAGTTTAAGTGTTAGTGGAGGGGTTCCGGGAAGGCAAAACAAGTGAGTGACTGTAGTAAAATGTCACTTGAAATGTAAACGTCTCTTTGCTGTGCATCACTAAATAGTATAAAACAAAATCGTCCCGCTGTCTGTCTGTCCCTATGTATGCTTAGATCTTTAAAAGTACACAACGGATCTTGATGTATTTTTTTTACTAGATAGAGTGATTCAAGAGGAAGGTTGATATGTATAATACATTGCACCCGTGCGAAGCCGGGGAGGGTCGTTAGTACTTTATAATTTTCCTTAATATGTATGCCAAAATTCGGGCTTTTATATTTAATGTATGCAATTCATAAGTGTATTTTTTATTTAACAGATATGGTCATGCAGTGCTCTGGCTGCATTGGACGGGTACAGTCAGCAACAGGACCCTGAGCAGTTCCATATCCAGACCGACGAGGACGATGAACGTTACTTCTTATACCAAACTCACAACGGGCAGTATCGCAAAGAGAGAAGGCTGAAAGATGGCTCTGTCGTTGGTAAGACACTTTGATATTGTCAAAAATTTACCAAGAAAATGGATAGAATGACATTTCAGCGTAAATTAAATATAGACTTCTTGGACAATTGAGTTCTCTAATATCTTATTAAACGGTTAGTTATAAATATTTGATCATTCAGAACGTATGCTCTATAAACATTTTATATTACAAATAAATTTTAAGTAGAGTCAGTCAAATAAGTTCACAATTGAAAACAATGACGTAGAACCAACACAAAGTGAATCATTTGGTTTATAAATTTATTCTCATGGAAAATAACTTATTACGTTGCATAGTGCCTGGGCCACCAAGCTTTGCCGAGTTTTTTCTTTTCTTTATTCCCAGTTACTGTTACTGGGTAAGGTTATTTGTATTCGGGCAATGTCATATTTTAAAATTTTGAGATAACCGTAGGCTAACATCCGATAGCAACAATAGTAACCTAAATATCTTTTGAGATGCCTGTATATCAATGATGTTTTAATAAAGATGACGCATGTCCATACTGCGCGGCGTTTAAAAATGTTCCGATTTACATTATATGGCATATATAAATGCATGTGGCAGATGATATAGAACGTATGATATGGAAAGAGACAGTAGTTTATAAAGTTGCAATGTAATTACATCAATTGGCGTAATTTGAGTGCATCTGTTCCAGTGCGCTACTGCCATATCTACCTCTTATTTGTATATAATATCTTTAGCTTTAGATGATCTTATTATTGACTATTTGTAACTATTAATTTTTTTCTTGTTTAAAGTCACGAACAGAAACTTAACGTTTCGCGGCCACACAAATTTCAGTTTTTATTTTCTTATCATATGTTGTATTTGTTAAATTCACTTATATACTAATATGTGTATCCAAACTGTGTTAAAAATACTAGTTTATTTTATTAAAATCCCCGCTCATTCAAAGTCACTAATTCATATCAGAACAAAATTTTCAGAAATTTCAATCAAAAACTTTAAGCCAAAAATTATTATAACGAATATTATTGTACTTTTGACGACACTCAAAAGTGAAGACATTCTTAATGATTGGTAAAAATTATGAGTAATAACAAACATCCAGTTTTAAAATCGGGTCATAAAGTTTGATTTTCTTGATTTACCTGTTTAACAGGTATATAGTTTATACTTCAAAGGAAAGCTTATGCGCATATAGTCGTGATATCTCATTGGCCGGGCACTCGCTTTTAATTCAATATACTTGAGTAACAAGTTCGATCCCCAGTGCCGGCACCAATGAAATTGTTGATTAAGTATATTGAATTAAGTATAAGATTTACGGAAAACATCGTGAGGAGAACTGCATATTTTCGAAATAAATATTTTGTAGATATTGAAGTCCGCCGATCCACAGTGTGATTGCGTGGTGAATAACGGTAGGGCCAGATAACCGGGGCCCACACTTTTAAAAGGAAGCTACACATTTGCAACCCCTCAGCTTGTAGATGGTTATGGACGGCGGTAATCATTGAACATTAGGTGAACCGCCTGCTCGCTTGCCAACTTTTTGCATTAGCAACACAATCGGGTGACGTAACGTGTAGATTTAAGTAATATCAGACATTAGGCCCACATGATTACAACACATTTCTGCAACCTTATTCGTAAGATTTTTATTAAGAGAGCAAACATTTTTACACGTCATGGATCGTAGGCTGAAATTATTATTAGGAAGAAGGTATGAGTGATCCGCCGTTACCGAATCGTTCTCATCGTTTTTTTTTTTTTCTTACCCCAGACGATTTTTCACACACACATTAATTTTGCTCAGTTAATTACATCGTAAAAGTAAAACGATTAAAGTAAGCGAAAACCTTTCACCGTTTAATTCAACAATCAATTGTCATAAGTACGACTTTAAAGTTTATCCAAAGTAAGAAATAAATAAGTCGCAATGAAATCATTTCCTCGAATTTTCAGGTACGACGGGTTGGGTAGGCGCTGACGGTTTCCTGCGATTACAAGACTACATCGCTGACGACCAAGGGTACAGGATCTATAAGTCGAAAACTGTTTACGTAGGATTGAATCGACCAATCTCGGTATGTATACTCGGGGATTAGTTATAAATTAAAATGCTAGCCACAAATTAACTGTGAATAGAATATAATGTACATAATATAATGTTATACAGTGTGTCGTTACCATCGCGACAATAAATTAACACACATATAGGGGATAAGTTTTTAAAGTTGTATTAAACATTTAAATTCTTTAAACATCAATATTTACAGAGTTATTAAATTTTCCAAAACAAAGAATTTTAGAACACCCTTACCTATAAAAGTGTAACGTAAGTTCATTTGTAAAGGTCACAAAGCATATGAATGAGTTGAATGAATTTAAAAGAGACAAAACATACTGTTAGAAGGAGAGGCTTGTAATACGACGCTGTGGCGCGAGTTGTATATGATGTTACAAATTTTGTTCCTTTTTTACTTAATTAGTTTGTTTGAAAAATATTTTTTTTTAATTATGGATTTTGTTTAACGTTAATATTTTTTTATGATTATTGGCACGTAGCGTTAGATTTGTGTTCATTTATTGTCGCAATGGTAACGACACGCTGTATAATGTAGATATACTATCTAATAGAAATACAATGTAAAATAAAGTATGATGTGTAACACGTGTAATACGAGTAACATACGTAGTACCAGACAGAATCGCAACTATCTAAGTTCACTCGGAGATTTCATTAACCTAATTTTCATTCAGTGTTTTGCATTATTTACCGGTGAAGTTAGTGCTTCTACGAGCTGGATTGGCACATTCTATTAATATACTATTAATTAATATACTATTTTACGGTGGTAGAGCAACGCAGCAGTCTCGGCTGTTGCACGAATGGGCAGGCTCGTCCGGGTAAGTACCACGACCTCACAGAGGACCTTTGTAAAGTGAAAGTATAATACTTTCGCGTTTCATCTGGTGAGTGAAGTGGCCGGAGTCCAATTTTCAAAAGGTTATCCAACGCATGGTTGGATTGGGTTGGCAACCCTCGGGTGTAGCAGATGTCCATGGTCGGCGGTATTCACTTACAATCAAGTGAACCGCCTGCTCACATAGCAACTTTTCACATAAAAAAAATACGTTTCATGGGACAACCTCAAGTCCTTAAGCGAAAATATTAATAAACTGCATAGCATGAAGATTCAATAATTACGGTTATCATAGGTAATGATTGACTTGTTACAGTCCTAAGTCGAGAAATAAATGCAAAATAGAAAGAATGATTCACCTCATTTTGCTTTGTCTTCTTTACAGGAGTCAATGAATATCGCAAAAACGGCACCAACCGATTCTGGATTAGGTATAACGCCTGCTCCTCCAGTACACCGAACAAGTGCACCGGCCCATGGAACCACCACCCAACGTCCAGCGACATCTACCACCACGCGCCCGCTATCATACACCGATGAAATCTCTATAGCAACTACACCCTCATACGATCACTCCACCTCGACCCCTCACGTCGAAGTATCCCCAAACTCAATAGACGCATCGACGGCGCACTTCGGACCGACCGTTCCTACAACAACAGCAGACACCCCGCCCTCACACCCCCACGACTACGAAAACACAAACACCATCGAAGACAATTACTACGCCAGCGACAGCACACCCTACAGACGTTACGACGTGTACAATCCCAACTCGTACAGGCATGCAGACGAATGGTCTCGTAGGTACCAGTCCGGCGGGCGGTTCGGCGACGGCTACACGCCGCAGTTTCCCCTGTACGATGGCAGCGCCAACAAGGGGAGCGGGTTCCGCTACTACCTCCCGAAACAGTACCACGAGGAGGCGACCCAAAATGCGGACGAGAGGATAGGGAGCTTCGGCTACGTGGACCCGTTCGGCATCCGCCGCGTCATATATTACAACACTTCACCCGGCGAGGGATTCCAAATACGAAAAAACAACAGATACGTAGGCCACGACGCGACCCCTTACGATCCCAGGCCCCTTCAGTGATTTCAAGTCATTACGTTATAGATATGAGTCAAAGTTACCTCTAGCATATCAGTATTTATACGTTACAAAATTTTTCATGTACATGAAGACAAAACGATTGAATCTCGAACGATATTTCTTAGCCATAGTATTATATTATCTATGTTTACGATACGAGTGGAATCCATTTACTTATTATTTTGTCTTATGCTTGATAATCATATATAAATTGATGTTCGCAATCATGGCATCAGGATTGAATCAGTGCCATTCTGTTGACGTTAATATTGGAGTGATACTGACAAAATATTATTCACACACAACTTATGTCAACTAATTGTTATTTTATAATGTAACCTTATTAACTATTTATGTCGCTTTTGCTGCTAAGCCTCATAAGTTCTCAATACGGCAATAGTCCGCAAAGTAACTATAAATTAGGTACGCAATTTGACTAGGCGATTCAACATTTCTAAAAGGGCGTTGAACTTGATATATCGCCGTAGCAAATCAGAACGCGTGTCCTAATGTGGGGCGCCTTATTGCTGTCGCGGTCTGATTTATCTTTATATACTAAATAGTGTACATCATTAACATGGCCATATTTGTATTTCTATGCGCCTTTTTAGAAATTTTATCTATCTTAATATGTTCGGTTTATGTCCTCCCACACCTATAAAAGGTTCAGATGGGATCTTTGTTGTAACCGTACGAGCTGATAAATATTTATTTCACGTTCATGGTATGGTGTTAATGAAACAAGTAAAAGTTGATGCGAATAATTTGTCATTAATCAAAACGTCGTCAAACTCAAAAATTTGAAAGCTTTAATGGCGACTTGTTGCAGCAACTTGAAATGGGACGATTTAAAAAATAACATTTAATGTAGACTTCCTCAGGGCGAGATGTTGTTAACGTAAATTATTATAACCGTTTTATTAGTTACTAATGAAATAAGTTATTAACTTTGTTGTACGTTTAGTTAGAAAAAAATAAAATGACTTATTTGACTTATTATACTTCAAATGATTACACGAAATATAACTTGAAACCTTGGGTATTATTTACCGATTTTTTTTTAATTTATCATTTATAATTAAGTACGCACAAGTCGAAAATTTTATTAAATAGGTCCGAATTATTTTCATTTCCCACATCTTGGTACAAACGATAATGATATGGGCTTATCCGGCTTGTTAATGAGTAAAGTTCTTATGCCCAGCTCCCCGCCCGCCCACATAATTTTAAATTCTTGCACCAACTGAAACAAATTACTATTATTATTAACTGTGTAAGACCAAGGAAAAGCTTCGGCTGTTGCACGAATAGGCAGGTCCGTTCGGGTAAACACAACGACCTCACAGAAGACCGGCGTGTAGTGGTAATTTTGCGTTTAGTTTAGGTGAGCTTAGTTTAGGTGAGCGAGATATCCGGGACCCACTTTATTAAAAGGTGGCAACTCCTCTGCAACCCTATGGGTGTCCAAATATTCATGGGCGGCGGGTATCACTTAACATCAGGTGAACCCCACGCTTGCCACGTTTTCACATAAAAAAAGGAAAAGTAAAAATTATTGAACTTTGTGTGTTCCCAATGGGGTTATAGACTCATAATGCAGACTGAGTAGTCTGCATTATGAATCTATAACCCCAGTTCCTCAGCTGTTAATAAGCACGTCAACCAGTCAATCAGTTCATCCTTTTATATGGACCCAACAGACGTTGTCCTGTACACGCGTCTTAAATCCAACTACAATTTATAAATAAAAAAAACCAAATATGATTCTAAACTATTCGTGAATCGACCTTTAGACACACAGTTCAGTGACATACACACGTACAGAAGAATTATATATGTATCTATATAAAGATAGATCTTACTCTCATAATCGTGATGCACATATTTTGTTCAGCCAGTCTCCGGGCAATACACGACCGAGGGCCAAAACCAAATGGAAGGCTTAGGAAGGGATGTATGCTCTCATATTCGGCAGACCCCCTCATCCATCGCTCTGGCTTGAAGACCATTGGCTCCCGCACGTATTGAGGTAAGCGGGAAGCCACCATGTTTTGCGTAACAATAACTGTCTGAATAAAATCTAATTTTAAATCAAGCAGAAATGTAAGTATCATTAAGTTACAAACACCCATAATTTTAATCTACTTTCATAAAATGTTAGAAGCCGTGGTGCGCGTCGACGAACTACGATTTCAAACAATTCTACGAAGTTAAATTTTAGACATTTGGCAATTACTAAAAAAAAATATAGCGATATCTCATTTAATCTGTTTTCTTTATAGACTCCAATAAACTTAAGATTATCATGATGCGTATCAAAATGATCATTAAAATCTTAAGTTTTTCTTGAGGTCAAAACTTACCCCCTCAGGAATCAGGTACCCCTTCAGTATTATGTCCTTTTGTAACAAACGACCAACGCCAATTGAAACTGGATTGAGCCGTAGACTTTCTTTGACACAATTACGAACGTAAACTGCCTTCGACAATGTCTCTGATGTTAACAAGGAATCTTTTGTAGGCAGAAGATCAACAACTTCTTTGTATAACTTCTGTTGACACGCAGGATTGCGCGCAAGATGGTACAATAAAAAACTGGTGGCGTACGCGGTCTGAAAAACAAATTCAATAATATGAAATATTAAAAGTATTATATACTATATTATACATTTAATGCGTTTATACCGTGTCAATAGACGCCATCAAAATATCAACCATCATTCCAATAATATCTTTGACATCCAAGTTGGGTTGCTGTAGAAAGGAATCTAATAGTGAGTTAGATTTATCTTCGCTTTCTGTTTCAAAAAAGCTTATTTTGTTTAACAAAATGTCCATAGCGATTCTAAAAGAAACAAAATTATTTTAAAACTTGTAGAAAAAGTACGAAGAGTTTGCCGCCGCTGTGGGAATCGAACCCACGTCTTCGGAATTCGCGGCCTGGCGCTTTAGCCCCTAAGCTATACGGCTGATTGCCACACCGACGATAATCTTAACGTCTTTTATCTACATTGTTATTTTTATTAATCTATAATTTTATTGTATGCATACTACCGAGTCTGAACCTCCTGTGTGAATTTGGGCACCTTTAGAAAAGCCACCCTGTATAGGTACAAATCATATTCAATGGGAACAATTAATAATTCATTGACACGCAATGAATTCTTCCAAATATAGGCGTATATAATAATAACATTTACGGGTGTAAAACGTCCTACATCATCGGTTTATCTAGATTTTCTAGACTACGGGCTTACTACTAATAATATATTTCAGTAACTTATTGTAATGAACGTTATACTAACTTTTCCAAATAATTTTGTGATTCAACAAGTCTTGTGTAGAGCGGAGTTTTGAAAATCTTCCACATAATTCCCTTGTCAAGTTTCATTATACCGCTGTTTGAACCGAATGCAGCCGCAATCACTTTGCTGCTACGCGAATCCGATGCTTGCTCTTGGTATGTAAAACTATTGAACTTTTCGTTAAACGCAACCGCCCCAATCACTAAAAATTTATAAAGGTAAAATAGAAGTGCTAGAAAGTAGATTTTTTGTGAAAACGCTTTGAAGTGGAGTTAACTGAATTACTTCAAACTTTTAAATACAAAATGAACTCATTTAAAGGAATTAATGATGTCCTATCATAATCAAAGACAGACTTCGTCGGAACATTCACAGTATGTATCAAATGTATGTAACATTTAATATATTGAAACTAAGGAATTAAAAATAATAAATAGTTTCCAACATTGTTTGGTGGTTCTAGGGCTATTTTTCAGGGTGGGCCTGGGCCCTTACTACAAAAAATCGAACACTGTTTCAGCAATAGATATTATTCAAGTGGAAGGTTTACATGTAGTATATATGCATATTATAGTAGAGAAAATTCGAGTAATTCAATATCTACATTGCACATCGCTCGCCTCGCTCGGCTTCAATCTGCTTTTGGCGATGAAGGATAGGTGTCCAGCCTAGAATTTCGAATTGGTAACCCAAAATCCTGAGGTGGGCACTAGACCATATTGGGGTGGGCACGGCCCACCTGGCCCCCCCGCTATATACGCCTATGGTTTCCAATCAGCCAAACAGCCTCACTCACAGAATTGTAGAATTGCCTGCCGCAATCCGTAACATAACTCGTTTGTGCTTCCCTAGGATACATATTACGGAATTGTATGAATTAATTCTATTCTGACAAACACGTTCTTAATGTGCACTCAAAAGTGTAGCACAACACAATCCGCCCACGTCAATTATTCCGTATTCGTCACTTCTTTTACTTTAGATAATGTCTTGAAGGCATGAGTGGTTTTAACGACGTTACCATTCTACTATCAGGTAGCACGCGGCAGCCCAAAAGAAATTTGCCGTAACATGCATATCTACGTATCGTCAACCGTAACCGCCCCAATCACTAAAAAACATTGTTAATTGGCGAATCACAATTGACAAATCATTCCCATACAACCTGTGACGATAGCAACAACCGTCTCATCAGCTCCTAAAGGATCTAACTATCTTCGGTACAACCTTGACAGCTTTTTTTTATTTTTTTATAGGTTCATACTAGATACCTTCGAGATTAAGCCTGTTAAGATATATTAAAAAATCTTCGTCTTGAGACACCTTGCGATCCTTAATCCACTTCACAAACTCAATTACCACCGCGTCCGTAACATCCACATATTGCTTGGCGTTTTGTGAGCCCGTAAAATTTTTTTGAAATGTACTTCGCAGCCGCCACCAGTTTGGCCCATTGCTAAAATATTTTAAAACAGAAAATATGTTGAGAAGTAAATGTAAAAAAATGCCAGCGATATTTACACCTCAAAAGCACCGATAAACACTTATGTTTTAATGCAGTTTTATTTTTCATTCAATTATTATTTCATATCACTCTGCCAGCTTGATGTTTAGCAGGCAGTTCAAATTAATAATAAAGTTTTATTTAATTAAAAATTTGAGCAGCTATGCCATCTTAAACCCTCATAGCTCACTTTTAATTAAATATACTCGAGCAACCCGAGTTCTAATTCCGGCGCCAATGAAATTTTTAGTTGCAATTTTAAGTGATGACTTATTAGGTGATCAGCGGCGAAGGAAAAACATCGTGAGGGAATTTACATATTTTCGAAATAATAAAAAAAAATATTTAGAACCCACGGTGGGGTTGGGTGGACAATGCCCTAATACCCTCTATGTGCCCACAAAAGATGCGATACAGGTAACGTTTACAGAAATGCTGTGGAGTACCTACTGGTACAAAGGTGTTAAAACTCAGCTCTACTTCAAGCAGAATTACTGTGGTTGATGAGTGGCTTAACACCATGGGTTATATAAAAACGTCGACTAAGAATGATTTATCACTTAAGAGCAACTATTAAAAATAGTTATTTGAGCCGTTGACGTCGAAATTGAGCATCTTATCGCTTTCTGAGTACCTTTTTAACCAACTGCGTACATTGCTAAAATGTACGCAGTTGGTACTAATAAATAAAATTATGTGACAATCAGCCCAGCATAACAAACAGACGCAATTGACAGGAGTATAGTAATAATAAATAACTAAAGTTATTTTTGTTTGTGATGTAAAAACAATGTATTCGTGTGATTTTACGGCAGTTTTTACCATGTTTACCATCTTAATTTTAAAGGGCTTCGGATTCATCAAAGATGCCAAATAAAACTTATCACTACATAGTATAAAACAAAGTCGTCCCGCTGCCTGTCTGTCCCTATGTATGCTTAGATCTTTAAAACTACGCAAATAAGAGTGATTCATGGGGAGGTTTTATATGCATAATACCCGTGCGGAGCCGGGGCGGGTCACTAGTGAATAATAAAAGAGGCATCTCAAATTAGTATCATCAATATTTATATACCATAAAAACTAGCTGTCCTGACAAACGTTGTTTTGCCATATAAATTATTTGTAGGGTAGAAAAAAATGTTTGGGGTGGACCACCCTTAACATTTAGGGGGATGAAAAATGACGATGACGATATTGTCCGATTCTCCACCCTGGCCGATATGCACACAAAATTTAACAAAAATCGGTCAAGCCGTTTCGGAGGAGTTCAATTACAAACACCATGACACGAGAATTTTATATATTAGATGAATTGCTGTTCGTTAGTATCGCTATAAAACTCGAGAACGGCTGGACCGATTTGGCTAATTTGAGCAGACCAGGGAAGGTTTAAGCGATGAGAAACTATGGAAAAATTGCATGGAAAATCGAAATAGTAACAATTTTATTTTCACATACAAACTGTACCTGTCAACCTGTCAACTATGTATGTGTAACCTGTCAAACACTTTATGCGTGCGTTCTGATTCCTCTAGAAATAATTTATATAGCAAAACAACGTTTGCCGAGACAGCTCGTATCTATATAATAGCAATGATAGCTTAATGTCCAGACGCTCGCTTTTAAATCAATACACTCGAGCAATCCCCAGTTGGGGCACGAATGAAATTGTTAATTTTAAATGTTGAATAGCACGTGCTCAGCGGTGAAGGAAAACATCGTGAGGAAACCTGCATATTTTAGAAATAACAACAAAAATGATTTTTTTTTTTTTTTTTTAGACGGATCCACCATGATGGATTTTTGAAGTTTTTATTTGCCTATTACAATTTTAATGTGAATATTATAAAATTGAGAATTTTAAGAACAACTTGACATTGGCGTCTGTACAGAAGAGGCATTTGCCCAGCTGTGGGGCATATATAATTTGTTACTTTATTTTTTAACTTTAATTTGCATTATTTTTATTCTTGCTTCCTGGCCAGTGGCATGTTAAATTAAGTAGCATCTATGGAATGACAAGAGTAACATAAATAACAATGAAATATTTTGTTGTCAAATATTGAATCACCCAGTCAATTTATAGGTAAGTACCCCAAAACAATGGAATATTCATTAATAATATCATTAAAATAGACACATAAGACACTTCACGGCGTCAACTAAACTACAATAAGGGTTAACGAGAGTTAGCCAGCGCTGTTGTATAGATTTAGGTGGTATAAGCAAATTAAAGCTATAAAATCTTAATTATACTTGGTGCACTTAGCCCTAATCTAACTCTGACAGCCGTCTAACATCGTTCATTAAAGTTCTAGAACCACTATTCTTAATATTTTAGCTAAACTTCTCTATACCAATGTTAGGTAGAACCAAGTTAACTAATACTCAATTAAATAAATTAAAGTTATAGTAAAACCTGTACCTCTATTTGCCACCAGAGAAACTTTTTTTCATAACGACAGTCAGTTCTGTTTGCTGATCCTTTTTTACAATATTTCCGATCCAATTCCAATCAAATTTTAGAATAGTATATATTTTAATTCAGTAACCTTATACTTCGCCCAAAAAATACTTAAGCAAAAAAAATATGGATCCCTATATAACGAGCTCTTCTGTGGAGTTAGCGAATTGCTTTTGCGTGAATCGCACGATGAGCCATATTAAGTTGAAGTTTTTATACTTTTGCATTTTGTCTGGTTAGGAAGGGAGCAAGGCGCAACCACCTTAAGGTCAGCATCACTACTGCTACTCCTGGAATGTCCGTTATGGATATCCAACACTTTATTTCATGTTAACAGCCCATCAACTAGCCATCGAACTCGGGTTGTACCTATACAAATATGTACATTCTGTACCACCCTAAGGTTTACTGGGAGATAATGCCTATGGCATTAAGTCCGCCTTTGTACTTTATTTATGTGCCTTAAAAATAAATAAAATAAAATAAATATATCTATATTAAAATCCGCCTGTAACACTACATTTATGGTTATATATAAATTTAATGAAATAGAGAAAAAAGCATTACGTGGAAAGCAATCCACCGGTGTTGTACACGCTCGGCTTATTCAAGCGATAATGGAGCATTGCGACGTGGCTCCGTCTAGCTGGGTATCGATCATTTTGTCGAAACACTGCTTCAATCACATCTGGTTCGAAAATGTGGAGTAACTTCACACCGGGAACTTCCCTCACAAGGCCTCCGTAACGACGCCAATTTAACCACGCATTCTTATCTAGTGCTTCAGCATTATATTCTCCTGTAATTAATTTGATCTTTCAAACATCAAAAGTAACCTTCAAAAAGAGATCCTATTCCTACCTCAAATACCACAAAATTTGTAACACCTCCGGTGTTGCGCCTGAAGAGTCCTTTGACGGCTGTGAGCACTTACCACCAGATGGCCCGCCTGCTCGTTTGCCTCCTTTTCAATAAAAAAATAAAGAAGTAAATAAGCTCACATTACCTTAGAATAACCCAACCAAGGTTAAAGGGCCGTACAACGACCGTACCAAAAATATAAAAAACAATATCGTATTTTGTACAACGAATAATTAAATACAAAATTTAGAATGCCAGCTAGTATGTATAGATGCTTTACCGTATAATTTTTGCGTATTTTACTATAAGAATAACTTACCAACCAATGGCCAATATTTGTATAATGTTCCGAGAATAGGATAGCTCTTGGGACCGGGGATATCGTTAAAATTCATCGTATTTTCATTGGTTACGCTTTGTTTGTTTAAAGACCTCAGTCCGACACTTGAAATTACCCTGATACATTTATTTCTGATATGACTTTTAAACTCATTAATCTTTCTTATTTTAAACATGTTAAGATTTATTAAAACTACAAATACCGACGTACCGCACGAGGAACCAAACCTCACTGGCTATCTGATTACAGAATAACGTCGAGTCGTAATAAGATGCACATAACTAAAGAAACGGAAAAAAAAAACACAGATCGAGTCCAGGTAACTGAATACTAATACACCGTACGCTACAAGCGTGCTTGATACCACTGGATAGAAGTTTTATCCCATGAATAAAATCATTTTTTTGTAAACTAAAAGTGAGCAAGCTTTCGATCGCTCGCATGGTCAGCTCTTTGTCAAATCAATACGTCTGAAATATTAAATATGCGTGAAAAATGCGTTAATACTGTATGTAACATAATTTTAAAAATAATTAGCCAGCTTAATGATCCAAATGGAATAAAAAAACCCATATACATTCTATTTAGTTTAAAGTTTTGTCGAATATTATACTCAAATAAACGAGTTTCTCTTAATTTTGGCCTTGACTTTAGTGATGATTATGATCCTATTAAAACATTTCTCAAGCCGTGATTAACAAAACTAGATATCTCCTTGCATCAAAATCGGAAATTTCTACCGGTAATAACTGTGGCAGCGACACTTAGCAATAGAGCTTTATATAATATTTGAACTCTTCCAGAGCTCTTACTAGAAAAAAATTATACCTCAAATTTCAACTTACACTTCTTTATTAATATGATGAGATTTTAAAAATATAAAGACAAATAAATATATTTTGAATATTCTTGATGCTTCGAAAAATTAGGGGCAGGAATGAAGACAACATCATGTACCTACTTAATGCCAGTTTTTAATTCTAGTAACTATCAGTCATAGCGGCCACAAAAATCACAAAACTTTCGAGTTCTAGTTAACGGTAGTTATTATTTCAGTATGGTAAAAAATGTTGGAAAATACATATATAATATAAAAGTATATATAAAATAAATATCTTTCTGTCCATAACAATGCGCTTACACATGATTAAGATCATATAAACATTACAGTGCCTGTAACATATCCCCATATGACTCCACTTGCATGCAATATTCTTAAACAATGCATGCACAAAAGTTCAATCTTCCAACTCAATATTTACGACCATTGCCCTATTAAATCTTTGAGGCAGGCTGTACATTATCCAAAAAATAAGAGATATCAAAATATAAACCTATTCTATTGGCTGCATCCAAAAAGTAGAATGAGACTTTTTTTAGAAAGCATTATTGAGGTAAATATTAAAAAATAATACAAATATCAACATCTTGATTTTATTTTCAATAACTTTATAGGTATCCTTGCTGCAGCAACTTTTGATTTTAGACTTAAACCTAATTGACTAGTACTTTCAATGTCTACTTGACTTACATCACAGATAATATCTATTCCTTTTCTCCACTTTTCTAGACCATTCCAAGCTATCATAACACCATTATCTGTGCATAAATTAGGTGTTGGCCTAAATATCTTATAATTAAATTCATGGCACAGCATTGTAAGAGCATTAAAAATATAATTATTGCATGCAACTCCACCTGATACAACAAATTGCTTTTTATTATCAGGTATAAGATTAATTTGTTGGCAAAACTCCATAGCTCTCTGTGTTCTATGAACTAAATGTCTAGATGTGGCCATCAACATTGCAGCACACAAATCATTTGCTTCTGGTATTAATTTGTCAGCCGTGATTTGGTGTTCCCTTTCTTTTCTGTGTAGTTGCAATAAAACTGATGTTTTAAGACCATTAAAACTAAAATTGCAATCTTTGTAATCTGCTAGAGGCAACGGTAGTTTAAATAAGTGTGGATTAGTAGCTTTGGATGCAGCTATTTCAACGGCCTGTCCTCCACAAATCTTGGAAAATTCAGGCACATTTCTTAATTTCATTCTTCTTGCTACTTTGTCGAACATCTCGCCAGGAGCCATATCCATGCTCTCACCAAGTAGTTTGAAGGCTGTTACATCTTCCACAACAGCTAATAAGCAATGCCCACCAGATATCAACAAAGTTAAGTATGGAAAATGTATATTATGTTGCATTCTAGCAGCTAATGCATGAGCTTCCATGTGATGTATAGGAATTATGGGTTTATTATGCCTACGAGCTAAATGTTTTGCATACTTCATTCCAACTGCAAGACTTAGTGGAAGACCTGGTTTTACAGTTACTGCTATAGCTTCAATAGCCTCCATCGACACCTTAGCCTTTTTTAAAGTTTCTGTAACAACTGGTTGCACAAACTTGCTATGTAAGTCTCGCGCAATATCTGGAATTATGCCTCCATTTCGCAAATGCATTAAATTTTGTGAATATAAAGACTCTGCTAATAAATCACCATTACTGTTTAAAATTGCACAACCAGTATCGTCGCAAGACGTTTCTAATCCAAGTATGAGGTTATCTGAATATTTTCTTTTACACGTAAGTAAAAATTTTCCCATCGAAAAGCATTGATATCTTATTGAAAAACTATGCACACGGTTAATTAAGCGTAAAGTAGGGAGCATAATAAAACTATTACTAACGTATGAAATTAAACCACTAAAAACCTACTTAAAGGAGACATTTGAATAAAAAATAAAATAAAAAAATATTACTGCAATTTGCATATATAATTGGAGATGCCGAAGAAGTATCGATGTATCGATTTATCGATACAAAGTATTCATTATCGAATATTGTATCAAAAACGTAATATTTTTCAAATTCGAATCCAGCACAGAGTCCGATAAATATTAAATAATTGTGGTGGTAGTGTATGTCTGATATATTGATATTTTCATTTCGATTTTTTTTCCCTACTATGGCTCCTCTGATACTTCAGTTATTTTGCCAATGACTTGGTACTTGGAGATTGACTAGGCTGAGGACACGACAATAATAACCTACTGTATTAAACCACCTTCAGTTACGTACCTGTAAAGAGAGGAACAAAACACCTCATTAGTAATTAGTAACACACGGTCTTTAGTAATGAGACATCAGCCATACACAAATAAAAAGAGAAAAAAAGGACAGGAACAAAAGTGGCGGAAAACAAAAATCTTATAAACCAGCTTAAAGCCGTATATTGTTAATTTCTATGAACTTAACTAGAGTTTTAATGAACGATGCGTAGACAAGAGTTAACAAACAACTAACATTCATAGGACGTGCAATAGTGGGTGGGAGTAGGTCTCACTTCGATTTATCGGGGCCGATATTGAAATACTGCATCGATACTTCGATAAATCGATGTACTTCTTCAATTTTGACATCCCTACTTACCATGTTAGAATATCGATACCATTGCCGAAACCGACATTTTATAATCACTGATTTAAATCGACAATCCAATAATCGATTTTTCAAATATATATAAATTTACCTTTCGTAGGTCAGTATCAGGCCTATCCGCTAATCCGCCGCCACCTACAGACCCACGCCTAGGTACGTTCCGCCGCAATCACCGTATACCGCGACACGTTCTCGACTTCCCTGACGATGAGACGATTATCACCATGGAAAGGATTAAAAAACTACGCAAACACAACACCAACACACACCGCACTCGCCCGCGAGTGCGACAAACATATACCAGGTTCCGCTACGTACCTGGCAGGTTCTCCTCAATTAATGATAGAAGCGTTGCTGGAGTTTATTCCGCCACTTATTCTCCCAACGCCAACGCTTTTCAAAGTGGTAGTAATGTTAGATCTAGAAATTCCCCCAGTCCGATAATAGCTACCGATCGAGCCAAGGTCTGGCCCTCTCGGGAACCCTCGAATCGGAATGCTAAACGCGTCTTGAGTGACAGCTTGAGCCGAGGTCCCCTCTCGGAGACCCTTGAGCCTAGTCACTACATGGAGCGTCCGCCAAAGAGCCCTAAGAGCTTGGCGACCTCCCAAACCGGTGATAATCATAGCGTGACGGCCCGAGCCGAGGCACACCCGGCAGCCCTCGCTTAGTCACCATAACGCGTAATAATAATACGCCGAGGCTAGGCGCCCCGAGCGCCCTGCCACCTCAAGTCCGGCGAAACTATAAAGGGCCCTAAGGCCAACAGTGGCTCATCAAGGCCAAAAAAATCAGTATCAATATCATGCTATCATTGACCAAAAAGAAATAACAGGAAAAAGAAAATCAACAGGGCATGACACCGTGAAATAATCCAAGGAGCTGGGAGACCAGCTCAGATGGTTTCGAGTATGCGGAGGAAGTAATCCGGTAAAATTACGCGTTTTACTCGAAACGATCGCTTTACGAAAATTAATTTATAACAACAATTAGTTAATGACGATTAAACGGTTTCCCTAAAATACAAGAAAATAATCAATTTACAACTTAGGATTTAATTACATTAATAACGAGCGACCGGAATGTAACTCACTATTAAACAACAATTCAAACACGATGTAAGTGGTTCAAAAGCGGCCATACATACGAGGATACTGTGTTATCTGCCAATTGGTGACCTCGCATTTGCAGGCGAACGCGTTGAGCCATTTGTGTGTTGTATAATATATATGAGTGTTATTAATGTGGCTTAAGCGCGAGTGGACTTAACTGCCTTTGACCCGTTCAGGTCTATTTCGAACCAGGGACTTTGCATTCGGTGTAGGTGCTGTGCCTTGTCCGATGGGGTTTAGGATAGATACTGAAGGATAAATAATCAACGGACTTTTAGGGACCTGAAACAACAGGCAATGGCAAGATTAGATAAGTTTGTATATGCACTGCGTCAGCTTAGACGAACTGTGTCTAAAGAAGCAGCATTAAGCACATACTACGGTTATGAGTTTTCGGCGTTATCATATGGATTAATAATTTGGCGTAACTCAGCGCATGCAACAAAAGCCTTCTTAATTCAAAAAAAATGTATTAGAGCCATTTGCGGAGCGAAATCTATCGACAGCTGTAAGCCACTATTTAAAAGCTTAGGCAAATTACCTCTTCCCGCGATGTATATTAAGGAGATGTGCATTATGGTGAAAAGGTATCCGAAATATTTTGAATTAAATTATAATTACAACAATAGATCCTTACGTTTACTATACTTGTTCCGTTTCTTATAGATAATTTTCAATCTATCAAATAATCTTACTCTAAGACGCATGAAATTACTGAAACTACGGACTTTATCAGTGTGTTTTAACTGTAAAATAAATTGGAAAATTTTAGTGATTATCGTGAGTGTCTATATTTTCGATTATGTTTGATTACGATGATTTATGTTATATGATCGCATTTCGCTGTTTCGCAACTTCAAGTTCAAAGCACAGAGCCACCAAAGAGTAAATTATTAATAGAGTCCTCAGTCTCCTCGTGAGATAGCGCCATATCTTGATGCGGGACCGAACTACAAGTTCAGATGTATATAACTTGTTTTTACAGTTGAGAGCTGTATTCAACTACAGTTTTCTATATAGATACACTATATTTTTTGTTGATTGATTGTGAAATTTATTTAATTTATATTTGATAACATTTTATAGAAAACTGTAATTGGATACAAGCTTGCTAGATGTTATTTTTGGATAAAGTAAATAAAATACAGAAATGTGTTATGCGAACTTTATTTCGTTTTAATATTCAACAAATTATAATATTCACTCGCTATTTTTTTTATAATCATTGTTATGAATGATTATGAGTTTGGTTTCGCATAGTAAATTAATTACCTTAAATTATTTTTGGCTATCCAAAATCAGTAAACTTCCTCCAATCAATTGAATCCATGTCTGTTCACTATCATTTTCAGGTGAGGAAAAGAATACAAATTTGCGTTGCAGTCTTTACCTGTAAATACAATATTAATGTTTTGTAGTGACGTATAACAAAATAAAATGATGAATAATGAAACATAACCGATTAAAATAAATTAATAATAACCGGCCGCAGTTCAGTGTTACCAACTTTTGAATAAAAAACTTCTAAAGAAATTCAAAAACCTCCTAAAATCCACTGTTTTCAAAAAAAAACTTCCTAAATAAAAAAGTCACCTTTTTTTTAATTATCGGAAAAATTAATTATCTGGGTAATCAAAACTATTTTATTTAAAAATTAACTTAATTAATATACTTGACCTTGAACATTGTTCATTGACTTGAAAAATATTCATACAAATTAAATACATTTTATTGTGACGTTATAATCATTTTCATTATTTTTAAGAATCAGAAAATTAATAATGGGAATAAGTATCATTCAATTATAAAAGATCTGAATGAAACATACTTACCTTTAAATTCATTGTCTTTTTCCCACTTAGCTGCATAATTTTGAACGTATCCGATGGCAATTTTCTCACCATTTGACATTTTATATATTATTAAATTTAATATACTAGGAGTAACCGTATATTCACAATAAGAGTTTATGGCGGAACAATTTAAAATACTACATAGGCCAATGCTGCCAATACTATTACATTATATTTTGTGTTTAAAATTGTGTAATTTAAAAAAAAATGTAAATAAAATTTTATTCCTGAAAAGATTCCCAAAAAATTTCTCCTCCTAAATAATTTCTAAAGTAATTTTTTTTTTTGTAACTTTTTGATTTGTTGAAAACAAGATCCAAAAATTATTAATTGTTTTTTAACTTCAGGGTCTTAAACGTCTCACACTTATGTTTTAATAGTATTCTCATGGTATTGGCTTAGAGGTCTTGTTAACAGGCCATATAATCCTTAATAAAAAAAAAGTTGCGTTAAAAAATATATCGAAATTGATACGAGTTCGATAGTCGAAAATAAATATCGAATACCGATATATCGGGAATAAAAATATCGATATACATCGATACTTATTTGGAAAAATATCGATAATTTTATATGTAGATATTTTTGCCCATGCATAACTAATTGACAACACTGTATTAGATTTAGACTTTTAGACATACAGATTACAGTGTACGCGTCTATTATTGTTAATTTAGTAATATATATAACTGCAAAGGCTTTGCCAAATAATGTACGTCGACGTTACCTTGTTAATGTAGATCAAAAATATAGTGCAATACTTGTGACATAAAAATGGATTATTTGGACAAAATTTACAGTAATATCAAACGGCAAGTTTGCAGCTTACCAGTGACGGTCCCTAGAACTATTGACTATTTTAATAAAACAGTAAATAGAATAAGGATACCACCATTCACCAAAGATAATGTTTTATATTACTATTTCCCTTTGCAAGGTCTTGTTAGTTATACAACTTTGTCAGTGAGTGTGATGAACCCTCACTTGATGGTTAGGTGAGTAATATTTTAAAAGGAATCAGTAATTTTTTTTTATTTGTGTTGGCCGTAATATAACATTATGTTAAAATATATATTTGTATGCTTTGACAATAATAATTTCTACAAACATTCTTATTAAACCTTGCTGAAGCTTACATTATTAAAATTTAATTGCATGCTTGAAGTGTACTTAATATTTGTATTATTGACAGTAAGTGCTTGACTACTTTATTAATATTTTATTTATGTCGTCAAGGACATTTTACAGCTAATTATAAGTTGCTCGTATTACATATATTATTTATTATATTTATATATACACATAGTATTTTAATTGTTTTAGATTATTCCCACGGCGTGACATTACTGATGTGTTGTTCTTATCTGCTGGAAGTGGAGCTGGACTTTGGCTGTGGGCAAGGCCACACATTGCCACTGCTGCACCAGCTAGACGCTTTTCATGGGCCTTTTTGGGTGGATGTCTTTGGCCCTTAGGGTCCATATTTTTATGGGCAATTCTAAGAAGCTCTGTAGGTCAGAGACCAGTTATTGGTACAATATTTGGTATTGCAACAGGAGCTGCACTAACTAATATTGCATTGGATTATTTCAATTATGTAGAACTCATGTTTTGTGGTGAAGTACGTCTCCCTGAAGAAACATATGTCCCTAACAGTGATGATGAAAAATATGATATTGATATATAGTTTGATCTACAAGATTATGTATGCTTGATTTATGTTATAAGTGGGACAGTATATTATAAATGTGAAAATGTTATGCACATGATATTTTCTTGGTATTTATTCACAATTTATTGTAGTGTTGGTGTTGATTCAATTATTTGTCTAATCTTAAGAAATAGATGCTTTGAATAAATGTTTAATGAATTTGAAATAGTTCATACTACTATACCTAATCATATAAATAAAGTTTTACTTGCTATATGATGTTACAATTTTGTTACTTTACTATACTTTTTGTGGTAGGGCCATTGCAGCAGGTTCAGCTATTGAATAAATGGGCAGGTTCATCTGGAAAAGTACCAATGCCTCAAAGAAGATCAGTGTGAAGTTAGAGTATTATTCTTTCACATTTCATCACATAAGTGACATTACTAGGTAGGAAGGATGCTTATACTCTCTGAATTGATCTGATTGATGAATGAAGAGTTTAACCATCCTTTTGGCAACTCTTGAAAAGCCATTTGACAGCTGATTAGTTATCATCTACAATGATCAGTGTTTCAGAAACCGGGTGTGAATCTCATATGGTTTTCTGTCTCATATACTGCTTGCCAAGTCATCTGCATACCCATACCGACAGATCTTAATTCGACAATATATTTTTGTTATTTGCTAAAGGATTATTAAAAGGTATGGGGTCTTACCATAATACTTTTAAAGAGTAGGTACTTTTATATCCAAAAAGGATTGAGTCAAAAAAATTGTTTCATTGATGAAATGTATGATACACAACTCTGTGATGCATATTTAGTTCCAAGCTCTTCATATAAATCAAGTTATTGTTTTATATATACATATATATATATATATATATATATATTCATATATATATATATATATATATATAAAACAATAACTTGTATATTATAATATTTAGGACAACGGTAGGTGGTGCGAATGATAACCTTACACACAAAGATCTAAATAAACTAAATGAATATATTATATTTTGTATAATAATAATAATATACTATTGTATACCAAATAATAAGATACAATAGACATACATAAAACTAAACATATACTATACTATAACTTACAAAAATATATACAAATGTCATCAGTGACAATCTGTGTCAAAACAGTAATAGATAGTAATTTTTAACGTCAATTTTAACCTTTCTTAAAGTTTTTAAGAAAGTTTAAAAGTCTTTTTAACAGTCTTGCTGTATGGCAGAACAAAACCATTTAATGTTATCGAAGGAAAGTTGTCCCAATCAACTCTTGAAATCATGCTAGCTCCGCCATCAATGATGGTCTGGCATTTACAAGGATTAATCTTAAGTCCATAGCTCTTGCTCGCTGCTCGCTTGCTCTGCACTCGCTGATAGCTGCCAGGTCACTGTTGATGGTAGTAATAGCAGTGGGCAAGTTTTCAAGGTTTGACTGTGTGTACAGTTGAAAATGGTCTGCATACATATGATAGAGAGAAGTAATATTGTGGAGATTGAATTAATAAAGCAAAGAGTAATGGAGACAACACACAACCTTGAGGCACTCCAGAGCTCGTAATTCACGCCATGATGGAAAAATACCATGAATACGCATACGCTGCCGTCGGCCACTAACATAACTCTGAAACCAACAAGCCACTGGAGGAGATATGTTAGCAGAATGTAATGATCATTTAACAAATATAAAAAGTTTAAAAAATCCATAATTAAAAGAATATATTTTTCAAAGAAACTAATTAAATAAAAAAGGAACAATTGGTAAGATCCTATACAACTACAACTGACTGAATACATTCAGACTTTTTCATTTGTTGCCACAACGTCGCATTACAAGTCTCTCCTTCTAACAGTATGTTTTATCTCTTTTAAATTCATTCAACCCATTCATATGCATTGTGACCTTTAGAAATGAACTTTACGTTGCAGTTTAATATGTCTATAAAATCTAATAACTCTGTAAATAATACTTAAAGAATGTAAATGCTTAATACAATTTTAAAAAGTTGTCGCGGTTGTAACGACACGCTGTATATTTTACTTTGGTGGATAAATAGATTACTCTATTATCTGCGTATGACTACTTTACAATAGCCAAGTTGACTATCTCTGCAAGGCTGCACTTGCAATTTCATTTACAGCCATCATTTAGTTTATGTTTGTGCATTGCAAATTTACATTTATTGAACTTTGCACATTGGTATACTTATGATTGCAATCAGTGATGTTAATTAATTTTGTGATCATAGTACTTAAAAATTAATTTGGTGTTTAATACAAAGGAAATCCATTATTGTAGTAGCAGTTTTAAGAGAGTTTACTCCATCCCAAGATCCCCTAGTAACAACAAACAAAACTTATAAACAAATATTTCAACTAGGAGAATACAGGAATAAGGGAATGTATTCACTATGTTTGATAAAAAGATTCATGTCATTTTGACAGCAATAAAAAACAAATTATAATTGTTACCAGATTTATTTCCAATTATTGATATTATTGAAAATTAATTATTTTGAGGTGGCTTTGACCATTCCACATTCAAAATCAAATGATCATAACCATAACCATTCAGAGTTTGCAATAGCTTTAGCAGCGTCAGCTCGGAATTTGAAGTGTACATATGCAAAACCTTTGCATTGACCAGTACTCTGAAATAAAATTTATATAGTTCATTTGATGTAATAATCAAATAAAGATAGAAATAAAAGACAGCTCTAAATAACTTATATAATTGATCTGAAAGGCAAGATTAAGTATGAATATTTATGGTTTAATACCTTCTCTTTCGCAAGGTACAGTTTCTGCACAGGACCGAATCCATGAACCAAATCATCAAGGTCAGCTTCAACAGCAAAGTTGCTGAGGTTTGATATGCGAATGGCAGCTACATCATCACGCCTTGGGCCCGGTAGATCACGACTTAAGTTACGAGAGGCATTTTCACGTAGATTGGGTGCTATATACTTATTAGTAGTAGTTGTTATTGTTTTCACCTCTGTAATAGCAAAAGTTAAAAGTATTGCACAAATTAATGATGTTTCATCAAATCAATGACCTTCACTGCCCAAAAAAGCCTGTAAACTATTTTTCTTCAAAGCCTTATGTTATTGTTTTATAATAAAGACTGTATTACCTTATTAATAAAAGCACCCTGAATATATAAATAATGAGAGGCTATAAAATACTACTGTATAAAATATTTAGTTATCTTTAGAAATATGTTTAGTCAATTACCTGATGCTTTAGCTGCTTCATTAGCTTTAGCCAGTGCAATGTCACTGTTCTTAAATGGACAACTCAGGGTCCAATGTTCTCCCTGGCATGTACGGCATTTGTAGATGACACTGCTTGTTTGGGGCTGAAATTGTCAGAAAAATTCCAAATTATTATTTTTTTATAATGATTTCTGTTACTTAAACAATTAATATTTGAATAAAAGTAGTTAACAGTGCATTGAAAACAAGTGTTATAAGAGTTTGTAAAAACCATTATTACATTTGTTTTCAATGCACAAATTCTACAACTCTACACACAAATATGTAAACATATATTTATAAAAATGTGTAAATATAATTATACTCCTTTCAATTATTGCATTTAATTTAATTGATTTTTCAGTTTTTTTAACTGTTGATCATTTATATAATAATTGTTCCCTAAAGTATTTCTTTTTCTACCATTAAATTGATGTAATTCTGAGCCACAGCGTAAACTGACCAGGTTTAGCTAGTAAATGTATATATGAAGTACAGAATATTTAAAAATTAACATGGGAAACCTTTCAAAAACAAAACTCCATAGTAACTAATAATGTTCATATACAGCCTTACATGCTCACATCATTCCCAACTTCCATATATTCATAAATGAAGTATAGAAAGTATAGATAGTATAAAACTCAATCAATTGCAATCAATTAATTTAATATCAGCAAAAAAGTTTTAGTTTTTAAACAAATTAAATGAGTTAGAATGAAACATAGAGAGCAAGTACCTCTTTTACATTTTCAACATTTGCCACCAATTCCTACCTCCCTCAAACTGAATTAAGGGACTTCTTTCCAAGAAAATCAATTATATTTTACATAAAAAGAACATGTATACCTTAAGACCATCTAGTTCTCCATCATCAGTCCGCTGACTCTCCTCTTTACTAGTGATAAATTGCATGAAAACATCCTCAGAAACATTGGTGGTTGCTGGATTTGGTCCTGGTTTATCATTAGCAGAGTCACCAAACTTACTCCAAGTCTTACGCTTAGCAATACTCTGTAAATAAAAAAAAGTTGCAAATTAAAGCTGTAACATAAAAAAACTGGAAACAGCTTCATTCAAATTTTAACCATTGGTTATATCATTTAAATATAATGTTTGTATTTGTTTCAAACCTAAGTGTACATTGTGTCCATAAGTTTTGTATTTGAGTAATTATTCGTCATCCAAGAAACAATTTACTAATCCAAGTATTTATAACCAAATCCATAAATATATTTATTTATAAAATTTGGACAGCATTCTGGGTTCATTAGCAGATAATAATTTCTTGTATTTACGCGATTACACATTATAAATGAAACTAATTTTACGGATTTATCGCGTTTATTTTTAATTTTAATTCCCGACGTTTCGAACCCTTTACAGCGTTCATGGTCACGGGACAGACTGAGGTGTTAGACGTCTGATTGCCATAGTTAACCCGGGCTACCGTCAGTTTTTGAATTATTAATTTTGTGTCCGATCTATGCAGAGGGAGCTAATTGTATCTTGTCTTGCAGTAGTGGTTCGTTTGGGCCTAGATTTAATTTTATTGATGACAGGATCCCAAGCTGATGGTAGTACCCAACCTTCTTCTCTATTGAAATTAGGGTGTTTTTTTTTAATTTCAATAGCCTCGCGAATCATCCTTGGGAGGAATCGGTGTTCTTTTGCAAGGATCTGTGGTTTGTCAAACCTGATGTAGTGGTTGGGCCTATTCAAAATGTGCTCACAAACTGTGAGCACATTTTGAATAGGCCCAACCGCTTGGGATCCTGTCATCAATAAAATTAAATCTAGGCCCAAACGAACCACTACTGCAAGACAAGATACAATTAGCTCCCTCTGCATAGATCGGACACAAAATTAATAATTCAAAAACTGACGGTAGCCCGGGTTAACTATGGCAATCAGACGTCTAACACCTCAGTCTGTCCCGTGACCATGAACGCTGTAAAGGGTTCGAAACGTCGGGAATTAAAATTAAAAATAAACGCGATAAATCCGTAAAATTAGTTTCATTTATCATTAGCAGATTTTCACATTTAAAGTTATTTTTTTTAACTAGAACATGATTGTAAATATATCATAATATTTTTAAAAACTTCAAAATAAAAATAAATTAACAAAACTTATATAGAATTACACCAATTTTAAGTATTATTAGATGTATATGCATATAAAATTGTAGTCATAATATTAGTAAAATAGTTTTACCTTGGACACAACACGTTTTTCAATTTTATAGGTTCGTACAATTTTGACTTTCTTGTTATCATTGTCATATTTATATTCTGTTACTATCTTCAAGCCATTTTCTACTACTTCTGAAGGTGGTGGCAAGGCACCCTGATCTATTTCAACTTCATCAGCCCAAGAGGATTGAATGTCATCTGCTACTGGCATCTGCAAATAGAACTTTATTAAAATTGGACTGCTAACATCGATATTTTGGTAAATAAATGTCAGTGTATAAAGCAACAAATTGGCACCAAAGAATGAAAAAGAGCAAGGTATCAAAAAGTATTCCTTCTGTAAATGAGTAGGTAGATTAAGAATATTTATACAAACAAACTACCTTAACAATGCATTAACAAAACAAGTGATATCATTCCATTTAGTTAATAATGATCAGCAATATGAATTTAAACAAAAATATTTTTAAGTGTGAAACTACCGACAATATCTGGAAAATTCTCATTACTTAGATAACTTAAATTACAAGATTAAATAAACAATAAAGAAATAATCACTTAATTTCCCCTTCAATATGCAATTTAAAAGTAATTAAATTACCTTTTCGTTTATGGGAATGTTTTACTTCCTAGAATGAGAAGCCACGCACCGTCACCTTCTTTCAGGAAAAGTCAAAAATAGAGACTTAACAGTAGTGTTGCATATCGATACTCTCCGATCGATACACAATCGATTGTCTATCGATAGTTAAAGTAAAATATTGCTTTTACTTATCGGTAGTCTACCGATAGTATTGTCACGTGTAAATACTGTCGATACTACCGATAGTACGATAGTATCGATGGCAGCAATACTATCGATAGTAATGCATGCGATAGTATCGATGGTATCGATAGTATTAAAATTTCCATTAGTTTTGGACAAAACCTATCGATACTATCGATAGCCTCGATAGGTTTGTACTATCGATAGCCAGTAAAGGGCTATTGATAGTACAAAATCATCGATAGTATCGATAGTTTTTGGTAAAGGTTTTTGCAATACTATCGATACTATCGCATGCATTACTATCGATACTATCGCATGCATTACTATCGATACTATCGGTAGTATGTACAGTATTGACTTAGACGATATTATCGGTAGTACAATCGATATCCTGAATAGTTTTCGAGGTCAACTATCGATTGTCAAGCTATCGATGGTTGTGCAACACTACCTGACAGTGTTGCCAAGTAATTTTAAAAAATAGCCCTAAAATCAAGATGACATAGCCAAAAAAAAAAAAAACAATTTTTCAAAGCCCCAAAAAATCCCTGTGTTATGTATAAAAAAATATTGTTTATATGAGTTTCAAATTATGTTATGGAAAATAAATATAACTTTTTACTTTTCATTACAAATAGTTGAAGTAATTTTAAAAAAATACATAATATTAACTAAAATTTCATTAATTATATTTATTATGCATTTTGCTTTGTTTTTTTCATTTTTGTTAGTTCTTGAAAGTACCTTAAGTAATTCAAAATCGCTTCCTTCGATGGTCGTACAGCTATCGCCTCGTGAAATGCAGATTGTATCAGGACTTTAAAATCGTCTATATTGTTTATAAAAGCGTCAGTGAAATATATGAAACAAAGAAATAGTCATTCAAGTCCATATATGGTAAAAGCTTTCGGTATGTACATGTACAACTTCTCAGATTGTATATGCGGACATAAGAATGTAATGAACGGATGATACATTACGTCTTTACTACTTATTAGTAGTAAACAGTTTTTATGATTTAATGTGATTATTATCATTATTTGTTCTGATTATGCAATTGTGATGGGACTCTATTACTGACTATACAAGATTGCCTTCCAACTTAAGGTTCGAGCATCTACATAGTTACATAAATCATAAGCATCTACATATTAATTAATACTTTGCGTGGCTCTATTACATTAAAAATGTAAACAAATAGGGAGTCGGCAAATGGCTTCGATCTTATATACCAAGCTTACCGAGTGTCATGATTCGTCGAAATCGAGTCCTACAGATTCGTGTATATCTTTCTCTATCATCAAAAGATCACTCACAGAGATTGCCATATATACTGAAATCGCTATCGATATTCGAGAGATCGCTTACTCTCCTAAACGACACAACATTGTTTTCTCCGTCTACTCTTACTTTGCTCGGTTGCCGATTTGGCTATCAACTTTATGTGAGCTTAGACTAAAATGCAAGCCTGATACACTAACGTTAAAAGAGTGAGAACGAGTTTATAATAAAGTAGCTAGAGTCCATGAGTTCAAATAGCAACTCGTGACTTGATAATCTGTGTATGGTGTTTTTTAGTTATTTATTTTCTATGTAATCCTGTGCTGTCTGTGAGTCTGTGACCTGTTTCTGTTCTGTGTCAGTTGTCAGTCAGTGTATGTCTTATCTATGGTGTCAGTCAAGAAAGTATTTCCAAAGGAGATTACGATTCTACAGGCGTTGCACATCGATAACAAATCGGTATGTTGTTAAACAAAACTGTTTTTATATTTGTGAACGGCAAAAAAAGATAAAATAGTTCCAGTTAAATATTGTTCTATGTCACTTAAGTCATGGATTGTATTAAAGACAACTTACGATTGCTCTAGGCTCATGAATAACGCCCACATAAATACCCATAATGCTCAATCGCAATTCTGTAATGACCTATGTGCCCAGTGAGCTTGTAGCATCTGGGTCGCCTATGTCACTTCGTTTAATGATTTAATATTATAGCCATAAGAGCATTAAATTTGTAGTTGTATAAGAGCAGATTTAAAAAGTGTGTTAAAAAATGTTGTTAAATTGTGTTTTATTACAGTTTATAGATGTATTATACATAACGCTGTCTTATAAATAATAACACGAAAAAATATACAAATAAATTATGTAAATGCTTATGTACACTAATTATAATCTGAAGTAATCTAATTACATTCACTTCTTATCTTATGAAGGGGTCAATTAGGCTGATGTATCTTTTTAACACATTATTTTAGGTGTAAATGATATTAAGATAAATGGATTTTTTTAAAATTTGTTATGTGAATTTAATCTATTTTCCTTTATACCATATTACAATAGTAAATGTGTTAGTTTTAAGCTTTTTTAGATTTGGATTGGTTATGGCATCCTAAAAGTGATTTTGAAATTATATTTTTGTTACAGTATATGGTTGTGTATGAATATTAAAGTTTATTAATACTTATGATTCTGTACTTTTGTACAATATTAAAAATTTTACAACAAGTGAGTGGTTCACTTGTTGTAAAATAAATCAAAATAAAAAGAAATTTTCAATATTTTACAAAAGAACAGAATCATAAGTATTAAACTTAAATGCATTATATAATAAACATTTTTTGTGTCATCTTAGTGAATGAATTTTATCTTTAAATTATAATCTTTCTTTTGATTACAAGAAATATAATTGTATTTGTTTCAGATTCACTGAAATAAAATGTTGCGTTTCCTCAGTAGAAGAGGGCGCTCATCTAGCCAGAACCGTCATAAGCAAGCTCAGAAAACTTCCAGCAACAAAAATCTGATACAATGCAAGGTAATGCTACTTGATGAAACTGACTTGTCAATTAATCTCTCTAAGAAAGCTAGTGCTGCAGATCTCTATGAACAAGTATTTTATTCTTTGGATTTAATTGAAAAGGATTATTTTGGTCTTCAATTTACTGACACAAATAATGTCAAACATTGGTTAGATCCAACTAAAACAATAAAAAAGCAAGTGAAAATTGGACCTCCATATACTTTACGCCTCAAAGTCAAATTTTATTCATCAGAACCAAATAATTTAAGAGAGGAATTGACAAGGTATCAATTCTTTCTGCAGTTAAAGAAAGACATTTTGGAAAGTAAACTAGAATGTCCACATTCTACTGCAGTAGAACTAGCAGCTTTAGCTTTGCAGTCAGAACTAGGAGATTTTGATGAAACTGTACACACTCCTGCTACAGTTTCCGAGTTCAGGTTTGTTCCAAATCAGACAGAAGAAATGGAAATAGAAATATTAGAAGAGTATAAAAAGTACAAAGGTCTCACACCAGCTCAAGCTGAAGTGAACTACCTAAACAAAGCAAAGTGGCTTGAAATGTATGGTGTTGATATGCACATAGTGTTAGGAAAAGATGGATGCGAATATCACCTAGGATTGACGCCCACAGGTATTTTGGTCTTTGAAGGACCACAAAAAATTGGATTGTTCTTTTGGCCTAAAATAAGTAAATTAGATTTCAAGAAAAAAAAGTTAACATTGGTTGTTGTGGAAGATGATGATCAGGGACGTGAACAAGAGCACACGTTTGTTTTCCGGCTACACAACGAAAAGGCATGTAAACACTTATGGAAATGTGCTGTTGAACACCACACTTTTTTCCGCTTACGCGCTCCGGTTAAGGGTCCTTCCGCTAGGCAAAACTTCTTTAGGATGGGATCGAGATTTCAGTACTCAGGCAAAACTGAATATCAAACAACACAACAAAATAGAGCTCGTCGCACCGTCCAGTTTGAAAGACGTCCAAGTCAACGCTTCGCACGGCGCCAGAGTCACGTACTGAGAGAGAGGGAAAAACAAAACGTGCCTACAAAACATGAAACTCCATCCCAGTCTGAAGTAAATACTGATCTGCCCAGTACCTCTACAGATACCACACCTCTTGTACCAGATTCGGGGCTTGACACCTTATCAAGGAAGAGTAGTGCTAAATCACAAAAATCGTCTCTTATTGACATTGAAAGCAAACAGGTAGAAATAGGAGAATCTTCTACAAAGAATCTTATGAATGATGAACCAACTGAAGAAGTAAAAATATCTAAAGATGATGCTATAAGTAGTAAGGTTTTGTTCAAAATTGATAAAGCCAACGCAGACGAGAAGAAAAATAATCTGACTCAGCTTGTAATTAATAAACCATCGTGTAATTGTTCTCCTGTGGCTGAATTTAATCCACTTAATGATCTCCTCATGAGTTTGGTTAAAGAGAAATTGAATAACGATGATTCCAAAAACGAAGCTAAGAAAGATCAACTTGATGCGTTGTCCGATAAAGAAGTACCTAATAATCAAGCAAAGTGCTATTTATCGTCCATCAAAAATCTGCCCCCGGGGCAGTTAAAATGCAATAACATTCTAAAAGCAAGAGAAAACGAAATTAAAATTATCAATGAGTCATCAAACATGAATTTGTCTATGCCGTCTACCCCATCCCCGAAAATTTTAAACGAACCTAGTTCACCATTGGCTAATAATTCGCAGTACGTATCGATAGTAGTTGTCGAGCCGCCGCGAGCTCAATCAAAGATTGCTGCGTCATTAGAAAGAAAAGAAGAAGTTATCCCTAAATCACAACCGATTTCGTCACTTTCCCCTTGGCTCGTTACTTCCGAGCCAAGCTCTCCTTCTGGGATTGGTGAAAAAGAAATAACAATTATCCATCGCAAGTCCGTTATAACTACGCAGTTGTAGGTTATACACAACAAGTTTTTCGCATTGTACTTAACTCTTTAGGATGACGCAATTATGGAGAATCTATATGCGATTTGGTGCTCTAATTATGACACCCAAATTTTAAACTAAATGTTAATCTAAAGGTGCTCTGAAATTATTGAGTAATTTCAGTTGTCAGTGATATGTACACAAAAACAACTAGTGCCTTTTTTCATAAACTAAATATTATTTCACTTTTGAAGTTTCGAAGGAAACCTAAAGTGAGATAATAACATTTTACTTTCAATCCTATCAAGTTGCGTTTCTAAACTACTGGTTATTAAAAATTTATTGACGTCATAATTTTGTTGCATTCCATTTACTAATCTTTAAAGCGTTATTTTGGTTGCAAATTCAAGAGGTTGCAACATTTGATTGCGAATTTTTGTGATTTGCTAATTTAGTCGCTAACCTTTTACGCTATGGTCTACAACCATGTCATTGGGAGAATTTCTGTAGACAAATGAGCATTTTCATTGTATTTTAGATAAAACTCCGAATTTGCTTCCAAATTTTTTTTTAATGTGCCTTATCTCTTCACAAATGTGAGTATTTTCGAATATATAAGATAAAAATTACATAGGAACGTGTAAGGTACTTTGAAATACACTTAGAATATAATGTTTTAATTATTTTAACTATTGTGTTATTTGATTTTTTTTTACAATTTTATCTATTTTATAACTTGTTCAAATAATGGATACATTCCTAGTGCTAGATATTATTCATATGAAAAATGTGAGTAACTTTTATTTTCATTCAATTGTGTCCATAAAAATATCAAAAGGAGATACTCGAATGTTAATCTTGTATAAGAAGATAGATACACAGGGCATGTTTAAAATCTATCTGGATGGATACTGTATTTGAGTCTGTATGTTTTCGAAAAAAAGTCATTAATGTTTCAGAGCCTTCATCCCAGTACCATAAATTCACTGAAGTGTAATGTCAGTGTGTTTTAAAACTCCTTTCTTCAGTTTCGATCTCTAGTCAGTCAGAAAAAAATATTCTTTGAAAATCAAATATCCTTGGTCGAATTGTTTAATTGTGTATCTAATTTGTTATATACGATTAATGCTATGTTATAGACATTTATACAATGTGTTAAAATTAATAAGACAATACTCATTAAGTTATAAATAAAGATTCCTAATGCGTATTGCGTGTATTCCAAATTATATAAATTACATTTGTACTAACACTACCACTTGCATATATTCAAATTTAATTCTTAGAGGTCTGTTATTATATACTGCATATTATGACAATGTTTACGCAAAATATGCGACAGTTAAAAAAGCATTTAACGGTTATGGCTAAGTTACTTAAATCTTATGTACTTAAGGATAATTTACCTAAAAAGACTTAAGAAAGCCGTCCTCTTTCCACATCGAATAGACTTACGTCAATCAATAATTAGTATAGTACAAGTGATGAACAGTATTAACATCAAACAACTATTGTGCCATAGTCCGAAACTTACCGAGTTATTGACATGAACTTTTATAAGTTTATAACAGACTTGACCCATGCGTTTACAGTGAATTTGGGTGTTACAATAAATTTACTTTTTAAAAGCACGCATAAACTCATGTTAGGGCGTACGCCCTACGTACATGTACTTAAAAACATGTTTATGATGCGTGAGCTGAGATATTAATTGTTTTAAGATATGAAGCAATATATTGCAACTAAGTATTTCAGTTAGTTATATTATACAAGATGACTGTAGATTTAATTTTACTAGTGTTTAAGCGACGGTGCTTGGGAACAATCAATTTTAATCTTTTTAATAGTGTATAGTATATAAAGAATAATAATAGTTTATTGATATCCTGTAATAATATTTAATAAATTCATGGATAAAATTGCATTACGATCAAATAATTAAACTTACACAGAATGAATTCATGGCGTTATAAATAGGATAAAACTGATAACTGTTCAATTATATTCGATCTCAAATTCTAAGTCGTAAAGACTAATGATTTATGTTTTAAAAAAATTGTATTTAACAACTACTTACTCCCAATACATTTATTAACGGGAGCAAAAAAATACTACTTATGCTTGGTTCTTCATTAATACCGTCCAAAATTCGTATTCTTTCCATTTTTATCTATACTTAGATATCTTATAGTCGTGTCCATACATTGTAAAAAAAACATAATGCTATTTAGTCACAAATTTTGTTTTGAACCTACCGTTTACTTAATTTGTGTAATTAATGTGTGGACACGACTTGTAATTGTACTTTTACTCGCGTAAGCTCGTGTATGTTATAGTTTACTGTTTACCTAATATATATTTTTTATTACTAATGAATTTTATCGTATGTAATCAAAAGTTATAAATAAATTGTTTTATTCAGTGAAATTGTTTTTTTTTTAAGTTTGACTGGCTAGTGTTTGACCGACATCCCACCTGGTGGTATGTGGTGAAGCTATCGTAAATGATTGTCAATCAGCAGCAGGTGTCGGCTGAAATGGCTCTGAAAAAGCCTATTCAGCCTGGCCCTGAAGACTCACGTTATATTCTGACGTATATAATTATTGTAATACATAATGACGAGGCCCACTATTAGTGTTACGCCTGCAAAATTTCAGATATGAGTGTTCACTGGGGTTTTGTTTATTTTAGGAAACTTTTATTTATTTGACCATCACATATCATCCGAGGGCTTCCGGATGTCCGAGATTGATAGAATTCACCGTATAAAATGCAAACGTTTAAATTAAATGCTTTTACGCCAGTCTTATGTCCGGCCGTTTTACTTCCTCTGACTAGCCTAGGCTAGTTGATGCTACAGATGCTGACGCCGTGTGGCTCTACGCAGTCGAACTCCTAACTCCGTGTGAGAAAACTCGTACATCGTCGGTCCATCTCACGACGATTAACGGCTGGCACCTCTTCGGCTTGTATTCAATCTTGAACGCAAGAGAAGAGTGGAGTAATAGTTGCAGGCTGCAATGACAATGATCAAATAAAAGCTTGCTCTAGTATTGCAATTATGTAAATCTAATTTTATATTCTTTAATAAAAATTTAACGTGTTCGATATACAGCGTGTCTTTACAATCGCGACAATAAATGAACACACATATAGAGGCTAACATTTTAAAATTGTATTAAACATTTACATCAGTATTTACAGAGTTATAAAATTTTCCAAAACAAATAATTTTAGAACACCTTACGTATAAAACTGTAACGTAAAGTTCATTTGTAAAGGTCACAAAGCATATGAGTGGGTTGAATGAATTTAAAAGAGACAAAACACTGTTACAAGGAGAGGACGAATTTAGACCAATGGGCGACCACTAGTTTTACTTTAAGGTAATGGTTTTATTGTTATAAAAAACCTTTTTAACACCTCTTAAATGTTGATGTAATTAAGAAAAATGGAGCTTGTCAAATTGTAACTAAAGAGATTTTTGACAGTGTTAGAAGCAACGTGATAAATACTAAATAAAAAACGATAAACTCAGAAGGCGACTTAACATCACAGTTTATAACTTTGTACAATGTCTGGTCCAAAGAATTATAGCAGTAAAAATGAATCAACAACGTTGAACAATGTTTTTTCATACAAAAGATATTTTATAAACAACTTGGATTCGTACCACGGGGAACAAATTCTGTTGAAAGTCGCTAAAATTACGGAGAAACCAGCTCCGTCAAGTGTTACGTCATCGACATCAGTGGATGGTGAACATATAAACAGAGAAGTGTTAGAATCTCCGAAGCTCAGTAACTCTTATGAAATTATAGGTAACTTTACAATTATTGGAAAAATTAGGCAAAATAGGTTATTTTGCCTAATTTAAAGGTTAGGTAACCTAACCACTGATTTATAGCTATCGATGAAAATCCTTTGTGGATACCACCGGTTTGGGGCAGCGACCCGGAGTCCCGGTCAAAATGCGTACCCAATAAAAAATCCCACTGCACCTGTCTTTGTCGCATCTGCCCGTGATATGGGAACACAAAGGCGCAACCTTCCTCGACCCTGGAGGGGGTTCCCCTGGGTGACTTTTTGAGTTACAACGCAGTTCGGGTTCCAGGTACCTCACTTTCCAGAAGTAATGCACAAGTAGAATACTACTAACTTCTACTTTCGGCTGATTTTCTACGAGGCTGATTCGTGCAAAAGCAGAACTACGTGGCCCTGCAACAGTTAAAAAATACAACCGTTAAATAGGATTAAATACCTTTCACCAAAATAAATGTATTTACCTAGATTAAGCCGTAGATGAAGCTAAGAATGATTTGCAATTCAAATGCTTGGATCCAAAGGTCAAACGCCTTGCACAACCTGTTTCATGATGACAAATAATATGTATAGAAAAAATAGATCAAAATATATACTTTTCTTTTAGGATCTGTTATGGACTCTACAATAAAGACATTGGATCATGTTACCGCAATTATACCACCTAACGAATGTTTATCACAAATGCTTACTTGCGGTACCGTCATTTTAGACATAAGCAACTCTAACGATGAAGTCATACTTGTATCGGATTACCTGAAACGTAAGGACAGTAAAGTTATTTCTTCTTTTTCCTGTCCTAATCACACCTTTGTGGGATTAGCAAAACATGTGGATCATGTGGTTTATGGTATTGGCGAGATTTTGAGATGACCGGCTACTGTTTAAGTCAATCCGCCTTGGGAATAAACACTCAGTGGGTCACACGAAAAATGTGCCTTGTAGATGTCGAATCCTTGACCGCCGGTGCTGAAGCCTTATAATTAATATTAGTTTAGAATCACCTAGGATAGTAAAATTGATAAGTAAAAGTTATGGCATTAGTTTTAAAGTTCAGGTAATATTTATGTTCATACAAATAAAATGAAGAGTCGATCGCCGAATCCAACTGAACTTAACTCTTAGTAAAATAAATTTTCATTTTGTATGTATAACATTTTTACTAATTTATAATTAAGTCTTACATGGTTATATCACTATGAAATAATTTCTACTACATCATTTCATATGGCTGATACAAAAATGGGTCTTGGTAATACATTTACTGGTCTGGTATTGCTTGTCTTTCCAAGGTCAATACTGTTTTTCAGAAATGTATAATTTGTAACAAAAAGGAAATTCTCAAAGAAAAGTTAGTTTAACAATTGTTAATATTTATAAAAAAATTTTTTTTGTTATTTTCTCTCAGTATTAAAAGATCTACTAGAAAAAGAAGAAGCAAATGAAAGATATCAAAGTGCCACAAGCGATGATGGTGATATTTTGGACTCCAGGAAACGTTATCTTATTCTTATATCGACTGTAATGACATGGGCACTTACAAAACCATTGGATCCAGTACGCATAGATATAATATTTAGAAAAATATTTATTTTGACAAATGTTTTTGTAATCTATGAGTTGCTACTCAATATACCCTTAGAATGTATATTATTATTAACTGACTTGTAGAGTAGAGTAGACTAGACTAGACTAGCAGAAGATTAGTATTAATTAACTACAAAAAGTACATAAATATACTTGTGAAAGATTCTTGAAATAAAAAAATGCATACATATCACATTTGTATAATGTTATAACTTTCAAACACCTTTAACGAACTATAGTGCCATTCAAGATTTATCAATTAATACTTCAGGAAACTCCAGATATGCCTTTCGTAGAGACGGACTTTCGGAAAAGGAAACCGCATCCAAATTATAAATCACACTACGCTATTGAGAATGAGGTCATTGCTATTGCTAAGAAATATAAGTCTCGGATCGGGTAAAATACCTTTACGTAAATGATGTTCTAATATGTAAACTAAATAAATTATATAATAAATATATTTTAACCTAAAAATCATTCCAAGTCATTTATATGAGTTTACAGTAGTACGAATTTGCATTATTATGAGTAACTATTCCAAATTGTAGCCATTGTAACAGAGCTGTGGTCATAAAAATACATTTCTGTGGTAGGCATGCAGCAGTCTTCATATTGTTGCATGAATGGGCAAGCGCTTTTGGTCAAGTATTACGGCCTCACAGGAGACCGGCGTAGGATCCACTATATTAAAGTGGGAAGTGGATGGCAACGGATTTGCAACCCCATGGGCGTTGTAAATGCCGATGAGCGGCCGTTTTCACTGAACATCAAGTGTACCACCAGCTCGCTTACCATCTTTTCTCATAAAAATAACTAATTTATTATAACTATATGTTTGTAAGTTTGGTATAAAGAAAATTTTTTATTCTAGTGCTTTGGTGGTAGCCTCTGGGCTGAGTTACGGGGGGCGAGAGGAAGCATTGTTTTATTGGTTCCAAAAGGCATGGGAATGCGAACCCCTATTACCTATCTTGGGTCGCGGTGGAAACGTTATCCCGCTTATTAACGTTTTGGATTTGGCAGAGTGTGTTTCTATTATAAAAACTTGTGCGATATTTAGCCGCCGTCAGATTTTTGCTTAACTTTTTGTTTGTTTCAGAATAACTTATAACTTAATAACGGCCTTCCCAAAAAAGCTTTATATTTTAGCCGTTGAACAAAACATAAGCAAACAAAGAGAGGTTTGCTGAATAATTATTGTCAAATGTGTTTTTAATAATAAAATTTAATGTTTATAACAATTGTAATATTCACGAAGTATTATTTCAGACTAAATCATCGTGTGAATGTTTTTTTATCATCTAATCTAATATATAGATTCCTGGCTTGATTTCAGATTATTAAACCATTAGGGCGCATTATTGGATCTGGGATGTTTAAATGCATACCTCCCGAAGATGCTTTCTTGATTCCCGAATTAAACGTAAGCATATTTAATGTTTATACTAAGATTTAATATGTCTTGATAATATTTGCAATCACGCAATTTCAGCAAAAGACATACGAACTGATGACGCTACACTTGAACATGGAGCCCACTTTTATCGTCGAAACAATGGGACTGCAATGGACATCTGAATTGAGTTTCGCCGAGAATATACCAACACTTATGAAGCAATTCAAAAAGGAAAGAGGTCTCAAACCGTTCAAGGTTGGGCTTACTGTCGGTACAATTGACTTTCAACTGCGAGTTGTGTCTATTTTAACTTTTCAATCTCATAGGTGATCGTGTACGGACCATTTCTTGTTGGAAAAACAACTTTGTCGAAGTTAATCTGCCAAGCTTATGGACTAGTTTACGTTTCACCGGACACAATTGTTGAAGACACCTTAAAAGATTTGGTAAATACTAAATAGTCATAATAGAACATTTGATTTGAGTAATTGAATTTAGGAATTGAATACATGCTGAGGGCGTCAGAAGTCAGGTTATGCAAGGAAGCGTCGACAAAATTACCTCACATTTAAGTCAATGCTATTTCGTGCTACTATCTTGGACTTTGTACATAAAATAGAACAGAACAGGTCGCATCTAAGGTAATCCTTAAGTAATGATTTACTACTTAAAGGTGAGATGTAAAAAGTGTGAGACTTAATTTTTACCTTAATTTTAACCCTTAATTTTTAGTATAAGAGCATTTATGGACTCTACAGAATGTAATCTGCAATTGAACCTCTACCTAGTCCACTACTTAATCCATACGCCATGATTCATACAGACTGACCCACTGACATTCCACCAACAGCGTATATCGGCAGGGCTCCGGGAATCTCTTCACATACATCGGCGATCCCACCAGCGATGCCCGATGAAGTACCACCTCCATGAAAGAACTCCTTTTCCATATTAGGCACATAAAATAAAATTGCTGATACTTAAAAGTGCATAAACGGTACATACGGTACGTACGGCCTGGGTACATCTCAAAAAATCGCTGTGACGTATTATTCTGTGCAGTTCTCAAGCGCTAGTAAAGTACAGAATGTATAAATATGTATTGATATTACCCAACAACATAACAACGGTGCATTTCCGACAGTATCAGTCAATTTAAAAAACCTAAAATATTTTATAAATTATAACTAGTTATTAGGTTAACAGGTCTCAATGTGTAAATTGGTATGTTTTAGCTTTCATAAAATTGGAAAAAGTGTTTGGATACTATTTTCTACGCTATGTTTAGGAACTGCGCGTGAGTCATTGGAAAGAAGGCGAGACAGCTGCCCTAAAAGCTCCAAGTATTGAAGATGGTGACAATGTATTCGAAGATGAGGATGACCTAGAGGATGACGAGGCAGAGCGAGAGGCAGCGCGAGTCACGATTGCCATGCTGCGGTCTGGTCGCTCGCTTAGCGAGGAAGAAATTATTGGGTGTGCTTTCGGAACTTAAACTTTTTTCTTGTTGTTGAAACTTTAATTAGGTGTATATGGAAATATGGACGACCATTTTAACCGTGTTAAGACCAAGGCAAAGCCACAAAACGGGCAAGGCCACAAAGGTAGACCGTTTGTTTCATTTTTATTAACAAACTAGCCGTTAACCCCTTGCCAGCTTCGCCCTATACGTGGGGGTCAAAGGGAAATAATTTTGTGTAATGAACAAAGGTTTTTTTCATTCTTTAACGCAGAAATTTTTTTTTTTATTCCTACTTTTCCACTTATTATCGTTATATTTTGTATAATTCACACAATCTATGATATAAAATTCTCGTGTTACGGTGTTTGTAATTGAACTCCTCCGAAACGGTTCGACCGATTTTCGTGAAATTTTGTGTGCATATCGGCCAGGGTGGAGAATCGGACAACATCTATTTTTCATCCCCCTAAATGTTAAGGGTGGTCCATCCCAAACATTTTTTTCTACCCTACAAATAATTTAATTGGCAAAACAACGTTTGCCGGGTCAGCTAGTATCTTTATAAATTAAAGCTTATATATTATTCTGATGTATGAATTATATTATTATAAATTTTCATTAAAGTCCATCCAGTAGTTTTTTCGTGAAAGAGTAACAAACGTCCATACATCATACATGCAAACTTTTGCGTTAAAAAAATTTATTTTATTTTAATGCCTTAAAATTAATTGAAAATATGGTTTTGGTTAAACAAATTTTATACTGAGTTGGGTATGTTAATGTATGTACTTTCTAAAATCCTTGCTAATTTTTAATAATCATATAATTATTTATTTGGTTTTTGCGTTTAGTGCGAAGCCAATGCATCTTTACCATTTCCCATCCCCCTTGGATTTGCAGATATATACGAAAAAAACTTCTCAGTCACGAAGCAGAAAATAAAGGCTGGGTACTGGATGGCTTCCCAAACAACCTGGCACAATGCTCTACGCGTAAGGATCCCGTTCAACGGTTACGTTATTATGGATCCTATCGTTGTTGAACCAAATCTTTAAACTTTTATTGAATTTCATTAGAAATATTGTCCTATCGTCTTGTGGTCTTTTCAAGTAAAACACATTTCTTTAGAGCTTATCATAATTTAAAAAAATCGAATTATTACCACTATACAAGTAACGGATTCTAACTTACAGTTATTACTTTACACGTACTTTTTAAATTTAATTTGTTTAGAGTATCAACCAATTTAAAACCAGCGCTCGACAATTGGAAATTTTTCTCATTGAAGGAAGTCCCACCGCAAGTTTTGGATGTTTAAACATTAAACTCTAATAATATTATTAACAGTCTTCGAAAAAGGCGAGGAGCAAGATAACGAAGGAAGCGACATAATGGATACTGATTATTTTGATGAAGATGCTGATTTATATAGTAACGTCTTACGAAAACTGTTACCGGGTGCGTTGCTTATACTATATACTTATATAACATACTTGATAAATTACCGAATCAAAACAAAATTAAATTAGACGTGAAATTTATTTGGTATGAACTATTAAACAGTAAGATATTGATTTAATGATGCTCAATGTTATATGAAATGTGTGTCGTACGTATATTCCATTAACATAGGATCATAGCTAACTTGTTTCTAACACATTAATCTTAATAATGTAACGTATGCACATGAATACTTCTAAACAGAATTACTGAGTTAGCAAAAAAGCAGGACATTGAAAATGCTCTATGAACTTGCATCCGAATCTTATCGCAGTTTTTTTTTTAACAGCTCTGATGAAGTTGTGCTATTCCGATTTCCCAGGTGATAAAATCCTTGTTACTAAGGGTCAATGAATGGTAAAAAGCTACTGCCTGATAAGTTTGATGCTTTTATAGAGATGACTCCGTGGGGCAGTTGCGAAGGTATTTGTTTTGACACCGGGAGTCGTGGGTTCGATTCCCACTCGGGACAACTATTTCTGTGAACTAGAGATAAGTACTTGTTACTCCACTCAATTACTCCCAGAAGAACGTCTAGGAGAAGATAAGGTGTTTATTTATTTTTGAAGTGAGACCTCTAGGCACGTTGGGCAATATTGGATGAGGAAAAAAGTATAAGTTTGCGTCAGTGACCTTCAGGACCACAATGTTGAATTCCTAAATTGTTGAATTCGCAAAATGTTGATTCCCAAAATGTTGAAGTCGTAAAAAGTTGAATTTCCCACCCGGGTCACAATGTTGAATTCCTAAAATGTTGAATTCGCAAAAAGTTGAAGTTGTGAAATGTTGAATCCTAACTAATGAATTGCTGGGTGTATGGTATTATTGTTCTGTGTTGTTTGGTACTATCAAGGATATATCGAAATAGTGCAAATCAAAATAAAATCCAAAAAAGAAAAGTCGAAAACCAAGTAACATCGAAACATTTTTTTTTTGTTTTTTTGTATAACTGATGTTACTATTTCAGTTCTTAGACTTAAAAAGCTTCATCTTCTTATATGGAATGAATTATTATATGGTAAAAAGTAAATGCTAATGTAAAAAGTAAAGCGTCACGCATACACCAGTTGTCGTCCGATCAATAAAGTTAAGCAACGTCTGGCGCGGTAGTAGTAGTAAAGTGAAAAAGTTGATAAAAATAATTTCTATTTAAACATCCTTTCGACAAAATCTTTACAACTCAAAAATAATTTTCACAAGTTTTTGGAGGTAAAAAGTTTTAACTTCTGATGTGCAGTCCGACAACTGACAAATTTTTTTTCGTTTAGACATTGTAGTGTCATTGGAAGTTACGGATGAATTCATCTGCGAAAAGGCAATGCGCCAGCCGGAAGATGAATCCCATCTCGACGAGGAGATTGTTCTCAAGCGATTGAATGAGTTCAGAGCCGCAGACGCGCCTGATGTCACCCCTCTTAACTTTTTCGACGAGTTGGACATACACCCTCTCGTGGTGGCAGTCAATGACCATAAGGACTATTCCATGAGAGGTCCATATGCCGAGGTCTCGCTGCGTATGGGTCGTCCATGCCGTTATGGGAAGCTTATCGGTAAACTTTTAAAATATAATAAATAGCGTCAATAATACGGAAATCGTACGAGCCTGTTACTGGCCCTCTTGCAACAATTATATTTTGCAGTTTGATTCCGATTTTTAATGATCTGTAAATGTAAGTGTTCTTAAATAACCAAAGTTGTAGTATCAAATACTATTCCGGCCTTATACGAATTATCAAGCCATAGCTCTTTATTAAAGAATAAAAACAACAAACCGAGTAAAATGATTAAGGTACTGCAGAAATATTTGAATGTTCTGTAGTAATAATTGATTATAAATATTTTAAGAAATAATTGAGGAGGCGGAGAAAAAAGAGAAAGCGGAAAGAAAACTGATGGAAGCCAAGCAAGAAAAGGCTTTAGAAGAAATGAAGGCCAAAATGAAAGAAGAGTATGAAGAGGAAATGGAATATTGGGTTAGTTATTAATATAATATGTATTTATTTTACTAAGACAATGGAAATATAAAAAAAAACAACGGACTATAGCAAAGTCATGCAATTCAGTTTTTTAGGCTTACTAAGTTCATTCCATAGTAATTTTATTAACCTTCATTAATTATTTTGCACCCCTAAATGTAAAATAGCATATTGTAATGATTTTTCCAGTCGGAACTTTACGCTTTGATGCGCGAGGAGGAGGAACTGTGCCTTGCCGCAGCTGGTGAACCAATGCGAAACTATCTTGTGCAATACATCTTTCCAACGCTTACGGCGGGCTTGCTCGAGGTCGCCAAGCTGAGACCCGATGACCCCATAGACTTTCTTGTAAGTTTTGATTTGATTAGTTTCTTACATGGGCGTCACGGATTTCAAACCCAGCGGTATGGGGCCATTTATTGCTTAAAATGGAATAAAAGCGAAGTAGATGGTAGATGATCTTACGCAAATATTATCTACTAGCTGCTGCCCGCGACTACGCTTGCGTAGAATAAAACAAAGACAGATACACATTAAATATGTATATAAATTATAGCCTATGTCTTATTGTGATGTATAGGCTATTTTATTTGTAAAGTTTTATTAAAATCCATTTAGAAGTATTAGCGTGAAAGAGTAACAAACATCTATACATCCATACAAACTTTTGCCTTCATAATATAAGTAAAGGTACATATTAAATGAAACTAGTTTACGGATTTTATCGCGTTTTTATTTTGATTTGAAATTCCCGACGTTTCGAACCCTTTCCAATATATATTATATATATATTATATATACAGCGTGTCGTTACCATCGCGACAATAAATAAACACTCATATAGGGGATAACTTTTTAAAGTTGTATTAAACATTTAAATTCTTTAAACACCAATATTTACAGAGTTATTAAATTTTCCAAAACAAACAATTTTAGAACATCCTTACCTATAAAATCGTAACGTAAAGTTCATTTGTAAAGGTCACAAAGCATATGAATGGGTTGAATGAACTTAAAAGAGACAAAACATACTGTTAGAAGGAGAGGCTTGTAATACGACGCTGTTGCGCGAGTTGTATAGGATGTTACAAATTTTGTTTCTTTTACTTAATTAGTTTGTTTGAAAAATATTTTTTTTAATTATGGATTTTGTTTAACGTTGATATTTTTTTATGATTATTGGCAAGTAGCGTTAGACGTGTGTTCATTTATTGTCGCGATGGTAACCACACGCTTTATATATATATATATATATATATATATATATATAAAACATATAATCCAAAATATATAAAAATAAAATAATAAATTCGTTGAGATTTTCGTCGGGCGTCGAACGCGTAAACCAGAGGACGTAGGTCAAATCCTCGCAGCGGCAAATAACTTTTCGTACATTTTTCTGCAAAATTTTAAGCTTAAGTGCAGAGAATAGCACTAAAAAAATTTTCCATTTGTATCCCAGTATTATTTTATGTTTTGATGAAATGAGCTTTCCGTTTAAAGCGATTCTTTACATGGAAAAATTAGTAATAGCTTCTAATATTCTTTTATATGATAAAGTTATGTTTAGATATATTAACAGCGTACTAACACATTTAAAGCTCTAATTAAATATTATCTGCATACAAGCTCCAAATTTTCACAGTCTAGGTTGTCGTAAATAATTTTTTAAATCCTTAAAATTTCAAATATCTTACAGGCAGAATATTTATTTAAACTCAATCCCACCGGCAAGATGCTGGAGCCAGGATATAATTTAAAAGCGGAGAAATTACTGGGAAAAATCAAAATGCTCGACGAAGCTTGGAAAGATTTGGATATTAAAATAGAACCATTGCTACCACCGGATGACGACTTCGATGCTGATGGGGCGTCTACGTCTAAAAAAAAATTGACAGCATGAGTGCATTTTAATTTTGCATTTTACATTAAGTGTATTTACCACAGTTATAAAAAGTCAAACTTAAACTGTGGTGTTCACAATGTTTGAGTTTTAAATATTTTTAACTGTATTCATTAAAAATTAAATTCAAAGGTTTGGAATTCTTAAATTACAGAACCTATACAACTAACAGTGAATATTATTTCCATAAATTATAATAATAAAATGCTGGATGGCTTGTTTGATAGACATTTAGAGAAACACATTAAAACTACACGAAATGCCCAATGCTCAATTCTGCTTAAGAACTGGTATGTCTGTCTACTTACAGTGCAATTTTTAACACTAAAGCGCACTTTAAATTATGATTTTTTGTAGATAAATGAACAAAAACTCAACGCTGTGGGATTCGAACCTGCGTCTTCCAGTGCGTGCTCAGACGCTTTAACAACTAAGCTAAGCGGCCTCACCTTACGGCGCGTAAAATCTTAAAGAGCAAGAGCCAAGGGCCGCCAGATGTTACTTATTTTCTGAGTAACAAAATGTATCGTACAGAATAGTGTTAAAGTATAATCTGAACATATACATACATACAGTGCTTGCTTGGGCCGGCGGCCAATTCACAGGTACCAGGTGCTAAAGGTACATATAAAAACATCGGTCACATTTCTTAAAGTCGGTGCTCATTTAGGCGGCAGAATTCATTCGTCGAGCAGAAAGGACTCCAGGTAACGTCACGTTCTCGTCCACGTATGAATTCTGCCACTCACTTTTATACAGAGCAGATATTCAAAATGTTTTCATGTCATCGCAGACCTCTCCATGTTGCTCAATTTTATCAATTACTCGCTAGTAATTGATAAAAGGGAGGGACGGGACGCTTCCTGTCCCGACCTTGTAGGGGTGCAATGCTGTTTCTAAATATACTCTGTTATGTTTCTCTACTATATTATGCATGTATTTTCAAAGATTCCTCTTAAATCACTCTATCTAGTAAAAACAACCACATCAAGATCCGTTGCGTAGTTTTTAAGATTTAAGCATACATAGGAACATACAGACAGCGGGATTTTGTTTTATACTACGAGTATGTAGTCTCATCTTCGTATATGAAATCAAATATGAATCAATAAATGATGTGAAATCAAAAAAAATTATATCACAAAACTCGTTTTAATTAAAGAACCGTAAATGGGAATGCAAGAAAAGTTCGCACTATGTCAACCAAAAAAATTAACCTAATGACAGAAGTGTATGCAAACTTTTTAAACTATCCTAGTAAATTATATGAGGGTACAGACAATGCCGTCGGAGCCCTAGGGCACAAAAAATTTGGGGCCCTAATGGAAAGTAAAAAAAGTGAATGACAAAATAATTTTTCTGCTATTATCTTATATTTTTTATTTATTCTATTAACTTCTGCCGGAATCTATCTACCAAAAATAGAAAGAAAATTATAATTTAAACGAATATGTAGGTCATGCGGGGCCCCCCTGACGACACACAAGTGGCCCTGGGCACGAGCTCCACGTGCTCTTATGGCAAAGGCGGAACTGGTATAGACAGTAATGAGTTATGTGAAAAGCGAAGATTATGGTAATGCGAGTCCCCGATGATGAACTGCAACCTTTCTTTTAGATAAAAAGGTGAGGAGGGGGTCATAAAGGGTTGAAAACAGAGTAGATACGAGTCTTTGTGAGGACGTATCGTCAACCATTTCACTTGAGTATTGAAGTGTGGTACGTGGTCATATGTGATTTCATTATTTCGATCATATGCAGATTTCCTCGCCATGGTATTCTTCGTTGTGTTAAAGCGAGCCTAGAAAGAGAGTGTCGGCTGGGTAAAACAAACATCTTTGAATAAATGAATTTTAATGCAACCCGCTGACGATGCATTCTAATATCATTGTATCTCTTTTTTTGTAGGAGCAACGCCTTACGTTATTAAATATGAAAAGGAATCAAGTTTTCTCCCATGTATATTTCTCTCTAAAATTATGACAACAAAATCAAAGTTTCATATTTATTATTATTTCAGAGTTACCTAACTAATCGTAATTCGCGAGTCAGAATAGGGTTAAGATTAAGTTCTGAGTGTACTGTTAATTATGGGGTGCCTCAGGGCAGTGTGCTGGGTCCTACTTTGTTTCTTGTTTACATAAATAAGCTCTGTAATATGCAAATTGATAGAGATCACATTTTTTCGTATGCGGATGACACAGCTAATGTTTTTGCAGCTAAGGATTGGGAACGTCTAAAATCACGGACTGAAACGGGATTGGCTAATATTGCCACTTGGCTGAACACAAATCTTTTGTCACTTAATGTTCAAAAAAGTAACTATATTTGTTTCACCAAGAACAAATGCGGCCAACCCTCGCTTGATTTTCGAATAGTTGTCCACCAATGTGATAAAGATTCTACATTCTCTTGCTCCTGTGCCGAACTTAAAAGAGTAACTAGTACAAAATACTTAGGTGTTATACTTGATCAGCGACTGTCATGGCATGGTCACATTGAACTTCTTTTGATTAGAATAAGAAAACTTATATGGACTTTTAAAACATTACGGCATGTGGCTTCTGAACACCTATCCCGTCTAACATATATATCTCTAGCACAATCTGTCTTGACGTATTGCATAACTGTGTGGGGTGGGGCAGTCAAAACTAGATTTCTAGACTTGGAGAGAGCTCAGAGATCATTGCTGTAGGTTATCTATTTAAAGCCAAGAGAATTCTCAACAGACTTACTTTACCCTTCTACTGATTTATTAACTGTTAGAAAATTATATATTTTGAACACTGTGCTGAGTAAACACAAATCGCTTCCTTACCAACATGTAGATAATAATTCTAGAAGAAAATGTAACGTGGTGCAACATACACGAGCAAATTCAGTTTTTGCTAAGAGGCAATATGTCACAAGAGCTATTGTCTTATACAATAAAATTAATAAAGAACTAAATATTTATGAAATGACATACACAAAATGCAAAATTGCAGTTATGGAATGGCTAAAAGCTAAAAATTACGCTGAAATTGAGTTGATGTTGAGTTAACACAAACACACACACTAACACACACACTAACATACACACTAACACACATACTAACACACACTAACATACACTCACACGGAGAGAAAATGTTTTTATTTTATTTTATTTTTGAAATTAGTTTTAAAATTTGTACTGCACTTAGTTAAGTTTATTATAAGTATGCTATGGAAGAGCGGTGCTGCCTAACACAAGTAAAACTGTTGCTTAAAAGGTAGCTCCAAATATTTATTAACTGTAAAAGAAATATGTTAATGAAATAAACATTTTTGTATTTGTATTTGTATTTGTATTTGTATTTGTATATTTATAAAGAGATTACCTACATATTAGATATTTTTAAGTTTTCTGATTGTTATGGCTCTGTACTGGGTAATTAGTAGAACACGCAACGGATGGTCGATAAATCGTGCTTCGCGTGATTTAGTTCTCCTTTGTCCATGATGGGAAATGTGTGACTATTTATTTTGTGGCGGCAAATGAAGAAGGAATCATGAAGGTTTACCCACATAATATCCCACGAAATAATAATCAGAGGACTAGAAAACGGAAAAAACATAATAACTCTAATAAAGATGTCGACGATGGATTATTATCATTATTTGCGACTAGTTTACGTCACCAGACAACCGAATTTTTCAGCAACTCTACGTTGCACGGCGTCTGTTACATTGCGGAGAAAGATCGACCGTTTTGTGAAAAGTGTGTTAATGAATATATTTAAATAGTTACATTAATACAGTTAATACATATGTTCTCAACATATTATTTCTCTCTACATTTGTTATGCAGTTAATGATTAAGCTTCATTTATAATATAAATTTTATAATATTTTTAGCAATTTACAACTTTTTAATTGTTAACATTTTTAGGTTTATGTGGTTTAGCTTTACAGCAATAGGTGCTGTTGCCACTTGCATTATTATAGTGAGTCTATGGGAGAAGTTCCAGACGAACCCGACAATTACAGGTATATTTTAATGATATACCACTGTATAAAATTGGCCAAGTTCATACGTTTTACGTATGTCGACGTGATAATAATTATTTATTTTTCTGCAATATAAGGACTTTAATCTGGTTAAAAAACTTAAGTGAATATTAAAAAAAGTCACAATTTAAAATTGTAGATTGTAGGAATTTTGAAAAATTTATAGGCTTTAGCTTTATACAAAGGTTCGGTGATTACATCCTATTTATGAGTAGTAGTCACTTTTAAATAATTTTGCGGGTTACGCCAAATAAGTTAACTTACATAGACATTTATATTGATGACAGGCTTAGATACCGATTTCCACAACTGGGACGTGCCTTTTCCCGCGGTCACGATATGCGACATGAATCCAGTGGACGATGATTTATTAAGGGAATACATGAACAAGTATGCTAAATATTTTTATTATTGTAGATTTTAGATGTACAATGACAAAAAAGATTTGAAATTAATACTATAAATTTGGAACGTTATCTTTTAAAACGTTTCGCAACTTGCATTACGGTGGTGTGTTATACTTTGTTAATCAAATTCGGATTCAAGAATAATTATACTGTAATAAATTAATTAAATTATAATTTTAATATACTATTTGCATTGCGTTGCTTATGTTTAATACCTAACATTCGCATAAACTTGCATTTATTTGCTATTCACTCATTCATATAGAATGCTGGTTCACCATGCATGTGAAACTGATTAAATTTATTTCCTTAACCTTAGCCCAAGAAAGGTTTGGTATCAATTAGAATAAAATAACGATTGTAAATAATCTCGATTCACTTATCCAATAGAGTGTGGCCGTCTAAAGCACCGGAGAATGCAAGTGACATGTTGCGGTGGCTTTCAACGTTGAGCTATCGTTCTATTGTCGAAAGTACCTCAAAGTTTGTCGTACAGCCTGACCTAGTTGGACATAGTGTTATGGATGCGCCAGTCCCAGCAATGGACCCTAAAGAAGCTGTGTTTAGTGTGGGTACAACTGGATATCATTTTAAACCGTCAAAAAGTACGAAACTGTTTGACTTTATTTTTGGGGTTCCGTACGTCAGCCTGAACAAACGGAAAGTATATTTATGGCACACTAGTTGCTACCGTAGAATAGGCTGAAGGCGTAACATTCAGACAGAAAGACAGATATGTATACTTATATATAAAGAGAGACTGATATATACCTACATGAATTTAATAAAAAAATTTAATAAAGTTAATAGAATCGAATATAGAGCTTACATAATTTTAAAAAGTTATTGACGTAAAACCTCTGCATTTAGATGTGCATTCATGATATGCAATATGCACTAGGGCTCAATTAAGATTAAAATTTTAATTTATTAATATCTTACACTGTCGACACCGCAAAGCTTTTAAAAGTACACAAAAATTATATCTACATAAATACGTAATATATATAATATTACAATAAATACGTAATAATTTATTCTAGATTGTCCAACGATGTGAGAGTGCATTTTTCGATTGTGAATGGAAAGGTGACTCGGAAGAATGTTGCGATCTATTAGCTCCAGTGTTCACTGAAATGGGTTTTTGCTACTCTTTTAATTCAAAGCACGCGGAGAGATCTTGGCCGTGGTGCGTCTATAGCATTGTAATTGCAACTACAAAAGGGATACTAATTTTGACCCTTATATAACCAGGTTTTTGGTTATTATTTTAGGCAATCCCAAGCGCAGACCGAGCAGTTTACGGAGGCTTACATTCACGAGACGGATTCTAAGTGGTCTTTTATGTTTAACTCCTTTCGGAATACATCGATAGTGGATGTAAGTTAATATGTGTTAAAACTGAATGACATTTAAAGAGACATAAATTATTAAACGGACGACTATACATAGTCGCGTTTCGTTCATAGAAAATAATCCGCTGGCTATATTAACTTTTCTTATACAGTCATTTATATCGAAGGATCTCCACGATCAGATAGCGATTTCCACAACTGGGACGTGTATCTTTTCCTTCCTCAAAAAATGCACGATTTTTCTCACGACTTTAAATCAACAATGAGTGGTCCAATTCGATAATCTTAAAAATGTTGCAGTATCTAATAGTGACGAAATTACTTCCAGATCTACATTCATTCGACGGAAGAAATGGCAGGCTTAGAGCAAAGCGCTCAACTTTCCTGGGATCACCGCGTCGAGAAACTGTCGTTCTCGGTCAAACACACTTATACAACAGAGGACGCTCGACAGCTCTCAATACGGCAAAGGCGATGCGTTTTCGCCGACGAAGTAAATTTGGAGACGTCATCGATTTATACGTATTCAGCTTGCATGCGGCAGTGTCGCATGCGAAGATGCCGCTCGTATTGTAAATGTGTTCCGCATTTCTACCCAAAAACAAGTTCGTGTAATTGAATGTTTCGATTTATTGAAATGATTTTATATTGTATTTAAAAAACGTCAGAATGAACAATAACATGTGTTCTTCATGTGCTTTTTATTTACAAGATTAAATAGACTCATTATAAATTCATGACATTTAGGTACTTCTGGTTAGGTAATCCTGTAACTTTTAGTCACCTTAGAATAATGAGCGTCTTAATAATGTAGAAAATTTTAAATATTCAATTTCAGTTTTTTTAATAATTACATATGTCTAATTTTAAAAAACTTTAAGCTGTGTCTAAACGACTCAAAATAGCTGGATATTAAAATTTCTTTTAAATATCTATGATAACAAAATTTCAAAAATGACAAAAAGCTCGACATTATCATGGTCACTTCAAGGTCTTGTAAAAAGTCCACACTCCACTGTAATGAAAAAAATAGTTGAACCACTGATTTAAAACTTGAAGTAATTGTATTTTATAACAGATGGTTATAGGCAGTGCACTGTAAAGGAACTGCAATGTATCGCAAAGTATGCTGCCGAAATAACCGATGTGACCAGGTGTTCCTGCGAGCTTGGTTGCACGCACACTGTTTATGAAGTAGAGAAACTAACAGAGATTGAGTATATATCTTTTGTTTATTAAATATAATATTATTGCCGATGTTCCTAAAATTTATGCTCTAATATTTTTTTTTGCAGTACCAAAGGTCCAGAAGCGTCCAATTCATTAGAAACCGAGTTTGTATCGTGGCCTATGGTGCGTTACAAACGCGAAGTGCTCTTTGGTTGGGTTGATTTGTTGGGTAAGTTGATTTGCTGAACTTTATTATAAATATGATGTACTAAAAATTGGACAAGGTAATATAAATATGAACTTTTAAGTTCATCATTTCAGCCTGTTTGAGTCCACTTTTAAGTTACAAGCAATTGATTAATATTCATATATTTCTTTCGTTTTACAATTATTAACACAAACAATAAAACAATTATCGCTAGTTTAGTATAAGTAAAAAAAGTAATGTTGGGGAAGTCTACTGTGTACAGACTGGTAGATTTCACGTAGCTTCGAGAATTCTTTTTGTTATTATTTTGAAAATATGCAGTTATTATAGTTTAAAAAGATACGCATAGATGCTATAACAATAAAAAACAATTGATGGGATTGGATTCTGTAACAGCGGCAATTGATAAAACGGCTACCGTTGAACTCCACAATCAAGATATGTTAGAAGTGTAGAAGTGTAGTGTTTGTGTTACAATTTATACAGTTTCTTTCGGCGGCATTGCGGGCCTCTTCCTCGGATTCTCACTTCTGTCTGGTGTGGAGTTGGTGTACTATTTCACGCTTCGAGCTTGGTGTTCGGTGTGGCGCGACGCTGATATGCTGCGCCGTGAACGCGCAGAAAGGCTCTCGCGGCCCAAGCCACCCTACAATCTTAGTCTTGTGCCTTGGTATATTCGTTTATTAATTTATAAATATTATGAAAGCTATCTCCCCTTTATTCATTCTAAATGTTTCCAATTTTTTACACTTTTGATTAATCAGAGTGCAATTTTTGAAAGTGATTGTGTTGGTGTTTTTTTTCCAATCGGAAGTAATAATGAAATAAGTTTTAAAAAGTTATAATATCCTTCCTAAGCTTTATCCTAGATATCGGATCTAAGGATTTATATTATTTGAACACCGTCCTTCTTAGCTTGTTTCTATATTACTCAAGTTATATATCTTCATTGACTTCTCCAAATTTAAAAAGTAAGTTTTTGTGTTTTCAGTTAATCTTTAAAATATCATTGTCATATGAAATCAAAGCGTTTGACGCTTTGGTTTCATATAACGTACAACGCGACCTCTCTATGAACCTATATTGGCTTACGACTACAATTTTAAGCTGCAATAAACTTCGGACAACTAAACAGGTGTTTTTCACTTTTTCATTAGGTGGATAAAACCCCCGGAAACAAATGACGTCCGTCCAATTAAAGTGAACGTGAGAGACATGCGGCCACCACAGTATTCTCCGCCACCTGGATACACAGAGTATTTGCCATAGATATGTCTAATATTAGTTTATGATAAAACGGTGTACCGAGACATGTAATATTTAAAAACATTAAAAACAAACAACGTGTAAAATTGTTTACGTATAAAAATAAAAATAAATTAAAATCGGTATTTCATTATCTTTTGTACTTATAAGTTTTTACTTTGAAGAAAGTGGTATGTGGGTATAAACACGGAAAAGAAAAAAGTTCTGTTCCCTATTCCGTTGTTATAAACGTTGGTATGCAGATTATCTATAGTCCTTAATAAATTTGTGGAAATACTCTTATCAATTGCCTCATTAGGTCCTAATAAGGTAGGATCAAAATTATTTTTATAACCGCCCCGCTTTTGCATCGGTAGCAAAGCATATGCGCCAACATTTTCTTCACTTCCTCACCGAATTTTATCCGTGTGGCATGAACTCCTCGACATCATATTTCAGCCAATTTACACATTGCAAATCACTGTCAATTGTTGATATCTGAATCAAAAACACTCAAGTAGTTTTTGAGTTTAAAGCGTTCATACAGACAGACAAAAGAGGCGGGATGACTTTGTTTTATAATATGTAGTATGGGTTGATGAGGATGTATTTATAAGGAAGAGGATATTTTAAGAAAAAAAATTGAGGATGCGGATGAGGATGAGGATCTGCTATAAGGAAGAGGAAGAGGAGGAAAAATGAGTGATAACATAATAAAAATATTCTTTTTGGGCAAAATATATATTATTAAGATTTTACAATTAAAACAAAACCTTCTCTTTATTTTCTAACCTTCGTATTTTTTTAATATAAGAACAAATAACTTTTATGGGAAAAGTTTTTATTTATTATTTTTTGTTAAAATTAGTGCTAAAAACAAATAAAAATTAATTTTGAAAATTAATTTCTGGTAAATTTAATTTAATGAATAATAATTTACTGTTAAATCTCCTGATTTAACAGTAAATTATTATTCATTAAATTCATTATTATTCATTCCCTTTACTCCTGATAAACGGTTTCATAGCTCCTCGTAAACCAACCCAGCACCACTAAAAAGGCGTTCACTGGGAACACTTGATGGAGAGGCTGACGTACCTACTACTCCATAAAGTTCAAAATATTTTGCGTTTACTTTCCACCATGAAAGACTGTCGTCAGTTAGTGATATTCAGTCTCTTTCCTTTAATATAATCAGCTAACAGTGACTTAACTAAAGCATGTCTGTTTACACTAATGTGGTATTAAATGCCAACAAATTAAATGTATTCTATTTACTCTTTCTAGTATAAGAAGGCATAGTTTTAGTTCATTATTGAATAACGTATCCTTTAATCCTTTTTTCTTGGGATTACAGTAGATTAAAAGCTCCAGCGGAGTCCCCATCTATCATCTCTTGAAAGTAGTCTAAGCTCCGCGGTTTTTGAGATTAGGAAGGTTAGAAAGTGTACGCATGTATAATAAAATCCCACAGTCGGTTTTAAGTCTGCCACTTGATCAATTAAAACGCAAAATTAAAAGTAAACTTATGGCTAAGGCATATTATACCATTGCGGAATATCTTGACGTCGCCAATGTGTGAAGTTAATACTGTTGATAGTCTCGTAGGCTAAAATAAGACTTATACCTGTACCATTATATTAATAATTAAAAAGAAATAATATTTTTAAAAACGAGCAACTGTAGGCACGTCAGTCAACGTCGAATGAATAGGTCCTGCACATATATTTTTTTATAGTGAAGGCACAATGAGATTAGAGTTCATTGCAACAGGAACCACCACTGTAAACTCCGAATATTATACTCCGTTTTACCAAGTTTTGGGATATGCAGAAAAAGACTAAAAAATCGGCAAAGCGTCATGCTACACTACTCTATTTTTAAGTTTCCGTACCCAAATGGTAAAAAATTGCCCTATTACTAAGACTCCGTTGTCTGTCTGTCAGTGCGTCCGTCTGCACCAGCCAGCCATCCCATGAACCGTGATAGTTAGACAGTTGAAATTTTCACAGAAGATATATTTCTGTTGCCGCTATAGCAATAAATACTAAAAAACAGAATAAAAAAATATTTAAGTGGGGTTCCCATCAACACACATGATGAACCTTTCGTGCGCGAGTCCGACTCTCGTTAAGCACCTGAAGTGATTAGCACCGACCATGGATATTTCACCACACCTTTAAAATTGTGGGTACTCGTCAGACGAAACGCAAAAATATAATTCTTCCACAACTCTGGTTTTCTGCGAGGCTATGGTACTTCCCCCTATGAGCCTCCCGGAGGCAAGGATGGCTTATGTCGGCCTCGCACCGACTAATACCCCCACGATGTTCCACCCAGGTGCATATCGGCATGGCCACGGGAATTCTTTCGCACACTTCCGCAGCCCTTTCTCCCTGTTCGAGTGCCTGTTCTTGGCCACAAAAAACGTCACTATCTGTCCACAACCACTTTACTGTCCAGATGTACCCAAAGAAAACCAAAACGTTTTTCTTTTACGATAATGTTTCCGTGATTGAAATAATAATTAAAATTGATTCCATTAGGTACTTTTTGATTTTGGGTAAGTTGGGTAAGTTGTTTCTCTAGTGACATTATTTTAAAAGAGATTGAATATAAAAGCTTGTTACATGGTGTGTAACAAAAAGTAATAAGGAAAAAATCAAGATAAAAAGAAACAAAACGTTTAAATAATCAAATTTATTTCAGTTTTTGGTCACATCCATCTAAAAATGTCGCAAATAGTAAAACATCGATTCGAACTACATTACTATAAAATAAATTGGACACAAACAGTCAACAAGTTCCAAAATATTCGAGGATAACGATACGTAAAAATAACATGCTTCAAAATACCATAATAATGCAGTTCAATCAATAATAAATTTTCTTGAATAGTTCTCCCACCACGAGTATGTGCGCATTCTATGAATTCCAATTACTATTACGCGACCTAAAACGCAAACACAAAATCTAAGTACTAGTTCATTAGGAATGGTGCATAGCCTTCATAATACTTAATATTTTACTATTGGGCATTAAGAACATTGCATATCTTATAAAAATAATAATTTCATGCGTAAAACAATCATTTAAGTCGCAACTACTTAATAACGAATCAATATGCATGTATGTATTATATATAATTTTGAGACATGTAGAAGTAATTTTCTAAATGACAGATAAAGACAAGTTTTCATTTCAGAGTACTTATGTAAAAGTTTCATCAAAATTATAGTACATGTACATTTAAACATACGTATTAAAATACAAATGTATTTTTCAGTTTGGCTTCTTGGGTACTAAATACAAAACATGAATAAAAAGCTGCATATGAATAAAACATACTTATAAAAGAGTTAAGTTGTAATTCAATATAAAATTTACGACGGTACAGGATGGGCGACTTATGTACATATGAAATTGTAATCACAAAATTGTTTCCATCTTTATTGCATTTTTCTACGTATTAATCTTAAGTTAAAGGGTGATGACCACTTTGTACTGGGGCATGCCCTTAAAATGTCCAAAAACTAGATATTTAAAAAAACAAGGTATAGAACTAGAATTTATATATTTTTAAAACTTTGAATGCTTCAGATTTTTGTATATTCCATGACAAAAATAATGCTTTCCTTCCAAAAACCTATTATTTTAATGTAAATGTCTATATGTCAATAGAAATCTGACATAATTTACTAACATAAAAAACAGAGTAAAAGTCTACACATTCCGTACATATACTTTTATTTAAATGAAATATTCGTTTTTTTTTTTCAATTACAAACTGCAACTTTAATTCTACACAATAACAAAAAATCAAACTTTAATAAACAGGGGCTACTTAAATGAAAAATTATGAATTTAAAGGACATTTTTAAGGCAGAAATGGTCTTTATTGTTTATGATATTGCTATTTTTTGTTTGTAGTTTAACTGTAAAGAATCTGAGATGTTCTATACACCCCCAATCAACTTTAAGTACCTAAATTAAGAGTGACAAAATTAAATTTCATGTCATTTATATACTTTAAATGTAATTAAAATAAATAATAATAAAATTCATCTAAGTTGTGTAAGTACTATAATTCATGTATTTAATAATTAATACAAATATGTATGTATCAATGGAGATATGTGTAACAATTAATCCCAGTTTTGAGATGGAAATTTAAAAAAATATTTTCGTTGAAAATACAATTTATGTAATTGTTAAATACTTTATAATGTATATGAATCGAGTTCCACTAGACAATCTGACTACATACACAACTACATGAAGATTGTCGCCACTATCCACAGTTAAGGATATCTTTTTTATTGGATTATTTCAATAAAAAACGAGGCAAGATTATGTAATCATAAGCATTGGTTTTCTTTAAAAAACCAACTAATTGGATTAAAATCACTATATGTATGAGGAATATTAAGTAATTGCATATTGATGTTCAAAACACCTTACAGACATTCAAAATTTAAATGCAACTGAGCGCAGTTGGCAAGCCACGTCGTTCTCAACTATTGACCAAAATTTAGTGGGAAAGCAATTCCGATGGTAAAGCGAATAAAATGGCGATGCCCCCTTATCCCGCAGTCTCGAATTAAGACATAGAAGAAATTCAAGAGGCACCATTTAAATTTTGTACGGCCAATAAAATGATTTGAAGCTAATTTAATAAAATAATAAGTGAAGTAACAAATAAACTTTATGCCTAAAACACAATAATGCATCGAACATAAGACAAATATAGACAGTGGAAAAAATTAAGTTGAATCAAATTATAAGTACATGATTTAAAGCGAAAAGCAAATAGTTCTAAAGTATAACCTACTATTTTATTAGCTCTTAACAAACCTTAAATAATATTCTCAATAAAAATTAAATAAATATGACTACTTTTAAAACAAAATAGTGTTGGCTTTGCTAATATCACTTAAACAAATGCGTGTAAAGAAAAGAGAGAATGAGAGCTGAGCAGTTAAAGAACATTAGGCGTTTATCTATCGAATAAATAAAACGATGGTACTTTACGCTTGTATTGAATTAGTATTGTAAATAAAAATAGTTTAATTTATCCCGGCCATAGAAAGGAAGGTACGCTTAATAGCTATCGATTACAATGCCTTATGACATAACTACTTACGAATTTGAATATATTATTGTAGTAATATTTTGGTTTAGCACTAATTTATCAAATACACGAATGATCTACGTTGGAAACTATTCCATTATGAGTACATGCAATAAATTACGTAAGATTATGCCACTGGCGCTAATCGCCAATAGTGGCTAAATGGCTTAATTATTAAAGATAAATAGATATTAGTATTTTGAATGAATGGCAGACCTGGGAAATTGTTAGTTTATTCGGTTTGTAATTGTAAGATTGTAAGCACTTCAAAATAATGTTAATCCACATTACTGGTACGTAGAGAAATTCGTACTTTTGTATGATTTATGAAGCAGTGATCAGAGTTGAGTTTTCTTTGTCATTAAAAATTCGAGTGTATATATGATTCACGCACAGTTTCCAAAACCACGATATCAGTTGTGGAATCTGTTCTGTTTCGATATTAGTGTATTTAAGTCTCCGAGTGTCAACTTTACTAACCGTCGGAAATGTATTAGAAGAGTATAAAATTAATTTAAGGAGATGTTTCATAATTGTATGAACTAGCACCATGTACTCTATAACCATATACAGCGTGTCTTTACAAACTCGACAATAAATGAACACACATATAGGGGATAACTTTTTAAAATTGTATTAAACATTTACATTCTTCAAACATCAATGTTTACCGAGTTATTAAATTTTCCAAAACAAACAATTTTAGAACACCCTTACGTATAAAACTAAAACGTAAAGTTCATTTGTAAAGGTCCCAAAGCATATGAATGGGTTGAATGAATTTAAAAGAGACAAAACATACTGTTAGAAGGAGAGGCTTGTAATACGACGCTGTGGCGCGAGTTGTATAGGATGTTACAAATTTTGTTTCTTTTTTACTTAATTAGTTTGTTTGAAAAATATTTGTTTTAATTATGGATTTTGTTTAACGTTAATATTTTTTTTGATTATTGGCAAGTAGCGTTAGAGGTGTGTTAATTTACTGTCGCGATGGTAACGACACGCTGTATACACTATAGCAACCATTTAAGACTATTTTTAGTTTTACCCACTCAATTGCATACCACGCAGATGCATTTCCACCTTTTGGAAATGCACCTGGGACCCTATGGGTGTTACATAATTATGTCAATGGGCGGCGATTATCACTTAACATCAGGTGAACTGTCAGCTCGCATGCCACTGCTTACATAAAAAGTAACATACAATTTTACTTACTTTTTTTTTTCTATCAAGATAAATAATAAAATAATTGATATCTCATTTTGACAAGTGACATTTGGTGTATTCACATTGTGTGCCTAAAGTACCTTGGTTATATTGCTATTTGAACAATAGCCAAACTAAAAATAATGTAATGGCAACCTTGAAAAAGGGACGGCCATTTTATAAAACACCCCGAATAATAATTCTTGTCCAACTGTCCTAAATAACAGTTCCTACAGTCAATTTGAATATTATTTTTATTTATCAACTTCTCTATTATTTTCCCAATTTTCTATGTATTGTACATAGTGGTGGCCCAAAATGAAACATCTCCTTAGGGAACAATTTTCTTTGTTTTTTATGATATGGGTAAGTATTATTACTTAGTTAACGTTGATGCCATTATGTAATATTAACGTTGTTTAATTAATAATATGTATCTTTTCCGCTCGCTAGCTTCGGTGTTGTAAAAATTACAATGTTACTTGTATCTTTGATTAAAGCATGATATTTTACGAAAAAAGTTTCCGATATCTACGACAAGGTTCGTTCGGTGTGTGGAAAGCTGCGCCACGAGTTAAAAACAAAACGGCGATCTCTCAAATTGAATGGAGGCCGAATTATACCCGTTTTGAACGACATTCTTAATATTGTATGGCGCTTTCTTACATTACTCTTATACTAGCACAAGTCGGATGGACATTGCAAGTTTGGTTGTTTCGTCGATGGTTCGGTGAGTCAGCACACTTGGGCGGTCGAATGGGGCAGCCATAGTGGGAACGCGGCTTCAGTTGCGACCTCCTCTTTGTTGGAGCATCGCCGCCGTAGCACGCGGAACATTGGCCCGAAGCGATCCACCTCCGAAAGTGTTGCCTGGGAAACAAAAATAAAGGAATAAATATCTAAGGTCGTGAGCCTCATGTCTTTAAAACGCAAGTACAGTTTTATAAACAGTAAACAAAACAGATTTCATTAAAATTTGTAGAAAATTTGACGAAGATTATCGCCATCGCGGGAATCGAAACCGGAAGACGCTTCCGGAATCGCGCGCAGACGTTTGAACCGCTAAGCGAATATCCACTTTGTTGAGATCTATAAAACAACCCGCTGGGCTGTTTTATAGATCCCCGCAATATTTCATCAAAATCTGTGCAGCCATTTTGGAGTTGATAGGGAAAATACATAATTACATACACAAATCGTCTTCTACATATACATAAATAGATAGATAACTAAAACATACCTCAATAGCAATTGCCAGTAACAAATGTAGCACTGGTATGACCAGTAAATAAATGCGGAAAATGTTCTGCTCAGTATCCGTGATGTTCATCGGTTTGATCTCCATCACTTTTGCCAGCCAAGGCCAGGGGCACAGAAGCAGCACAGTCACGAATATGGACTGGGTCACCAAAGTTAGTACCATGTAGTCTGAAAGAAAACGGGAAACGATAAATTATTATCATAATATATAACTGACGAGGCGATTAGCGTAGTGGATGGTGGGCTTCGCCAGAGGGTGTGGGTTCAGTCTCCGAAAAAAAATATAGAATGACTACCGCATTGTCAACAAGTTCCCTTTTTTAGAGATTAGAATGGAAATTTTTTGGGAAAAAGTTTGTTTTTATTGCAATAGATTATATTACCGAGTCTAAACCTCCTGTGTGAATCTGGGCACCTTTAGAAAAGCCACTCTGTATATTATATAGTACTAAGTAAAGCCAGTAGTGTAGATAAAAGCTTTCCTTTGTTTGGTACTAGATAGATAGCCTTATGTAAAAATATGGCCTAAAGTAATTACATGAAAATTATACTTTTAGGACACAAAGTCGGGAAAATAAAAACAAGTTATTAGAGTCACCAATATGGAAAGTATATAAATAACGTAAATAATAATAATAATTTAACTATGCAACCAATACAAAAAGAAAGCACTTATTATAATCATATTTATAAAATTGGAAGAGATAAGATACAATATTTTTGAACTCTGACACTTATGCTAGGTTAGGTTACCCTATGTTACAAAAGTCAGTGCCCTTCACATTTTTACATGTATATCCAATATTTCACTGCAATGTGCTAAATGATGAAAATGTTTTTATGGATTTATCGCGTTCCGGGCGTTCATGTTCACGGGACAGATTCCATGACCATGAACGCCTGAAACGCGATAAATCAGTAAAAATATTTTAAATTACGTGAAAATTCGCGTGAACACAAGAAATTACAACATAAATTATGGTAAAACTTTACTAGCTACTCACAGTTGCTGCAGAAAGGTTGGCGGAACGGCCAACCTTTGGCATACACGCAGGCCAACACCAAATATTGGAAGGAGGTGACGATAAAGATGACCGTGTTCTCCCAGCACAGGACCAGTTCCACATCTGGACCTCCGGTCACCGGACGATACCTGGAACGTTTTGTTATTAGACAGGCGAATCCGGTGTGCACATTGGCCATTCCAGTGGTTTTTGCACCGAGTATCTAAGATCCGAATCGCAATAACCTTCTGATAATTGTATCTAAGGAATACACGTGAAAATTGATATTGGCAATATGAAACTGGAAACTTAACAATATGTAGTAGTTTAAAAGTTTCATCTTGATCTTGAAGTGCTCTGAATGCACTAACACCAAAAAGTGCTAGTCGCACTCGCGCACGAAGGGTTCCGTACCATTATCTATAAAAACGGTGAAAAAATCATGACTGCCAAAAATTAAATGGAAAGAACGTAGATAGATGTCGGAATTTTCGCACCGTGAGGTAATGCAAAAAATTTACTCAAAGATTATCTATCAACTTCTTGGTGTGGGCTTTCCTAAAATGAAGGAGGTTCAGTTTTTTGGCTCTTATAAGCAGGGACCCCAGACTAGACTGTGGTGGCGAGGAGAACGTGACCGGACACGATAAAAGCGGGGCACGGGCCACGCAACAGCTTCGGCTGTTACACGAACGGGCGTATCCGTCCGGGTAAGTACCACGACCTCTCAGAAGACCGGTGCCCACTTTATTAATGCCCGGTTTCTATATTCTACGAACGGCCGTTAGTTACTTAAGAGGCGGCAAGTAACGGCGGCATCTAACAGTAACTCTACGGTCGTTGCAAATGTCTATAGGCGGCAGTTCACTTGACATCAGGTTGAGCCGCTAAGCCCGCGTGTCACTTTTGCCCCGTTCCTATATTCAACGAACCGTTAGTCACGTAGCTTCTTTACTTTCATAACGACGTGAGGATCAAACGAACGCTAGTAACTCACTTTCTGTAGGTAATGCGACGGCTTGTAAACAAAACGCCTCGTTTTGTTAATATCGGAACCGGGCGCACACGCCTTGTATTCGTTATGAAAGTTACGAAGCTATGTAACTAACGGCCGTTCGTTGAATATAGGAACCGGGCGTATGTCACGTAAAAAAAGAGCGTGTGAGTCGGGTGGCACTGACCAGGACTGCGAGTGCAGCAGGTAGACCGAGGAGACCTGCAGCACCAGCACGAGCAGCACCTGCGCCGTGAGCGGCAATATGCTGGCGAGCGAGACGAGCGAGACGGGCGGCGGCTGCCTGGTGAGCGTGGGCCCCGGCGCCGCGCGGCCCAGCGACAGCGCCAGCAGCGTGGTCAGCACCAGGTCGATGTACAGGAACTGGTTGTTGCCCAGGATCGAGAAGTACTGCGGGCGGGGGTGGCCGTTTACACTTCACACCACTACACGGCATAAAACAAAGTCGTCCCGCTGTCTTCATGCGGGTTTTTTTACTAGATAGAGTGATTCAAGAGGAAGGTTTATATGTATAATACGTTGCACCCGCGCCAAGCCCGAGCGGGTCGCTGTTGAGAGATATACTCTCCCAAGAATACCAAGTGCATGACAACGAGGTTTAAACAAAATTGACGTCATGTGTATTAAAATATGTATCTAAATACCAAATTACCACTTGACTAAAATTAGATATTTTTAGAAATGCCCTCAGACATTGGCTTATATAGTTATGGCTGTGTCTTTAAATTCACTATGTGACTATGAATCTGCTATGGGATATTTAGTTATGTTATTATTAAACAAGATACATAAAAATACGACATAGTAATAGGCTCCTTTCTCAATGATTGTCATTAATATTGTTATGACATTATATTCTACTTTTTATATTTTTTATTTTTGTGATTGTTAGTAATTATTATTGTTAAACATTGCGACGATTTTACTTCTTTTGCTATTACTTTTACATTTACTAATATTATATTTTACATGCCCATGAGGCGAAATATGTCTGTACTTTTTATCGGAAATATTTATTTACCATATTTCTGCAAATAAAGATGATTTGTTTTGATTTGATTGAACCAAACCAAGGACAAATTAACCTCTACAAAATATACATATTTCGCACATTTCCACTTGTGAAGTCTGCCATTATGCAGTGGGGTCGCGTAGCGTACTATGGTACTAAGGAGGTGGGCTTTGTGCAACAGTGGTCCGTATAATGTAATTACAAGCTGTTATTACTTACTACTACTACTATCATATCTCTTTAGATGAATTCATTAACTCATTAGTTTGGTAAAATTTACATAATTAGAAACTGTATGTTTACGGATTTGTGACGTGTATTTTTAGTTTTATTTCCCGAAGTTTCGAACCCTTTTTTAAGCGTTCATGAACAAAAAAAGCGGAAATAGAACAAAAAAGACTAGCGCGATAAATCCGTAACAATAGTTACATTTAGTAATGTGTAACTGCATAAATACAAAGGAATGATTACAAAATATATTTCGCAGAAGCTATTATGATTCATACGTGCTGACCACCCAAAGAGATAGGAGAAAGAGATAATATAAGAAATAGATTTAATGAATCCGTGGCGCAGTTGTCAACGTATTGGCTCCGACGTCGGGGGTCGTGGGTTCGATTCCCACACAAGAAAACTATTTGTGTGACCCACAGGCAGTTGTTTCGCATCTGCGTGTTTGTCCGCGTGAAATTTATGTTTGTAAAACGTCCTTACTACACAGGATAATGTTATCCTAAAGTAAGCGCAATGTTTCTTAAAAAAGACAATATTCCCTGACCGGCTCTGATACCCCGTAGAGACTAAAAATAGACTATTAATCGATATTAATCGCAATCACATGCATGTTCCTAGATGTTAGACCGGTCAGAATAGTCTGCAGCTATCCGATCGTCGAGTGAAGGTGAACAGGACAGAGAAAATTTTAAATATTATGACAGAGCGAGTCAATGCGTGACAGATTGTGTCCACACAGGGAAAAAACTAATAAAATTTTATAATATAGACATAGAATAATTTAACGGTAGTATAAGACTTAGGTAACTTTTGTCGATAAATGTTATATAATAATATAATAATTGTTTACTAATGCATTGGCTTCGACGCTGCGGTTCTTGAGTTCGATTCACTAAATCCTACACGGGAGAAGTATTTGTAGTTTCTGTTAATTTATTCCTTATTGTATATATTACACACGATAATATTATCCTATAGGATTAATATAGTAAGGGCAATGACAGAACTGATGATTCGATTAGGCACTGAGCTGGCCTGGCGCCGTAGGTCGTATGTTCGAGTCCAAAATAACATTTGCATCAACTGAGAACATTTTTTTCTGTTCTAGCTATAAGTCATTGTACAATTTATACTAATAATATTATAATAGAGCCTATACGGCTCTACAACACCTTATCCTACGGAATGTTTTATGAAGAAAAAAAAGGTAAACAAACTTCACTTACATTGTATAGTATAGAATAGAGAAGAACTGGATGAGCGAATAGAGAGCCATGTACTTGAAGATCGCGAAGGAAGTGCTGAGGGCGCATCTCCCTTCTAAGGCGAGAAGCTTCACGCATCTTATGTTTTGCTCTTTGGAAGTGAATGGTGCCGCCACTGTAAATATTAAGAATGACTTTAATGAAAAAAAAAAAAACTAAACATGTGAAGCTCAACGAAATAATAAGAAGTTCTCGTGAGTCCAGCCGTCTTATTATTTCGTTAATAGTGTCTCACAAAAGTATAAAAATTCAGCTCACATTTTCTTTTACTTTTAATATACAGATGCAATATAATTATGTTTTCTAATAATTTGATGTCGGTTACAAACGTATGCGGTTACAATTATTTGTATTTCACTTTAAAATTTTCATACACAACGCAATGAATAGTTTTTTCTCACTGATTTCAAGATATCGTTCATTTAATTATTTTTAATATGTCATATATTTTTATAAAACATACAGCTTGCGACTAAGCCTGTTGCCCTACAACAGTTGTGCGCCCTACAACAGTTGTTTCGTCAATAATTTACCGTCGATATAGCCCAATAGGGTCATATAACGTACCTGAGGCGTCGGATTCAGAGAGGGAAATGCCAACGTGTGCCGCTTTGAGGGCGCCACAGTCGTTGGCGCCGTCCCCGCACATGCCAACAATTAGGCCCTCCATTTGCAGCGCGGTGATCAGCTGAGTCTTCTGCTCCGGCCCGAAACGGCCGAAGACCATGCCTGCGAAGATCACCATATGATTGGACAAAAAAGTAAAGTAAGAGCCTATAAATAAAAACAGGCTTCCTCTATACTGAGGGTATCAGGGCATAGTCCACCACGCGACCCCACTGCGGATTGGCGGACTTCAAATATGTTCGATATATTATTTTTTGTTGATATTTCGAAAATATGCAGGTTTCCTCACGATATTCTTCTCACCGCTGAGCACATGATAATGCAGCACTTAAAATTAACAATGTTATTGGTGCCGGCACCGGGGATCGAACTCAGGTTGCTAGAGTGAATTGAATTAAAGGCGAGCACCCGGACACTGAGCTATCGCGGCTCGTTGATTGGACAGGATAATGGGATAGCGGCTAGTTCAAATTATAACAACTGCTAGGGCCACACAATTGTCCTCGTGGTCGGTTTGTAAGTTTGAGAGGGGGAGCATTTTTCATAAATTCACGTTCACGATAGATTTGTTAACCTCAAACTTTCCTAAGTATTAACCTTAGCCGTGGTGGCAGTCTTTAACTGTGGGCAGGTCCCACGGTAAGTACAATGACCTCACAGAAGACCGGCGTGAAGTGGAAGTTTTGTCTGGTGAGTGAGATAAACGGATCACAATTTATTAACAGGTAACTTATTAACAGGCAACGCATGTGCAGGTGTTGCAAATGTCCATGGGCTGCGGTTATCACTTTACATCAGGTGATCCGCCAGATGGCTTCCATCTAATCACATCCTTACTTCCTTACTAATATTATAAACGCGAAAGTTTGTGTGTTTGGATGGATGTTTGTTACTCTTTCACGCAAATACTACTGAATGGATTTTAATGAAACTTTACATTAATATAGCTTATATATCAGAATAACACATAGGCTATAATTTATATGGATATTTTTATGTATATCTGTTTTCTGTCTGTATGTTACGCCTTCAGTCTATTTTACGCAGATGAAGTCGCGGGCAGCAGTTAGTAAAAGAAATAAAATGGACTGGTCCGGTCGCGGAGATAGTAGAATTTAATGTGTTATTGGCTGTCTCTGCTCCCGTGCAAATATATTGTCGTCACGCTCGCACAAAGTTTTTTTTTATATAGCTTGTTTTAAGCTCATACTACCGAGTCGATATGTATTATATGATTACCACCTACCTTTTTTAAGTACAGTTGGAATCATTTCTGGATAATATGTACGTATTATGGTCCCATGTTTTCCCTTCTAAAGCTAACACATACGAATCCATAGACAACAGTGGCGGACCATCCTCACCAACTACCTGTGAACAAATGTAAACCTTATTTAGATATGTGTTCATATATATTATTTATAATGTTATCGTCGTATAAAATTATAATTCACAACATACATAGACTTTTCATATTCATACATATACATAAGTATTGTTGTAGTTTTTATTAGTGATGACAGTTTCTAATGCCGTAAGTAATTTAATTTTAAATGATTACTCTTCAAGAGTGAAAGAAGGATCGTATTCTTCGTACTTTCCATTAAAGAGACTCGTACCCTGATTCCAGAATCTATGAAAAGGACGAACGAAATGAAAATCGTTTCTAGATTGTTTAGCCGCAAGGACGATCGAAATATCGACTAAGGGGTTAAAAGGGACATAGTAAGATAAGAGCTACTGATAGAGCGATCTCGACGCGGGTCGAGTTGAAAGCTATTTATGTGCAACCCTGCACTCGAGCACCGCCGTTCCGCGACTGTCGTCTCGCTCCCGCATACATGTCAAGGTAGGGTTCAACATTCGAGGATTTGGTTCGCACCGATAATAATACGCCGAAAGAGAACGCTGACTACAAGCTCCGCGCGTCTGTTTTATGTGCGCGGAAGCGTTTCAATGGGAAGAAGGTATTCGAATCGTAAGCCTGTTAGAAACTGCGCAACCGAGTGTAGGACAGGCCCTCTCAGGCACTCTCGATTCTGAGTACAAAACGAGTATTGAGTAACAGACGAGTTGCCCGGCTTGGGCTATCGTGCCCTTGTAATGCACCTCAAGGCAGACAGTGCTTGATCCAAAAGTGCAAAAAAAGCTAAATGGGCAGTTCTGTTGAGGAACTCTAGTAAGGAGGAAGAGGAAGAGAAAAGTGAAAAAGTGAGTGGACAGTGAGGCGAAGTGACAAGTGGTGCAAAGGTGTACGCGGAGGATTGGTGAGGTGACGCGTGGGCCGTCGCGTCTGTTAAAGCGTAGATACGTGGAGATTTGCGCGGGAACACAATGATATTATATATGGAGGCTTTTTTAAGTGTATCCATTTTTTTTATTAAATTCTAGACATAATGATGTTATATAAAAAAATGATAAATATTTAAAATCATTCGTAATTAATGAAATACATTCATTTGAACTTATCTCAAAAAGTGCGAGATTTATGGGCAACTCATTTATTTTAAGCGCGATCATTCATAACTAACACACAAGTTCGTTTCAAAAGTATACAACGCATTTATGAATGACTACCGCATTGTCAACAAGTTCTGTTTTCTAAGTAATGGAATGGCAATTTTTTTTTAAAGGAGGTTTTTATTTTTATAAACGATTATACCGAGTCTGTACCTCTTGTGTGAATTTGGGCACCTTCTGAAAAGCCACCTTGTATACAAATACGAGGTAAATATGACACTTGCGTCGAAGTATTCCCGTGTCGCGGATACGACAGAGACAGGTGTTTTCCCACGAAAAAAAAGGTACATATGACACTAGTACACCGCAACTGAGTGCCTCAAATTCAATCTAATTACGCCAATTTGTGTAACTAGATTGTAATTCTATAGACTGCTATCTCTTTCCATATTATACGTTCTATATCATCTGTCACATTCACATAAAGATCTCATATAACGTAAAGCGGAAAAATTTTTAAACGCCACGCAGTATGGACATGCGCTATCTTTATTGAAACATCATTGCGGGGACGAGAGTTATCTTATCATACAAAATTATCATACAGGGATAATTTCGTGTTTATACAAACACAGGATATTGTCGATTTTCAGGAATACATGTAATAATTTACTTACTTCCATGTTAAGAGGAGGTCTAGAGTCTTCGAGTTGTTGCTGACCAACAGATATCAACACTAATTTCTGATGTGATTGCAACATACTACACCCCCTTGCTACAGACATTGCGGTCACAATGTTGTCACCTAAAATTTAAAAGATTTCATTGAATATACTTTGTATATGTGAATTCCATAATCAACAAAATAGGTATAAATCAAATATTTACAAATTAGGTAAAAATCAAATAACTAAAGAAAAATTATGAATCACAAGTTGGGACTTTCTAGAAATTTGATGACCTCATTGCAAGGGTATATAAATAGAATTAAGTCACATATATGATAACAGCAATTCATTATAATGAAAAAAGAGCAAAGATAAGATCACGAAGATGAGTCAACTATTTTCATGTGTCATAGCATGATACAAAAGGACAATTGTTAATTCTGGGATTATTCACATTAAATAAATACCAAATATCATACAAAAACACACTGTTGTTTTACTATACTTTTTATCCTTATGAATAAGGATAAAAAGTATAGTAAATTCCGAATTCCGAAACTTCCTTCGACTCGATAAATTATTTAATAACCCAAAAAGCAGGAGTCGTCGTTACAGAGTATTTGTGCAGAAAGGAAAGTAAGTCCCAATAACTACGGTGACCCAGAAGATATATTGTAGTCTTCTCTTCGAAAACAGTTAATCTTACAATTAATTTGTTGTAATGACGTTTTAGATACACAAATAGCACGCGAAGCAACAATTATCTGTGGGTCACACAAATAGTTACGTCCTGCGGGAATTGGACCCACTACCCCGGGCGCCGAAGCCAACACCTTGGCCACTACGCCACGAAGTCATCACGACAAAGACTGTCAATTACCTGTCACCATGATCTGCCTCATCTGCGCGTCGTGGAGCTCCTTGATCACTTCGGCGGTTTCGGGCTTCAGGCTGTTCTGCATGACCAGGAAGCCCAGGAAGGCCATGTTGCACTCGAGGCTGTCCCTCTTGATCCTCTGAGCGTCCACCCACTTCATCTTGCGGTCCAGCTTCTTGTGAGCCAGCCCGATCACGCGGAAGCCGTTGGAGGTGTACTCGTGCAGCACCGAGCTGAAGTTGTCCGGCAGCGTTTCGGGATCGCACATGCCCGCGATCTGAGGAAAAGCTCATATATGCTGCACTCCGATGAGACCACAATTGATCGAGTCTTAGTGACTTACTGCCCAACACCTTCCGCACAGAACAGGTGAATGGCCCAACATGCTTCTTAGTATTTATCCAAAATTTTTGATTTTTAACGTTTGAAAATACCCACACTTTTTAAGATACAATACATGCAAATTGGATTTGTTTGGTTTACCTTCTCTGGTGCACCTTTTACAAAATAGACCATTTGTGGCTGGCCAAGGACTCTTGCAATAACACCCATTGACTGTTGTGATGAAGAGAAATGGAACCGTCTCAACAGACCAATCTGTTAATAAATTAGATTAGTAAAAATACATGTTTATAAAATTTTAGCATACAGGAAAGATGAAGAAAAATGCTGATTTATAATTTACAAATCTCTTTATTTTTTTTCATGAAATGGTAATTTAGACATATTTACCTCGTAAGGCATTTCCATTGTAAGAGTGTCATAGTTATCCAAGTTCTGCAAGTTTTCACTGTGGGCTGTTGATGGTTTGACAATAGCTGGGGTTAGGTTGTCATAGCGGGTGTTTTCTGGTCCGGGCTCCTCAAGAATCTGTAATATCACTTTTTATATTTATTTACGAAATAAAATAATTCTTTGCTTCGTTTCATTTAAGCAATTAGACCTTTTTTGTATGACAATAAGTGGGTTCGATTCCCACGGCGGCGACAATCTTTTCGTACTTTTCCTACAAATTTTAATTTAAACTTAAAAATAGTTAAATTGAAGCAGCTTATTACACTACAATTAGAATAACGATTTTTTTATATTATACATATTTATCCAGATCTTACAGATTAGAAAAGAGAAAAAGGCACAACACTCACCCATTGGGTGAATTCGAACATTTTCAGGTCCAACGGGTCACCTTTCAACTGCCCCTGAATGCTGGTGAGGGAGTGGCAGGAAGCTAGAGCTTGTACGAGGGGGCTGGAGATCGAGAGGCCGGCTATCTCCACGACGCACCGGCCAAACTTCTCGCCGACGTAGGACGGTATCACCGCGTACAGATCCAGGCCGTCCTCTGTTAGAGTGCCCGTCTGGAAATATATTGCAATGGCATCATAATGATCATCATTATGTCCTGCTCGAGTCTACTGCTAAACATAGGCTTCCGCACAGACCACCACTAAGCACAATCCTGAGCCAACTGCATCGAACGTCTTACCGCACGCTTGCACAAGTTGTCACTCCATCTAGTAGGGGATCGTGCTACAATACACTGGGCAATACGAGGCCGCCCCATTCGAGAATCTTTCTTCCCCATCGGATATCGGTTCTTCGAGCTATATGGCCGGCCCATTGCCACTTTAGCTTGCTAAGCCTTTGAGCTATGTCGGTTACCTTTGGTCTACTGGGGATTAGTACAATATTATATTTAATGCAAATAGCAGTGCCGCTCGTTGTGGCGTTCTAAGGACTTTGTTCAACAGTGGACATTCTCTGGCTGATGATGATAATGTTTGATACATTGAAAAAATAATCGAGATGTGAGATGTGTCCTGAAGTGAACAGTTTTATACCAAATTAGTTATACCGCTTTAGAATAAGATTTTCTGTAGTGTACTGTCTTTCAATGTACATTGAAAATAACAAACGCTCCACACATTCCCTCAGTAACGACCCCCTGAAAATATCTATTCAAATAAGTAATTTTTCAAAAAGGGCCATCAAATTATATAATTTTTAACAAAAAAAAAAAACGACTTCAAACCGGAGACTAAAACCATTGTTATTAGCTATAACATTTGAGGATTGCCCTCAATTTCTCTGGGATGCCATCATCAGATCCGGGTTTCTTTATCATGGTACCACCCTTGGGATATGTCCTTTCCAACAAAACAGAATCATCAAAATCGGTGCATTAACAACGAAGTTATCCGCGAACACACAAAAAAAAAGAAATAAAAATTTATACGGTCGAATTGAGAAACCTTCTTTTTTGAAGTCGGTTAAAAATGATCAACTTGTTTATAACTAAACTAGTAGTCAGCAGTACAAAATACTGGAGTAAAAAAAGTGGCTTGCATCTGAAATTATTGTTTAACAGGACCTCTTTTATACAGCGTGACGTTACCATCGCGACAATAAATGAACACACATAGAGAGGACAATTTTTTAAAATTGTATCAAAAATTTACATTCTTTAAACATCAATATTTACAGAGTTATTAAATTTTCCAAAACAAAGAATTTTAGAACACCCTTACGTATAAAACTGTAACGTAAAGTTCATTTGTAAAGGTCACAAAGCGTATGAATGGGTTGAATGAATTTCAAAGAGACAAAACATACTGTTAGAAGGAGAGGCTTGTAATACGACGCTGTGGCGCGAGTTGTATAGGATGTTACAAATTTTGTTTCTTTTTTACTTAATTAGTTTGTTTGAAAAATATTTTTTTTTTTTATTATGGATTTTGTTTAACGTTAACATTTTTTTATGATTATTGACAAGTAGCGTTAGACGTGTGTTCATTTATTGTCGCGATGGTAACGACACGCTGTATACAGGTAAATGGTACAAACTTTTTTATTAACAAAAAGCAATACAGACTTCAAATATCTCATATTTATTTCCTTTTGGATTTTGAGTTCCAAGAAGTAGTAAATTAATATGGGACCACACGGCGGCTAAAACGAACCTAATGAAAAATGTATTTTTAAAATCATTTCATAAATGACAGTTCTGACGTAAAAACATAAAAAAAAATACAACCGAATTGAGTTTGTATTCACATGGGTTGTCGAATCAAAACTGACACTGTGTGGACATAGTCGTTCATTTACCTTGTCGAAGCACATGACTTGCAGCTTGCCGCAGATGATGATGCGAGGCGGCGAGACGCAGAATATTTGGTTCCTGCGCAGCCGCTGCTGACTGTACACTATGCCGGCCGTCATGGCGGCGGGCAGAGCGGGCGGCACCACGATCGTTATGATGTCCAGTGTGCGGAGGATTATCGTGCCCGGTGAACTCTATACATAGGACAAAAAACAGTTTCGAGTCTTCAGTAATTTAATTTTTAAATAAGTTAGGGCCAATAGCTTGACATTATATTGACGGTAGATTATGTGAGACCCCACACATAATCTTTTCAAATCTGTGTTTGTCTACTTAAAATGTATGTATGTAAGGATAACATTATCCTATTATGTAATTAACTGCTCTAGAGAAATCACAAAAAAATGGGCTATGAAATATCTTTGATATCGAAACGACTTACCCCTCGCAAAATGTAAGCCAAACAGAGTAAGTCATTCCTATAGCAGCAATGCAAAACATGAATATGACGAATTTTACAGCGTCCTTATAGAATTCGAAAACGAACGGCTTCGGGAACAGAATGCTTTTGATGAGTTCCCCTTTCGCCGTGTAGAAACCCGTGCGTACCACTTTAGCTAAAACCTGAAAAAAAATGTTGAAATTCATGTGTAACCAACATAAATATTGACATACGTGTATGATAGATAATACAGTACCATTTACGTTTTGGAATAAATATGAACAATTATTTTAGTTGGAGCTATTCTATAACTAACAGTTATTGTGATGTAAATATGGTTATTGAGGATATGAGATATTACATTATATACCTGGTTATTGCCATAGAATCGTGTTTGTATGACATGCGTTCCTGCAAATAGGGTGTGCCTTTTATGGGTTTCGATAGAGTATTTTTCGCCAGTGATACATGGTGGCCCCTTCATGACGGGTACACTTTCGCCTGGAACATAATTTTACGTATATGTTAAAATAAAGGCGAACATGTTTTCCTGTGGGTGGCTAACGTTTCAATTGAACAGTGTATAACAAAAGTATCACCATATAAAAATCTTGTTCAGGAGAAATGCGTAAAGCGAGAAAATGCTTAAATTTGCAAAAGATCAGTTAAAAATAACACAAATAAAAAAGTTTCATTTTATGGAAAGTGCCAACACGCGCTAGTTAAATTGAATAGCAGCCAAGCTAATACTAAAGTTAACGATATTGATAACATTTTTATTAAGCATATAAACTAGAACTGAACTCACGGCTTATATAATTGAAACAGCTAGACAAACTCTTATAACTATTTATTACTTATAGGTATATGTATAATATTATAAACCGTTTAAGGTGTGAATAAAACGATGATTGACTTAATCTATAAAATTATATATATATATATATATATATATATATATATATATATATATATATAAAGCTTAACAGCTAAAAAATACTGTGAACTGCAGTGGCACATTTTATTTTTTAATTTTATTTAAAAAAAAATGCAGTAAAAGGGACGAGTTTTTTTGCCACTGCGAGGATTTGAAACTGCGTCCTACGGAATTCGTTCACGACGCTTTAGCCACTATCTTCACACTGACGACAATTATATGTAGATTTCCTCGCGATCGGCAACAGAATATACAAATCATAATAAAATAATATTACAAATCTGGATTTCAAAGATTTTTTCCTTAAGATTTCAAGCATTCCCCAATGTAAGGCTATTTATATTAAAAATTACAGTTTTAATTTTAAACAATTACATTTTTATCGACTATATACAGAGACAGTTCAAGTACCAATGCACCACCCATAATGGGTGCTCAAGGTTATTCGTAGGAAGCAGTAATCAAGTTAATGGTAAATGAAATATTAACGTAACCAGATTAAATATGATCCGTATTTATTATCAATTGTTGTATTTTATTAAAAGCAATAGTGGCGGGGCTATTGATTACTATATAAACAAATTCTATTCTGTATATAATTCAAGATATGTGAAAAGTCCGCCAATCCGCAGTGAGGTCGTGTGGTGGTCTATGCCCCTATATCCTCTGTACAGAGAAGCCCTTTGCCTAACAGTGGGACATATATAGGCAAACGTCCACTGAAACAATCATCCGTGGATCACACAAATAGCTCTCGAGTCAGGCTGTTTACTTTTTTGAAGTTTTTCTTCATTTGGCACGTTTGTAATAAATTATGAGAGTAAAATTTTTACGATACGCGCGCACTCCTACAGCCAAAAAGCGACACAAAAAAGTTCGTTGCGAAGCGATCAGTTTCAATGTATTACAACAACAATACGAACTTTTTGACATTCGCCAATAATTCCAAGTTATTTAATTAAACCGTTATCAACTGCATTCAATGTGTTTTTCACAAACAAAGAAAACCGGCACAGGGGATAAAATTTTTAGTAATTTCTCTTTTGTTACACTAAAGAAGTATAACCATTTACGTGCGCACATACGTACATATACAGCGTGTCGTTACAAACGCAAATCATAACAAATTTAAAAAAATATATTTTTCAAACAAACTAATTAAATAAAAAAGAAACAAAATTTGTAACATCTTATACAACTACAACAGACTGATTCATACATCATTACAAGTCTCTCTAACAGTATGTTTTATCTCTTTTGAATTCATTCAACCCATTCATATGCTTTGTGACCTTTACAAATGAACTTTACCTTACAGTTTTATAAGTAAGGGTATTCTAAACTTCTTTGTTTTGGATAATTTAATAACTCGGTAAATAATGATGTTTAAAGAATGTAAATGTTTAATACAATTTTAAAAAGTTATCCTCGATATGTGTGTTCATTTCTTGTCGCGATTGTAAAGACACATTGTATATGTATATCAGCCAAAATGAATAAGTTAACTATCACCTACAAATAACAACTTTCTTAAATTATACTATTTTTAAAAACATACATTCATTTCCATACAACAGACATGTTTTTATAGACAATGATACGGAACCCTTCGCGCCGACTCGCATTTGCTTGTACTTATAGGCGGGTTCGGTCACCTGTGAGCATGCTCTCGTTCACGATGCAGTTGCCGCTCAGCAGCATCGCGTCGCAGGACATGAGGCAGCCGTCGGGCGGCAGCACCAGCACGTCGCCAGGCACCAGCCGCGTGCCGGTCACCACGCACTCCTCGCGGCTGCAGCGGGTCGGCCGCAACACCGTCACCGTCAGCGAGCTCGTCGAGCCCGCCATTTCGTGCAGCCTGAGACTCATCTGCGAAACATTGCACTCATAAATTTCGAGCAATTTGTATAATTTCGATGACCCCATGGCGCAGTTGCATGGTCATCGTGATGTTTTTCAAGCATTTGTGTAATTATGCATGTCTAATTCTTTGACACGCTCTGCAGCCTGATTCGTCTCAGTTGTGGGAGTGTGAGGCCGCAAATAAAATCATTTGAAGGTATTTAGTATTTTTATTGGCTTTGGTTTTTCTGTTTATTTAATATTTTATGTCTGGTGTTCGAGTTTCAGTGAACTATATAATTTACTTTAAATCACTGAAATAAGTTATGTCTGTTCAATTTATGAAAATCGCTGCCAAAGATAACTAATATAATAGATCGAGGATGAGCAACGCGCGGCCCGCGGGCCGCTTGCGGCCCCTTAAACTTGTTTATGCGGCCCGCCAAGCATTTCTAAAATTGAATATATTTTATCGAATTTCTCCCATCAATATATTGTTATAAAATTAATTATAATTAAATGGTAGTACACACTGAACCGAGATATTTTTTGTTCGTTTTTCTGTTCTTTTCTTGTTTGTTTTTACATTGCATTAAAATTTGTATATCAATTCTTTACTTTTTTAATTTTATATTTTTTTATTCTAATATTTATTATAAATAAAGATTCGTAAATTATTATGTGCGGCCCGCCAAAAAAATTTGAAATTTAAATTGGCCCATTGATTAAAAAGGTTGCTCACCCCTGTAATAGATAATGCTAACCTAACCAAAAACAACTGTGGCAAATGACTTAAGTAAATTACTGACTGGCTTACTAAAAGCACAATATTCTCAATTTATAACCCTGAAACTACATTGTCACAGCTTAGTGCTAACATATAAGACAATTTATTGATAAGTAGAAATTGTTTGATACCTTACCTGTTTCGTTTGATACAGAGCCATGACGCAGGACCCCACGGATAAAAAAAACACGCAAGTCGCATACTGATAGTACTCGTCCAATGACCACAACACTATTGAGAAGATTTGGAATAAATAGAATGGATTAAAAACTTCATTGGTAAACAGTGCCCAGTAGCTCTTCACTTCAACCTCCACAGAATTGTCCCCATACAGCTTTATCCTACAACCAGATTTAAAAAACATTAGACTAGGACTTGAGAACATGAAAAGTATGTACTCAAGCAATTTAAAATTACAAATAGGAAAGAGTTTTAAATGCGCTTGATGCAAATGCATGTTACATATTACTTAAGATGTCAAAAGATATTTTTTTCTATCATAATAATAATTGTAGAAAAAAGGAAAGTTGACGCCAGACAGGTAGTGGGTCGCCAAAACCTGGTCATTAACATTAACAACATATCCACCGATCCCAACTGGGTGTAATAACGGGTGTAATAATAGCAAAAGAAAAAGAAGAATTGTAGGAAGAAAAATATTACAAGTAAATACTACTGTTAGCTAAAATAGTGCCTACAATAACATTTACTTATCTCAACTTACAATTCATTCTGGTGTCGTTTATTAATGCCTACGGTGTTTTCCATCAACATATTTATAGTCACTCTTTCATTTAGGGCTTGAACATTAATAAACAAGTCATGGTCATTGACCCAAATGTAACGATTCTGTTGATAAATGAAGTAACGTAACTTGTTGCCTCGGTGATTTGAAAGGCTAAATTCATGTTCATGGATTGGTTCCATTACAAAATCTCCATCTGAGTCCGTCGCTATAACAAAAATAATTTAACATTTTATTTTTTTAACATTATAAAAAAGTAGGAAAGTGACAGCCTATAAACGGCCCACTGCTGGGCAAAGGTCTCCTCCTCTGCAAAGAGGGTATCAGGGCATAGTCCACCTAGCGACGCCACTGCAGATTGGGGGACTTAACATATTTTCAAAATATTTTTTTGTTATTATTTTGAAAACATGCAGGTTTCCTCCCAATGTTTTCGTTCAGTGCTGAGCATGTGATCAGTCATCATTTAAAATTAACAATTTCATTGGTGGTGGAACCGGGGATCGAACTCAGGTCATTCGAGTAAATTGAATTAAGGCGAGCACCCGGACACTGAGCTATCACAGCTCTCTCGTTTAACTTTATACCAAGACTTTTTTAAAACTTACCACAAATATAATTGGCATTTTTTAAACTGGATTTAACATATTTTAATTTGTAGTACTTTGGATAATTATGCAAAGCAAAATATGGCAAACCACATAATGCAAAACAAAATGAATGAAATAAAATTGTTCGCCATCTAGAATACTGGTAACCACGTATCTTGAAAACTTGATCTTCTGCAGTTTCAAAAATTTGGAATTGAGGATCTCCAATAACCTCATATTCATCTGAAACCAAAATAACATAATCTTAAAACTAACACTGTTGCAAGTAAAATTGGGGACAAAACATTTCTCAAACACTATTCATGTCATGATTAGATCTCTGAGTCTCTCAATGATAAGATTTAAGTTACAAAGGTATGGTTACTGGTTATATAGTATGTTATTTGAATTTTAAAGACAGACATAAAAAGAACAAGAACTAACCAAAATTATAAATAGTACAACTTAGTAAATAAATGTTCAGAAACAAAAATCTATTGAAAAGAATTCTAAAGAAATATGAACAAACAATTTCAATTTGGTACTAGTACCAATAATTTAAAGTCAATATGACAAAAATGTTTTCCATACAAATAGAAAATGTAATATTAATTAATAATAAATATAATATAATATTCCATATGCTAGGAAATGTGATTCAGTTTAAAACCCATAAAATATAGTAAAATGTTCATATAAATACAGTAACATCAGAGTTAACATCTTTAATATGTTTTAGGTTTATACCAGCACCGCATAATTCCTGTAGAATTAATAATGTAAATTAGCTTCAAAGGCTGTAATCCAAACATATGGATACTGCATTTTTACATATTTTATCAATTAGTACATTATTAAAATCATTTGCAAAGATGCAATTTATTATTATGATCACTAAATGATTGACTGTTTAACTGGTAGGTAGAAAATTTGAAACAGTAATATAAGGGCATCAATAAACTACCATAGAGAACTGTCCTTTATTAATACCAGTTGAACCTAATTGAAGTTAACAAAGGTTAAGTTTAACACATGCAACATGGTAGTATAAGCCTTACAGTATTTTTATTTTTATTTATTTTATTATTAAAAAGAGTTATTTAAAATTCGGTATAAGAAACCTTTTTTAGAAATATGTTTCATATATTTATATATAAAATATTACTTAATGATCAATTAATGGAAAATACTAAGCCACCACAATATAGTTTAAATTTTTACATGATCATAATGATCATTGCTTTAGTTGCATATTCATATTAAATTAATCAAAATTTTTAGATGACTTATCAGATATAAAATTACACAAGATTTTTGGATCACTGTAAGACTATACAATTTATATTGTCAAAATTCAAAATTTAATATTATAGTTTTGATCTTTATTGTTGAATAGCATTTATGTGTATATATAACAAAACTTGTTATTTACACAATGTATATGTCATTGACTAAAAATTATATCTAAATTATTTTTAAATTTAAAACGAACAACAAATATATGTGTAAAATAATAAATATTTACATATTATCCATAAATGTCTCTAAATATATTTAACTTTAATTCTATTTAATATATTAATTTTTTAACTCACCACTGGCTACGGAGGCATTATTCATGTTCGGCATTCCTGATATATTTTTAGTAACACAAAAACTTAAGGCATAATATTTTGATGTTACTTTTATCTATTCGGTACTACCTCATTGCAGAATATTGTATTGGATTCCATTAAATGCAATCAATCTCACATCACACACCTTTTAAAAAGGTTGCATGAAACCACAGACACATAGAACTACCTACATGTCAAATTAAATCTTTTCAAGCAATTTATTGACAACCTGTAATAGAGGTGTTCATTTCATAGACAAATGTACACAGAAGAGTTATGCATCGATTGGCAATGAAAACCTTTTTACGCACCTAAGAATTTATACTTCTTTAGTGTAACAAAGAAAAATAACTAAAACTTTATACTCTTTGTTTGTGAAAAAGACATTTAATGCAATTGATAACAATTTAATTAATAAATAACTTGGAATTATAGGTGAATGTGAAAAAGATGTTATGATATATGCCATGGTCATACCATGAAATTGATCGAAGGTGGTCGTTTTGCAATCAATTTCATCACTTCATTACTTTGACTCTCATAATTTTTATAAACGGTGTTAAAAGAACATAACTTTAAAAGTATAATTTCAAAAATTTCAGCAACCTATTGAATTTTTGTGTATTGGTTATTTTTTACATTATTAGTTTTTTTAATAATTTTAAGAAGTAAAAATGAATCTATCACTATTAAAAATTAGATCATCTGCCGTTTCTTCTTCTATTATATGACTTGGCTTCCTAAATATCTTAAAAAAAACAACTTACAACAATTAATTAATAATAAAAAATTAAGCAAAAAGTATGTGACTCAAAATCCATCTTTTACCTGTTTAAGGTGCAACTCAAAATACTACTTCTTAGGTTACAACTTATCAACGTGGGCACGGAACTGTGTGATTTTACTATAGAGTATGGAGAGTAGAGGTAAATAAGAACCATCTTGCATTAGGGTTACTCCTTTATGTCTGTCATCAGTCAGTCAGTATATATGTATAATGTACTCTGTTATCCTGATCTCTACTCTCCATTCTCGATAGGGTCACTTTTAGATACATATACTTGTAACTTCTGTTTGTAATATTGTATGTTCATTCCTTATTTTCGTATTGATATTTCATTTTGAATTGAAATACTAAAACGGCATACGAAATTTATAGTTTTAACTACTTTATTTTATAGTAAGTAAATTATGTAAAATTTATTTTGTCAATGTAAACCATAGACTTGACAGGTCACAAAGAGAAAATTTTAATTATTTAGCTGCAATAGATGGCGTTACGCCTAAGTGTGCACGTTCACTCTGTGACACTGTTATTGATTTCTTTGGCGCCAATTACAGTAATTATGTACTTATGCAGTCTTTATATATTTTAACTAAAAAGTACAATTTTTATTTATACCATTTTTAATTTATAAATCAAAACCATCAAAAAAATTCTTGTTACTTACTTCATTTTGTGGATCAAAGTTACAAGGTTTTTAAAAATATTTGCAATTAATAATTAATTATTAAAAAAAATGCCCCAGAGTGCATTGCTAGGCATCAAATCAGAGTATTTAGAAATCAGTGAATACAATTTTTCTTGGCCAGGAGAAAATGGAACTTATCAAGATTTTGGGTCCATTAATTATACAATGCCCTCAGGTAAATATTTGGATTACTACATAGTATAAAATAAAGTCATCCCGCTTTCTGTTTGTCTCTATATATGCTTAGGTATTTTAAAATATGCAAAGGATCTTGATGCGGTTTTTTTTTACTAGATAGAGTGATTCAAGAGGAAGGTTTATAATATGTATAATACATTGCACCCGTGTGAAGCCGGGGCGGGGCGCTAATAAATTATAACAGTGCCGTCATTATAATGTACTCAATTTAATAAGAAATAAACATCGTAGTGGACTGAAGTCGAAACTTTAGAAACCGCTAAGTAAGTCTCAAACCGAAAAGAAAATCACTTTCGAAAAAGAAACCAGAATGATGTGCCATTAAGTTGAGTTATTGTTTGCACACGAGTTTAAATAAGAGGTCGTCACATATAGATTATGATGTATATTTCCTTTTAGGACCATGGTACTGGCCATGGTGTCCACTGTGGAGAGTGCCTCAACATCCATTGTTTCAGGTAAAATAAATGACTTCGTTTCTCACTAGTTCTTTTACTTAATACTTATATTTGTTATGAGTATGTCATTTATTGTGAACGTAATCACGGCCCTACCATTCCAATGGCAGCTGTCCAACATGCTCTTCGTGGCTTCCTACTGTGCTCCCAGTACAAAGAAGGGTCAATTATGGATGCATACGATATTGATCTTTGGTGAGTTATTTTTATAGTTATACGAGGGTTTACTTTTGTGAAACCATAGTGCCATTTTGATGACTGAACTTAAATGATGCGTTAAATAATTGAGTCTTATTTTGAAGGTTTCATGTTGTATTCGATATGGGCTTGGCACGTTATATGTTCGCCCGACGCGTTTTCATGGAACTTCGGATTTGTTTTCCTAAACCTGGCTCAAGTTGTTTACTTGGTCTACGAAATGAGACCTGTGAAGTTTGACCCTGAACTGGAAGAAGTTTACCATACTCTCTTTGAGCCATTCAAGGTAAATTGGTTTTAAATCATAAATAATTAAATTAAATTTCAAATTGTAATCAATTTGCTGCAAGGTGATGGGTTTGTTGTTGGAATAGGTAACCAGATTGCAGTTTAAGCGTATGGTGTCTCCGGACTTCGCACACATCATGTCGCTTCACGCAGGCGAAGCTTACGCCATGCAGAATCTGACAAAGACCGATCGGCTAGGGCTGCTTCTATCAGGAAAAGTGAGTATTTAAAAATAATATTTCTTTATTTATATTCCCCTTATTTATATTCCCTTTATTTATATTCCCACTTTTAAATACACGATAGATTTCCTGGCAAATAAAGGCTTGGTGAAATCATAAACGTCCGAAATAATTTTTCTTTTGAAAACCATCAACAAATATTATCACTTTCTAGTGGACACCGAAATTGTGTCCGCGAAAATGCATATTTATTAATGAATCATTATGATAATTACTGTATTTTTTTTATTTATAATGTAATAATAGTGTATGACTGCTATCTCACCTTATTTTAACTGTGGTAAGACCCCGCAACAGCTTGCACGATTGGGCTGATCCGTCCGGGAAAGTACCACGACTTTACAGAGACCGGCGTGAAGTGGAAGTGTCATACTTCTGTGATTCGTCTGGTTAGTGTATAATAGACGGGGCCACTTTAGTAAAAGCAACGCATCTGCAAACCTACGGGTGTTGAAAATGTCCATGGGTGGCGGTTATCACTTAACATTAGGTGAACCGAAAGCTCGCTTGCCACCTTCTCATAAACAAGCGATAAATGTCCATGCAGCCGAAAATGGCGAACACACCAGCTCAGTAAAAGCCTATTCTTGGTCTTAGGTCTTAGACTTGATGAGCCGCTCAAAGTTGACATTTGAAAAACTACACCCGGCAACTGAAGGCAGTCGGTACATTCTAAGGTCACATTCTGGAAAGTTGGAATGAGCGTAAACGAGCTCCTCTTTGCTGTGCAGGCCACGCTTGAATTTCGGTTACAATTAATTTCACAAGACTGTCGTCGTTCCATTTAGAGACTGTCTGCAATGTAAGGTTCAAATTCAAACGCTCCAACATTGCCTCTCTTTGGAACTTAATTTAATCTCAATTGGCGCGAGTAGTCGGTTGATAGTTCTCGACTACTATTGTCTGCGTATCCATAGATAATGGCATGAGCAGATCGTTGACACGACAATTGACAATAAGAGAATTGCGGACTGCGAATTGCCTTGACTAACAGCCTTCGACAACGACTCACAGAGAATGTTCACTCAGTGCGTTAACGAAGTGATAGACCAGGAGACAAATATGTATTGATTCAAAATTGCAATGGGGAGTTCAAATAGAAAAAAATAGCAAAGAACTTGTGCGGTGCCACATTTGCCATTTTTTTATGTGAAAAAGTGGCAAGCGAGCTGGGCTTTTCACCTGATGTTAAGCAATATTCACCGCCCATGTACATTTGCAACACCCACAGGGTTGCCAATGCGATGCCACCTTAAAATAAAGTGGGCTCCGGCTACCTTACTTACCAGACGAAACGCAGAAGTGTCACACTTCTACTTCACGCCGGTCTTCTGTGAGGTCGTGGTACTTACCCGGACGGACCTGCCCATTCGTGCAACAGTGAAAGCTGTTGCGTGGCCCTACCACAGTTACTGCCATACACAAGATCAAGCAGCTAACAACCGAGGTAACAGCTAAATTAGTTTATTATGCTTATTTGACAGTATCATGTCATAATGTTTTACTTTGGGTTTCGCATTCGTTTTAGACAATATTTTTGTTACTAAAGCAAGCGATACGGCCTGTCTATGGCTTGTGTCCATGACGCACGGAGTCATTAGGTCATCTTTTTAAACATAAACGCAACTATAGCCTATTGGAGAATTTCAATTTACATAATGATTTTAGTGATAACATGTAGTCGGCTCCATGAAAGCTATCTAATTATTATAATATTCAATTTCTTCATGTAACATGTGAAACAAATTTTCTTTTTTTACATAATCGCAATCGAATGATCGAATGGCATCATTTAATTCGTATTTTTTACTTCTGTGGATTTTCCAGGAGTTGTAGAATCACAGAATAATAAAATAGTAAAATTCATGTCCCTCGTCGTACATCTGTTTATGCAACCGCAACATGTAACGCGAGGATTAAGATTGAGGTCCATAACTAGTTAGGACTTTTCCTTAATATATCAATTAGTTGATTGTCCTTATCTTGTCAAGAATATCAAAACTGGTAACAATACCAGTAACAATATCAGACTTCCCGGCTTCACGGTTTCTTTGTTTGATAAAAGTAAAAATTTGAAACCTAAAAAAAAAAAATGCTATTGATGTCGCTCTTGGCGCCATTTCTAAGCTTTTGACTGGGGCGCTGCGGATCGTGAGCTCGATTCTCACATGGGACAAATATTCGTGTAATCTACATATAAGGTCCAGATCTGGGTGTTTTTCCATGTGAAATTCGCGTACGTCAAACGTTAACTACAGTAAACTTTTTATTTTGCAACAAAATGAAATAAAACAACCGCTACTAACACTCGTTTATTTTCGAAACTTCTGTTAAATTTTCGTTTAAATTCGTAAAAAAATTGATAAAAATGTAAAGTAAAAAGTAGTTTTCGTACCAGTGCTGCCAGACCGATATTACTCTATATTATTGTATCTCATATTAGCGTGATTACACGCGAAAAGATCGATTAACTGCTTAGAGGAAAATCCCCTGTTCATTAGCATTCCTGGCGGCCCTTACCTTCGGTGGCCTGTGAATAATCTAGTGGGTAAATTCACTCGAGAAATGTGGCAGTTTATCCTCAACGTTTGCGAATTATTTAAATTGCAATTTGTAGTCGGCGACTCGTGACACCGCGTTGAAGTTTGATACAATTTTTCCTTGTACATGTGCCAATGTTTGCCAGAAAGATGTTGCGAATGAGGGCCGCTGTGTAACGGCGCATAGTGCGCACATAGAGTGCAACAGCTTACCACAGTAATACGATTGGTTACTCTGTGGTACTTACACTGGTTTACATTATTCGATTTTTAAAATAGCGCCACCGTGTCAAAATCGAGATTTGATGAATACACAGAGAATAGTATGATGAGGGTCTCGTTGAGTATTTCAATTTTAAATTAATAAAGCATTAAAATTTGTAAAAGATTTCTTTTCATCCCTTTTGATAAAAAATTTTGTGTGTCATCTTAAGTGCAGAGATTAACAGTATATAATTGAAAGGAGCTGGATCTTGAAATTTGTACAAAAAAATTATATTCGTATGTAAAAAAATCGTATATAAACAGTCAATCCATTCAATTACAACCTAAAGCCAAAGCCGGCTACACGCGATTCTTTTATAAACACTGAGAATAAGAAACGTACTAAAAATTAATTTTATTTAAATGGTCTATAGATTTTTACTGCGGGAATGTTATAACAAATAGTATCGATCGCGGCTGCACTTCGAAATTATTTTAAATAAGGGCAATGCTTTTGCAAAATTTTACAGTTTTTTAAAAATTTTACAGTTGTGGCACTATGAATGTCCACTACACAACCGAAAATTGTCGATATTAACTAATAATAAAGCATAACAGGTAATTTGTATCAATATCTGGATAAACTTTCGTCAGTATCGAATAACCATCCCCCAACAGGTAAACGTTATGAGCGGACATCAATTTCTGCACCCAATACTGCCTTGCGAGTTCTTAGACTCGCCGGAATTCGAATCCAGCCGGGCGACAATCGACGAAAAATTTAAGGTGAGATAAGTTTTTCTTGATAAGAAAAAATCCTTCGAAACAAATGTTACAAACATGTACACAAGATATTCGTTTTAACACAAACGTTTTCAAACACGTATAAAAGATGTGTTCTGTTTTAAAAATTATCTATTAATAGAATGAAAGTTAGTATGACGCCGTTATGAATGCAATAGTGCTCCGTCCGCCCGTAGATTTCTATTCAACGTTTCTTTGCATTTTATATCTTAGCTATTTTTTAGCACCGTAGGCGTTGGAGATTAAAAAAAAGTCTTTGTATTTTTTGTGCTGTGCGTCCATTTCTCTTTTTAATAACACTGTAATGAAGAAGAAAATCATAAACATTTTTTGTGCCCTTCTACAAGGCTGTGGTGATTTTCAACCGAGGTTCTCAATTCGGTTGTATCATTTTTCATGTTCTTACCACAGAGATCCGTTATTTATGATTTCGTATTTTAAAATTTCGTTTTGAATTGTGTTCGGTGTAGTTCCCATGTGATTCCTAATATTAATTTCATTGTTGTAGGACCTTGGGCTTCGGAAATACATCAGGCAATTCGTCAGAATGTTTCTATTTGATTTTATAGTATAGTGATGGATATATTTGAGGTCGTTATTGTTTTTTGTTAGCAAAAATGTATTAGATACTTTATACTTACCGATTTTGTCTTATAAATAGTTTTAAAAATTATAAATAGTTTCTTAGAACTGTTGAAAAATTAAGGGTTTGTTTTTATTCTGTTAACGTTAGGATTCTATGCTGTTGTTTTACTTTACATGACATGAATTTGCAATGAGACCGTATCGTGCAACGTTTCATGAGTCGTAATAATTTGATGTTACAACATTATAACTCGTACATTGTTAGCTCATCAAAAACGTTGATTTGAGTAACGTCATGTATATTTAATTAAATCGCCCACGTGGCGCGTAAACAGTCGCCTTTTAATGGCGGTGTCAGCTTGTTAAATAAGGTAATGGGGCTAACTAACGCGCCCGGGCGGCGGACTGATGGCTTCATTATTTAGGGTGAGGAAGCATGTACCTAACCTCGTCTAACTACGGCGAGTTGGAACGGACGGTTAAAAATTTTAGCGCAACCCTACTAGGAATGAAATGCTCCAATATTTTCACATAAGATTGTTTTAAGAATCAGTAAAGTAAAGGATATAATTGGGATTTTGTTACCAATAACATATTCTACGAACGCAACGTTCTAATATTCTTATTTACGTAATAACTATACGATTGCTCTCTGCAAATACAATACGGTGTTATAAACTATTGTAGATGTGATGTTTTTAATCGTTAGATTCTGAATTGAGTGCTTGTGAAAAATAACTATCAGCTAAGGATTTATTATAAAAACAAACAGTTTACCTACCAATAACACATTTAATGCTCAAAATACAAGCCTTGTGATAACTACAACGATATCCATACTTATGGTTTTTTTATTAATTGTAACTCCAATAGTGGCTTAAGGAATGTGAGGGAAAGAACACTTCATTCTTAAAAATATAAACGTCGAAAAATCGTGGGCAAAAATAAAAAATATAGAGCAATAGGTACCTACAAATCCATGTAACCTCTAGCTAAATCTCATCATAGAAAAAATAATATGACATATGTTAATCTGTCTGATATTAATCTATCTTTTTCTTTAATATCTTTGTTAGGCGGTTTAAAAAAATATAAAATATCACCTAATTTTATTCATATTGTATAAGTGTTCATGTTTTTTGGGCCACCCTAATATGCATTCGTGCTACACGTTAGGCCCTTCACTTTCCATAGTGAGCAGCAAGTGCTGAGTACGCTCCGTTAGCCTCTCTTAATGAGACCTGCGCTTTATAGTTTCAGGTTTTCATGCTTTTGATACGAAATTATATAAACCGAGAGCTTCTTTTTACGTTCACTCCTTAAACAAATTGAAGAAACAAAATAAAATAACTGAAATCAGAACTCCGTCATTTATTTACCGATCTTGAAAAATTTTTGCATTGGGTTCGGTTTAGCTCCCATCTAGTCAACATTTTAATTTCATTGTTATTGCATTACGGATACTCTGTGGCAAGTTATTAGCTTCGGTGTCGATGTTCGTGGGTTTGATGCTCAGACAGGACAAATATTTGTGTGACTTATTTCGCATCTGAGTGGTGGTCCGTGTGAAATTTGTGTATAAAACAGCCTTACAACACAGGATAATGTTATCCTACAGTAAGGGCAATTTTTAAAAAAGTTAGCTTTTTTTACTAAAAATTTTATTAGCGTTAATAATACATTTTTCATTTCATTAAGTGGAGATCTATGGGAGACGCCTATGTTCAGCAGTGGACTCAAACAGGTTGAAATGATGATGACTTTCATTATGACCCTGTGCGATAAAATATGTAAAATATATTTATTCGCAGTATGTAGTACTCGCGTAAATCAAGGACAACAATCGGTACAATGCGTTATTGTACATTCAACATACAAGAATTTCAAAAATACCATATATTATTATCATCATATGACTCGTTTTCACTTCGCAACAGGTATCGATTGTGGCCGCATCGTCATGCCGCTACGTTTACTGGCAGCGAACTTCACTCGAGTACCTATTCGTTAAAGAGCCTTACCTTGCTTGCGTGGTGACAACCCTAATAGCTCGTGATATAACGACGAAGCTGTACGCTATGAACAACAAAATTGTCACCGAACGAGGATCACACTTGGACATTAGGCTGCCGAGCATTTCGCACGCCTTGGCGAAGAGTCCGCGCAGGTTGCGCTCCGCGAATAAACCACCACCGCCGACCACCGTGCAACCGGTTCCGCCGGAGAAAAGGCCAAGTAGGTGATATAAAAACATATCATCAAAACCATCATGTACTCATAACATTGTGTAATACAAACTACTCAAAGTAGTTTGTCTACTTATTACTAGTATTCGTATTAAAAACAAATATGTCGTTATTCAGCAGTAAATCTCAATATTACTTTAACGATTTAAGCTGTGGTTAAATGAAACCATTTTACTTTGATTTTCAAATCTCTTACGTTTCCGCACCGCAGGATAGGGGGCTGTGACCATGAACGCTGGAAAGTGTAATTTTAAGTTGAAAAATCGAATTGAAACGCGATAAAATTCATAAAATATTTTCATTTAACCATGTTAAATATTCGCGTAAAAACAAGAAATTCATTTGAGATGTTTTAAATATTGAGCTGGTCATTATATTGAAGAGACTTTACGCTTGCGATACAGATGATCTATTTTATGCCACACACGAAGAGTCTGATATGGTATGGTCTGATAATGGTTTTATGAGATGATGTAAATGAATCAATCCCATACAGAACGTGGATTACCACTTAGACATTTAGACTTTTTCCTCAGAGGCTTAGCAAAGAATATGTATTTTAACTTTATATTATGTATTTTAACATCTTTACCCCCAGCATTGTGTTACATATAGTATTATGAAATAATTGAATTCATTCTGCAACATTTTATTTCAGTGCAGCTTTGTGCTGGTGACAAAACTAAAAATGCGTAGATAACTAACTGGTACGCAATATGCATATGCAATATGACAACAGTCTAATCTGTTGCAAGAATGGGCAGGTTCCTCAGGGTAGGTACCACGATCTCGCAGAGGACTGGCGTGAAGTGGAAGTGTTACACTTCTGCGTTTCGTCTGGTAAGTGAGGTAACCGGTGTCCACTTTACGGGTGTTGCAAATGTCAACGGGCGGTGGTTATCGCTCGTTTGCCACCTTCTAAAAAACAGTCGTAAAATTTCCCCGCGCGCGGATGCAGCCGGTTCGAATCCTGGCGTCCCTCTACACGTTTTATGTGCACCATGCCGTTTCCCAGATTGCTGGGCGCGCGGCACCGACAACGCGAACGCGGTGAAACGGAACGGCGTGCCCGGTGCCGCGTATGTGGAAGAGGACGAGCTGATACCGCTGGCGGAGCACGAAGCGCCAGCCGCCTCGTCGGACGACCTCTCCGCAGCGGACAGCTGCCCGGACACCTCCTCCAAATACCACAGCTGCGAGGCCGTGGAGACGGACGACGAATTGAGACACTGATCTATTAGAATATTCGATCATTTTTCGACCCAATTTCCAAAAGGTTGTCAACGCATCTGTAACCCTCTGGTGTAGCAGATGTTCATGGGCGGCGGTATTCACTTAACAACAGGTGAACCGTCTGCTCGTTTGGCAACTTATCACATTAAAAAAAAAATCATCGTCATCATCAACATCATCATTAACAACATCATGATTATCGTCGCCGTCATCATCGATGGATGCAGATTTTCTTTAATAAAAGCATAGCCCTTACTGTAGGATGAAATTATCCTGTGTTGTAAGGACGTTTTGCATGCATAAATTTCACGCGGACAAACACCCAGATCAGAAACAATTATCTGCGTGTCACACAAATTCTTGTCCGATGTGGAAATCGAACCCACGATCTCCGGTGGCTAAGGATTGTGCTTCGCGGGGCAACCTCTGGGAGAAGCCTGTCTTCGGACTCGGAATAGGCTGAAAGGATGATCTATTATAATATTCAAGGTCAAGGTTTTTATACCCCGATGTTAATTAGTTGTTTTTTGATAAATTAAAAAAATAGCTTTATTAGTGATTTCGTTGCCCAAAATTTGGGATTTTATTGAGATTACACAGGCTCGAGTTCGCCTTTTTGTTGGCGCAGTATATAGGACAATGTGACATAATTATAAAGAGCCATTAAACATCAACTTGTGTTTGCTAATGCTATATTTTTTTTGTATTTGATTTGAACAGAGCAAATTATATAAATTATGTGTTTGTTGCTATATTTTACATGGAATTTATTTTTCTGGTTAAATAAAAATATATCAACTCTAATGAAGAACTTTATTTACGACCTTTCTTTAACGACTTTTGTTTAAGTATTTATATGGATGTTTATACAGCGTGTCGTTACTACCGCGACAATTAATCAACACACATATATCATGAATATTGATGTTTAAAGATTGTTTAATACAATTTTAAAAAGTTACCTCTCTATGTGTGTACATTTACCATCGCGACAATAAATGAACACACGTCTAACGCTACTTGCCAATAATCATAAAAAAATATTAACGTTAAAAAATCCATAATTAAAACTAAATATTTTTCAAACAAACTAATTAAGTAAAAAAGAAACAAAATTTGTTACATCCTATACAACTACAACTGACCGATTCATACATTTTACGTATGCAACTTTTGACCGAGACTTTTTCATTCGTTGCCACAGCGTCGCATTACAAGTCTCTCCTTGTTACAGTATGTTTTCTCTCTCTTTTTTTTATTTTTTTTTATATATCTTTATTGATCTAATATTTACAAGATTAAATCTAAAATTACATATTATCTAATAAGCATAATCCACGCGGCATGGTGCCAAGAACGCTAGCTGCATTTCCTCGCTGAATAGTTATGCTTAACCTTTGAGCGAGAAAAGAACCAGCTCTCTTGTCACCAGCCGCGGCGTTAAGCCTAGGACATAAACTTTTAAAAAAATTTGATGTGCGGGGACCCCACGGACCTAATGTTTCAACAGCAGTTTCTCTCTTTTAAATTCATAGAATCATGTGAATGATATGCCTTGTGACCTTTACAAATTAATCTACGTTACAGTTTTATACGTAAGGGTGTTCTAAAATTCTCTGTTTTGGAAAATTTAATAACTCTGTAAATATTGATATTTAAAGAATGTAAATGTTTAATACAATTTTAAAAAGTTATCCTCTATATGTGTGTTCATCTATTGTCGCGATTGTAAAGACACGCTGTATATATGTACTATTGAAAATCTTGAGAAACTATGATTCTGACAACGCAGAAATGTAATATATTTATACCAATATACTCGTAGCCTTGTTTGAAATAATCGGCAATATCTCTCAAAGTAACATTTAAAGTCTTGCATTCGATCTTTAGGAACAATTAAATAAAAATAATTAGGTACATAATAATGTAAAATTAATGGAAAACAATGAAAATAAGTTTTCTCTTTTGTTTTTGTTTGGGATAGACTTAATAATTTTGTTCCTGATTATTTCACATCGTGTACCTACCTCACACCACCAGTTCACTTTATGTTATGTTTTACTTGCTCTCACGTTGACGGGCGCTTAAACATTACCTATATTATTCCGTTGACCTTATTTTGTCTGATACGGTTGTGTAAAAGCCAAAGTGGCTATAAATGCAAGAAAGTAGGTTAAATATCGATGAACTATAAACAACCTTTTGAACAAGCCCGGCGTTGAAGCCCCGTATCATGAAATTCGATTTTACTCGTGAAATGAGCAATTAATGCTGATTATCTATGAACGTGTTATCTAACAAAGTTTCAAAACTTTATTATTGCTTTGTTAAAGTTTGTTGTTTGCACTAGATACTACGACTTATGTTTTATGATATGTCGAGAAGTTTTTTATCTCAAATATTATCAAAATAAAAAGTCTTACTGGGATTTTCAGAGCTAAGTGACACGTGGTAAACTTATGTTGTATGTACTAAAAATTTCCGGAATGAATAAGAAAAGTACCATTAAAGGTCAAAATTTTTATTTATTGTTTCCCAAAATATTTTCCCTTTGCGATAATGCACTTTTTCATACGATTAAACCAATTTTTAAAATATTTTTGTGCCACTCCTCCGTAGTAACCTCACAAACGTGTTTTTCATACTCTTCGACAGTCTCTTCTAGTGATGAAAATCGTTCACCGCGTAATTGGAAGAAAGAGAAAAAAGTCACAAGGTGATAGATAGGTCGGAACTGTATGCAGGATAGCTCATACGTTCTACGTTTTTCATCTTCAAAAATTTGTCTGTCTGGCCGCGTGGGAACTAGCATTGTCGTGGTGCAAGATGATATAGCGTTTACAGTTATTTTTAGTACCTTAATCTCAACCCGAGCCTTCCTGTCGAATCGCAACTCACATATTTGTCATTAGAAACGGAGCCGCGTTCGTCTCCGGCCGGGTAACCTAACCTCACCTAACCAACGCGTCCAGTAAAATGCCCTTAAGGTACAAATTATTATTATATAAGGCCTGCGTACGACCTGTTATGTCTCTCGACTTATTATTATGACTCGCTTGTACAAGTTGCAATAGTATAAAATAAGTTCATCCGCCGCACAACCGGTGCGCAGTGGTATCAACGTAACGTCGTGTATAGTGACTGCAGACTCCCGACGATTCGCGAACATTTAAAAGATCTTACTAAACGGTTCTTCGATAGAGCCGAACATCATCCTAACCCTCTGTTGATAAGCGCAGTATATTACCAACCCCACATCAAAACGAACGTTAATAAGCGGCGTCCGCGCAACGTCTTCATCGACAAGGTCGAGGAAAGTGTATGTCGGATCCACCGGACACTATACACTATTACACATACAGTACACAAACACCATAGTTCGTCCTCACCTAAAGCACGGCGAAACCAACACAATGTGAACACTAGGTACACCCTCGTTCCAGGGCGTTTTTCTCACCGCCCCCAGCCATCAAATAATCAAATACAGTCAACGGCCATTGGAGATCTCGTTCCGTACCGAATTTCCATGGCACGTAGACGACACTCCTCCGTTTAGTTAACACATGCATGGGCAAATGCGCGGCTCTACCCAGTGTGGATAGCCTCAAACCTATGGGTTCTGACTAGCCTACTGGTTCTGCGTTCATTAAAATAAGCTTTAATAGTCTACGGACTGAAAGCGCTAACTTCAGATACAACATAGACATAAAGTGAAATATAAAAAGTAAGCCTATATATGTCCCACTCGTGTATAAGGGCCTCCTATGTACAGAGGTTATTAGGGCATGTTATTTCCCGCGACCCCACCGCAGATTGGCGAACCTTACACATTTTCGAACTACTTTTTTATTAATTAAAACATGTAGAAAAAGTACGAAAAGATTGTCGCCGCTGTGGGAATCGAACCTTTTCGTACTTTTTCTACATGTTTTAATGTTCAATCTTAAGTGCAGAGATTAGCACTATAAAAACTTTAAAATTTATAAAAGCAATGGCGACATCTCTCGTTCGAATTATCGTTGTAAAACGATATTCGAAATTGTTTGTATGCTGGAAAGGATGTAACAATAGATGCGCCAAGCATTGCTTCAAATGCTAAATAACAATGTAGAAAGAAGGCGTTAAGATTTTCGTCGCTGTGGCTATCAGCCGTTTAGCTCAGTGGCTAGAGCGTCAGGCCGCAAATGCCGAAGACGTGGGTTCGATTCCCACAGCGGCGACAATCTTTTCGTACTTTTTCTACATGTTTTAATGTTCAATCTTAAGTGCAGAGATTAGCACTATAAAAACTTTAAAATTTACTTTTTTATTACTTTGAAAATAAGCACGTTTCCTGACGATGTGTTACATTAATTACGAAGGAGAAATGCAGGCTGTGGCAAGAAAGTCCCTTTGTCCCACTGTCTGAGAAACTACCGCCTGGACATGAGTTGCCATGGCTGACTTGGAAGTCATTAAATAGACTTCTGACGAAAGTTGGCCAAGAGAACCTGTTCAGGTGGCTCTTCCAGCTTGGAGTGCAAATTCCCCAAACCATGGAACATTTGACGTCGTGCCCTGCGTGCCCAACTAACTGCATGCAGGAGGACGAGATGAATGCTGCTGTCAGTGCAATTCATGTGGCTGAATTTAGGGCCGATACCGTGTGAATAGGCATTGCCCTCGACACACGCATAGTTACATCGCTCATCAATAGAAACATGAAAGTATTATACTTCCACTTCAGGCCAGTCTTCTGTGTAGCCGCAGAGGTGCTGCGTAGCTTTAACAGGGTAAACATAAAAATAATTTTGTCTGCGTCCAATGCCTTAATAACTAAAGACAATGTTATAATATAGGTACTATCCAGTGGCGGATTTACAAATTTGCCGCCATAGGCTGTTTAATTTTTGCGTCCCCTACTGACCTCTGAAATTCGATACCCTAGTTCGATAATATAATGTCAATTATAATGACATAATGTCAATAAAATTGCAATTATTTTTTTTATGCTCTATTGTGTTTTTCTCTATGCACTTTTTGTATAATTTTGGACTAGGGTTTCGTTGTATCAGTTTCTAGATGATTTTTACAACAATTTCCTGAAGATTACACGAAAAATAGTTTTCTCTTATAATAAATCTAATCAATCTAATACAAAACGTAACGTTTGTTAAATTTTTCTTTTAATAATTTATAGTTTAAAAATAATACGAACAGTATCTCTCTTTCTGGTCAACCTGTTTAATAATGACAACACAAAGAATCAAGTTATGAGTCTTACATTACGTAAATTTTTTTCCGTTTTCTCTGTGTATGTAATGAAGGTTTTTCTTCATTTCTGTAGGGCAAAAATTTTTGGGCCAAATTTGCTGCCCCATAAAATCTGCCGCCCTAGGCTCTTGCCTACTAAGCCTGTTGGTAAATCCGCCACTGATACTACTATCAAATAAGGGAAAAACGAACGGCTGCACAAAACGTATGATAAATTAAATAATTAATCACTCTTTTTACCCTCAACTTTTGTTGAGAATTTGTAAATTAGATATCATTATTTATTTTAATGGTACACCTAACTACAGTATTAGGTCCTAGAGGCGGGAATATTGTCATAGTTTTGAAAGAATAAGGACCCTTTAAAGTCTTTATTTCAAACATTTAACCGAACTCATAGTACGAAATGTATATTGAAAATATATATCACAAGTCAAGTATCAAATATATATAAGACTTAATTGAAGCTATAATTATGCAAAGCGGATTTTAAACCTATCGCTAGTCAGACGTGCGTCACTACAAGATAGGCGGCGACGCCATGTCCGCCATGATGTCACATATAAGTAATAAGGAATATAATGTAATTCCATTGAAATGCTTATTACACTCATAAACTGTCTTCCTACGTAGTAATCTCGTTATGAACATTCCCTAATATAAGCAATGTAATATTTAATTACAAAAATAACTATATGTAAATTTTAAGTAAGTATTTAAAATACTCCATTCAATGTAACCTTTATGCAACGTAGATAAAAAATGACTATTAATATATATAAGTATTGACCATAACATATTTCACAATAATAATCTCTTAGAATTTTTTTTTAGTGCTAATCTCTGCACTTAAGATTAAACATTAAAATTTGTAGAAGTAGTCTTACTACAAATTTTATTAAGTGCAGATATTAACACTATAAAAAAATTTATTTTTCTGAAAAAGCAATGGCGTCATCTCTCGTTCGAATTATCGTTGTAAAAACTATATTCGAAATTGTTTGTATGCTGGAAAGGATATAACAATGGATGCGCCAAGCATTGCTTCAAATGCTCAAATGAAACAATGTAAATAAAACACATTAAGATTTTCGTCGGTGTGGCAATCAGACGTTTAACTTAGTGGCTAAAGTGTTAGTTCGCGAATGCCGAAGACGTGGGTTTGATTTCCACAGCGGCGACACAATCGCGTACAAATCTTTCGTACTTTTTATACAAATTATAATCTCTTATTTTATTTTTAAAAAATAGGTTAGAAGTAAGAATATGTCTTTCAAGAAATATGTATTTTTCATTTCTTGAAATTTTAAGTAATTCCTACCCGTTTACTTATACGATACACGACATTACTCAAAGAAAAAGCAAAAGGACTCTACAGTGGACATACAATTAATATAAAAGGGATAAATGTCAATGAACGTAAATGAATTAGAAACTGCCTGTGAATATGACACGAAAGCGTGTACCGACCCATGACGGCTAAATGTTAAGTCAACAGCTTTTGTACTTAAAGGTTACAAAGTTACGAACTTGATGATAATGTTTTTTATGACTATGCATTTAATATGTCTAAGGGTATATTTTGGCGATTGGTGAATAAGCTCCACAATTTTTTGTTTCGGTTTGTAATTTATTTCATCATGATTTTGTCGTGTAAGTTGTTTAATATAGGTAATTAGGTTTCAAGAAAGAGAATGCATGACATTAAAGATTTTATGCATATAATTAATTTTGTTCATGTTACCTTTATAATTATCAAATGTCGATTATGTTTTTATAATATCAATTAAGAAATTATACATATTTTGAAGATTTTGAGATATTACAAACTCACTCTTTTTCTCTTTAAATTATGTCATTGATTTGTCTCGAATGCACTAAGCACTCTACCTAATGTAAAGCTTTATCTTTGAATATACATATAAGCGTAGAATTTACTTACGAGGAAATGTTAGGCTAATTTTATGTTTTTTTGGTTCTTCAGTATTCCTTAACTCCCGCCGATTCAGCTCGTTTCCGTTTCCTGCGTCTAAATGTGAAAAGAGGCGAAGTTACTATCTACTTCTTTGTAAACATTCTAAACATTTCTGCCTCTTGTAATGACCTAATAGCTTTTATATCACTTTGACATCACGTTGGAATCAACCGTTGTTAAGGCAGACGGTTAGATTGCTGTTTGCCGATGCCCTATTTAAGTGGAAACTAGGTAACGTAAATAACGATTAAGGTGTGCGATAGTGGACTTTCTTCTATAGCGATCGATTCGCCACGTTGACTAGCGGAGTTTGAATTTGCTAGAAGAAGCGAAAGTTCTTGCGATCTGGGGTTTTGAGTTCCGATACCATATATAAACTGCAATACATTCAAAAACACAAATTAATGGAAAATCAAATTTGCCTTGTTTGTTCTTTGTTAAACCCTGTCACAAAAAAATGTTATCATGTGTGAAAATATTAATAAACTCATTTCACCCATTTTATTTGTGTTGAATGGCTAGTTAATGATATGGTTTTTGGTGAAAATTATTTGAAGAAAATCATATAATTCCTTCCACTCGCAAATATATTAAATTTATCCAAATGTTTCTACATACCTACATATTTATGTCTTGCTGCAAAGTTCTCCATCTTAAACCAAAATATTTTGGTACTGCGTAATAGTGTAATTTACATACTTCCGATAGTAGTTTAAACATGATTCATATACATAATAAATACATCACAATGTATATATATATATAATATGCATTATAAACGTAGCTTCAGGAGTTCATTCTATGAATAGATTTTCTTGCCACTTTTTATTTTCTATTTTAAAAATGTTACTCTAGTTAACATGGAAATAAAAATTTGATAAAAATAAATAAAATCCTTTTGCTGGGAACCTAGCACAAATGTAATTAATTTTTAATTACTATCGATTCCGATTCTAATCGACCGACAGTCTTTGATTTAAACGTGGCCTGTTATATTTAAATAATTTCATTTAATTATAACTGATAGTGTAATGTAACTGTGAAGGTATAATGAAATTGAATTAAACTGTCGCAAATGGCTGGTCAAGGCTGATCACTGGCCTAAATTAAGCCCCAAATGCGACACTTTCTTATCACCAGTGGTTACAATATAACTTGAAAAATGATAGGAGAATATACGTTTAAACCAAATTTAGACGACTGCTTTAAGTAAGATCTTTAAAAATGTAAAGTAAAGAGTATTATTAACAGATTGCAGAGACGTGTTAAACGTCAATTTTGCAAGTTTTGATACATAAATAGATTCAATATAACTTTTGAAACCACTTTTTTGAATGTCGTACTGCAAATCAAGAAGTATTAGGACCATCTTAACTTTAATTCTTTGGTTTCATGTTAAGATTTTATCTAAGGTTGAAGAGTAAGCATAATCAAGATGAAAAATAAAAAAAATATGTTAATAATATAACGGACGTATCCTTGGTTTGTTATAAACATGTTTGAAATTCAGTATGATTGTTGTATCTTCAAAATAATTATTGAAATAAAAAAAGGAATTAAAAGAATAGAAAGGATAATTTACTTCCTGCCTTTCTCCACTTAGGTGGGGTCGGCTCGTGAATCATGCTGTAAAAGTAGCTGGCAAGGTTTATTACATACCGGCCGCCTGGTTGACGTCAACCCACCCTTCTTGGGAACAAACACCCAGATATGAAATCATTATTTGTGGGTCACAGACACTTGAGTCGAAGCCAATAGTTTAGCATCTGTACCACCGAGCGCAGTTAAAGCTATTAAAGCAACATTTGTATTAATTAAATTTATTGCATACTGTTTTTTTAATATTATAGAGCAGAGTATAGCAGAAATAAGGACAAACTTACTACGCCATTGTTTCGTCTACAAAAAGTAAATAAGTCGTTCATGGGGCAAAGTGTACGCATGTATAATAAAATCCCACAGTCGATATTAAGTCTGCCGCTTGACCAATTTAAATGTAAAATTAAAAATCAACTGATGATTAAAGCATATTATACCATTTCGGAATATCTCGACGACGCCAATGTGTGGAGTTAATACTGTTGATACTCACGTAGGCTAGAATAAGACTATTATACCTGTATATTATATTGTACCCTGATATTTTTGAAAAAGAGCAACTGTTGAGTTTCTTTCCGGTCTCTTCTCAACAGAAACCGCTTTCCGAACCGGTGGTACCTTACGAACCTATACACATAATCTTTGATGTAAAATTTGACGATTCATAAGAGCGCGCAAGCGTCTATTTGAATAAATATATTTTGATTTTGATTTTGATTTTGATTAATATAAAACCAGCAGCCATTATGTAAATTAAATAATTCCCTAATTAGTTATACAAAGTATAGGTCAAAGCATAACTTGGATTCATTAAAATAGTAAAAATGACAGCAGAATACAGCAGCTTCCAATGAAGAGTGGCTTAACAAGCTTGATTTATCACACGGAATGACACAGAACATGAACATTTATTCCTAACAGATTTAACGATTACCAATATCTCATGGATTTTGGCGCAATGTTAAATGTTTCGGTGGATTTTGAAAAGCATCGCATGCTATTTTTCAGGGTATAAACTGAGAAATACTATTTTCTAATAATTTTTTTATGTTTAGCAGCTCAATTTAAGCTATGATATTTTGAGGTAGACATTTGTTTGTTTATGTGAAAAGTTGCCAAACGAGCAGACGGTTCACCTGATGTTAACTGAATACCGCCGCTCAGACATCTGCTACACCCGAGGGTTTGCAGATGCGTTGACAACCTTTTTAGAAATTGGGCTCCGGCTACCTCACTCACCAGACAAACGCGAAAGTATTTGTCATACTTCCACTTTACGCCGGTCTTCTGTGAGGTCGTGGTACTTACCGGGACGAGCCTGCCCATTCGTGCAACAGCCGAGGATGCTGCGTGGCTCTACCACCGTTACATAATATACGTTGCCAATTGCCAAATACATAAATTTATCGTAACCAAAAATTTTATAAATAAATAAATGTTATTATATTATATAAACCTATAAATAAATGTTATATTTATAGATAAAACTAGATTAATCACTATAGAGGGAGCTGTATGCTTGTTTAATAGACTCTATTTCTACTCTATTGAAAGCAATTTCTTTAGGATATTGATTATTTATTTTACTCATAACAAGACATCATGTTATATAAACTAACTAAATAGTGTAAAAAATAGTGAAATAGACACGAAACACTATTTATCGTTAGAATTTACAAAAAATTATAATTTACAGAAGGATCACTTATTATAAAATAAAAGTATAAATTAATAATAAATTAAGCAAAGATTTGTTATCACAGCAATAGAAATACCATCAAAGAGTCAAGATTAGATTTTTATGACAATATTTAAAAAAATTACATATATATTAAAATTTTTCTAGGAACATTCACTACTTGCCACTCACCCGATTTCGGCTAGAATTTGTTTCATGTCGCAACTGTATTTATGTAGATATATCAATTTTAATTCTCGATATAATCTACAATTAAATAATTTTCTAGATTTTATAGAGGAAGCTTGTGAGATTTATCACTTAATATTTTGTAGGCTGAATACATTCTGGATAGAAATTGAATGGTGCAATTTTTGCAGAAATCTCTTCGGGTAGCATTTGGGCGGTATTGATAAATGCGATAACTTTCTTTGTTCCTCCAAAACTCGGTTTGTAATAGCATTTGATTTGCCACGCCACTGACCTTTTCCGATAGTAAACTCAGAATTGCGATACTCCGTTTTATTTTATTTTTTTCTATTGAAATAAAAAAAAATCTTCAACTACCAGTTGTGGTGAGCTTGGGATTAGCTAGGGTGTGCCGAAGAAAAGTGTATCGGGAAGCACTTTTCGGTCTGAAAGTCGATAAGGGGTTAAATGCGATTCACGAAATCAATCACTTTCGTTTTTCTTTCGGCCAATTTCGTTTCCCGAACAGAAGAGGGCTACTCACTTCGGCGATAAAGCGAGATTGAGTCGTGAAAAGAATTAGGGTGAGAGGCATGAGCGTTGAAGAACGCTTCCGCCTTGACGAGGAGACTAGATCTCTTTACTCAGTATCGAAAAGGCTTGACCGGAAATTTCGAATGGTGCGCATGAGCCTGTGCGGCGTGTTGAGTTCAAACAGCTTGCTTGTTGTTCAACAAGTTGTTGTACCAGACCTTGATCAATACTTTGCAACACCGAACAATAGCACTATCGGTTACATTTGGGGTGGTAGAAATCATTCAGGATGTTTTCCGTCAAGCGAAATATATCCTATCCTAAGGAGTAAGTTCCTGAAAGTAAACATAGTCCTTAAAGCCTTTAAGAATGATGCATTTGTATTATTTTGCCAAGCAGTTGAGGAGTTTGGGTGAGCGTTGGCTTGGGAGGCTGCTTATCTCTATTGACAGAGACCCTACTAAACTAGGGAACTAAAAGTTTTGTGAAGATGTCCCACAGCGTGGTAAAAGCCTCCCCTTGTTGATACTTGTTCTGCACCCCAACAAAAAAAAGCTTTATGAATATTAATTCACTTTTATTCCCATGACCCTGCTTTTTTCGTCACTTTTTTTGTTCAATATTATAAGAATTCGTAAACCTTGAAAGTTATTCGTACAAATAAAAGGCCCAATTTATTCAGTAAAAGAAAGATTTCCTCACAAAGTCCAACCAAGAATACCGACTCACGATAATGGCTTTTAATCGCCTTTGCTTTTCGTTTTCTATTGCGTAACCTTTATACATGTTGCGGTTCATAAAAAACAATAGAAGACCTACGAAATGTTCACATATTTATTTCATGACATAACTTTATACTAATTTTAAGTTAGACATATTTTACTTGAACGAGATAATACAAATTCATTATAAAATGTTATTGAATGTTTATGTTACTATTTACCTAAGACTATGTGTTTCGTGTAAATTAATGTTGTGTGCAAATTAACTTTTGCTTTTCCGCGTTACTAGGGCTCAGTAGGCGTCGGACAATCAATTTCCTTAGTTGCTCAGGGGACCGAAATGAGTAAACAATTAAGGCCAATTCTGATGAGTTTTAGATGTTTAATAACAGACGAGAACGACGTGGGCAGAAATATTTTTTTCAATTTTATCCGTCCGATGAACCAACATGTTTTGTATGAATAAACATTTTTAGTGACTATGTTGGATATAATCAAAAGCAAATTTTCTTACTCAAATATGCAACAGTGTTAATGGTTTCATATGTTTTGAAGTATGAGAACTCTCTTACCGAAATATCTCCTTGGCTCAGTCGATACTAAATATATTTCTATAAAATCAACTGGTGTTTAGATATTGGTTCTGAAATATTTATAATATTTCTTTGCATTTTCTTTTTACATTTATTATAAATTTTGAATTATTTAAATTAATATATATAACATATATACAATACTAACTATTTTCAATCGTGTGTCGTGTACTCCAAGAAAAATAAGTCTGAAAATCGCTGCGCTAGTTCTATTTGCGCTTGAATCAGTCAATGCTGCGGAACGCGGGTACAGAAATGAGTTATTGTCATGTGGCATTCACTAGTTATTGCGGAGACGGAACAGCGTCACAACGAAGGCCCGTCTCTTAACTGGATTGTTGCCAGGCGCTAATCGTCACGCAGCATACCTACGTACATCCAATAGCGGGCTGGCATAACTTGCAACATTCATAAATAAAACAGATCGTTATACAATTTTGTTCATGCAGAATTAATATTTCATAGCTTTTATAATTCGAGTACCCACCGAGCGACCGCACCGTTCGAGTAGCGCGACGAAAACCTATCAAGGTACGACGTTATTGTCCCAAGTTTTGAATATATAATATATGTACCTAATATATTTGTTATTTATTTACTTCAAATCATTGGCCATAGCGTACTAACCGATAGATATTTATTAACTAATCAATCATTATACACCGAGGCACGTTGGATAAAACCGCTCTTTTTCAATGTATGAGGACCGATAAATAAACTAAGAAGTAACGACGTATGTGCATGACATCGCATGATTACTCTTTGAGTAAGGAAGTCTGAGTATGGTTTCATAATCTAGATTCTATAGCTGTAAACTGCAAACGAAATATTAAGATAATGATTGAATAAGATATTGAATGATCCGTAATTATAATTTTAGACTGTCATTAATAGCCATTTAGATAATTACGTCGAAAATTAACTTGGTTGAGATAAATTTCGGTGCGGCTAGTCATGAGTTCAATTCTCACGCGGGGCCACTATCTGTATGACTTACGATGTGTTCGATAATTCGTACTTTTGTTCGCTAATACAACAGAGGATTATTTTTTTCTATGGTAAGGATAATTAATAAAACAAAAAGATCAAAAAATACAATTTCCGCTATGTACGTCTTATCGTAGTCTTGTTTCTTCCTTTCATTTCAATCAGCTATCGTAACATTTCATGTTTACAAAAAAAAAACAACTTTCCATGCTAATAAAACTTACGGAAATCGAAACAGATTCTTCAAATAAAAGTTGAAATCCATTTTAATGTTTGAAATGACAAAATGCATAAACTTTATAACTGTTTCTTGAAGTTTAAACATGTACTTGTTAAAAACGAATGTTTCGGTTCCGTGCGGGTTATGAATCAAGAGATTGGCGACATTATAAAGTTGCTTTCAACTATACAAGTATAACTACAAATATACAAAACATTCGAATGGACCAACTGTGCTGCACTGTCGCCGGCTCTTTTTAATATACTTATGTAAGACTTCAATACTGTGTCTACCAAGTTTGTACTCGTTCGTGTGCACATTCACTACAAGTTATAATGTCTCTAAGAATATGTAACACGAATATGTATGAAGTTTCTGGGATATGCGATATCATGCTGATGCATAGTGAAAACTTTTAATTGCCCCTATTTTTGTTAAATTTGTTCACACGAAAACTGCTCTAGCTGTAAGTTATCAGAAAACATATAAAAATATATCAAATATAAGCTTAACTTACTTGCTCACGAAAGCGATGCTTGTTAAAAAAGGTTAGGTAATATTTTAATATAGTCTAATCAGCTAAACGTTGTAACCCAAGCCTACCTAGCCGCTTGGGTATCGTTAGAAGTTCGTTGGACAGAAAGGCGTTGTTTGATAATAATATATTAATTCATTAATATTCGAGAATATTGTAACTGATGTTTAGCGCAAAAAATATATTTTATTGTTACTAAAATTAAGTAAAGATGTAAATTAGGTGCTGATGTATAGGGCAACGCATCAGGTTATGAGACAAGCGACACATACAGTAGTTTAGTATTATGTAGCATTATCAGACAAGTGACAAGAGCCGTGATAGCTCAGTGTCCGGGCGCTCGCTTTTATTTCAATATACTCGGCAACCTGAGTTCGATCCCCGGTGCCGGCACCAATGAAATTTTAACTTTGAGTGCTGTGTCACGTGTTCCGCGGTGAAGGAAAACATCGTGAGGAAAACCTGCATATTTTCGAAATAGAGATGTGAAGTCCGCCAATCTGCAGTGGGGCCGCGTGGTGGACTATGCCCTGATACCATCTGTATAGGGGAGGCCTTTGACCAGCAGTGGGACATGTATAGGCTGATACTTTACTTTTTTTTTATGAGATAAGTGACATCTAGGTGGAATTATATTTTGCTAAAGAATACTTTCGGGCAATAAAATTGAAAGGCTCAATTTTAGTAGCTATTCTCTATACGATGTCTTTTCTTTGATTAATTGCGTGAACCTAATTGAAACTACCTAATTTGAAAATGATTCTAGTTATAGCTCTGATTTCGTTAATATTTCGATTTCGTTACGAAACAAATAAAATACGTAGTAAACAAAAACTTAAAAGTAATGAAAAAATTAAAATTCTTAAATAAAAATTTCGTTTTGATTTTCGCACATAAAAAATAATAAATAATGATAACTGACTTTTTTTACAGTATTTAGTACTTGGAATTGTTCATAAGTATTTGAATAAAAAGTAATTTTTAAGACTTTATTCTCGACCATTATTATAATAGTTTTTAGGCAAGATTTGGACCGCTCCTAATAAAATAATTTTGGTAATGTTGCAAAGAATCACTAATTCACGTAACAATTTATATACAAAGGGATGTTCAATAAAAAAAACAATACAATATACAAAACTTTAGTCAGTGTGATATTAAAAAGTTAATCCGTTCATTTGTGATCAAAAGAAAACTATACAGCAGAAAAAAACAACGAACAGTTTGATAACACCGTGGCCGGCTTCGTAAATTACATCACGTCTTACGAGATAAATTTTTGCTTTGCTTTAAGTTACTTCATTGATTGAGAAAAGTTCGATCTGAGTTCTCGTTTCGACTTCGAGATCGCGTTGTCCGGAAGTAAGCCACTCGATTTCACGGTCGTTATACGGAATATTTGACAGGCTGCGGCTCTTGGACGAGTTCATGTCGTACAATAATTTTATTGATAATATCTAAGTAGAGAGTAGGGAGTAGCGGGATGCGAGAGGGCGGGAGGCGCGGGTAGAGGTTCAGGACGGGGGGCTACGTGAGTCGTAGCGCGCCTGCGTGCGGCGCCGCGCCCGTAGCGCGCGGACGGCGGCCGGCAGTAGAGCCGCGCGGCACCGCGCTACGCCCTTGCTACGCCGCGTGCCGCTACCTTACTATGCCACTCGCGCGCCGCGCTGACTCGTGTTGTGGTGCCTTATGATGGTACAGCATGAAAGTGCAAGAAATGCGGACGTTCCGTGAGCGCCGCCTTACCAGATACGCAACCGCCACAAGTGGGCGGAGGAACGAGATACGTCGACGGCTGCTCAGGTGAGCGGCCCCGCATCTCGAAACGCTGGTTCAAAGACGCTGCGATCTCGGGGGTCGATAAAAAAATGCCTCACAGGAAAGCATAAGTGTCTGCAACGAAGGAATATTGGCTTAGGTCGTCTAATAATTCCACAGCCTCCTTAATTCTGGTAAATTAACTAAACACATTTCGTCACCAGATCGAGATTTGAGATGAGATAATTCTGCTGTATAAGATTATATTTACAATTCTTTTAAGGTTTGTATCAAAACAACGAGTAAAATTTAGATATGCCACACTGAAAACACGAAATAATGTTTGTAAATAAAACTCCCTACAAATATAAGAAACAACAGAAAGGTTTCGTTACGCAAATACATTATGATAAACGGCCTCATTCACATAAAAGCAAACATTGCTGTCTGATCAACATTTGAAGTAGTACCACAGCGAAGCGACGAGCTTAAGTTCTCTCAACGATTGTTAATGAAGTGAAATTCATTCATATTTTTAGTATTTTATATTAAACGCGTTTTACTTAGTGATTGGTTAAGTAATATTGGATAAGCAATGTTATCATTCGCTCAAAAATCTCAGAATAGTTGTTATCAATCTTAAACTGTCGGGAGAGTTGCTACTGTATTTTTAAAATCCTTAAAAAACTATCGTAGTAGTAGTCAATAATACTTTTATATTTTATATAAATCCGTAGTTTAATATTTTATTAATGAATAGTAACTTATACATTTAAAACAGGATACATTTTTATTTTCTGTGCTAATTGAAATGAAAATACGCGTGAAAATGGGAAATGTTTCCATGTTTGAATATTTCCACTGTTAATGCTAACCGACCCAAATAAGTACAAATTTATGTGCGTATTGTTCTATGTTAACACATATACACACGTATATCTATTCGTTTACACAACTACGTACATTGTTATTTGAATTCAGTATAAGGAATAAGTGTATTCCGAGTATCAAAATGCCTTTTTACCCACTTACTCGTAATAACACATGTGTTAAATTAAATAAATTTTGCTGCCTGAGAATAAATTGCGCAAGAATGAAATTTCTTTTTAATTGGAAAATAACGATAGTACCTGAAAATGTCCCTCATTGTGTCTTGGTTATATAATTGATGATGACTGACGAAACGTACATTTTGAAATAGCAATTTAGTAATTTCATTATTGTGCAATACCAATGAAATAGAGTAATTACTTAAAATCTTTTTAATTGTAAACGAGAATGTTAATGTAAATAGGAATATACTCGAAAATATAGAGAATTAAATTACATACAATTAAAATGAAATTATTGTATTAACCAAACGAAGATCTTTACGTAAATGTTTTATAAATATGTAATATTTTATCCGTTATGATAAATATCAATATATTTCCTAACATCTTTAGTTGTAAATTAATAATAAGTAAAAGCATTACGTACATGATGGCATAATATGACACGAGTTATTTAGTTTATACATTTTTAGGTTTTGGAATCATTAACTAAAGCGATATTTTTTTATTCGTTAATTGTATTCGTAAACAAATCTCTCTTAATATAAAAAAATACTATATTGCGAATCAAATCAAGATCTTTTCAGATAAAATTCACGAATCCTTAGTTTGTATTTATAAATGTACTTAAGCTGAATTCAACACATTATCAGTGAAATATGTAAGACGTGTATGAAGGATAGTGAATATTGAATAGTGGTTAATACGGGCTAGACGCGACTGACGGTCGCCTCAGTTTGTGGCAGTGCCAGCCAACTCACACAAGCTGCTAGATTCAGTAACACGCTCACATGAGTAAGCTAAATGTATTGTTTGGCTTATTTTTCCTTATAACAGTGAGTGCAAAATGTTGGTGTTGTTCCTTACGAGTATATAGCTTATCGACTAATATTTGTTTTACTGCTTTAAAGGTCAGATATGATAGTTCTAACATTTTCGCACATGAACACCTTCGAACACAACATAATTTTAAACTCTAGTACAGGTGTCACAGCGATACTTCTAAATACCGTAAGCATTTTCAACGATTGGGAAAAAAGTTCAAAATTTAAAACTGAAGGTGGTACGACTGTACAAATGATCTCAACGTTCCTACGGCAACAACCTCATGAATTTTTATTATAACCAATGTTACAAATTGTCAAAACGCCGTAAGAAAAAAAAAATAAACTTTAGTACTGGTGACTGAGCTTAACAATTTATTACTTTGATTTTCTTCATAAGCCGCATCGTTAGCCATTTTAACCGGTTAGGACCAGAAGAGGTGAAAGCTTCCTTTGTACAGGTATAGTACAGGTATTTTGTTTTTGTTGTTGCTTTGACGGTGACGTAAACCGGTAAACTATAATTATGTTGTATTACCTATCGTCTACAGCTGTACGACTTAATGATGACAGTACGTTGTTTTTTTATAAATTGAAACGTTTGTTATCATAACAAAAATAAAAGTTATCATCAATACAATACTTACACTAAAAAGATTCAATAAAATTTTTGCAATAATACAATCATTTCTTAGGATGGCGATGGTATGGATCATTACCCCACTTTGAATTATTATGCCCAGCAATAATGTTAATATCATCGTAAAGGTAATTAAATTACTATTCAGTACATTAAAAAAACCGCCCCATTGCGAGTAGGACTCGAGCACGAAGGATTCCGTACTATTATCCATAAAAAAGGAAAAAACCTTGTCTGTTGTATGGGATTCCCACTTGAATATTTTTTTCTGCTTTTTTGGTTTGGTTGTTATAGCGGCGAAGGAATCTAATAACGGATAATCTAACTATCATGGTTCGTGAGATACAGCCTGGTGACTGACGGACAGACAGACAGACAGACGGACAGACAGACATACATTATAATTGCATAAGTTGATAAAAAATGCTATGCAATAGCTTTACCGCTTCAGTCCCCGAGTGCCACAACGTTGAGTGTACCAATTGCAATAAAACAAACCTTTAATGTTGCACAGAATTAATCTTGAATACTTTTAAAAACACCATAAAAATTAGTCCAATAGTTGGATAACTGTGATAACTGTTTGCGTTAATCTTAGAACTCCCATATTTTTCGTTTAAGTGACCCGATTGAGATGAAACAAAGCCTATATGTTAATAAACGTAACTCGGTTGTCGCAGTTGCAATACAATCGGTGCGGGAGGTCAAGGGTTCGATTCCAACTCGAGACAAGTATTTGCGTGACCAACAGGTAACTGTTCATTCGATTGCATTTTGTCAGCGACTGATGTTCCTTAATTTTCCTAAGGTTCTTGACAAGTATTGAGTTTATCGATAAACATTATTATTATATATTATAATTATACGTATTTTTATAAGAGACAGGACACAGCTTTGAGAAACACCAGAATTGACAAATTTAGAATCAGAGAATGCACTGTCAACGACGATCTTGATGCTCCAATATACCAAAAAGCTAGTGCATAATTCCTCCGGAGGGTATAAGGTAGCTTTGAAAGAATAGATTTTGACCATACCCGATCGCTGGCCTTTGCCTTCGCTATGACTGACTGACTGCAAGTACATCCCCCTTGGTCTCAACTGTTTCTGTCCATCTTTGCTTTGCTTCAGAGTTGACCACGAAGAGAGGGGCCAGAAGATATGCTTTCTTCTTCGCAGCATTGGCCAACGATTCATCCTCAGTGTGTGGGGATAGAAAGAAAGCTGATAGAAATTTCTTAAGACAGCCTTGGGGAGAGACCAAAACGCACGTGTTTCCGATGAATGCCAATTCTGCCCATGTGCTTCGACTTTGCTTCAGCAATAACACTTAAGAAGGACCTAGAGGCAGAGTTATACTCCTTTTTTAAAGCGCTGGTATTGCCATATCTAGATGATTACGCGCTAGCCCAATCCTGGTAGCATTCCAGCTTTCCACGTAATCAAATCTTGCAGGAGCGACCAAACCAATGTTTGTATATGCTATGATTGTACTATAGAGATCGGAATAAAGAGTTCCATACCCGGAAGAAATTAAAGTATGTATTATAATTTAACTTACTCAGAATTTGATTATTCATGAAATTAATACAAATATTTACATTAATAATAATTTCACTCATAAACTTTGAAAGGTGAAACAATATTCCTGCATTTAAGGCACAAAGTCTATAAAGATTAAAAGACAAGACACGTTCTTTTTGAAAGGAAATTACTTCAAATATTCTCTCTGCGGTAAAGAATTCTCAAGAGCAACCCTTTATTACCTAAGAATCTCTATATAATATTTCGCAAATGTGTTTTTTTGTCGCAACGCCATTAATTCTTCCATCTTTGATGATTCAAACACCATTTTACAGTGTACGTTTGCCACTATTAAGGAAAAGTATACACTTTGAATAAAGTTGGGGTTTTCATTAAAAACTTTCGTTTAAAAACTTCTTACAAAGAATGTATCTTATAGATGTTTCATCTCTTTGTGTATGGCATCTGTCAGAAGGAGTATTCAGAGTAATACCTGCTGCTACCTTTATTGGTGGTAGAGCCACGCAGCAGCTCGGCCGTTGCACCAATGGGCAGGCTCATCCGGGTAAGTACCACAACCTCACAGAAGACCGGCGTAAAGTGGAAGTATGACAAATATTTTGGCGTTTCGTTTGTTGAGTGAGGTAGCCGGAGCCCAATTTCCAAAAAGGTTGTCAACGCATCTGCTAAGCCTCGGGTGTAGCAGATGTCCATGGGCGGCGGTATTCACTTAACATCAGGTGAACCGCCTGCTCGTGTGGCAACATTTTCAAACTGCCAAATACCATCACTACCACCTTGATGGTTGTAGTAAAGTAACCTGTGTATTTTTCACGTAATTTGCTGCCACGCATAACCAAATTGTGGAATCAGTTGTCGCCAGCGGTATTTCCAGACCGATACTATTTAAAAAAAAATACAGTCGAAAACCCCCTCCTTTTTTGAAGTCCGTTAAATTTCATTACTACTACATTCTGCACGGGTCAACTAGGTACTGTACTGTATGATAAATGTAATTTATAGAATAATTCAACTTTTGAAATATCTCTTTACTCTGATTATAAAAAGATCAAAATGGTTATTCCTTGATTAACACTAGTATTTAACATCCTGTAAAATGTTCGTAATAGTATTCCTTTACCCGTAAAATAAGATTAATCTTGTTACTTCTGAACAAATAATGAATATGGAAGACAGCACGTGGCCAATTCTTATCCCATTAAATGGTAACTCAATCGTTTTAGAGATCCAAATTAAATTGTTCTCACTCAAAGAAAAATGTAATCCAATGTATTCTTTACCCTTTCTAAAGTATGTTGTTATTTATGTTATTTATTTTTAAAGTTTAATAGAAAAGACGACTACGTTTAAGTTTCTTCTGTACTTTTTTGTACTGTTCATATTAATATGATATTAATATTAAGTTACGGCAGAGATAAATTCGCATAACAGTATACTAGAACATTTTTACGCAAATGGGTCATACGTCCCTATAATTTTAAAGATACTTTTCAATATTTAAAATACATATTGACTTTGAACTTTTCTTATGATTAAAAATCATTTCAATTTAAGACCAGGCACATTATTATTTCAGTATTTTAATCGTTATGAAAATTTTGAGCTTTCATTTAATAAACAGCGATGAAATGGATCTTTTTCGAAACGCTATCAATGGCACCAGTTTGTATTAGAATCACGTAACGCCTTCGTAGCAAATTTAGAAGTCATTTTTAACTGTAAATATCATCTTGAGCCAATATTGGTATGAGTTAATACAATTCCATCACTAAAATAATTTTAGTCGAAAATGAAATATTACTTCTATTTATTAATATTAATACTCATATGTTTTAAATTCCAAATTGCAACCCAAAACAAAATCGATAATGTCAACGTGTGCCCAGTGGTAAAAAAAGATTTAAATTTACATTGTCCAAAAAATAATAATACTAGTTAGAAAATAAATTTTTAGAAGTAACATATATAATACAAAATAATTGAATAGAGTACTATAAAACATTCGTTTTTCGCTAACACCATAAAGTTGGACGATTTCACAACCCAAAAGAAGTCAGAATTGAAAATATGGGTCAAAACGGAGGTGAATTTGTTGCTCATGATAATAAAATTACACTTTATGATAAAATTAATATTTCATTGATAAGAATTGCATTGGGTTTATAGTTAATGTAGTTTATAGTTGGACATAGCTAAATATAATATATATTACAATTCTCCTTTTAGGTGTAAACTATACACACGACGTTCCATGGTAACTTCAACTTTCTAGCCAGCGACGTAGACTATCTTTTGTAAATCAGTAATCAGTTTTTTTATAGATAATATCAACCGATTTTTAATACATAATATTAATAATCCTATATACAATAAAACAAGCGTTCTTGGCACCATGCCACGTGGATTAGGTTTATTTGATAATATGTAATTTTAGATAGATTTAATGTTGTAAATATTAGATCAAAAAAGGTTTTAGGTTGAAAAAAAATTAAACAATGAATTAAAATAAGATAACTAAACTACGAAATTGTAAATGGATTTGAAAGCCGTAAAGTGTTGATAATGAGGTTGATGATAGAAAGAAGAGTTAATTGGCACATACTGTTGGCTCTGTGCCGATAGCTTTATTACGCTTTTGCGAGTCACTTGTGCATGTTGGATTGACTAGTAATCATAATTATTTTTTTTTATTTAAAGAACTTTACCTAAAAGCTAGACTGAGCTATAACAAAGAGAAGTGATAGCTCAGTGTCCGGGCGCTCGACTTTAATTCAATATACTCGAGCAACCTGAGTTCGATCCCCGGTGCCGGCACCAATGAAGTTTTGACATCGTGAGGAAACCTGCATATTTTTGAAATAATAACAAAAAAAATATTTCTGCCAATCCGTAGTGGGGCTGCGTGGTGGACTATGCCCTGATACCCTATGTACAGAGGAGGCCTTTGCCCAGAAGTGGGACATGTATAGGCTGATACTTTACTTTTTCTTTAATAAAAATCAAAACACGACAAATGCAAAATTACCCAGCAAGTGTTACATCCAAGATGACAAGAATCTTTGACAGGTCATAGTATCGCAAATTTTCAGTGATGTACTTTTCTTGTAATGTCTCCGAAATAAATCTATGTCGCGGTGGCGGGTCGCGTAGTGATGGTTGGCTATGCCCTGATACCCTCTGTATAGAGGAGGCCTTTGCCCAGTAGTGGGACATGTTTAGGCTGTTACTTTACTTTTTTACTTTACATAAAGGGTTGTTCTTTATAGTGTGACTTCGATCACTGAATTTGATAAATATTATTATTATAATATTATTATAAGTGTTTTTTACTATTAATTTTTTTTCACTGTGTGATTGGATCTAAATGTTTCTTAATCAATTCATTTATAGTTTACAGGTCATTCACCCGTTAATTTAGTACAGTCTACTTCGTCAATAAGAAGACCTTCAAGTGACTCTAGGTTACGTACGCTTAACCAGCAAAGATGGACTTTAAGCCTAAGTAGACAACGGCGTTGTGTACTGTGCAAGTTTAGAACGAAGGACGCTTTTAATCATAATATGATATGATTAAAATATATAATATATAAATATAATTATAATATATAAATATATATATCATAATATGATTAAAAGCGTCCTTCGTTCAGTATTACCTTGACTATATTTTGCTGAAAATGTACAGATTTTTGACAGTATACTTGGATTGAATAAGGATGTGTCAGTTCCACAGTATCATTTGTGCTGTATGATTTCTGTGATATGTCTAAATGTGGCATTGACCAGAGATACGTTGTTTTAAGCTGTGTAAGTCGGTAACCGTTAGTGCTCAAAGGTAGTGCACCCAACTTTAACAACTTGTTTGTTCTCATGGCGAAGAAGTCCGTCGAGCCTCTCAGAGCTTCGTTCAGACGGGTAACAAGTGAAATCCAATAGGATCCGGGTGCCTTGAAGTGTTACGTTCTCGACGTCATCACCCTGATGCCACTGCGTTCTAGCTTCGGCCTCACGTTACTTGGGTTTTTGGAAATATGCGCCACGTATTTCAGTTTAAAGCTTACTAGTGCCTAACGGATCACAGTTCCAAGTTTGATTTTGGAGCTTTCCTTCTCCTACGCAGATTGGAAAACAAACCTTTTGAAGTCCATCTAATTAATTTCACCAAGCTAATTAATTTTAAAGTTTTTGAGCGCCATTTAGATCCAAAAATCGCAATTATAAAAGTGAAAAATTTAATGTACGAAAAAATTTTTTCATATTGAAGAAATATTACAGATTCCACATACATAATTATTCATAATTCATGCAAACGTCCATGTAATATAAGTGTATCATGCAATCATCAAACCCGCTTTCGAAAATATTGACACATCGTTTACACATTCTAATAATTGTTTATTAAACTTAAAATAATATTTCATCCATTTACATGACTGAAACTTAACTATAAAATTAAAACCAGTTTTACGGTTTTACGTTTATAACCTATAATTAATTACATTACATCCTATTATAAATACATTACATCCTACTTTTTCTTTTTCATTAAAAAAAACCAACATGTTTCGCTTTAATCTAATACGAAACGAAGGAATAAAAATAATCAAGAAAAAGAATTTATTAATAAATTACAAAGGCGTTGCATTTTTAAATTTTAATTAAAATCAATTTGATTTTGTTAACCTGTTTTTAACAATATTGGACACGACTATTTAAAATTGCGCTCAATACTATGCTTTTACGAATAAAATAATTTAGATTATTCAACTTTCCACGGCATTATAATGGGTATTATATTATAATTGTACGGGTAGTATTAACGGTGACATAACAGTCGATATAACTCGTATAACTTGCTTTCATTATTGAAACGTTGCATAATAAAACACGTCATCAAGTCGAACGGAACACTGTAGAGCGTACCATAAAAACTGCGGCCCTATCAAAAGAGCCGTTTAATGGCGATGTGTCGACTGTGGTGGCCTGAGGTAATGCAATTTAATGCAAATGCGACGATGCATGTGGCGATAACGAGGCCGGACCTCGCCCCGCCCGCCGGCCCAGCTCGATGACTTACGCTGGCGGAAAGGCGACGGATAACGGACGCCGAAACCGCAAAACTTATGACCCCATTATTCTGTTCAAAGAGCCAACCCAGAAGCCGACTTCGTTTCCTTCTTACACGATTAAATTAATGAAAGACGGGTGTTCAGTTGCCCACTACGTTGTTTGCGATTTTTCAAAAATAAATTGCATTTATGCGACATTTTGTCGCGGCAACTGTTTTAATAACTTATACGTACAATAACATGACGTCCAGTCCATTTTTCACAATGTAAACAAAAAGGTTTTTAAATTTCCGTATATGTATTGACACGAGTTTCTGTATATATTGACTTTAGCATGTATACACATAAAATATACATTTGCTATTCCAAAAGCTCTCAAGTAGCTTAGATCTTTAATTAAATCTTTCAAAATGACTTTTATTATAGAAGTATTCTCTTCCTATCCCAATCAAAGAATAAATTTTTAACCATAAACTCTCCGAGGGACGAACACGTAAAGTTAGAAATTGTCAAGTGTATCCCATACGTATTATTTCAAACAAATTTGCAACATACGCTATGTTACAGTTCATCGGTCACTAAATGTGCTCATGAGCAGGGAGCTTTGAGCTTTGGACTCCGTTTACTTCTCCCACATATCTATGTCCGAATATATATGTCCGTGCGTTAGATGTCCATATCAACAAAACCTGACGGGTCGAAGATAACGCCAACACAATAAAAAGTGGGCCCAGTTACCTCAATCACTACGAAACGCAAAGATATGACTTCCACTTCTCGCCGGTCGTTTGTGAGGCCCTGAACTTCCCTGGATGCCTATTCGTGCAACAATAAAAGTTGCAATCTGTCCTATATCCGCATCAGGTGCGATCAGCAAGCTCATCTTACTCACGCATCTAAATGGTTGATGTCTCTACGTAAGATCCACAAATAGTTATAGTTTATAGTTTTCCCAGACTGCCAAAAGAAGGTAATGTTTTCCGACCTTATATAAGAATGTATGTAAGTCTCATTCTTTGGCACACTCTACAGCCTAAAAATGTTAAGGGTTTTAACTTACGAGGCGTTTAAATTCGTCAGTTGTGCTAGTGATTTCGGATATACTATTTAAATATTGTGTCCGGCAAAAAAATGGAGACAGTAGTTTTAAAGCAGTCGGGTTTTTTTTTTTTTTTCATTTAATAAATTATGTATGTTAGTTAAATCTTTGGTACCGAAGAGTAGCGAAGATTTATTGGTTTTTATAATTCCCGAATGAAATCTAACAAAAGTACCAAATTCTAAATAGAAACTACTATAGGAGCGCGAATTTCCAATTAAATTTTTTGAAATATGTAAATACATGTTTCTAAGGTATCCTCCAATATATTTCACTATATTAACAAAAAAATAATAATAATATTACCTAGTAAACAGCATATCCGCAATCTTCGCATATAAAACGGTTTTACTTTTATGTAAAAAGAAAAACAATACACGCTACGAAAATCATCACGAACTTTACAGTCAAAAAAAAAGAACAAACATACTTTTTAACAAAAGAAATATAATAATAAAACAAATAAATAATAATAGTTGTTTACAATAAATATAATAAATGAACAGAAAAACGAATAGCAAATGTAATTATTGTTAGGTAAAAAAATCTTGGAAAAGTTTTGGGTTCTTGTGAAAGTAATATCATAAGATCGTGCGTTGCTTCGATAATACCGATAGCGACCGAATGCTCAACGTTTCTACGAAGCTACGACGCTACGCGGCCGTAATGTTAAAAATGAAGGACTCGCAGTGACCTAAATTCACTTCATTCAATACAGTTCAATACTATTCCAGAAAATGTTTATATACTTTATTCATTGCTAAGATATTTGTTGTGAAGAAAAAAACTTATTACCTGCGTATTACCCGCTTTTTAATTTTTGTAATACAATAGAAATTAGTCTCTGAGAGTTGTTCTGAGTAGTTAAACTCTTAAATTCCTGTCTCTTATGCGCGATAGCTCGCATTACTATGGGAGTTAGTTTTGAGTTTTGAAAGTATATTTCGATCGGAAAATATTTCTACAGCTTAGATTTTATCGTAACTGTGCGTGATAAATTTAGTTGGAGATGTTATACGTGTCATTAAAACTATTTTACCTATTTAAAAATTAGTAGGTGAAAAGATTTTAATCTTAAGCCAGTGTCGTTCACCATTTATAATCTGAAATATATGGAAATTTAAATTCGCAGTTATTCTATTTAACCATGGTAGGGCCACGCGACAGCCTGGCTGTTGCACGAATGGGCAGGCTCATCCGGGTAAGTACCACGACCTCACAGAAGACCGGCGTAAAGTGGAAGTTTAATACTTTCACGTTTCGTCTGGTGAGTGAGGTAGCTAGAGCCAAATTTTCAAATGGTTGTCAACGCATCTTCAAACCCTCGAGTGTAGCAGATGTCCATGGGCGGTGGTATTCACTTAACATCAGGTGAAAACACCTGCTCGCTTGGCAACTTTTCATATAAAAAAAATTCTAAAATGTCTATGAAAGTCTCTTAAGAACGATTCACAGCCTCGAACCGTGATATACATCGTAAATGTAATTAAATATATATGTAATTAGATACAAAACTGACGCTGGTCATAGGTTCTATTCCCACAGGGGACAAGTATTTAAGTGACTGACGAATAGTTTTGTGTATACACAAAACGTTCCGTTATTGTGAATACAGGATATTGTTATCAGGGTATTCTCTAGTATAGAAAGTTGTAACAAAAATTACTTTTGGACATATTTTTTGCATTAACGCAGCTGATTAGTTAACTTCTCCGATGATCATTGTTTCAGAAACCGGGCGTAAGACGGTAAAGGTTAAGTCGAACTGTTAGTTATCGAACTTCAAGGCCAATGCGATTAATGACGAAGGTCAAGCTAAAAAGCATTATAGGATTGTTTTCTATTTGGTAGTTTATTAAACTGAAAACTATTTAAAATACGTGATATAATCCGATTTTAAATATAGATTTAATGTAAAGTTGTGATATTGCCTTACTTATTACTCTATAGAGAACATCAACTTTAGCGTATCATTGTCATATAAACGTAAAATGTTAAAATTAAATAAAATAATATTTTAACTTATAATTACAGACAACAAGCTGCCAGGAATTAATCTAATCATTTGTTATTGTTTTGTTAACTATTATGCATATAAATAAACATTCAGAGGTGATTCAGAAAAATTGTATAAAAAATACAATAAAAAATAATTATTGCTCTCGATGGTATACAATAAATCGAAGTAAAAGCGAATCATATTCTTCGTAGTATATAACAAGCATTGAAAGTTTATGATAAGAAGCCTGAATAACAAAGCCCTTGTCTTTAACACAGCTTTTGACGATTAAGAGTGAAATTATGAATGCAACTTATCTGTATTTGTCGGATAAGGTCTTATAATAATTATTCACATGAATACATTATTAAGCTAAATTAAATTTAGTGATTTTATCGCGTTTGCTTTAATGCGAATTTCCTGAAATTTTAGCTAAATATATCCACGCATTAAAATTCTTCATTTATCGGATCAGTAAAGAATAATTGAATTGGTGATGATATTTAATTTTGTTATGGACAAACTCAAACAATAACACCTGGTCCCTTAGCATACTGGAAGGTAAACACTCACACTATTACCACGTTCAAAGCCAAATATCGGTGTTGTTTACACGAGGATTGTTTCAGATAAAAACTGTATGCAACGGGCGCGCCGAGCGGTCGCGGCGTGTGGGGATGGAGTTGGTAATACTGAAGGCAAGAGCCCAGCTGAATCGTCTCGTGTCGGCGGGTGAGGGGCGAGGGAGGGCGCGCGGAGTCCGTGGGGGGGGCGGCGGGGGCGCGCGGGCGGGGCGCGAGCGCAGCATGGCCGCCGCGCCCGCGCCGGCTTCCGCCGCGCCCTGGCTCAACGCCACGCTGGCCTACAACGCGAGCCGCCCCAACGCCACCTTCGACAGCGACTACGAGCTGCTTAACGCGAGCTCCGGCGACGAGCACGACAACCACTGGTTCTGCGCCAAGTGGTCCAGCGCACAGCAGGACCTCTTCCAGGTTCCCGCTCTATTCTTTTGCTTCGTCGCGAACACCGCGTAAAGTTAACGTTTACTTTTAAAGGAGACTAACTTATATGAGTTGTCTTGCTTATCTTCATTCAATTAGTTCATACATAATAAAGATGTCGTAGTTGTCAGCGATAAATTAGCTTTGGCAATTATAAGTTAATGAATAGTTTATTATTTAACGGAATGGACAGGCGGCGAACTTGTGCTTCGCGCTTGCGTTCCTCGCGCCGAAAAGCTTCAAGCAGAGCATCTTGGTGCTGCGGGCGTTGGCGGCGGCGGGTGCGGTGCTCATGGGAATGTGGGCGGGCGCGGAAGTGTGTGCTCCCGACGTTCTCGCCTGGAGCCTAGCACTGCTGCTCGTCAACTCTATTCACACGGTCTTCTTAATTATAAGGTTAATATACTTAAACGCTTTAATCTTCAACCTGATTTGCTCGTCCGCCACCAGACCTCTTGACATATCTCTCGGTTTCAGATAGCGCCTTTGCTTAGTTAATATCAAATTTTACTATATTCATCGATTTAAAATGTGACTGCGGGTGAAGTAGTACTCTCGTCGAAAGATAAATTTGTGAATGTAATGTGCAAAACAAAAAAAAAAACAGACGTTAACAGAATTCAAAAACAAGCCCAAATAAAATGTACAGTTTCTGACATTAAAATAAGCAATCAAAATAGTCTTAGAGCGAGAGTACACGTGTCGTAAAAATTATGTACTTTTATAGTTTAACTTTTTGTGTCGTACTCGTAATATTTTACATTATAGAAATAGGTATTCATATTACTCTATAAATACCTTAGATTATTACAACCTGCTTAAATTATAAATATAAGCGTTGATTTCCCTTACATCCCATGTACTCCCAATTAATTTTTCACTGACGTGGAGCAACGGTTGATGAGGATGACATAGATATATAGACCCCTATTAGTATTGTAGTATTTTGGTACTCGATAAAGCCCGTAATGCTATGAAATGAGAATCTTCGTTTGTCAACATCTATAAACTTCCATCTTCATCGGATGCACTGTGGCCGAATGATCTAATTATCCAAAGCAACTGCCAATTAAAACCGTACCTAGTTTTGACTCGATAAAGTAGTAATTGGCGTTACTAACACAAACGCACTCACTTTTATACAGAATTTCAATAACCTTTACTTTGATAGAATAGGAATAACAAACAAAATTTCGGCTAGTATTTAACATTAAAATTAAAGTTACACGATCCAAAAGTTTTAGATATTTCTAGTACATTTTTTTTAATAATATAATTTAAGAAAGTTGTTATTTGTCGGTGATAGTTAACTTATTAATTTTGGCTGATATATATATCTATATAATTTGCCACCCGCACTTTGCCCATATAAAAAAAATACATCCATTTCAATTAACAATAGTAATATTACTGATTATTTTGACTCTAGATTTTATAATAAATGTTTTTTGGCTAAAACGCGTTGTCGCATTTAACATTCCAAGAACAGTAACACGAGGGACCCCGACATTGAAACAAGTGGCTTAACCATACTCATGTATAATTACGGTCGTAATTAATTATGTTACAAGCTCATTGCTTATTTTCCAACTCCTAAGTATTCAGTAGTCACTTCTATCGACCCTCACAAAATAGCCCTTGACTTTGTACTGAATTAACAAAATTTGTGAGATATTTAAATTTTTATGGTGCTAATCTATGCACTTAAGATTGTACTGTGGGAATCGAACCCACGTCTTCGGGATTCGCTCACTGACGCTTTAGCCACTTTAGCGAAGACGTGGTGAACCACCAGATCATTTGCCACTTTCTCACATTAAAAAAATGAATACAACTTTGGCTATATTTGGTTTGTCTACAGATTTCTTCCACCGGCGTTGTCGTTAGAGTTAACAGATTTGTACCTAAAACTATTCAAGCCTTTGAAAGTGAATAAGAAACACTTCCAAGAGCTGACGCGGGAGGCTCGGATAGTTCGCTTGGAGCCAGGCGAGGCGTATGCACTCGAAGAGGTCACGCCAGCCGACGAGAGGCTGTCTATACTTTTAAAGGGAAAGTAAGTATTAAATGCATTCCTTTTCAAGGCTTTTACAAACAAGGATAAGAAAATGTTTGTAAATAAAAATAATAGACGTTAAAAATTTCGTATATTCTCTATCCATTTATCGTTTAAAAGATTGCAAAACTTAATCAATTCGTTAAATGTGACGCTAAACAGGATGCTTAGAACACCGTCCGCAATAAAACTAACGTTGGGATATGCTACACAATCTATGTTGTATACTATTGATATAAATAGCCTGCCTACAAATCAACCGTGATAGCTTAATGTCCGGTCGCCTGTATTCAATATACTCGAGCAACATGAGTTCGACCCCCGGTGACGGCACCGAAGAAATTATTAATTTTAAGTGCTGAATTATCACGTGCTCAGCAGTGGAGGAAAAAATATTGAGGAAACCAGCGTATTTTCGAAATAATAATAATAAAAAAATATTTCGAAGATATATGTCCACCAATCCGCAGTGGGGCCGCTTCGTGGACTATGCTCTGATACCCTCTGTACAGAAGAGGCCTTTGCCCAGAAGTGGGACATGTATAGGCTGATACTTTACTTTTTCTTTACTAAAAATCAAAACATGACAAATGCAAATTTACCCAGCAAGTGGTAAATCCAAGATACGACACAAGAATCTTTGACAGGTCATAGTATCCTTTCTCAAAATTGGATCACGTGTATCGCAAATTTTCAGTGATGTACCTTTTTTGTAATGTCTCCGACATAAATATTCTATTTTAGATATATCCCATTTGGAATGCCTGTTATTGATTTCTAATGTTTAAAAAATGTTGTTAAGAAAAACATGTTTAAATAATTTGCATGAAAAAATATTGCATTTAACATGTACTTCTTGATTCCCGATGTTTCAAATGTTTTCTAGTACATCACAAGGAACTGATTACCTTGAAATCTGTATAACTCGTAAGTAATTTTATTAATTAAATGCCATTTTCAATATTTGACTCTCTTAGTGAACAAATTTTCAAAAATCCTTTCTTATTTTTACCTAAGTTGTGTGAAACCCTATGTAAAAGTTCATAGTTTTAGGCACACTGGTTGAAAATGTGCGTCCGTCAGTGAGTCAATGTTAGTTTTGCTAAGTAGATTAAAGTAATAGTAATTTTCTATAGTGCCATACCATGCGGTATTTCTTTCAAATAAATTTTTGTTGTTATGCTAACCTTTAGAATGCATTTAGAAATGGTCAGTTCTAAGTATTTTCACTTTTGTTTTAAAAAAAATTACGGATAAGCAAAAAAAATATTAATAAAAGCGGCCCTCCAAGTGACTGTTATCAAAGTGGGTCTGATAGAAATTAATTATCGATAAGATTTCGCTTTAATAAAATGATACGATAGCGCTATTTTTTCTAACTTACTGAACTCAGATAACAGAGTATAACTGCATAACATTTATGGGCGTCGAGCTTTGGTCGGTATCAAAACGGTCTCTACGGAGTAGAGGGGTCAGTCAGGCTTATTACTTTGGGCTTGGTCAATGCCACTAATGCAGCAAGTTCTCAATTCTCATTTTGAATTCCCATGTAAGTGGTTGGGGTAAAACATACTTTCATATGTACGTATATTTAATAAAACAACACCTTCTTAGTAATTACTTAAATTTTTTTCACTTAACGAAATTAATTTTATAAAATGAGTACAAAATATACCGCCGGAATGTTAATTATATATTAAATTTTAAATCAAAAATGATTACTACATAATTATAGTAATATACTATCGACAAGTCATATAATATTTGACTTAAATTAAATGCGGTATTTTAAGTAAGCAGTGCCTAGTGCGTGCAAATAGATTAAAGGAAATACTTAATTGCTTTAAAATTGTTTACGAAAGAGTCTTATGTAGGGCGGTACTTGCGCAAATAATTACGCAAATTTGAAGCGAAAACGAGAGCAAGCGAGTGCATTTAGTTGCACACATGCGTGATATTTGAAGCTGTCATATACGGTACGAGAAATCCTTCAAAATTGCACAGCTTAGTGGGTTGTATAATATTTCAAAATTAATGTGCATTAATTTTGTTGCGACCTAATAACTTTGGTTCTAAACGAATATTTAGTAAGTTGAGGACGATGTAACAATGGAATTGTTTCCTACGAATTTAATTTCTTGTACATTTACCTTTCAACGGCTTTACAGGAAATAAGAGAGACAGAACAGAACAGAGAGTATGCTATAATTGGAAAAATATTATAAAATAAAATTTATAGCTTTGAAGAACACAAATGTCTTAGAATAAGATTTATTTTTTTACAGTTACGTCCACTTTTATACTGATGAAAATTGATTACAAAGGCTCTGATTGTTTTAACGTTTAACTACATAGAATCTTCACTCTATATATGTGGCCGTGACAGCTGTCCCCATATCATGACTCAACCGATCCATCGGGTAATAGCAATTTCAACCAATCAGGGGCAGCCTGAATACATTGTTTACAAAATATTATTTTAGCATTTAACAGGAAAACTACAATGGTCATATTTTTCCGAAATATTAATTTAATCTGTTTATTAATTACATTTAAATAACATCTTATATTTTCTTCTTATTCTTTCATCTTTATATTTGTCGTTTGAGAACTTAAAGAACATTTTTCCGGTTTTTGCAATCAAATGTTTTTCATGTAGGAAATGAAAGGCCATAATTTATATGGCCGTTACGTTCGTCATTTCGTTCTTGGTGTGACATGGGCTCCTCAGTTAGATAGCCCCGTCATTTTACATACAGACACACAGACAAATACCGACGTAATGTTATTATTATTATTTTTATATTATATCAATATTATTAATATTGACGCCCCGATATTAGGTGCTATCTGTCGGGAGTTTTCACGACGTTATTACGAACTTTAATGATGTATGCACTTTATTAAACTGCATTATTTTATAGATTTTTATTTATGACAATACAATATAGTGTAGTTAAATAGTAAAAGACATAACAATACTTATTTTAGTAGCTGTTATCCACAACTTAATGTCTACAATTTTTTTTTTTTTTAAATATCTATAATAATTTATGTATTTTAGTGTGCAACATACGTAGGTAAGCTTTCCTAAGTAAATAGCATTTATGTAACAAGTAAAAATTATATATTTTTTACTTTCGTGCTCGTGCTGTGATATAATTAATGTATGTTAATCAAATGATCATGATAATATCTTTGTTAACAGGCCGTTTTTCGAATCAAAACTAAAAAAAACTATAGTGCAGTTGCCAAATTATAGAATCGGTTAAAACTGACATTAATGGTCTCATGCGTCAGAAATAAATAATATGCCTGTATTTTTTTCAATACAGTTATATTTTTTTATAAGATAACGCTGTTTTTTTAAAATGAATTGATGGTATTCTATAGGTCAAGAATCAGAATCTTTAATTTTTCCATAATATAATTCAATTATAAACAAAATATTACAATCAGACGTATAAATTATATTTTTTATTTAGAATGCGGGTAAGCTGTGACGAAACACATCTTCATTTTATTCAACCATATCAATTTGTTGATTCGCCGGAGTGGGAAGCCAACCGTGAGCAATCTGATGATGTCTTCCAGGTATGATCATTGAATATATGATATATGCTATCTTAATTTAGAATTTAAAAACAGTTAATTAATACTATAATATTATATAACAGTTAAAGAGTTGAAGTAAAACCTCAAACTAAAAGTAATTTTGAAGTTTTATTTCATGTTTTCTTTCATAAGTATAAATTAAAATTAGCTTTAGCATTAACAAATTTTATTAGTATAGTTTTTATTTAAAATTTTCTTGTACCTATTGTATATTGATGCGCTTATTTTCAGCAAACTGTGGCAGCCGCGTTTATTTTCGATTGCCATTTAATCAACTGCAGTTAATCGCCTGTCTAGCGACCTCGGAACATTCGCCACTCGCAAGAAATAATAGGCGCGAAAGTAATTTGTTAGTTACAGAACGTAGTGACAAGCTCTATGTGATTCCGCACCCTGCCAGGTTAAATAATTCCCAGCCGGGCATGAATAATAAATAGATCGAGAACTACAACTAAGGATTTATCTACCGAAATAATTAGAATAATGTTTATGTAGTTTTAAATGAATATCTAGTATGTTTCGTGAGTAACACCGGATATAAATGTAACAGTTTTTGCCCGAAATAACAAAATATAATTAAAAAGTATAATTTTCAGGATTGGTTTATTTTTGTTTTCTTGTGTTAAGGCATCATTTCAACATTGTTTTTAGATAAAAACTTTTAAAACATTAATCTCGATTACAATGTGCGGACATAATTTAAGTGCATATGATTAGAAAAGGGCACTGATAGGTAACTAATTTTCTGCTGTAAATCGACCTTCAGATTTTTCATTTAAATGCAATAATTAGCTCGACAACATCGACACGATGACATACGGGACTTGTGAATTAGTTGCGTCGGCCGGCTTTCGTCCGAAGTCTATTTATATGTCTCCGAATGACTCCGAAGTCCGAAGTCAGCCATGTCCCGGCGGTTGTTTCTCAGACAGTGGGACAAAGGGGCTAGGGACATCGACATCGAGGGATACTTTGCCACAATCCAAATTACTCCTTCGATCGATCTTTGTCGTGGAGGAGGCATACACTTCATGAAACTTTTACAGCTTTTCAGTCTTTTTGGAACGGTTCTGATCAGTGTGTGCCGGGTGTCACCCAGCAGCTTGGTTTTTCGTAAGAGCTTGCTACAGCTCTGCGTACCATCGGAGCTGGAGTAGCAGCTATCGGATACAGCATTTGTATTGGAGTCGGTTTTAGGCAACCTGGAATAATCCGGCAGGTTTCATTTAATCCTGTATCCACTAGTTATGCATGCGCTCAACGGCTCCATATGGACATGCCTGCAGTGAAGGGGAGTGCCTGTTATTGATCTGTCCACAAATACTAAGGATAATCGACATACTCAATTGGCATTCCGCGCCACTGGATATTGAGCTTGCGGTCTGCTTGTCTGTTGCATAGATGAAACACGCAAGTTTGGGTCTTGCTCGAGTTCGGTCTTAAAGAGTTAGCCCCATATTACTTTTCCAAGCTTTGCAGGGCCTTCGGTAGATTGTCTTCAATCTGTTCGAAACTGGAAGCTTGGGACGTGGGTGCCAAGATACTATCATGTGGCAAACAATTGTTTTGGGTTCTCCAACGACTTTTATCGGACAGAAGATGGACCTGGAACTGACGATTGTGTAGGAGTTCGCTGAGTACGTTGGCAAATTTACTGTCATTAGTAATGGACTCTACCTTGCACAGCAAACGTCTCAGGTTTACGATAGCAATTATTGTGTCATTATAAATGGCATAGTAAAACTCGATCTACACTACAATCGATAATATCTTTTCATAATAATGCAATCACTTACGGATTAGGACCATAAAGTTCGCCCTGAAAGATATTGAAATTTGATTAATATTATTATGTTATATAAATATGTAACTAGAATATTTAAAAATCGGTATAACATGCTTGAACCTGTAGTTCTTTCTTGAGGTCATCAAAATGTGTTAATAGATTTAAATCTCTTAACTTGGTACCTAATGGTAACGTTAACTTGTGTAATCATTAAAGGTTAGAAAAATTTATCTAATCCGTAAACTAGCTATAAATGTACATCATTTATAGGACACGCTATGGAATTAACACGTTATTGAACAGCCTATTGAATTAATAATGTTTTATTACACATTGCATTACTTTTTTATTAATTATATTAAGAAATATGATTTTAGAAAATATAGAAAAAATACGCATTTTCAAATATGTTAACACTGTGGGTCAAGAAAAATAAAAAATTTTGAGACATTTATAAATCCATGTTAGTCAATTCACATTACCCTATCATAAGAAATAACTTACTAGAAGAGTAATATATGAGTGAACAAAAAAAAACCGATGCACTGAAAAACACCGTGATACTGTGCAAATCAATATTTGTTTTGTTCAAGCCTTACGACCGATCAATACGGACAGATCTCTTTTTGGTGTAAGCAAAGAGTATAGGGGCTTAGAAATTTTCCATCCATATCGCAACAGAACACGTATGTTGGCGTGTTTGTTTCTGCTACTTAACATGTAAACCAACTGTAAACTATTAACATGTAAACTATTTTGACCCAAGAAAGGATTAATAATTAGAAAACTTGTAATTATCTACTTATGAAATGGTTATAAAAGAAACACTAACATATGAGTATATATATTTTTTTTTGTTACAAGAAGTAGCAGAAGTTGTTAATCGGGTTTGTATTATAAATATGTTTGTTTTTATGCTCATACTATGACGGCTGTAAGGATTTGAATATTTGAAATATAATTAACAACTAACACGTAGAATTAAACATTACCACATAAGATACATCTTAATTAGTAAATATTGAAGCCACGCAGGTAAAGGCTCGTACTGTCTGACAAACAATAAACAGTTTAAAACTGTTTTATACATCACCATTCGGTGCTATATGGGACTTTAATAAATAAATTACTGTTTTATCGTGGTCAAAGAACAAGGTAATATTGATTACCAAAAATATAATCTTAGGTGGCCAACGGTCATTAGGAAAGGCTCCGGTATCTCATACGAAACACACCGATGTCTTTCTATGCTTTGCACGTCGTAATGATCGTGTTATGGACAATGATAAACCTTACAAATTTGGTAGCACGAGACCACTTCGTTTTGCGATCCGTTTGCGATTCAGGTTTCCTAAAATGGATATGTATGCACTCTGGGAAACCAGAACTGTAAAGTCCATGACAGCATTGCAGTCCTTTATGGTGATAAATTGTCCTAGTAGAAAACTGTCCATAAATATATATTATAATTGTGCATAAAATAGATAAGCTCTTCCGAGTAAATTAACGTTTTGTCGAACTGGCTACTTTGATCTGAAATGTTCGAAATGATATGAAATATCTAGTTTGGCTAGGAATTCTAATTTCAAATTTAAGCTTGTGTATAGAAAATAATTACTAATAATTTATTTTTTGGGGATAACTATTTGTTTTCTCGTCGGTTCTATAAACAGAAATAAACATATATATGTATACTGCATATATAAAATATCGAAAAATTAATTAATTTATTATTAATGTATTAATTAGTAATAAATTATTCATATTTTTTTATTTAAATTGTATGTAATTCAGATACACACGCGTGATCACCGTAACGCGTTTCCGTTGCATTGTCATCGTCCAAACGCTTACAGTCAGTTAGCCCTTACTCGCGTCTAAAGAAGTTTCACTGTTTTTTTCGTTTAGTTTCATAAAACAGGGTGCCAGTGTCTTTGTTCAGAAAAATTTTGACCCACGTGGCCGACTGGAGACCCTAGTTGATAAAGAAGATTTCAAGGTGATCGTGAAAGCAGATCACACACAGATAGAACTGATTTAGCATATATTTGAGGCTTGGGAAAATTCACAGGATGCTCTGGGTGTTTTTTGTGATCTTTCCAAGGCTTTTGATTGCGTCAATCATGAAACACTTATCAGGAAATTACGCCATTATGGCATTAAAAATACCGCGCTTGACTTGAATAAGTCATATTTAAGTAAAAGAATTCAGAAAGTTGTAATTAATGGTGCTAGTTCTTCTGGGTCGATGATATCAATGGGCGTTCCGCAAGGTTCGATTTGCGGCTCATTCCTTTTTTCTCGTTTATATTAATGATTTATCCTACTTAGTAGGAAAAAACATGACATAGTGTTGTGTGCCGATGATACTTCATTAATCTTTAAAATTAAGCGACATATTGTAACACTTGACGAGGTAAATCATGCTATGTCAGAAATAGTTCACTGGTTTAATGCTAATAATTTACTATTAAATGGCAATAAAACTAAATGTATAAAATTTTCGACACCTAATGTTAAACACTTGGGTCGTGCCAATGTACTTAATATAATAATGGGGACGAGTTAGGCTTTGTGGATACCACTGTTTTTCTAGGAATAATTCTTGATTCAAAGCTTCAATGGGGCCCCTATATATCCAAACTTGCTAGCAGACTAAGTTCTGCAGCATATGCTGTAAGGAAAATAAGATGTCTGACTGATGTAAATACAGCTAGAATCGTTTATTTTACTTATTTCCATAGCATAATGTCATACGATATTTTACTATGGGGGCATGCAGCCGATGTTGAAACAATATTTATTTTGCAAAAAAGGGCCATAAGAGCAATTTACAATCTTAATTTGAATGCATCTCTGAGAGAGAAATTTAAAGAAATAAATATTTTAACCTTAGCCTCTCAATATATATATGAAAATATAATGTATGTACATAGAAACATTAATAATTTTAATAAGAATACTGATGTACATAATGCAAACACTGGGAACAAACACAAGCTTATAACGCCAGTTACTCCCATCCCAGTTAATATGCAAAGCCTGTCTATCAACAGGTTTAAGAAATTTATTAATGAAAAACTTTTTAAAAAGGGTTATTATAATATAAATTAATACATTAACGATAATAACCCTTGGGAATGAGATGAACGCTCCTAAGCTGTTTCTAAAAAATAAAATGTACCTACTGTATAACAATGTATTTGTTGAGAAAAAAAAATGACAAAAAAGAGGATACCTACGGCGTTTCTTTCGCCTGTTCCTTCTCCGTTAGAGGAACCTCATTACGAAACGGTGGTAGTTTAAAAAAAATGACTATCGATAAATGAAATGTATATTTCTTATTTCGATGAATAAATGATTTGAATTTGACACAGATTCGCTGATCACACATCAGTGAGTCATTTTAATTTACTTGAAACATCTTGGAAAAGTGAAAAAGCCCGAGTAATTTGTACCGTGAATTGAAATACATGAATTGAATGAAGCACACCAACAAACACGCATTAAGTGCTGCGTTACATTACCGTCACAAGAACGAGAGAATTTTGAATCGTGCAATCGGAAAGGTTCATCACAGCGGTTGAAACAGAAGAAAAAGAAAGTTGTCTCACAACAAGTTATTTGTGAGCTTCAACAGCTTCTTAAGATCTGGCCAAACGACTACGGCAGATTTGTTTTGTCAACAATTGCAAACAATGATTGAAAAGCTCCCTATTAAATAAACGAGACTAGTTAATTGCTCTAGCCCACTATTGCTTTAGTACAATGCAAGACCTTATACTTCACAATATACGGTCGTTAAAATAGAGGAGCTGCGATTGTAATTTCTACAACACCCACCACAGTCTCCTGACCTTGGTCAAACAGATTACCACTTTTTTTCACAATTTGGGCAATTTCTTGCAAGGAAAAAATTCAATTCCTAGGGTCCCAACCTACCCTCCAAAATTTCAAAGATCTTATTGTTCCGCGCTCCCATAAAATTTTCAGGAATGGAATCAATAAACCACACACAATATGGCGAAACTGCATTGAAAACGATGGTACAACAATACTTCGATTGATAAAAAATATAACTTTATATATATTTTTATTTTTTCATTTTACTTTTTGAATATAAAACGGTAATTACATATGTTAGACCTAATAATAAAATAAACTGTATAATCCTTATATATAAAAATGTAGCTTCCGTATGTTTAATAACACAAACATACAGAAGCAACATTTTCCAAATGAAACGAATAACAAAGAAACCACAGCGAAGCGTGGTCGGTTTCAGCTAGTTAATAAAATATATTTAATAAATAAAATTATGTAAATATATCTTAAACGATCTGGCAAATAATTGCTATTAAATTACTTAGGTAAACGTCGCCTTATGCTATTTCCTTAGTTTTTTCCCTACGATTAATGTAGACAACACACGTTGTATTCTCTGTGCTACTTATCCAAGTAGGGGAAATGATACAACCATTTCGTGAATTTAATTATTTATTGTTTTACCTATTTTTATTATTCTACGACACTTCCACCTGAGGAAACTAACGAGCACCAAAATAAAGATAGGATACAACTATTACTTTTAGTTCATCATTTATCTCAATTATGGCCTTTCTCTTGATTCTGTTTTAAAGACGAACAATCCACTTCAGAAGCAATTAAACAAAAAGTGTAAAGTTCGTCGTATTTTCTAGATAAGTGGAATTGTTATGAAGTGATACTCGAAACATACTTTAGTTTTTAATTACTAAATACTATGTGTAAAAATACTTCGAACAACTGGATGTCTCATATATGAATGAATGCCTCGATTTTTATGTACTTCAAATTTCAAACTTTCGTTCAGGCAAACTTATATTAATTAAAGTTTGTATAAACTGAACAGTCTTTTTCTGCGCAACAGATCTTGTTCTGGTTTTTTTACTAGATAGAGTGATTCAAGAGTTTTCCCAAAGTCTTCCCCAAATTTCCTATCTAAAGTTTGCTCAGAAAGCAATTGCGTGATTCTAATCTTATATTCGCGGGTGTCAGTAGTCAGTTCAATGATGAACAAAAATCCCCTACTGAATTGGGACCGATCCACAGGATGCCACAAGATCCTTGCGTACAGATCAGGTGTTTCTCCTTTAATATTTTCTCTCCAATAAATTAATAACCGATTCCACTATTTACTCGTATCGATGTGGTAACCCGGAGACGTATAAAACTTTACATACAATGTGATATAGATAATAGCTGCTATGCTGTTCACGATAAATGACAATATGAAAGTTCTGCTAGACGTTCTGCTAGTGTTTCAGATTCTTCGTTGCTCGAATCTTAACCAAAACCTCGTGAATGAGCTCACTAATTCTTCTAATAAGTAGTGCAAGAATTCTTGCTTCTTTTCTATTTTAATTGCGTAGCTTCTCCTACATACGTGATGGAAATATCAACGTCTTCTTACTAATTCATGACTTCTCTATTCTTTTAATATTATATTTAACATCGCATCATTCCGATTTGCTTCTCTTCAAATCTTTTGCTACTACTACACTACTCTGGAACTTTCTGCCCCAATTTCTTTGCGAAAGCATCAAAATGTTGATAGATAAAGTAAAAAAGTCTACCGATAGGTATTATGTATGTTTGTATAATAGTATTTATATGTCTGTAAAACTTAAGTACATATATTTATAATTTGTAATATGTATTTGTTATCTTATTTTTCTCCTGCATCACATTTCTGCTACCCCCAGGGTTGACTGGGAAATAATGTTTTATTATTTTTTACTTTTATTGAGGCAAAAACAATAAGTCTTTGAATACATAAACGTGCATCTGTTTAGGTAACGGTGGTAGCGGAGGAAGTTTGTACGTGCGTTTGTTGGCCCCGTATGAGGCTGGAGCGTGTACTTCGGCATCGGCCAGCGCTCAAAGTTGTACTTGACTGCCTCATAGGTAAGACTTTTCAATGTACTTAAAACGAGATGCATTTTGGACGATTTAAAACACACCAGATGAAGATAACTTTAAGCGACAGTACACGTATTTACATTTAAAACTTTATGATTTGATGGCATTTATGTAATTAAAAATTGTATTAATTTTATATTTAATCATACACGACTATTTCGGTTCAACTGTTGCAGATCAAATATGTTTCATATCAGAAAAGTTGCTATATCAAACATACGAAAACTCGATTCACGATCACAAATGTACACAATTCATCATTCTCAAATGATGAATTGTGTGAAAAGCTTTTGTAAACAGTAAATGAGATTTTATTATTATTCGAAGTCGTATGCATTATTCCATAGAAAGCTTTTAAAGGCTTTAAATTAAAATGAAGAAATAGATGTGATAAAGGAATTCAGTTGAATTAATAAATTTCTTGTTGCTATAATAATAACACGCACATCAAACAGTAATACAATGCTCACATTCACGTTGTGTTTTCAACTCACCGATGTGAATTGAAAAGAAAACCCATTGATCAGCATGATATCGTTTTATTGTACAATAAACACTTCCTATTCAAAGCCACAAGGCGATAATGTAGCTAAACACACAATTTTGGGTACCTATAGACTTGGTGTTATATATTAGCATTTTTTCAAATCCAACTTTTCTAATATTATTACTGTTTCAAAATCCCAATATTACTACGGATATGCTATTATTACTAAGAATATTTATCGAAACACGTGACTGTCCATAATAAAAAAACGAAATGAAACGTGGTTTTAATTAAAACATGTAGAAAAAGTACGAAAAGATTGTCGCCGCTGTGGAAATCGAACCCACGTCTTCGGCATTCGCGGCCTGATGCTCTAACCACTGAGCTAAACGACTGATAGATAAAGCGACGAAAATCTTAACGCCTTCTTTCTACATTGTTATTTAGCATTTGAAGCAATGCTTGGCGCATCTATTGTTATATCCTTTCCAGCATACAAACAATTTCGAATATCGTTTTACAACGATAATCGAAATTGTTGTATTTAAATCAAATTTTTAGTTTAACCAGAGAGATATTAAGAGATACGATTATTTTTAATAAATTTTGAATTGAATTGGTTATTGCATTCGATTTCTTTATGATCAATTACAGGTAAAGACATAACACACAAGCTGTACTCGGTAAGCGAAGGGTTAGGCATAGCGGGCGTGGGTGAAAATGAAGGTGCACCTTCACACCTCACGCGGTCAGCAAGTGTCGACGCCGTGCACGAAGGGGCCCGTGGGCGTCTTAGAAGCCTCGCATGGCGAGCCAGGACTGCGGCACCTAAAGGTAATGAGCGGGATTGGCGAAATACCAACCCGATATCACAATACTATGAATCCTAAGCAGAGAAACGTCGAACATGTGTAGTTTAAAATGCTCGCGATTTGTTACGCCGGGGTCATTTTCAATTTTTGTTAATGTTGAAAACGCATCTGCAACTCGTCAGGGGTAGTAGAAGTCGTTGGGTGTCGGTATTCACTTAACATCAGGTAAACCGCCTGCTCGTTTGCTAATTTCCAAAACAAAAAAAACTTTTACGTAGGCTAATGTCCTATCACGATAGAAGCTTTACACAGAGCTTTTGCATTGCCGCTACCATTCCAGGTACGTCGTACTGGCAACCGGTGGTCGCGCGTCAGTTCCTGCGCCAGTCGCCATTTGGGCGAGCCGTGCTCCCGCCGAGGCTATTGGCGCAAGCGTCGTCTGCCAGTCTGCAGCCGCCGTCGAACCGGCGTCGGGAGGTTAAGTTCGCGGAGACCCCGATCACCGCGGAGCCGGCCGTGTGACGCGGGCCGCGGCTCCAGCCCGAGCTGGTGCCGCTCGTGACCTCCCCACGCACGCCCACGCCCACCACCACGCCGACGCTAGCGCCCACACCGATCGTATCCCCCTGACATTCGCCCTTGACGTTCGAGCGAACGACGCCCCACACGACGGACTTCTAGATGCGACACGTACCCATTATCGTTGCAATGAGTACCAACGTACGTCACGGTGAATACTAAGCGAGATGAGGAAAATAATTTTGTATAGCCTGTTTAAAAAAAGAGCTTCCTAATAGTACAGTATACATGTGTAATATAGTAGGTAGCTTACGTTCGCTCGAATTTGTTCAAAATGTCTACACGCGAAGTAATTTTGCCGTGATGTGACAGGGACACTGGTGTTAAATGGTACAGACATTAGTCTTATTTAATTTTAAGTGTGACAGAATAATATAAAATGTAATTATTGTGTGAGATGTAGTTTTACATAGCTAGAATAAAAAAGTATTTTGTATCGTATGTTGCATTGAAAATAAAACCGCTCAAGCGTTGTAATAGTTCTATATTGTTTAACAGTTAAATCGACAAAGAACTGAGCGTTAATGATACAGTATATGAGAGAAAAATTTAACACTAATAGGTGTATGCAATTGTGACATAATTCCCTTAGTATTTGCGAATCAAATACGATATTCTAAAAGTATTGTAACGTTAAATGTAATTGTTTACTAGTTAGTACTTGTATATTAAATGTGTTAAACTCGTGATAAAGTCTTAAAAAGTTACTGCAAAGATTCATATTCAGTACGTTGATCATTAAAATTTATCTATTTTCGTGTTCCTTATTCTAAACTTGTAATCAAAGTTATCATAATTTGTAATACGGCAGTCGATAATAAATGTTGTGTAGATACTATGTTACTTCCTTAGTCATAGTCATTGCTTTACAATCATGTATAATACACAATGTGTTAGCACCAGTCCCACAACCTACAATTGATAATTATATTATTTTCAATTATATTATATTACTTATTGAATGAAAAATGAAATATTAATGTTGAGGCCTAAATTACATAAAAAATTCTTTACTTATCTTAAATTGTATTGTTTTCTGTATTATATTTCATTTGTAAATTTATGGAAACTACTATTTTTTATGTGTGCTTACTTTCGCTTTATTTTGTGCCCTTAGACATTTCACATGAGCAATATATTACAACGAATGTTATGTGTTATTGGGTACTAGTGACCAATTGTGAATTATATTGAAAAAGAAAGGAAACTTATGATATGAATATTTACAATGTTACTATCGCAATCATCAATATTGTGTCTTTGGCATACAAACAGTTTATTCAGTTTTTAATATTTATAAGTACTCGAACGACGTAAGCAGAAACATTAAGGGTAAATTATTTGAGTTTTTAAAATTTTTGAGTTATTTCAATAAAATTTACTCAGGCACATTTCAATTTGTGAATGCACATTTAAATAAAGCTCATACTCGTGGCCGGTTCGAATTCGTTATATTCGCCAAATTTCTGCTTTTAGTATCTAAATGTTAATCACATTAAGAAACTACGTCATTGGATTTGGCGTTGACCACGTTTTAGATGTCGTTTCACGTATTATATACAACATAATGTTTCACATCGGTGTTTAGTTGTTGTTGTTTCCTTACTGTACAGTGTTGGGTTAGTTGGGCAAATAGTGTTCGAATTAATATAAGCTACGGCGAACGATTGATCGAATTTCAATACGTAACTTAAAAATGGTATTAAGAGGACATTTCTATACCAGCTTGTCTATTCGACAGGTGCACACACGGCCTGATGCGTCTGTGTACGTCTTCCAATATGACGTCTACACGGTACTAGGTTTTGTCCAGAATTATCAACATCTACACAATACATATCGTTCCTCGTCTTGTCATATTAGTCTAATATATTTCGTAACACCAGTGCTATATTGTGAACGCGATACTTCCTCAGAAACTTCATAATCGGAATACGTTGTTATAAATTGATAGACATATTTATATTTTTGTCTTGAATTAATTATACTTTTTCACAGAAGGAATGGAAAGAGAAGAGAAATACGATATTGTGATAATGACTGTCTTAACACTTGATCAATCTTTATAAATTTTTTATGGTTCACCAAAAATGCCACGGCTGGAGCTGCACTAAGTTGTTACATTTTTAAATAAAAAATACAAAAGTGTAGGCCTTGCTCTTATGGTATATTAAAACTTTGGAAAAGGCTAGTGAAATTTTGATATCTTAATAACGCCTATATTCGAAATAATAAATTAATAAGATAAAACCATTATTTATATATTAACTAAATCACGTAAACACGGTACGGAAATATATTCGAACGGTTTTCGGTACTAACCATGTTCCATAAAATTATTTAGAATAACATTTTGCCCGGGATGAAAAAAATATAAAATACATAACCAAAGTTCAGCTAAAGCTTTCTGTCAAGTTTTGAAAAAAAATGTAAGAGATATCAAGAGAGATACTATTTTGTTTTAGCTCTGTTATCACTATTATATAATTTTATTAAAAGTTGAGCTAACATAACATAATCCTGCATAAAAAGTATCACAAACTATCTTTATAATCTAATTGAAAATATTTAATGTATGTTTATCTTGTGTAAATATTTTTGTTTATAAATTATAAACATAAATCCATTTCATAACTATTATTAAATATCGATTTATTCATGGAATTTGTTTAAAACAAATTCCATGATAAAATGTTATTTATTTTGAATTAAACGGTCCATTACGCCAATATAATCTTTTTGTTTTCTAATGCCATTAATAGTCTTACAGCTCTTATAAAAAAAGTACATATGAAATATATTTTTCCAAATACGTATAAGTACTTATTGTTTTAATGGTGAACAACAAAATTGAAAACTTGATTTATTAACGCACATTTAAATTATGCAAAAAAGTGCAACAAATACGTATTTATTACACTTGCCTAATTACACATACTACCACATAAAACACATGTTAATAAACAATCATTTAATTAAAATTTATTAAAATTACTAAATTATCTCTTAGGAGTGAAGACTCATTAAAAGAAAGGCATAAGAATGATATGTCATAAATTATGTCGGTCTTCTGTGAGTTTCTGATACTTACTGTTCCAGTTTCATGCAGCACCAGATACCGCGTGGCCCTAAGTGCTTGTTCACGTAGGATCACGCAGGCGCGGTGGCGAGTGCGGGCGCGGTAGACGTCGCGATTTCGTGTTCAGTTGTTCACTTTAGCCAGGCGTTTGCGCGCGTGTGACGTGTTTTCAGAGGTTGAAAACACATCGTCAACGAACACGACGATCTTATATTTTTAACCGAAAATTCATAACTAAAGTGGAAGATACTAAAAATTAGAATTGGTGTCCAACAAATTAATAAAGAAAGAGAACGGTATGGTTAATTTTATACTTTATATAGTAATTTGAGAGAACATCCTTCAAGATTTTTTTGGATAAACCAGAATGACTGTAAACTGTTTTGATTACATACTGAATTCAATAAGGGGTGTCATTTCAAAAGAAGGCATAAAAAACGTGCTATAACTTCTAGCGACAAGTTCAAAATGGTTGAACTCACCTGACGTTGCGAGTGATCACTGATCCAATGAATAGCGCGCTCCGCCGCTGGTTCGACGTGTCAAGCGTTAAGCGTATGATAATGCCGCGAGCGCTGCGCGCGCGCATCCGCTTGTTTGCCCGCTACTTAGACTGCGCGTGAATTTCGTACGTCAACACTTGGATACTAAAGGCCCATTTACACGGTGCCAGTTTCTTGCCTGTTGTATACAATTAAATTGAAGCAATAAATAAGTTGCATGGTCTAAACAACAAATGGTCTAACCAATTATTGGGCGCAATTTATTGCATTCAATTATTGCTCTTGCATGTACAAGAAAATGGCATCGTGTAAATGGGCCTAAGTCTTATGTTTGATATTTCGTATCCGCGCCCGCGAGTCAACGTGTTTAGGCACTTAGTGCACACTGTAAAACAAATTATTATTGCAAACTCACACACAGAAAGTTTATTCTTCCTAACAATTTTTTATTTAACATTTCGTTTCTACCGTTATACTGTTCAAAACTATTAACAAAAATTCTTTATTCGTTCTATAATCGTTCTATTTTAAAAAGTTATGATTTATCAATTGAGCATAAATAAGCTGAATATTTTTTATTACGAGTCTGTATTTATCTCGTTTATTCTATACAGGGTGGCTTTTCTTATGTGCCCAAATTCACATAGGAGGTTCAGACTTGTTAGTATAATCGTTTATTGTAATAAAAACAAACGTTTCCTTTTTCAAAAAAATTGCCGTTCTATTCCCTAAAAAACATAACTTGTTGACAATGCGGTAATCAATCATAAATACGTCGTATATTTTTGAAACGAACATGTGTGCTTGTTAGTTATGAATGATCGTGCGTAAAATAAATGAGTTGCCCATAAATCACGCACATTTTGAGATAAATTCATATTAATGTAATTAATTTATTATGAGTGATTTAAAATATTTATCATTTTTATATAACATTATTTATATCTAGAATTTAATTAAAAAGGATACACTTTGAAAAGCCTCGCTGTATACTGTCAAAAGTTGTTAGTAAATAATTTTTGAAATGTTTATAATATTTGCATTGGCGAATGTTTATGTGAGGATAATAAGTAAAAAAATCCTTTAATATTAGGCCTTACATGTATTACCGCTCAAAAAATCTGGGTAATTTATTCATATTTCTTGTTTTTATAGCCAGTGACATCAAATACTAACAGTGTCATAAATATAATGTTTTGTTACTCTTAAATATGCAATAAAAAACTAACGACTACAAATACTTAAACTTAACTCCTATAAGCTCTCTTTTCTGCAGCTTTTATGTAAATGATATAAAATATCAAAAATTATTTACTGTTAGCAAAAGATTTAGTTCTAAAAATATTAGTTTGCGCAAAAAGTTTAGTAAATAAATTTATTAAGGTATGTGTTAGAGACAACATCTAATGTGATAATGATATTTGCTAATATTTCTAATCCCGCATGTGTAATGCAACTTGTAATTCGTTTAGTTATTGTATTAAGAAAAATAATTTTGATAAAATATTTATGGTTATGACGTAGGCGTGTTTTTGCATATTATGTAGTATTCATCGCGTTAAAACTAAAAGAAACACGGCAAGTTGCAGTCAGCCAATTACGAAAATGTTTTATTTTTTTATCACCCTTTATGTGGAAGGAAATGAAACAGTAAATAAATTATGAAATAGCCTTTAATGAATGAAGAAAATGTAAGTACACATCCAAATGAAAATATTGTTAAACGTACGTTTAATTATATACACGTCTAGATTCCTTGTGCGGCATATAAATGTAGAACCGTTTTGGATACAAATGTGTGTAAACGGTGGTAGGGCCACGGAGCTGCCTCGGCTGTTGCACGAATGGGCAGGCTCGTCGGGGTAACTACCACGACCTCACAGAAGACCGGCGTAAAGTAGAAGTATAATATTTTTGCGTTTTATCTGGTGAGTGAGGTAGCCGGAGCCCAATTTCCAAAAAGGTTGTCAACGCATCTGCAAACCCTCGGGTGTAGCAGATGTCCATGAGCGGCGGTATTCACTTAACGTCAGGTGAACCGTCTGCTCATTTGGCAACTTTTCACATAAAAAAAACATTAAAATTAATCGAGCCGCCCTTAATTTTCACGTTTGTCGTGCCATAGATTAAACGTATTTTTTTTTTACTGAGAAATTATAACAAAAACTATTTGTGTAGTAAAATTTGTTAAAACTAAGTAATGAAAAAACTAGAAGAGGCAAGGACGGTAACATTTTAATTGAATAACTTTCAGAAATTCGAATTAATAAAAATAACGCTTCCAACAATTTTAAAGATGGGATTACAAGGAAGGGGGCACAGGTACATTGGACCCACCGGCGGTCCCACGAGACAACAGTTTAATTTAACGAACATGGCGAGACCAATATAACGCTTGCACAAGATACAACCGCGTTCCGGTTCACGCCTCCAGCTTCCGATTAATACAGTTAAGGACAATCGGAGGTCACAGTCCATACCGAACTTCTATGTGTAGGTGACATTCTTCCCGTTGATAACCTACCTATAATGTATCTGTATGTAAGAATATTATACATACAGGTCATTCGACAAAATTAAACCTAAACATCCGACATTAACTAATATTTCCACATTCAACGTTAAATTGATATAGCTCATTATAATTCGTACTAACGGCCAACGGAAGTGTAATATAATGCCTTAACTCTAACAAGAATACCAAAGCGGTAGCATATATATATAACTTCTTTTATGAGTCCCACGGCATCTAAACGTGTATGTAATTTAAGTTTATGAAATAACAAACGATGCACAAATCTGCCTTCCAACATCATATTCATAATATTAAATATCATGAGAAATGACGCAGTGTAGTTGTAACCAGAAACCAGCTCCGAGGAGCGCCTCTGTGATACACGTTAGCTACTTAGACTAGGAATCGTGGTTTCAATACTTATCATACATACTCCATTCATGCTCGCGGACCGTAAATTATCTGGATATCACGGGTTTACTTACTGCGTCTTATCAAACATTTCATTACCGTTATGGATTGTATATTACGGTATTCACTTTATTAACATGTTTATTATGTCTTTAATAAAAAGATTTGCTTATTATGTTTTGTTTTTATTCCCTGTTCCGTTTTGTTTAGTTGAAAATGATCTTATCCTTTCTTCTTTCTTACTTTACGGGCGTTGGCAGAGACAAAGCATCATTTGATTTTTATGTATAAAATAAGTAAAATCATGTATCTTTTAAAGCTTGTCCGCAAACAATAAATTGGAAAGTGGAAATTAATGAATTACGAAGGCTACGCCTGGAGGATGCAACTTTCTATTGGTTAGTTAATATTATATAATTTAACACCCACATTGTCCTAGAAATTGCGTGGTACAACGTCCTAGTCTTACGATCAAAAGCTGTCAATGCCACAAGACAATTTTTTTAAACGTATTATGTGATAGGTTAGTATGTTTTTCGTCCAAATAAAACAATGTCCTACAAAAAACAGGTATGTATTGCTAGTCCTACTGTTGGTGCTGGTGTGCCACAGAGTGGCGTTTTATCTATGTTGCTTTTCTCAGTTTTTATTAACTCTACATCCGCTAATTTAATTTCTTCCTACCATCTTTATGCAGATGTTCTTCAAATTTATACTCAATCCTACCCTAGTTATCTTCAGTTGGCTGTTAACGTTTTAAATGAAGATCTCACTAGAATTTCGAACTGGAGCAGAGATCACGGTCTAAAGGTAAATCCCGTGAAGTCACAAGTTACGATAATTGGTTCATCGAAAATGTTGAACAAAGTGGATCAGATGCTAATTTCCGAGGTCACTTTTAACGGAACATCAATACCTATAAGCTCTAGAGTAAAGAACTTAGGTATTTACTTTGATAAAAATCTTTCTTGGGGCCCTCACCTTCAAGAAATAGCTCGCAAAATATTTGCCTCAGCAGCATCCTTAAGAAGATTACGCAACTTCCTCCCTACTCCTTGGTGGCACCAAAATTGCTCTTGCACAAAATCTGCTTCTTCCGATACTCGACTATGCGGATGTCAGTTATCTAGATCTCACTGAGGAGCTACTTGATAAGCTAGAGCGAATTCAAAATTTTTGCATAAGATTCATATTTGGCTTGCGCTAATATGATCATATCTCACATTTCGTGTTAAGCTCAAGTGGCTCAGAGCTCAAGAAAGAATGCTCACATACTTTCTCTTGTTTACAACATACTGTTCAATCCTTCATATCCTCCTTATCTAAAGGAACGTTTCCAATTTCTTCGCGATTCCCACTCTAAGTCCTGAAATCATCAGAAAATTTGGAGCTAAACCGTGTAAAGAATCACTACTTATCGCTGTAACTTTATTTCTTAAAAATGATATATGTATTCGTATGTGTGTACATGTTTATATGTATGTATTTATATGTCTATATTTATGTCTGTATATGTATATTTATATGTATATATTGTTAGCTTTTTGCAGATACATATACTTATTAACTAACATGTTTGTCTTATTATTATTGTTTTTATTTTGCTCTCTTTTATTGTAGTTTCGATATTATTTTATTCCTTCATTAAATTAACCCACACCTTTTATTCCTTAATGTATTCCAATCCATCCAAAGGTTGCCTGGAAGAAATTACTTTTAGTAATAAGGCCGCCCATTGTACCTATCATTTAAACTTTAAGGTTTTGTTTGTATATTTCATTTTGGTGTGCAATGAAGAATATTGGGGGTATTTATTTGTTTTCTCGTCTGGTTGGGTTTGGGGATAAATAATAAACACATAAATATATATTGCATCTATAAAATAAATATTATGAATAAAAATAAATATACAGGTATAAATATTATATATAATACATAAATAAATAGGACCCAACCAGACGGAAGCCCTCGGCAGGGGAGACCAAACGGCCGAGGGTTAGGGTGAGAGGGAGAGAAACCGGCGGACGATGCGGGCGGTATCGAGGAGCACCGCCTTCTGCATTTGAGCTTGGAGCGTTCCGTCCCGGAGTCCCAGTCGCCTCAGATGTTCGGAGAGGCTGACTGGGATTAACCCATTCGCAGACACGACTATTGGGATAATTTCGGTCGGCACACCACCCCACATGTCGGTCACCACCAGGTCCAGATACTTCGTCTTCTTATCTGTTTCGGCTTTCACGAGGTTCTCGTCATATGGAATGGTAATTTCGACCAAAAATACCCGCGACTGTGCAATAGAGCCTGGCGCGGTCATTTTCGAGCACGGCCTCCGGAGAGTACTTGTAGTACGGCAGTTTCCGTTCCACGAGTCCGTATTTCAGAGCGAGCTCCTGGTGTATAATTCTGGCTACTAGGTTGTGTCTATGCAGATACTCAGAGTTAGAAAGCATGGAACAACCGGAGATAACATGCCGTAGCGACTCCCCGGGATGGCGGAGTCGACGGTGATCGACTCCCGGGATCGACGGTGCCATCCCTTAGGATGTATCTCCGATAGTTGTTCGTCTTAATAACCTGATCCTGTATCGCACAGACAAAACTTTCGGTTTCCCCAAAGAGGTCACCGAAACGTAGCCAGTTAAGGCAGGCAACGGTATCTACGAAAGGCTCGTGTAGAGCCTTGTAGAACCTCCCGTGGAGCTCTTTCTACTTCCATACGGTCTCTCGCTCGGAAACGCTCAGTACTCCCGGGTCCTGCCATTGCTCGTTGGCTAAGGATAGAGGGGTAAGTCCTTTATAACAACTAATGACGTCCGTGTAGATTGATTCATCCGATCTCGCCAGAAAGTAGTTACGGAGGCTGCACACCTCGCGATTGTGCATGGTGAAGGCGCTTAAAAAGCCCCTCCCGCCATGCTTCCGCGGCAGGTAGAGCCTCATCACTGACGATCTCGGATGATGCATTCTGTGGGACGTCATAGTTGTGCGGACTTTTCGATCCAGGGCGTTGAGCTCAGTTTGAGTCCACCTGAGTATGCCAAAGGTATACATGAGGACTGGCATGACCCAGCCGTTAAATGCGCGTGCCTTGTTCACGCCTGACAAATGGCTGTTAAATACCTTTGTCAGGCGTGCAAAAAACACGTCACGAACTGACTGTTTCATGCCAGCCTCATCGATACACATGTTTTGTGACATACCCAGGTATCGGTATGTTTCAGCCTCAGAGAGGGTCCTTATGTTAACGGGCATAGATAGGTCTATGCCCTCCGTATTAGCGACCTTACCCCTTTCGACATGGAGGACCGCGCACTTATCCGTCCCAAGCTCCATTTTGATAGAATTGCTGAAATCACAAGTGACTTTAAGCAATTCCATCAAATGGGAGCGATTGGAGGCGAATTTATTATTATTATTATTATTATTAAATATTAACTAACCAATAGAAAAAAATAGCTGTTTAGTAATTACTTTTCAAGACCTTGTCAATTATACATTTTGGAGAAAGTTTTATCAAAACCCATTGATAAAACTTTGAATTTTAAAGGAAAAATATTTTTACGGTTTATTTAGATAATTATCTTGGGAATTAATAAAGAAAAATTCAGTTAATAATAATTTTTTGAAATTCGTCAAATCAACATATTTCACCTCTGCTAACCCTGTTAGGTACCGTTTACTAAAATTGTTGTAAAGAAAAAGTTGGGCGTCTCGTTAAAATGAAGCTACTCACCAAAAATCTGCTTGTTAGTAATAAAAGGTGAAAATGGGCCTGGGACCCCGGACATTATTCTTTAGTGCCTATTGGCCATTTCAAACAAAAAAAAATTGATTGGTTGTGAATTCTAAATTCAAATGAATTTTTAAAGACATGTAATTCTTTATACAAACAAAGTTTTCTATTTACTGATGCTAATCAGTTGTATTCTCATTACATTTAAACATTTTTCGTCATAATGGATACTTTAAAAATTCGTGTAATTATAGAATACGAGTTCCTTCGTGGCGCCAACGCGGTACAAACGGCACGTAACATCAACAACGTTTATAAGGAAAACGTTATTGGTTTGCCCGGTTCCTTCTGGATATTTTGACTTGAAAAATGAACCTCGTGGTCGAACACTTTGATCAACAATTATGAAATAAATCCGATTGTGGAAGCTGATGATACACAATCTACAGCCGAGCTAGCAGCAGCTTTTGATGTTAGCATCGAAAAGATATTGTTCCATTTACGAGAAATTGGCAAGGTAAAAAATTTTGATAGATGGGTTCCCCACGAAGTGAACTTTCGAAAAAAAATTCAATTCTCGAGAGGAAGTATGCTTTTCAAGAGTTTGTTGCCCCCCGTCCAACTGAATTTTTACAAGAAGTTGTCATAACAAAAATAAAAAAGATAGAAAAAAATAATTACATTTATTTCATACAAATCCACATATTCATAGACCTAGTAAATAATGTACTTATTTTTTGGCTGGAACAATCAAAATACACTGGGCTTGAGACAGCCGGGTGCTGACGGCGCCTAGCCTGTTCGTGAATTATGAGTAACTAAGCTCGAAGGCTTCCGAGGGAGCGTCGGCTCAGACCGTTACGCTATTATTATTTTCACCAGTTTGGGAAGCTCTTAGGTCACTTTGGAGGACGCTTCGTGATGTCGACTAGGCTCAAGGGCCCCCGAAGGGGACCTTGCCTTGGACTGTTACTCAGTCAGTAGCCGTTTAGCATTCCAAATAGAGGGTGCCCGAGAGGTAGCTGTATTCTAATTTGGAGTATTTCTAAATAATTTTTCTTTTATTACTATCACTTCGGAAAGCGTTGTCGCTGAGAGAATAAGTAGCGGAAGAAACTCAAGCAACGCCTCTATCATTAACGGGGAAAACCTGCCAGGTACATGGCGGAACCTATAAATTAATAATAATAAAAAATCGACGACGTGTATGAGCCATTTCCAGCGGAACATACCTAGCGGCAGGGGTTTGTAGGTGACGACACTTTCGATTAACGAATTGGGATGCGCGGTGGCGGACTCGAAGTGAAGCGATGGTACGCAGCTCTAAATTTATATATACAAGTCGATTCTGCCCATGAACCACGATGCTTCCGTAGCTCTGCGCAAAAATCTATTCTGGGTGACCTGAAGTCAGTGTATTTGCTTCGGAGCAATATACCCAAGAACCGGACTCCCGTAGGTACTTCATTATAGGGCGAACTACTGCCTTATATAAAGTAAATTGTTTCGAAGGGACATTTTCGATGTTTTATTTATTAGAGGATAAAGGCGACCAAATACATAGGCCACCCGGTTCTTAAGTCGGTTCGGTCTTCCAGTCAAGGATAACACCTAAGTATTTGACTTTATTTACCCATGGTACCGGACTATCCATGAGTTCAAGGGGTAGGGCTTCAACAAGCTTCCGAACGATTTTGCAAGTTTCCTTGTTTAAGATACTTGAGGGGTGGCAGTGTTACTGTGGCCAGCTTATAATGCGAACCTTATATTACTTCAGAATAAGTTATAGCAATGTGTAATTTTACGTTACTAATTAATACTCTATACATCGAAACTTTCTAATTAAATGGTTGTGATGGTCATACAATTCAGTTTAAATTAGCTCTTACATCATTTCATAATCTTCTTCACAATTATGTGTTATAATAACCTTTAACTGTGAAGCAAAGATAACATAAAGCAGCACAGAATTTCTTAAAGCCATAAAATCCCTTTTTGCAGCCTAATACATCTCTTCTCACTTCTAAATTGATAAGTGATAAAAATGTTTGTGAAATACGAGACAAAGTTAAAGGTAATCAAGGTGACACTAGGTTCGTGTCAGGACTACAAGATATACCTCGACCTGTACTGTGGCCCAAATATATCTATTTTAAATCGGATTGGTTGTAATATTCGATATATAAAATTTATAATAATTTTGTATAAAATAATTATAAATAAACTTTATATGAAATAAACTTCATTATTATTTCCTAAAATAATTTGACACCACGAAAGCAATTTGTTTTTTTAATACCAGTTAATAAGTAATAGTAGTTAATAGGATTTCTTTTGCGGTACTCGGTATGTAAAATCTTAATGCGGGTTGAAATTAAAAACGTAAATATATACAGATTCGGTGGAGGTATTAGTTTTATCATCGGTTTGAATGTAAATAATAGAATGTAATGAATTAAACCGTATGACTGCATTCACGTTTTTCAGTGTCTTTTTACTTTCGCAAATCTGCAGTTATTAGTTATTAATGATGATACTTATCAATAATATGTATATGCGGCACTCAATTTGCACATCAAAAAGAGTTATTACACACAATAAATATTTTTTATTTACTAAGATAAAAACTACATTAATTACTAACATAACTTTATGACACGAATAGTTTCACAAGTTGGTAATAAGGTTCACATAAGCACTGACCTCGAGCTAATACACACATGACATTGGAAACACGAAATATACGACTTTTGAGCATAATTATTTAAAATGGTAATCGACGCGGCGACTGCTGGTGATAGGTTTGTAGTTCTGTACGATAACACGCAGTATGCTCGCGAGGCAAAACACGAACGCCCGCGTCATGACTGCAAACGTGATTTTGTATTAAGAACTAATTTATCGGATTTCATACTTAAATAACCCTGTCGCCATGGCGTTTGTGGTGAGAAAGTTTGTTAACAATTTGCGAAATGTTAACAAATGTAAGAAAGTGTGTCTGATGGTTCAAAGTGTAAGTGCTTTATTACATCTTCATCGAGTATTTTAAGTCGGAATATTTTTGTTACGTGATTGTAATTCATGCAACAACTGCATTATGTATATATACATGCGCTAGAATGGTAATTTAGTTTATAATAAATAATTAGTTCGGCAAAAAATTGATCATGGTTTGTGAATAATAGGCTTTTTAACGTATGGAATTAGACAACTATATATTTTTATTTAACTGGCATGTGACTATTAAAATACTTCTTATAGAATAAAACCCTAAAAAATTCATCATAATACTGTTGGGAATATGGGGTATAACCTGTATTTGCGGTATTCAAACAGGTTATTGAGTAGCGAGAGCGTCTTAGAACGTTCGCCTTTACTTTGATTGGGCGACCACCTCGTGCGATCTGGTTCAAATGAAAGAGATAACACGTACAAAACAAACCCAAAACTTATCATGTGTAACTAATTGTAAATAAAGTTAACGCAATCACTTGATATCATTATATCAATGCCATAAAGTATGGAATTGTTACACCATATTAAAATTAATAAAATGGGTCAACCAAATAGTTATTATTATTACCTAAATGAGTAATCAAAAGTTATAAGCAGTGTACAAACATTTATTGTAACGGTGGTAGGGCCACGCAGCAGCCTCGGCTGTTGCACGAATGGCCAGGCTCGTGGGGGTAAGTACCACGACCTCACAGAAGACCGGCGTAAAGTGGAAGTATAATACTTTCGCGTTTCGTCTGGTGATTGAGGTGGCTGGAGCCCAATTTTCAAAAGGTTGTCAACGCATCTGCAACCCTCGGGTGTAGCGGATATCCATGGGCGGCAGTATTCACTTAACATCAGGTGAACCGTCTGCTCGCTTGGCAAAATTTTTCTCATAAAAAAAAAGTCCAACATTAATTTACTGTAATTTTAAGATACATACTCTTTATTTCTGTATAACTATAACTTTATTAGAATCCCTCTACTTTTCCTAAATGGACGAATTTTACTGTGATATCTGGAAGAAAGGCTTTTAGTGTTCAATTTCATTGTAAGTGTGACTATAATATGTCCTACTTCTTTTTAATTGATAAGAAAGATTGGGATTGGATTGAAGTTGCCATTGGCCAAAAGATAATATTATAAATATTAATTAATACGTGGGGCGCACTAAAAGTTTCCGGAATAAATAAGAAAAAGTACTATTAAAGGTCAAAAATGAATTTATTGTTTCTCAAAATATTCCCTCTTTGCGTGGCACATTTTCATAAGATTAAACCAAATTTGAAAACATTTCTGCCCCTCCTCTGTGGTGACCTCATAAACGTGTTTTTCATACATAATTTGAGAGCCTCTTCTGGTGTTGAAAATCGTTGATCGGGTAATTCGCCTCATCTTGAAAGACACATACGCTAAATTGCTGCTTTGTTTGTGATCTATGGGGATCATAGCAATAAATCTATGTTTCGTCACCTGTTATTATATCCCACACCAGATTTGACGACCCTTCGTTGCATCTAGTAAGCTTAGCATTGCATTAAGTGACGCGGTCCGTTTTTTGAGCTTCGGTCAAATTGTGTGGGATCCACCGCGAGCATAGCTTTCTCACACTCAAATGTTTTTGTAGGATTGATTGTATTTGACTCTTGCCTATGTCTAAGGAAGCCCGAATCTCATATCCAAATCCGGTAGGTCACATGGCTGTCTGTTTCGTTCATACGGCGCACAGCATCGATGTTTTCGTCGTTTACAGCGGTGGATGGTTGCCAACCATCGTGAGATTGTTCACTGAGATTGACACAACCGTGCTTGAATTCCACAAACCAACTATAAACAGTCTTCTGGCATTGTGCTTCATCCCGCCCAAAAATGGCACAATGTAAAAACAATTAACACTCAGATGAAACAAACTGCATTCTACAGCCAAAGAATTTCAAATATTTTTATTTTTAATAATTTTTAAATGTTTTTTATGTAAGGAAACTTTTAGTATGACCTATGTAGAACAGTTATATTAGACATGGTTTTTGCCGTTAATTGGGATAAAACTTTCACAAACATACATACAAGAATTGCTCGTTTAAAGGATAAGATGAAGTCGATTAGAAGTAATAAGAGCATTTTTAAGAGTATTTTTTAAAAGTAACAGGATTAGGATTTTGTTTTAGCTTTAGTGTAGGGCAATGCCCTACCTTAAAATCACAATGCCCTACCTTAAAAATACCAAAAAAAAATGCGTAAATATGACCACGTTTTTCAATTTCGTACACGTCTCAAGTGATTTCCCATCCTACTTCGCCGGAATTTGTATATTCTTTCTATGTTGTACCTACTGTGTTCTATTTCATGTTTCTACTCCACTTTATTTAAAGGAGAAATTTGAATTTGTAGGGCTTCTAGGGGAAGATCCTACCTTCTTCGAGGAAGCTCATCTTTAAAGGTGCCAAACCACAAAACGTAATTTTTTATAAAATCTTTTACCGTACAGGCTGTTAAACTCTACTACTGCATTATATACTATACTATTGCACAACCTACGTAGTAAAGTTCCTTTACGCCATTGGTTGCCTGGAAGAGATCGCTATGAAGTGATAAGGCTGCCAAATTGTGCATTCTATTAATGTGTTTGTCTATTGTTAATTTTGTGTATCCTCTTTTGTGTAGTGGACAATAAAGTATTCATTCATTTATTCATTCAAAAAGTAAGATACATTATTGTAATAAAAATTGTAGCGAAAGGTATCTCAACTTTTCCGAACAGTTTGTCAAAATCAAAATAATTTATTTATGGACTTAGGAAACATGCATTTCATCTATCGATAGTATTTTTTTAATCTACCACCGTTTCATCATGAGGTTCCTCTAACGGAGAAGAAACAGGCGAAAGAAACTCCGCAGGTATCCTGTTATTCGTAATTTTTTTCTTAAAAAATTAATATTATACAACTGTTTTTTTTTTCTTTCTTTTAGAAATAGCTTGGGTGCGATCAACTCATTACGAGTGTGTGTACATTTATTTCATATTCTAATAATTCTTTGTTCTGTGTACTCGTATAAAAAAAATACCTGGAGGATCGAGCTTTGCTCGTTTTTTTGGTAAATAATGTATTTTGGAAATTAAAAAAAAAATAAAGAAAGCAATGATCAGGTATAGAAAAAAAAGTAAAAAAAATAAGTGTGTGATCGTGATACGAACTGCGGCCGTCTGTTTTGGGGCCGCCCGATTACCGACCGAGCTATTATAAAAATTTTTTTTGCGGCGAAATTTACCGTCATATTCGAATTACATTTTTCATTCCCTGAAAACAGGGATAAAAGGACATTTTCTAAAAATGAAACCTAGCTAGATCGATTTTTCGCCCCCGAATCTACGCACATACTAAATTTCATGAAAATCGCTGGAGCCGTTTCCGAGATTCCGATTATATATATATATATACAAGAATTGCTCGTTTAAAGGATAAGATAATAATAAAATAGGCAATTGAATGATGATGATCTAATCAATTCGATTGCAAGTCTCAATGAGTTGGATGTAGATAAAATGCTTCCACTGAAAAGTTTGGGTAAGTTTAAAAAAATTTTAAAATTCAAGTAGGCTAGTGTGGTTAAAGTTTACTTGAGTCGCAACAAGGACAAAATGGAAAATACATTGCAAGTGTTGTACAGGCAACGAGAGGCGTTTATAGATACATATGAACTTTTTGCATCTGTGGCGACCATAGGATGTAGCACTGCAGTGTGCGAATCTACGTTTTCAACTTTAACTGCAATCAATAGGCCTCAAAGGCTGTCAATGGGTCACGAAAGAATGGCTGGTAAGGTATTACTGGCCTTTGGAAAAAAAGGACAAAATCAGTTGATCTGAACGAAGTTCTTCGCATTTTTAATAACATGGCGAATCGAAAAATTCAGCTGTTTTAAATATTTTTATTATTATGTTAATTATTATAATAGGTCTGCAGAAACAATTTGATATAAGTGCTATTTTTGGTCGTATCATCTCATCCAAAAATTAATTATTACCTCACTCTCCTCAGACGTGGATCTCTACATCCAAAGCTGGAAGTTCAACCATCTTGTTCGCTTATTCTTCATCATTAAGGATTTAGTAGAGCTTATACCCGTGCTCATGTTCTGTCACAGAAATTATTTGTCTACGAATAGCTATTGAACTGACCTAGAGGTCAGTGATATACATGATGATTGATTTAGGAGCTCATGCGAGTTGGTGTAAATATCCCTTTATGGCCAAGCGCTCCCCTGGGAGAAAAAGGTCAAATACTTAGGAGTCACTTTCGACTCGCGTATGTCATTTAATACGCACATTAATAAAGTTCGCAATAGAGCCGCGTTTTTCTCCGGCCGGCTACACAATTTAACTAACGCTAAAAGTAAACTGCCCTTAAGACACAAATTATTATTATATAAGACCTGCGTACGACCTATTATGTCCTACGCATGCATGACCTTCGTCCACACGCACCCTACTCGCTTGTACAAGTTGCAAATAGTACAAAATAAGTTCATCCGCCGCGCAACCGGTGCGCAGTGGTATCAACGCAACGTCGACCTGCACAGCGATTGCAGACTCCCGACGATTCGCGAATATTTTAAAGACCTGACCAAACTGACTTCGATAGAGCCGAACATCATCCCAACCCTCTGGTTGTAAGCGCAGCAAGTTACCAACCCGACACAAACGCGAATGTCAACAAGCGTCGCCCGCGAAACGTCCTCATCGACCCGAGCGACGAAGAGGACTTAGAAACGATGGACCCACCGCCGGGGGTCCCGCTGGATAACACTACACCCACAGTTAGTGCAACAACAAACACACTAGTTCGCCCTCGCCTACGAGCACGGCGAGACCAACACAACGCGTAAACAAGGTACACCCGCGTTCCGGGGCGGTTCTCACCGCTCCCAGCCACCGATTAGCTAATTGCATAGTCGACGGCCATCCGGGTTTCGGTCCGAACCGCGACCTCGATGGCCCTTAGATGACACACCATACTTAAACGCACGCATGAACACATGCGTGGCCCTACCCACAGCGGAGGGCCCATACTCGTGGGTTCTTGCTAGCCCACCGGTTCCGCGTCAGATGAAGCTTTAATAGTCTCGGGACTGAAAGTAAAAACATCAGTTAATACAAGATACAAGAAGGAGCTCATGCTTCGGGACTGAAAGTAAAAACATCAGTTAATACAAGATACAAGAAGGAGCTCATGCTTCGAGGGCAAATCAATTATGATAAATTCAATTTAATTGTTTACTTCCGCCCTACCTGTAATCAATGCTGCCCTACCTCAAATTCAACTCTAGCTACAGCCCTGTAACTAGGGCGTTTTTCAGCGCGGTTAAGGTTGCTCTTTACTCTATATATTATATATATATATATATATATATATATATATATATATACAGCGTGTCGTTACCACCGCGACAATAAATGAACACACATATAGAGGATAACTTTTTAAAATTTTATTAAACATTTACATTCTTCAAACATCAATATTTACCGAGTTATTAAATTTTACAAAACAAACAATTTTAGAACACCCTTACGTATAAAACTGTAACTTAAAGTTCATTTGTAAAGGTCACAAAGCATATGAATGGGTTGAATGAATTTAAAAGAGACAAAACATACTGTTAGAAGGAGAGGCTTGTAATGCGACGCTGTGGCGCGAGTTGTATAGGATGTTACAAATTTTGTTTCTTTTTTACTTCATTAGTTCATCAGTTTGTTTCAAAAATACATTTTTTTAATTATTCATTTATTGTCGCGATGGTAACGACACGCTGTATATATATATATATATATGTATATATATATATGTGCTGTATATATATGTAATCGGACACTCGGAAACGGCACCAGCGATTTTCATGAAATTTCCTTTTATCCCTGTTTTCAGGGAATGAAAAATATCATACGAATATGACAGTAAATTTCGCCGCAAAAAAAATGTTATAATAGCTCGGTCAGTAATCGGGCGGCCCCAAAACAGACGGCCGCTGTTGGTATCACGATCATTTACACGCTTATTTTTTTTAACTTTTTTTTGTATACCAGATCATTTTCTTTATTTTTTATTTTTTTATTTCGAAAATACACGATTTACCGAAAAGAAAACCGAGCAAAGCTCGGTCCTCCAGATACTTTATTTAATATCGCCATCTGTGTTACTTATTTATGCACAGAGGGAGCCGAGGCCGCGATCTCATATAGCAGTCAACCACTGATTTTCTAAGCAATATAACAATAATCCACATTGGAATATACATTATATATAAACTTGGTAATATGTCATTTGTTACAGAAGCGACATGTTCCCGCGTGTTACAGTAGCACTTTAGTCTTAAAAGCTGCTGAAGAGAAAAGTAGAACCTGCAAATTTTTCCATACAACAAATATAACAAACAAAATCGTCGCCTTCAAATTGTCGGACATCGGAGAAGGTATTCGTGAAGTAGTTATCAAAGAATGGTAATTTAATATTCCATATGCCTATAGCAACGTACTAATTGATTTTTTTTTAAACAATGAAATGATGTTATTAAATATATAGATAAAGGTTAAATCAATGAAAACCTTTCATAATTAACACTAAAAATTTCCACACACTATAAATAAATTACCTGATTGTAATGTTCGTATCTAGGAAAATGTCTAAGACAAATGAATATAGGGTAAAAAGACGTGCAAAAACATATAGAAAAGATCGCAAAAAGTTATTATAGGTTCCGAAATTTCTTTTACGTATGTATTTTTTCATATGCCTGGGTTTTTATATCGTTAATCATTATTATAACATGCCAATATAAACTTATGTTAACAATTTTTTTTAACCATTTCGTATAGCCATGTTACAATAGTTCAAACAATAAGAAAATTTTTAAAGGTTTGTTATTGTTCTGTTAAAGGTTCGTCAAAGTTGGCGATAAGGTAAATCAGTTTGACAATATTTGCGAAGTGCAAAGCGACAAGGCAGCAGTAACAATCACCAGTCGTTATGACGGCGTGGTAACGAAACTCTACCACGAGATGGATCAAACGGCACTAGTTGGGCAACCCCTAGTCGACATTGATGTTGAAAATACCGCAGATGAAGGTATCTCTAATCGTATATAAGAAAAATATTGTTATTGCGTTTATTCATTTTTAACATTACAACACAATTACAGAGGATTCGTCGGATTCAGATACAGAAAGTATAAATAATGATGCCCGTAAAATAGAAAATCAAGCTAATCATAAGAAAAAAGTACTGACCACGCCAGCAGTTCGAAGGATTGCATCTCAATTTAAAGTAACTTAAAAAAAACACGATATTTTATTTAAATAAATTTTAAGTATAAATTAATGAAAATATTTAAAAATGTTTTCAGGTAGATTTAAGCACAGTTAGTCCAACTGGTAGAAACGGTAGAATCCTAAAGGAAGATGTTTTGGCGCACCTCAATATGACATCTGATAAATCCAACGAAGTTTCGGACTTAAATTCCGTTAACGCAATCTCTATGCCTGTGTCTATGGCACAGGCGAAAGTAGAAGTAGTGTTAGAAGATAGAGTTATACCTATTAGTGGTTTTACGAAAGCAATGGTAAAATCGATGACGGAAGCAATGGTAAGAACAAAGGATAAAACAAGTTATAACTTAATTTTATTCCGGTAATGCCATGCAGAAGTTTTTGATTTACATTAAACGGGCTTACTTGGAATGTCTTATAAAAAACTACGGTGGTACAGTAGGATATTAATGCTTTTGCATTCGCTCGGTGAATGAAATCATCGGAGGTCCTATCTCTTAAGGATTGGCATATGTACTACATCAAATCGGAAGTATCGCAATTTATTTAAATCAGATAGTAAAAATAATATCATTTTAATCGTAATTAAGTTTCAAAAAAATTTATTGGTATGTAAGCCTTTTTATATCATTCAACCTTAACGCACGTTTAAACGTCCGTCATTTTTTGTCAATTTTTATACTAACGATAACTCCTTTTTTAGTATTGACTGCATGTTTTGAAAGCTATCATTATACATCTTTCACAGAAAATTCCACACTTCGGATTGAGTGATGAATATGACGTTACAAAACTGATTCAATCTAGGGAGAGTTTAAAAATTATCGCTCAAGAGAGAGGAGTCAAACTGACGTACATGCCAATTATTATCAAAGCTTCATCTTTAGCCCTAACTGCACATCCGGTACTTAATAGTAGTCTTGATAGTTCCTGCGAAAATATAATATATAAAGCTAGTCATAATATTGGAGTTGCAATGGATACGCCCAATGGTTTAGTGGTCCCAGTTATCAAAGTAAGTATCGCTTAAAATGAAGTGGCATTATTTTACAATGAAATATATTGTTTATACTATTAGTAATTAAATTCATTTTGGTAATTGGATTAAATATCAATTTTCAGAATGTACAACATAAAAGTATACTTGAAATAGCACAAGAACTAAATATATTACAAGAGAAAGGTTTAAAAGGACAACTTGGACTGAACGATATAGCGGGAGGAACATTTACTCTCTCGAACATAGGCGTTGTAAGTATTATTTCTATAATATATAGCAATTATAATATTTTATATTAAAAGTTGGGAACCACCTTTCTTCAAATTAAGAATTCTCGGTTAGTTTTTCTCCGCGCTTGTATAATTTCCTTTAATATCAAAGGAAATAAAAAACTTATAACGACTTACGACACTTCTAATGTTAATAAAGTATTATATGATATTGTGATATATAGTAAGTACATTTGCCATGCACGTCGTTACCCGTCGAAAGTATTATTTCTTTAAATATACTTACATATTCAGATAATATTTACTTCTGATGAAAGATATTAATGAACACAAAGATACAAATATAAAAGGACACAAAGATGTAGTATTACTAATAATAAAAACATTACGTTGTGTATTTAGTCCATTTTACTAACAACGACGTGCACATTACAGTTACCATACTTCTTGCACATTATACAGCGTGTCGTTACCATCGCGACAATAAATGAATAGACGTCTAACGCTACTTGCCAATAATCATAAAAAAATATTAACGTTTAACAAAATCTATAATTAAAAAAAAATAATTTTCAAACAAACTAATTAAGTAAAAAAGAAACAAAATTTGTAACACCTATACAACTCGCGCCACAGCGTCGCATTACAAGCCTCTAATTCTAACAGTATGTTTTGTCTCTTTTAAATTCATTCAACCCATTCATGTGCTTTGTGACCTTTACAAATGAACTTTACGTTACAGTTTTATACGTACGGGTGTTCTAAAATTCTTTGTTTTGGAAAATTTAATAACTCTGTAAATATTGATGTTTAAAGAATGTAAATGTTTAATACAATTTTAAAAAGTTATCCCCTATGTGCGTGTTTATTTATTGTCGCGATTGTAAAGACACGCTGTATAAAACTAGAGACGTGATAGCTCAGTTTCCGGCCGCTCGCCTTTTATTTCATTTATTCGAGTAATCTGAATTCGATCCCCGGTGCCCGCACCAATAAAATTGTTAATTTTATGTGTCGAATTGTGTCCGTGAGGAAACCTGCATATTTTCGAAATAATAACAAAAAAAATATTTCGTAAATATGTGAAATCCGCCAATCCGCAGTGGGGTCGCGTGGTGGACTAGGCTCTTTACAGAGGAAGCCTTAGCCCAGGGACATTTATGGGCTTTTACTTTTACTTTTTTTATATATAAAACTAAGGAATTAAGCGCTTGCCTAATGGCATTATATAACTATGCAGTTTCTTCAAGTATTGGGCGATTACGTGGTTTTTATACAATCAATATGAATATTTTTGTCAGAACAATAATAAAATACAACTATGTTACCGTGTCACAATATAATGTGACGCATACTTGGTACATGTATATAATCAACTTTTATGTACGAAATATGTAGTAGACAGATTATAACTAAGTACTTTAAAAACTGTTATCGTTTAAAGTTTTAGCCACTTCCCTCAATTTAGATAGAAATCTATTCAAATGTTAGGTCTTAAAACAGAATACAAAGTCTGTGTATGGGACAATTTCGAAAATTCTGGAGTTTGTTCTCTAGAATGTGATCATAAGATCAGTTTCTTTTTAACATATATGCGAGTTGTGGCCTGTATCTCAATATTTTTTTTTTGATAATTTATATTATATTCTACGTTTTTGATAAGAAATTGAAATCTGAGTGAATGAAAGAATTGATCCTTAAAAAAGTAATTTAGATAGTCATGTCTTATTTTCTTCGTATACTATTGTCTATCTTTAATTTTTTCGATGATCGCTTTTATTTAATCGATGTTGTAATAATCTTATATCAGTTACCCTATGCAGGTTAGAAATAGAACCTAGGAACCTAGAGTATGAACCTAAGAAAGCAACAACATATTATCATCTCATCGTACATCCAGTAACATGCATTCTGCATTTATGTCTGGCCGATTTTGATAGATTTACGATAAATCCAGTATTTATTTTAACGAGGCGAATATAACTTTTAATACTGATATGAAGCAATAGTATTTTTTCTTATAAATAAAAATGATAACTAAAACATAATTGTAATATTTTGTATAATAGAATATGTTAAATAAAAAACTTGAGGCTGAATGACTGAAATTTCTTAATTGAAAGTTTTTTAAAAAGGACCTTAAGCAGCTTTCCTAAAAAGTATGTAGCGAGCTCATGCTGAAGTCTAAATCCTACATAATGTGGTGCCCATTGCACTTTTTATCACACTTTTTTCAACATTTTAGGTTGGGGGAACTTATGCGAAACCAGTGATACTACCACCACAAGTCTCTATAGGTGCCCTAGGAAAAATTCAGGTTTGGATAACGATGCATTATTTTTATTAAACAAAAATATCAAATAATTTCATATATTTAAGGCCTCCTGTTTTTATTTATTGAGAAAAAGGACAAAGGGGCAGGAGATTCACCTGATGGTAAGTGTCCACCGCCGCCCATTAACACCTGCAACTCTATACTAGAATTAGCAATTTATAAAGCATTGCCTGTCACTATTTTATAACTCGAACACAATTTTTAAACAGGTTATAACTTTGCAGGTATTACCGAGATTTAATTCTAATGGTGACGTGGTCAAGACTCATATCCTAACTGTGAGCTGGTCAGCGGATCACAGGGTGGTGGATGGAGTAACGATGGCAAAATTCTCGAACAATTTAAAACAATATCTCGAAGATCCCTACAAGTTGTTATTAGATTTATAGTTTTTTTCTTTGTTTTTATTGTTGTGTTCATAGAATTACTATACTGCTGTTAAAATGTTTTTTTTTACATTTTTATACCGTTGAAATCTTTACGGTCTGTACGAAATATTATTAATAAAAATGTTCGTTTAAAAATTTTAATACAAACTGGTTTATTAGCGTCGTAAAACTTCAAATCGAGTCACTTTGAAATAAGCGATTGTCCACTCCGGGATACAGTGCGGAGTGTATTCACGATGAAATCTCGCGAAGATTTCGGTGAAAATCAACGAGTCTATGCTATTTATCGTTACCCATTTGAGCGCCAGGAAAGACATATCAACGTCGCAAAACTTTTTATCTGAAATAGGAGTAAGTTACGACAAGTAAGAATGAATAAATAAAAACATCCAGAGTAGTTAAACAATTTTTGCGTACGTAACGTACCAGCAATCCGTATGAAATACACTTTCCGTGGCGAAGATACTTGTATATCTTCATGTTTTAGTGCTAACAAGCCTCGATGCCGACCGTTCCAATTGCGCTCCAGTTCTCGCAGCAAACTCAAGCGGGCCGGTTTAGTTAGAAGACCGTTCAGATCTTCGTAATTACCATCGCTTATTACTTGAGTCACTCGGGATATCGCCTGTATACCCATTTCAAATTGATCTCTCAAACACAAAACTAAGTGGTTATTTAAGTGACAATTATTGTAATGTGTCGCCGATAAATTGTTTCACAATTTGGCGAAAAAACATTTTATATTGTATTTTTCACTTAATAAATAAATAAAAGTATTCACGACTTTTGTCCTTGATAAGGATGCATCGTTTTAAAAACATAATTTATATTTAGTATGCGTCGCATTTGAATGTTATGAAGTACTTTATGAAGGAAGCATATTTTTCATTTAAAAGTCCTCAAACTATGTGTTTCCATGCACTAAAAAAAACGGCCAAGTGCGAGTCGGACTCGCGTAAAAAGGTTTCCGTACCATCTATAAAAATGACAAAAAATCATGTCTGTTGTTTGGGAGCCCCACACTATTTTTTATTGTTTTTTAGTATTTGTTGTTTTAGCGGTAATACAAATACATCATCTGTGAAAATTTCAACTAAATATCACAGTTCATGAGATACAGCCTGGTGACAGACGGACAGACAGACAGCGAAGTCCTATAGTAATATGGTCCCGTTTTACCGTTTGGGTACGGACCCTAAAAACGCATAATAAATATAAATTATGTTTTACAAAGATCCTTGTAAAAACATAAATTATATTTTTAGTATTCGTAGCAATGGATGATATGAAATACTTTATAAAAGACGCATATATGATTTTTATAAATTTTTTCATTCAAAGGTCCCCAAACTTTGTGTGCCCATGCGTTAATAAGGTTATGGAATTATCGACTTGACATGCGACATTCTTAACGTGCTGGTGATTATTACAAGTTTGCGAAATTTTATTTAATCTTCAGTTAGCTTATGAAGCCGAAGCTTCTTTAGTTAACTGAGCTATTATGCTAGTTAGAATTTAATCATAGCTATCATTTTTCTTTACCTGTTTTGTACCATATTTAAATTCTTTTTCCACAAATGATGGGTCCCACACACTCTTCAGCACTCGAAAATCGATTTTTATCATTAACCACTTAAAGGGATTCTGAAGTAGTATTAATTTGGGAACGCGTTTCTTTCTTTTATCTGGTGGATCTTTTCGACGAAATGTAAATGTTTTTGGAAACGCTTTAAGTAGTTGCAACGAGAACTTTGACTGACGTAATAACTTCAATTTTTCATTCCTGTCCGGGTGCAGTTGCAAGAAATTTACCGAAGCAGTTGGATTAATATATGAAATACTGGATGTGAAATTTGTTTTGCATGGGGAAATTAAATTTTGTTTCGTGTTATAACTAATGCATTTAACCGACTGTTGAGCAATACCAAAAGGTTTAGTTATAGGCAGAAGCCTACTTAATATAAATATTGCTTTATTCGCCATCTGCAAGAACAGTACCAAGTAATTACACGTGTAATGCGAGTATTATTACGTAATAATACTCATATTTGTAAATTAAATTAAGTCAGTTTAATAATAGTATTTAAAGCTGTTTCAAGCCCACTCCATTATCATAATCTCAATATAATAAAATTGGGTATTATTTTACATGAAGACTATTTAAGGGTTTTTCTATTATAAAATGTATCATGGAAAATCTATGACATTTCAATATTTAATAGCTGCAGAAAAAATTATATTGAAACTTACTATTTCCCCATTGCAAAACCTTGGAATTTTTACTTATTTTATATCTGATTTACCACCACATTTTATAATTTTTCTATCCCAAAATTTCCGTTATTACAAATGTTAAATTTGACAAAATTTGTCGTTGTACTTCATTTTAGTATATTTTTTTTCCGCTTTCGAGTTTCAGTTATCACAGTTTATTAAACATAAAATGTACACATTCAGTTATCATGACATTTAATATTATGTCTGGCCTAGTACCTAATAATTATAATTAAATAAAGAAATAAATTACAGTGCATCCACTCTAATTTCTTTGTAATTAGGTTTTAATCCCCACTTTACACGATTAAAATGTATTATGTAATATCTTTCCTTTTTTTTATGTGAAAAGTTGCCAAGTGAGCAGACAGTTCACCCGATGTTAAGTGAATACCGTCGCCGATATCCGAGGTTTCCAGATGCGTTGACAAAATTTTGGAAATTGGGCTATAGCTACCTCACTCACCAGACGAAACGCGAAAGTATTTTACTTCCACTTTACCCCGGTTCTCTGTGAGGTCGTGGTACTTATCCGGACTTGCCTGCCCATTCGTGCCCCACCCGAGGCTGCTGCGTGGCCCTACCACCGTCTTGAACGTAGTCTTCACAACCGGCTCATTCTTTCGTGGAAATCAATTACAATCATTACTGAACAGCCGATGTAAGCTATACATATACATAGGTACTTTCTCATGTCTAAACGGTTCGAAGGTCTTAAAAGAGGACATTTATTTTAAGAAGGTAGGGTAAACCATATAGTTATTGCCCACTTAACGACTTCAAACAGTTGGACATAAAAAAAAGTGCGTGCGTGTAACCTTTACGCGCGATTGAAGTAAAACTTCTTTGGCGTTGATGGCATATATCACTGAAATGATTTAATATTTAGTTTTTTTTTTTTTTTTTTTTATGCGAAAAGTTGTCAAACGAGCAGACGGTTCACCTGATGTTTAGTGAATACGCCGCCCATGGACATCTGCTACACTCGAGGGTTACAGATGCGTTGACAACCTTTTGAAAATTGGGCTCCGGCTACCTCACTCACCAGACGAAACGCGAAAGTATTTGTCATACTTCCACTTTACGCCGGTCTTCTGTGAGGTCGTGGTACTTACCCGGACGGGCCTGCCCATTCGTGCAACAGCCGAGGCTGCTGCGTGGCCCTACCACCGTATTTATTTAGTAACGTCATATAACTGTAATCAGACATAAAAATAACAAAGTGTAAATAGGAAAATATTCTTTCGCCGAATATAATTCTTTAACATCATCCACGAGTTCCTCATTTGTTAAAGTGGTAGCAGAGCGTAGTTTGTAGCGAACATAAAATATTTTTCATTTTTCAAGAAAATATCGCAGCGTAACAAAATTTTTGAATTTTTTTTTCATTGTTTTTTTCCAAATGGATCAAACGATAGTGAATGTCGCAAAAATCCATATTGGCTCACTGGGTGACAAAAATTACAAAATATGGAAATACAAAATCCTAGTTGTGCTCCAGACTATGCCGCCGGGTTGCATGGAACTTGTCGATGGCCAGAAGACGAAGCCAACCCTGCCGTCAAGTAAGCTGCCTACAGAAATGGCAAAATACGAAATGGATTTACAAGAATTCAAAAAAATTAACGCAGCACGGTTATTGTTATTTACAACGAACATGTCCGATGAAATTCTACAAAAAGTTCTACGATTTAAAGATGGAAAGTTAATGTGGGATAAACTTGAACGTCTCTTTGGAGGAAGTTGTGTCGACAAGACCTACGATCTCTGCCTAAAGTTCTTCGGATATAAGAAGGAGTCCGGTCACGATATCGTAACTCACGTCTCCGCACTGAAGAACATCTGGAGCGAATTGTGCCAGGAACTACAATCAGAAGCAAAACCCCCTGAGATACTGCTCATTTGTAAAATTTTGTTGGTTAAATCAAGTTGGTTAATGATTTCTAAAAGTCAGCGTACCATAGAAAATCTCACTAGCCAGCTGTGCGCCCACGAACGTATCTTGCGGAACAATGAAGACCAAGTTCAACACGACGGTTCTTCACATGCAGAAGCCTTATACGTAAAACCCGAAAAGGCATAATTCTAACAACAATAAGAAACGCAAGGACTTGAAATGTGATTACTGCAAAAAGAAAAGCCACCGGAAGATAAATTGTAGAAAATGGAGTGCAGATGGAAAACTTCCAAAGGAGTCCACCGCAGCAAGCATTACCATTACAGCAATGTCTGTGAACAAATGGAGCTTTTAATGGAATGGATCATGAACATTGTTTCATGGACAATGGAGTGACGTCACACATCACCAATCGTTCCGACCCAAAACTTCACCTACTTCAACAACAAACATACGATTACCGGAGCCAATAGTCAGTGCATCGAAGCAATAGGCATTGGTGATATACTGGCTGAAGCTGACATAAATGGAAAACCTGAAAAGATACTTCTTAAAGATGTCTGGTTCGTTCCATCAATTAGCAGAAACCTATTTTCAGTCCTTGCTACCCATGACCGTTCGGATAGCAGTATTTTTGAATCTACTGCACAAAAATGGATGGAAAGATAAAACTTATTGGAAATCGGGAAAAATTTAGAGGATTGTACAAGCTTAAACTGAGATGCATTAAGCCAACTGTAGTGAACCAGCTGCCAACAGCGCCGAATTTGTTGCAGCTATATCATGAAAGGTTCGGTCACCAAAGCAAAAGTCATGTTAAAAAGTTGATGGAAAAAGAGTTCAACATTAAGACAACAGTCACCAAGGATCTCTGTGAAGGCTGTATCTATGGTAAATCCCACCGACTGAAATTCGGAACCAGAGATAAAGAAACTAGACCCGGAGAACTGGTTTATGCTGACGTTTGTGGACCCTTTCCATTCTCAGTCAGGAATCTAAGATACTTTGTCCTCTTCAAAGACACTTTTTTTCACTTTTTATTACACCCGATACAGATTTGTTTATTTCTTGCGAGAAAAGGCGGAAGTACACCCCAAACTATCAATGATGCTGGCTGAAGTGAAAACTGCTGGAATCAAAATTGAACAGCTGTTAAGCGATGACGGCGGCGAATTTGACAATGGCAAAGTGCGCGCTATTCTCAGCAAAGAAGGCATTCAGCAGCGACTGACCATGCCCTATACACCACAACAAAACCCTACTGAACGGGATAACAGGACCGTTGCGGAAATGGCGCGAAGTCTAATGCATGCACATGCCAATATACCTCCAGCTTTATGGGCGGAAATGATTCAAACCTCGGTGTATATCCTGAACAGAACAGGACCTACAACTGTCGAAGGAAAAACACTACGAATTATGGCTTAACAAGAAGCCAAGAATTCATCACCTAAGAATAATAGGCTCTGCTTGCTATCCTCATGTTCCAAAACAGCGAAGAAAGAAATTAGATAAGAAGGCTTATAAGGGAATATTAATTGGATATGACTCTGACGATGGTTATCGTGTTTGGAATCCCAAAACTTTTAAACTCACTCGATCAAGAGACATTACGTTCAACGAGATGAGAGTTCGAGTCATGTTACAGAGGTCAGCAACATCCCCGCTCCCTTAAGCAACAAAGATCAGAACAAGCCTCTAAATCAATTTAATTTTGGATTACCTAAAATTTAATCCAATGAAAGCCATCTATCATCGTCTAGCCAGAATGCTCAATCGATTGACACGTCACCTATTCAACAAGTTGAACAAGCAATCGAAGAATCATCGTCTAGCCATTGTGATGACTCGGTTATACGCATCTGGAAGAAAGTGAAATAAATGAGGAGATGTTCTATGAGACGGAAGATCATGTAGAAATGCTGGACACTCATGAGAATGATAATGGAACTTTCCTGAACTAGAAGATAGGTCTAATTCTCAACTGTCAGATGCTGAACTTGAAGCTGAAAGCCGCATGACACTAAGAGACCGGTCGAGGCTAAAACCACCGGCTTGTTATACAGATTTCGTGTGCAATGTCTGTTACACTGACGAACATCTCATAGAACCAACAACATTCAAAATGGCAATGAGTGCCAGAAACTCTGCTGAATGGCGTAAAGCAATGGAAAGCGAAATCAATTCTCTGAAAGAAAATGAAACTTGGGAATTGGTAGACCTACCCAAAGGAAGAAAAGCTATTCCATGCAAATGGCTTTTCAGAATCAACATGAATGCTGACGGGTCCATTGATAAATACAAAGCACGTCTTGTTATTAAAGGCTATTCCCAAAAGGAAGGAATAGACTATAACGAAACATTCAGTCCTGTTGCAAAGTTAAGCACTGTAAGAGCTCTACTGAGTATTGCTGCTCGCGAAAACCTTATGTTATCATGTTACCTTATGTTATCACAATTTGATGTTTCAGCATTTTTATGTGGAACGTTGAAAGAGGAAATCTACATGAAACCATTTGAAGGATATCCCAGTAATGGAAAAGTATGCAGATTAAAACGAAGGTTATATGGCTTGAAACAAGCCCCCCGTTGCTGGAACTCTACAATAACAGCAAACATCCTGAAGATAGGTTTTAAACAATGTGATAGCGATCCCTGTTTGTTTAAATAAGGCGAGGGGAAGTTACTAGTTTTATATGTAGATGACGGGCTATTAGCGGCTGCAAGCAAAGAAGAGGCTGAAAAGTTTCTTGAAGAAATGAGAAATCATTTCAAAATTACAACTAAAGACGGTTCCTACTTTCTTGGAATCGAAATAAATAGAAGAACAGATGCATATCTGTTCATGATGGACCCATCCTGATAAATCAAAAAGGATATGCAAAGCGACTTCTTGAACGTTTTAGAATGGAGGACTGTAAATCAGCCGTTACTCCAATTGTAAAAGACCATCAGTCCAAAGATTACCATCAAGACTTTCCTTACCGTCAAGCAGTTGGTGCACTCTCCTATCTGATGGTCGAAACCCGGCCTGATATCGCCTATGCCGTGGGAGTGGTGTCACGAAAACTGGACAATCCCACATCAGAAGACGTAAAGTGAAACGTATCTTGCGCTATATAAAAGGCACTACAGATTTTGGAATTATTTACAAATGTTCTAACAGTTGTGAAGGGTTAATGTGCTACAGCGATGCAGATCACGGAGGCCATAACTCTACGGGAAGATCGACAAGTGGCATGATTCGTAATTACGCTGGAAGTGCTATTGTATGCAAAGCAAGAGACAAACCACTGTAGCCATATCGCCAACTGAGGCAGAAATTATAGCTGCCAGTGAAGCTGCAAAGGAAATCATGTGGTTAAAGAGAATAATTGTCTTCATGGAAGGAAACCAAAAACAAATTATACCCAAACTGTTTTTGGACAATGAAGCAGCCATAAGACTAGCTCATGACCCGCCTTTAGAACGACATAGCCGGACAACACATTAGATTAAGACATTTTTTTGTCCGTAAGTGTGTCCTATCCAATGACTTGGTTATTGAGAAGATAGAAGCCAAGAAACAGTTAGCGGACTGCCTAACAAAGCCTCTCTTTAAGAGAAAGACTACATGATTTAATGAAACAAGCTGGTTGTTCTCAAAAGGGAGGTGAATGTTAAGAAGTCTTTATGCAGAGCAAGTAATGAGACTTCTTACATCTATTTTAGTTAATCTATGTCCCGACTTTTGGGACAACCATGACAACCGTTGTTTATATAGAGGTAACTGTAATAAGACATAAAAATAACAAATTGTAAATAGGAAAATATTCTTTCACCGAATATAATCCTTTAACATCATCTACGAGTTCCTTATTTGTTAAAGAATACGTGATCAAGGGTAGCAAACAAATGCTTTAATTGGATCAAACAGAAATATTGCAAAAGGGGGGGCCAAGCGGACTCTCCTGACAATTAATGATTGACACAATGCAAAAATGAAACAATGGAGCGTATGCCAAATGTTTTGAATCATAATTTTCATCACTAACGTTCCTTATCTACAGTTCCCAAATAAACACTTTTTTTAACCTTTCTGCCTATTTCTTGATTTTTTTATCGATAGGCGATATGATCTTTTATTTCTGCTTATTATCCTGCTATCTACAATACAGGACGGCTTTCAAGTCAATATTTGTAAAAAAAAGTAAAGTATCAAGCCTATACATGTCTCACTGCTAGGCAAAGGCCTCCTCTGTACAGATATCAGGGCATAGTCCACCACACGGCCCCATTGCGGATTGGCGACATCATGTATTGCACCGAAGCGCAGTTTGACGGCTGCGGGAGAATTAAATTATTTATTACGCTCGTTAGTCTCGTTAATATAATAATTGCCTATGTATCGTATGTTGTACGATACATTCGTATCGCCAACCTACGATACGAATGTATCGTAGGTTGGCGTAATCTCGAATGCACTGTCCGAGGGTGCACGGGATTGGAACCGAAGACTTAAATTACGAACTTATATGGGCATTGATTTTGAAAAATCCTATCGACAGTTCTTTAAAGAAGGCTAGAAGACGGAATGGTGAAGAAAGAATGTACGATAAGTATAAAAAGACAAGGTAGTAACGGCAAGACTCATAATAAATCAAGTTTTACGTGTTTATAGATATTAAATTTTATCACAAATCACTGCGTCAATACCTAAATAAAACATAATAATCTTTGTACTAAATATCTCACTACTTTATTAAACCCTTATCACATTCTTATCATTATCGTTAAATAAAAAAGGTATAAATACTCAAATGGTTTTGTAAAATCGTTTTTTTTTCGTTCCTGTACTAGGTAGGTTTAAACTTTGACCATTCATTTAAAATATCACTTAAGGTGGCACTTCATATTCCCAAAATTTTGTCAAAAAATGTCTACGTAAGCATTATAGATGTGTATAGTTTAATTCGTGTATTTAACAAATATCGCGCTCTCTGTGTATCTCGATACTTAATTAAACAATACGCAGAATTTATTAAAAAATATATACAAATACGCATGTGGTAACCATCCAAAGATCATTTTCGTGGATCAATTTTTTTGACAAATATCTTGCCATTCAACAAACAAGAGCAAATATAATTACTATCTGTAGTGTAATTATTACGAAATCTATGACATCATGGCAAACCAGCTTTTAATTTTTAGTATACATATGCTATTCTGAGAAATCGGCCGCGGCGATACTGTTATTACCAGTTTTCCTGTTATGTGCAATTTAAATACATAATATCGTGGTATCTATATATTTGTTACATACAGTCCAGAGTAGTACCTAAGTGAAGATAAGAAACAATTTTCTTCTTCCACGGAGCAGAATGTGGACATTAATAGGAGGCGTCTTGGCTCTTGCCGCCTTCACGCAAGCATGCACTCCCAGCATCACGACGGTGAGCGGTACCCACGCTCCTGTCACTGTATGCTCAGGAGCTATGATCTTCGCGGACGACTTCGAAGAGTTCGATCTGGAGAAATGGCAACACGAAAATACGCTTGCAGGTGGCGGCGTAAGTATGCCTTTCGGTTATAAACTATTGTATCTGTCGAATTTGAGTTCTTACTAAATTTGATAGATTTTTGTCTAAAATGTTAGCTTACGAGGTGAATTTTGGTGCCGTGTTCTAAAACCATTTCTGGCCTTTTTTTAACTAGTATCAAAGTAACTGTTTACCTATACTTTTTAAAGCTACGCAATAGTCTCAAAAAGGACAATAAAGTAGAAGTATTTATTTATACTAACTCACTTAGTCTGTTGATTGAGGAAATTTCCATTAGAGGGTAATCACTTGCTGGGTCTTGAGCTTGACCTATATGATATTGAAATAAATGTACCTTAATCGAATATTAAAATTATTTAATATTATGTTTTTTAGAACTGGGAATTCCAATACTACAACAACAATCGTACTAACTCATTCACTCACAGTGGACTTCTATTCATTCGTCCTTCCCTAACATCAGATCAATTTGGACAATCTTTTCTTACTAGTGGTCGCCTTAATGTTGAAGGAGGTGCTCCAGCAGACAGGCAAGTGCTAATGTCATGTGTCCTTACATTGTCAACTTCAGTAACATTTATTAACGGCTAAGAAAAATTCCGTTATCTCTTGCAAACAGTGCACGCACATTCGGGCAATAATAGCAATAAATACTCATATTATACAAACGTTATAATAAAAAAATAACAGGATATTTAAAAGTGAACATTTTTTACAGATAACTTTTCTAAAATTGGATATTTCTAAGTTATTTGCAAAGTAAAACATCATTTCGTCTATTAAATAATAATTGCCCCCTTTATTTCTAGACTACTTTGAGCTCTAATCTAATGTTTTAATCGTGGAGTAATTTTACTTTATAATAGATGGAAACTAAGCAAATGGTTAAGATTTAATCATAATTATGTAATTTAATAATAAGATTACCGAGTCATAATTTCACGTTATCTTTAGGCTATAGACACTATATGACGTCAGGTATATACGTAAGGTGTTATTAATAAAAGATTTTCAAGGGATGTCGGATAACTAGCGGTTAATTCGTATAGATTTGAATAAGCGACGATGAATTAGCTACTTATAAAATTTAATTATTTATTTAAAAAAATATTGTATACACCCTAACTTAAGGCTACACAAAAGCCAAACTTAATGCTCGATAGCATTCTTTTCCAGTCGACCCTGGGAGAAAGAAGCAAAAGTACTTTATATAGGAATATACACAGATATTAATAGATTATACCTTTAATTTTAAAAATGTGAGATTCAACGTAAATATCGCGTGACTCGTGATTGTAATGAAGAAAATATTACATTTAATAACATCTTTTTTTTTTTTTTTTTTTTTCGAAAATACTAATAATATAAATGAAACTTAAAAATAAGACTTCAAAAACTACAGGATAACAGATTTACTTTCGTAGTTGTCCAAATTGGAAAAAACCAAAACATATAAAAAAATATTTTATTTTAGAGGTAGATTTCGAAAAAAATTCTGTGCTTTTTGAAATAAATAGTAAGTAGATAATATTAATAAACTTTCGTACGTAGCTGGCACGACGGCGACCCGATGAGGCACCAATAAAATTATCACTATATAACTAAAAAAATTAACAACAGATGCACAAACCCTCAATGGTATGGCTGTGAACGTAGCGGCACACCAACGAACATTTTGAACCCGATCAAAAGCGCACGCATTCGCACAGTCAACTCTTTCAGTTTTCGTTATGGGCGTGTAGAAGTCAGAGCCAAAATGCCTGCCGGCGATTGGCTTTGGCCTGGTAGGTATGCAGTCTATTTTTACAAAACTCATACAATAGCAAATTTTCCATAATTAAATGAACAGTTTTTGCATCATCTTACTAAAAGGCAAAGAGTTCTAATCTATTTCTTTTTAGCTATTTGGTTGATGCCTGCTCACAATTCTTACGGCACATGGCCTGCGTCAGGCGAGATTGACTTAGTGGAGTCCCGGGGCAACCGTAATATGTTCCAAAATGGTGTACACATTGGAACGCAGGAGGCCGGCTCCACATTGCATTTTGGACCTTACCCTGGCCTAAATGGTTGGGAACGAGCGCACTGGGTGCGAAGGAACAGCGCCGGTTACGACAAATCTTTCCATCGTTATCAACTGGAATGGACTCCTGGTAAATCAAATAAAATAAGTGATAGATGGTATCAGGTAAATAAAAATATGTGGTATTATTGTAATGTACACTCACTCAGGTTAAGTATATGACTTTATAAATCATAAGAAGTAAAAATAAACCTCAGAATCGTGCCTAGTGTACGTTTCGAGGCCTTGTTAGTTCGAAAAAATATGGGGATAGCTCTTATTAACTCTGCTTACCCCGGTAAGAATTTCAGATGGATGATCTTGTTTTTGTAAAACTGATTCAAACGAAGAACGAACCGCAATAAACGTTCCTTGCGCTGAGTATGCCAACCGCTTAGCTTAGCGGGTTAGTCATATTGTTATAATTTCATTTACACATTTTAGTTCTCTTTACTAATCCTTTCCATTCGATTTAAATACATAAACCATTTTAAATTGAAATCGAAAACGTTTTTTTTTTTTTGCAATTTTAGATTTCTTGAGGTTCAGCATTGACGACGTGGAGCTGGGTCGAGTAACCCCTGGTAACGGTGGTTTCTGGGAGCTGGGCGGTTTCAACAATAACAATGTAGAAAATCCATGGCGCTATGGGTCAAAGATGGCTCCGTTCGATCAGAAGGTGAGTTCATGAGTTACACTAAATAATAAGAGTTACACTAAATAATAGTGTTACCTGCCATTCATTTAAAACCATGTAAAAGTTTTAGATAAATTACATAACTTCAAATAAGTATTTTTATTTGAAGTTATGTAATTGATATACAAAGAGGAATAAAATGCTCTCGAAATGTGTTTGAGAACTTTATTTTTTTTTGTTTCATTATCACTATTTTTTGTAAGTACTAAAAAAGCAGTCAATAAAAATACAAAGAATTTTATCTCACACGTCATTGTGAAAAATGTGTAAACGTTAAAAGATACTACAAAGTTTAAATCGATAATACTTACTAGTGAAAGAATTTGAAATAAACATTCAATGGCATATAATAAGGTTGTTTCTTATGATGTTATTAGTAACAGGTATAACTTATATTCCTATACATAGGTAGTGTACTAAGACCCAATTAGTTCGTCCTTCTCTACGAACACGGCGAAACCAACATAATGCACAACAAGGTACATCCGCTTTCCAGGGCAGTTTTGTCCGCAGCGAATCTCGATGTCCAGTAGGTGACATTTCCACACACAACCCTTTTTTTGAGTGCAAATGCGTTCGTTTCAACAGATCTTAAGTGTGACCGCCACCCACGGACATCTGCAATACCCATGCAATATGCGTTGCTCTATTTTTAAAAGGAGGAGATCCCGGTACTTCCACTTTATACCAGTCTTGTGTAAAGTTGTGATACTTCTCCGGACGAGCCTGCCCATTTGTGCACCAACTACAGCTGATTCGTGATATTTGCAAAATCCGTAGGGTTTCAAATGCGTTGCCACTTTATAATAAAATGGGCCCCAACTACATCACTTACAAGACAGGAACGCTTGTTTTCGTTCAAGTAATCTAACTTGGTTTTCAGTTCTACATCATAATCAACTTGGCCGTTGGCGGCACCAATGGATTCTTTCCTGATGGTGTTTCAAATCCTAATCCTAAGCCATGGTGGAATGGTTCACCGACGGTAAGTGCAGAATATCTGGTCTAATATACTATATTATGTGCCATTACATTTATAATTTACCCATAAAATAAATTTGAGATTATTATTTATAAATGATTTATTAACTTTCATACGTGTCTACATTTTTTGTAATTGATTTAAATAGAATTTTGAAAAAGAACAGGGGAACGATTTTCTCACTTACCTTGTTTATATCCTATCCAAAAGGCGTTACAGTCACGGAACATGTAGATGAACAATTAATTATTGATGATTACCCCCTACTTCAGTTAACATCCGTTGTCGGTGCAGTCGTAAACGGTTCTTTAAATGATAACATCTTTACTTCTTTTTTCAAGTTTAAATGTGGTACCTTTTGATGAACAGACAGTAACGTGATATGACGAAATTGCAAGGGTTTAATGTCAGGATGGACAATTAATAACATTCCTTGTAACTGTGCTATAGTATATTGTAACTATATTTATACCAGTGGAATACAACGCTCGGTATGTCCTTAGGCTGCCAGAATATAAAAAAAATAACATGAAGACTAATAATTATTTTGCATGTTTAAAAATGATTATAATTAATTTAAAAACTTTTATTTAATTTAAAAACGTAATATTAATTTGAAAACTTTTAATTTTAGGCAGCTACTGACTTTTGGAATGGACAAGCAGGGTGGTTGCCGACTTGGAATTTAAATGTTAATGATGGTCAAGATGCTTCCTTGAAAGTTGACTATGTACGAGTTTGGGCTTTGTAGAGAATATTCTGTAGAATTGTTCAAAAAATATGCAATAATTTTAGAAATTCATAATTTTATTTTGGTTCCTTCTATCTCCATATTAAATTTAATGTTTAAGCGACAATGTACTTAAGTTGCTTTTTTATCTATTTAAAATTATTTAATAATAATTGGATAAATATCGGATACAAATCATTATTACATTTCATAGTCATAACTTATTTATTTTGCTTTCATAAAGCCCTAAAATTTAATATAACATAACACTTTCTAAAAATATTTTTTTTAAACTTAATCCATGTGATAAAAACGTGGACTTAAATATTGCGCGGGTCTATTATTAGATAAAGGTGTAGATGTTGCCATAATGTAGGGGGGTATACCCCTTTTATCTGAAAATGGGCTTACTCGTGAATAATATCGACGTTCGATCACCTGAAAGAGTAAACTTAATTAACAATGTCACATCTCTCCTGTCAAGACTTTAAATTAAAAAAAGTATTTAATATGATTTATATTAAGATGGAACAAAAAGTGGTTTTATTTTATGTGCCTGTGTGTTCTACACCATTAAGATTTATATTTGGATTTTACGATTAATGATATGTATCCATAGCAAATTAGCAATTACTAGTAGGAAGACAATGATTTATAAGATACATTATTTTTCCATTTAGATATTAGATATACATTTTCTTATAAATCTAGGTCTTCCTACTAGTAGTAATCGCTAGATATTTTATGTTCATAATTAAATGTGATAAAATTTTTCATTAGCACCAGGTGTTTTTGGACTTAACAAAAAAATTCACTTGGTAGAGAAAAATCACTAATGAAAAAAATATAAAACTTGTTAAAATTTGGCTTGACATAAATATAGTTATACCTACCTTATCAAAAAATCGAGTTAACTTCACAGAATTACTGGTACCAGGGGCAAGTGATCTGGAATAGTTTTATTAGTTAATCATTGATAATACCAATTAAATGTATTGACTTTAGCTATAAAAAGTATGTGTTTGCAATTCACATAGTGTAAAAATGAACTTCAGAGAATTAACCTATGAGAGAATGAGATGAACTTAGAAGAGTATCAAGAGAGGAATACTTGTAAGTTATACTTCTTGTTATATTTCTACAAAAAATTTGTATATTTTTGCAAAATTTGTTAAGGAGATTTCAGACAAATAAAAATACACAAACAATACTTTGCACTGGCCTCTTACTAAACATTTTTAATATGCAGGTGAATACACACATAGAATACTCCTAACAGAGCAAGTATTGTAACACACATATGTATATAAAAAATTATATATGTAACTATACATATGCAAGCCTACACACAGGCTAATTTTTGTTTCATCGAGTTTCAAATTACAAACAAATTTTCGATTCACTTCAAACTTACCCTCTGTACAGAGGAAGCCTTTGCCCAGCAGTGGGACATGTATAGGCTGTTTCTTCACTTTACTTTCAAACTTACAAAATATTTTAACCATTTACCTTGCTTGAAAACAATTGACAAAGATTTCATCGGCCCCACACTGCTCTGCAATACTACTGGATAGTCTTCTATATTGATTTTTCCTTTGTTTTTCTTCTGCTAAGTCAAATTTAGTTCCTATGACCAGAATTGGTATCTATCATAAACAATCCAATTAATGTGAGATAACTATACACGCCAGTTTACAAGCTTAACTAATAATAATAATACAAAACAGTTTCATCTATATTTCTTATTAGCTTCTTTATAGATTAGCTTTTTTAACTTTAAGAAGAGCGAGGAATACTAAGCAAATTTATATAAATTCTATTGAGAACAATATTACTTGTTACCTGAGTTGATCCCAGAAATTGTTCTGGGTCCACATCAACTTGTTGTAAGGTAGGATTAGAGCCATCTTGATTTAAAATTTCAGTGAGCCATTTCTGCAAATTAACTTGGCTTTTCCTATTAGTTAAATCATGTACTAATATTATACCTGAAATCATTCATTCACTTGAATTTGTTATTGTTATTATTAAGCATTGTAATATTTATTCTACTATTTTTTTACAAAAATATACCATGAGTTGGTTGATAAAAAACATTCCTAGTATTCCTATGCCCATTAGAACCTCCAACATCCCAAAGTTCTACAAAGAAGGTATTTTGTGCTTGTGTTCCTTCTTTGTATCTGTGCAATTTCACTTCTACAGAACAACCAACTGTCCATCCTGGCGATATTAGTGGTTTATTATGCGCTATTAAATAAGTCAACGAAGTTTTTCCAACTCCTAAAAGAAAAAGTATAAAAACAAATATGTTACAATATAATATAACCGCACTAAATATTAAAATGGAAGCAATTTGAAGAGGCAATACCTATAAAACTATAAATTTCCAACGCCCTACTACCTAGCTACTTTACATTTAAATTCACAACCTACAAGTACAAAGGAAAGATAGTTAACCTGAAAGTGAATTAAATAATAAATATTAGCAAAGTTCGATAAACACTGCCAAAAGTATGTTCTAATTTTGAATGTTGCCTAACTTGAAGTGTCATGGCCTCAGTCAAGTTGACAAAAGGTAACTTGTAAAGTGTTGGTTAGCGTAATTGTTTATTATTTATAACAGCCCAGTGTTTCAAGCGCAAAATGCAAATGTAATGAAGACGTACTTACCGGAGTCACCTAATACAACCACTTTTACTTTCTCGATTGCCGCCATTAACAGGTAATACTTCGGCTTTTTATATTTTAACGTACAACTACAAACACTATGATAGCTCGAACATAACTTAGGGATGTGAAAAAATAATCGATTTTAATATTAATCAATTATTTTTATTCTTGTAATCGATTTTTAAAAATCATTTTTTAAATAATAATCATCGATTTTTGATAAATCGATTATATCAAATTAACTTTTTAAACGACTTTTGTTAATAGCCATCTATGTAGACAGGGTGATTTTTTTAGACTAAGTACATACTTTGACATTATGTTAATTAAGCATTCCATAATTAAAAAAATATATAAATATTTTATTTTGACAAGAAATAACCAGAAAAATATTAATTCTAACATTGTTTGTTTATCCCGTTAAGAGTGCTTACCCATCATATTGATGCTTTCAGCGAACAGTTTTAGTGCTCGTGAATAAGTTAATGTATTTACACAGTAAAGCAGGAATTTCTAATATGTTGGTGTTCATAATGTATTTTTGTTATGAAATCAGAATGTTGTCGTTAAGGTTATTTTTTATACTACTCATTTTGATTTTGATTCTGGTAACTGTGAACACTATACTTGTCTTTTAAGTTTTATTGCAGGATTTTAAGAATAATAGAAAATAATCGATTTTTTTCAAAAATCGATTATTATTTTTTCTGATTAAATTATTTTACAAAATCGATTAATATTTAATCGATTTTTTTTCTCTCAATGTCACATCCGTAACTTAACTCTACCAACATTTTAAACGAAAATATTGCCAGTTCATAAATATATACAAGAAAGGAAAAGAATTTGTTATTTAACTTTTTTTTCTATTTCGTAGTAACAAACAATCTTTCAAACGATTACAATATTAAGTATATTGAATTATATTAGATTTTCTGTAAGATGTTATCCAGAAATGCAGTTTTTATTCTCATTTATTTTTTTATCAAACAAATGTTGCAAAGTATCCGAATAGACGTACACTACTCTTGTAAATTCTTTCTGTATATTCTATATGCATCCGAATCCGATAGTGTATTACTGTATTCAGAATTCAGATTATATTGGCTGCAGTAATCTGTGACAATTTCTTTCTCTGTTGCTTATTTTACTTGTAGACAATTTAACTAAAATCAATAATAAATAATGCGTCCGCCATTGTGCAGTCAGTGTGGTATTTTTACATGTTGTACATAGTTTAAAGTTAAAATGCAACGATCGAACAATAGGTACATCGAAATACTATCAATTTCATAACGATGAAGGTGTGTTGTACAATAATTATTGTGCTTCTTGTGGCAAAATCAGTGCATCTTTATTGCGGTCCATACAATGGGCAAATTTGTAAGAATTATACCACTGGTTATGTATGGTACAATCGGACTGGCGGGCTCGAAAATGAAAAAATTACTACTAGTCTTTGGAAGGAAATGATTTCCACACTTAAAGAACCTTGTAGAAGTAGGGCTGAGAAATTGCTATGCGCCTATGCTTTCCCTAAATGCATTGACAAAGACGGAATAGGATTTTATGGATTACCTCTTTGTTACGAGGACTGTATGGCTGTAAAAATGCAATTTTGTTATAAAGATTGGATTGTTATAGAAGAACAGAAACGAAGAGGAGTATTTTTTGAAACCAGGGGTCATTTTCGATTACCAGAATGTGAAAAATTACCAAAACTATCTGGTAAGGGTACTGAAGTGACTTGTAATAATGCTGGTATTACTGATATGGACTACAGTCAAGTTACTACTTCTTGTATTAAGGGCAATGGGCGCTATTACCAAGGAACAATGAACATGACAGAGAAAGGATTAGCATGTCAAGCTTGGGCATCGCAATACCCTCATCAACATGCCAGACCTCCTTTAGTATTTCCAGAAGTTCAGAATTCAACAAATTTTTGCAGAAATGCTGGAGGGGAAGAAAAAAAACCCTGGTGCTACACTATGGACCCTAATATAAGGTGGCAGCATTGTGACATACCCATGTGTGCCAACTCAAGTGAAGAATTTGACAATATAGAAGGACCAAATATTGTAATGGAGAACTATTTTACACCTACTTTTGTTTTACTTTTATCTATTGTTGGTTTAGGAACTATTTTATGTATAGTATTTGTGACTCTATTGTGCCACTATTTCTTAAAAAGCCATTATTCTAAATTCAGTATGTCAAGTCGTAGAAACATGCAGAATATGGATATTGATTTAGACAAATTACCTAGTAACTTAGCTTACCATACCACTGGTGCACAGCTCAATCCAAAATTAGAAAAACTGGAATTTCCAAGGAATAATATTATTTATATAAAAGATTTAGGACAGGGTGCTTTTGGTAGAGTGTTTCAGGCCAAAGCCCCTGGTTTAGTTCCAGAAGAAGAATTCACACTTGTTGCTGTAAAGATGTTAAAAGATGAAGCTTCTCATGACTTACAACTTGATTTTGAAAGGGAGGCATGTTTACTGGCTGACTTTGATCATCCAAATATTGTGAAGTTACTTGGTGTCTGTGCCATTGGGCGTCCAATGTGTTTGTTGTTTGAATATATGGGAAAAGGTGATTTAAATGAATATCTCAGAGCTTGTAGTACAGCTACTACATTTCCTCCTACTGTAGAAAACCGAGAAGACTTGAGATTACTTGTATCACCACTTAGCCATTTAGATTTGCTACATATAGCAAGGCAAATTGCCTCAGGAATGGTCTACCTGTCTGATCGAAAATTTGTTCATCGTGATTTAGCTACAAGAAATTGTCTTATAAATGATGATATGGTTGTTAAAATCGCCGATTTTGGATTATCACATAAAATTTACTTACAAGATTATTATAAAGGAGATGAACATGATGCTATTCCTGTAAGATGGATGCCACTAGAGAGTATTTTATATAATAAGTATACTTTAGAGTCTGATGTTTGGGCATATGGAGTGTGCCTTTGGCGAAATATTTTCTTTTGCTTTGCAACCATATTTTGGAATGACTCATGAAGAAGTCGTAAGATTTTTAAAAGATGGCAATGTGCTTGCATGTCCTGATAATACTCCTCGTTGTGTGTATGATTTAATGAAACAATGTTGGAATCACCACCCTAGTGACCGCCCTAATTTTCGAATAATATATCAAACACTTGATAACATACAATTAATTCTTGAAAGAACTCAGTCTGACTAATTTCATGTTTATTAGTTTATTAATAGATAATTAGATTTTGTATGAATTTAAATATTTAATTATTTGAATTAGTTATAGTATAACTTTCTTTTCCTAAGTGAAAACATGCACATTTTGTACTGATTTTTTTTCAGCAAATGTGTGCTGAAAATAATTATTTAGGTTGCCATGGAAGACACAAGCAAGATATAATTCTCGGCAAAGTATATGAGTATTTAGATTGCTTTATTAATAACTTAAAAACTATTTTTTTTAAGAATCAAAAACAGAGATGTTTGTTATGAAAGTATTTAAATATTGTGAAGTATTTTTTATAGTAAGATTATGTGTTCATACAACACTCAAAATAAGAGTTGTTGCTGATTTTATAAGTGCTGGGATTAAATATGAATAATTTATTATTTTATTTGTTATTTTTACCAGAACATCTGTAAACTATTATTGTTAATTTAAGTGTAAACTGATTAAAACTGCCCTGAATTTTTACTGAAATAAGAGTATTTTGCTATTTTTCTTTACTGTTTTATTTCCCAATTTTATTACTGTTCTTACTACTTACACTTTAAATTTTCTATTATTTTAGATGATAAATTCTAAGAGGCGCAGTATGCTGAGCCAAAGCCTTCTCAATATAGATGAGGCCTTTGCCCGGCTGTGGGACGTATATAGACTGTTACATTGCTTTTTTACTTTATAAATATATGAAATAATAATTATTTTAAATTCCATTTAATTAAGACATTAAACAGGTCCATCTCTCCATCTCTGTCAATTTTACTGTGACTAGACTCAATGAACCTAAAAAAAATATAACCCAGATGGTATATATATTTAAGTGAAACCCTGTTATAATGAATGACTTTCTAGTTCTTTATGAATAAATACTTCTTCATGGCACCATAGTACACCACCAATCCCTTTGAACAGCAACATGACTATAAATTTTATTATATAAACTTACACAACTTTAGTAAGGGCCAACCTTGTGGTAGGCCTCAAAACTGTATTTAATAGATATTACATAGAATCATTTTGAATGCATTAAGTACTTACCACGTAATGGCAATGTTCCTAGAGATACAAACGAATTAAGAAATATATGTACATTACATTAATGTTCTTTGGCAAGGAAATGGTATAATTTTCTTCAAATTATTTATGAAATATAGAAATTGAATTTGTTCCAAATGAAACAAGCTACCAAGAAATGGTTAGAAGAATTAGAGTATGATGACTGTGAAAACTTTAATAATTATATAGTTATATATTTCCTTTATTTGGAGTGTAAAAACTTGGTCTTTTGCAAATTTCTTGATTCTAGGTCAACGGCAACTACCTAATTCAAAAAGATTCGTAATAATACTTAAAAGTCAATTGAACTTTAATACCATACCATAAAATTTAAGTGTTAGTGGAGGAGTTCCGAGAAGGCAAAATAAGTGAGTGACTTTGGTAAAATGTCACTTGAAATGTAAACGTCTCTTTGCTGTGCATCACTACATAGTATAAAACAAAGTCGTCCCGCTGTATGTTTGTCCTGTGTCTTTAAAACTACACAACGGATCTCGATGTATTTTTTTTAATAGATAGAGTGATTCAAGAGGAAGGTTCATATGTATAATACATTGCACCCGTGCGAAGCCGGGGAGGGTCGCTAGTTGACTAATAAGTAAAAGAAATAATAAAGGGTCAATTATGCACAAAGACGTGTTAATATTAAAAAGGTACTTGTGGTATGTTCGCCGAAATTTTAGAAAACAATCAGTAAAGCTGCCATGTAGGACTTATTGTTAAGTTCATAAAAATTTAACAATGTGTTATAAACATAAATAAATAGCAACGGCAGGTATTCGTACATACTCGAATGTCGCATATAGAGTTTAGTCCGTAGTTATAAGTAACAGTCTCGGTTATACAGGGCCATGAACAACAATTGGCTTGTATTCCTCATACAAAGAGGTTTTTGAGGCTAAAATTTATCTTCATATTTTAACCACCTGTATGGGTGTTCATATAATTATATATCAACTAGCCGAACCGACAGACGTCCTGTAGACACGACTTAAATCCGACAAGACCTTATAAATAAAAATATTAAAAAACAAAAAATTGTAGTGAACCGAATTGTGAATCTAAATCATTTTCGAATCGACCTGAAGGCACACAAAAAATTCCTTTAAATCGGTCCAGCCGTTTAGGGGGAATTCAGAATTCTTACAAATAATGAAAATATTTATCTAAGAATTCATCATCATCATCATACTCCTGCCTCCCACCTCGGTGGGGTCAGCACAACCTGTGTAAAAAGACGTGTAAGTAGACGTCTGTTTCCATATCTGTGTCCCTGTGGCATCGTAGCTTTTAAACGATAGGAGCTATTAAGATGCGATTTTTTGACGTGATCGAGATGGTTCTTAGTTATAACGTATGAAGATCTATTTAGGTTGAATAATAATCTGTTCATTTTAATTCATTTGCCAAAATGGGCCTTACAAACATTCACAGATTCGACATTTGGTTTATTGTTATTTCAGTGGTATTTCCAATTCACGCTATGCTAACCTTGAGCTGATGCTGTAGCATAAAATACCCTGCGTGATGTTCAATTACTTACAAATTTACAGCAGAATATATTGTGTTTGGACGCATAAGAAATAGTCTCAATTAAATGGTATGAGATAGATGACGATCGATAAGTCATGGTAACAGTAGACATGCAAACAAGCATACAATATGCAGCAGGTTTCTGTCACGGCTCCGGCGCTGTTTTTTTTTTTTAATTTTTTCTTTCGGCGGTGGTGGAGGGGTATTATATTAAAAATTATAACTTAATTAGATAGTATTACGTTGCCTGAAAGTAAATCTTGTCTTGCACAGTAGAGGAATGTATTCCTTCATATAACAATAGTAATAACAAGATCACAAGCTGAAGGTTGTGCGCTACATTTATATTTGGATGGTTTTAATTTCAATAGCCTCGAGAAGTAGAATAGAGGATCTGAAATCGAATAATAATCAAATCTGATATAATGGTTGTGGGGAGATTCTGTGTGCTGACAGATTGCTGACTTGTGTGGTCTCTCATGTTTCATGTCAATTAAATGTTCCGCCACACGGGTTTTTATTGCTCTCTCTCTGTTTACTCTATGCAAGAGAGCTTACATTCACCGTCAAGTTTATACCAGAAAAAATAATCACTATGTTTGTACAGTCGCACTCCTAAATCGTAAATGAATATTGCATTTGAAATATGGTAAACACTTTTTTTTATATGTTTCTGCAATTTTGTTACTTGATAAGTAAAAGGAAGGAAACAGAGATTTTGTTGAAATAAATTTATTTCAACAGGAGTAAATAATCGACAAGATTTACGATATATATAATATGCAGTGTGATAGTATTATTAATGATGACTCCGTGGCGCAGTTGCCAAGTTATTGGCTTCGGCGTCGGGGGTCATGGGTTCGATTCCCACACGGGACAACTATTTGTGTGACCCACAGATAGTTGTTTCGCATCTGGGTGTTTGTCCGCGTGAAATTTATGTTTGTAAAACGTCCTTTACAACACAGGATAACATTATGCTAAAGTAAGGGCAGTGTTTTTTAAAATAAAAGAAAAAAAAAGTTAGTACCTGGAGGACCGAGCTTTGCGGTTTGTTTTTTTTTTTTTGGTAAATCGTGTATTTTGGAAATTACATTTAGATACAAATTACTAAGTAATGAAATATGCATAATATTTTTCGATCTTACCGACGTAATAATAAGAAAATATGAACCGGTGTTTTTCACAAAAGAAAGAACTTAAAAAAAAAGGGAAAAAAATAACAAAAAACCAAATCGACAAAAAATAAAAGATAAAGAAAGCAATGATCTGGAATCGAAATAAAAGTAAAAATATAAGTGTGTAGTAAAAAGTAAGTGTAAGATTCGGGGGCGAAAAATCGATCTAGCTAGGTTTCATTTTTAGCTATTATAAAAATTTTTTTGACGGTAAATTTCACCGAAAAAAAAATGTTATAATAGCTCGATCGGTAATCGGGCGGCCCCGAAACAGGAGGCTTTTCTTTTTTTTTTACATTTATATACTTTTTTCGATTCCAGATCATTGCTTTCTTTATTTTTTATTTTTTGTCGATCCAGATGATTTTCTTATTTTTTCCCTTTTTAAAGTTTTTTTAACGTTCTTAAAAATATGAGTTCATATTTTCTTATTATTACGTCAGTAAGATCGAAAAATATTATACATATTTCATTACTCAGTAATTTGTATCTCCAAAATACACGATTTACCAAGAAAAAGGTCCTCCAGGTACTGATCCTTATTCTTACAAGGATGATTATTTTGCATCCTGAAATATAATTTCTTGGATTGTGGCCATAGCTTAATTTGATATCTAGCTTTATTTATATTGTTTGTTTCGTTTTCAAATTTTAGCTACAATGACGGAAGAGCGACTTGTAACCGAAGTGCCCAGCAGCCTAAAACAATTAGCTAGGCTAGTCGTACGTGGATTTTATACAATTGAAGATGCTCTTATAGTAGACATGCTTGTTAGAAATCCTTGTAAGTATAAATCTATTGTTTATTTATTCTTCTAACACCAAAAGAAAAAGTAAAAAACATTAAACCGTATTTATGAAGCTCTTAATTTTAGGCGTAACAAATACCCTAATGAATCAGCTAAAGTTTAAAGAATACAATGTTACCTACAGTTTACTGTACATTATTACCGTATTTATTAAATGAAAATCATTGCTAAACCTTAAATAGTATTCACATTATTCAATGAGCATTTCTTATTCAAATTTTAAAGTATTTATGATTGAGAAATGATGAGTACACATAATTTACCGATTAAAGTTTAATGTACGGAGTTTCTTCGTCACTAATTAAAACGTTAGTGAAGAGATTGCCTTTACAAAACGGCAGAACAGTTTATAACTTTCGCTTATCCACTCAGGTATGAAGGAAGATGATATCTGTGAGCTTTTAAAATTTGAACGGAAGATGTTGCGAGCAAGAATTTCCACATTGAAAAACGACAAATTTATTCAAGTTAGATTGAAAATGGAAACAGGTACGTCCTTAAATACAATGTAGTGAATATTTGAGTGATATAAAAGTAAGACTTTTTGGAGAAAAATAAAAAAAATATTAATCCGAAATAAAAACATATTTCGTATATATGTAATATAGATGGATACATCCAACTGATATAATACAGAGAAAAATTGACATGGCCTTGCCATGCAATTTGTGGCAAGTGACATTTAACAGCTTCTGCCATTGCTCTTTCGGGGGAATATCATAGAAATATTTATACTCGTTACGCCAAACTTCTATGGTGCTGTATAAACTATTGCGTTTCGTCCGTTGATTTAGCTCACCAAAGACCCACCCCTGTAAATTTTGGCAACCCAAGTGCAACGCTACAGTTAATTACTATGTACAGACACAGTTAATTGAAGATGACGATGATATCAAGGAAAAAAAAATGTGTATTCTCATTTCTTAGGTCTCGACGGGAAAGCGCAAAAAGTTAACTACTATTTTATAAACTATAAGACATTTGTGAACGTCGTGAAATACAAACTGGACTTGATGCGCAAGCGAATGGAAACCGAGGAAAGGGACGCAACGAGCCGTGCTAGCTTCAAATGCCCCTCCTGTGGTAAAACATTTACGGATCTCGAGGTAAGTTTTAAATGTTCAAATATTCATGTTTGTATATAAAATTCACCGTTTGTGTTCTGTTTAATGTTATGTATATTATATATATCACATAAACATATTTTAAATTCCCTTATATAATTACTATGTGATCGACATCATCATTATTTCAGCAGTCAGCTTGTTACGTAATACATAGACACTAAAACTTAGTGTAAAAGTAGAGAAAATTTGAAAAGTTTGCAAAAAGAAATTTAGTTAAACATTCTGAACTCCAAAGCAACTCGCAAGCTAACTTTTATTTAACGAAATTATATTCTAACAAATATTTATAGAAGCACAAAGATGGTGGATACCCAATTTCTTTAAAAATAGAAATAACTAACTTACAAGTTGGCAGCCGATCCACAAACATATAACCAAGAGCCCGCGTCTAATCGATCAGATCCGATCTATTAGAATCTTTTTTATTTCGACCTTACGATATTTTAGGCGGATCAGTTGTACGATATGATGACACAAGAGTTCCGGTGTACCTTCTGTAACCAAGTCGTTGAGGAGGATCAATCGGCACTGCCTAAAAAGGACTCCAGACTGCTATTGGCCAAATTTAACGAGCAGCTGGAAACTCTCTATATCTTGTTGAGGGAGGTCGAAGGTATCAAATTAGCACCAGAGATATTGGAGCCAGAACCGGTGGATATCAACACCATCAGAGGGTATTTTGATATTTATTTTTATTTTGTTGGTTTGGAAAACATACAGCACTTCAAAAAATATATTTAAAAAAATTATTATTCATAAATTTTCTTTATTTCTTCTTTCTATGAAAGAAAGAATATTAAAATAACGAAAATACTAATTTAAAATTTGATGCTAGAAGAGTAGATAAATCACGTTTACGGATTATTTATTCATTTCCATATCTATTTCATTATTCCCAAATCGCAGATATGAACGAAAAATGTAAGCGAACTGTGATCGGCACTACAGGCTGAATTGACCCGAACAGGACGGGCCTGTAGTACCACGCTAAATACTTCAACTATACGCCGGTCTTCTGAGGCCGTGGTACTTCCACGGACGTGCTGTTCTTGACTACCGTCAATGACAAGAACAGCACGTCCGCGGCCGTCCCGGGCCGCTTTGTCGATAATACCTTTGTGGACGAGTTGTGCTTTAAGATCGGCAGTAACCGATGGTATGTGCGGGCCAATTCGGCGACAGACTGACGATGATACATCCGCAGATGAGATCCGTCAATCAGCGATGTTCCATGGCATAGCCTTGGTGACAGAATGACGATGATACATCCGCAGGCGAGATTTATTCATTTGCGGTATCCGATGTCATATTGGCCTTGGCCACTGACTGACGATGATACGTTCGCGTACGAGTTGTCTGTTCACCGGCGGTATCCGACGTCATATTGGTCTTGGCGTCAAACTGACGATGATACATCCGCAGGCGAGATCTGTGCATCAGCGGTATCCGATGGCATATTAGCATTGGTGACAGTCTGACAATGATACGTCCGCGGACGAGTTGTTTGTTCACCGGCGGTATCCGATGTCATATTGGCCTTGGCGGCAGATTGACGATGAAGCAGCAGCCGAATCGGCCTGGCGGCGAGCAGTGGTCGGGCGAAGCGACACGCAGCCAGGGCCTCGCGGTCGAGGAGACGCGCGTCGACGTCACCATCGGCGAGGCGGACGCCGCCGGCGACGCCGCCACCCAGCGCAAGGAGCGCCCCGTCTGGATGGTCGAGAGCACCATCGCCAACGAACAGGTGACAGATTAAACAGACAAACATCTATTTGCTTTTTTTTCATTTACAACTGGCCAGTGACAAGTACTTAAAATAGCTGTCGTTTCTAAATGAGAAAAATTCTTCTGGTTTTTTATTTAGAACTGACTCATAGTGGTTATTTCATTCAACCTAGTGGTGGCGAGGAACAAATGTCAGTTGTTAATGAAAATAACGTTTTCAGTTTATTTTACATTTAGAACTGACCCATGACAATGTCCCATCCAAGCCATGTGCAAATGTTTTTTCTTGGGTGTTCAGAAGATAGGATGTAGGCGACACTGAATAATATGAAAAAGTTCTTTTGCTACAAAATTTTTACTTGATAGTTGTGTGTCCTCTATGCCCCATTTAACGTTTCTTCAGTTGATCCTGTAGGTACCCCGGTCATTAACGAAGAACGAGTTAAGCCAGTGTACAGTTACAAGTGTCAGTGCTAAATCAAAAATACGTCTGATTTTTTTCATTTACGACTGGTCCAGTGATAACTACTCACCGAAGGAATTTCCTCCGATTTCTGCAATGAGCGAATCGTTTAATGAACTTAAAGCTCTAACTTCAGGGCATTTTTAGGGTTCTGTACAAAAAGGGTTACTCTTCTGTAGATTACTTTTCGTTTTAACCGTAAAAATTTTTTAAAGCAATAACCAGATAGATCCATTTTTCACAAATAAATTAGCGAACCGGGGTTCTAGGGCAGATTTTGACGTTTATAATTAACCTAAATTGAATAAAACAATGCCTGTCTTGTTGACAACACAACTCTAGAATTTTCATGAATCATGAATGTGATGTGAAGTGGACAATCGTAAAACATTATTTAACTCATTTCGAAACTAAAAACGTGTCCTGTACATGTGGATTATCGTTACCATTATGTGCCTATGGTCCCTGTTGAAAGTTTTTGTCTAAAGCTTTTACTATTAAAAATAGGAAACCAATAAAGTAAAAAAAGAAAAAGTAACCGCCTGTATATGTCCCAAGCTTGGCAAAAGCCACTGTCCAAAGGTATTAGGGCATAGTCCAACACGCAACCCTACTGGCGGCACATATCTTTGAATTTTTATTGTTATTTCGAAAACATGAATCTCTTTCCTCGCCATATTTTCCTTCACCGCTGTTATAAATCAGCACTTAAAATTAGCATTTTCCTTAGGGCACCGGGGATTGAACTCAGGTTACTCAAGTATATTGAATTAAAAGCGAGCACCCGGACACTGTGCTGTCACGGCTAAATAAACCAATAAAGGCGATTAATAAATTGACATTTTCTTGTCGAACATTCTAATAACTTCTTCGTGGTGTGATATTCACAACGCCATAAAAGCTAGGAATCTACAGAGATCTAGCAAGTCAGTATAAATTTAAGTCAAAACGAGTAATAATTTTACTAGACCATGACATTCAACCAGCATTTTTTAACCTATTAATTGAAGTTCTTGATCTACACCGTTATGCATGTAGCAGCTTATGAATATAGTCACAAGTACAACATTATATTCATGTCACAACATTATATACTTGTCTCTATATTTGGTTCCTATCAACGAGCGGTTTTAAACTATTGCAGAGCGACAGCGTGCACTCGTCCGATATGGCGCTTGAGAAAGCTGCAAGTAATGCCAGTAACATGAAGGGCACCGGAAAAGAGAAGAACGATGACATTATGTCTGTCCTGCTTGCACATGAGAAGCAGAACACATCAGGTTACGTTAAACTGTTAACTTCGTTAAATATTTTATATGAATTGTGTTATATAATTATATAACTTTAAGGATAATGTAATATAAGGCGGCCTGTGGTCGATAGCACGCAGGCTATGATATTAGACGATGTAATTTCAAAATTAAATTAAGGAATCACGGACAGGAAACCAGCGGCAACAAGAACGGTGGATGGAGAATTGATTATGATGATGACTTTCGATTACACTTAAGGCTTTAAAAAAAAGAGCACAAAGTGCATCCATAAACTGAAACAACTACTGGCATGTGGCTGTATATGGCCAACTACTGGCCCTCACTGTACATAATGTGTGCTGTGCGGAATTCACATAACTTGATTTTTTTATATTACTAAGATGTATCAGTTTTTGCAATGTTTTTGTAGCAAAAGTAAACAAGTAATTAAAATTAAATTGAACAATTTCATAGATGCCGATCACCGGCTACCGATCCTTCAGGACCACAATGTTTAATTTGCAAAATGTTGAATTCCTAAAATGTTGAATTCGCAAAATGCTGATTCCCAAAATGTTGAAGTCGTAAAATGTTGAATTTACTGGTCCCATAATGTTGAATTCCTAAAATGTTGAGTTCGCTAAAAGTTGAACCTGCAATATGTTGAATCCCAAAACGTTGAATGCAAAAAAGTTGTATCCCAACAATGCGAACAACTATATACATAAATATAATCTGAATTGATTCAAAAATAAATTGAAATGAATTTTTATAGATATTGTTACATAAATTATTATTGTGGGGATATTTGTTTTCTCGTCTGGTAGGGGTTATAAATAAAAATAAACATATAGATATTGTCTAAAATACATACATAAATATGATCCAACCGGAAAAAAAGACGGAAGTCCTCGGCAGGGGAGACCAAACGGCCGAGTGTTAGGGTGAGAGGAAGAGAAACCGGCGGACGATGCGGGTGGTATCGAGGAGCACCGCCTTCTGCATTCGAGCTTGGAGCGTTCCATCCCGGAGTCCCAGTCGCCTCAGATGTTCAGAGAGGCTGATTGGGATCAACCCTATCAGACATGACTATCGGGATAATTTCAGTCAACACACCACCCCACATGTCACATTGTGAGCCAGGTCCAGATATTTCGTCTTCCTATCTGTTTCGGCTTTCACCAGGTTCTCGTCATATGGGATGGTAATGTCAACCAAAAATACACGCGACTGCGCCCGGTCCATCAACACGATATCAGGTTTGTTCGCGAGAATCGACCTGTCCGTGATGATGGGCCGGTTCCAATAGAGCCTCGCGCGGTCATTGTCGAGGACGGCCTCTGGGTAGTACGGCAGTTTCCGATCCACGAGACCGTATTTCAGAGTGAGCTCCTGGTGTAGGATTCTGGCTACTATGTTATGTCTATGCAAATACTCAGAGTTAGAAAGCATGGAACAACCGGAGATAACATGCCGAATCGACTCCCCAGGATGGCGACAAGCTCGATAGATGTCGACGGTGCCATCCCTTAGGATGTATTTCCGATAGTTGTTGTTAGAACAATAATACCATACACCCAGCAATTCATTGGTTAGGATTCAACATTTCGGCAACTTTAACTTTTTGCGAATTCAACATTGTGACCCGGGTGGGAAATTCAACTTTTTAAGACTTCAACATTTTGGGAATCAACATTTTGCGAATTCAACATTTTAGGAATTCAACATTTTGCAAATTCAACATTGTGGTCCTGAAGGCTACCGATACGTGCTCATCGAACAATGTTATTATTATATTGATTTCTTGTTTTTAAGCGAATATTGACCCTGAATGCTAGTAAGGACTCGAAACGTTGGAAATTTAAAAATCTTATTAAACGCGATTAAAAATAAATTATTTATTGTTATTAATGTCGTCATCGAGATTTCAAGTTACTCAAATACAATATAAATTAAAAGTGAGCGCCCTATCGTCTATCCATGACTTCGATTAACTTAAAATGTTTTTTACAGAATATATTCACATTAAGAATTAGAGTAATGATAATAATAAATTAAGAGTGATATTACACAGAAAGAACTAAATCCCAAAAAAATTACCGTTTTCGTATTTCTATGATAAAAAGATTTTAGAAATCTTAAATTAGTAAGAATTTCAATGCTATAACCGACTTGATAATAATAATCACCAACAACAAAACCAAGTTCATATAATATGAAGTATCTGCATTTGAGATCGCAATGGACTATCCGTGGATTAGTTTTTTTTATCCTAAAATTTTTTTGTTTTTCCTAAAAATTTTTTACTACCTGAAATATTCATAAAAAGTACTATAAAATTCCTACAAATAAAACTATTCTAAAAAGTAACATGTGTCTTAAATGTTCTTATGATCGTATTCGATTATCACATTTTTTTCTTAATTTTAACTATGTTTTATGTCAATTGACGAATTCCCAATGTTATTTTCTTATTCAAGGCAACAACGTGTCCAACGCTTTGAAGGGAATTGAGCCGGAGAGTTCCGATTCGAGTGACAACGAATCCAAAGATCCATATAAACTAAAGGACGAGCTGGCGGCAGTCGGTGAGTACTTGGTGGCGCAATTGCCTGTTTCGGCACCGGGAGTAATGTGTTTGATTCCCACATGGTGTTGGCCCAAGGAAGGTTGGCGTCAGGCAATGATCGGGTCGTTAAAAGGTTAAAAAATTATATAAGGAACGTTTGTGTTAAAGGCTATTATAATATTAAATGATTATTTAAATGATAAATCACCCTGAAAATGAACCGATCGCTCCAGGCTCTTTCAAGTGGACTTCAATACATTTGTAAACATGTTTCTAGTCAAATAATGGCTAAAAATATCGGAATGAGAGATAACGTTTCAATTGGTACAATACAATTATTTTGACATCATTATAGGCGTTTCATAAAAGCTCGAGATTGACTATTAATTAATTTCTTTTATGGGACAATGTATACGCTTTTACAACAAAATCCCAGAAAACGTTCAAAATGAATCCGTTGCTAAATTCAAAAAACTTGTAAAGGAACGTTTGTGTGTTAATGGCTATTATAGTATTAGTGATTATATGAATGATAACACACTCTGGAAATGAATTGATCGCTCCAGGCTCTTTCAAGTGGAGTTTAATAATTGTACACATATTTGTAATTTTTTTTGGCAAGTAAAAAAAAAAAAAATTGTCCCGCTGAGTTTCTTACGCCGGTTCTTCTCAGGTCAGTGGCTTACCTTCCGAACCGGTGGTAGAGTTTTTTGACTATCAATAAGTAAGTGAATGCTTCTATATTGAATAAAGATATTTGACTTTGACTTTGACTTTAAGATATTCAAGGTCACAATTATCGATAAATGAAAAATATGACGTATTAATTACTTAAACAACGCAAATTATTCATGATTATATTTATGTATTTAAATGATTTGGAGACAATTACATTTTATACCATACATATATGCATACAAAATCTAATAAATTACCATAACAGAGAATCTTGTTTAGCATTGACTTTTGATCTTTTTTGGGGGGCTTGAATAATAAAATTTTAAAACGATAGGCAGAACTTCGTCAAAAAGAATTCTATGTTTACCATAGTTGGGTACGATTTCGGATTATATTAATAAAATAGGGAAATTTTCGTAAATCTTAACATCACTACGAAAATTCGCAGCCGAAATGGAGAGTGAAGATTCAGACTCGGACGACAACGCACCCACAGTAATGGTGAACGGCAAAGCGGTTCCTTTGACCAGTGTCGATGATGATGTCATTGCCAAAATGTCACCCTCGGAGAAGGAGACATACATACAAATATATCAAGAGTACTACAGCCACATGTATGACTAGAAGATAATGCTTAACAACCTTTATACAGTTAAATATTATGTCAATAAAAAATCGATTTCTGTTTATTAAATCTTTTATTTTTTATCTACAATATAAAACAAATATAAAAAATATTTAATATTTTTATGTCTATTGAACACCAAAACACATTAGCTCCTAAAATCTTGTTGTGAGCTCAGCAATAAATTATAAACAAAATAATTGTCTTAGGAGGTATGACTAAAAACAAATTACATAGCCATTTATTACAATGGTAATAAAGAATGTCATTTAATACTGAACAAACTACATTCTATTCTAAATATTTTTTTGTACTTATGGTAATCTACTATTATTTATAAAGAGGTTATGAACAATAAAGAAGTGTGATAAATTCTACTTACTCTATTAAAAATATTAGGATATGTTAGTTGACTACTTTAAAAACAAAAAACAATTTTAAACAATTGGCCTACAGGAGTTTCAGGAATAACAACAACATCAATCAAGATGTTTTCCCCATTTATCCCAATATTCATCTGTTTGCATTTCCATAATTCTTGAAAGACATCGATCAACAGCAAACAATTCCTCCTCTCCAGTAAAGATCGCTGCCCTTGCATCTTCCTGTATGAACAAAACAAATTCACAATATCAGATTTCCTTTTCCCTCTTTCATTGTTAACAAATCTTTCTTCAAAAGGTAACCTCCCATAGCAATTTAGAGATTGGAGATGGGAATTAAAAAAAATTATAATATATTTTTAAAGTTCTTGTATAATTTATTACACTCACAGAATCTTTCGTAATTTTTAAATCATCCATAAGAGCTCTGTCTGCATCAGCATATTCATCTTTTTCTTCCAATTTAAAAAGATCTTTAGGATCACACTCCGCTACTATGACAACCTGAAATATAAGGTACACTACAGATTAAACCATATTTTTATTAAATTGAGAAGGTGGCAAGTGAGCTGGCTTTTCACCTGAGGTTAAGTGATAACTGCCGCCCAATGGACATTTTGCCATAGGATTGCAGATGTGTTGCCACCTTTTAATAAAGTGGGCCCCCACTATTTCTCTCACCAAACGAAACTCGGAAGTGTAACACTACTCCATCTAGTTTACTGTTAAGTTGTTGTACTTCCCCGAATGGACCTGCCCATTTGTGCAACAGCAAATACTGTTGTGTGGCCTAACCACAGGGGAAACCTTTGGAACCTTATCTTTGGAAATGTTATTATTTTATGATGCTATTTGTTACATGAATTAAATGATAGTTATTAATGTTATTAATAATTTTTACTTACCCTAACTCTGTTGTCATATAAGGTGTCAATGAGAGTAATAAATCTACGCAACTGTGATCTATGTTTCATTATAGATAACTGTGGAAGATTCCGTATGAACACAGTATGGAAGGTCTTCGATATAACAAGATAGTCGCTAGCACCAAGGGGCTAAAAAAATTATGTAGTAATATATTCTCACCACAAATTTAATGATAAAACCAACTAGGCAAAAATAAATATACAGTGAAAATAGTGTACAAATAAAATGTACAACATTAATTTGAAATATTTTTCAACTTCAAAATTTTTAATGTCTATAAACATCATGTTAAATCAAACAGTAATTCTGAAATTGTTTTCTACAAAAATTATAGTACAATTTAATAAACTTTTGCTTGTTACTAATATTACATTGTAATATTTTTAGAGGATATCATAGACTAAATATAGATATCATAATCGAGGGTGTTGCACAACTGAACTGGCATGGGTGCTGCACCCACAACAACTTAGTGCTCAAATAAAGAAGATCATAGGCTGAATACATTACATTTGTAACTAGACTAAATATATATTGAGTGCCAATAAATGATGAACTTACTCTGTCACATAACTCCTCAAATGTAGAGTCTAATACTCTTCCACATGATTTGGCAAATTTCACATTTCTTCCCATAATATTAATCACACGAGGTCTAACATTATCAGTTTCTTTTGATATAAGAAATTTGAAAAGATTGTCCACAACATTATCATCCTTACTAAGTTCATCATTTCTGTAGACAAGCCAAAGTAATATTCCATAATTGCCAATTATTATGAGAAAGCAATCAAGAGTTTTTATACTATACTCACATGAAAAATTTACTATACTTATTGCCAGTACCTCGTAATCTATAATCTATTCCAGAATCTAACTGTATAACTGTACAATGCTGTTTCAAAATAGGAATAAATGGAAGAAAATTAGATCTTTGTAATCCATTTTTATATAAATCATCAGGTTTCCTATTACTTGTGGCAATAACAACACATCCATTATCAAAAAGCTGTGTAAAAAGCCTCTTCAATATCATTGCATCTCCTATATCTGTAACCTTCCAATAATATAAAATTAGCTCTGGTTATCCAATATTTTTAAGTGTTTGAAACATCTGTATTATTGGCAAAATTAAAAAAAACTAATATCTCATCAAACCATAACTCAATCTAAAAAGTCCAAATATCATTAAATTAAAACCAATTACTCACTTGAAACTCATCAAAACAGATAAGCCACGACTCTTGTGTAATATCAGCTGCTACTGGTGGGATAGGATCAAATGGTTTAGAGGACTCATCTCTAAATGAGCTTGCACCTTTTCCAGATTTAATTTTTAGTTCATGTATCCTAGCATGAATATTCAACATAAATGAATTAAAGTGAACTCTAAGTTTCTCCTTTATCTAGAAATTTTTAATTTTTAAGATATAAATAACTTAACATGAACAAGTTTGAAAATAATACAGGGAAATTTTTTGAGAAGTGCCCAAATTTACACAGTAGGTTCAGACTCAGTAGTATAATCATTTATTGAAATAAAAAACAGTTTTTTTTTCAAAAAAAATGCCATTCTATTCCCTAAAAAACAGAACGTGTTTACAATGCGGTAGTCATTTATAAATACCTAAATTTTACTGTGCACGAACTTGTGCATGTTAGTTATGAATGATCACGCGTAAAATAAATAGTTGCGTATAAATCACGCACTTTTTGAGATAAGTTCAAATGAATATAATCAATTACTTACGAGTGATTTTAAACATTTATCATTTTTATATAACATTATTTATGTCTAGAATTTAATAAAAAAATGGATACACTTAGAAAAGCCACCCTGTATACATTATACAAGACATTTATGGAAATCTTTATATTTGAAGTCACTTACTGGAACTGTTTCAAAAAATAAATCCATTAGCATAGTTTTTCCTCCTCCTACACTTCCATAAATGTAAAGCCCTTTTGGTGCAATAATTTTTTCTGGTTCTTTTTTTTTAAAGAATCTAAGCAGAGAATTTTGTTGCGTCCTTAATGTAGGCCTGTTGAATGATATAACTTCTTCATAAACTTTTTGTAACTGCTGTACAACTATTTCCTGGTGGGCATCTGGACTAAGAATTTCGTTTGACACTTTTTTCATGTACAAATTCCAAGGACTTTCGGATGATATATTGTTCTCAATTTGTGAGGACAAACATTTTACACATTGTGCGCAATGTTTCCAGGGATATCTTATGATAGAAGCAACATGAAAATAAGAGCTTTGTGCGAACATATTTATAAAATTATCAATAATTCAGAAATTATAAAATTCATAACAATTTTATCTCTCCCATAATAGATTTTTTATTTTTATTTAAGTCATCTTATATATGTTTCAGCCTTAGTCTTTTACTTTCCCTAAAATAATTATTTCATAACACCTAATGTTAAAAATAAAATTACTGATTACTGATGTTTTCTGTCAGTGTCAGCTGATATTGTCACTGTCAATGTTAATAATTTTTTTAATTAATTTTGATTATGGCCTGGTAATAAGACCTTTAGGCCAATGCCAATGTTAATAAAACGATTGTCAATCAATGTAAACATTGATAATGAAAACGTTCCGTCAGTCCTATGTTTGAATTATCAAGTATTATAATTTAAAAAATATTTTACTTAAAATACACATTTATAATATATTTTTAAGTAAAGTATTGTATATTTCCATGTGAAGAAACAAATAATATTGTAATAAATGTTTTCATTTCTGGAAAATTAATATTCGCCCCCTCTTTTAATTCACGGTGCCGTAACAGGCTACATACATACGTAGCTGGCATAAATAACGCAGGATGATGATGGTAAGTCGCGACTAGCTACGTACTACGATCGCCAAAAATCATATCAGTCGTGGTGATTACGAGCAAAACCTCTCATTTTAAACCAGACTTACCCACGGCCCCAGTTCCCGGCCATCCTGCTATTCCTGATCACGAATCTACAGGTAACGGAAAGCTGCAAAATCCAACTGATCCCGGCGTTTTAATGCTTGACAACAATTTATTCAAGTAGCATCTTCAGGCGTTATGTGAGGTCCCACGACAGGGCGTCGACAAGATTATCTTGGAATCCGACCAACTGTAGTTCTGAGAAAGAGAGAGAGATAAGCAATCCCAAAGTGCTTTGGGTTTCCGGTCAACAGGGACCTCCATGATGACGTTGTAAAAATTTTTCAGTGCGTACACGGTGGCGTACGTTCTCCTCCGATTGCCCATTTTGTCGTGGCTTAGTAGCCATGGCTTGGTCACCCACGGCGAGCCCAAGTGGAACCCATACCGGGCTGTCTTTTTTTTTGGTATCGGGGGATATCTTCAAAACGATTCAAGTTGCAATTCAAGTTGCTGCCAATCCGTGTCCCCTTTTAGTCGCCTTTTACGACAAGGCAGAGGATACCTTACCCCTATTCTATAAGCCCGAAACTACAGGGCTGACCGGGTGGCTCGTCCGTTTTTGCCGGCCCGACACCTTCGTCTCCGAGCGGGATTAGCCCTCTCCCGTTCTCGTTCAGCGATCTCCTTCTGGAGCATAACAGCTCCACAGAAGGAGATCAGTGTCGTCCAATGAGATTTCTCCACCGGTGCAGCCGACACTGCGACTTGTGGAGAAAGGTCCTGCCCGATCTTTTGGACCAGGATCCGACGCTCTGACTCCCACGCGGGGCACTCAGCAAGCGGAATCCTGGTCCCCACCACAATGATGGCATTACGTTGTCAGTTCGTGTCCAATTCTATAATGGGCTGCCCTGTGGTGTGAGGCCGGTCCGAGAGGGCCACTCCGAGTAGTCTCACTCCACTTTCAAAAAAAAACATTGCCCTCACTTTAGGATATCATTATCCTTTGTTGTAAAGACGTTTTACTAACATTTGCGAAACAACTATCTGTAGGTCGCACTAATAGTTGTCCCGTGTGGGAATCGAACCCACGATTTCCGACGCCGAAGCCAATACCTTGGCAACTGCGCCACGGAATCATCAAACTCTGGATGCGTGCTTGGAGACTGCAGGGGACAGGTTGAGGGTGATAGCAGAGGAACCACACTCCCTGTCTTCTGTTACCGAGTTACGGTACCCCTCAGGGCAGCAGTTAATCCCACATTTGCTGCCCCGGAGCTTGCCTCATTCCGGGTGATTGTGTCCTCGCAGAATGCAAGGACTGCACTCCATGAATGCTCGCTGTCTACCTTAGCACGACCACGGCGGGCCACGAAAGATCGTGCCCCACGTTAGCGCTCAGTTCTCGGCACTGCTATTCAAAATCAAAACCTTTTTTTACATGGGAAAATCCTTTATGGATCTTCCGCCACCTCATGGGTAGGCATTAGGAGAGAGTTACGGGTGTACCCACTAAAAACCCACGTTGCACCTGCACTGTCGCTTTTGCCTGGTACCCATACACGAAAACGCATCTCCCGCGTACCCTGGCGCAATTGTGGACTCCTTTCGACAGTTGTTTGGACACCCGGTCCAGCCAAATGATGCCGTGTCGATGCAATAAACGCGGCATATCTCTCAAGCCCTACCCGGGGCAGCAGTTACTCCCACATCTGCCGCCCTCTCTGAAATAAGTCTCTGAATGTATGATATCATTTAGTTGTGATTATATAGGATCTTACAAATTTAGTTTCTTTTTTATTTAGTTTGTTTGAAAGTTATTTTGTTTTGATTATGGATTTTATGTAAAAAGAAAAGCATGAGTTCACTGTTCCAAGTAATGAGCTTTTACTAGATTTTAAAAGGAAGAAGAGAGTTTGTCGAATGTTAAAAATTAAAGAAGTTGGGAAGTGGAGGGAGATTGATAGAAGAACGAAGGAATCTTTCATGGGATACGGAAAGATATCGAAGCTATCTTTTAAGTACTTAGGAATATTGAGATTAAACAGGTACAAAGCAGAGAGAATATGGGTATTCCTGCGAAGGCAGATTGCAGAAGGCAGACGAAAGTGAGATTTTGTAGAATTGATAGTCAAATCGTATGTCTTACTCCAATTAGAAATACTAGCCAAATCAGCGTTAGTGCTGTCAATCGCTATAGGCAGGTTTTCCAGGGTTGCAATTTTCAAAGGTTCTACACCGGAAATGACCGTTGACTTGTAAAAGGCTCTCGGGCTTGTAAAAAATCACCTTTAAGCTTGAAAGTGTCTGTTTGATAAGTTTCACGATTCGGAATAAATGAATCCAAACGGTTGTAGGAAAAACGTTCCAGTTAAATCTGGAGAACCGACTGACCACCGTGGAATCAACAAATTAAATTAACCGGGACCTCAAATTGAATACTCAAGGTTATTGAATTTAAATTAAATCAAGAACTCTAGTTATTAACCGGGACCTCAAATTGAATACTCAAGGTTATTGAATTTAAATTAAATCAAGAACTCTAGTTATTATTGGTTCTTTAAACATTATATTATTACATTGAGAATGTTTCTTCTGCTACATAATTTAATCGTTATTGTGTTAATTTCAACTAGTCTCCCAATAATGAAATCTGTGTAGGTATTCTAAATAGTAATTGAAGAAAAACGGAATATCACATTTGTTAAATTGCATGCAAATTAAAATAAAAATAAATACCTATCTGTAATTATTACACTCCAACAACATTAACAACGCTCCTACTAATATAACTAAATTAGTATTTGTTGTAAGTTTTATCAGTCACTAAGTATTAAAATCGATTTGTTAATAATCTAAACTGTCCCGGTTCTTTCAAAATATTATTTTATGTCAAAATCGCTTTTTGCACTTGATTTGTAGCGCCTCTTACCTGGCGCCTAAAGTGACCGCTCCTCATGCTGTACCTTTTAGCCGTCGCTGCTATTCTGTGGCGTGGCTTATTACCGCACAATGTAAAACATGAAATATCGGTATATTTACTCGTACGAGTTCTACCGCGGCACCAGTGCTGCAGAAACAGCTCGAAGTATTAATGATGTGTACGGCGCTGGTGTCACAAAAGAAAGCACAGTACGTTTTTGGTTTCAACGTTTTCGTTCTGGAAATTTCCACCTTCAGAGCCAACCGCGTGGACGGCCGGAAACCAAAGTGGGAAATGAAAAATTAAAGACTATTGTGGAAGCGGATCCATCACAAAGCACTTCAGAGATAACTGCAGGTTTCGGGGTAAGTAATAAAACTGTATTAATCCACTTGAAACAAATCGGGAAATCGAAAACGCGGTCATCCTGCGATGTTTTCACGGGATGACGTACATAGAAACTAATGTTTCCGCAGTACAATCTTAAATCTTTTCTGTGCGATAAACCTTGTATTGTATATCTCTTTCTTTCCCACAAGTACGCAGATTTTTTCTTATTTATTCCAATTACAACGCACCTTCAACTAAAAGTAAAAGACAGCATAAGCGAATACCGATATTGCGCCCATAGCTTGTTTTCCTCGTAGAAAGTCCCATGACGTTCTACGAGGAAAACAAGCTATCTCATGACTCCGCAACGATTCTTTATTCGATAAATCTGAAAAGCTGAAAGTCTAGCGGAAACATTAGTTTCTATGTACGTCATCCCGTGAAAACATCGGAGGATGACCGCGTTTTCGAATTTAAGACTGCGTTACCACCAGTAAGCGTCCTGATTGTAGTGACTCCAGAATTCCTTCTGACTAGCCCTCGTTCTGCTTACATACCAAATCAGTAATAAATTTCTAAAAGCACTTCTATACCTATAAATGCACTTACCGGCTAATATTTTCAATGCAATAATCTCAAAGAACAAATCACTCGATCACCAATCACTTTGTACGGTGGTAAGGCCACACAGCAGCCTCGGCTGTTGCACGAATGGGCAGGCTCGTACGGGTATGTATTACGACCTCGCAGAAGACCGGCGTTAAGTGGAAGTATAATACTTTCGCGTTTCGTCTGGTGAGTGAGGTAGCCGGAGCCCAATTTCCAAAAAAGGTTGTCAACGCATCAGCAAACCCTCGGGTGTAGCAGATGTCCATGGTCGGCGGTATTCACTAAACATCAGGTGAACCGCCTGCTCGTTTGGCAACTTTTCACATAAAAAAAAGAAAACTCAATCCTCCGAGCGAGGAGCTACCGAACGATCATTATTCCCAATATAAAAGGGAAATTGTAGGAGCGAATAATTCATCTGCAGCAATCTTGTTCAAAACAAGTTCACAATCTAATGAAGCACATACTAAAGGGCTAAAACGAAGCGCCCCCTACTTGCTCTGGTGCCTTCTTTTCTAATACACACGTTTTTGAACACATTTTGGTACACACTATGGTACATTTGAAAGCACTGTGCCAACGTAACACTAAATACTAAACTTCACAGTGACTGCAGACTTCAAACGATACTTTATCATTTTAAAGGTTTTTAGAGAGGGCCGATTATTATAATATCAAATTTTGAATCATCATAATCAGATCATTTGGAAAAGTCGCCTGTAACGTAACGTCGTCATTGACTTTTTACAGAATGATGATACCTTTTATCAGATGCAAGAATATTTTTGGAAACTAATTTCACTAAACAAAAGAGAAATGTCTATTTTAGACAAATTCAATGAAGTAAATATTTTTTGCAAAAGTCCAGCATAATTACAGACTTCTTACTTTCATTGGATTTGTTGCACTGGAATGAGAATTATGGATTCGCAAAAATTTAACTTGGGGCTCGGTTATAAACTGCTTAAAATAGAGAAAAGACTCCCTAATTATATATACTAAAAATTATCTGCAATCATCGATAAACCAACAGAGATTTTATGCACCGGCTACTCTGTCAATAGAAAATGTAGTAGCAAACTTAATCAATTATGATGATGTATGAGAAAAATAATTCAATATGATTATTGGCTTATTTTAGTATTAATATTCATGTTATGAAAAATATATAGCATACATACCAGTAGAAAAAGAATAGAAACAAAACGGCAACGGTAGCGTAGACATACAAGAACACAATGCAGAACAAAAGTTATGACATCATGGTCCCAATGTATTATTCCGCATTATAACGTGCCCCTTCAATTTTTCTTCCAAATAATGATTTTTTTTACTGTGGCTCACGGTTTCTGCTGTTGCATGAAAATATTATATTTTTATCCGTGTCTCTTTCTTTTGGTCTCTGGTTTTAAATATCCTGTTGTATACAAGAAGGTACTTAAGGTTTTTGATAAAAATGCGTCTCCGTGGCAGTGCTATGGCCTCGCAAAAGCATTGCAGAAATTACTTTTGCATATCGCGTAGTAATAAATAATAAAATAATAAAATATCTTTATTCACATAGTGGCATTGGTAACACGGAAGTAAACAGTCTAGTCAACTGAATGCTATTTTATTACCTTTACCCTAAAATATTAAAAAAAGATAACGAAAGTCAGGTAGGGGTGAACTTTAAGATTAGTTGATGATAATTAGTAGAAAACAATAGATCTATCCTCTACAAATTGTAAATTTATTTTATTACTCCAAAACAAAGACGCAAATAATGGAAATCATTTAATTTTTTTGTTAACTAATAGAAAGTATTTTTTATTGAATATGTATTACGAAAAAAGTGACTTGAACCTTTTATTTAACTATCTTTACAAGCATGCAAAATAAAATATTTTGTCTAAGATATATCTATCTAAACACGACGCTTTGTAAAACTACCAAAAAATGCTAGTATCCAATCTGACCAACAATAAAAAACAATACACAATGGATACCGCAAAACAATGCACTATCCCTTATGAATACTTAATCAACTAAACCTTTTATCTTATTATTTCTCTACTATTATGTATATTTGACCATATTCGGTATCAATATATACTTTATACTTTCTAAAATGAAATAAAACTGTTATAATAATTTCTAACGGTATATTTTTGGGTATTTACTACATAGAATATTTTTCTTGCCGTTAAGTGGTTCAATAAATTATTGTTAAAAACTACTTAATAAATAGGAGTTGTGTTTTTTTTTACGTAAAAATTAGCCGGTATAGGTAATAACAAACACGTTATTTATAAAGACAAAAACCCTTGTTATAGATGTGATGTTGTGACAGTGAATTGGATGAAACACCTACATCGTCCGTGACTTATGTGGGTCACGGTCGATGTAGGTGTTTCTAGAACATGACACTGGGTCCTTAGAGATGTCCCAGTTTTATTATTAAAGATAAGATTCGATTACAGCTTGCCCTATGTACAATTAAAAAAACCCAACTAAAGAATTAAAGAACTCGCTCTCTAAACGACCTTTATTTATATGAGTTCTCGATCCTAACTGTAGTTCATATTTATTTAATCATTGTATTGTCATCGATTTTGCATATTTGTGCAAAATTTAGAAATATTAAGAACTCTGGAAAATGGTGAAGATGAATTAAAACTTTTTATTACACTGTTATATCATTATGCATTACCTGATGCATGTTAAGCTAATAAAGTATCTTGAAACGTGTTCCATGTAAAAGTATGTAAAAATTATAAACATTTTACAAAGACTAAAGATATTTATTAATTGCAAAAAATAGTTTAATTTTACTATTATTTTTAACGAATTTAATTTGAATAAAAATTACGTAAACTGTGCATTAGACTCGAATTATATATTTTTAATGCTAAATATAGTTTTGATATATTGATATAAATAGTAATTAGAATATTATGTGCTACAAAATTATTATCATTCACAGTTTTATATGGGAATAAAAATAACGCAATTTCAAAAATCTCTATCAACGTTTGTAATGGATATTGAAATGATCGTATATGGTTATTTTACAAGGCAATACTTAGATAGACGTGAATATGTTCGAATAAAGTCATAACTTGACAAATTAACCTAATAATCCCACAGGCGATTCGACAAATTACCCATCTTCGCAGCAATAATAAGATATCTTGAGAAAGCAGGCAGGATGTGGTCAAATTGAAATCGACGTCCTGGCTGCATTGATGCAGTAAGTACATAATATATTGCAATCAGCAATCACGTCTTATCACGACATCCTCTTTTTCTTTTGGTTTTCAGGGATGTGTCAAAAAAAGCAACGGATTTGCAATACGGGTACATTAATAGTAAACAATAAGGAGAAAAATTATCTTTAAAAAGATTTAGACGAGAAAAATATTTTATTTATAACTATAAATATACTTACATTGTTATTAAACAATATGTTTATATATGGTATTTCATGTCTTTGTTTAGTTTGTTACGATTTAACATGACTTTTTTCATAAAACTATTTTAAATACATAAAGTAGCGTCGGGAAAACAAAAGATATTATGTCGCCGTAAATTTGAATACATAATAAAAAATTAACTACGCCCTTAACGCTTACGGCTTAATAAAATAAAACAGCCCTAAGCGAAAAAGACATCGACCGACCGCAACGTCTCCGTCCACTTAATTTACTAACCGATCCTTTTTTTCTGTCTGACTTTCCTGTCCTGTGTCCTGGAAATTCGTCGCAGCGCTTTTACGACTGTGCTATTTTCAACAAATGTGCACGTCTCCGGAAAGGAGACGCAATAAATTGTTAGTCATTGCTCTTTTGAGTCCTTAATGATCGGAACAGTAAAAAATTGTTTGTCTTACGATTAAATGAAATCAATACCAGTTCAGTCATTATAATAATTAAGAACGTTAATTACTGAGGCGCTTTTCTGCATTAATCCTAGGTTTACCTCTATAATAGGCAATGTCATTTATTTTTAGCCTTTGACTATTTAAATTTTTTTGGCAAATTAATGCTCGATTTCGAAATAACGAGTTATTTGAATAATAAAGCCGGCCCACTGCTCTCCCTTTCTAATACTCCCCTAATTATTTAAGCTGTGTGTGTTTTTATGTACTTATAGTTCTCCCAGTACAAGAGTCCCGGGTCGTACTATTGTCGTCAATGTCAAGGTTACCTTCGGCGAACTGACCTACGGAACCTAAATTGATCTTGAACTCGCTCACACACTGGCCTCAATTGTGCTCCGTCTAATGTCCCGGTTAACAACCTCTGGTGCCAAGGTGCCTGCAGTTGTTTGCATAGTTAAACGAAGTCTCAAAACTGTTAAATAAACTCGTAAATAGCCGTCCCGTCTCATCACAATTTACACGGAAAATGATAAATTAAGACGGAGTTTATCGATGTCATTTTTAACAGATAATTTAAGGGGCTTTTAACTTTTCTAATGTGTCCTATATTTGAAAGTTAAAAATTCATAGAATGCATTTGGAATTTAAGATTATAACAAAATCCCAAAAACTTATGTTTGCTATTACGCTTCTAAATAAATCCGTTTAACTTATATAGGTAATGTCTTTTTGTAACTCCAAGAGATAAGATGACTGTGACAATAAAGTAAAAAAAGGAAAGTAACAGCCTATAGTATACACTGCTGGGTGAAGGCGCATGTACAAAGGGCATGGCATGTACAAAGTTGACCACGGGGTTTGGCCAACTTCACATATTATATTTTTTCTCATGTCTGCTCTAAAAATATCTTACATATGCTACAAAACTATGATAATCTAACTTAATTAAAACTAAATAGGTGATAAAATTAATAAAACATTTCTATAATATAAATAAAGTAAGCTTACTTAACGGTGGGCATGCTTCGAATGGGCAGGCTCGTCGGGGTAAGTACCACGACCTCACAGAAGACCGGCATAAAGTGGAAGTATAATACTTTCGCGTTTCGTCTGGTGAGTGATGTGGCCGGAGCCCGATTTCCAAAGGTGACAACCCTTTGGAAATCGGGCTCCGGCCACATCTGCAATCTTCGGCTGTAGCAGATGTCCATGGGCGGCGGTATTCACTTAACATCAGGTGAACCGTCTGCTCGCTTGGCAACTTTTCACATAAAAAAATAAAAAAACTTAAAAACTGAACTATATATTTTTGGTTATTCTTAGGAAAATATATATTTTCTTCACAGTGTTTTTCCTTCACCGCTAAGCAAGCACGTGATAAGTCAAGTGATAAAACCAAATATTTTCACGTATAATAGATACCAAATTCTGACAAAGTTGCAAAGGTTATTGTCTTTCAAAATTTAATTCATTTTCCTTCTTCTTGTTTCCTAATTTTCCATCCCCAAGCTGTTATTGTACGTGTGCACTAAAATGGCTCCTTTCTTTCTGTTATTTCTGGTATCTTAATATTTAAATTTATAGAATTAAATAATAATAGTCTAAAAAACATTTATAATAATTAAATAAGGAGCATATAAATTAAGAGAAATGTTAAATCTTCTAATCCAACTTAAACGAAATAGATTTCTTTATTAAACCAATTTTGTTTCTGTTACCTATTTATTATCTTTGTCAAAAATGTTAATATATTTTAATGTATATAAAAGTATATGTATCACCATAGTATGAACTTAATACAATATATAATGTACTTTTTTGAACTTTTTTGCAAAAATGATAAAAGCGATAAAGTAATTAATTTGTACAACATGAAAAAGTAAAACTTATATTCTATAAAGATTTAGTCTTTCCTACATTACCGTTTCCGATGCTGTCATTGCTTCAAATAATACAAAAAAAGATTCACGTTACAAATAATAAAATATATATATAATAATAAAATAATAAATAATAAAAAATAGCTATTAGATTGTGATAAAGATGGGTAGCATCCTGACTGTCGCTTGTATGGGTAAGGACATCCGGAGAAGTGCTAAGACATCGGGGAAGTGCAATAGGAGACTAGCGAAAAGTACAACACTTTTTCTATTAGATATTTTGGGTAGTAAGATAACCGAGGTAAAACCTTTTAACGGTTTCCAACGCAATTATAACTTTGAACGACTCCTGTAAATATTCTTGGGAGGCGATAATAGCTATGTCTTTACCCGTTTACCACATTGTCATCCCATAAAAACATCAAATTGTCCAAAAACAAAACATTAAGTGAAAACCGAACAGTATGAACAGAATTATTTGATCAATATTTACTAGTTTTACCTATATAGGCAGTTATAAGTAATGTATTCTTAAGTATTGCAATCTCCACTTAATACAATAACTTAAATAATGCAATTCATGCATAATTCGGTTAGCCGATATATATTCTTACTTTTTTTATTAATGGCTTGCTTTGTGAGTTATCACAATTCCGCCAATGTTAAGTTGTTCTTAAAATTCTTAATTTAAATTATATTCACATTAAAATTGTATTAGTCAAAAAACCTTAGTAATCAAATGATGACTCCGTGGCGCAGTTGCCAAGGTATTGGCTTCGGCGTCGGGGGTCGTGGGTTCGACTCCCACACGGGACAAGTATTTTGTGTGACCCACAGATAGTTGTTTCGCATCTGGGTGTTTGTCCGCGTGAAATTTATGTTTGTAAAACGTCCTTTACAACACAGGATAATATTATCCTAAAGTAAGGGCAGTGTTTTATTTTTAAAAAAAAAAAACTATTAATGATGTGTCAAAATATGTTCTCAAATTCTTTCCCTAACGCGCCAAAAGAAGTAAAATTTCTTTAATAAAAAAATCATCAAGTAACTAACTACTCTTTAACTACAAGTAATGTGTCATGTCAATGCATTATTTACACAATAAATATAATTTAGTACATATTCACAACGAAATTAGGTAGTCTAAAAAAGTTTTGATTATGTCTTTGTTGGTTTACGCTTCATGGGACATAGAATCCTTTGGGAGTCAACTTCGCATTTAATAAATATCAAACTCTTTGGTACTAAACTTCAATCGTCAAACCTATAAAGACGAGATAAATGAAAGCATCGCTGGGAAACTATGACAGTAATCTTTATTCAGATCGTTATTGAATTAGCAGCAAGGGAGAGTGCATATCTGTTATGCGGATGTTTTGCACGGTACAGGGGTGGTCGCGCTATGCGGGTCCAGCTGCACCACGGTTTTGCACGAACGCTTTGTACACGTACGCGATTCTATTTAAAATTTGCGGATGCGCCTCGTATGGTGCTTGAGATATCCGCAACCGCCCTTTGTGGTCTGGAGCGTATGAACAGCTACTGCAATATAAATGACACGAGTAATAGCCATAAGATACTTTCACTCGCTCCTGGCGTTCAAATATTCATTGTGATATTTTATTTGAAAGAGACGGCATGTAAAGCTGTTTGCTAGGTGGCACAGAGGATTGCTAATATAGATAAATGTAAAGATTATGGCGGCGTTAAGATATCTGGCACTTAGCTCAAGATTTCGAGCGTCTGGGAGCGTAACCCAGAAGACCCAAGTTCGAATATTGGCATCAATAAATAAATTATAGACAATTTATTTCTATTTACATATTAACATTTTTTTTAACTCAAAGCTCGTGTTTTATTCAGATAGAAATTCGTTACCTAAAAGTTAAAATTAATACCAATTTCAGTACTTCATACACATATGTGCTCTAGACGTCTTGATTCGCGAGCAATTAAGGTGACTGCGAGCAGCCAAAACAATCGATCGTTGCAAAATGGCCGTCTGGCCCGCACGCACTCGCCAGACGCCTCTGCCAGTTTCCACGGCTACCGTTATCTACAGATCACGGACCATTTTGTGTGCAATAATTAAAATACAGATCTTAGACTCACGGCTTTTATCGCTTCGCATAAGATAAACAAGAACTAAAATTTTAAATTGAATTGCCTCTGATATTTTGTCAAAACAGGTGTAATAAGAAACGCCACTACCGTACTTTTAAAATTTATATAACGATTACGTCATTGTCGAGAGAAAATTACAGCTTACCGTTTTATATCTGTAGGCATGTAAATAAAAAAAACAGCTATGAATGCGCGCAATAGTATCACGTCCTTGCTTCGTACGATAAGAAAATGTTATTTATAAAAATGACAAGTAATTCACTCTGGTACTTTTGCACCTACGCATCTACATTAAATTATTATGCATTTGTCACTTCGGTGTAAGACTTTCTATATTTGTTCAATAAACCAATGTTAAATAAATAATTATGAAATGTGATAAAAATGATATTAGCCGCATTAACTTAATAAGCAATATATCTCAATATATTTGTAGACGTTAGATGCAACATTGCGATAACCCAATTCTGGATTATTGAATTAATGTTTTGGCAGGAAGTGGCTTGTATAAAAATACATTTTGTGTTATTTAAAATGATTGACGGAAAAGATTTATTACTATTATGATTAAGCCAATAATTGAAATTAAATATTTTAGCCTTAACCAGTGATCATTACATTTCCATATGATCTTATTATATATATTGTTTGGCTCTTTTTCCACACCACCTCGGAGGTAAGAACCTAGGTGCGCTTTTTTTATAGAGGTGTCCCCAATAGGCCTAATCCTCTTCGAGCAATTTACGTTTTTGTTCCCTTTTCATGTTTAATATTGATATATGCTTTTTAAACAGTTGGCAACATGATGACCTTTCAGAATTCGGGAATTATTATAGTACCCGTCGAGATTATTAGGTAATGTGACAAGAATTGTGTCACCCAGTAATATGAAGGCGGTACGTTTGCACGTCGATTACATATAGGGTTGTTATATTTGGAAGTATTTACAAAAGTAATAAATTTATTGCCAAAATTGTCAATTTCATAAGTTGTATTAGTTCTTTTTATCTGGACATTAGACATGCTGAAGTTATTTTCTAAAGAAAAGTAGTTTTAAGTAGGGTTTATTTCTCTATCATATTTCAGCTGCGTTGGATGTTTTATCTCAAAGTTTTTAGAACTATCTTTTTAACAATTATATATAATTAATGTGAAACCTTAGAACGTCAAGTGATTCATATTATTTACAACACAAACAATTTGGCAACCCTGTAATATCGAGGGGCAGTGTTCGTAGAGAAGGATCTCGCAGACAGAGAATCAGACGCCTACATGATAATTCTAAGCTGTACCGACAGAAGACTATTTTTGAATGTTCTTTACGCTTGTGTTGTTTGCATATTATAAATAGTTCATATATTTAAGGCAAATTTATATAAGTATGCACTATATAAATATGTATAACAAAACTGTTCAACACCGCAACATAATATTATATATCTCATAAATATATAAGTAAATCAGTTAAGTTACCTCATACAATAAATTATGTATTTCAAATAACTGCATTCATAGCATACAATAGTGTGAACAAAAGTATAACACAACAGATAGGTAATTGGTCTCATTTGGATTTATATACATACATATTGGTTACACGGATAATTATATTTATATTTTTATTATTAATAGAATTATCATGGATAATTTATAATTTAAATTGTTCTTACGGAGTGACGGCATTTATAACAAATGTGTGGATAATCGTTACAGTAAACAGTTACTTACATAGTATCATTATTTATGTCTTTAGTAATTATTTTAAATAAATTAGTTTATTTTACGCACCGTGCATTTTTATATCGCCGTTATTTCAAAATTAACATTCAATCCAATTAATCAAACAATTTTATTCAACTCGCAAAAAGACTCTGTGGTGGCGGCCACACGCCTTCCAAGCAGACTGAATAAAGTTGTCGTTCAATATAACATTCATCTTCTATTCCAGATTAAAACAAAGCATTCGTATTTCACACACTCACAAACAGCGCACACATAAAACACACAGATGGGCGTAAAAGAAACGTAAAAAAAATTATAAAAATGGGTCGTGATAATAATAACTATATAAAATTTTAAACAGTAAGAACAATTTTAATAATGACCAAACGTGCATCATGTAAGAATGGGAAGATACGTTATAAGTATTTATTAAAGAACCTATTGACAAGTGACCCGTTACGATATCTCGAACTTCTACCTATTCCTTTCATTTATTACCGTATAATGTGAACTACTTACTGTGTACTATCGCTTTTGATATGCTAAAAATAAAAATAGTCATATAGGTCACAAGATGTTCGTGAGAATTGTTATATATTACATGTTTGCAAATAAGGAAATAATTCACGGTCATCAGATACAAACTTTTCTAAATAGGTACTGAACTTATGTTATAACTATTTTAAAATTGCGAACTTTCATTCATTACTAATTCTTGTCTTCAATACTTTCGAATTAAGAAAACAATTACTGCTGATTAAAATGGTATTTGAATTCTTCTAATTATATTTTGATAATTTGTTTATATTAAAATAAAACTAGTTTTTATATGAATTCTATTTGCGTATTGGCGTTGATATTAAAATTGACGTTATCTCGAGCGGTCGAAGCCCCTTGGCTTTAGGCAGATCACATATTTGCCTGAACTTAGATAGCCCCGTTTTCGCATAATAGCAAATGACTTATAGTTTTTATTGGGACAGAAGTTAAATAAAAAAAATAATATTGTGTTAAATAGAAAGGTATTTTACTAGTAAAAAAATAAGTTGACACGATTAAAATCCGTTTATGTTTAGTATTCAATGGACATCAGTGGCGATCACGATAGAAATCTCAACATAGTCGAATAGACAATGATACGACGTTTTGAAGTTATCATTAGCTAATTAAAATTGGCGGTGCGTGATGCGATCACAGAGTACGTTACCCACTTATAAGCTGCACACGTGCCTGTCAATGAACTTTGTAGACCATACCCAGCGACTAGTGTTCACACGTGGTGCCGACAAGCTGACCGTCGCTATTTCCTACACGCAAAATCTAGGTGCAAAGCGATTATGCCGCGTTCTTCTTTTTACCACATTTAAACGGTATCAACGTAGCAATTGGTTGATTTGAAAACAGGGCAATATAGCAACTTGAACATGGATGCACGTTCGGTATTCAACGATTTAATTGAAACGATTCACTGTTCCATCACATTACTTGTATCTAGGGGCATCGAACCTGGCTCTGCCGCACGATCGAGCGGGCGCATTACGCGTAACACTTATGGCGTAGGTAGAAATACTAACGGGCAAATATGAGGACGTTGTCGGTGCGGGCGAGGAAGTCGTCCTGCTCGGTGTGGGTGACGAAGGCGCGGGAGGGCGCGGGCGCGTCTGCCTGGACGCCCGGTGGCGGTGGGCGGCGCTCGTAGCGCTCCATGAGGTCGGCGGGTACGCGGGGCAGCTCGCGGCCGGTGGTGTTGGGCGCCTGCGTGAAGCCGAGCTTGGCGAGGAGGCTCTCGCGGATGACGCGCAGGCTGTGCTCGCGCGCGTTCTCGTACGAGCGGCAGGTGGCGCAGACGAGCGGCTCCCGCGGGCAGGCGGGCTCTTGGGCGGCGGCGGCCGCCAGCCACGCGGCCAGCAGCAGCAGGCGCGCGGGCCTGGCCCGCGGCCCGCGCGACGCGCCCAGCGGACGCGTGGTGCGGCAAAGCGGCGAGGCGGCGGAGCGCGGCGAGCGATGCGAGGCCGCGGGCGGCGCGTGCGACACTGGCCCACTATATATAATGTACTCGCGGCGCTCCGCGGCGCTCCCCGGCGCTCCCCGGCGCTCCCTCGCGTCCGCCCCGCTCTGACTCACGCGCCGGGGAAAAGCGGAAAGCGCGCCGCCCGCCCCTGCACTCCGGCGCAACAGTGTCCACCACTTTCCTTCGACTGACGAAGGAAGGTTGAGGAATAGTCAGTCTCAATTGTCATATCACTTTCTCTCGATCGTGGCACCGAAAATAGGACTCCTGTCGGCTATACGGCAATGGCTTCTGTAAGTTTCCGCGCCCACCATCTGGTGATATCTGCACCACCTATAGGCTGTCACTTGTACTTTTCTCTCTTTACCCAAATTAAATGGAAAGTTTTATAAATATCGGAATAGCTACATTAATATATCTCTTAATATTTCTTATGGCTTTACTCAAAAATCTATGGAAATTTAACGACGGACGATGAGACTGAAGTTAAGAGTAATTGTTATTTTATAATAGGTTGAGTGTAAAATATTTGTGATTGTAATACTTAATAAAGTTCTTAAAATATATTTTGATGAACTAAATACTGCAATAAAGCAATAAAACAAGAATAAACACAAATTGTACTTCAGGATTTAAACGTAAACCACATAATTGTTTAAAAATACTAGGTATTTAATATAGATGTTGAGTATAGCGTCATATGAAATGGAGGTATTTGGTTATTATACATTAATTTTAATACATTACTGTGTTTTTTAATAGGCTATGTACCTTTTTTGTTAATAATGAAAAAAATCAAGTTATGTAAAACAATAATTTTATAAAAATAATACACTGTCGATATAGATGAAACATCGTCAATGATAACAGAACGATTTAATTTAATATGTGTTCTGCATTAAAATCGTCGTTAAATGAAAAAGTATGTTTGCACTTATGTAGGTACGTACGTAAGAATTTATACTTCTTTAGTGTAATACAAAAATTTTCTAAAAATTTTATCCCCTGTGCCACAACTCTATGTTGTCATAAAATTCATTAAATGCAATTGATAACGGTTGTTGTGAAATGGAATTATAGTTAAGTAAAATTCAAAAATTTGTTATTGGTGGCCAGATGGAAACAGAGTAAAAGTGATGTGATGAAGTTGCTGGCTTTCATCATCATGTTTCATTTTAGTTGATGGTGCGCGCGCGCATTGTAGAAATTTTACTCTCATACTATTACATATAGATACAAATTACTGAGAAAAGAAATATGCATAATATTTTTCGATCTTACCGACGTAATAATAAGAAAATATGAACTGGTGATTTTCACAAAACAAATAATTTAAAAAAAAGGGAAAAAAATAACAAAATAACAAATCGACAAAAAATAAAGAAAGCAATGATCTGGAATCGAAAAAAAAGTAAAAAAATAAGTGTGTAAATGATCGTGATACGAACCACGGCCGTCTGTTTTGGGGCCGACCGATTACCGACCGAGCTATTATAACATTTTTTTTGCGGTGAAATTTAGCGTCATATTCAATATAAAAATGAAACCTAGCTAGATCGATTTTTCGCCCCCGAATCTACGCATATACTAAATTTCATGAAAATCGCTGGAGCCGTTTCCGAGATTCCGATTATATATATAAGAATTGCTCGTCTAAACGATAAGATTCTACTACTAGTGAAACATCAAGAAATTGAACTTAACGTTTGTTTGAGCTGATCCGATGCAAAAATAAATAAACTCAGTGTAATAAAAATGTTTTGGAACATTTTCCCTATACCCGAAGCGAAATTAATGTAACATGATACAAATCTCATTACCAGTGTAATTTTCTCGTTGCTTGACTCGGTGGCGCAGTTTATAATCACGTAGGTAATAGTTTCGACGACAGAGACCGCGGGTTCGAACCCCACATGGACAAGCATTTGTGTGACCAACAGATAATTGTTCCAGATCTAGGTGTTTGTCAACCCCAAGAAGGGTTAGCGTCAGGCAGGCGGCCGTTCGTAAAAACCTAACTGCTAACGATATGATTCACATGTTGTGCTGACTCTACCTTGTTGGGATAATGAAGGATGATGACGACTTATTTAATATTTATATCTTTACTCGAACTTACAGTGTCTCAAATTTGAACTCCAATTTTAAAATTAAAGTCGAACATTAGATCGCTTCCAAGGCCACAATAAAGTTTTCAAATACACACTTCAAATATTGTTGATTTGCTCTACATTAGAAAAATCTATTTCTTCTTGTTTAATCTGATGAATTATAGGTACTAGTTTATGAAACAAGTCATGAATAAGAGCCGGTGTCAAACGTCAAGTTCATATAAAATTTCCATTATTTAGCTGAAGAAATTCTCTTTCAAAATGAGATAGAAAATTACAGAATAAAGAAAACAAAGTTTATTTTGACAACGTAATTAATGTACCCGGCTGGTCAATATGTTTTGAAGAAAGTAAATATTTTGACAGCGTTTACAGAATAAAGAAGAGAAACGTACTGCTTCGTGGGTTAGATAGATGTTCTAACCCACGAAATATTTGAATTAATTTTAGTTTACCTTGAAATAAAAATGCAACTCTCTGAACACCTGATCAAAAATTGCGAGAAACGAAACTACAAAGGTACGAGTATGTTGGAAACTAACCGAGATTGAGCATCAGAAATGTGTTATAAAAATTAAATTACACATTTTGGCACTGCCCAATATCTTGCTCATTTAAATTTATGGAGCTCTAGCTATTCTTTAGTTTATGTGGGCGTCACAATTCCCAGTGAATCCATTTTTTTTTCTTTGAACGCTAGTTAATTTCGTGGATTTTATTTTAGCATATCTAGGTCTCAATGTCAGCCTTTATCTTTATCTATACTGAATAATGTTCTCTGTCTGTTCTAATATTGTTAAAGCATCAACCAAAGCAATACCGACTCGAGAACATCCAGATTTAACAACCTTTTCCTCGTAGGGTATGACGGCATACGTCGTCTACTGAAGTAGGACCTGTCATCAATGGACCATCCCAGGTGTGTATGAACATAATTCATATTATATAACAGTAATAGATTTTAATTCAATATCTTCAAACGTTTATCATATTTATAACTTTTCAATATTGTTAATTGTCTGAGTTTAATAATAAATAGCGAAATTATGAAATCGGGCGTTTATTTTAGCAAGGAATAATATTTACTGCGAATTCAGTTTTAGCCATTAAATTTTTAAATGATAAATATTTTGTTAAACACCTGGAATTGTTACAATATTTTTTCATCTTTATATTTATAATATTTGTGTACGTGTTTGACACTGACCTCCTCCTAAACAGCTGGACCGATTTTAAGGAAATTTTGTGTGTCTTCAGGTCGATTCGAGAATGGTTTAGTTTCACTGTCAACATTTTTGTGATTTTTTTATTTATAAGTTGTTTTCAGATTTCGTGTCTATAGGACAACGCCTGTCGGGTCTGCTAGTTAATTAATGAAAAAGCAACATTTGTCTAAAATTAAATACGAATTATTCCTTTTGTTCCTAATTTGTTTGTCCTCTATGAAAAACAAAAAAAAAACCTGGCGTAAACACGTAAAATATTTGCTTGACACGGCACCGGAGTATCTGAAGCATAACATGTAGCGGTAATATGCTAGTTTAATTATAATTATGTATAATAGACAGCGATGCTTGTATGACAATTGACATGAAATTTGTAGCATAATCGATGTTCGTATACCCGAAAAAACTTCATTTTGTCGAAAATGCTGACACTTCTATTAAGGTCATTTTTCTGCTAGGGGGCTCGTTAACCTATCTTCACCTTAAGTTAATCGTGTTATTTACAGGGCACCATTATACATTTATACGTATACAAGTTAAAAGTACGTTAAGCAACGCTTGTACTATGGGTACTAAATAACTGATAAACATACATTCGTCACACAAACATACATTCATTTCTTTTGTAAATAAATACATATTATACATATATTAACACACAGACACCACACACTATGTTCAGCACACAATATTATCCAATAGTGAGGACACTACTCACTACGCCATTCGGGTTTGTAAAATAAAATACGTTATTTTGTAAAATAGAATCATCTTCAAACATTTTAGTCTACAATGTATATATAGCTCTACCTATTAATACGGTTTTCTAACCAGAATTTTGATAACAATATAATTAAAATTATGACCACCTAATTGATATTATATATTAACTTGATATTATAGTGAAGACACACGATAGTAAAAAACTTAAGTCTTCGCTGTTGCACGAATTGGCAGGTCCGTTCAGAGAATGACCTTAACCTCACAGAAGACCGGCGTGTAATGGAAGTGTAACACTTTTGCGTTTCGTCTGGTGAGTGAGGTAGTCAGGGCCCATTTTATTATAAGTTACCACCGCATCTACAACCCTGCGGGCCTACGGGTGTTGTGAATGTTCATGGGCGGCGGTTATCGCTTACCACCAAGTGTACTGCCAGCTTACTTGCCACCTTCTCACATTAAAACAAAATCTTTCAAATCACTCACATACAGATGTACGATTTTTCGCTGCCTTATACGTAGCGCGGAGTGGTGTTATTTGAAAAAATAGAGTTTTCACGCGGTAGGCCGTGGGAAAACACAATTTTCCCACCCAATAATGGTTTCTTAATGTAGTTCTAAATAAATGTCTTCTAGAGCATCGCCATGAACCGAAAAGTACATAATGCTTTTTATTGGAAATTGTAGAGCGGTTGCCTTCCCCTAAATCCGGCCCTGTTTATATACATTTCTTTAAATAATGCGGCAAATTTTGGTAACAATGACATTGGTAATTTTAAGTGCTTAATTATCTTTTGCTCAGTGGGGAACGAAAAGATCGTGAGGGTTTCTGCATATTTTCGAAATCATAATAAATAAATAAATATTTTAGGACACATTTTTACACAACTTTTACTAGTCCCAAACTAAGCAACGCTTGTACTATGGGTACTAAAAAACTGATAAACATGCATATTATACATATATAAATACTCAGACACTAGAAAAACACGATGTTCATCATACAATATTTTTCCAGTAGTGGGTATCGAACCACACATAATAAAATAAATATTTCAAAGATAATATAGTCCTAAGGTCCTAATATAATCCCTAATGCCCTGTGTATAGAGCATGGCCTTTGCCCAGAAGTGGGACTTGTATAGACCGTTACTTTTTACTTTTACATTCAACTTATATAAGCGTATTAAAATTAAAATGCCGTATCTTTAATTCCTGTCATCAAAATCGTAAGCCATCTTTTCATGTCTTTTACGTACATATATTTGTACTCTAAAATAATAGACACAAAAGATTCTTGAATAATATGCCTCTAGATAGTCCGATGGCTATATTGGACTATAAAGCTTGGTTATGACAGCGACCTATTAAAGTTAAAAGTTCTTGACCTGGCACATTTAAACAGTGTTTTATTACCAACACAATCGTGGTCCACTTTTTTCGACCTAATTTCACCTATTAAATTCATTGTTCCAACTTTAGGACCTTGCAAATGTGTCTTATAGATAATGGAAATCAATTAGATTAAAGCGGCGTATGTATTAAACTAGGTTTTTCAAAGGACTTTTTAGCAAAATTTATACATTTTCAAGCAGAAAAAATATGTTAATCGTAATCTCACATCTTATTAGGCTATTGTTGTCAAAACATGTTCTAAATAGAAAAAATAACCTGAAATAACCTTTTGAAGTGAAATTCAGGCAAAAATATGCATAATAAATAAATAAATTGCAATGAAACCATTATCAGCGATGAAAAATATTTTTTTGACTTTATGCGTTATATGTGTCAATTGAAGTAAGGAATTTATAACTATTAATTTCATCTATTATAAGTATAAATTTAATTTTTTTTTGTAGATAAAAGAAACATAAATTTTCGGCGCTGCCTGATGCGAACCTGCATCCTCTGGTTTCATGCCCAGACGCTTTACCAATTAATCTAAACAGCCTACCTCACGACGCGAAAACTTCGACATCTATAATAGCATCTTTATGCTTGGCGCCATCGAGTGTACATCCTTTATAGCATACAACATTAGAACACCGTATATAATACGAAGAACATTCAACGATGACCATTTCGAACGAGAGATGTCGCCATTGCTCTTACAATTTCCCGCAGCGCTGAAAGTTTTTGTTCATATAACTACAATTTTTTTTTTAATTAAAGATCTAAGCGTACATAGGGACAGACAGACATCGGGACGACTTTGTTTTATACTATGTACTGCTGTACAGCAAAGAGACCTTTACATTTCAAGTGACATTTCACAGTCACTCACTTTTTTGCCCTCCCGAATCCCCTCCACTAACACTTAAACTTTATGGTATGGTATTACAGCTCAAATTGATTTAAGTATTATTACGAATCTTTTTTAAATTTTTCTCTCCGTAAGAACCATCTTCCTACTTCAAGGAATATTATAAAAAAAGAATTAGTGAAATCGGTCCAGCCGTTCACGCGTGATGGCGTGACTAAGGGAAATAGGGATTATATATATATATATATATATATATATATATATATATATATATATATATATACATTATGAGTAACTCGAACACGTTAACCAAAAACGCGGCATCGGAGCGTTCATTTTCAGTACTCTTTCATTTTCACACGGTGAACTTCGGAGACTACTAGATGGATGGTTAGAACATTTTTTTCTGTTCACGACACGAATCACGAAATATTCCGCTTTTATTATTGAAAGTTATAGTTTAATTTTAGTAGTTTATATGTGTGCATTTTTTGAAAGCCTTCCACGATAACATCCCTCGGCTCACCACTAATAGATAACAAATGAAAGGGCGATTACCCGTCCTCAGCTTCCCCAGACACCGATATACCTTTTTAGGTATATTCACGACATACAAAGCCTTAATAACAACTTTGTAGTCTAAACTTATATATTAAATGACGTAGAGTTTATTATCTTTTAATAAAGATGACGCATGTCCATACTGAAGCCGTGATAGCCCAATGGCCGGGCGCTCGCCTTTAATTTAATATACTGGAGCTATATATCTTTATATATAAAAATGAATCACTGAATGTGTTGCTAAGCGCAAATCTCGAGAACAACTGAACCGATTTCGCGTATTCTTTTTTTATAAGGTATATTATATACCTTGAAGTACGAGGGTGGTTCTTACGGAGAGAAAAATTTCAAAAAATTGCCTGAAATATCTAAAAACAAAGTAAAGTAACAGCCTATACATGTCCCACTGCTGGGCAAAGGCCTCCTCTACACAGAGGGTATCAGGGCATAGTCCACCACGCGGCCCCACTGCAGATTGGCGGACTTCACATATCTTCGAAACATATATGCATTTATTTTATTATTATTTCGAAAATATGCAGGTTTCCTCACGATGTTTTCCTTCACCGCGGAGCACGTGATAAGTCAGCACTTAAAGTTAAAAACTTCATTGGTGCAGGCACCGGGGATCGAACTCGGGTTGCTCGAGTATATTGAATTAAAGGCGAGCGCCCGGACACTGAGCTATCACGGCTCAACAAACAACACTTTTCTATATTCCCGTACAAAAGATTCGTAATAATACTTAATGATCAATCTTTAATACGATAACATAAAGTTTAAGTCTTAGTGGAGCGGTTCTGGGAAGGCAAAACAAGTGAGTGACTGTGGTAAAATGTCACTTGAAATGTAAACGTCTCCTTGTTGTGCATGACTACATAGTATAAAACAGGATTATGGAGGCAGATGTTCTCATAAAAGCTTTACCTTGAATCGACTTGAGCGGTTATAGGTTTTTGACGTTTCCACGTGCTTAAGTTAATTTTCTGTAATTTTTAATTAAATATTTCAGATATGTTTTGCGGTTGTGGTTTTTATTATTATTAGTAGTTTAGTTAAGTGTCTTTGTTTTACATGTACTTGTTTTCAAGTACGATGTGTGATGCAGGAGATGATGATCCTCTTCCTGGTGGAGATGGGGACTTGTCCTGTGATGTAGACATGTCGGTCCCTATTACTGGGCAGTGTGCTTTATCTAGTCGCCCTCTGAAAAGATGCAGGTACAGTAATTGCCAGTATTCCAAAGAAAAACATAACTCCATCTGCTTGTATTCAGGATTCATATACTAGGCCTGGTTTTGAACCTAATAAGAAAATTAGGTAAGATGAATAATTAAGCCAAGGTCCTTTTACTGTCCATGTGTCTCGTATTGAAGATCATCCTTCTGAAGAACTCTCTATTATAATCCTTAATTTTGGTCAGCTATTGCATAAAAACAAGATTACTGGTATTGTTTGTGATGGTATCAAGGTATTAGGCCGTAATAAAATTTCTGTCCAATTCAAAAATTATTTTGAAGTTAACTCATTTATTCAGAACCCAATGTTTCAAAGAAAAATAACTACTCTGCAGAAGTCCCAAAGTTTTTAGTTTCTCGAATGGGTGTTGTTCGTCAAATTCCTTTGGACTGGACCCTCGAAGAGTTGATTTCTGGTGTACAGTGTCCTTCCAATTGTGGAACTGTTATAAAGGCCAGACGAATTTATATTAAAAATCGCCTTAATAATAATCCTAAGCCAACCTGGGAACCATCCACCACAGTAATGTTGACCTTTCTAGGGCAAACTCTCCCTGAGAAAGTTTACAGTTTCCATGCTTCACTTCCAGTTTTCATTTATCGACTTCCTACCACACAGTGCCATAATTGCTGTAGATTTGGACATATTCCTGCCCAATGCAGATCTAAAACTAGATGTTTTAAGTTTGCGCCACACCCTAGAGACTCCTGCACGGTATCTGATTCTTTGCGTCTTCTCTGCAAAGGACATCATAAAGCCACAGATCCCACATGTCCAGAACATACACGACAGAAGAACAATAAGCACATAATGTCTCAAGAGAATATTAGTTACTCTGAAGCTTCGCGCTTCTTCCCTGTCTCTAGACTGTCATTTGCTGATGTACTCTGCTCCTCTCCAAAAAATTCTCTTGGTGCTTCCTTCGTCCACTCTAATGTTCCTACTCTCGCTAATGTTCACCGCCCTCACCCTCCACAACAAACCTTGACCTATGAATCCTCTCCATCCCCACATACGTCCTCCTCATATTTTAATAATAAAACCTTTCCTCAGCATCCTCGCACCATATCGCCTCTTAAGTCCATCATATGATAAACGCACCCACCTTGAAATTATAAGAACTCCCAAATGCTCTCAACTAAACGGCAGTGCTCTTGGAAGTGTTAGTCTAACTCCACACGCTACTTCTAACAATAATTTGATTGAGTTACTCACATGTAGTCTGATAAACATGGTTTTAAAATTTAGTGACTCACTACCGAACAATGTCTTGCCCTTATTAGATATAATCATTAAAAAAACCGTGACATTCAACACTCTTCAATAGAATTGTAGAAATGTGCGTCATAAGAAGGCTGATTTAATATTTCTATTAAACAAATATGACCCTGTTGTTTGAGCTATTGTATAGACATAGTTGAGAGCTGGCTCTGATTTTAGGATCCCAGGGTAGGCATCCTTGCGCGATGATAGAGATGATGGTTGGGCTGGGTGTGCTTTATTTATTAAGAGATCAACCCTTTACAAGGCTCCATATTCCCTCTCAACCTCCAGATTTCCACATTGTTGCGTCTAGTACTAATGGCATATCTTTTGTTTCCATTTATATTCCCCATCCTAATCCTAACATCATTTCCAATATTAGCTCTATTCTTTCCTCCCTTCCAGCTCATCTTCTCGTGTTGGGAGATTTTAATTGTAAAAATATTTTATGGGGATCCCATGTTTGTGATCCAACATCATACTTTATTGTAGATATACTAGACAATTTAAATCTGGTTCTATTGAACGATGGGAGTACAAGGAGAATATCACCACTACAAATTTATGCTATAGATTTGTCTATTTGCTCAACTGTTCTGGCATCTTCACTTAACTGGCTTGTCCTGGATAATTCTTATGGCAGTGATCACTTCCCCATTGTTTTAAACCTATTTGAAGTTGTTGTTCCAACAATAAATCATGCCCCTCTGTTGAAGTACAGACTTAATTTAGCTGACTGGAACAAATTTTCTCTTTTAGTGGATCAAAAGCTGTCCTTTCTATCCCACAACTAATCCCTATTCCATGCTAATTTTAATGATATTTATGATTACTTTGTGTCTTCTTTACTAAGTTCTGCCGACCACTCTATTCCCTTCAAAAATACTACTATCAAATGCCTTCCTTCAACTCCCTGGTGGGATAGGGATTGTACTAACAGTTTGCAGACCCGTAACGACGTTGAACGCAAATCTAAAAATAGTTAATTATTTACAGTATCGAAAAGCCTGTGTACAAACTAAGAGGCTTCTTAGCAAAAAGAAAACTCTAGGTTGCAGAGGTTCTGTGAGTCTTTGTCGCCTCGAACTGCCCCTTCTTTAGTTTGGAAACGTATTGTTATGAACACACAAAGGAACTAACGCCATCTAGCGTCAACTATTAAAACCACTAAAGAACAAAGACGACATAAAACCCCCTATTCAACACTAGATGGCGTTAGAGGAACTGCTGTGGAACTATAGTCTCGAAAACCGGGTACATTCGCGAACTTTCTGGAATCACGAACATGTTCGTGCGTGTCGGGTACGTTCCAGGAACGATCTTTCTGGATTAGTCCGGAGCCGGTCTCGGCCCATATAAAAAGCCGCAGGGAGGCGAGCGATCACAGTTCAGTTTGAGCTACCTTCGAGACGACTTCGGAGTGAAAACTAGTGATCAAGAGCGATACCAGTGAAACCTACGACTTGGCTACAATCTAGGACATCGTTAGTGCTTAGTGATTGGACCTAGTGCTTTGTGTTGGACCTAGCGCTAGTAAATAAAGTCTTCAAAAGAGTCAGCAGGTCTTTCTCTCCAAATCCTTCAAACCCCTAACACGTAACAGTATTAAATATAACCGCAGGTCTTGTGATATCAATAATAACCTAAATACTTATCACACAGAGAGTTGGCTATCATCATTCATTAATAAATTATCTCCTTCCTACGTTCCATTCCGTGACTGTTTCCCTATGTATTATTCTGATTCTTTTATATACCCTGATAAAATGAATGATGAATTTTCGTACCCTGAACTGCTTTGTGCCTTAGACCACCTTCATGACTCCTCTCCTCATCCGGCATAGATGGAATTCCTTATTCTTTTATTATTAAGTCTAACAAATTTACTCAGCTTTTCTTCCTTAATATTGTTATGAACACACAAAGGAACTAACGCCATCTAGCGTCAACTATTAAAACAACTAAAGAACAAAGACGACATAAAACCCTCTATTCAACACTAGCGACCCTCTATTCAACATTCGCAAACTTTCCGGAATCACGAACATGTTCGTGCGTGTCGGGTACGTTCAAGGAATGATCTTTCTGGATTAGTCCGGAACCGGTCTCGCCCCATATAAAAAGCCGTAGGGAGGCGAGCGATCACAGTTCAGTTTGAGCTATCTTCGAGGCGACTTCGGAGCGAAAAATAGTGATCAAGAGCGATACCAGTGAAATCTACGACCTGGCTACAAAATAGGAAAACGTTAGTGCTTAGTGTTTGGACCTAGTGCTTTGTGTTGGACCTAGTGCTTGAATAAAGTCTTCAAAAGAGTCAGCAGGTCTTTCTCTCCAAATCCTTCGAACCCCTAACACGTAACAACTGGTGTCAGAAGTGGGATTTGGAGATGCCATTGACTCCGAGAGAGGACTTCAAGGAGGGTGTCAGGACAAGGGCACGAGCTGCGGAGGCCACACCCACTGGGGACCAAGACCCGCCCACTGGCCCACCGACCAGGCCACGCCCACTCAGGCCCAGGCCCCGCCCCCCCGGGCACAAGCCCCCCCCCCCCCCCCACTCGGGCGCAGGCCCCGCCCCCTTTGGTGCAAGCACCGCCCACTGACTCCACCCACCGGGCCACGCCCACTGGCCCCGCCCACCTTGCCACGCCCACCAGCGGCACCGTCACTTCTGCAGCCCCTGAAATGGCTCTTCAATTAGGAAGTTTAATTGAACTAATTAGCGTTTTGCAAGAGTCACAAGAACGCAAGCTCGGCGCTTTGCAAGAGTCACAAGAACGCAAGCTCGGCGCTTTGCAAGAGTCACAAGAACGCAAGTTCGGCGCTTTGCAAGAGTCACAAGAACGCAAGCTCAGCGCTTTTCAAGAGTCACAAGAACATAAGCTGACTACGATTCAAAAGTTTCAAAAGGCTGAAATCAGAGCGATTCGAGAATCACAAGAGCAACAAAAAGACCTCCAAGAAAAAGCGCTATGGGCTATAAATGATGTTAGTAACACTATGACTAAGCTTCGAAAAGATGTCGACGCAGTGGAAGAACGAGTTACCGGGTTAGGATTGGATGTTGAAAATGTGAAAACCGGCCTCACTGAACTACAGAAATAAGTAGTGCGCCTTGAAACCACGGGTGTTGCGATGTCTAGTGGAACTACCGGAGTGGCTCAAGGACCAAGAGTGAAAGTGCCGCCATACGACGTCACTAATTCTTGGCACGCTTATCGTCGGCAATCCCAGACTGTTGCTACTGCCAACGGATGGACGGAAGAGCAATGCCTGACCGCTCTCACTGTTGCCTGGAGCACGTGTTCCGTGCCCAACTACGTGACCAAGTCCAACGCTCAGGAGAAGGACTACAACAATGGGCGTTGGAAATTGAAAAACTCGTCAGGAAGGCATACCCAGGAGCCGACACCAAGATGGTAGACACGAATATTGTTCAAGCATTTGTGGACGGAATCAAAGACCTGTAGGTCAGAGCCGCAGTAATACTTCGTCACCATACCTCGCTAAAGGAAGCATTGGCGCATGCTTTGGAGGTTGAGGCTGTTCGTTATGACATACGGCAGACCCATAAGATTCGCGAGGTCTCTCAGGAAGTCAAGGAGGTTAAAGCTCCTACGAAGAGAAGTTCTCGACCCATGTGCTACAAGTGCGGCGAGAGGGGCCATCTTCAGCTCAACTGCCCGCAGAAGGAGACCCAGATGGCAAGGATGAAAAGGATTGAGGAACAAATAGAGGAGCTGACGAAGCGAGGGGCTTCAGGGAAACGAATAAAAGTCAGGACTAAGGGGCGAGTACTGGCTGACGCGGAGGAAGCCCCAGCAAACAGCAACAACTACGGATCAGTGACTAAGCTACTCAGTGACTACAGGAAGGAATACCGCAGTGGAAAGACGCATGGGAATTCCGACGCACTCTCACGAAGGCCGTGTTCAGAAGACTGCAACCATTGCGTTAAACAGGAATCTAATGAAGTAACATTAAAGCTAACGAGAACAAATCCTTTGGGTCTCTGGGAGAATGATGCTATGAGGGAGGCTCAAGAAAGAGATGACGACCTTCGGCACATCATCACATGGAAGAAACGGGGTGACGTAAAACCAATCTGGAGTGAGGTTGCTCCCACTGGCGCCGTCACAAAGGCGTACTGGGCGCAATGGGACAGTCTGATACTTCAAAACGGAATACTCTACCGGAAATGGGAGAAGACTAACGGCAGAGAGTTCCATCTTCAGATAATTGTCCCGAGAACGAGAGTACCAGATGTTCTCCGTGAAATACATGATGGCGTGTCAGGTTATCTAGGTGTCAAGAGGACGTTAACAAAAGTGCGAGAACGATTCTACTGGTTGCACTGTCGAGATGATGTACAGGATTGGTGCCGCAAATGTACTACTTGCGCTGCTGTAAAAGGACCACAGACCAGAAGCCGTGGGAACCTGCGGTTGTATAACGTCGTTGCACCGTGGGAACGAATTGCAGTTGACGTAGCTGGGCCATTTCCTGTAACGGAGTCGGGAAACAAGTATTTTATGGTCGTCATGGACTACTTCACCAAATGGCCCGAAGTGTTCGCCATACCAAACCAAGAAGCTACAACAGTCGCTTCTAAGTTAGTCGAAGAAGTGATATGTCGCTTTGGTGTGCCTCTAGAAATCCATTCCGATCAGGGCAGGAACTCTAGAATCGCAAGTATTCCAGGAAGTGTGTAGAATTTTGGGCATGCATAAGACGAGGACCACCGCGTGCCACCCACAGTCTGATGGAATGGTTGAGAGATTTAACCAGACCCTTGAGAGGCATCTGGCGAAATCTGGGTAGACGACAAACAAAAGGATTGGGACAAGTATATACCACTCTTCCTTCTGTCGTGCCGAACCGCCGAGCATGAGAGCATAAAAGCTACCCAGGCATATGTCAATTACGGTAGAGAACTACGATTACCAGTAGACCTATTGACAGGAGGGTCACCGGAGGGACCAGAGACCGTACAAGACTGTCTGCAATTTAAGAAAAAAAAATGCGCTATATACACGCCTTGGTTCGGGAAAATGGGTTACAGTCAAGTGAGAACATGAAAACCAGATACGACCGGAAATCGAACACGGACGGCTTCGACGAAGGGTCACTGGTGTGGCTGCATAACCCAACTCGTCGGAAAGGGAAATCCCCAAAGTTGCAGACCAAGTGGGACGGTCCATACAAAGTGGTTACCCGACTGAATGATGTGACTTATAGGATTCAAAAGCAACCAAGAGGGACATTCAAAGTGGTACACATAGACCGTCTGGCGCGTTACCATGGCAGTAACAATGATGCTCGGGACGAGCATCTCTAAGAGGGGAGTAGTGTTATGAACACACAAAGGAACTAACGCCATCTAGCGTCAACTATTAAAACCACTAAAGAACAAAGACGACATAAAACCCCCTAGACGATGATTCAACACTAGATGGCGTTGGAGGAACTGCTGTGGAACTATAGTCTCGAAAACCGGGTACATTCGCGAACTTTCCGGAATCACAAACATGTTCGTGCGTGTAGGGTACGTTCCAGGAATGATCTTTCTGGATTAGTCCGGAACCGGTCTCGGCCCATATAAAAAGCCGCAGGGAGGCGAGCGATCACAGTTCAGTTTGAGCTACCTTCGAGGCGACTTCGGAGCGAAAACTAGTGATCAAGAGCGATACCAGTGAAACCTACGACTTGGCTACAAAATAGGACAACGTTAGTGCTTAGTGTTTGGACCTAGTGCTTTGTGTTGGATGTAGTGCTTGAATAAAGTCTTCAAAAGAGTCAGCAGGTCTTTCTCTCCAAATCCTTCGAACCCCTAACACGTAACAATATCATTAACACTGTTTTCTTATCTTGTAATATTCCTGAGTCATGAAAAACTTAAATTATCATTCCTATTCTCAAACCAGGCGAAGAACCACATGAAGCCTCATCTGATCGCCCTATAGCCCTCTCCTCCACTTTATGTAAAATCATGGAACATTTAGTCAAAAACCGTTTAGAGTGGATCTTAGAAAACAGGGGAATACTATCCAATAATGAATTTGGTTTTTAGGGTATAGGAACATTGATAAGGTAAGTATCTTAGTTTCCAGAATTCGTCTAGCTTTCAGTGAAAACCACCATGTTGTTGGCGTCTTTTTGGATGTGCAATCGGCCTATGATAATGGTCAGATTCCAATGCTCCAACTGAGTATCCCAATGAGACTGGTAAATTTCATTTCTAATTTATACAGTGGCCGTTCTATTTTGGTGCGTGCTGATGGATCCATTCAACCACCTAGATTAGTTTGGAAGGGTTTACCCCAGGGCTCTGTACTTAGCCCCTTGCTGTACAGCGTTTAGTTACAACGACGACAATAAATGAACACACGACTACTGGCTCGGTCTTCTTACGTTTTAGTTCATTAGGCAGAATTGCAACATATGTGCCGTTTAAAAGATACTTTGGAGCATAACCAGTGACAGTGTGCTCCGTTTCATTATAATTTTTTACACACATTTGTGCTATAGTTGCCCACGCAATTTTAGTGTCTTTTTCGTTTATCTTACATCTTATTTTATTGACCAACGTTTGATTTAGTCTTTCGTTTAAACCATTTGAGAAGGGCGAATTCACTGCAGTAAAAATTATTGGAATATTCTTTTCATCCAAAAATCTTTTGAATTCCTTGGAATTTATACCTGGATATTGGTCTGAGAGAATCATGCCGATATCGTCTGTTTCTGCACAGTTTTTCACTAGTTTGATGAAATCATTTGCATTTTGAGTACTTGATGTTGAAATGTATGCGTACCTAGTGAAATGATCTGATAGCAGGTGCAAGTATCTCTTTGTCGACCTTGAACCCCCAAAGCCTCCAATGGTATCAATGGAACATATCTCAAAAGGTTTTGTAGCGGGGCCCAATTGGGACATCAATCCATATTTATTTTGTCCTCTGGACTTATTCTTTATACATACTATACAACTTTCGCAGATACTTTTTATGTTTTTTGTCATATTTTCTGCTGTATACAATGAGCTAATCATTCTTTGCATTTGATTAAGTCCTAAATGACCTAGGTTTGTATGTACACTTTTGAGTAATCCTATACTAAATTTCTCTGATAGAATTATTTTTTCCCTTTTCTTAACTTTCTTATAATAAACATTATTTTTTTTTCAACAATTTTTCTTTTATGGACTGTATATTTCTATTGTTAACTTGATCTTTTAGGATATCTTCTAGTTTAATCATGTTAACCACTTTTAATTGTTCATCCAGGTTTTCATTTGGTTCTAAGACTGGATTTCTGCTTAGACTATCAGCTTCAATGTTATATCTTCCTGGAGAGTATTTAATTTGGAAATCATATTGTGATAGGTAGTATGTTAAATCTCCTAATTCTTCATCCGTTCTTGACTTTATATTCATATTTTCCAAAGGCTTGTGATCGGAGAAGACAGTGAATTTCCCACCTATCAACATATGTTGCCAATACTTTACACATTCTTTAATTGCTAAGCATTCAGATAGCTTTTTTCCTTTTTTGAACTTCGTTAAATTTTTTTGTAAATTATGCTACTGGTTTCTCTTCTTTGTTTTCTTGTGGCTGTTTTAAGACTGCTCCTACTCCAAGTATACTGGCATCTGTGTATATGTGAATTGGCAAGTTATGATCAAAAATGGTTAATATTGGTTGAGAGCATAATATTTCTTTCATCTCATCAAATGACTCTTGGCATTCCTTAGTCCAGTTAAAGATTTGTCCTTTTCTCAAATGGTTATGCAATGGTTCTAATTTTATTGCTATGTTTGGCACATACTTGTGATAAAAGTTTATTTTTCCTAAAAATTGTCTCACATTTTTTTGCGATTTTGGAGTAGGGAAGTTTTTTATTGATATCAAGTTGTCTTTTAGAGGTCTAACTGAATTATTCTGTATAATGTGGCCCAGATATTTAACTGAGTCTGCTGCAAATGTGCATTTAGAAAATTTCAATCTAAAACCTTCACTTTTAATTGCTTGAAATAACTGTTTTAAATGCCCGATATGTTCTGAGAAAGTTTTTGAGAACAACAAGATGTCGTCGATGTAACTTACGGTGAATTCTCCGAGTTTATGTTTTCGTATAACATTACACATTATTCTCTGGAATATTGCTGGCGAGGTTTTTAGGCCGAATGGTAAACAAGTCCATTGAAAGTGACCTTCCTGTGTGACGAATGCAGTTTTGTATCTGTCTGTGACACGCAGAGGTATTGACCAAAATGCTGAATTCAGGTCCAATGTTGAGAAAAAATTGCAATCTCTTGTTTTTACTATTAGGTCTTCAATAAGTGGAAACGGCTGTGACTGCGGAACAACAATTTTATTTAAGTCACGAAAATCTATGCACAGTCTTGATTTTTTATTTTCTTCTCTTTTATAAGCTAATGTAACTGGGGCTGCAAACGGACTACATGATTCTTCTATTATATTTTTTTCCAACAATTTCGCAATCTGATTTTCTATCTCCTTTTTATCTTCAATGGTGCAACGATATGGCCTTTTACTGCAATATTTTTCTACTATCAGATCAATATGTGCTTCATAATCCGTTACCGTTCCGATGTCATATTTGTCCTTTGCCAAAACAGATTTATTGTTCAATATCAAGTCATCAATTACTGCTTGTTTTTGATAGTCTAGATGATTTATACAAATTTTGAAGTTCTCTACACTGAAGTTTTCGTTGAAATTTATTAAATTATCAGATTTTATTTCCTTAGAAATATCAATATCTGTTTTATTTGTTTCCTTAGAAACTATTTCACATCTTTGTATAGGAACTTTCTGATGTATTTCTAAGTTTTCATTTTGGATTAAGTAAAACTTTTTTATACAATCTAGTCCAATTAAAAAATCGTAATCGAAATTTTATTCTATTACAAGGACATCCATATTTTTCTCAACATTAAAAATTGTTACATTAAGTGTTACTACGCCTCTAGCCTTTTTAACGCCATTAATTGTTTTTAAATTAGTATTGTTAGAAAAACTTAATTCCTTATTGCTTATCTTTAGCAATCTTGAATTTATCAATGACACATTAGAGCCTGAATCATAGATTCCATATATTTCAACTTTTTTATTCAATACTAATTTTACTTTAATTAATGGCGGCATTATTAGTTTTTTTGGTCTTCATATTGCAGTTCACATTCCAATTCTGAATTGTTTATGAGCTTTATTTGTTTCTTATCTTTTTCTTTTTCATTATTTATATATTTTTTAAACCAACATATGTCTTCTGAATGATATCGTACACACACTTTATTTAGTTTTTCACAAATGTTACATTTTTCTTTCATCAAGTTACTTTTGTTAGATTTTTTAATAAATTTCCTCTTTGTAACCAAATGTTCTAGTTTGCCGAGTTGATTGAATAAGTCTTTTGTTTGTACAATATCTTCCTTGTTGATCCTATCCGTTATAAAATCTGGTAAGCCCGCAGCAATTACATCAATAAGGGTGCCTTCATCAATTGTTTTTCTTACTTCAAGCATAAGTTTTTCTTTTTTTATAGCATATTCTAATAAAGATCCCGATTGATATTTGAAAAATAAAGCGTACTTGCTAGTAGTCCAACCTTTATTAGCATAGGTTTGCAAAAAGTTTGATTTCCATTCCAACCACTCTGATTGTAAACTAAGCTTGATCATCATGGAAGAATACCAATCAGTGCATGATTTTTCTAGAAACAGCCTGAAGATTTCAATTTTTTCTTCATCTTTTACTATATCAAACCTTGCACATTCTTTTTCAAATATTTCCATCCAATGATATACACTTGCCTGTTTTCCATCAAACTTTTCAATCACAAACCTGTCGGCTAGCTTTTTTATACATTGTTTTTCTTTGCTTTGTTGGCCTTCAATCAAATTACATGTTCGTTATTGGTTTTGTCAACTTGCAACAATAACGTGGCAAGACTTCAACCGAAAACTTACAAAGGAATCCCATTCATTATTATTATAATACTTATTCGTTTCTACCAGATAAAATTTATCCAAGTTTCTTCTTTATACTAGCCAAGTAACCAAAATTTTGGTTCCTAGCAAATTACTTTAATATTACTAATGATTAAAGCTTTTACATACGAAGGCGGAGTGATATGTTTGCTAAAAATGAAACAATTACATAATATTATTTAAAAAATTTGGAAATTCAGTATGGTATAAAATATCATTGGTTTGAGCTAAATCTTTACTCAAAAAGCCACTTTTTTAAAAATTCGGAAACAGAAAATATTCGCCAGCGGCAAAATCTTGCTAATATGGTGTGTATTATTAACTGATGTTTTTGCTTTCAGTCCCGAGACTATTAAAGCTTCATCTGACGCAGAACCGGTGGGCTAGCCAGAACCCACGGGTTTGGGCCCTCCGCTGTGGGGGTAATATGGTATATAGTCGGTGTAGTATGGGTGAGAAAAAGCAACTCGTGGAATTAGGCCACGGTAATCTGTCAGTTAAAATTTTGTTAAATGGGTCCATAATCGGTAGATTAATAGTAAATCGGTATAATATTCACCATATTTAATAGTTTTACACTTTTCTAGGTAGTTAATATGAGTTATAGCACGGGCATCCCATAAAACTTTAGCATCACTTTATATTGCGATAAAAATGAAATTCTTTGGAGCTGGGACGCTAGCAGCAATCCACTATTTCGATTCTTGCTTAGTGTCAGGTATATGATGGAGGATGAATGTTTCGTCTACTGTAATAAAACGATGCAAAGGTTTCATTCCGTTGAAACAATGCCAAACTTGCCTCGATATTAGTCTCACGAATGCGCATTTAATCAACATTCACTAAACACGGCACCCATCGCGCGGAAAGCTTTTTATATATCTAAATGTTGGTGCAAGATATTGCGCACAAGTTCGTCAAAAATGTCTCCTATTTCTACAGTGGAGCTTTTACTCTTCGGTCCTTTAACATTATGTAATGGATTTTAGCGATTAGTTCTGAACTAGTGATCTCAATTGCAACAACAGCATCAATTGTGCTTGTATGACCAAACCAAAAATCAGAAAAGCCCTTGTGAATCTATTAAATCGACGGAGCAGAGACCCTCTAATATTTATCAAGCATTTTTTTAATTTCCCTAATAGTTTCTCTAGGTTACAAAATACTGTTAAATCCACTGTTTTAATGTATTTTTTAACGACTGGCAAAAAAACTATCGGTGGTAGTGACTGAAAATTTTAAATTAGTCCTTCAAAAGACTTGTAAACAAGGTTTCGTGCATTTTGGGAAAATTTTATACCGAAACAGATGATAACCATAGGTACCTACCATTTTTACCGACCTTATATTCTTAGACACTTTTATTGTACACTTCTTCAAAATATCTAAAAATATTAAAAATAATTCCTTGCTTTGATCAATATGCCTACTATTAAGCAGGCTTCGTTTTCAATTTTAAACCGCCAATCTTCGCTTTACGAACTTCATAATATTTATTTCAAATAAAGCAATGAAATATGTCCCACTAGCTGCTGCCCGCGACTACGTCTGCGTAGAATAGGCTGAAGGCGTAACATTCAGACAAAAGACAGAGGAGATATACATAAAATATGTATAATATAAATTATAGCCTATGTCTTATTCTGATGTATAAGCTATATTATTGTAAAGTTTCATTAAAATCCATTCAGTAGTATTTGCGTGAAAGACTAACAAACATCCATCCATACATACAAACTTTCGCGTTTATAATATTAGTAAGGATTTCTTTACAAATAATTGAGATTAAATTATTTATGCAGGTATAAGTAATATCACTAGTACAATACAATATTATGCTAGCAAATTAAATAAAATATTCAACCTTGATGGAAACACTGCAAGATGGTCTTTTATTTACTGTACAGTAACCGTAAAAGCTTCACCCCTTAATAAGTAGATATTAATAAAGAATAACACATATTGTTTGTTATCGTATTACACTCAAAATACCCGTAAATGGCAGGGGTGAACAACAATAACCTGAAAGCCTCTATTATCACATTTGATACACGAGACTGAAAGGATCTTTTAATACATGTTAGAAATAAGATTTTCTTTCGACTAATGGCTCTATTCTCAGACATGTCAATCAATTTTTCATATATAAAGCGAAGGAAACTTTCTTGGGGGCGCAGTTTCCTTTCAGGGATTAGGCGTAACAGTCAGTTTCTTTACTAGACGCTATGGTAAGTCATTAGTGCAAAAATATGAATATTTTGATAATTATCTCGTATAAATTAGTTTTAAAATTATTAAATCATATATTTTTAGGATACCACAATCTCTTTATTAATCCGGATTTGCATGGCCTTTCTGCTAATTACACAGACATTTATAAGTACTTTAGCGCTTAAAAAGACATCGAATGGAGATGAATTCACTGTTGAAAATAAAAGAACACAGAGAAGAGAGAACTACGTAATGAAGAGAGCTGTGGACCATGGAATCTTAGTCAATGATGATGATTCCAGTATACCGTATTCCACTGACTACTCAGACACAGAGTCGAACCCTGAAGAGTTACCATCAATGATTGTAGATTATGCCAATATGATACGGAACGACATTATTTTATTGGACAATTCTGTTGAGACCAGAACACGGAAAAGAGGTAACATAAAGGTTGAGAAGCATAACGTAAGTAACAAATTTCCTAAAAATAAACTAACATCTCATTTACTTTAATCTTATTAAAAGGATTCTGCAGATACTCATGACAGTTGTAATTACCAAACAAAATATAGACCTTTCGTATTTTTTTAAAGAAAAAATTGTATAGTATTCCTTAATTAAGATTAAAATAAAAGACCAATGTATAGAGCTACCTGGTTTCATCAATAACGATACAATCTATACAATCAAGTATTTTAAAGCATTGTACGACTGTAGCACTCGAACTTAAGACCTGAGGTATCACATCTGACGTCAGAGTTTCTAAGTTATCTTTACCTTAAAGTAGTAAATAAATTAAAAATTATAACTAATTGTTACAGCAAGCAATCTTGGACCCGCCTTGCAGCTGTGTCCAAATGTCACGTAGGGTAAGGAAATTATCATAATTTTTTAAATTTTGATAATAAGTTTCGTTTTTTAAATATAGCATAAGAATAAAAATAATAATCAAATCAATATAAATTTTGCAGAAAGAGATCATTGATTTAGGTGAAGAATATTTCCCTCGTTTCATTGAAACGAAGAACTGTAGCAAACGACTTTGCCCGACTGCATACAATTGCCAAAAAAGTTTGTATAATGTATGTATATCAATATAAATATAAAATTTTCGTGTCACAATGTTAGTTGCCAAATTTCTCCGAAACGGCTGCTTGATCGATTTTTATGAAAATTTATATGTATATTTGGTAGGTCTGAGAATCTCGGTCGTAATCTTATTTCCAGGGTGATCCACCAAAAACATTTTTTTCTACCCTACAAATTCCCTAGAAATAATTTATACCGCAAAACAACGTTGGCCGGGTCAACTAGTCTTATTAATAAATAAAAATGAATGTTGGTAAGCGCATAACTCAAGAATGGCTTGACCGATTCGCCTAATTTATTTTTTTGTATATTTCCTAAGGTCCACGGAAGGTTTTAAAAAAAAAGGACGAAGTCTGTCCGGACAACTAATATACCATAAATTTAAATGATTCAATTATATAGTAGCGAAACAATTATATAGCGGCAAAGTGCCTTTTTTTCGTTTCCATTGGAACTTTCATGTCTTTTATTATAATAAAGACACTCCTGTTCAATAGCTATGTTGTGAACAATTATTAAGCCAATCGGCTAGTTTTTGAGTTTTGTGAACACGAAAGCTAATTTTTATATGTAAGGATTAGACAAAGCTCGAATCGATTAAAAGAATATATGCAATTTTTTTTCATTTTTAAAACCATCATTAGGTCATGAATGTCTCGTCATCTATATTTTAATGAACTTAAATAATGTATTTATTTGCGGTTACTGACATTTCTTAGCAGCTGGCATTAACTTTTATTATTTACTATCTTAACTTTTTGTAGTAGTTTTCATTTCAATTTACTCTACCGACTGAAGTAGCTGTGATTTTTTTAGATAACACTTTTAAAGAAGACTGTTTATTCAAATGAGGTATCGCAAGTGGACATTCCTCATGAATTTAAACGACACTGGATTGGAATAAGACTTCCCGTTATCACTGGCTGTACATGCACAAGGAACTTTGTGGAAAGCAATTAAAATCATTATATTTGCCTGCACTCTTCTATTAAAATCACACAGTATAATTGCAAAGCATTTTGACGTTATTTACTATGACAAATAAAGGCCAATAAGTGTATGCAATGTATTTTGTATTAAAAATAAAATTATGGAATTTAATTAATGTGTTTCAACTTAACTGTAGTGTAATATATATATATATACTATAATTTTTCATGTTTCCTTTAGTGAGACATGTTGTATACATAAAATAAAATAACAGCTTTATTAAGTAAATTTCATTTATTACCTACAATGTGAAATTTAATAAAAAATCAAACAATTTATGTTATGTACTAAGTAGTATTTACAGTTCAACTAACAAGTATCAAAAATTAAAGACATTGCATCTGTGAAGATAATCTTGTCCCCTGGAAATCACATAACAGTATAAAATTGTCTTTAAATAAACAACCATTACAAACTTTTTTCATGATAACATACAAGCAATTATCTTCAGCAATTCTTTTATCATTTTATATACTTCTCTTTTTAGGCGGTTTTTCGTGAATAGGGACTACTTACTTATAGCACAGTTAAACCAGCCATGTAAATATTTCTAGGACTCTATTTAATAAAAGTCATTATATAAATTTTAATATTATTTTTATATAGAGCCAGTGTATACATAGAAATAAATGGATATGATGATTGATGCTGATGTAGACACTTCCAAAATATTTGACCGATCTTTACACTACTAAAGTAATATGCTCAAAGAAGCACACGAGTAACCTGTGCTTTTTTGAGTTAACTTATAAATCACACAGACAGTAAACTAAATCCAAAATAGATATTATATACATTTTATGTATCCAAATATGTATTGTATTCCGAAGATATTGGGATTCCAAAACGCAATTCCTTACTATTGCTATTTTTAACAATAAATAAAACGACGAGCTTAGCTAGCTGTGTTCGGATGCTCGCCTTTAATTTAATATACTAGAGCAACATGAGTTCGATCCCCAGTGCTGGCACCAATGAAATTTTAAGTGCTGACTTATCATGTGCTGTGAAGGAAACCATCGTGAAGAAACATGCGCGTTTTCGAAATAATAAAAAAAACAAATTATTTAGAAGATATGTGAAGTCCACACTATGCCCTGATACCCTATGTACAGAGAAGGCCTTTGCCCAGCAGTGGGTCATGTACAGGCTGTTACTTTACTTTTTTGTTAATAAAACTAATGAGGAAAAACTAAACCATTACTTATATACTTTAGATATGTTAACAAAATCAAATTTATATTTTTAGGGACAAGATTAATTTTTCACAATTCATATGGCTCTAAACATATGTTTTGTGAGAAAATGAACTTCTTTAGTACTCTGTGGTATGATGAACAGTTTCATGAGCTGCGGGGGTCGGCACGTCGTTGAGATGCGGCATTATATGTGCTATGGCGACACGAGTCTCATTCACCATTCCCATCTCCCTTCTTAGCACCTCTTCTGTCACCGTGTGAATTGATTTGAACTTAAGATTGAGCCCATGCGCCTTTAGCACGTGGTTATTTAAGTTCACTTTGTAGCTGAACGCCACATTGCAGACCTGTCAAAAAAATTATGTTAGTTTTAATATTTGCTTTCATTTTGAAAATAACCGTCCGTTTGAAAACCGTTTATGGTCAGGGAACCGCACATTGCAATATTATAAAAAGAAAAATTTCTCTATTGACATTTCAACATTAAAATGTTTATTCAATACAAATTGTTCATATGTATTAAGTCCTTACATATGAAATTAGCGTTTTGTCGTAGTGATCACTTTGATCTGAAATATCTCCGCTTTGGTTAAGAATTCCAAATTCAAATTTATAAATTCATTTAGCTGGTACATTTGAGTTTCGAAAACAGTCATTCATTTGTTTCTTCCTCATTATTTTATTTGGCGGCGTCGCTTATTACTCCACAATGGAAAACATGAAATGTTCGGTGCTGATTGTACCAGTGTAAATTTTGAAAAGTCATTCTTATTTTTGTGGACATACATAACATTTATAAGTATATGTAACATTTGCATGCTACAGTCAATATTTTCATTTCTTTAAACAAGTCTCTTAGTGAATCTTTGGGGCCCAGGTTATAAACTGCTCGAATAGCTCTCTTTTGCAGGATGAAGATAGTGTTTATGTCGGCCGCATTTCCCCATAGTAGAATGCCATAAGCCATTATACTGTGGAAATACCTAAAATAAACCAGACAAGCCGTATCCACATGAGTCTGTCTATCAACTGTCAAATTTTTTAACCGCGAAGACTGCTGAGCTAAGTCTACTCCCCAGTTTATTAATATGGGGGCCCCACTGCAATTTGGCATCTACAGTTATGCCAAGAAATACAGTCGAGTCAATTAGGTCTAACACTTCCCCATACAACAAAGTATCTCTTATAGGATCTTTGACCTATGCAATTGCTGATTTCTAAGGTTTCCTGATCATGCATACTTGTAAGATCTTCCAGTCTTGTACTCTAAGGATGGCATAAAACATATTATAGTCTGGTTTGCAGTTGTTTAGGAACTTCTTCCATTAGAGTAAAAGCTCAGTGCTCTTTCATTCCCAAGTTGTATTGTTTTTATTTCCTGACATTTAAGGGTGTTGAGGATAGTAATAGCTATAGATCAACAAAGCATACAGTCACTTTCAACCTAAAATGCATGCATAGATGACCTGTTCATAGTAAAGAAGTGACAGTTGATATAGAACGTAAGATACGGAAAGAGATAGAAGTATATAGAGTTGTATTTGACGTCCACTAGCTATAGGCAGAATCGGACAAAACAGAAGAGAAATTACACCAATTGCCGGTATTTGAATGCCTCAGTTTCAGCGCTAGTGTCATATCTACCTCTTATTTGCATATTATATCATTGCAAATGAGTACACAATTTGCATAGGTTTCTTTCAGTAAGCTCGTGTGGCAACCTTTTTCGAAAAAAGTCCAGCTATTTTGTAACAGCTTATCGAATTTCTTTGTATTAATTCTAGTGTTGCATATCGATTATCTATCGATATTTAAGGTAAAAGGAATAGTATCGGTATTCTATCGATAGTATTGTCACGTGTCAATACTGTCGATACTACCGATAGTAGTGCCAATACTATTGATAACAGCAATACTATCGATAGTAATGCATGCGATAGTATCGATGGTATCGATAGTATTGCAATTTCCATTAGTTTTTGACAAAATTATCGATACTATCGATAATATCGATGATTTTGTACTATCAATAGCCTTTTACTGTCAGTACAGTATATTTAACATCATGTAGTGACGGAGATCCATGCGCTGCAAGAAACGTTTCGAAATTGTGAACGCACCTGGCACGAGTAGGGCCGCTCCCCGGTGTGCATACGCTCGTGGTTTTGCAACTGGTGTTTCGCGTTGAACGACATCGGGCAGTTCGAGCACTTGAACGGCTTATAGCCCGCGTGAATGCGCAGGTGGCGGTTCAAATCGCAACGCTGAAACACAACCAGCACTTGTAATAGGCGCACCTATTGGATTCTTAAGATCCAACATAGATTACAGATGTTTTCGGAGAGGCCATCCTCCGTCATCAGAAACAACATTAAGAATGTTTGCTTTATTTCATACAGATTATTATTTAGAGAATATCACTACATAGATAAAACAAAGTCTTCCCGCTGTCTGTCCCTATATATGCTATCTTTAAACTACTCAACAGGTCTGGATTCAATTTTTTTTTACAAGATACTCTATCTTTAAGAGAAAGGTTTATATGTATAATACATTGTACCCATTCGAAGCCGGGACCGGTCGCTATTTTTTATTAGATGAAATAAATAATAATAATCATTTTGGACCGATTGCAAGACAAGATACTGTACGAATCTTAATTATGGTATGGGGCTATTTGATGACAAAGAAGCAATTTGAGCCCTAAGCTGCAAAAGTGAATAGCATCTTTAATTAACATATACATTTAATATATTGAAACTTCCAACTTTACATTTTTAAATGGCATTGTTATTGGTATATTATAATACAAATTTTTTTTTCTATAAATTGAAGGTGCCATTAGAACATGACAGACAGAATGAGGACAAGATAAACATTTACTGACCAGATCCACAATATTCTCATGAGGCTAACATTCGCAGCAAAAAGAATAAAAGAGATGATTAGATAATATTTAGGCAATGATATGCACTGGACAAGCTTTGAGGTTGAAATGGATTCATTAGGTGTCACTGCTTGTATTAGGTGGGGATAATAAAGCTGAAACATGTCATGATCTTTATTGTATTTATTTTCACAAGTCCATGCTAAAAATGATATTGAAATTGAGGTTTTTCATTAACTTTTGATAGAGGACTTTTATGGTTAATTGGACAAATCCAAAGTCACAAAGTGAAGCAAGCTAATCTACTAACTAAATTATTTTTTTAATAGTGTGATTAAACTTACAGCAATAAACTTCTTTGTGCATAAATTGCAGGAGAAGGGTCTGTCACCCTTATGGATCAGGTTGTGTCTGGAAGAAATATTTTAAAAATAAATTCACAGCATATACATATTGGAAAAAGTGTAAGACAAGCATGAGTTGTACATTGATATATAGTACAATATCTTACCTAACTAAAGATTTCTGTGTATAGAAACCAGCACCACAAACTTCACAAATGTGATCCTTTATTCCTGAGTGTTGCTTCATATGCACATGTAAATTACTTCTTTGTACAAATGATCTGGGACATTGGGTACAAGTGAATTTTTTCTTTTCTGTAATGATTAATAGAATAAATAAATAATAAAGTGAAAATACTATGCACATAAACACAGGAAAAGAAACGAAAAATCCATTTTGCATGTTAAAAGGTACATGCAGCAAGCTAAGCAAACTAAGTCATGAATATGAATACTAAATAGCAGGTACTATAAACATGTTGTGTTATACAATAGTGATAAGGTCATGTAGCAGCTTTTGTTGTTGCATGAATGGGGCACCTTGTGTAAGGAAGTAAAAAGACATCACAGAACACAGACTTGAGTAGCACTTGAGCAAGTTGCAAGCAGCACGCAGTTGAGCAAGCACTAATCAGAAAGTTAAATTCACTATTAAAAAATGTAAAATAAAAGGAAATTACAAATTCCTTCAATTGTTTATCCTGTGAAAACGCTAAATTTGAAATAAAATAATATTGACATTACTTATTTAAATTAAACCTATTTAGGCCTAAGTTGGAACAAATTTAGAAAATGTATAAAAATCGTTATGGCATGTGAATCATACCATATGACTTGAAATAAATTATTGCATCAAGGAAAGGTTTGGAATGGAAATATAGCACCATTTATTTAATGGTTTTATAACTTAGTTGACAGAAGATTTCTTCATATATATATCAATAATATTTTTTTTATTATAAATTGAGTTAAAATCTATCCTATGTGCTAAGTTTGGCAAATCCAGCAAAATATATAAAAATCGAAAGTGGAATTCATTATTGCCTGTGATGGCAAGTTTGAGGATAGTGTGCAATGTAATTAATAATGGTTGAAGAAGTGATTAAATTTGCAAATATTGAAATTTTTTGACAAATAATGGTAGATTTTTTTTCAAAACTCTGTTTATATTAACCTGACTTAAAAATTTAATAATAAGTCAAAGTTTTAATTGTAACAAATAGATTCTTTGAATACAGCTACCACTTGGTTTGGAGCTAAAACTGCTTAAGAATACTAAAATAAAACAATATATTATTTAAGCAGCCAGAATGCTAACAACATACATGATCTTATAACAAAGTAAACAATTACCTTCATGAGTAGCAATGTGATTTCCAAGTGTATAAGTAAGTATACCACAAACAGGACATACAAGCTTTTCTCTTTTTCTTGTTTCCGGTTTTGCATTTCTGACTAATCGAACCGATTTTTCCCTTCGGACTATTCTATTACCATCAATCGAGTTGCTTGGACTTCTTGATTTGTAATTTGGGTGAACTTTAAGTACTGTTGCATCTTTGGGTCTTTTTAATAGTATTGGTGGACCTCTGGAGCCATTTTTCAATATTGGATCTGAAAAATGTTAGTTATAAAAATAAAACATAAAAATAAACGAAATAATGAAGTTAGGGGCTGTCCATTAATCACATGTTGTTTCATAGCATTTTTTAATGCTCCTCCTCGCCCTTGATTATACATGGTGAGGTTTAAACCTCACCATGTATACTACCCCCACAATCACATGTATTTTTTAGTACCTACAAAGAATCTTAAAATCTTTAGAATATTCTTTAAATACTATAATAGTTTTTATATTTAAATTAAGGACCATGATAAAAATATAACAGAGAGTCAAGGTCAGGGCGCTGTTCAGTTTAGAGATAGCTCATTTGACGAAAAAATAAATACACATGATATACACCCCTCCCGCCTTTTGATATTTCTTGATTTTTGCCAAACCCTCTCCTCCCCCTCTCGAGCCTCACGTGATTAATGGAAGGCTCCTTAAGTGTATTCAAAATTGTAGATTATCACAAAACAATAAAAATCAAACTTCACTCACAAACATATGAGACATGCAACATGTTATTCTTTCATCACATATTAATTCTACAACTATAAGAGCTTAATTCCAATAGAAACTATAGGGGTTGATTTTCATATAGAAAAGCTTAAAGTAGGTTAATATATCTTTCCTTGCAACTTATTTTGTGGCAGATAGTAAGTTATTCATCATAAACTTGTTTAGGTTTGTACAATGTCTTCTGAATTCAGAAATTTTAAAATGATAAATTTCTATTTATCTTGTGAATAGACATAAAATTGTACGTATGGGTCAAACAATAAAATATATGGCAGGGACAGCACTCATAAAATACTTACAACACGTAATTGTTGTAGACTTTGGTTTGACCTCATCACTTTTGCTACCATTTTCTTCCAAATCATCCATGTGTTTCTTTATTACTTTAACTTTTCTTACCACTGTCTTCTTACCTTTAAAAACTTTAATATCACATAATTTTGGTTTCTTGAATTTTGACTTATTTTTCTCAGTTGGTGGTATATAATCATCATCATCGTCATCATGATATGCATCCTCTAAATATTCAATCTAAAACATTTTTGAAATACAAAAAAATAGTAAAATCAAGTTTTCAGATTGCAATTGAGAGTAAAACACAAAATATTATCCTTACATCATCTTCATCATTATCGCTTTGAGTCTTTGAAGGCTTCCAACTTATATCTACTCTGTCATCAATGACAGTATCAAACCTCTCTTCTTCATTATCTGGATCTACTTTTCTTATAACAGTATTTGCTATTACTATATCCTTTCCTTCCATTGTTTCAATATTTTTATTAGCATTTTCTTCCACATCTATTTCCATTTCCCATTTTGGTTCAGATTTCACAGATAGTGGTCCAATTTCACTTTTGATATCAGTAAAGGAATCAAATGCAATTTTTTTTGTCGGGACATGTTGAATTGCATTTGATAAGATTGTACGCAATTTTTTATCAGTTCTATAAAATAAGTAAAAGTAATTAAAACTGTACAGAGACGAAACAAAAGGGAATAGTAAAAATTTTACCTTTCTGCCACAGTTTTCAGCAGGTATGCTTTCTCTAATGAAGTACAACATTTATGACAGATTTTTTCAGGTAACCCATCATTTGATAAGACCTATACAAAAATAATTAGAGAATTTTATCAAAGCTAAAACTAAAGGATTAAATACATAGCGAAAAAAATGGTGACTTTTAGTTTAATAAAAATATTCATTTATTGAACAGGTTACATTTAAAAAAGTTTTGTAACTTAAAATAACCTCCATTGTTGTCATACGTTTTTAATACTTATTATATATTATGATAATACCCAGCTTCCTTTTTCGCGTTTTTTTATAACTGAATCAAACTTAACTATCTCTCTGAAAACAAATCTTTTTTAGAATACGAAGTAAGGCGGCTTGTAAACATAATATAACCAAGTCCTTAATTCTACTAAAACATTACAAACATTTACCTTAACATCAGCAATCGCTGTCAACATTTCTGCATAGTTTCCAGACAATTTGTACTTGAATAATGGACATAAAGGTTTCTTGTTCGATAAACATATACGACAAGAACTTAAGTTTATAGAATTACTTGGATCAAACATTTTTCAAAACTTTAAGGCTGAAGGGATGCACAAAAATCCGTAACAATAGTGTCAATTTCTTCACTTGCCGATTGAGAGAGGCCCTACATTAATTGATTTCAACAATTTGTCTGAAATTCGTTGACTCCAAAAACTCGGTATTACAACGACATCATTCGACAGTTCCACACTAATGATTGTCGATGGTTTTCGTTTCACCCTAGGAGACAGTATGAGAGCTGCATTTCTGAAAAGACAAAATACGTTGGGTGATGGTTTATTTTTTTATAGAAAATATAAATATTTGCTGTATCCATGAATAGTAAATTTATTATAACGTAAAATCATATATTGATACCGGATAAGCATCACGAACTCATAGAAGAACGGCGTGAAATGAAAATGTAATACCTCCGAGTTCTGCGTTTCGTCTGATGAGTGAGGTACCCGGGGCTTACTTGTTCGAAGCCTATTTTATATAATTAACATTTTTGATGCTCTTCAATGCAATTTCATATCATCAACACCAAATACATTCTCAGTGCAATTTCAAGGTTTGGGAATGTAGCTCTGAAATTTTGATCTTCAAGAATTTGATAGTAAAATAGTTCCGGAGATTGATCTTTTCCATAGTCCCTTTTGTATGAGTCGATTAAAGATACAAATCTTAACCCTCAAGATGGGGAGTAAATTGCAAGTGCTTTGAGATTTTGATATTTTACTGATTGCCTGATTGGAGTGAACAAATATAGATCGATAGTTTCTGTTTTATTGGTTCCGCATGTCAAAAGTCAACTATAACAACACAAACCACCAGTTTAAAAAAAATCAATACTACCACCAGTTCGGAAAAGAAAGCCGCTGTACTGAGAAGAACCGACGAAAGAAACTCAGCGAGCTTTATTTCAATTTTTGACATACCCAGCGGGATATGAATATATTACAAACTACAAATAACCCCGGGTTCGCACGGGTGCAATGTATTATACAAAACCTTCCCCTTGAATCACTCTATCTAGTAAAAAATCCGCCTTAAGATCCGTTGCGTAGTTTTAAAGATCTAAGTAATTAAGTATACATAGGGACAGACAGACAGCGGGACGACTTTGTTTTATACTTGTTGATTGGTAATCTCAGATTATACATACTCTTTTGATGACAACTCTGATCTGTTTGGTTTATGTATTATGTTGGAATTACTTTAAATTTGGAATGTTAGTTTTATTTGTTCAGACTTCAGACTGAATTGTGTTTCATATTTGTTTGATTCCGTAAAAATCGCATAAAAAGTAACATATTGTCTGACATAATCGTTGTATTTTACATAAATTTCAAAATCATTACTTTTTGTCTAAAATAAGTTGAAAATGTTTAAGTTGAAATAAATAGTTTTCGTATCAGTCCTAAAGTGTCTTTTTGGTTTGAAAGTAATCCCATTAGCCACATCTACCATTCAAGAATACTATGTAATGCTTCAATATAAAAACTCCGATTGAAAGAGCCTGGAGCGATCAATTCATTACCAGAGTGTATTATCATTAATATTATAATAACCTTTAACACACAAACGTTCTTTTACTAACTTTTTAAATTTAGCTATTGATGCATTTTGAACGTTTTCTGGGATTTTGTTGTAGAAACGTATACATAAAAGATTTATTCTACGCAGTCTACTTGTGGGTAGGATCACTTTACGTTTGTTCTTATGTAGTATTTTTCATCATGAACATTATTATTTCTTGAAAATTTATCCTTTGCAGTTTGGCATCAATAGTTATGGCAAGGAATACAGTTGAGTCAATAGGGTCCAGCGCTTCCCCATATAAAAGTACATCAAGTTTAACATTAGATAAGCTTTTTTCCTATCTTCTCACATAATGAAGCTCATTTACACTCACCCAGACGGACTTGCCTATTCGTGTAACAGCGAAGACTGTTGCGCGGTCCTACCACCGCAGTAATATATATTTATTTTGTTATTCATGGCTACATTATATTGACCAAATAGTTAGAGAAAATTCTAGTTCAAAAACGTATCCTGAGCATGTACAAATTAATTTGAAAGGCATTTGTTTCGTGATAAGAACATGGGAAAAAATCTGAAGCATTAATGGGGAAATTGTACGTCTCCCGTTGTCCAAGCAAAGCTTGCGCCAGAGAGAATGTAATCACTATGTTTGCTTGCGCCAGTACTAGCATAGAGATACCTATGGTACAACTATTGACGTTGATGGCGAAAATCTTTTTGGTGCCTTAGCGTTCATTATCAGATGAACCAGAATCTAAATAATTTTTCGCAATTTTATGTGAGGTTAACGAAATACCCGATATATAACTTTTTATTGTTTTAATAGTACTTGATATAAAAAAGTGAAAAATTTTATAAATATTGTAAAAATTTTATAGCGATAGATGCTGGGGCTACATTAAGCTATCGAAATTGAAATTCGGCTACCTAAGGCTAGTTGTTATGCTGGAAAAAATGGCGTCATCAGGCCCTGTATTGTTGGCAAGGGCAACACTGATTGTCTACCAAACCAACAACAACACGAAATGTCAAATTAACATTGCGTTGGACGATAACAGGAACTATTTTTTTATTTTTGGGCTGTCTTGATCCTTTTCTGTAAGAAGTTAATACTATATCCAGTAAAAATAGTATATTAAAATAACAGAATTATTGGTGTAGGAAATCAGTTGTTCTATTATAAAAAATGTTATGATGGCTACCTACGAAAATTGGTCAGGTCGACGAAAAGGTAATTTTTATTATAATTTTATGTTACATATTTCATTTCTAAGCTTCAAAATAATTGCTTGGTATTTTGAAGAAATAAATTTTAAACAATATATTGCCATCACACTGAGTGCTATATGGAGTTAATACATTACAGGTAAACATGGTGGCGATTTATATAGGTTAGACACTAAAAATAAATCACCTGAAGAGAATATTAAAGAAATTATTCAAGGTTTATACTTGCGGAAACCATTCCATAATGATACTTCACCTACAAATAAAAATTTACCCTTAGAAGTCAAGACAGGGTGTAGGAATCTGCAGAAAAATGGTTCTGATTCTTATAGACTTTCCTGTTTAAATGCTTTAGTTATACTGTTGTCTAAAGAAGATAGAACTAACTTAGGATTTTCAAGTGATGAATTGATGACTTGGTAAGCTCCTCTTTAATTTTTATTATAGGTAAACTCCCAAAGTTATCATTTTAAAATAATTCAATGTTTCATTTCTCAGTCTGTACATTGGTAAAAATATACAAATAATTTTTTTTGTTACCCACATTTGAACATTAACATTTTTTCTATTTATATATTCCACAATTGCATGAATTTTTAGTTGTTTAATTTTTAAAGAATTTTATACATTTTTTTATTTTATTTTAATTTATACATTAAATCAAGCCATGTTTATGGATATATCATGTTTATTTATAGTTTTACTTCCAAACAAACACAAGTATTTAAAATTTGGTTGTAAGCAAAAATAATTATTTTTAAATCCTTATGTAAACACTTAGGTGTTATACTAAATTAATAATGAAAGTGTGTTTTCACAGCATACGCAGTAGCCTGGTGGATGAGTCTATGGTCATTAGGGCTGCAGCATTAAGAGTTTTGCGGTATCTAATAAAAACTGAAAGTGATGTAGCTACATTCAATATTTTGAAATTACCACATATAGTCACAAGGTATTTATCCCAAAATGGCCTTATTTTATTAAAAGGACCCAATATTAATTAACATTCTACAGAATACAGAGTTTTATATAAATGTTAAAAAGTTTAGTATCTTAATAATTTCTTGTATTTACGCGATTACACATTATAAATGAAACTAATTTTATGGATTTATCGGACACAAAATCAATAATACAAAAACTGACGGTAGCCCGGGTTAACTTTGATAATCAGACGTCTAACACCTCAGTCTGTCCCGTGACCATGAACGCTGTAAAGGGTTCGAAACGTCGGGAACTAAAATTAAAAATAAACGCGATAAATCCGTAAAATTAGTTTCATTTATAGTTTAGTATCTTTATTAGATTTGCAACAAATATTTGGCTTCAGCATTGCTTTTGCTTGATTTGGTATTCAGCAACTATTTTATCATATTTATCAGAATACCAAAAAATTAAATAAGTTGATTTTTTAGAATAAATGGATAAAATGTGGATATTAATTTATTTTATAATATTGTCCATTTTCTTTTAGTTATTAAAATGTTAATAGTTATTGATTATACTAGACAAGATTTGAATAATTTTTATTTTCCTTGAAGTATGTCCATATAAGTGGTATTATTAGAGGCCATAAATCCATAATTGATTATTATTATTAGTGAGATTTTTCCCGAATTTTGATAGGGTTACGTAACAGTCTAAACTGTTGCATGAATGGAAGCATAATACTTCTGTGTTTTGTTTGGTGAGTGTGGTAGCCGGAGCCCACTTTATTTATGACAAACACTGTTTTTATATTTCCAATGTCTGTAAACTGAATTAATAAAAACACGCGGTGCGTCATGGAATGGAGGTATGTACATTTGCACCAACTAGAAAAAAATATTTTGATACATGTTTTTCCGCTTCTCGTCGGCACAATATTGCCTTATTATTTGACTGAATAGCCAGTAAGCCAGCCGAATATCTGCTATTCTGCAGGTGGTCCAATATACTTTTAAAAGAAAAAAAAATATAAAATAAATACTATTTATTGCAAGTCTAATCTTATTATTAATTCAAACATTTCTTACTTTATTCACCTAATTTTACTTTTTATGAATTAAATTTCCTGTATATTAATGAATACCATACCATTACTTTTAATAGGTCTATGGACTTAATGCTACGAAATGAAGAAGAACGTGCCCAAGCCTTACGAGTGGTTAGAAGAGTAATTGCTGTAGTGGGTGCACTAGAACAACCGTTAAGATATCATAGGGCAGCTTATATAGATCAAGGCTTACTGCGGTGCCTAACAGCCGTTGCTCGTGCAGGAAGTGCTGGTGATGGTACAGGGGACCGATTGTCTAGACCAGCCATAGCTACCTTGGCAGAGATTTGTAAGTTCAGTTTTTTAAGATAATATGATAAGAAGAATAGTATAGTCCATCAAGGCTAACTTATAAAAGAATAATTTAATTCCATATTTTTTCTGTTAAATAACATGATATGACAAATATTATTAAAAATTTGGTGGAATATTCATTTCTATCTTTCAAATAACTTTTTTCTTCTATTCTTATATATTAGGTCTGTATTTTATTGTGTTTTTATTTTGTATCAAGTAAGTTAAATCATTTCATACAAGATGGTACTTTGAATAACAGAAATAAAAAAGTTAAAATAAGCTGGATGGGACAAAATTCCTTAATTTCTGTGCCTGTTGAGCAACTCAAGGCAGGTCCACTCTACAGCGTGTCGTGACCATCGCGACTATAAATGAATACACGTCTAACGCTACTTGCCAATAATCATAAAAAAATATTAATGTTAAAAAAATCCATAATTAAAAACAATATTTTTCAAACAAACTAATTAAGTAAAAAAGAAACAAAATTTGTGACATCCTATACAACTCGCGCCACAGCGTCGTAGTACAAGCCACTCTTTCTAACAGTATGTTTTGTCTTTCATTCAACCCATTCATATGCTTTGTGACCTTTACAAATAAACTTTACGTTACAGTTTTATAGGTAAGGATGTTCTAAAACTCTTTGTTTTGGAAAATTTAATAACTCTGTAAATATTGATGTTTAAAGAATGTAAATGTTTAATACAATTTTAAAAAATTATCCCCTATATGTGTTTTCATTTATTGTCGCGATTGTAAAGACACGCTGTAGATGTTGCGCTGGCGATTGTTAAGTTTGTGGGGTACTCATCTATCAAGCTTTTTTATATATATAGAATAATAAAGTTAATATCTGACAATTCTTAATTATTTATTGTTTTATTATATTGTAAAGGATCTTTTGTCTTAAGATTAGTACATTTTTCATACGGAATTTTTTTATCAGATGCTTAAAGATGTTTAGAACCATCAAAATGTATTTCTTAATGTGAAGACATATTATTTAAATGTATTAAAGTACTTTATGTAATTTGTATTGTTTTACAGGTGTATTAAATCCAGACTTGTTCATCTCATGTGGTGGTGTAAATGCTGTGACAAGGCAATTGGCAGAATGTGCAACTCCACGCATGGCTGAAGCACTATGTGGGGTTTTGCTTCATACTCTCAATGAGCCTGGCTCACGTCGGGCCGCGAGAATCGATTTGACATGCCTAAATTCGCCATATTGTGACTTTCACTTTCGCCCTGCTGGAACTGATACTAACAGGTACATTCATTTAAATACATAAATTTTTGTGACTAAATGTCAATTGAAAATGAATGTGTTTAACTAATTAATAGTTTAACTTTTGTCTAAAAATGTTTATATACCAAACCTTTGAAGTGCCTGTAACTAGTATTACAAAGTCCAGTAACACGAAAGTGATATAGACATTTAAACTGTAGTTGAAGTTTTCATACTATTGGTTAGACAGTACAAAAATTACGTGATTGTCTATCTTTTGCATTAATGTTCTGTTGATGAAATAATATTTCATTTAAGACTAAGTAATCGAAATTTAGACGAGAAAGAAACTTACGAAGGTAAAAATGCAGCACCTGACTATCCCATTAACAGAGATGAGCGCGAGATGCGGTTCACTTGTAGTAGGCTGGCGCTTTTGTGCGTTCTTCGAAGTTGGCCAGGCTTATTGCACTTCTGCCATCCCTACAGTAAGGGTGGATTGCGCGCGTTGGTCGCTGCTCTATATTTGCCACGGTTAGAGGTCCGAGTGAGTACTTACTATCTTATACTTATAACCTTTTCTTTATTGCTAAAGCTACTATGATACTCAATTTATTTTACGATATCACATTGTGTAGAAAACCGATTTTAAGTTTTTGTTAGTTCTCTTAGTTTACTAATTCATCAATATAAAGTCTTCAATTTTACATCATTATTAAATTATTATCCTCCTATAAATTACAAATATTTAAAATTTTAGTCTTTTTATTCCTATTTTTAGTAAAAAAAAAATTAACACTGTATTGTCAGACCTCCCATCTTCAGTTTAAAACTGGCCTTTATCTCAGATATTATTTTACTATAAAACTACTTATACCATATAAAGGGGTTACTTCTTCTAACACTGATGCTCCTTCCAGAAGTTTTCTTAAATAATATGCGCATTCAATCATTGCAGTACCATTATTTTTCGTGAAAGTAGGTGGCAATCGAGCAGATAGTTCAGCTGATGGTAATTATTACTGCCGTCCAATATCTACAGCATCTGTGCGGTTGCAGTTGCATTGGCGACCTTTTATAGAGGTTAATAATCGAAAGTCAAAAGTGCAATCATTAATAATATTATTACCCCACATCAGTCGCCGGATAAGTCTCTCCAATCGTACAACAGCAAAGGCTTGGGTCTTACTAGACTATTGTCTTCTAATTTAAGCTATTCTATTTTATTTAAGGCATTCTTAAATTAGAAGACAATATTTGTCATTAGAGATTGAAAGAAAAAACAACAAGGCATTTATGTAAACTGTTCTAAAATCCTCTAGACATTTTCATAAATTTTTAAATAATATAAAGTAATATAAAAGTATTCGGCCTGTAGGTATGTGGCGGGAAAACTCGTACGACGTGATTGTTTTGTTCAGATGCACAAGCCATGCCCAACTTAATGGCTGCTTATTAAAGTAATAATTTTCAAAACTATTTTGTTAATTTTATAAAACTTCGTAGTTCTCGTTTTTAGAAAGCCATTTTGGACTTATTATATGAGTTAGTTGGATTACCACAACCTGAATGGACAGACGAGATTTCCGTGGCCTTGGATGCCGTTGACCCGTCGGATTTTCAGGTAGGCTTATGATTATATTTTTATTTTTAATTTATTTCTATAAGAAATACAGTTAACAAACATAGGTATATTAAACTGATACAAACATAAACTCTTAAGAGTTTACCATGTAACAGTATCATCAATCGTCTATACATAGGTACTACTATAAATCATAAATTATCATTTAACATAATAAGATGGTGATATGTATTTAGCATTTCGTTACAGTACACCCACATTGTGCAGATGAATCATTAAATTAATTACATGTTTTTGGTATAAAATAGTTTTAATATTACTACGTAAAAGTAATATTTAAAATATATTTAAATTTTCAGGACTCGTGGCGTCTGAACGAAGGTTTCGTGGCAGCTGAAGGCACTGCTATCCTACCTCACCTTAGTTCAACTGGGCCTGATATAATTGAAATTCACCTCGCCCTATTGCTCCAGTGTTTTCTAGAGGTATGGTGATATAATGGTAATGTATTCTTTTGTTGTTTCAAGCCATTACTGAAATAAAGTAAAAATAATATTAATGATCCTTAATAAAGTAATTGTCAAACAAAATAGAGCTGAGAGAATAGAGACAGAACGTTTGCAATCGATAATGTACTTGAGTTAAAGTTTTTTTGAATATAATGAACGAAAATATATTCGCCGCTGCGGAATTAAACCCACGCTCTTCTGGATTCGCGCCCAGACCTTTTAATTTTTTCGCTTTAACCAAATAGCCAAACGGGTGATTACCACATCGACGAAAGTTTGAACGTATTTTTTATTTTAATTTATATTGTTAATTTCGCATTTGAAGCAATGATAGAAATAAACAATAGATGCGCCAAGTAGACGTGGCGAATTGCAAACGGCAAGCGGCGACGGCAAGTAGAGTTGTTATTCAAAATGGCTTTCGTCCATCTTTTCTACAAAACTTTAATCTTTCATCCTATATGCAGAGGTAAGCACAAATAAAAATTAACTGATACACCAATCGAATTATCGCCGCAGGCTGGACTGTTGGACGGGTTGGCCGAAGTGATCGTGACGAGCGACACGTTCATATCTGTCCGCGCGACCGTGCTGCTGGGCCAGTTGTTGCATTTGATACACCTGTTCCTGCCGCCGCAAATATGCAACTCGACGCCGGCGCTGCCCTCGCTGATGTCGCAGGCATCGGCGGGGAAGCCCCAGGCGCTGGCGGCGGTCGCGGCCCTGAGGCGGCTGCACTCGATGCTGGAGGCGAGGCCGGCGAGCAGCAGCCTGTTCCTGGACCACATTATACAGTACTGCAGCGGTGCGTTCCGCGCCAGGGCCGAGGACGCGACCAAGAGCCGAAAAGAGAAGGACAACGCGAATATGGCCAAGCCGAGCCACGAGATGGCGCGCGGCGGCGGCAGCGTCGAGTTCCTCAACGAGTCGGACAGCGACGGTGAGCCGAAGCAGCGGCACAGCGTCGGCTCCCGCGCCGAAGTCGGCAGCAGGAACGTGAGCGCGCTGGTGAAGAGCAAGAGCGTCACATCGCGGACCCCTAGCAGGGTCTCCAAGTCGGCGAAGTTTTTCAGCCTGTTCGAGCGCGACAGCGACAGCTGGATCCGCTCCACGCTGGTGATGCAAAGCAAGGACGGAAAAACCTGGGACTGGGAGATCATTCGCACCATACTCAAGGTATATATTACACTCTTTTTACTAGTGGAAAATGGCAAAAGAGATAAATGCTTATTTAACTACCCCGCACTCATACTGAGGGATTTACTTTCATTCATTCTGTCTACACCGAAGGAGGAGATCGATTTGTCGGCGTCTGTCAGCGGTATGTCCAAGGCAAGAGTGAATAGGCTTTTATTGACCTCGTGTTTTTACCTTTTACGCTTGCGTCGCCACCAGGCGGGATAGCCTAGCACTAATCAACAAAAGCCAAGTACTCTCTTAAAACAGAGATGGACATCTACCTTTGCGGTTGTATTTTGCTTTAATATCTTTTTAGATATCGATTCTTCATAGGTCGCACTATGTTAGTTTTTCGACTCGACCCCTGTTCCAACGTGCTAATCTATGCCGTGCTTCCCTAGGAAACGGACGGCGCGCCCCTATTGAATTTGAACGACAGCGGCCATAAAGCGTGGGCGAGCCGCATCATAAGCTACCTGAAGCCATCGTCTAATAAGTATTCGCACGCGGACCTTTCGACCACCTGCAACGGCCACTCCGCCACGCGGGCCGGCTGCCAACTGATCAGACATTTGCTTCGTCATAACGACGTAAGTTCTTTTTAAGTATCGTTAAATTCAATATAGAAGCATTACAGTTAGTTATTGATTGTCTTATTTTGACTACTACCAGGTCGAAAAAGAAAAGTCAATAGCTGAGAAGTAGGCACAATATTTTTTTATATAAATTATAGTTTTTTTATCCTTAATTTGTTTCATTAATTTAAAATTTTATAATACAAGTAAACAATAGCATAGTAAGGTAACAAAGTACATTTTACAAATAAATAATAATTATTTAGGCCAAAATATTAATTTATTATGACCAATATTGATTTGCTCCTTTTAGTACTCTTGTTTTCAGTTGATCCTAAAGTTATCATATTTTTACAGACTGATTCACAGAAGTTGTTGGAGGAGTTATTCACGGATGTCAGTCGGCAGATCGAAGCCATTGAAACCGGTAAAAAGGCACATGAGTGCCTGTTCAGTCCTCAACACATGTGCAACACAATGTGCCAAATGTACTTCCTGTTTATTGGACAATTATGCCATTCACATGTTGGCCTAAAACTCTTCAAGCAAACAGGACTTTACAATAAGTAAGTGCGGTTAACAATCTGTGTTCATGAGTATCACTAATACTTTACTTTGTAGCAGAATACAGAATAAAAAATATTTAATTGGGGCTCCCATACAACAGACATGATTTTTTTGCTGTTTTTATAGACAATGGTATGGAACCCTTCTTACGCGAGTCCGACTCGCACTTTATTTCGTATTCGGTTTTATTTCATATTCGATACCAGCATCTAGAAGACTATATAAAATATACTTCCCCTCTACTATCCCCATTTGCACTCCTTTGCTCAAATTTTTTATTTATAAGCATTATTAAGTTAGCTTGGATCGTAAGAAGCAATCAAATCATTCAAAGATTTATTATTAATGTGATAATGAAAATACTGTGCTAGCGACCTGCAAACAAGCAGATAGTTTACCTGATGTTAATTGATCACTGCTACCAACCGCAGGGTTGTAGAATTCATTTTTTTGTGGACCTTTAAAAAAGCGGCCTCTTACTCAACTCACCAGTAAAGGCAAAATATATAAGTACCACTTCATGCTGCTCTTCTGTGAGGCTGTGGTACTTCCCAGCAAGTTAAAATGTATTCTGTTAATATTTATGTCATATTATATTATGTTTAATTTCTATCGGCAGTCTCCTGGAGCTATCGACAAAGACTCACCACAGTTGTTACGTGAAGCTGGTCATATCCAGCCTGGACTACACAATGGATTCCAGTCCGCGCGACATACTAGCCAAAACCCTCACGTGCAGCATCCAGGCGTCCAGACTGTACGCGACCCAGTTCCTGAACGTACTCCTGCGGGCGTCCAGAAGCTCGCGCGAGCTGGTCCGAAAGAAGTCCAAGCTCAAAAAGAACTACACGCAGGACCAGTGGAGGCACATTTATAGAGATGACGTTGACGGGACCAACGCCGTCGACATGGACACTTGGTTACTCCAAATGCTGGTCGGCCAGGTGAAGGACGAATCCAAGAAGGTCGTGAAATGCGCTTTGTCGATTTTGGAGGAGGCTTATAGTGTGCCGGTGAGCAGTTTTCTTGTAATTTAGAATGTTTGTTAGCTGCACGAAAAGAAAAATCTACTGTTCTACAAATATAACTGACTAATCTTTATATTAACGACACGATTGCCGTAGTCAGTGCCTCTTACGCCAGAGGGTGGGCGTTCGATCCTCACTACTGGAAAAATATTTTCTGATGAACATAGTGTTTTTTCCAGGGTCTGGGTGTTTATTTACGTATAATATGAATTTATTTACAAAAGATCATTTTGTTTAAGTATGTTCATCAGTTTTCTAGTATCTACAGTATAAGCGTACAAAAGGTATATATAATAAGTACAAAATTTTACACCTAGTCCCAAGCTAAGCAAAGTTTGGGACTAGGAAAAATGTTTCCAAAAATATTTATTTATTCTTTTATAAACAGTGTTTTTATAGAACTTGTTGGTAAACGCTAAAAAACCTGTGCTTTCGCACTTGATCATAATTATATCTGCTTTATTGTTTAAAATAAAAATGCTACTATAGAAAGCAAAGTTTCACACTGGTTTAGCTTGTGTGGAGTACAGTAAAACTGATATTTATATTTTAGATTGTGCTTGTGTTTTTTTAAATATTATTTTTATTATCTTTTTGTTATTCAGGCCTTCCTAGAGAAACTTATGACGATAAAAGACACCTTCGGCCAGAATTGTCGTCTGGATAGGAACGTGGATCCCTCGACCTTAGACTTCAGCGTTGTAGGCGACAGATGCTATTTGTTATGGTTGGGACTGGAAATCGCCGCTACTGCCCAATCAACTGATTCAAAATCTATAGCATTTCTGAAGAAACATTTGGATTTTTGGACTAAATCGTATAATTATCGGTGAGTAATACTAATTTTATAAACTTTATTTTTTACTTTTTTAAAAGTTGGCAATGCATCTGCAATCCCCCGGCAATTGTAAATGCCTATGAGTGGCAGTAATCAGTAAATGAAAACTGAAAATGAATTAATAAATGTGGTGCAAATTGGCATCGTCTACATAAACATAGAAAATAAAATCAATCCGATGAAAGTACATCTGTAGTACGTACCAAGTACCCCGCTCTTGTAACGTCGGGGGTCTTGGGTTCGATCCCCACACGGGACAACTATTTGTGTGTTATTTCGCATCTGGGTGTTTTCCCTCGTGAAATTTATGTTTGTAAAACGTCCTTACAACACAGGATAATGTTATCCTAAAGTATTAGGGCAATGTAAAAAAAAATATATACAGCGTGTCTTTACCATCGCGACAATAAATGAACACACATATAGAGGATAACTTTTTAAAATTGTATTAAAGATTTACATTCTTTAAACATCAATATCTACGTACAAAACTGTAACGTAGTTCACTTGTAAAGGTCACAAAGCATATGAATGGGTTGAATGAATTTAAAAGAGACAAAACATACTGTTAGAAGGAGAGGCTTGTAATGCGGCGCTGTGGCAACGAATGAAAAAGTCTCTGAATGTATGAATCAGTCAGATGTAGTTGTATAGGAAGTTACAAATTTTGTTGCTTTTTTACTTAATTAGTTTGTTTGAAAAATAGTTTTTTTAATTATGGATTTTTTTAACGTTAATATTTTTTATGATTATTGGCAAGTAGCGTTAGACGTGTGTTCATTTATTGTCGCGGTGGTAAAGACACGCTGTATACACACACACACACACAAGTAATACATAAATGCATACACGCAGATATGTGCGGCTAGTGGAGGCGGGCGTGCACGAGGCTCTAACGCTGTGCGACGGAGCGCGGCGGCCTCGCGCGGCACGCCGCTCGGCGCGCCCCCCGCCGCACATGCTCGCCGCGCTCGCCGCACTCGCCGCGCCCGCGCGCGCTCTTCTCGCCGCCGCGCTGCCCGCCCACTACAAGGTGCGCTGCATAAACATTTTTTTTTACGTGACAAGCGAGCTAGCGGTTAACCTGATGTTAAGTGATAACCGACGCCCATGGACATTTGCAACCGCGTAGGGTTGCCGATGCGTTGCCGTCTTTAATAAAGTGGGCTCAGGTTACCTCACTCACCAGACGAAACGCAGAAGTATAACACTCCTACTTCACGTCGGTCTATTTTGAGGTCGTGGTACTCCCCCAGTCGGACCAGCCCATTACAATAGCGAAAACTGTTGCGAGGCCCTACCACAGTTTTTTCACAATACGCCGGCTCCGCACGGGAAAAAAATGAACTATCACTTTAAAAACAGATACAAACCAAAATTCAATTGTTTCTAGTTTACAAAATAAATGTAATATATATGTTACGCTAAAATATAGCTTCTAACGTTCGTACATAGAACGTTAGAAGCTATATTTTAGCGTAACAAAATAAAAAGTAACTAAAAATTTTATCCCGTGGGCCAGTAGTTTTTGTTTGTGAATAAAAGGCATTACATCCAATTGATAACGGTTTAATTAAATAACTTGGAATTGCAAGTAAATTTAAAAAGATGTTATTGTTTGCCTTGGCCATGAACTTGTTGTCGCTTTAGCTGTCACGCATTATAAAAATTCATTCTTATAACTTTTCCCTAATGCAGCAAAAAAAGCTTAACTTTAAAAAACTAACGTGTTGTAAAATAATAGCATTAGTAGGGTGTAGGCTGTTCACTATTATATATTCAATATTTTCGAGACGTTAAGTCATCGGCAGGCTACCTTAGTTGGTAAAGCATCTGCAGCGCGTAAAGTTTTTGTCAATTTATCTATAAAAATTTGCAATTTAATTTTCATCTTAAAATAATTAAAAAAACATAATAATAATTTTCTTGTGAACTTCTTTCTATAATTATAATACCAAAGTTAAATTACTATGTTTTCATACAGAAGATCAATTAAATTTTCCGAGACCGTCGCAATCAGCGCACTGCTCGATTTACAGGTACTGCAGGGCAAGAAGTGCGCGACCGAGCAGGAGATAGTGGAGCTGAAGGCGTCGCTGTGGGCGGTGGGCAACGCGGCGCTCACCAGCCAGGGTCTGCAGCAGCTGATGGGCCTCAGCGGCGGGTACCTCGAGGAGTCCGTCCCCGTGCACGTGGTGCGGCTCGCCAAGCACTGCCCGGTGTACGCGGTGCGCGCCACGGCCTTCTACGCGCTCGGCCTCATCGGCAGCACCTACGAGGGCGCGAACCTACTCGCCGATCTGGGTGCGAACGAATATTTATAACATTACGAATATTCATAATATATTTTATACGAATATTTATAATGATATAATTCACGGTGGTAGGGTCACGCAGCAGCCTCGGCTGTTGCTCGTACGGGTAAGTACCACGACGTCACAGAAGACCGGCGTAAAGTGGAAGTATTACACTTTCGCGTTTCGTCTGGTGAGTGAGGTGGCCGGAGCCCAATTTTCAAACGGTTGTTGTCAACGCATCTGGAACCCCCGGGTGTAGTAGATGTCCATGGGCGGCGGTATTCACTTAAGATCAGGTGAGCCATCTGCTCGCTTGGCAACTTTCCACATAAATAAAAAACAAAATGAAAGAATAAGGCTGTAGTAACAATTGGCTGAGTGCGATCTTTATCTATATAAATTGGCGTTGCACGGATTCGAACTGAGTTTTCTGGCCATTCTGTGGGCGTGAGGATATCGGCCGATTAGTACAGCTGGCTAGAGTCTGGCAGGTCCGTACCCTGGCGGCGCCGGAAATAAAATTTCGACGGTTTATCGATTTATCCCACATTTCAATTTCATTTTGGGTGCAGAAAAAAAGTCTAAATTCTTAATTAGGATTTTATGATAATATAAGTTACAAGAATTTCATGACCCTATTAGAAAATCTCCCCAAGCATGACTTAGTCTGATTCTCTGTATTCAAACCTCATCTCTGAATAATGCAGTATACACATATATATGCATCAATATATATTACAGAAATCATGTATAATATAATCATGTGACTACTAAAATCACTTGTGATTAGAAACGATTTGTATCGAAGATTTGATAACTTTTGACTATGAGACCACTATTTCGACGAACTTGTTATCTCTATCGCTTCATTCGAAACAATCTTTGTAACGTCGCGCCAAACCGTGCAGGCTGGCTGTGCGTGAGGCACACGCGCCAGGACCAGTTCCCGATAATACCGGACGAGGGCCTCCCGCCGCCCGCGGGCCCCGCGAGGAACGCGAGCTACTACATCACGTCACCCGAGCGCCGCTACGCGTTCGACATGGACCTGAGCGAGCACTCGGACCACACCGACCAGAGCACCGCGGAGAGCGTGCACTCGGAGGGGGCGCGGCTCGCGAACAAGCTCGTCGAGCACGACGCCGAGCACAGGGCGTGCTACGCGGACAAGCGCAAGTCGCACACGCTGCCCACGCAGGGCTACGCCGCTACGCACGACCGACCCGCGCTCACCGAGTCGCGGACGGTGGACATTCTGCGCGACTGCTCCGGCTACGAGCGGCCCGCTACGGGCCGACCGCACGTGGAGAGCAGGCTGCTGCTCGGCAGGATGAACTCGCTCGAGCACGCGCACGAGGGCCGCGTGAGGAACACCAGCGAATCGAGCACCAGCGGGGTGAGCAGCTGCGACTCGGTGCTCGGAAAGTACGCCATACCGTAAGTTACAAGATTACACTTTGTTGCTAACAAACAATATGGCTCGAAACTACACTCAATGCTTACAATGCTCTCTTTCAGAAATGTGATGTAGATATATATTCTGAAATGCAACGGTATTGAGGAAAAAAATATAAATGAAATGGTAGATGGCGCCGAGCGTCGTGGGCTCGATTACAACACGACGCAACTATTTCTGTGACCAACAGATAACTGTTTCGAACATGGGTTTTTGTCCACATGAAATTTATAACATGTGTTTAAAACATCGGGGAAGTACAATGGCTTTACTTATTACACACGTTAGACCAACGTGAAGTGGAAATATACTTCCCTTTTCATCTCTTACATTTTTTAAGATTGTTACATTTTGTTAAAGACTATATAGATTTTGGTAAAGAATCTGTAATGCCTTGGGTGTTGTAGGTTCCGTGAGCAGCTGTAATCTTAACATCATGTGAACCACCTGTTTGCTTGCTAACTTTTCAAATGAAGAAATATGTTTGATTGTATGTCCTTTTCTTCATTTGTTTAGATTATGATCTTCTAGGTAATACTCTATTCTAAATCTAAATATCCCACAAACTATCTAAATAATGCCATGATTTCGATTTGTTTTAGTGATAGAATATTGACGCTTAGTCCCATACCAAGTTCCTCAAGTCTGTACGGTATGAAAAGCAGCAGCAGCTCGCAACGTCCAAGACTATCAGAGTCCCAGCGCAGAACTTCCACCTCAAGTGAGTTTATCAAATAAGTGAAAAAATAAAAATTCTTTATAAATTTCAAATTCATTAAAATATTATGAAAATAATCTTCTTAAATTATTTCCATTTTTTTCAATTTTCCAATATCCCATTTCGAGGTCTATTTTCTCTTATGCTTTTTGTTAAACATTCACATTCACAAAAATAGTTTTATAGTAATTGATCATATTACGACAATGACTTAAGGAATAAATATTGCCGGTATACTAGTGTAGTAGTCCTTTATTGCCATTGTCTTAATAAACAGGTGCTTTTAATAACATAGTTCAATATTGTACTATATTCAATACAATATGAAAATACCTAATGTAAAAAGTTTTCAAAACTTCATGTAATTAGGGGAACTATTTCAGGTTTCTCAACATCTGAAGTGGCTAGTTCACCACCTACGCAGATGGACATGTCCGGTTATGCTACTCTCAAGTCAATAAACAAACATAGAAGGTAAGATTAAAATATAAATAGTTAAATTATCAGATGTTCACATAACATCTCACATACTATCGAGTTCTGTTCTTAGTAACATGTGGATAGCTTGATATACTCTTTATAGGCATATAAAAGATAAGTAATTTTTTTTTATCAAATGCAATTTATATTTCCACTACATACATTATGATTTTAAATACATTTTTATGTCTGTTCAATATTAAACATTTTATTGGTGTTTGTCATGACGATTCCTAAATGTTATATAGAAAAAAGTTTTGTTTGCAACCAACTTCATCATGTCGATGTCAGTGTTCGCGCGCAACGTAAAAATTTTATTAAACGCGCCTTTTTCAAAACGCACCAAAAGAAGTTGAAAAAAAGTAACATTTTTTAATTGCTAAAAAGAACTTATTTTCGGAGTTTACACATTAGGCAATTCGTTCATTAATTTTATTTAATAATGTGTAGTGTTCGCGAATATTGACAAAAACAAGAAATCACAAAATAAAATTACTACTTACAGACCTCATTTGTCGGAAAGCGCTGCGTCTGGGTCCAGTGATATTGACGACTTGAATTGGATCCTCTCCGATTGGAACCGCCGGTCGAAGCCATTTTCGTCACTAAGGGACAGAGCAAAATCTACTAGGGAAAGGATGACTAAACTAAGGTAATTTCCTTTTCCGTAGCCAAACAAACAAACGTAAAAATATCTAAAGACATACAAAGATATATATCCCATTCTTACATAGATCAAATTCTTATATTTCTAACTGCGGTATGGCCACGCAACAGTCTTCATTGTTGCATGAATAGGCAGGTCCGTGCGGGGAAGTACCAAAGCCTTGCAAAAGACCGGCGTGAAGCGCAAGTGTTGCAAATGTCCATGGGCGGAATGTAGTGTTGTCGAATTCATTATATCATTGTGATGTTAAGCGATTATCGCTGAACATGGACAATTAAACATCGTGCTTGTAAATGCGCTGACTACTTTACAAATGTGGGCCCCGGCGACGTAAAGTTGAAGTGTTAATTAAAAGGTGGCGACGCATCTGCCAACCTACGGGTGTTGCAAATGTCAATGGGTGGCGGTCATCACTTAGTCGGCCAAACCATCCGCTCATTTGCCACCTTTTTACATAAAAGAAAGACCGCACTCACCAAACGAAACGCGATAGTATAATACTTCCCCATCACGCTGGTGTTCCGAGGCCGTGGTACTTCCCCGGATGAGTTGCCGATTGGCGTAACAGCAGAAGCTACCTAAGTAATAAGATCAGCGTTTTCATGAATTTGCAGCCTGTTGGAGTACGACTGGAAGCTGCTGCCGTTCGCCGAGAGCGCCAGGGCTTCGCCCCCGCCGCCGCCCCGGGAGCGCCGCTCGCCCGCGCAGCCCCACACGCCCCACGGACCCCACCACCCACACCCACACCCACACCCCCCTCAACCCCCACACCCTCCGCACTCCGCGCACCCATCGCACTTGCCGCAGCCCCCGCCCTATATCGGCATCTGTCTGCCCAGAGATCTCATGGAACTGTTTCCGAGGTGAGTCTTTGATTTATTGACGATTCGGTTTGCCAATTGCAACGTGAGAGCTCCTGCTGTCGATTGACAGGACTGCCACTGCCTCAAAGTGGATGTTTATATTATTCCTTTATAACCAACTACTGACCCGCCCCGGCTTTGCACGGGTGCAATGTATGCAATAAACCAAACAAACGGAGAATCACTATCTATTACTGAAAACCGCATTACAATCCGTTGAGTATTTTAAAAGTCAAAGCATACGAATTCGGGAGTGGATTCGTTTTGTTGTAAAGATATGGTTGTCCGCAACTGCGAATCATTGTTTCGTGGGTTCTTAGGAGGTGAACCTAAAAGTACTAACTCTCTTAAGAAATTATTCTTGCAGAATGGGCAGATAAAACTAAAACGTATTTCCTTTTATTATGTATAATCGCATTACTTACTATTTACTAGTTTACTATTTTCTTTGCACTCAAGATAAAATTTAAAATTGTCGTAGAAAAATTACTTGTGAAGAATAACCTGTAAACGTACGTTCGCTTCTGAACAAAAAATATCAAAAATTATATTTAGAATTTTTTTTAGATAATTTTGCCCCAAAAAATTTGCGATTCTAATTTTACTCCGTTTAAATATTAAACCTTTCAAATGTATGGTAATCTATGATTTTGTTTTGTATCTAAAATATAAATTACAAATCGATTATAATTTTTACTTGTCGCTTCTAGAGAAGAAGATGACAAAGAGAGCGCCGAAGCCATTGAAAGCTACCGTAGTGCTCACTTTGTTCGCAGCAGGGTCAACTTGTTTCCAGCGGAAGCGAGTTCGGAGCATAAGTTAAGACCAACACTCGATCAGCATACCGTCGCGCATAAAGGTACATTATTAATTTTGACTTCTAGGTATTCTATTTATGACTTGAGACCCGATTATAGTGGACAGTGAACCTGTCTATTACGAGAGAGGGTATGGGTTCGATCCCCAGTACCTTTCGTACACGAGCACGTTTTACAAACATAAATTTCACGCGGCCAAACACCCAGATGCGAAACAACTATCTGTGGGTCACACAAATAGTTGTCCCGTGTGGGAAGCGAACCCACGACCCCCGACGCCGAAGCCAATACCTTGGCCACTGTGCCACGGCGTCATCTATTAAATATATTTTATGGTAAAATTTTTAGGTAAAGCATTATTGTCACAGGCGTTAAGTGGGGAAGGAGGCGTGCAAAATGTACAATATGTACATTTTGCACGTCTCCACAACAAAGTTTTTTCTTATAAGTAAAAAATTATAAATTTTCTATCAGTCAATATGATTAAATCGGTTACTACGACAGGGCAGCATGAAATTGCAGATGACTATAATTACCGATCGCAATCTATTTATTCACTACCACTGTATTAGATGAAATTTCTTTTTTAAACTGTGCTTTCGCTTGGATACAGCTTAGAAAAAGATTCTAACATTCATTCGTATGCTTATTCGCCATTATTTTGTTTGTTAAGAGTACTTAAATCTTTATAATCATTTAAATTTTTGTGCTCACGTGATCATTTTCACAAGTAAAAATACGAGGAGAGGAGAGATAAGTCTCCTTATCAAATTTTTTTGTTTAAGCCAATTCTGCATTTTGTTAAATAAAACTGTTTTAGGTATTTTTATTGATTTGTGTTCAAATCTTCTTGATTTTAAAAAGTTGGTAAAATTATAAAGCCCTAAAATTTACTTGTTTTATTCGTCACTTTTTTATTATCCCTTAGAATTTACCGCGATGCCGTCCACATCGTTTAACAAGAGCGAACAAATCACGATCGCGGCTCACCACCATATAGGCGATAATATAAATTTCTTCCTTCCCGACGACAACGCGAAAGACGCCAGATCAGACGACAGCTCCACGGCGAAAATCGATCCGGGATACGACACCGAGAAATCGAACGATTACGGGTATCCAAATAAACGGGACATTCCCGACGCAAACGTCCCGTCCGGGGAATATCGCGAGGAGTGTACGACGAAAGCGGAAATCGTGGACATCGCAGCGATATTGTCGGTCGACGCCGCCCCGAAAGCCGCCTTTTCGCCGGATCACGTTGACGGCGAAATCTTTAACGTTTTGCCGACGAGCGGTGGTGTGGATTTCGACGTTGGTGGCATGAGAAATAAGGTCGAAACGAAAGTGGCGGACACCGAGAGAGTTGCGGGAAAAGTAGAACAGACCATCGGCGCCACAAACTCGGTGACGTTCTCTGGGAAAGTTGAGGCCACCAGAGGGCGTTGGAGGCATTCAACCAGCGACTGTTTGGCGTGCGTGCAAACACGGCCTCCGTCCTCCCACGAGCTGCGCGAAGCGTTTTTCGCTGGTAAGATACAAGTGTATAAAAAGCACTTCTGCGCGTGGCCCTACCACTCTCACGGTGGTAGGGCCACGCAGTAGCCTCGGCTGTTGCGCGAATGCGCTGGCTCGTCCTAGTAAGTACCACGTCCTCACAGAAGACCGGCGTAAAGTGGAAATATAATACTTTCGCGTTTCGTCTGGTGAGTGAGGTGGCCGGAGCCCAATTTTCAAAGGTTATCAACGCATCTGGAACCCTCGGGTGTAGCAGATGTCCATGGGCGGTGGTTCACTTAACATCAGGTGAACCGTCTGCTGGCTTTTATATATAAAAAAAAATTCCGCCTGTTAGAGTCCACTACTTAACATATGCCTCACCCAAAGACTGCCACTAAGCACGAGCAGATGAACCACCTGCATCCATCGACTTCCCGCTCATTTGCGCACAGCTCGTCTCTCCTTCTATCGGGAGGTCGACCTACAGTGTACTCTTAGATGTTTCTAATCCAGCTGTATTGTGCTGTTACGAGATGATAAAGTCAGGCAATGGGTTTGATTCCTACACTTGACAAGTATTTGTGTGAGTGTTATTGTTTCAGCAGTACCTACATATAATAAAATTGTAACTTTTATATAACTTTTAATGAGTCCCCTTAAGTGCAGAGTAGCACTATAACAATTTTAATTTCATACAGCAGTGACCACATTTCCACATAAACATAAAGTGACATAAGTAAACATTTAGTGGGTTAAATCGGGGTATGTCTTAATAGTTATCTATAAATAATTCTAGTTCTTATCATTATATCTTCTGAGTTACTGATACACTTATCTTAGTTTGAATTATATTAATATTTCTTTTTCAGCCATGGACATAGGAGGAGGCAATAATACAGAAATACGAAGTAGAACATGCAGTTTGTCTAGTGAAACAATATCACCACAGGCTGAAGTCCTTCATCATGTGCACTTTATGTCTAATCCAATACATTTAAGACAAGTAAGGTTATTTTGTTATTCAGACTAAATAAACTAAGTCCTAGATTAAAATGAGCTTGGATCTGCAGCATGAATGGATAATTTTGAGAAAGGTTCGTCAGGTTCGAGCCATTGGGCGATATCATATATTTATACATCGTGTCGTTACCATCGCGACAATAAATGAACACACGTCTAACACTACTTGCCAATAATCATAAAAAAATATTAACGTTAAACAAAATCCATAATTAAAGAAAAATATTTTTCAAGCAAACTAATTAAGTAAAAAAGAAACAAAATTTGTAACATCCTATACAACTCGCGCCACAGCGTCGTATTACAAGCCTCTACTTCTAACAGTATTGTGTCTCTTTTAAATTCATTCAACCCATTCATATGCTTTGTGACTTTTACAAATGAACTTTACGTTACGTTTTTATAGGTAAGGGTGTTCTAAAATTCTTTGTTTTGGAAAATTTAATAACTCTGTAAATATTGGTGTTTAAAGAATTTAAATGTTTAATACAACTTTAAAAACTTATCCCCTATATGTGTGTTTATTTATTGTCGCGACGGTAACGACATGCTGTATGTTTGTATTTATGTTATAAAACGTATATAGAAAATATATAAATAATGACCGGGTGATTATATAGACGACGGACATATTAACAAAGCATATGCAGAATTTGATTCTAAATCGAACCTGGTACGTACTTGTGACCTTTATTCTATTTTCAAAGATTATTTTTAATTGTTTCAAACATTATGGACAACCTATCAGAAATTCCTGCCTTACCGTCTCAATACACTAACTTAGCCGTTAATCGCACTGTGCCGTTGCTCTGTTTTGTCTTACGACATTTAAAATGTTTTTCTCTACTGCGTTATTAATATCGCGTTTTCAAGAACGCTCTGAAGAGAACAGAGAGCCAGGGAGAAATTTCCATGGGCCTCACCCAGTCACATGTCCTCATTCTCGAGCACTAAAACTGTTCGCTGAAAGCATAATTACTAAACCGCTTATCAATTTTAATCACTGAAAAACTAGTCAATTCTTTATGAAGCGTATTATGCAAACAATGTTTACCGCAAAACGAATCAAGAAATAGTGAATGATAGTAGGAAGTAGACGTACGGCATAAATCACATCTGTCAACGGAAGCCGCGTCAGCGAATCACGCTCGCGGGATTTGCACATTTTTTGGGTGCGTTGCACTAAGTAAAATGCTCCTTTGATCGTTCCTCATAACGACCGCGGTCATTGTGGTCGCGGCGAAAATGTCACTCATGGCGTCATTACTTAAGGTGAGTGTAGACTACAACATTTTCTGTGTAATGTAACGTTCTTACGAATGGTACAATACACGCAAAAGCTCAGTTTCCAAAGCATTTCCATGCAATGTACCGTTCCTGCGAATGCTCGGCGTTATGTTACGCGTAAATGCTCACAGCGAGTGTGCATTTACCAACATTTCGTTGTACCTTGCGTTCATTCTTTTTTGAAATTTCGGACCTACAAGTTGCTTGTGCTGCGTTTATCTTGATGAATTGTATTAGAAGAAAAAAGAAAAATAGAAATCGCATCCGCGCATCGCCCGCACTCGTGACTCGACGAAATGTTACACCAATACGCTCGACGAAATGTTACACCAATATGCAATATGGTTTGTAACAAACAGGCGAGCGTGCTCAACGTTTAGTTCGTGAAAGGATGATACACTAGAACATATACATACATATCATAGAGCGGCTCGTTGTTCTGTTACAAGTAAATGTTGTAATCTGTACTCACCTATACGCTCACGCGAAGCTCACGACGACTCATCTGAAAAGGTGGGTCGAAGTGATCGTTGAGAAAATTAGCGGCATTAAGAAACTTACGTAAAAATAAATTATATTCGCGAAAAAATATGATAGGTAAAGTTGTTTACTAGTGTTTACTAGTAAACAACTTTACCTATCATATCATACCTAGAATTTAATTTGTTTTTTCCAGTCTCTATTGTGGAGGCCCGGGGCAGTAGCCCCTGTTGCCCTCTCCTAAATCCGGCTCTGTGCACACGCACCTACAATCTGCAGACTGTAGAGTGATCGCTCTTATTGGGATAAACAAACAATATTTGAATTGATATTTTTCTGGTTATAACTTGTCAAAATAAAATATTAATATTTTTTTTGAATTTTGGAATGTTCAATTAACATGTCAAAGTATGTCCGTCGTCTAAAAAATCATCCTGTAAACAAAATAAAACACAAAGTCTGTACCGAATAAAAGTGGATGGAACATTCATTGCACTGCAAGAGTGACTTAATAATAAATAGCAGTTACAATCAATTCATATTTAAATAATTATATTAATTTTTATTGTATTCCTTTTAACAGGCACGTTCTACATTGATTTCGTTGAAGCAGCGCTATCCGGAAGTTTTTCGCTGTCCATGCGTTTATTCTGATGTATGCGCTTTGTTGGCGAGGGACACATATATGCTGTGCGCGCGGCGTTTCCTACAGGAGTTGTTCTTAGATGTCAGTTTCGACTGTTTCACCAGCGAACCAACAAAGATTCTCTCCCGTCACGGAACCATACTATCGCCCACTTTAATGAAACAACAATAAAGTTGGATTAAGTTCACCTTGCGTGAAAAAGAATTACAGCCATATATTGTGTGGAGGCAATGTATATTCAATATTCGCTAACCAGCTTTCTCCTTTAATAATAAATTCAGTACACCAATGTGTCATGACTATAAAACTCTCTTTGATCAGGTTTCCGGTTCTTTTTCTTTTAATTTTTTTGCGACTGAAATTTCCTTCTGCTCACTTAAAACTTGATCCATAAATTTGTGCAGACATTTCTTGTTCCTCAATAAAATACTTAAAAGAAACATACAGGCAATTAAATATATGAAATATTATTGTAAATTAGTTACCTATAATGATTTAACTGCAAAGTTTTTTTTGTAAATAATGATAGAAGAAACGGTGATACATTGGTACATACAATGAGTAGCTATATTACAAAGAATTTCTAGATAGGAATGTCTCATTTTCTTTTCAACACACAGTCAGTTAATTCGTGACTATCATTCCGAAAACAAACTGCCACTATAGTTTTAAACATTTTGTATGTTTTTGACACAATAAGGTCAAATTTAATTTGATATCTTTTTGTCTCTCGGGTATATATTGTCAAAAACAGTCAATTGAGTTGCAGCAGCATTGCTTATAATTAAATTCTACTTTATCACCAATTAGTCTACTTCAAAAATTTACTGTGTACAATTAAAATTTTACTGTTAACCTATTTAAAATTCTGCCGAAACTGTTTAGTTTTATCTATACCATTTAACTGCTTGTAATCTAAACTGATATATGATGTGATACTTTATTGTTCTTTTTTCCCCAAAAAAATGTACTTGTTTATAAGTGTTATAATTGTATAACATGCCATAAACATGTATTTAATATAAAATAACTATTACTACTTTAGGCTGCTAATTATTGATTTGTGATATACACACATTATTATTGCATAAACCCACGTGTTATACATACATATATAAAAGAGTAGTTTTTCTTTAGACTAGATCGTCATTGTTCCTTAATAAAATAATTAGTTTTCGCTTTCACTATTAACACGACATTGCAATAATACTATAGGTGCATTTACATTTTCATGTATATACAAATATTTATATTACTTTGTAAGTTATACCAATTTCACTTGCTGACTTATAGTTTTGGGTATAATGAAATGCAATTTCATATTTAACTACAGTGTCACAATCAGAACCCAATAGAAAAAATAATATAAGGCCATATTTGTACTCTAAAACTCTTCAAACAACTACAGTATGACATTATCATTTGACTGTGATATGAACATGGTCTAATAGATGGCTTTCTTTTAATCTTATCTCATATAATGACAATAGTATAGGTACAAGGAATCTACTCTGGTTTATAAGAGTTATTCTAGTGATATTTCCCCCACCTGTGGTAATGATAAAACAAGTCTCCCAATTTGTGCAAATAATGATTTTATGCCATTGTGTTCAATTTTTATAACATTTATTGCATGTGCATTTATTCTCTTACTTCTCAACCGTGAAATTTAAAAGAAAATAGTTTGTTGTTTATTGATATCTATAAGTATTAAATAACTAGGGGAAATTGGTTGTCACATAGATAAATCATTGTTAGTCTCAAGAATAATTATAGGTTTAGGTACCCTTTTGCTTTGTTATTAAGTTGAACGTCAAATTAGGGTCTTTCGAATTAGAAAGTTCTCAAAGATATGTTGCAGTATTCCTATGTTATGCACACTGTTTTACTATAGTTATTTTTTTCTGATAATCCTCGACATTTGCATTTATACTTTAGGTTTAATTTCCCGTAGTTTTGTGTTACAATGAAGTCAGTGGTTCCGTCGTAAATGCTAGTCTATAAAGTATACGAACTGCGTATATTTTCACGTTATGTTACATTGTAAATATAATATGTATTTTTGTTGTTTGAAAACACAGTGTAGAATAATGCGGTCCTGTAGATATATACAGTTGATACAGTTAAATGCGAAATAGCAATGCCATTTGGCTGGTTCCTGAAAATTGTAATACATATTTACAGTCTGAAATAAAATATTGTTTGGTGGTTTGCCTCATCACTTGTAATGTGTAATCAATATATAATTTTTATACTATTTCTGTGTTTATATTATTTGATAATTTGTTTTGTTTATTTAACTTTTTGGCCACATCTGATTTCAGTGCAACCGGCTAAAGATTAAAAAAAGTAGGGTATTTTAGTCCACTCTCCTTGGGAACGATTACCCAGATGGGAATAATTATCTGTTGGTCACCTTAGGGTTACCCAAGTATTAGCACTTGGTCGCTGTGGGAATCGAACCCATGAACCCCGGGCGCCGTAGCCAGTGGCTTAGCATCTGCGACATCGTTCAAGAGATATCGAATAAATTTTTTTTCTTCAAATATATTCGAAGTACACAAGTACAAAATATATTCGATTGTACTAATCCATTTAATTCGTTTCGCAAACGAAAAGGCGTTTAATTCTATAATTCGTAAAACGTCATTTGGTGTACCTACTAAACATCATAATCAGTTAATTCATTTGCGAAATATCGATGCCGAAAAATATAGACAAATCAATTTACCTCATTTTTCCTTGGATAACTCATAATACGATAAACGAAATGTTTCTAAAATTATATCAGATCTTCGCCTCCTCATCCTCCTTTCTTAATAGTAGTCACAAAACTACTGCTTACTGATTTTTCTCGAACAGTACTAATGCTATTTTATACTCCTAATTTACTACTAATGCTAATATGTCGTTAACGGGCCCAAAATGAAAACATGAAAACGTCTCAATTGTCAAAATGTCGTTTTTTTAGTTCACATTAGGCAGGGCGGCTAGTAAGACCTAATAAATACGCCGTCGTGCCTCTTTAAAAGTTGTACCAAGTACGACAAGTTAACAAATTACAAGGGATCCCTGTACATAATGCAATATATCTTCGATTTCAATTATTTTCCTAATATTTTAATTTGTGTAGATTGAAAGACGGATGCATCTCCAGATTTACGATTATGGTCCAGCTACGATGTAGAAGGCTGTTTATCATCGTTTCTGCACAGTTCTCTCTTATTTATTTCTGTCTATTAATTAATGATATCATCACGGTTTCAACGTTATACTCTGTAATACACGAACATAAACGTAACATACCGTCTAATTGCAATTTAAATCTTTGTGCAAGCAGTGCAGTAGTTTAGTGTTAGTGTTGTGCTCGTAGGCAGGTTCCTGTTCTGTAAGTACAATTCTATACACACTTCTCGCCTCAGAGGCGGCATTGTTTTATTTAATAACTGTGTGCTTGTTGCGATAGGCGACAGCTAGGTACCCACCCTAGCGCACCTAAAGCGCAGGCGGATTAGTTGTTAGTTTTAGGTACATACCTCCCTGCCGCAAGGTGGGGAGGCCTATTTAGTAACTTACACGCCGGTGGGGCGCAAGCCCCAAAGGCTCAAGCGCTCGAAATGGGTTCCCTCCTAGAGGAATTCATTCGCCAACGATGTCCCGAAGTGTGGGCAAACTTTCTCGCGTTCGCGAAAGAAAAATGTTTAGTCGTCAAGTTCGCCAGCGACAGCCCGGCTTCACCGGCAGTCGCCTCGCCATCATCTCCGGTGCCCTCTGCGCCCGCTAATGCGTCGCCTTCAGCGACACAAGAAATGCCCGCCGCGTCGACCTCCGCCGTCGCGATCGTACCCATCGCGCCTTCCGCGCATCCCATTTCGGCCCCCTTCCGCGCCGTCATTCCCGACTCACAATCGGACGGCGGCTCAGACATGGAGGTCGAAACGACCCCAGCTGAAAACGCGAACATCGACGGCTTCACCGTCGTAAAGTCGCGTAAGAAGGGCAAAAAACGCCCCGCTGCCGACAGCGACCCCTAATGCGAGGCCGCCTCAACTAACCAACCCCCCGCGACGCCCGCCAAAAAGGCAGCCGCGGCGGCTAAACCGATGCCCGAATTCGCCTCCGAGCGAAAAATAAAGCCTCCTCCAACCATGATCATTCAGGAGAAGGCAAAGTGGCACCAAATCTGTTCGTGGTTTGAACGCCACAATATCCGCGATCTCCGGTCGATAACACACACACTTGGGTATCCGCGTATACCTTGATACAACGGACGACTTCCGCCGCGTAACGAAATACTTGCGAATAAAATAAGATAGGTTTTCACACCTACTCGTTGCCCGACGAACCCAAACTTCGGGTAGTTATCAAGGGCGTCCCCAAAGAGTCGGATGTCGACAAGGCAAAGACCGACATCCGCACTCAGGGATACCCTGTGCATGCCGTCCGACGCCTTAGACACCCCAGAACCCGTGTTCCGATGGACATGGTGATGGTTGAACTTTACCCTACCCCGGAAGGTAAGGCCATCTTCAACCTCAAAAGGGTCTGTGGGCTCAGCGACCTCGTGATCGAACCCCCGCGAAGATCGGGAGTTGTGGCGCAGTGCCACAACTGCCAACACTATGGCCACACGGCTAATAATTGCTTCGCTCACCCTAGGTGCGTCAAATGCACCGGTGACCACGGCACGCCTGATTGTACACGACCGAAAGATTGCGCAGATCCACCGAACTGCGTCAATTGTCACACCACCGGCCACCCGGCTAAGTACAGGGGCTGCGCTAAGGCCCCAAAAACTCCCGCGAGAAAAGCTCCCGCGAAAACAACTTTGCCCAAATCCGCGCCCACGAAATTTATTCCCGCGCCCGTGCCCGTCGTAAACGTCTGGGTGAAACCCCAGGTGGCCGCGCAGGTAGTCGCGCCCCCGGTCGCCTTACGACCAAACGCTCAATCGCAGCCCGCCTAACAAACCTCGCGGCCTTGGACCCCCAGGACTTAGTCGACCTACCCGAGACGATAGCTACGTTCGATGACGCAAACCGAGCGACATTAAGTCTCCGAGAAACCATCACTTCCGCAGTCGCAGACTCGGAACGGACGGTGAAACTGTCGGGCGACCGACGATTTAACTTGCCGCCCGACCTGCGATTGCTAACCTAGTAGCCAGAATGCTACACCAGGAGCTCGCTCTGAAATACGGTCTCGCAGATCGGAAACTGCCGTACTACAAGTACTCTCCGGAGGCCGTGCTCGAAAATGACCGCGCCAGGCTCTATTGGGACCGGCCCATCATCACGGACAGGACGATTGTCGCGAACAAACCTGATATCGTGGTGATGGACCGGGCACAGTCGCGGGTATTTTTGGTCGACATTACCATTCCATATGACGACAACCTCGTGAAAGCCGAAACAGATAAGAAGATGAAGTATCTGGACCTGGCTCACGAGGTGACCGACATGTGGGGTGGAGTGCCGACCGAAATTATCCCAATATTCGTATCTGCGAATGGGTTGATCCCAGTCAGGCTCTCCGGACATCTGAGGCGACTGGGACTCCGGAACGGAACGCTCCAAGCTCTAATGCAGAAAGCGGTGCTCCTCGATACCGCCCGCATCCGCCCGCATCCGCTTTCTCTCCCTTTCACCCTAACCCTCGGCCGTTTGGTCTCCCCTGCCGAGGGCTTCCGTCTGGTTGGGTCCTATTTAAATATGTATTATATGTGGCGGCTAAATATTTAAAATAAATATCTATTTGTTTATAATATTTATTCATTAAATCTTATTTTATATATGTTTCTCATATCTATATTAAGTATATATTATTTTCACATATTTTATTATTAATCACATTTAGCGCATTAATGCAATGTTTACGATCGTTTCACTCGCTGGCCAGAGGTTACCCCTATGGTAGACATGTCAGCTGAAACAGTTGGGAAGGCATTATTATCCTGGATATCCAGATTTGGATGCCCAACGGATATTGTCACTGATCGCGGCGGGCAGTTTGAATCGTCACTTTTCCAATATCTTGGGAAAATGATCGGATTCAAACACCGCAGGACAACCGCGTACCACCCAGCTTGTAACGGATTAGTGGAACGATTCCACCGTCAGCTGAAAGCAGCCATAATGTGCCACGCTGATTGCAACTGGGTAGACTCATTGCCTTTGGTGTTATTAGGCATTAGAAGTGCATTTAAGGAAGACCTCCAAACTTCTTCCGCCGAATTGGTGTATGGTGAGCCATTACGTTTGCCCGGGGAATTCTTCCTCCAGGCAACGTCCCCCCACTCCACCGACGTTTCGGAGTTTACCACTCGCTTGCGCCGATACGTATCAAAATTGCAACCAGCACCAGCAGCACGGCACAATAAAGGGAACATCTTTATTTATAAAGAGTTGACTTCTGCCAGTCACGTATTTTTAAGGGACGACACAGTACGTGGGGCATTGCAGCCACCCTACACCGGTCCCCATGAAGTATTGGAGCGAGGGGAAAAGACCTTCAAAATACAGGTCAAAGGGAAACGTATGACGGTATCCATAGACCGCCTCAAGCCAGCCTACATATTGGCTCACACACCTGATTCCCCTTCCACCACCACGCCCAATTCCCATCCTAGTTCCCTGCCTGATCCTGTTTCTACAGGGCAAAATACCTCACCACAGGATCTTGTCAGAAGAACGCGTTCGGGCCGCAGAGTCAGATTCCCCGATTTTTATCGCCCGTAGTAACGGTCTCCGGGGGGGAGTGATGTGGCGGCTAAATATTTAAAATAAATATCTATTTGTTTATAATATTTATTCATTAAATCTTATTTTATATATGTTTCTCATATCTATATTAAGTATATATTATTTTCACATATTTTATTATTAATCACATTTAGCGCATTAATGCAATGTTTACGATCGTTATCAACGGTCAGCTGTGCCGCGATGCGACGCGGCTCACCTAACGTTTTTTATGTACGATTTACCGATCGGGCGCCCGGCAACAATGATTCCGTCCGAGCCCGTGCTACGTCATAAGACACTCGCGAGGCGCGGTACATTAACTCCTATCGCCAGTCGCTTGTTGCTTCCCGCTGCGCTTACGCTTTATCAGATATTACGTGTTGTCATAGTTCCGCTGTAGTTGCTTATTTTCGCTATCCTCTTTTGTTATTGTTTTGTGCTATCTTTTACTCCTTCTGACTTTCTTTTGTGGTCGTATATGTGTGTAGACAATAAATGTTGTGAACAGTGTATTGACTTTATATATTCACCCGACACACACGAACTCACTTCCACCGCCTACCAAATATATACAATATTTATATCTTTATGTTTATTTTTATTTATAATATATATTTTATATATCGATACCTTAATTGGCAAACAAGCTAACTCCATATGGGCAAGTTTTACAGGACACAGTTAAAACTGTATAATATTTTTTTAGACTACTTATGAGAAAATATAAAATATAGTTGGTAGATATTATCGTAAATTGTCATTTTTGATATTATAAAATCCATTATACATTTTCATTACCATACTACAGTGTTTTTTAGGAGTTAATCCGTTTTTTCTTTCGTGCAAAAGTATGTGATCTGGGAGTTAGCTGGTTTTCTTGATAGATTTATTTTAAATAAAAACTTTCTTTTTCTTTTCAAGTGTACAACCAAAGCTTCGTAGGGTTTTAAAAATTGGTTATTAACAACCAGAAAACAGTCAGGTTTATTGGTATCATCAAATTTAATTAAATTTTTTAATATCTGTTGTCATCTTCTTATGAATAGTAATTCTATTGCTAGAATTACTTTATCAACTAAGAAATTGGTTAAAATCGTTGCAAACTAATCAGAACTCAGCCTTTGCCTTCAATCCATAGAAAGGAACACCCATCTCTAGTTTTCATATCATAAATACACACGTTTTGAAGGGTGGTATATAAAAGCGTTAACTTTTTTACATTTTTAAGGGTCTTTCCTATCTCTTTGCCTAATTGTATCTAAAATTTTTATTAAACTATCAACGTAAATTCGTTTTTTATCCCGTCATATTTAAAAAATTATCAAATAATATTTTTCCGTCATCTTCTGAAATATTATGACATTGGATAACACTATTTCTCTTTTACTTACAGTAGTCTAGTTTCATGACTTTTTGGTAGTTTCTGTATCAAAGGAACGGCCTAATCGTTATCCGATTTATCATTACTTGTAGAGAAGTGAGCTGGCTTAAAAATTAGAGGCTGTTAATTCTTTAGAGAATTAATGAAACAGATTTGTAGGTTTTGAAATAATTTAGAAGCTCGTGACTGTTTTAGAGACTGTGTATTGTAGTAAAAAGAAATGGAACAGAACAGGAGATTATAATATAATAAAAGGAAGATGTCGCTACAAAAAATACTCGATCGGCTTTGTATAGGAGTTTCCCGCCCCTGATTGCCACGTCGTTCCGGGTCGAATAGAAATTCGTAATGCACGGCGTTCTGAAAAATGGCGGCCAATTCGTGTTATTTTATGATTTTTTTTTTATAGGTATTGTTATCAACAAGAGAAATATTACTTTAGAGTTTAAATATGTTGTAACTACTTTAGTCGTATTAGAATTATAGTATGATAAAATAGGCGATTTCAAAGAACAACTCAAGTATAAATATATCTCGATACGTATTTTGATATTAATTTAAGAAATATAATTATATGTATTTACTAATGATTTTACCTTTACTTTTATTATCGGAGAAAATTTAGAAGGATAGGGAAAGGAAGGGCACTTAACTTTCATAGACCACTGTCCTGCGGCGTGAAGCTTTAGGTGCTGCACTTGACCGTTGAATCAGTTGTGTCCAAGTTTAAAATGACCTTCTTCGGTAAGCGTCGTCCAATTCTTCTGAACTCCAAATTGATATCTCGATCAGATTCAAAATAATTTTTCGTAACTTCGTATTAATAAATTTTGGTTTAAACAGCTGAAGAAATAAACGCTGGTTCCTTATTGAGGTATCTTCCTTTTTTGGATGTAATTCCTTTCGCTCCACGTGGGCATGGGCCACGGTAACAAAATGGTGGAAAATTATAATCTTCTTATTTCACTTTTCGTCGATATATTTAGTTTTATATTGTCGTATGTCCTGTCACGGTCGCCAATGTTAATTCTTTAGAGAATTAATGAAACAGATTTGTAGGTTTTGAAATAATTTAGAAGCTCGTGGCTGTTTTAGAGACTGTGTATTGTAGTAAAAAGAAATGGAACAGAACAGGAGATTATAATATAATAAAAGGCGGTAAACATAGAAAATAAGAACACAAATTCGCAGGTAGGCAGCAAAAGTATAAAGGAAGATGGTTGGGCATATGTTGCATCCTTTACGTGATAGGTGGCGCTGTAACAGAGGCAATTTCAAGATTGTATTTAAGTGATGGTGTAAGGTGACCAGATAGCAAACTTGGACTGAATTGTTCTTTTTCACACGGAAATATGTCTTCATTAACAACAATTTCATATGTTTGCGTATACTCCACGGCAGACAGTTCATTTCCAATACAATAAATGTTGTTATCAAATCATCATCATCATCATTTCAGCCGGTTTGAGTCCACTGCTGAACACAAGCCTCCCCCATAGACTGCCACGAAGTAAGATCCTAAGCCACCTGCATCCATCGATTTCCTGCACACTTGCACAAATAAATTCGATGAATTAGAAGCTACGCTATCATGCCCAACCAAAGCGTCGTAGGGTTTTGAAAATTGGTTATTAAGAACCAGAAAAGAGTCAGGTTTATTAATATCACCCAATTTATTTAATTTTTTTAATAAACTTTAAAATGTATAACTTCCAACCGTAGCGTTATAAAGTAAGAAGCAAGCCGGCCAACTCAAAGCCAATATTAAATATTAGAATTGCTCAATTACCTAGCAATGTTTTGTAAGAAATAAAATAAGTATCCATACTGTGTATTAATGTTCAATTGTTTTTCAACACTACCTTTCCTTTTGTTGCGTTTATATATTTTTTTTTCCAAATAATGTAGGGCGGTAACCGTACATTACTCGGACGCCATACGAAATAGCCGACTTGGTGGAGTTGGCTGTTAAAATTTTAACGTTCCGTGACATGCGGAGTTGGCTGATTTGCGAATAGCGATTTATAGAAAGAAATAGTGATAATATTGGTGTTATTGTTTTTGCAAATCAAGCGGAATTATTATTGCGTACAGACAAAGCCAAAAAATATTTTTGACCAAAGGTGGAGTTAGCTGGTTTGCCAATTAAGGTATCGATATGCAATATATATCTATATGTTTATTTTTTATAAACCCAACCAGACGAGAAAACAAATAAATATCCCCAAAATCATAATAATAATTATTATTTATTTTTATTCATAATATTTATTTTGTATATGCAATATGTTTAATTTTTATCTATAAACCCAACCAGACGAGAAAACAAATAAATATCCCCAACATAATAATAATAATAATCTTTATTTGTAATCAAAAACACATCTGCACATTACAATAATAAAATTAAAATAGGTATCATACAAACAAAAATAAAATATTAAGTGATAGATATATTAGGACTACAATACAAATGTTTCATCAAATCATAATTTATTGTGAACATCACACTAGGCATGGCCTGTATCGTGAGTTCCACTCTACATGATTGCCAAAATCGCTCGTCGAACATTGTACATGAAAATAGTATCCAATAGATACGTTAGGTTAATAGTTTGTGCCAGTAACAGTAGATTAATAACAGCTAAACTAACTGTAATCAGCTAAATAGATTTTTTGTGCAGTTAATGTATGCCCATTTAATTACTTTCCTTTATTTGACGATTTTTATTACATTCAACATTATTTAAATATTAAAGCAAAGTAACTTTAGTTGATGTCATTAATATTTTGCATGCTATTTCTAAATTTGCTTAACTGTAGTTCAATATTAATGATTTGTAAAACATCTATACCATGTTGTACCTTAGATGTGGATAGTATAAAGTATGAAGCATTAAATTGTAGTAAATACCATAGTAGAATAAATGGTACAAAATTTGAAAATTCAACACTGCATCCGCGACAAACTAGTCATAGGGAACAAATTTTTTTCCCGTTTATTTTTATCTGTAACGGCTTTAAATCTGTTAATATTCAGCTGAGTTAAATTTCAATAAAAATATAGTTTTTGATACTATTTCGACATTCAATTGTATATATAGATATATCTGATCAATATATATCGATTAAAAACATCCACATAAAAAATATATCGATATTTTTTCGGCATCCCTATCAGTAACAGTTATTACGATTAATCAAATCAATACTATGATCATGATGATCAAATCAGGAAAAATAAAGATGTGAGGCTGTCAAAACTATACTCATTAATATTTATTCTTTAAATAAATTATCATGGAAGAAAGTTGTAGTAATCATAATGATCAATCAAATCTAATTAAAAATTGGAACAAAGAAGAAAAGTTTCAACTATTGCAAGCATTAAAGAGTTTTAATTATCATGATTTGCCAAGAATTAGGCAAAATATACCTTCTAAATCCACAGAAGAAATAAGAGATGCAATAGCATATTACAAGACGAAGCTTATGGAACATCCAACATTGAGTCAAAAAATAATAAAAGAAAAAAAGCATAGTAGTGGTAACCTTATTCCTCTGGCTGAATGGGCTAAACTCCTTACAGATAGTCTAAGTTTTCAGGAATTACACACTGAAACTGCAACAGCTCTTCGTATTATAGCAGAATTTGAAGAATTTCCATCTCCTGTGTGTTTGAATAATATTGACTTTAACAAAATTTACCATACATTGGCAAATGCTTTAGAAGGAAAAGCAATGCCAAGAGATAAGTATGTTATTACAGTTCTAGAAAAATGTTTAATTGATACTGCATTAACCAGTAAAGCCTTTATTAGGCAATCAACTTTTAGAAATATTATAAAATCTATGAACATGTCTGATAAAGCTGTTAATTCATTTCCTCGACCTACTGATATTCAAGAGCTAGCAAATATTCGTCACTTAGCTTCACAAAGGACATATAATCCTTTAAATATATCTGAAGAATTTTTAAAACCATCTTATTGATGTAATAGATAATAGATGCCACAATTGATTCTAGAACTATGAATCTTGTAGATTAATATTTTTAGAATATTCTATTGTTGTGCATAAATTCAAAAATCTGTATTATAGTGTAATCATTTGTTATAATTTATTTTAAGTTTTAAATTAGTGTAAGTTAAATTATATATAATTATTACGATGAGTTAAGCCATTCTATAAATTTATTAAACAGTTTTATTGCCACTTTGATTACTTTGTCCCAGAATCCAGGTTCTTCCTCATCTTGGCTTGTTTCATCAGTATCAAAATTCTCCAGTTGACGTTTTTGTCTTACCATTAAATCCCAATTATTATCACCTGAAAAACAATAATTATTTATTAAATTTAATATTTTTGTTTTGAGTTTTATGATTTTTTTAAATCTTTCATTGCTTTTTGTAAGCATGCATTCTTTGTGTCATATAGATCTGATGAAAATTTTGGCAGCCAAAATCACGGCTCTGCATCTCGGCGTGAGGCTTATTATTATATAGAAAGTTCCTTATTGGTATTATGGCACCCTTATAAAACAAATAATTTTACAAAACATACCCACTACACCATTGATGTTGGATGGTATCTAGAAAAGTAATTATATCCTTATTATTTTGTAATATAACAGCATTTATTTAAATCATTAGCAGAATACTCAACCTGATACTGTAATGTATACACTGTCAATGAGATCACTAATAATGCACACATAGTTGTTATATGATGTCCCATTATAGCGGACTCAACATTTACATTAACTGCCTGCAAAATTGAACTTGGCTTATATAGAAAGGTGTGGTTTTGTGACCACTGGAGTGTATCAAACACTATAGTGTGTAATGATATAGTATTCAGTGGAATTCCTCATTGTTCACATCCTTCATGGTATTGTATGCATGAGTACATAGTGTGCAAGTCATCTTAAATAAATAATTTTATACCTATTTTCGTGTCTCTTCAATTAAGCACCTAACATTTCCAAGGAAATAATGTTAATTTATTTTTAAAGAGTATTCCATCTAAATTTCCATGATTCAGAATATAGTTGATCAATTTTAAGCAAATACTTTTTAATGATTTCTGGAATTTGCAAGAAAAAAAATGCTTCATATCTTTGTGTAAGATTAAATAGAATTGTTGGTTATTTTTATATAGAAAATTCCCATTATTTCATTCATTAAAAAAATCAGTATTAATTGATATTAAAACCACTTCACAAATCCAACAAATGCCTCCAGATTCAGATGTTTGAACTTGGAATTCTTGGAGTAATTATTGTTTAAGAAATATCTATTAAAAGTTGAAAGTCAATGTCAAGCTCAAGAAAATGCTTCAGATTCCAACCTATAGCGTTTACACTTAATCTTTCAATGCCTCACCCCACGTGCTTTGCAGGTAGCAGATAGACAATGATATAGAGCATCCATTCTAACTCTGATGCTTTTAAACTGGAAACACTGTGTTGAGTAAGCTTGATGATGGCCTAATAAAGGGACCGAAGGTAACCCACAAAATGGATGACGTGGCGAGCCTTGATGGACATGACTGCAATTTTTTGTATCAACTGGGCACAAGAATCTATAAATTGTCGCTAGTCAAGACACTAAGCAAGAAAGGCAAGACAGGCCATACATATGAGTCCTGTCCATTTTTGCCATATATAAATGTTAGATTTTGGCTTCATTGTTGTTATATGCAAAGTTGGTTCTAATTTTATCATAAATTCTCTTTTTCTAAATTATTGTGATATACTTAATGTATGAAGTAATGGCGTTTTTTATTGCAACTTTATTTGACCCTAAGTATTTAATTACCTATTTTAACATAATTTTATATTACACAAACCAAGAATATTAGATCATACCAGTGGTGCAAAATTTGAAAGTGACAAGATATACTTCATTGCATATATAGGGGTGCAATAATTATAATATTATGATTAAGTCCACTAAGCAGTAATATTAATTAATCATGTAGAAAATAATTTGCTTGCGTTCTGTGGAAATAAAAACAACTTTGTTATATGTTGTTGATTGTACTGTTACATGGAATTTAATAGTATTTGTATAGGAATGACCTTTGATACGCTTGAAAAAGTTCTTACAATAAATCACTAGGAAATTCTGTTTCCATTTTATTACATAAATTTAGTCACCAAGTTCTTATATTATGCATTATGACTACTTATATACATATAATGTAATATGCATTTATGATGTAAGAAAAGAAGAAAATTCAGGTAGTGCATTTCAAATTAAATAAAACAGAGGAAATTTAAGAAGATTTATAATAAGAGACAAACAAAAAAATACTTTACACCATAATCATAATATTAAATATATAATTATACAGCAGTCATTTTTTCGATCCACCAAATCCGGAGAAGCCCATAATTTGAGCAAGCTCTGACTGAGCAGGTGTATCATCAGGTTCATCTGTTTCCTGTAGCTTACGTTTCTTATCACGTCTTCTTTCTCGACGTAATTCTTTTAGTCTTGCTTCTTCTTCAGCAGCCTCTCTGAGTCGAGTATCTAATTCATACTCTCGCTTTTTCTCTTCCAACTTGCGTTTATTCAATGAAAATCTGGCTTTAACCTTTAATAACAATAAAACATTTGCTGAGATTCATCTGAAATGCTTGTATATCCATTTAATTTCCTAGTGAGTTTTTGTTGTTTAAATTTCCTATAAATATTTCCATTTTTAGTAGACCTTTGGATAATCAGAGCACATTTTGTGTAAATTTGCTGTACTTTTTTTAATTAAAACTAAGATTTCAAGAAAGCTTTCAAAAGAACTTTCAAGCTCCCATTAAAAAGTTCACTTATATCAACTTCCTTAATACTATAGCTTCCTGCGCAGCCTTGGAACGTACAACATATCATGTCTTGCTGTTACTAAATTTGCATTTTAATGTTACCTTCCAAAGTTAATAATTGCTTTAAAATTCAATTTAATCTATTTAACTAAAATTACCTTACATGTATTTCTCTAAATACCCTATTAAATTATTGGAAATATTGCATGAAACAAACGTTTTGTCTAATATGCATTTCAATACATTTGAGATGATGTACTGAGACTTTAGTTGTTCGACCCTCTAACCACAAAGTACCCATTAGGTTCCACATCAGTTCATAATTGGAAATAAGATAAACAATATAGCATAGGATATTAATTCAGATGTGAAAAAGAAAATAAAAAAAAAATGTGTGTGTACTTATGCACATGTATCATTAGAAGTTATACTTCTTTAGTGTAACAAAATAAAAGTCTTCAAAATTTTATCTTTAGCCTTATTCTACGTTTGTAGAAAAAAGGTATTTAACACCTTGAAAGTTTTATTATAACGCATTATTAGGGTAAATGAAGTTTATTTCAATATCACAAAATAAATGTTGTGAATACAGTTGTGAGTTCTCACACAAACATATGGAGATGTCTGGCTAACTTCAGGGTGTCGGTTTTTCGTGACAGTGTGCGCTCGCATCATAAAAATTTACTCTTATCATTTTTCCCTAAGGCGCCAAAAGAAGTATAACTTCAAGACAATATAAATTTGACCTTTGAGTTTTTAAAATCAAACTGGCAAAAAATCATTAAATATGATAAGACTTACTTGATCTAGCGTACTTCGCTCAATTTTCATTGACATACCAAGATTACGTTGATGCTTTTTTCCATTAATGTGATCCAAGAAATTGATTGAATCTTTAACCACACAGTCACAAACATTACAATAATATCCTCCTGATTGTGACGTTGGAGTATTTTTGGTAATAACCACACTCTTCCCTAGTTTAGAGTCTAAATCCACCTTATATTCACGTTGTTTTAGAAGCTCCCTCTTTACTGGAGGTGCTGAAATATTGTTTTGAAAAAATATTAAAAAATAGATTATTATATACTGCATTAGATTGTCGTTTACAAACCTTTCTTTTTTGTACGTTCCTCCTCTTCTTCTAGTTCTATTTTAAGTCGTTCTACAGCTATTCTTTCAAACTCATCTTTATCCCATTTTCGACGGTGATCGTCTGGTCTCATACTCATTTTGAATTTTTTGCAAAAATAATTAGTTTATGAAGTTGGGTTAAATACTCCGTTGGTGAAAATTTTGAATATAATTATAAAATACAACTTAAATATAATAAATTGTGGTCAATATTTACTATTACAATTAATATTAATGTCAAAAAGGAAACAGAGACGGACTATTATTAAGTACAATAAGTACACGTACAAGTAGTACCTAGTTGTAGTTGTTAATATTTTGACATTTTGATTTTTGACATATTATGTCAATTTTTTGTTTGGAGTTTATGGCCCGGTATCAAGGACCTTTAGGCCAATTATGTCAATTTTGTTCAAAAATTGGTAGGGTGGTTGACGGTTCCGTGACACATTAAATAAAAAAAAAATAACAATCTATACGAGTATGACCAAAGAGAATGTAATCACTACTTTTAAGAGACGGGACTTCCATACTAGCCAAAAATATCAGTTTACGCGGCACTCCAATACCAACCATACCACAAAAATACCACAAAGATGTCAAACAACAGGAGTACCAACTTAACGAGACAAATAGTGCTTAACCACGCTAGCTTAACTTCTTATCGATATCGATAAAATATACTAGGTAGAAATCGAGGTTTCCACTTAATATTTTTTTTATTACTTTTAGGTAAGTATCGAGTCCGTATTTATGTCCAATGTTGATGAGGGGCTATTTGGTACTAATACAAGATTGGACTTAAATGCGGACCCGAAATAAGATAAAAAACGGTTTCTGATAATTGAAATAAAATTTTATTACTGAAATGAAATATATTTCTTGTCTCTTGATTCTTCAGTCAGCTGTTGTCCTGCTGTACATGAGTCTGAAATAAATTGGAACATAGAATCAAAAATAAAAATAAAGAAATATTTTTCAAAATCCTGCAAAATTCATCTATTCCGATCCTTGCTCATTTATGTAGGCACACCATTCAAATTATTATTCAATCAAATATGTAAAACTTTGTGCCCCTACTCTTTCACGCAACATTTTATTTCTTATTTTTTTTGATTTCAATGATAAACATTAACGTAGTTATCGATATCTGGATATTACAGTTGCGGTACATCACAATTTAAATGAGATAAATTTGTTAATTTTATTTGTTCTTAGCCTGCTCTACTTACATATGGCTGCAAAATATCATATTTAAGTGCTTACATTTTCATCTAAGGGAAATCTCGCCATAAACATCCTTTTTTCAAGATTCGAATGACTTGCCGTCTTTATATATAATAAACCGTCTTTTTGGCATTTTGAATTAAAAGTTCAACTCTGATCACTTGTCACTAGTTTTCGTGAGAAAGTTTACTCTAAACAATTTAATTTTACAATGAAATAAGCATTTACATTCAAAATACGCGGTGCAAAACTAAGTTTTGACAAACAACATGGCACTTCTTGTATCGCAAGAAAGAGAAACCGCATTGAGGGAGAGTGATAGCAATGTCCGCCATTATTTGCCGCGTAAAGTCCATAGAAAAATTTTTTGTTCCTAGTTTCGCCACACTGATGACGTCGACCGTTTCCCATATTTATCATGTTGGCAGGACAGTGTATTGAGTTTTTGAAGTCAAATTAAAATGGCGCTTTCCTAGTGAAAATAACAAGTTTTAAATATTTTTTTTTTCTGGAAAACTTTAGGCGACCGGAGAATTCTGCTTGTTTTTTAATTCATTAGTAATTTTTCTGTATCTTGTAAAATTTATTGTAACTGCAGTATGCGCCCGTTAATATGCTGAACATTTGCTATATATCAATATATCGACGTTTTCTCTTCGATACATCGAGGCCATTATTGTTAATTTTATGAATATCGATATATTTCTTAACTTCCGGCACCCCTACCCTAGTTTGTGGCTGGCGTGGCATTACCAGTGTAAATAATTAATGTACTCTGTGGGCATCACGAAATATGGTATAACTAACAGATAAAATTATACTTAACTAATAAATCATTAACTATTTCATTAAAATGGTCATGAAAACAAAATATAATGTTATTTATTGTTAAGAACCACCAACGGAATAACATGTTGTTTTGTAATTAAATCTGACAAGAGTAGTCTTAAGAACTTAATTTACATGATTCCATTTAAGGGTAGTTACAGCATGTTTAAAAAGACAATAAGTGTACGATAATATAATAATTATTGTTACACGTACGAGTTATATACTAATATAAAGCAAAAAAAAGACAATATGATAAATATGAAAATTAAACGATTTTCGGACTTAATATCGAAATTTTGATAGTATTTTTACTTTGAAATATTAAATAGATTGATAATTTGACAATTATAGCTCTAAAAGTTTTTATACTATCGCAATAAGTCAATAGTCATATACAATCTGTTTATTCTCAGTGTAGTAATGATCAACGATAATGATAAACGTAGTGATTACATTCTCTCTGGAATGATGACCAAGATTTATTTATTATATATATATATATATATATATATATATATATATATATATATATATATATATATATATATATGTATATATGAACTAAAAAAAAATAAGTTTTATTGTAAAAATATCTGACAACAATTTTTTCACCCCATGCCATTTCAATATTGATTAATATACTGTTTTAATATATTTTATGGATCGAAAACAATCATCTGGTACAATTTTTACATAATTATCGAGTATGACATATTTCCTGTTTTTTTGGGGGGGCAATATTTTAAAATATTACTACTCATGCTTTGGTACAAGTCACTAATGCAACATAGTAAGAAGAAAAAGTTTCCATTTTAAATATTTTTTGCCAAATTAGTTTTCTTTCTGAATTTAGGAAGAAAAATCCTATTTTGGCATCCGTGGTTTGCTTTGCTTTATATGTACAATGTTTTTTTTTTTTGGTTTAAGTGTAGTTTGTGCTATCCCGGCGGTTTTCGTATTTTGGTCACAACCACGAACTAAGAAGTTGGTAGATAGAACATAAGGTTCTTTCTACCGCCTTTAAAACATAAAACTTCTAAAGAGAACGTAAGCAGCCGTATTATGCAATAATGTGTTAACCCTCAAAAATATAAATTCTGTGTTAATGTCATTTAGGTATTGTAGTTGGTCTACTCGATGCTTGGAAAAATGTCCATAACTGTAGTAAATTAACTGCAGCGCTATCTCACTCATATTAATGTCCCATATTAATTAATTTTTGTACACAATCAAAATAACCAATATGTATTTTTTATCGCTGTCGACTATTTAAAACTCTTTCTCACAATTAGGAATTTTGACGTTGACGCATTATTGCTTAACATCGCTCAGTTGATGACTCTACGGCGCCATTGCTAAGCTATGGCTTCGGTATATATGTCATGGGTTTGATTTCCACACGGGACAAGGATTTGTGTGACCCGAAAATAATTGTCCCGGATCTGGGTGTTTTGTTTCCCAAGGAGCGTCACGCAGGCGGCTGATCGTAAATAATATAGCCAAAACCATTATGGCTAGATCAACTTCTAAAAAATTCGTCGTAGTATGAGGTAAGTCTAAATATTGAGGTATGCAAATGCATGACAGATTCTGCGGCCAATTTTTCCGTCTCCGTTTTGTTATCACTATGTACACTTTCTTTATCACTCAAAGATAATGTTCGTTTATTCATGTTGCACGAGGTTATCACAACTTGGCTGGTGCTAGGTGCACCTGTTAAGATTCAATTTGGGATTTTTAGCTCAAATCACCTGAATAAATAAAATGTATTAGTAATCCCTAATTAGTCATCACTATTAACCATCAATCGATCTTTGCAATCGACACGCGTCGTCTCGTTCTAGACTCTGAGCGCCTGTAGATGGCGCTGGCGTGTCCGAACGTATAACCGGCATGAAATTCAATATCCAAAAACAAAAATCTCACGGTAATTTAGTTTTTTCACCCAATTTTATAAAAATTATATAAATTTATATAATTTTATAAAAATTATAATAGAAAAATGTTTAGTACTTCCAATGAGTAAATATAGACACGCCTGGACATTATACTAAAGATGCAGACTTTGAGAGCTAAGGCTGGTTTCTTTCGGTGATGATTGCTCCATCGAAGCCAATTTTCCGTCTACATTTTCGTGTTTGCAGTGAAACACCATACTGTATTTCTTTCTAGAGTGCAGAGTGTTCAGTATGGTGTGCATCGTGCTATTTGGAATTATAGCAATCAGTAAAACCCTTTCAGAATCCTAAAAAACAGTAGTCATGGGATTCACGGCTCTTGTAAACTCAAGTAGGGCCTACCAAGTCTGTACCGTCATACAGGATTTTCCGGCCTTTCTATTGCTCAGCAGCCTGATGCAGATGATTTGACATAGACTTGTAACTTCATTTTTATTTATATAGGTATATTTTGATATTATCGTAGAATTTCCACTTTCTTGGTGTAAAAAGGTCTGGATATTATATGACAGACGTTTCAGACTTACCCCATAGGGATTGCGCAAAATGAAAAAATGTATCATTGCCATTTTATTACGACCGTGCTTATGTGACATCAAATGACGACCGCTGCGACGCAAACGTGCTGGTTCGCGTAATGGCATCTCATTTCACCGCTTTTGTTCTCATCTCGCACCTCGTTAACACTTGAGCTTTATGAGTTCCAACGGCAATATTAAAATGAGGTTATTGAAAAACTTCGTGTTTTAATTTCACTTTTTGGGGTCAGTTTTCCTAGATACAATTTAATCCAAATATATTCGCTGTAAGTGGTAATCATTCCAACCCATTTTTATTAATTAAGTGCTTTTAATTATTACATAAAAATACTATTTGGTACTGGTCCTGGTGGTACTTATATAATGTGGCTGATGATCGTTACAGTATCTTATATTGCTTTGATAACGGATATTTAATCATTCAGATATTCAGTATTAGCAGTATTTGCATAAACGTATTTACGTGTTTTACAATGATTTTATCCTAACAAGCCATCTTCTCAATATAACCGATATAACAAACCGTGCGTAATATTTTTTGTCTCCATTCTAAACTATAATATCACAGTATAATTTTGTTATCACAGCAAGGTTTCGTTATATTCTTCAAAATAAATTCACTAAATTCACTTTTTCATTTCAAATTAATTCACTTTTTAACTATCAAATTATTATTGGTTTTGATTAAAATTATATATATTATTATTATATAATTATATTATATTATTAGGGATAATAAGAAGACTTGTAGAAGTAATACTAAATTGATAACACTTTTATATGAAAGAGGCGATAAACGCGCTAGCTGGTCATCTGCTTTGATGATGATGCTTATCGTTACAGGTCGTAATGTTATACTTTATGTTTTGTGTTATGTTGTATATGAAATAAAAAAATATTTGTGTTATACATTCCTGTGGAAAGAGTTTATGTTTAATTAAACGAGTTCTTTTGATTAATAAAGTTTTTTTGTTAAAAAATTAATTAAATCCAAATACTTCACTATTGATAATTCTATTATATACATTATTATATAATTTAAATAATTATTATTAATATTCCTATCATAATGAACTCTTATAATAATGGTAAAGAACCAGCAAGTGTCATAATAATAACGATATTTGTCTGAAGCCCTTCACAACTTTAAGATATTTCAGTTTGTTGAGATCGTTATTTTTATTAGCCTTAATTCTTTCTACTTTTTTTTCAATATTAACATTGTCTTGCTTACTACTGACTGAAAGTTAGTGTCAAGTCATAAAGGTATGATTTTATTTTAAAGAAAATTTAAACTTCGTATCAAATTGGTCAGTCACTGTTTGAAGAATTGAGTTTTTAAATGAAATTGAAGGGATTTTATTCCTTTACAGTCAAACTCGAGAAAGTTTGTAGATCGGAAAAGTTATCTCAAGTGGAAATGGTAGTTCAGACTTGAATAATATTGGCATAAATATGTACATAATTTTGTATGAATGAGACGCAGAAAATTCCTTTTCCTTACATTGATCAACATTTCCCAAGTAAGTCTAATATTGTACGGACTTACATATATGATTCTAGTACCTAAATAAACTTGGATAATTCTACACCTAAAATCGAAACAGGTTTATACCCCAGTGTCCAGTTCAAGTAGCTCTTAGTAAGCGCAATTAATGCATAGAGATTTTACACAAAATAAACTTGGATAATTCTACACCCAAAATCGATACAGGTTTATACATCAGTGTGCAGTTCAACATAAGCTTAAAAATAAGACTATTGGTTAATCGCTAGAGTTGTTGGAGCTATTCATTGCATGCGGTCATGTAGAAGGAGCCGGTATTTTCGCAGCCCAGAGATGAGAACAGTATGCCATGTGCGAAATCGTATGAAGAAAACATTTTTTAAAGAATTCCGATCAAACCTGTTGCAACAAAGAGAGTGCCTTCAAAATAAGGAGATGATAAAGGGTTTCCTTTTTACGATGAATGTGCAAACCTGTTTATTCTTAGGATTGAATTGGATTAATCGGCCTGAGATTTTGCTTAACGAAACCTCGACTGCAGACACAAGATTTTTTATATGTGACGGGTTAAGTGATAACCGCCGCACATGGAAATTTGCAATACCCGGGTTACAGATGCGTTGCCTTTAAATAAAGTGGGCCCTGGTTGCCTCACGCACCAGACGAAACTTAGGAGTGAAAAATTGTGGTACTTCGACGGATGGAACTGCCCATTCGTGCAACAGTAACCACTGTTGCCTGGCCCTACCACAGTTTACTTGTGTTCAGTACAGTTAAATATTTGACCGGCTAGTATATATACTAGTTACACCTTATAAGGTGTCATGCGCAAACCAATGAATGTTGCAAATATGGAGTAAATCATTGATATGCAGAAGGTTATAACCCTCGACCGGGTCCTTGGGACCGACCTTGTCATGGCGAAGGGTGAAACCAAGAGGAACCCGCACTGGGCTGGCCTGTAGTGTAAGGCCGTCCGAGAGGGCCGCTCGGCTAATTAAGCTCATTCTGGATGCGCTGTGGGAGTGTGCGGGGACAGGTCGAGGATGATAGAGGAACAGCCAGTCTCCTTTACTTACGTTGTTTTCGGTAGTTGGTTTTTTGTAGGGTCGTTATCAGTCGCTCTCCTTATCCTCTGCAACTCGGCGGGTTGCACCACTGATGCCGTGCTGGTGACACTGTGGGGGTAGAGAAGTGTCGGTATTGCGGTAAATCTCTCTCTACCGCCCGCGACCGCTGGTCTTCTGCTAGGGGCTGGGAGGTTTGATGCTTATTAGCTTGGTGCCCGCTTGCGCACTTGGCGAAACATCGTGGAGGATTTAGTTGGTGCGAGGCGACATATTCCGTCGCAGCGAGGGCGGGTATGCGTAGGTATTTCTCACATCAACAGAAAAAAAACCACTTTTAAATTAAGTAAAAACCATTTCTCACGAAGCCCGTAAGAAGCTTGCTTTATCCCGATCAAAGGCTCTCGATTCGTCCAAACTAACAGCTAAGGGCTCACCCTTACTCTCAACTGCCTCCACCAATCTATGGACCCGGACGGTCACCATACCGATTATTGCTATTTACCTGGTGCTCCACAAGGTACCTAAAGAGCTGTAATAACTACGTTATTTTAGAGTACAGAAGTAAGGGCAATAGGCTTCTTTAGAGATCGGGTAGTGCATTCGATCCCTAAAAAGATGAGATATTTGAAATCGAACGTTTGTACTGTAATTGTAATTATAACCGTAAACATATTAATCTCATAAGTATTGGAGCTTAGACTGCGGAGATACCGCAAGGGACTTCTCAAAATCCAATAGCAAATGTATACTGATATGACGTCGGTTTTGTTTACAACCGAGTTCAAAGGAAGAAGGTTCTCAATTCAGATGTATTTTTATTTGTTTGTTACCTTGGCACTCCGTCATTTATGAAACGATTTTAAATAAATTATAAACTCCTGTAAAATATTAAGTTGATTGGTATTCGATATAGGACTGTGGACATAAATAAGGGAACTCCTGAAAATCGAAAAGAAAATATGTAGTGAGTGAGATATTTTTGTCTGTTTTGTCATCACTGCATAGTATACAACAAAGTTGCCCCACCGTCTGTCTGTCCTTAAGTATGCTTAGATCTCTAAAACTACGCAACGAATCTTGTTGGGGTTTTTTAACTAGATAGAGTGATTCAAGAGAAAGGTTTATATGTATAATACATTGCACCGGTGAGAACCCGAGGCGGGTCGCTAGTTTATTAATAAAATAGTACTTATTTGATAATGAAAATGTACTTGTTGCTTACAAATTTATGACATACAAAACTTTAAATGTGTGACGTTCCGACTAGTAGCGTGTTTTCATCATCCAAAGAATAAAGAAAAAAGTTCGTATTGCATCAATTACATCTATAATTGCTAATCTACAAACTGAACAAAAAATAATGATCAACAAAAAATATAGCTCTTTTTTGCAACCTAACTTATCCTATCCAAATCTTGTCTTTTGCAAATTGTTACAAGTTACAAATTGTTACATACATAAAATAACATATCTTATATAATACTAACTATGCCAGGAACTTAGTCCGGGTGGAATTTAAAATAAAAAAAAATCTAAAATAAAAGTAGCATAAGTTCCTCCTTATTTAATCAGCTATCTGTCACAGTTTCCAAAGTCCCGTCCAAATCGGTCCAGGCGTTTCAGAGATTAGCCGGAACAAACAGACAGACTGACAAAATTGTAAAAAATGTTATTTTGGTGTATGTACCGTGTATTTAATATTACAAACAGACACTTCAATTTTATTAATCTGTATAGATAAAACTGAAAACAGTTGGTGGCCTTGTTTACTAGATACATTATAATTATATGTATCCAAGTCCATAAGATCTTTTAAAAATAGGTAAGATTATACTTCTATGGGTATCAGTGGAATTGGCTTGTTGTGTTAAATTTTTCGTAATGCTTTGCTTTCTAAAACATTCATAAGTTGTCATTAGGGTGAAGTGGTAAACTGCTCACGGCTTTGTCAACGTTAGAATACAACGCAAAGACGTTTATTGTTATTGTTATTGTTATAATTCGCAAGGGGATTGTTACAAGAACAAACGGCGAAATCAGAGGATGGAATGAGTTTATACCGTATATAATATGGAATAAGTACAAGGTACCTAAAAGGAAGCAGGCCTTTTTAAATAAAATATAAATTAAGCTCTATGGAACGAAGGAGTGATAGTAAAATAACCAAACAATATTCGAAATGAAACATTTTATTATGTGAACAATTTTACTTTGATAAAGTTGTTCACATCATAAACTAAGTACTTTAATAGATAGATAGATAGATAGTTAGATATTAAATATTTTAAATTTGCGTTAAATTGTTCCTAATCTTAAGCGTTAAACAATTTGCAATATCAAATAAGCATTTTTAAATGCTTGCACGATCCTTCAAAAATTAATTCTTCAGTGAAGACAATTTTGGATATAAAAAAATAAACATTACGCAGTAGATTATTGTATTTATTTGTGAAAAAAACCTTACTGTACGACTGTAGGATATACACATCCTGCGTTAGGTTGTTTAACGCTCTCCAAATTTTACTTGGACTAACACCAAGAAGTCGCGTGGTCTTGTTGCGTCCTCGATGTCAATTCAAACTTGTTTGGTAGGGCCAGCAAGTGAGATATTTCTGAAACAATATTTATTTCTAAATAATTTCTGTATTTTATGCAAAAAAGAAAATTTTTCATCTGAATCTAGGACTTCAATTCCGCTCAGTGTCTGAGTAATGATCATCCTATGTTTTATCTCTTTTAAATTCATTCAACCCATTCATATGGTGGTCTTAAGGTTGTTCTAAAATTGTTTGTCTACGCCTTAATTATTGTCTACGCTTTCAGATTACATTAATTGTTTTTTCGTCTGACTTATAGATATTGAAATTCAGAATAGAACAACTTTCTATCTGATTTGTGCTCCGCAGTACAAGGACATTAGACACTTTTTTGTACTGACTAGACTAAGCTTACTAATGTAATAGACGAGTGTAAAATACTCTATTAGAGTCAATTGATAATTATTGCACAGTCACCCACTTTTTTATGGATTTTTCGTTAAGTGTTATATGCATTTCTGTCATACATATTTTCTGAGTTTATAGTAGGACAACGTTATAAATGAACGTGTTATTTTTTGGAATTTTCCGTTGAACAACGTTCTATAAACGTGATTATATGAACTTGAGACCCATCAGATTTTGCTATTTTCCATAGGAAAACGTCACTATTACACATGAAATATCTATTTTCCTAAATTTATATAATTATTTATACAAAAAGTGCTGTTTGTTTACATACCTAATCATATTACAATCCTCAAAAATTGTAATAGCAACTGCTATGTATTAGAAAACTATAACCAAAATAAAAAAAAAATAATTTGAATCTACCATCCTAAACAATTACAATTTTGCAGATGTCACGTTGTTCTACGCAGGGTGCTTATTGTCGCGTTGGGAACGATACGCTGTATATCTTATTATCTACACATATGCAAATTTTCTTATGACTAAGTGAGATGAATTATTTTACATAATTCACGTCACACATCACACATCATCAACATTGAACAACAGGTTTTTAATGTGAAAATGTTGACAATAGTAAAATGGCGGATTTTCTTAGTGAAAATAACAAGATTTAATTACTTTTTTTTCTCGAAAAGTATAGATTTTTTATGAACTATCATTTTTTTTATTGATTACTTAGTTAGTGATATGTCTCTATAGTTATGTGTCGTTTAAATGTTTCTTTTGTTTGTTAAATAAAAGTAGTGGGCTGCTGAAATTTCACCCGCAAACTAACTTGTAAACTGTCAACGATGTGTAACATCTTTTCTCTCGCTTACCTGCAATCTGTGGGAGTAATTTCGAAAAAAATGGATGGAAGCGTGTAACAGGAAGCCGGGGAAGCACGCGCTATTTACTTTGACCAATGAGAGCGCGCGGAGCTAGAGTTGGCCATCAGCCATTAGCTCTGCGCTTAACTTATATTGTTGTGAATGAAACTAATTTTTACGGATTCATCACGTTTATTTTTACAACCCTTTACAGCTTTCATGGTTACGGGACAAACTGAGGCGTTGGATGTCTGATTGTCATAGTTAATCCGGGCTACCGTCAGTTTTACCTACATCTGACGGTCAAATTTATAAGGAGAGGGGATCTGATGACCCAATAATACAAGCCTTGAGCTTAGTTTGGTGCATTAGTCGGTCCCACAATATTAAAAGTTAACTTATACATCCACCTTTTGATAGTATTTCAAGTATTTAGTTCACCTTAACTTTGAAGTTAATGAAATGCTCAATTGTTAAAAAAAGTACAATTTTAATTAAAAAGAAACATTCTTCGTTAAAATTAGTCCAGACATCTGAATGCTTATTACCAAAGTGATATAAGATGTTACAGGAATACGGCATATGTACTATTATCGGTGTATGCTACTGTTGTAAGGCTCCTTTGTTTTTTTATTTATTATAAAATTTTACCTAATACCATTAATGTAATTATAAACATAATTAACGTCATAGTTAAATTACTCTACTACTTCGATGGTCGGGCCACGCAGTAGCCTAGGCTGTTGAAGGAATGGGCTGGCTCGTCCGGGTAAGTACCACGACCTCACAGAAGACCGGCGAAAAGTAAAAGTATAAATAATACTTTCGCGTGTCGTCTGGTGAGTAGCCGGAGCTCAATTTTCAAAAGATTGTCAACGCATCTGGAACCCTCGGGTGTATCAGACGTCCATGGGCGGCGGTATTCACTTAAAACTGCTCGCTGAGCAATTTTTTACATAAAAAAAAAACTTTAGAAGTACATAATAACCGATAAAACTATTTTCATAATATTTTTAAATTATTCCAATTCAAACAAGATTATATGAAGCGTTTAAATTTGGTTATAATTTAGATATCGTTTTCTCACTACAGTTTTATCGAATTCGATTCGAATTCTATAAGTTAATTGAGTGTGTATATATTTAAATTCAACTCGCGGGAAATTATTGATTTGAAATTTACAATTCTAGCCAGATGGTGAACAAATTTTTTAACCTCCAGTCCTTATTGATATGTGCATGCATAATTAAATAACGAATAAGGAAAACTGAGTACTTTTTTGTGATATGCAAAGTACGATGAAGTAAGTTTATATTTAAATAAAATTAAAGAATTCCTATCTATTTTTTTCTATCAGACTTTAATTGAATTTACGTTTGAAAGCTGCAATATTATAGATGCACGAGTCAAACATTGTTAAGATTCCTATTGTCAAGTTTTTGTTATACATACATATATTTTGTTATATACCTACATTTAAAAATTAGAAATTTTAGTTATATTACAATACTATAATTGTAATACTATAATACTAGAATAAGTATGTTTAAAATGCACCAAATACGCCAAGTTTAAGATAAAAAATTTTCACATCAAGAGGCGAAAATCTCAACATTCTATCTATTTTATTTTATTTTATTGAATTAAAAAAAAATATTGTTCAATATATGCTTCGCGTAGAGTAAGCAGTGCTTTATTGGATGAAGTTTTACAATGAATATTTGAAAACTAGAGAGATGTCGCATTTCCTGTAGATATATTTATACTTATTTTTATTAAAGTATTCTGCGATTAATAATTCTCTATATAAAAGTCTTTCATTAAGTCATATTTTAAGATCATCAATTGATCGCTTGATCATAATGAGAATGTATAATCACCAAACCATCATCGATAAGCTTTGACATTTTCTGATGAAACAAAAACAAAAAAATTATTTTCCGTTATACTTAGTTATAAAATGTGATGACATCAAAGACGATACGGTGCCAGTAATATGTGAACCGAATGTCTCATATAAATTCCAGTCCCGTTTTTAGTCTAAAATTAGCTTTTTTCATTTTTTCGAGCCAAGCGAGCAGACGGTTCACCTGATGTTAAGTGAATATCGCCGCCCATGGACATCTGCTACACTCGAGGGTTGCAGATGCGTTGACAACCTTTTGAAAATTGGGCTAAAATATTAAGTTAAGATCCGTATCCGCGGATAGTGACGCTAATGATCCGTATCTGGATCCGTATTTTAATGATCGGGCACATCACTAATACAGGACACATATTTTATGGCGTTTTAGATAGGAGATAATAATAAATTATTTAACGTTTATTGTTCATAACTTTGGCAATTGTCTGTAGCAACAAATAGCATTGCCTTACTAGTTACTAGATTAACATTAAGGACATAATTTTGTGTTACGTCCGGTGAATTAGTGTTATCCGGCGGGATGATCAGTTTTCTAGTACCCATAGTACAAGCGTTGCTTAGTTCGGGACTAGACAACGTCAAAGTCAAAGTCAAAATTTCTTTATTCCACATAGGCTTATTTTAAGCTCTTATTGAACGTCAAAAACTACCACCGGTTCAAAACGTAAAAAACGTAAAAAATGTATCCGAAAATATTTATACTGCTGGCACATATTCATTTTTTATCATGACTTTTGGGGTGATACAGCTGCTAAGTTACTCTTTTTGAAGTACAATTTACTGTTCCTTTAATTGTCACTGTCTTGTTTCAAAAGTTCACACTGAGTGTCACAGTGTATTAATTTACTTAATTAGAATTAATTTTATTACGATTATAAGGGTAAAGATCCGTAAAAGATCCGTCAAAAATGTAGCGGATACGGATACGGATCTTTTTTTTTCGACGGATATCCACGGATACGGATAAGTATACGGATATCCGGAATATCACTAATCCTTATACAATTATACCTTAAAAACTTTATACAGTAAAAAAGTTTAGAAATTAAGAGAAATTATTTTTATATATAGCAACCTAGCCATATGTCAGATGTTGACTGTTTGTGTAATGGAACGATGTGCTGGTTTGTTAAACGATATCAATTTATCGTGTTTTTGTTCCCTGAAGAAACGTCCCCAAACGACATCGATTTGTTAAAAGAAGTGCCCAATATACCTGTGAAATAGTTTATTATCTCTGTAATGTTTACAAAGAACGTATGTGATCCTATTTGTTCTGTTTGTAAAAATTACCCTACCCGTTCTTCATTGTTGTATAATAATATACCTGATTATTGAAGTATGAATTTTTTGTAAATTCATAAACTTTTTGTTTAAAATAAACAATTAAAATTTGTATTTCTTCAAATGCTACAAACAATGTAGATAAAACACGTTAAGATTTTCGTCAGTGTTGCAATCAGCCGTCAGCTTAGTGGCTAAAGCGTCATGGCGCGAATCCCGAAAACATGGGGTTCGATTCTCACAGCGGCGACAAACTATTTGTACTTTTTCTACAAATTTTAATGTTTAATCTTAAATGCAGAGATTAGCACTATAAAAATTTAAATTTCTAAAATAATCAAGCATGATATATTAGGTATTTTGCTTAGGTTTGCCAAAAACAAAATATTTCATAAAAATGATCTATACAGTATTCGTTAAATAAAATTGTTTCATAAACTGGTTTACACCTAGATGTTACTTTAAAGCAAGGATGAGCAACGCGCGGCCCGTGGGCCGCTTGCGGCCCCTTAAACTTGTTTATGCGGCCCGCTAAGCATTTCTTAAATTGAATTTATTTTATCGAATTTCTCCCATCAATATATTGTTATAAAATTAATTATAATAAAATGGTAGTACATACTGAACTGAAATATTTTTTGTTCGTTTTTCTGTTCTTATCTTGTTTGTTTTTTTTACCTTGCATTAAAATTTGTATATGAAATCTTTACTTTTTTAATTTTATATTTTTTTATTCTAATATTTATTATAAATAAAGTTTCGTAAATTATTATGTGCGGCCCGCCAAAACATTTGAAGTTTAAATTGGCCCATTGATTAAAAAGGTTGCTCACCCCTGCTTTAAAAGTAAACCTCTAAGAGCTTCTTCAAATTCCAGTATCCTTCGCATTATCACCTGTGTCTTTGCTAAGTTTTGCCTGTAAAATAATGGTTTTTACACTCAGTACATCTGCTCTTCGACTAATGATATAATTAAAACCTTTAACAACACATTCAATCAACTCTCTCTTAGAGTATAAAAGCATAATAAAGAAATTATCTTCTTATAATTTGATTTCTATTAATTTACTTTATAAATCATTGAAATTTGTTTTAGGCACAAATTACCTTTTTTTGTGAGCAGGTATGCGAGCAGGCGGTTCACCTGATGTTAAGTGGCAACCACCACTCCACTGACATTTCCAACGCCCGTAGTGTTATCGAAGCGATGTCACCTTTCAATATATTAGGCGTCGGCTACCTCACTCACCAGTGATACCGACGTGTCTGCTCATTCATACAACAGCGGAAGCTGCTGATTAGCCCCACCATGATTATGATTTGCATGCTTTATGATAAAATATCGAGTTTATATAACATTATAATGTAATTAAAAGCAATTTATGTAGGTTATAGTACCAGCAATATAGTGAATAGCAATATTGGAAATTTGGAAATGTTCAATGATTTTTGAGTTAATTACTCGATTGAATTTGGGCGCCTAGTCACAGCATATTGTCGTTCCCCTATATCCTAACCATGCTTCGTCAGGATATATTTAACGGCTATTGGCTATATACCCGCTAGAGTAGACAGACATGTTATTAAATAATGTAAGATAATGCTATCTACATTTTAACAAGGTTATAATAGTCCTAAGCGTGGCTCCCTATCCCAGGGGACAAAATTACGTCATTTATTCAGTCAATATATTGAGAATCTAGTATGGCGGTACTAAATTCTTTAACAAAATGCTGTAAAAGTTGTTCACTGCCATAACAATCTCTTCCACAAAATTCAGACAGCCAGCACCTTGCGTTGACATGCCACTTCATATCGTAACAGCCCTAGGAAAATTCACTTTTCTTTTGCTTACTTCTGCGTTAATTCTTCGTCTTGATTTAAATGTTTTTTCACATCATTGTTAATATCTCACAATTGCTAATAACGCATAACTCCGTTGGTAAGTCCGGTTCAAGTGTTCATGCGCCAATTTCTTCCTTTACTTTTGCTATAAGGATGTGATGTGATGTGAGAAAGTTTCTGTTTGGCTCTGCGAAATCAATAACATTTTTTTTATTCAGTATTTCATTTATCGATCAAAACGGAAAATGTTTATATATGAGTCGCCCCAGTTAAGTTTAATGTCAAATAATCCCTCAATTCAATGGCTGGGCCAGAAATGGATTGAACCATACGACAATTATTGTAAAAATAATTCTACGATTTAACACTTCGATAATGGTTGGTGACTGTCACAGTTTTACAGTCACAATGTTACAGTCACGGACATGATATTTTTGACTATCTCTTAGGTACGGATTATAAATAAATAAAAAAAGTATATGTGGACTTTTGCACGCACGTTAGAAATTTCGTGAAGAAGACAATTTTTAGTAATTTTTCTTTAGCGTAATATAAGAAAAAATATTAAAATGTTTTTTTTTTACTCTTTGTTTGTGAAAAAGACAATAAAATTTAATTGACAATGGTTATAACTTGGAATTTTATGTAAATGTCAAAAAGTTTTTATTGATTGCCATAGTAATACCGTGAAGTAGCAGAGACAACCAAGATTAAATCAAGAATAAATATTGATTTTAATGTAAAGTAACATCCATCGTAACGTTAGTCTGCTAGTTCTGCTTAGTATCTAAGTTACAACATGCACTATTTGGCAGCACTACCTACTTAAATTGCAAAAAAATAATACTTTTATCTACCTGGCTCGAAGCCGTTCTCATTATAAATTACCTAAAAAGTTGTTTTAAATAAGTACACACTCATTATTTTGATGAGTTGCTGTCATAAAAAAAATTTCAGTATATATGTATCACCTATGCTCAAAAAATATGAGCACAGGCTATTAAGATATAAATAAAGAATAAAATCCTAAACATAATCAAAGTCACATGTGAAGTGGGAAGTCACCTTTAAATTACAAAATTGCTAAAAAAATTTAAATTATTTTCATGTCGTTAATGTAAACGGTTTAGTCACAAAGGGAATCAAGTGTTGATTAATGGCTTATTTCTCTAGTCACAAAAGGAAGCAGTTGTTTTTGGAATTTCATTTTGACGTTAACATGGACAGCTGTGTGCTTATTAAATCCTTTGTTTGACGGTAATAAATTGCTATCCAGTTTATCAATTCATGAGATTCAAAGGATCAACAATCTGTCTATCCAATGAAGATTTGCTTAATTTTCTGTTTTTCATTTGATTCAGCAACTACAAGGCAACATTATTGTGTCAAATAAAAACAAAAATTTCCTATGGTATAGCCATGAGCAGCTGCTCTTGCTCGAACCGCTGGGCTCCTTCGCGTTGACGTCCAGCATCGCAGCAGCTTTTTTACCTGTCTCTGCCACATCGGCCGGGGACATGGGAAACTTCCGTCACTGCGCCTTCGACACAAACTTCCTTCCATGCTGCCCGACTCGGGTTTGCATGGCGGCTCAGCATATAAAGCGCGTGTATTTATTACAAAAATATATATCATTTACCAGTATCATTATATATGCGCTTTGACCGAATGCGCGCAACGATGTTTTTTATATTACATTGCGTATTTGTTGTAGTGTAGTAACAAAAGTTGAACCTAATGTGTTATAGCTACCCTAATGAATTTCTTCTTATAACTTTCTTTTGATTATATGGATACTCATTTATTTGATAAGAGCTAAAATTATGTTTTGAATGTTATAATTTTGATGTCTGTAACATGACTTCGGCAACTGAGGGTTGTATAAACCGCTCGGAACGTGGGCCTTATGTAAGCAGAGTTCTGTCCTTGTGGGCGACGTCGATTAACGATAGTATTTGCATAAACTGTTAGTGGAGTGCTAGCGGCAAGGTATGGTCCGGTGATTCTTCAAATTGAATGAATTGATGAAGACATTTCGTGGTCATCGCTTAAATTCCATTGATGTCCGATGTCATTCGTAATTCTAGTAGTAAAGTCTATTTCCCGCCTGAAGTTTTTAATAATTTTTATATTTTTTTTAGTTTATTACGTCTGCTTAATTGAATACAATCTAGCATTATTACAAAAGAAATATACACAGAAAAAATGATTGCATTCTATACATAGCAAACACAGCATACACAATGAAACTCAATATAACATTAGGTACAAAGGTATATATACTGAACACTATTAAATGAGTAAAAACTATTTTTTTTGTATATCAAACTAAATAAAACATTTTACTTAAATAATTAAATTAATGAGTAAAATATTTAATACTTTAATGATATTAAAGGACTGAAAAAAACCTGGATAATTTCTTTTTTATAGAGCCTAAAGAACCAGCAAATATGTCAATATTATTTATATTCAATTTTTGGATATTCAATATTTCTTGTAAAGAATCAAAAATAAATAACCTTGGTTTATTTAATGAAGCATGCACTAAAAAGCATTCGGTTTCCGCGTTGTCATCCTATTCTGTTTTTTAAATATTGCATGTTTTTTAAAAAAATATTTTTTATCCGTTTATCATAGGCGTAGGAACCTATATTAAGTTAAATAAAGTCAAGCTACGAAAGACTTACTACAGAAACTGCAGAGTTTATTTTCATTTGATCACGGTGACTTTGAGTTTAAATGATACAAACAAACACACTGAGGTTTTTGTGTTCACTGAAACTGACACTTTTATGAGAAAAGTTGGCAAAGCGAGTAGGCGGTTCACCTGCTGTTAAGTGATTAACGCGCCGAAGGACATCTGCAATACCTGAGGGATTAAGGATGCGTTGCCAACCTTTAAAAAGTTGGCCTGGTTACCTCTCTCACCAGACTAAATGCGAAAGTGTAATACGTCCACTTCTCGCCGTTCTATATTCAGGCCGTGGCATTTTTACGACAATTTCAGTTTACAGCTCTTTATTCACGTGGGCAGTAGATACCTTTGCCCTGAGACAGTACTACGTATATGCCATACGATTAAGGACTCGACGAGGTCTCGATATACACTGGGTGAAACTCCAAGCCTATATGTTAGAAGAAGCCAGTGCATAACCAACTTTTTACCGATATCAATCTATGAGTCATTTAAGTTTGTTTACGTACGTCAGTAAAAAAATGTTTAAGGGGTAGCTTTAAAACGTCAAGATTTTTTTATTAATTAATATACCTATTTTGTTTTTTAATGAATATAAAAATAAGGTAGAAAAGTAAAAAGAGACAATATAAAGAAGTGTCTTTTATTTTTTAATATCTACTAAGAAGGGAGGTTGCAGATTTAATTTTGTGATACAGCTTTCATTTATCTTAATAAATTACATCAGCATTTTTCGTTAAGTGAAAATGCTTTCCTATATGTTATTGTATTTATAAGCAAATCAATAAAATTGAAATACTTATTTATTTTTAAATAAAATATTTAAAATTTATTAATTCACTCTTACATCCATGTGTTTTAAAAATCTATAAGGTGTTACAAACAAAGCCGTGCCACGGTTTAGTTCACAACGCTGAAAATAAGAGTAAGCGCTCGGTTCCCACGCTGTTTGGCTATCCGGTTTATTCAAAGAGTTTATGAAAAGAGGCTTTTAAGGCAAAGGTGCGGTGTAATGTAAAGTGAATCCATCATTAAGCTACATTAAAAGCAGTATCAATTACCAAACATTTACTTTCATGATGTGGAATAAGAAACTATTAAAATTGTGATAAATTATGGAACGGAAATGTTCACGCATGAGCTCCATTTCTGTTAACGTGTCAACTTTAATTAAACCTTTTTATTTTTTGAATGTCATTAACATTTTAGGAGGCCAGTATTCAAATTCTTTCAAAGGTTTTATTTTAACTCAATCTGAAATATTCTATTCCCGATCATTTTAGTCTTCCCTCGAAAATGAAATCGAAACGAAATCAAAATCTGAAATAATGTTTCATTGGCTTTGGGTTTTTGTTTGTGAATGTGAATATATTTAAAAGTTATTAATCCAAAGATTAACTCTATATTCTTTTGACGAAGCTTCATAGAGGAATGGGTTTGATGAAAATATAGATATTTCTATGTCACTGATAATAATAATTAGGTTATTTATTTTATTATAGGGGTTCCAGACAACTACAACAGAATATAACGGTCTGAATGAGCTCTGACTTCCGGTTGTAAGATATTGTAATAGCAATTTCATCAATATCCATATTAATTATTCTTCATACAAAAATGTCTCTTTTGACATTGCAAAAGAATTATTTTCTTTACATTAAATTTACGTTAATTATTGAAATGGAATATTCCATTTCGGTTGAGACCTCAGTTTGTGAGACGTTTTATGTAACGGCATTACGCACATGAAATACATGAAAGCCGGTTTTAATATTGAAGGGGCGTAACCTCGAGCACTTTGACGTCTAAATGAAATCCTAATAATTACTTGATGAGATGTTATTTTCTTAGCCTCCTTACTGCACAGAACATCATATTTAACTATAATTCTGGACACAAATGCCCAGTTTCCGAAAGGCCAATCAAAGCAGCAATCACATAACACTATGTCAAAAATGATCAGCTGTTAATCTCTTGTTAAACTGCCTTGGGTTTCTGAAAGGTTTGTTCAAGAAAAATTAGCTAATCACTGTATAACCAACGATAATGAATGAAATGAATGATTTACTTCAACTAACTCTTTCTATTGTATAGCTGTCCCTTTTTAAACAAAACTTAAATTAACGTCACTATCCAGTCCTGTCACCGTGTGATTGCCAACGTAAAAATCCGAGCTATAATAAAATTTAATTTATATAAATACATGCAAAATGTCAAGAAAAAACATTACAGAACGTGAAAAAAATGAACTTTTATCCATAATAAACAAGTAAGTATTATAAAAAGAAAGAATCCATATTATTTATTAACTTTTGAATTGCATTTTCTATTTTTTCTAATCGCATGATATGTTCGCATAATAATAAATAATAAATAGGTAATATAACACATGAATTTCCTTATAACGTATTAGGGAATTATGTTCATTTCTAATAAAAACTAAGATTTTTCATAAGATACATTTTTAACCAACGATTGATCGTCCAAATTGACAGATTACTTAATAAAACTTTTGACAGCTCGTTGACCACCGAAAAACGCTTTCAGAAACTCGATTTTCTGTTGATTGTCCGTTAATCAGTGACTAATTGCAAATCAAAATCAATGTTGTTTTCAGACGTTCTAGCAACTCAGATCATGTTAAACAACGTTTGACAAGAGATTTATCGTAATCTAAAATTGATTGCGCTTTCGGAAACTGGGTGAAAAACACGTCTAGGCGTTCCGTCTAGCAGAGGTGCATATAATCAAAGGCGAATGGGCAAATTTTTTTTATTGCGAAAATACTGTCTTAAAACTATAAATCGCTTTTAAATTAGCCATTGACTATTTTAATTTCCGGTCCGAAAATTATAGCGCAATATTGTAACAGCTATTGTCAGCGGTTGTTCACCTTTCAACAATAATTCGGACGCAAGATTAATGTGGATCCACTTGCCATTGTAACATTACAGGATAAATTCAATAATTAATCAAAATACTAAAGCGTGATCGTAATCAATAATTTACAGAAGAACGTACCAATCTAAGTTCTTGGGAAAACATTATAAGGAAAGTTAGTCCAATATGCAGTATCGAATGGGCAGGCTCGTCAGGGGGAGGTACCACGGCCTCACAGAAGAACGGCGTGAAGTGGCAATATTAAACTTTCACGTTTCATTTGGTGAGTGAGGTAACCGGGGCCCACATTTTTAAAGGTTCTCAATGCATCGAATGGTCGTCGGGTCTGGTAGATGTCCATGGGCGGCGCTATTCATTTAACATCAAGTGATCCGCCTGGTCGCTTGACGTTTGACATAAAAAAAAATACCACGTTCTTTAATTATTGTTGTTTAGTAGCGAGTATTTGTGAGGCATTCTGGTGGCTCTTCCCAAACGGACCACTTATTGTCTCAAATATAATTTTATATTTATGTTCATCTTGTAATGAAACTCAAAGTTCCTTAAAGTCTTTTGATGCTTAGGTATAATGTGTGATAAATTCAATAAAATATATAAATACTTAAGAGATCGCTTCGAGCATCTTTCCGTTCCTTCGTTCTTCTGTCAACCTGTCCCTCCAAAATTGTGTACATTCCTCTTCCTTCTTCAAGAAATCTTTTACATTGACAACTGTGCGTTTGTGGAAATCTTTGCCTCTACACATTCCACAAATCTTTTCTTTCTCTATTAAAAGCTATTAAAAGCCCATTACTTGGAACTGTGAATTAACGCGTTAGTTTTCTTTTTTCCTATTTTTCCCGAAACTTTGAAACCCATTTATATACGCCTTCTGTGGTTATAAGTGATTCATATAGGTACACCTCCTTCTCCTCTCTTCCTTATGTCTCTTTGGAAAAAATTCTTTTCGCAATGGTTGTCTGGAAGAAATTGCTTTCAGAGCGATAAGACCGCCTATTACATTCCTCCAAAACTGGACATAAACCTACTTGTTGACAACAGGTTAACAAGCAGGAAATGAATATTTGGCTGATTAAGAACAAGAAACTCTTAATGTATACATATCATTTTTTAATGGGATAACTTTCAAAATCATTAAAGAACTTGAGGATAAAACGGTGCATTAGTATACAAATATGTCTACCATTTTATTTTAAACGACTTTTTGTTGACCGTACTTTTCATATCACGAAAAAAATCACTCGGTTTTTGCTCTTTTATAACTAAATTATACAAACACATGGCAATAAGGGACTGTGGACTCAAATAGGTGCTCAACATGTGTCTCTAATTATACATTTATAAATCCATTATGTCCCAAAATTTGAATTTTCAAAGAAGAAATCTAATAAATATATAAGTAATGTGAAAGATCATACTTGAATGCTACCCGAATTTTAATGCTCCATGTAATCTTGTTTTAGCAGAAGAGGTTTAACAATAGCTTATTAAAAACTTATCGGTATCGATTTTCATGTCGATCATCGTTTATATTTGCAGATCTTCTTTTATTGAAGCATACATTTATATAAAGTTTTATGAAATACTTGTTACCAACTAAGAATGATATGTGCTGAGGATACAATGAGTTTGAGGAGAAATTTATTTTTCCGGAACAATTTGACCGCATTGATTTTTTTCACCAAGAATATAAGAAAAACTTCCGAAACAATTATGTCCATACCATTCAAATATTTATCCCATGTGGAAAACGATTCTTTATCGGCTGCGTAGAAAACAATCTCGTTTCCAGGACACTAACCTATTCACCATTTTTACAATATATATATATACCTTAAGAACATTTAGTCGTAGTATTACAGTACAACTTAGAAGAAATACTGCTGTATACTCCCTATTACTCTCTGCTCCCTTATAATAATCATTTAATTAGTACTAATTTAGCTTGTAGTTACGCTAGAAAATTGATTAGTATTCAAAGCGAATTGATTAGTTTTTTAGATATCGTATTACCAAACCATTTTACATTCCCCCGTATCGCACCAATTTAGGACTGCCTAGGTCATTTTCAAGAATTTTCTTTAAATACAACTTAATATTTGTCTGTATCAAACACCGAGCTGGATATTTTTAACGATTCTCTTAACGTTTGTGAAAATAAATTGTTTTCTTTATTAGCATGTTAGAATCCAAATATAAATTTACTAATCTGTAAGCATATTCGATGTCTTTTGTAAGATTTAATTTAATTTACTGATAATTATTTATTTTTAGTGTCTACTTCCTATTTTTTTTGTTTCAGTTTATAAGTGTGATTAACTGTTTTTAATGTTGTGTATACCTATAATAGGCATATATATATATATATATATATATATATATATATATATATATATATATATATGAGGTTTTCCTGCACCGCCAAGTATGTGATAAGTCTGCACTTAAAATTAACAATTTCATTGGTGCTGGCACCGGGGATCGAACTCAGGTCGCTCGAGTAAATTGAATTAAAGGAGAGCGCCCGGACACTGAGCTATCACGGCTCTTACGGTAATAAGTAGATATTTCTAAAAAACTCTTTGCTTTAATTTAAATATTTTCTATTAATCTCATGTAAAACTGAGTTAAACCATCCTGGGATCAATGTTCTTACGCAATTCTCATGCGAATTATTACAATAACAATAAACGCGTTTGCGTTGTGTTCTAACGTCGACACAATCATAAACCCCTTACTACTTATCCTTAATCACGACGTATTTAATGTGTCAGGAGAGTAAAACGGTACGGAAAATGTAACATACAAAGCAATCTAAACGTTACCCATAACAATGTAGTCGTATCTTGTAACAAGATATGAAACTTAAATAACATTACGACATTTTTATTACTTATGTACTGTTTTTCTATAGATAAATAAAACATTATAGTTTCTAATAAAAAAGAGTAAAATTTATTTTTAATAATTAATAAATAAAAAAATTTCTTATTCAATGATCAGGTAATTTTGTTATTTTTTGTAACAATTTTACGACAAGTTATACTTCTTTTGGCGCGTTTAGAAAAAAATATGGGAGTACAATTTTTACGATGCGCACACACCCCCGAAAAGCGACCCTAAAGGCGACAACATGAAGTTGGTTGCAAAGAAACAAAGTTCGTAATGCTTGATTGCCATGCTAATACCGTGAATATGAATGTGAATGGTAATAGGGTATTACCATGGCAACCAATAATAACTTTTTACATTTACATAATATAATTCCATGTTTTAACCATTATCAATTGTATTAAATTACTTTTCACAAACACAGAGTACTGGCACAGGCGATAAAACTTTTAGTAATTTATCTTTTGTAATGCTAAAGAAGTATAATATCTTGTAACGTGCATACATAAGTACACACACATTATTTTTTCCCTAAGTATTAAGACCGTAAAAACGAAGTCCAAGTACAAACAATGAAATAATAAATAAGCAATCAAGTTCTAACCACCAAGTGCTAATTTGAATGCAAATCACAAGTTCCGGTATCGTGATGTCTCAATGTCTATGCATTAGATTTTAAATATATGTTATAATTATAAGTGACCTTAAATCCAGTTGGTTCCAGAAAACAAATTATTATTATGTATTCATTGAATATTATTATGTGCACTATCATAAAGAAATGTCGGCCGAAAGCACACGTTAAAGACCTGTTAAAAGTTGACACCCGCAACTCCTATAGCCACGAAATTATAGTCCACCAAATCTGAAATGTTTTCTAATATTCTCCGTAATAGTGAAACTTACACAGTAGTATATCTACTACTGGCAAAACAAACTTTTCCAATTATTACTGTTGACTTATAACTGAACAAAGAAAACAATTCTTTTTAAGAGTGTATCTGGAAATTGTTTTTTTTTTCTATTCGAGAACTCATAAAAAGTAACAACTTGTATATTGGATGTATATTTATTTATGATGCACCTTTTAAGACGTCGTAGTCGTCAGATTACTCGCTTTTCCGGGGGGGGGGGGGGGGGGGGGGATGGTGCGCCCTTTGAGACAATGCCCGGGTTATGGGGTTCGATTCCCTGACGCCTGTACCTACACCTGCCCGACTGCTAGGGCAGTATAGACGACTTGTGCGTGTGACGTTTGATTTACATAAGCCATATTATATTATTTGTTTCATTCCGCTCGCAACAGTCGAGATGAACGCACGCCTTGGCACGCGCTCTCTCTGCTTTTGCTACCCCCCACCCCTGTCCACTTCCGCGTGCCGACTCGCTCGCCGCGGACGCTCAGTCGTCGCGCGCCGCGTTCACTCGTAATTTTCATTACGAGTGGGCACCCCGCTCGCAAGTCGAGTTGCGAGGTGCAGTTTTGACTGCGCCGACCAACGCGCTTAGCAGCGGTTCTGTTTTGAACGTCTTAGGGCTAGTGGATACCTCACGGTGCTAACGAAGCTAGCCAAGGCTCGCCCCGATCGCCTTGCGGTTCTCTCCTGAGAACCGCGAATCTTCGGAAGGGACCACCATCACTGGCCTTGTAGTCCCTAGTCAGCGGTGGTCCACGTTTGGCCTTTTAGCGCCCTCGGGTAGTTTTAATTAGCTATAAGTACACACCCGCGTGCACAATAAGATCGGCACAAGGACGCACTAGGGTCACACAATTTAGGCACTCATCCTCCCTGCCTATACCCGGCAGGGAGGGATACGGACACACCCCGGCATCCCACCGGGCTTACTAAAATAATTAAAAACCAAAGGAAAAAATGGCCGAAATTAAGGCCATATTAATGGCCCTTCAGGCTAAACACCCGGAAGCCTTTAGATGCCCTTCAGGCACTTAAAGAATGCTCAAGACCCTCCTCAAGGGCATCCTCCACCTCGACCGACGATGTTGCAGCAAGCTCCTCCTCGCAAGAGGAAATGGAGCTAGACTCGCCCCTCTCTCCCGATGCTGACGAAGGAGGTTTGTTCACCGAAGTGGTGAACAAAAAGAAGCGCAACAAGCGCACCTCCCAGCCGTCATCAACGGCCACGTCCCCCGTACCGCCAGTTAAAGCGTCAAGGCCGACCTAATCGGCCGTAGCCGGGCCCTCAGTGCCCACCCAACCGACCCCATCGCCTTCAGCGATTCCAACCCCATCGTCTTCAGCGATCCCAACCCCATCGCCTTCAGCGATCCCAACCCCATCGCCTTCAGCGATCCCAACCCCGGTTGCTACTCAAGCAGCCCCCGCGCCTCGCGCGGCCCCCCGTGCGCGGCAAGACAAGCGCCCACCACCCATCTTCGTTCAGGCCACCTCAAAGTGGCCAATGATCGAGTCCGCCCTATCTAATAGGGTCAAATTTAGCGCCACGTCCACTACCCAAGGCATCAAGCTACAGCTTGAGACAGCCGACGCCCACAGGCAGGTTTCAAAATTCCTGCGAGACAAAGAGGTGTTTTACCACACCTACACTCTCGCAGAGGATAGAATCCTCCGCGTGGTTATTAAGAGGATCCCTGGAAACATATCCACCGACAGAGTGTTCGAATCACTCAAGAACCAAAACCTCCCCGTCCTTGCAGTCCATCGCATGACCAGTAGGCGCATGCGCACTCCCATAGACCTAGTCATGGTCCACCTTGAGTTGACCCCGGCAGGGAAGGAAATCTTTAACATACAATCCGTGCTAGGACTAGACAACATAGTCGTAGAACCCCCGCACAAAGGCGTGCTGCTCCAGGGCAATGCCATAAATGTCAAAAATACGGCACGCAGCCCGTAATTGCTTCGCCAGGCCTAGGTGCGTCAAGTGCCTAGGAGACCACGGCACCCCAGACTGCCCCCGGCCTAAAGATAAGGCACTCTTAGTGAGCTACGGGCCTCCCGCTTGCGTGCTGTGCCAAAAAGAAGGCCACACAGCCAACTCCTCGGCTGTCCCAACGCGCCTAAGCGCAGACCCACCAAAACGGCCCCTCAGGCCATCAGAAGACCACCCGTATCGACGGCTGCCTCCTTTCCACCTCTACGCCCCGCGTGGCAGAACCCTATGGCCCCCGCTTGGGCCAAACCTAACCCGCCTATCATGGCACCCAAACTAGCCGCACAACCGGCTCCAATCCCAATCCCAGTCCCACCAACACCAGTGACCGGAAGTAACCCCCTGGACTCGCTGAGCCAACTCCTCCGAACCGTCAACATGGCGGAGGTTATGTATTTTGCCCAGCAATACGCTGAAGGCAACTTCTCCTCAAGACTCCTACTCCTGAACCAATACCAGCACATAGTTGCTGCGTTATCTGTCTAGGGACCCAAAATGGATAGTACACCCCTAAACAATAATAATAATAGCACCACCAGTCTCTCTGCTACGCGTAATAATGGCAGAGTCAAACCGCGATCGATTAATGTAGCATTCTACAACGCGAACGGGCTTAAGAGCAACGCGACGAAATACGTATTTTCTTACGCGACCACCAAATCGATATACTTCTCATTCAGGAGACGTTCCTGAAACCCGCGACACGGGATCCGAACATCCCCAATTATCGAATAGTTAGGAACGATCGTGTCGGCGCCACGGGCGGCGGCACACTTATATACTATAAAAAATCTCTCCATTGAGTACCGGTAGACACGCCCGCGCTCACGCATCTCGAGGCCTCCGTCTATCAGCTGGCTTTAACCGGCCACTCTCCTATCACCATAGCATCAGTTTACCTCCCTTGTAGACCAGCCGCAACAATATTGCAATCAGATTTTGAGGCCCTATTCTGTATAGGAGGAGCCACCATCCTAGCTAGCGACTTCAACAGCAAGCACACCCGATGGAACTCGACACGTACCAACAGTCGAGGCACCGCACTCGACTCGCTATCCGACAGGCTCGACTTTGAAGTCGCTGCCCCCGTCGAACATACGCGCTTTCCTTACGTAGAGGGACACACATCATAGGTATACTAGGACACACATATACTAGGTTCCGCCACGTACCTGGCAGGTTTTCCCCTATTAATGATAGAGGCGTTGCTGGAGTTTCTTCCGCCACTTCTTCTCCCAGCGCCACGCTTTACGAAGTGGTAGTAATGTTAGCTCTAGTAATTCCCCCAGTCAGATAATAGCTACCGATCGAGCCGAGGTCCGGCCCTCTCGGGCACCCTCGAATCGGAATGCTAAACGCGTGCTGAGTGACAGCCCAAGCCGAGGTCCCCTCTCGGGGACCCTTGAGCCTGATCACTCCATGGAGCGCCCGCCAAAGCGCCCTAAGAGCTTGGCGGCCTCCCAAACCGGTGATAATAATAGCGTGACGGCCCGAGCCGAGGCTCCCCCGGGAGCCCTCGAGCTTAGTCACCATAACGCGTAATAATAGTACGCAGAGGTTCAGGCTAGGCGCCTCGTGCGCCAGGCCACCTCAAGTCCGTCGGATCTGTAAAGGCCCCTAAGGCCAACAGTGGCTCATCCAGCCCAAAAAAAAAAATATTTGTTTCATAAATGAACGCCATGTCCATATTAAGAAATTCTGACGACGTGAAAGAATGTTTAATAAATATTCTTTCACGTCGTCAGAATATCTACTAATTTTAACTGTGAGGGGTCCTCGCAATAACTTCTGCTGTTGTACGAAGGAGTAAGCTCGTCCGGGGAGGTATCACGGATGGGAGGGATCGGGGAGGTATTCGGTATATGAGGACAAATAATTATGTAAGAGCACTAGGTTGCCAATTTAACAACTTTCAATAATTTATATTTTTTTTGTGTGAGAAAATGGCAAACAAGCTGGCGGTTCACCTGATGTTAAGTGATAACCACCTGCCCATGGACATTTGCGACACCCGTTGGGTTGCAGACGCGTTGGCACCTCTTAATAAAGTGGGCCCCGGCTACCTCACTCACCAGACGAAACGCTACACTTCTACTTCGTGCCGGTCTTCTGTGAGGTTGTGGTACTAATCAGGATGGATTACCACCAACCTACTTTACCTACCAATTGTAAAGGATTTTATGTGAGTTATTGTCCGGTGATTTTGCATTATATTAAAATTCATTTATTAATTCACACTCCTATTTAACCAAACTTTGAAATTGCAAGTACAGTCATACATAAAGGAAAAAGGAATAGTATTCGATAATTATTAGTAACTAGGTCTACGGTCTAAATATAAAACATACTTACAAGTGTACCTCTAATATTATGACTCCGTGGCGCAGATGCCAAGGTGTTTTCTTCGGCGCAAATTCTTGATTGTACACACCATGGTAAAAATATACATCAAAAGTAACATATTAATAAGATAATTGTTTGGGATCTCGGGGGTTAACCCTCGTGAAATTTGTAAAACGTCCTTAAATACATCATAGGATCATATTATCCTACAGTAATGGCAAGCATATGAACAGCAAAATCAATACAAAAATATAGTCTTTAGAAAAAACGCTCCTCAGAATTGATAATGTGAAGTGTTTGTTTATTTAAAGAAAATAAGTATTCATGCTCTAAAACTATAAGTAATTCAGTACAAAACGAAAAATAATTAATATTTTCTGACAAAAGTATCTCCATGTGTCACTTTATGACTATTTATTTCTACTAATTACGGTTATTAGCATAAATAAATAGAGGAAGGAGAGATTAGGAAGTTAAACAACAAACTAGATTCCACGGTAAGATATGACATTATCCACTTAATTACCTTATTTGCGAATTTACCCCTGTTTAATTAGCCTACCTATTAAACGTAATACAAAGCAAATATGTTTCAATTCCGTCCAAAAATTTATTTAACTTTGAGCTCGAATTATGATGTCCTAATTGTCTTAGGTATTGATTTGGTTTACAAAAACAAACGACTTTATTTTATGAAGCAGTTTTAATTGATATTACTAATCGATATTCCATTTTTGTCAAGAATCCAACGTCAGCTCATAATAAAAAAATAATTTGGTTATTTTATTTGATTTACTTGACTTTTAATGTAAATACTCATCTTCAATTACTTATCGATAGTAATTGCATAACGCTATCAAAAATGGATGATTTCTTTTGGCTAGGCGTCCCATTTTTTTTTACTCGGAATACGTTATGTGGCCTATTAGTTCTATTTTTTTAGATAAGGCAATATATTTTCTAGTCGTTGTAATGCCACAAACATCTACAAAAGATTTCATTTTTATAAATTTGAATAAAATATTGTCGGAACATAAGATTTTCTAAAGCAATAAAAATGACCCAAATGAAATGCAAATAAAAACCTTTAATAAGGCAGAAGTGTAAGTTTGTTAAGCGATATCATTTTTTCACTGCGTTGGTCCATAAAGCTAAGTTTACTATTTATATACTTTTTAATTTACGCTCATTTTAAATAATTAGTAAACTTTTCTTTAGTACATAGAAATATATATAATTAATAGATTTTGTCTACCTTTATCTAAACCAAAATATTCTGTAAAAACACTTTCAGCTATCTTGGTTCAATAAAGCTGTCTATCTAGTAAACCGATTTCCATCCAGATGTTACTTTAAAGTAAACCTTTAAAAGCTTCGTTAAAATTTCACTACCCATTGCTTTATCCACCTGTGCCCTCGTAATGGTTTCGGTATTTTATTCCACTTTAGTGTAGCTAAAATGTGCGTATAAAATAATGGTTGAGTTTATTGAATTTTTATTTAACTCCTCTAGTCTTTGTTTAATGTTTTCTTTAAGAACAATCCATTGTCGCATATTTTTATGACCCGACAGAAAAACTAGAAACTTTGCTGTTATGTTTTTATTTTAACCAAATAGTTCTAGAAAATCAGTCGCTTATCAGACATTTACCTAAACACACCCCCGCAATTTACGTACATCGATTTGCAAAAACTATGGATACTGCGTTGGAAGAAGTCGTTGCTTTGCTTCAACAAGGCGTTAGCCAACGAGAAATCGCTCGCCATTTAAAACTGAACCACTCTTTTGTGTCAAGAGTCAACAGAAGATTACAACAGAAGACTACAACACATTTGGACCACAATTGGAGTGCTGAGCAATGACCATCAGACCCGTTCACTATAAAGTACAGTGTGTCTGCATGGCCACTGATAGGAGAGCTCGGGTCTAAAGGCATCCAGACTAATGTTGGCTTACAGTGGCGGTTCGTATATGATGTGAGCGATCATTTAGATCAGTTAGAAGGAAAAACGTAGCGCGTGGAGGCGGTCCTGCTGAGAGATATGTGGAGAACATTTTTCTGGACCATGTCGTGCCTTATTAAGGTTTCCTCGGGGATGGCTTCCTTTTTATGTATGCTAATGCCCGGTGCCATATGGAAATGCGGAAATCACTCGTCAGTTCATGGGCGAAGATAGCATTCAGAATATGGATTTACCATCATTGATCTCAATCCCATCGATTCATGGGACGAGCTTAAGCGGATCCAGGCTCTTTCAATCCGACTTTTTATATTGTATTTAATAAGTGAGTGTCATGCTTGGATAAAGATATTTGAATTTGGAGTGCTCGAGCCAGAAATGGCTTACGCTAGAAGAGGAGTGAAAAAGGCTTTCTCAAGACCGGATAAAAACCCTTCAGGTCGATAAGAAACCGCTTACTAATGAAATTAGATTTTAATTATCTCTGACATAGCATGCTTAACTAATTTTTTTTTCAATTCCATTTCAATTTGCTAAATTTAAAACCTACAGGGTAGATTTTTAAAATAGTGCCATAATTTTAAAGTGTAAACGTTATAATAATAATAATATAATTTTGTGTACATTAATTCGGTCATTTTAAAATTATATATAATATATGAATATTCTATTAATTTTGTTGGGATGAATCGATTTAGCTGTTCGGTACTGTAGTTGAAGTTCTGAAAGAGCAGTAACGTTGGTCCACAGTGTAATCTAAAACCTTACTTCTGATCGTATTGCAGTTCTTTTTGCTATATTTTTTTTAGAATTTGCTAATAAATCGCTTTTTGTAATGTTCAAAACTATATTTTAAAGAAACAAGATCAATGAAAGAAAGAAAGAAAGAAAGAAGAAATATTTATTCGGCGCATTACATTACAGGAAAAAAAAAAAAAAAAGAAATAACATTATAATTGTAAAAATGTATGCACCAAAAAGGTCTCCGCTCAGTATATTGCCCTGGCAAACAATACCACGGCACTGGTTTTCTGCGGATACCTTGTAAGATTGGCGTTCAGCTCCATGCATACAACAAAAATAACAATGAAATAGACTAAAAACAATAAAAAAGGAATATAAAAGTTAGGAACAATAAAAATGGTATCAATGGTACAATTTCTGAAAGTACGAGAACGTTACTAAGCGTGTACAAAAACGAACTATTGCGATTTAAAGCTCTGTCATAAATTCACACATACCTAATAATTCAACTCATGAATTCAGGCTCAAATCAATTTAAGCTTCATAATTTTTGCTTTTGTTTATATGTGTAGCCTACATATTTCGTTTCCCCCCATGTAATTCAATCTGTAGGTAGATCTTTAGAATTACATTTACAATTTGTATTTCAATCACGTTTCCTAACTCAACCTATGTCGAGTTTCCTGACGTGCTTTCTTCGCGTCTGCATGTAAGTGAGTGCGTGGCCTCTATAAATCAGAACCTTTTTCTCGGGCCTTTAACACGAATTTAGATTTATACACATCACATTACGAACCGTTGAATGTGACCAAATTTGAGGCTGAAGTTTGTGAAACAATGTGTTTTGTAAATTTTCCCTCTAATAATCAACAATTTGTTTGCAAGATTATACTTTACTTTGCCTTAGAGACAAGAATATAATAATTGAATAATTATTATTTTTCTAATGCAAAAATATGAAATTTAAAAAAAAAATAGGAAATATATTAACCATAATTAAAAAAATATATAATTTGGTTTAAATTCCACATATTTAGTTTAGTGTTCATTATTTTTTTTAATATGAAAATTTGGCAAGTGAACCAGCGATACACGCTAGATGAAATGCGAAAATATTATACTTTCACTTCACTTTGGTCTTCTGTGTCTTCCCCCGACGAACGTTGACGCCCAGTTATGCAACAGCCGAGTTGTATATAATATAAAAGGTGAGTTACTTATTAAAAGTTTTGTCCGTGTGAAGTATGTCCAGCCTTTATAATATAACTCCCACTGTTGGGCAAGAGCCTCTGCTGTACAGAATGTATTAGGTTATATAGTTCGCCACGTGACTCCTTGTAGTCTTATTGATTTATTATGCTAGAAATGGATTTATTATTTTGATATGCAGTTTTTCCTATGACAGCTAATTTCTGTCGAGCATATGGCAAATTAGCAGTTAAAATTGTAATTGAAAATTTAATTACACGGCCGGTCCTGTATTGGAACACAGGGTTTTCGATTATATTAATTTAAAAGCAAGCGTTCAGGCACTGAGCAAACACGGTTCTTTAAGTTGAAGCAACTTAAGATCATATATAAAGGCTGAATTGTATCTAGGTAGTTTTAGCCCACGCACAGTACATGTCTACTACACAGTACAAAGTAAGGTTTCAAACTGTAAACTTTGGTAAAAATGGAAAAGCTTGACAGAGCGTTATCAAACTCGTTGCGGCTTGTAAAATATGTTACGTCGCAATAAACTGCCCTGAGAAATTACACTACTTCGTCTTATTGCCGCAAGCTGCTTTAATTTATCATTACTTTTTCTGCCTTTTTATCTTTATGTACACATATATTATTCTTCTGTGTCTGTGTGTGTGTGTATTTGACTGAATTCCTCCTAAACAGTTGGATCGATTTTGATGAAATTTTTTGTGTGTTCAAGTGGATTCGAGAAGCGTGCGAGTGACCAAAACTAACGGTCCACTACAACTTTTTTTTAATTATTTTTGTTTATCAGTTTTCGGATTTAAGGGATTGAAGGGAAGGTTTCCGTGTGTACAGGACAATGCCTGACGTGTCCGCTAGTTTACAGATAAATATGTTATTTTTGTAATAATAGAGCAACATGTTTTATATATAAGTGTGTTTCAGAGAATTAATGATCCTTATTCTACTACTAATCTATTTATTACAAATGTCCCTGCATGACGTGAAGAATTTTGGGATCACTACTGTTTTATAACGAAATTTCCCTACCGAATACATCTTAAAACTGAAGCTGTGTAGATACTTTAGTACGGGCTGTAAATAAAGTTATCAGGTTTATGGTTGTAGCATCTGGAAACCTACCGCTGACTGGGTGACGATAATTCAAAGGTAAACCGTAATTATGCTATACATACCGTGTGCTTTATGTTGATTAAACGATGAAACATAAAATAAAAATATATTCAACAGCATTAAATTCCGGATCAAATGTCGCAACGATGCGATAATAGTAGTTTTTATATTGAATTTTACGTAAAATACATCAATTTTACGTAAATTCAAAATAATATCTAGTAATTTATTTTTACCTGTGCAAATGTGCGGGAAGTCGATGGATGCAGGTGGCTCAGGATCGTACTTCGTGGCAGTCTGTGGGGGAGGCCTATGTTCAGCAGGGGACTCAAACAGGTTGAAATGATGAATTTATTTTTCCTGTTTGTTTTAAACAATGCACTTACTGTACCACGACCCCGGGCACCTAAGGCAATAAATACATTTACATCTGCGCCACGGGGTCAACATTTTGATTTAATTCTTTAACTACTTTACTGCAGCTAAGCGAGACTCAACACTATAACACAGTAATTTTAATATAAGTTAGTTTGATTGTTAAGTTTGTAAAAACTTAACTATTCTCAATATTTCGTCACGTAATGTAATCAACAAACACACCCAGTTTCCGAAAGCGCAATCAATTTTAATTTACGATAAATCTCTTGTCAATCGTTGTTTAACATGATCTGAGTTGCTAGAATGTCTGAAAACAACATTGATTTTGATTTGCAATTAGTCACTGATTAACGGACATTCAACAGAAAATCGAGTTTCTGAAAGCTTTTTTCGGTAGTCAACGAGCAGTCAAAAGTTTTATTAAGTAATCTGTCAATTTGGACGATCAATCGTTGGTTAAAAATGTATTTTATGAAAAATCTTAATTTTTATTAAAAATAAACATAATTCCCTAATACGTTGTAAGGACATTTTTGTGTTCTATTACCTATTTATTATTATGCGAACATATCATGCGATTAGAAAAAATACAAAATGAAAAAAAAAATCAAAAGTTAATAAATAATATGGATTCTTTCGTTTTATAATACTTACTTCTTTATTATGGATAAAAGTTCATTTTTTTCACGTTCATTAAAGTTTTTTCTTGAAATTTTGCATGTATTTATATAAATTAAATTTTATTATAGCTCGGATTTTTACGTTGGCAATCACACAGTGACAGGACTAGATAGTGACGTTAATTTAAGTTTTGTTTAAAAAGGGATAGCTATACAATAGAAAGAGTTAGTTGAAGTAAATCATTCATTTCATTCATTATCATTGGTTATACAGTGATTAGCTAATTTTTCTTGAACAAACCTTCCAGAAACCCAAGGCAGTTTAACAAGAGATTAACAGCTGATCATTTTTGACATAGTGTTATGTGATTGCTGCTTTGATTGGCCTTTCGGAAACTGGGCATAAATCCGTAAAACAGTTATTTATATTTAACCAAGCGACCATAATGTCTTTTGCATACCTTTTTTACGGTGGTAGGGCCAAGCAGTAGCCTCAGCTGTTGCATGAATGGGCAGGCTCGTCCGGGTAAGTACCGCGACCTCACAAAAGACCGGCGTAAAGTGGAAGTATAACACTTACGCGTTTTGTCTGGTAAGTGAGTGGGCCGGAGCCCAATTTTCAAAAGGTTGTCAACGCATCTGGAACCCTCGGGTGTAGCAGATGTTTATGGGCGGCGGTATTCACTTAACCTCAGGTGAACCGTCTGCTCGCTTGGCAACTTTTCACATAAAAAAATACTTAATAAGGAAATAGATTTTTTGTATCATTATTGCATAATCTTTAATTCTATTTTAGTGACAAAAGTCTATTATTATGTAGTATTATATTTTCGAAGTCAATTGTTTCTATCTATAAAACAGAAGGTTTAAGGTTTAAGGCTGGACAAGAAACAACACTGTAGTTTCAGCGTTGGTCGGGACAGCTATTTTACGTTCAAAAACTTTAATGACCACATGGAATATAATGGACTAGGAGTATTTTTGATACATATAATATTTATATTGTTACGTGTTAGTATTCGAAGGATTTGGAGAGAAAGAACTGCTGACTCTTTTGAAGACTTTATTCACTAGTACTAGGTCCAACACAAAGCACTAGGTCCAAACACTAAACACGATGTCCTAGGTTGTAGCCAAGTCGTAGGTTTCACTGGTATCGCTCTTGATCACTAGTTTTCACTCCGAAGTCGCCTTGAAGGTAGCTCAAACTGAACTGTACTCGCTCGCCTGCCTGCGGCTTTTTATATGGACCGAGACGAGTCCCAGACTAATCCAGAAAGTTCCTTCTTGGAACGTACCTGACACGCGCGAACATGATCGTGATTCTGGAAAGTTCGCGAATGTACCTGGTACATTCGAGACTATAGTTCCACAGTAGTTCCTCTAACGCCATCTAGTATTGAGTAGGGGGTTTTATGTTGTATTTGTTCTTTGAGTGGTTTTACTGGTTGACGCTAGATGGTGCTAGTTTCTTTGTGTGATCGTAACACTGCTTCTCTCTTAGAGATGCTCGTCCCGAGCATCATTGTTACTTTGTTACTGCCATGATAACGCGCCGGACGGTCTATGTGTACCACTTTGAATGTCCCTCTTGGTTGCTTTTGAATCCTATAAGTCACATGATTTAGTCGGGTAACCACTTTGTATAGACCGGTCCCACTTGGTCTGCAACTTTGGAGATTTCCCTTTCCGGCGAGTTGGGTTATGTAGCTACACCAGTGACCCTTCCTCGAAGCCGCTCGTGTTCGATTTCGGGTCGTATCTGGTTTTCATGGCATGGCATTTCCTTTAAATGGCAGACATAGTCTTGTACGGTCGCTGGTGCCTCCGGTGACCCTCCTGTCAATAGGTCAACTGGTATTCGTAGTTCTCTACCGTAATTGACATACGCAGGGGTAGCTTTTATGCTCTCATGCTCGGCGGTATACTTGTCCCAATTCTTTTGTTTGTCATCTACCAATTTCGCCAAATGCCTTTCAAGGGTCTGGTTAAATCTCTCAACCATTCCATCAGACTGTGAGTAGCACGCGGTGGTCCTCGTCTTATGCATGCCCAAAATTCTGCACACTTCCTGGAATATTTGCGATTCGAAGTTCCTGCCCTGATCAGAATGGATTTCTAGAGGCACACCAAAGCGACATATCACTTCTTCAACTAACTTAGAAGCGACTGTTGTAGCTTCTTGGTTTGGTATGGCGAACACTTCGGGCCATTTAGTGAAGTAGTCCATGACGACCATAAAATACTTGTTTCCCGATTCCGTTACAGGAAATGGCCTAGCTACGTCAACTGCAATTCGTTCCCATGATGCACCGACGTTATACAACCGCAGGTTCCCACGGCTCTATCTGAAGATGGAACTCTCTGTTGTTAGTCTTCTCCCATTTTCGGTAGAGTATCCCGTTTTGAAGTATCAGACTATTCCATTGCGCTCAGTACGCCTTAGTGACAGCGCCAGTGGGTGCAACCTCACTCCAGATTGGTTTTACGTCACCCCGTTTCTTCCATGTGATGATGTGGGGAAGGTCTTCATCTCTCTCTTAAGCCTCCCTCATAGCATCATTCTCCCAGAGACCCAAAGGAGTATTTGTTCTTGTTAGCTTTAATGTTACTTCATTAGATTCCTGCTTAACACAATGTTTGCAGTCTTCCGAATACGACCTTTGTGAGAGTGCGTCGGCATTCCGATGCGTCTTTCCGCTGTGGTGTTCCATATTGAAGTCATTGAGTAGCTCAGTCATTGATCCGTAGATGTGGCCGATTGCTGGGGCTTCCTTCGCGTCAGCCTTCGAAATATTTTTTTTTAATTAATCATGGTCATTTCAAGCTAACTAAAGTACTAGAAAATGTTAATAATGAAGAACAAATGAATTAGCGTATTTCTCTTATTAATAATATAAATATAACTAATTAGAGTCATAAAATAACTTCAGAATTATTGATATTTCTTAGGAATGACCAACGTTTTTGTCTCGAATAATAATCTACCCAAACAAATCCATAACGAGAGAAGAAAAAAATAGAAAATAAAAACGCATATAATCACAAACAAACCTACCTATTTTTATTTTATTAATCAAACTTAGTTTAACATGACATTTTCATTATTGAGCATTACATAAATGATTCCAAGTCAGTCTGCTTGTACTGTTTAATCACGAGAAGTTTGTAGACGTAATAGTTGGCTTGGGAACCTTCAAGAAGAGAGCGTACTCTTTCCTAAAAGGCCGGCAACGCATTTGTAAGCCTGGTGTTGCATGGGCGGCGATGATCACTTACCATCAGGTGAGCCTCCTGCTTGTTTGCCGCTTTTTTCCCCATAAAAAAATAGATGGTAGAGAATGTAATTTAGTTCACTCAAATACTTGATATACAATTACATTTTTTTATGTGAAAAGTTGTCAAGCAATCATGCGGTTCACCTGCTGTTAAGTGAAAAACGGCGCCCATGGACATCTACAGTACTCGAGGGCTTGCAGATGCGTTGACAACCGCTAAAAAAGTGGGCTCGGTTGTCTCACTCACCAGATGAAACGCGAAAGTTTGATACTTTCGCTTCATGCCAGTATTCTGTAAGGCCCCTGGGCGCCCCTGCACATGGCCTACCACATTAACAATACAAACGATAGAGTTACAACGCCTTCCTTCGAGTCTCTTTTTCTTATATTTTTCTATGTAACAGTTTATTGATAGATTCAAATATCGTAGTTGCGAATTCAAAGTTTAAATTACAGATTAAAATTTCAAAATTTCTGTAATACACAATATTAATAGTTCAGATCTTCACTTAAAATTATCGTGGATGAGTCTATATGAGTGATGATTTAAGTGTGAACGACATCACAAATTCCGACATAATAACTGTAATTCGATTAGGTGGTCAGTAGTTAATATTTTCGCGACACGATGATGCACCAAAAAAGTAGATCATCGTATTGGTGATCTTTTAGTTATTTGGAAAATTTGCTAATGACATTAGACACCTTTGTATTATTTGATATATTGTAAAAGTAAAAAGTAAAGTATCAGCCTATACATGTCCCACTGCTGGGCAAAAGCCTCCTCTATACAGAGGGTATCAGTGCATAGTCCACCACGCGGCCCCACTGCGGATTGGCGGACTTCACATATATTCGAAATATATTTTTTTGTTATTATTTCGAAAATACGCAGGTTTCCTCACGATGTTTTCCTTCACCGCGGAGCACGTGATAAGTCAGCACTTAAAGTTAAAAACTTCATTGGTGCCGGCACCGGGGATCGAACTCAGGTTGCTCGAGTATATTGAATTAAGGCGAGCGCCCGGACACTGAGCTATCACGGCTCTTATTGATATATTGTACGTGTATTTAATGTACATATTGAGAGCGGATAAGAAAAGTAAAGAAAAGAAAAAATAATGTTTCTTGAAGGAAAAAGTAAAAAACGCTGAGTGAGGAAACCTTAGGCTTTATCATCGGCGCCATTTGGCTGTAAAACTTCTAGTCACTGGTATTGGGAGATTCCATGGGCAGCTATCCTCACTTACCATCAAATTAATCACTTACTGAGTTGGCGTCCTTTCGAAGTAAAAAGTTAAACATTATAGTAACAAAAAAATCGACGTCAAATATTCCGCGCTCCAAAACTCGTCTATTTGATTTTGACGATTTTCTTGATGTATCTCTAGAGTCCAGGGTCCAATAGCGATGATTTTATATGGGACTCCAAAAATAGATAGTATTTAAATAAGCGCCACTTAAAAAAACACATTTGTTTATGATATATTAGCTGCTGCCCGCAACTACGTCTCTTACGTCTGCGTAGAATAGGATGAAGGCGTAACGTAACATTCAGACAGAAAGATAGATATACATAAAAATATGTATGTAAATTATAGCCTATGTATTACTTTTGATGTATAAGCTCAGTAGTATTTGCGTTTAATAATAAAAAACATCCACCATACATACAAATATTTATAATATTAGTTTATGATATATTATTTATATACATTTGTTTATGAGATATAAAAGATGCCTCAAATTACTATCTATGCGTGCCTATGTTACTACTGAACATGAACTAAAATTTAATTTATCACAAAATTAAGTTTTTTGCAGGAAACATTACAAAATAGTGTAATATGTCCCCTGTAGTGAACGAAATGAAGTAATTCCTCAAGGAAGTTTTATTACGGCCCAACCATATGTCACGCGCCGCGACCTATGTGATATCACTAAGTTAGAAATTTGGCCCTATTTATCATAATTTTGCGTGTACAAGGTTAAAAATAATATTAACTCATGATAAAATAAATTAGAACATTTGTTATTTAAGAGGCTTGATTATTTTTAATCATCTCGGCCAACTTAATCAAAATTGATCAATCACCCCAAAAACTTCAAAATTCAAAATATCTTTATTCAAATAGACTTTTACTCGTTCTTATGAGACGTCGAATTTTACATATATAATTAATACATAATTTCGTAAGTAAGTTACCACCAGAAACAGAAACTGCCTCCCGAACGGAAGGCAGTTTCTGTTGAGAAGAGACCGTTAAGAAACTCAACAGTTGCTCTTTGTTTAAAAGATCAGATTACAATATAACATATTATGTAATAATATTCTTATTTTAGCGTGAGTAATCAGTATACAGTTCTACACAGTATTACACTCAAAAACTACCTTACTAGCTTACCACAACTTGTTTTATCCAATTGATCTAAATTTTATATATAAATTTTATATAGCGTTGTATCGCCGCACTACGTAGGGTTAACGTTAGGTTTACGTAGGGTTAGGGACCCTGAGATTATGTTAAAATTATCTTTCTGCAATCGCCATAGATCATATGTATTGACAAATTATAACATAACAAGAATTTCAAAAGGTGGATGTTAATTTTCGCCAAGTGACCGTTTCGTACTCTGAGCCTAACATATAAAATATATGTATTTTTTAGTAAAGCTTTATGTGAATGTATTTGAAAGGTCGTTACTGACACTCGTGTCGTCCGATTCTTTCAATGGGATATTACGATTGGATCAAGAGTAAAAGAAAGAAAGAAAAAATAAAAAGGAAAGATAACATCTGCTTAAATTTATGTCTGTATAACCATCTTGGTATCTTGTATCGAATTCTTTTTATGAAAATAATGTTTAGTCGTCATCTTGAGTTATCCAAGATATATTTCTATAATATCGAAGTTTTTTTAAGTTACATACATAATTTATTTGAATTGTATTATAATCAATAATTTTAATTTAAGCTTACAAATATTTTTTTTGTAGTTTTTTTTTAAACTTTCAAACGACATTTTTATGTTATTGGGGAATGATAACTGTTTCGTTGCTTCATTGCTTTTTTATCCTGAAATTAGACTGCGTATAACATTTGATGAATCATCACTACATAGTATAAAACAAAGTCGTACCGCTGTCTGTCTGTGCCTTTGTATGCTTAGATCTTTAAAGCTACGCCACGGATCTTGATGCGGTTTATTTTATTAGATAATTAGCTGTTGCCCGCAACTACGTCCGCGTGGAATATGTAGAAAGCGAATAATTCAGACAAATATAGACAGATCTATACATATACATAAAAATGTAACTGATCTTCTTCTGTACATGGAAGATATTTGAAGAAAACTAATATGGGGGACTTTTTGTCAGTTTGTATGTGCGTTTGTGCGCGCTAATCTCAGAAACGGCTTAACCAATATGGGTGCTTTCACTAATACTTTGTAGTAAGTTTTAATCAAATCAGTTTATAAATAAAAAAAATATATCAACTTAAAAAAAAGTATGAAAATTTTGACTGTGGTAGAGCCACGCAGTTTCTGTTGCACGAATGGGCAAGTCCGTCCTCACGACCTCACTGAAGACCGGCGTAAATTAGAAGTGTTACACTTCTGCGTTTCGTCTGATGAGTGAGGTAGCCGGGGCCCACTTTCTTTAAATGTGGCAACACATTTGTATCCCTATGGGTGTAACAAATGTCCATGGGCGGCGATTATTACTTAACATCAGTTGAACCCCAGCTCATTTGCAACTTTTTTACATAAAAAAAGTAATACTACAGTTGAATTGGATGAAACTATAGTTAACTTTAATTATATAAAAAATGTCAGGTCTGTAAAATGATGAAAATTCAAAAACCGGAAAGAGCGAGTCGCACTCGCGCTCAGATGTTTTTGTACATAATCTATAAAAATGGCAAAAAAATCATGCCTGTTGTATGAGAGGTAGTATCTATCATGCCTGTAGATTATATAAAAATGTTTCTATTCTAATTTTTATTTGTTGTTATAGCGGCTTTAGAAATACATCATCTGTGGAAATTTCAACTGTCTAACTATCACGGTTCATGAGATTCGGCCTGGTGACAGACGGTCAAACAGCTAGCATCGGTCTTTTTGTTTGAACTCGCTTATCTTAGCGACTATTTTTCCGATTATAAAAATCTTGTACTGTTAAATAGCCCATTTATTGAAGAAGACTACGTTTTAAGCACGATATAAAATGTAGTACATACGTTTGGAGCCGCGGGCGAAAAGCTAGTGTCAAATAAAATACCGCTTTGTATACCACATTCATACTTTTGCCTCCTGGAAAACAATTACTATGAGTCACACAAATAATAATTGTCCTGTGTGGGAATCGAACCCACGCCGAAGGTAATGCCTTAAAGTATGTCCGGAAGATACACTTGGCCATTCAAAAGGATATCCATTCCGCCTTCTCAAATTTTAACAGAACATCGCAAAATTCTTAGGCATGTAAACTGAGTCCGCACGTTAACTGTCAATTGAAACTTGTGTTTTTGAGACCAGAGATCAGAAGGCTTCTGTGAGGCATTTTTTTCTTCGCTTTAGTCTCCTGAGTAATGACAGGAAGGGTTTCGAAAAAGTCCAGAGAAAACAACCGTCACTTTCCCCATTGGCCTTTAATCTCCGTGTACGTACTCTAGTGTTCTGTCAATGGCCTCTACGGGAGCTCAATCAAAATTCACTCTCAGTTTACTTTTTTACTTTACTTTAATGTCTATAACCTATAACCTTTTAATTCTATCGAGGCATTTTTGTAATAAATGCTAAAAAGTCGATACCTAGTTTTATTTTTTTTTTTACTAAAAAATAAGTGTCTGAATTACAAAAAAAATATCAGGTACAATTTGTGAGCCAGTGACAAATAACAGAATTACAAAAAAAATATCAGGTACAATTTGTCAGCCAGTGACAAATAACAAACACAATTTCCGAACCACAAAGCAAAATCAGTAATATTCTCATATCCTAGTCTAACAAAATCAATTTTTTATCTCTATTCCTAAACAGTCACAGATTTGATACGTTGGTCACCCTTGGCAAATTAAAGATTGCCGTCCTCTACTCACTGAAAAGCACAAAATATTGAAAGAAGTGAATTAAAATGGTAATAAAAAGCAAAGAAAGCTAATACATGATATCATTGAGCTAAAGAAAGGTAAGTATTAGGCCCGCTTGAATTATTATAAGGAACATCGCTTACGCGAGAGGCGAAAGGCGAGCGAGGCTACTAAAAAATTCCACTAATTTGCAGTTCCCTACATTTAGACCGGACGTACTCGCCCTATAGGGAAATCCACCACTGTCCCTAACAGCTAACCAAATCGCAAATCAAAATCAAGAGCATCCGTATACCGAGCAAAGCTAAAATCGCAGCTATCGTAAATCTCAATCGAATAAATTTATTCGTTTAGTTAAAATGCAAATGGTCAGCGTTTGTTCTTTAATTACGTTGTGAAAATATGCATACTTATAGCGCATTTTAGGAATTTAACAACACCATCTAGTTTTTGCACGAGAAGTAATATCTTATCCGTAACTTACCTACGCTGGATTTTAATTCTGTCAATTGAAGAATTTGTTAAATTAAAGCTTTTTTTGGTATGAAACTGAAAATTTAAGTTATCTGTATCAACAGCACTAAATAAATTAGACCAGTAGTTGGCTAACTGTGATAATTATTTGCGGCTGCACTACTTGAATCTTAGAACTCCCATATTTCCCAATTGAGTGAACCGATTGAGATGAAACAAAGCCTATATGTTGCTCCGAGCTTAGCTATAGTAACCAGTGAAAACTGTATCAAAATACGATAAGTAGTTTTCAAGTTTAGCGCGAACAGACAGACAGACAGACAGACAGACAAAAATTCCAGAAATGGTTATGTTTCCTATAACTCTTTTTATGATACCCTATTTAATTTTTTCATAAATATGTTCAATGTACAGACACGCCGATTCTACTCTTCTATTATAGTTTAATACATTGTACCCGTGCGAAGCAGGCTGGGTCGCTAGTTTTGTATAAATTATTCTTAGTCGCACTGGGGCGTATTGATTGTGGATATAGTTTGTTATTACATTAAATAGCGACTTTTTATGTACCCCTAGAGCTTTCTATTAGACCAGGAGTTTGGTAAAACATTTTATAAAATGTTATACGTTTGATCAAAGCTGTGGATAGTGCAGCTGCAAGTTTAGGTATCAAACTTTTACAGTATATGCTGGACTTTAATTTGCCACGTATGTTTTGATTTAGGGCAGTATATATTTAACATAATATTTTTGACTAATCGACGTATTGGTCATATTTTATTGTTTTTAGTTATTGTATTTTTGCCACTTCGGAAGTTCATTAATGCCCCTTCTGATGAAATCTAAGAGAATTACAGCTCTAGGCCCTTGTATCGTCGATAAAATTTTTTCTCAAAAAGAGTAAGCAGATTTACTAATCTGTTGTTTTTGTAAGTTTGAACGAAAAACTGCTACTACTGTAGCAGTTTCTCGTTCAAACTTACACAGGCAGCAATTTAATAGCGTTTGTTAAAAAAGGTAATTCGTGTTATTTTTCCATGTTTTCAGGCGAGGTCCCCGAACGGTGCCGTCTGCTTGAGCGTCTGCGTCTGCGCCTGCGGTGTTAGCAGTAGGGATCTCTTGATTTTTTAGTTGAATTAAGATACTTCTAAGGGGAACTTCGGTCTGAGCCGTTGTAGCATCGGACGCAGCTAAAGTATGTGGCGCAAATATTACCCTTTGTTTAGTTTATGTATTTGTGTTATGGCTATTGAAACTTTAGGTACGTGGTGTTCCCGTACATCGCAACTTTTGAAAGTTTTACGTCCTAGACTTATCTTTGCGACTGGAGCCCACAGGGCTGGTTCCTTTCTCGCTCAAAGTACTCAAAGAGGAAACGCTGCTAGCGTTCTAGGCACTATGCCGCGTGGACTAGGTTTATTAGATAATATGTAATTTAGTTAGATTTAATGTTTTCAATATTGGACATAATAATATAAATTATATTCCATGAAATTAAATTAAGTTAAAAAGTGCAGCATTAATAGTTAAATCTAAACTCTACTTAAACATATACCTTATAAGTTTCAGTAGAGTTTAGATTTAATTAATCAACTATAAATACTGCACTTTTTACTTTAAGTGTTCGCTAAAGCATAAAGGCAATGTGCTGTACATATGAGTTATTAAAGAAATTTACCTCACCAATAAAATCATAATAATTATATCCAATTCTGGCCACGGCTTTTAGCTTCTGTTGTTACGTAAATAGGTCAATAGAAACCGGATATATTATATTTAATTGGTGAATGCGATAACTGGAACAACATCCCCTCGAAGGTTCAAAACCGTGTTGTAATTATTTGTGGTATTCGTAATTTCTTATGGGTGGAGGTTAAAGTCACCGAGTATCGGGTCACCTGAGTTTTAATTTACAATTTTCAAGACTATTACTAGCTTTTAAAAAAATATTATGTAATGTAAACTTTTACGTACAGAGCGAAAAGATCGGAAATACTTATTGTAACGAATAATGCCTCGACCCAGAAATAAAACTCACTCGCCTTATATCCTGTTAGAATATCCTGCAAGGAAGTAAGAAGTACATAGATTCACTGGGGCAAGATTAATTAGAAAATCTTACGTTCACTAATTCACTGTAACACTCTCAACATTTATTCGTATTTCCTTCGAATTTCCTTCGTACTGATGTGATTTCTAAAAAAAAGAATATTTAGAATTTAACTTTCCAATTTTTCGCCTAAATACAATGTGACAACATTATTCTCTTAGAGTAGTGCCCGCTGTAATTATCTATAACTGTTTGCAATTATTTTGCATGCCAAATACCAACAAAACTGAAAAAAGCGCTGATTAGCGTAGTGAATAGTTCATATTCATTTAGTTTATACAAACTGAACATTTACACGAGTACATGTCGGCGTAAAATATTTATTCTTTTCATGGATCGCTACTACAAATATTTTATACTACAGGTATGTTGTTAGCATGCCAGGAGTGAATCCAAAGAAAGAGACGGCAAAGTGGTTTAATACGGGGACGAGAAAGACGGATGTATGTACTCGAGATTTTTTACACTTATGCTAAAGAGACAAACACTTGCCGCCCTTTTTTTGGGGTTCCGTTTCCAAAGGGTAAAACGGGCCGCATATTGCTAAGACTCCGCTGTTTGTCTTTCTGCCTTTCCGTCTGTCTGTCTGTCTGTCTGTCTGTCTATCTGTCCGTCTGTCATCAGGCTGTATCTCATGAACCGTTATACTCGCACTTGGCCGGTTTTTTTTCTTATTGCTTTAATTATCCTATCCTTTTTATACCATTCGAACGAAACGTCTAAATGTGTGCTGTCACGTTTGGAAATAGGAACATTTTATTGCGGTGATTTTGTACTTATAACTTGTTTGGTGCTTACAACATATATACAGTATATATTTTTAAAATGTCTTTGGTCATCAATACTTTATAAAATGATAACATTGTTTTCAAACAATAAATAAAAGTCATTACAATGTACTTAATATTTACACTTATGGAAATAAGACTCGGCAATAAAAAGCAAGTCTTAGACCAAAGTATAATACTTAATCTTGGTATCATAATAATGGAAACTTTTAATATTACTTCGAAAGTCTGTGTCCTCAACTACATAACTATATTAGTCATTGATTAAAAGGTATCTTGTATTAACTGATGTTTTTGCTTTCAGTCCAGAGACTATTAAAGCTTCATCTGACGCAGATCCGGTGGGCTAGAACCCACGGGTTTGGGCCCTCCGCTGTGGGTAGGGCCGCGCATGTGCTCATGCGTGCGTTTAACTACGACATGTCATCTAAGGGCCATCGAAGTTGCGGTGCGGACCGAGACCCCGATGGCCGTCGACTGTGTTTTTAGCTAATCGGTGACTGGGGGCGGTGAGAACCGCCCTGGAACGCGTAACGGAACCTTGTGTACGCGTTGTGTTTTTCTCGCCGTGCTCGGGCGAGGGCGAACTAATATGTTTGTTGTTGCACTAACTGTGAGTGTAGTGTTATCCGGCGGGACCCCCGGCGGTGGGTCCGGCGTATCTAAGTCCCCTCGACCGGGTTGATGAGGACGTTTCGCGGGCGACGCTTGTTGACGTTCGCGTTTGTGTCGGGTTGGTAATTTGCTGCGCTTACCACCAGAGGGTTGGGATGATGTTCGGCTCTATCGAAGAACCGTTTGGTCAGGTCTTTAAAATATTCGCGAATCGTCGGGAGTCTGCAATCGCTGTGCAGATCGACGTTGCGTTGATACCACTGCGCACCAGTTGCACGGCGGATGAACTTATTTTGTACTATTTGCAGCTTGTACAAGCGGGTAGGGTGCGTGTGTGGCGAAGATCATGCATGCGTAGGACATAATAGGTCGTACGCAGGTCTTATATAATAATAATTTGTGCCTTAAGGGCATTTTACTTTTAGCGTTAGTTAAATTGTGTAGCCGGCCGGAGACGAACGCGGCTCTATTACGAACGTTATTAATGTGCGTAGTAAATGACATACGCGAGTCGAAAGTGACTCCTAAGTATTTGATCTTTTTCTCCCAGGGGAGCGGTTGGCCATAAAGGGATATTTGCCCCAACTTTCTGCATTGGCGAGGACCATTATAAAGATGTGACGGGTAAGTACTTCGTGTGAAGTGAATCGCTACACTCTTTTCGGGATTTATTTCTATTCTCCATTTGCGGAACCAGTCGCCGAGGCGGTCGGTGGCGCTTTGGAGTCGAGTGGTTAGTTGTCTAAGGTTGCGGTCTGAATAAAAGAGCGCCGTGTCATCCGCGAAAAGCGCGAGATTGACGTGGGGGTCTTTAGGTATATCGCTCGTGTAGAGCGTAAAGAGCAAAGGTGAGAGGCAGGAGCCTTGTGGTACGCCGGCCGTGAGGCGGCGGCTTGTGGAGAGGGTGCCTTCAACTCGATATCGAAAAGAGCGGTTTGACAGGAAGGCCCGGATGGTGTGTACGAGCCTATCTGGCACTTTGAGTGTGTACAGCTTGGAAAGCAAGCCGTTGTGCCAGACCTTGTCGAATGCTTTTGCGACATCGAAGAAAAGAGCCCCTGTACTAAATGTTTAGGGTGATTTAGGCCTTTTAGGATATGTTCCGTTAGGCGGAATAGTTGATCGGGACAGGAATGTCTAGCTCGAAAGCCGAATTGTTCCGCCGGCAGAAGGCCGTTGGTAAACACGTGTTCATTGAGCCTGTTTAATAAAAGCCGCTCGTAGAGCTTCCCCAGGCAACTGAGGAGGCTGATGGGACGATAACTAGAGGGCTGGTTGGCTGGTTTATTCGGCTTGCGAATGCCGATAACCGTGGCTTCTTTCCAGTCGTCGGGAAAGGAGCAACTGGAGAGTAAAGTGTTGTAAATGGCGCCAGTAAACAGATAAGCGGCCCAGGGAGAGCTTTAAGAATTTTGTTACTGATATTATCTGGGCCCGGGGCGGATTTCGGTTTTAGATTTTTAATAATATCTTGGACCTCTTCGGGGGTCACTGAATTTAAAGGTTCGCCTTCCGGTGGAAGTGCAGCCCTAGTCTCGATTACGCGGTCCACCTCCGTTAGGTGGACTGCATCGGTGTGTTCGCGCGATGGCGTACATTGCTGCTCTAGGTTGTTCGCAAGGCATTTGGCTTTTTCGGAGTCATCTAGGGCTACTGAAGCGCTATTAGGTCTAACTAACGGCGGTAGAGATTCGCGGGGGTCTGCTTTCAGACTGCAGGTCAACCGCCAGTAGGCGGTGTGCGATGGCTCGATGTCCTCTAGGAGATTGTCCCACGTTGTATGTCGGCGTTCCGATACACGATCTTTGACTTCTAGCTGAAGGCGTCGAAGTAGGGTTCGGTTCGATTCCGATCAGTATCGGTCGAAGGCGCGTTTGGCTGCATTTTTCTGTCTAATTAGCAGTCTTAGGTCGGGCGGAAAGTTAAACCGTCGGTCGCCCGACAGTTTCACCGTCCGTTCCGAGTTTGTGACTGCGGAAGTAATAGTTTCTCGGAGACTCGCTATCGCTCGATTTGCGTCATCGAACGTAGCTATCGTCTCGGGTAGGTCTACTAAGTCCTGGGGGTCCAAGGCCTTGAGTTTGACCTCAAGACGATGCCAGTCCACTACGGATTTGGTCGGAGGGACCGCACCGGCGTTCTGGCCCAGTTTACACAGGACGGGCCTGTGATCTGAGTCTAGTTCATGGATTGTCTCTATCGACTCGATGTCGAGCGAGACCTCCCTGAATAACATGATGTCTAGGACACTCGGTGATGCGTGTTGGTAGTTGTCCACCGTAGGATACCTAGTAGGAGTCGTGGGAGCGACTATGCTAAAGTTTAGGTTATCGGATAAGCTAAAGAGATGCTTTCCGTTGTTATTTGGGATGCTGTTGGTGTCCCATGCGCCGTGTTTGCAGTTTAGATCTCCTGCAATTATCACGGAAGGGCCTAAGTTAAGTAGCTTATCAAGGTCGCTTTGAAGTAAGGTTCTATTCCCCGAGAGGTAGGCTGAGACTAGTACAAGCGGCCTGTGGCCGGTGAGCGCTAACCTACACGCGGATGCCTCTATTTGACTTAGCTCTGGAATGTCGAGCGGGCAGCAGTGCAAGGACCGTTTATAATAAATTAATGTGCCTCCCAGACGGTTTGCTAACCGGTCGTGGCGGACAATGTTGTAATTTGCGATTCTGGGATCGCGTACACTAGGCTTCAAGAATGTCTCTTGCACTAGAAAAATATCTACGTTATAATCGCGAAGGAATTCCGCGATTTCGTCCCTTTGACCCTTTATGCCGTTTGCGTTGAAATACGAAACAACCAGAGCCCGAGGTTTTGTTCTACCTGCGGTTGTACTTCCCATTAAGGTGTTTTTATGGGTCTAATTAACGACGCGGCGGAGCGCGGTTTTATTGCGCGGACTATTGTCTTTTACGGTTGGCTCGTAAAAGCCCAAAGGGCTTCCACAAGCGTTTTATGTTGTCTAATTGCCCTAAGACGCTCGTTGCCAGATGTGGCGGCCGCTATTTTAGCGGACAATACGGCGAGTTCCTGCCTATTGATCGTGTCTAATTGGCTGCAGATGTTTGCGATTTGCGCGAATGGGTCATCTTTATTTTCCGCGAAAACCGACGGAGTTGCCTGCACTTGCGGCCGCGGCGCCGTTTGACAGGCGGGCAGCGATTGTGCGATCGGTCGTGAGGCGACCGGGATTACCGGCGTGGTTACCTGCGCGGCCACCTGGGGTTTCGCCCAGGCGTTTATGACGGGTACGGGCGCGGGAATGATTCTAACGGGTGCGGGTTTGGGCAACGTAGACTTCGCGGGAGATTTTCTCGCGGGAGTTTTCAGGGCCTTGGCGCAGCCTCTATAACTAGCCGGGTGGCCGGTAGCGTGACAGTTTACGTAGTCCGGTGGATCTGCGCAATCTTTAGGCCTCGTGCACTCGGATGTGCCGTGGTCACCGGTGCATTTGATGCACCTAGGGTGAGCGAAGCAGTTGTTTGCCGTGTGGCCAAAATGTTGACAGTTGTGGCACTGTGCCAGAACTCCTGATTTACGCGGGGGCTCGATGACTAAGTCACTGAGCCCACAGGCCCTCTTTAGGTTGAAGATGGCCTTACCTTCCGGGGTAGGGTCAAGTTCAACCATTACCATGTCCATAGGGAGACGGGTGCGAGGGTGTCTGAGCCGACGTACGGCGTGCACAGGATAACCCTGTGTGCGGATGTCGACCTTAGCCCTATCGACATCCGATTCTTTCGGGACGCCCTTGATAACGACCCGAAGTTTACGCTCTTCGGGTAGTGAGTAGGTGTGGAAACCTACCTTGGCTTCGCGCAAGTATTTTGTTACGCGGGCGGAAATCGTCCGTGGAGTCTAGGTATACGCGGATACCCATATTAGTATTTTTGGACCGGGGGTCTCGGATGTTGTGGCGTTCAAACCACGAACACACCTGGTGCCACTTTGCCTTTTCTTGAATTATTATTGGCGGCGGTGGCTTGATTTTTCGCTCGGAGGCGAATGTCGGTTCCGACTGGGCAGTCGCGGCTGCCTTTTTGGCGGGCGTCGCGGTGGGACGGTTTGACGGGGCGGCCTCGCTTTCGGGGTCGCTGTCAGTAGCGAGGCGTTTCTTGCCCTTTTTGCGCAATTTGACGACGGTGAAGCCGTCGGCGTTCGCGTTGTTCGCGGGGGTCGTTTCGACCTCCATGTCTGAGCCGCCGTCCGATTGTGAGTCGGGTACGACGGAGCGAAAAGAGGTCGGGTTCGGTTGCACGGAAGGCGCTACGGGTGAGTAGGCGTTAGCGGATGCCGACGCGACGGGGGCTTCTTAGGTAGCGGAGGGCGACGGGGTAACGGGCGCAGATGGCGCGGGCAATGGCGGCGACGCGAGATCAGCTACTTGCCTATGCTCGGCTTTATAGGCAAGAAAACGTTCCCACATAGCGGGGCATTCCTTGAGTACGAACTCCTCGAAAAGGGAGCCCATCGCGGCGTAAGTGCCTTCGCGGCTTGTAGCCCCGCCGGCGTGTGTGAGCTAAATAAGCCTCCCCACCTTGCGGCAGGGAGGTGTGTGCCTAAAAATAACAACTAATTTGCCTGCGCTTTAGGTGCGCTAGGGTGGGTACCTAGCTGTCGCCTATTGCAACAAGCACACAGTTAATAAATGAAACAATGCCGCCTCTGAGGCGAGAAGTGTGTGTAGGATTCTACTTACAAAACAGGAACCTGCCTACGAGCACAACACTACACTAACACTAAACTACTGCATTATTTGCACAAGATTTAAATTGCAACCGAGGTTGCGAGTGGCGTCTAATTCGGGTGGCATGTGCCCTCCGTCTTAGAGAGACGTCCGTTCCGTACGAGAGCACGAAGCGGAATGGATTAAAAGGTGTTAACGTTCATGTTATACGACGAAATCATTTTTATATTAAACAGTGTCATTTCAGACCAGCTAAGAGTACTAGGAAATTTTGAAAATGAACTTTTATTTTTCATCTTAGAAAGAATAAATAAAAAAAAACATTTATTATTGTTACAACAATAACTTTAGAAATATTTGAAGTTGTTACGAACAAAATCATAATGAGATTATAAAATAGGAGAGTATACAAACGCATTCATACACAAACAAAAGCTCCTTTGTCATCAATGCGCAACATAATTAAGCCACCGTTGTTTTTGCTTTTTTATTCCTTCTCTTAATTATTTTTAATTAATAAAACAATGTCGTTATTGAGCATTACATAAATGTTTACGCAAGTCTACTTACTTTTAGTTAGTCTGTATAACATTTCATTCCGGGAAGTTTACAGACGGTAGAGAATGTAATTTAGTTCACTCACCTAATTGATACTTAATTACATTAGCAATACAAACGATAGAGTTACGAAGCGTACCTTGGACTCTAATTTTCTTATTTTCCTCTGTAATGGTTTAGTGTTAGATTTAAAAATTAGTAAAGTAAACACAACAAACTTGTTAAAAAAAAGTAGTGTTTGAGGCAGGGTACTCATAAATTAAGTTCATCTTGTTTGGGTTTATTCATCGATCTTCGTTTTAAATTATAAACAAGGGTATTTAAATTATATTCAAAATAATAAAACAATAATTTTATAAACATTTCTATGCCTGATTAATTAATAGAACATTTTTAAAATATTTCCATAGTTTACTAATGTTGGAATATTACAAAAATACTCTATACATTCCATGTAGTCTGTACTTCATTGTGATACTTAATACATTTCAACTAATCTGTACTTCCTCCATTGAGGGTATATAAATGGCAACTGTTTCCAATGTACCTTACTTGAATAAAGACTGTCATTCTGTACGAACGTCTCTCTGTCACTGCCCTATCCCAACAGGTTATGGGCCCAGTTCACGTAAAGTTTGGTTTTAATTAAAAGAATCATTAAAGTGAAAAATTTCTGTTAAATTATTAAATTAATTTTAATAATGGAATCACGGAGCAAAAGGAACATTCAACAATTTACCGGCGAAAGATACAGCACGTGGAGATTTAGAATAAAAACGTTATTGGAAGAATTACAAGTATTGTGCGTCATTGAAGACTACGAACCAAGTAATCCTGATCAAGAATGATTGAAAAAGAATTTATTAGCAAAAAGTACTATCGTCGAATATTTGAGCGATGCATATTTAAATTTCGCTAAAGAATCTTCTACTGCAAAATCGATTATGGAAGATCTGGATAAAACCTACCAACGAAGAAGTTTGGCTACACAGCTAGCGTTGCGTAAACAATTACTGAATCTTAAACTACAACCGGATGTGACATTATTTCAACACTTTATAAGTTTTGATAATATCATCACCGAGTTAATCTCTGAAGGTGCTAAAATCGAGGAGATGGTTAAAATTTCACATTTGTTGATAACTCTTCCCTCTTCATACGATGGCGTAATAACGGCTTTAGAAACATTAGGAGAAGATCATCTGAGTCTACCATTTGTAAAAACACGCTTATTAGATCACGAAGTTAAGCTAAAAACGGAGACTACAACCGAGCTGAAAATATTACATACGTCAAGATTTTCGTCGCAAAGGAAACCCGAAAATAATAAAAGATATAAAAGTTTTAATCATCAAATTAAGAAAAAAAAATTTTACCATAAAAATACTACCTACAAAATTTCAAACATATATTGCGAACATTGCGGTCGAAGAAATCATTTTAAAAAGGATTGTCGCTATTTTAAGAAATTACAACAAAATGGCGGTAGCAGTACATTTACAAATACGGCCAACGCTATCCAGCCCTGTAACAATGATAAGGACAGTTTCGCTTTCATGTTAAATTGTAAGTTACCCATCACTAATAACATTAAAATAACCGAACTTTCATGTCTTTTAGATTCCGGAGCTACTGACCATATTGTAAACACACGGAAATATTTTTCGTCGTACATCGAGTTTTCTTCTCCATTAAAAATAGGAGTTGCAAAACATAACGCTTCAATTCTAGCTTACGGCAAGGGTAAAATTGAAATCACTACTAATATGGAGGTGAATGGATCTATTAACGATGTCTTGTTCTCCCCTGAGGTATCATATAATTTACTGTCAGTAAGTCGTATGCAACAAGCAGGTATGGCACTTATTTTTGATACTAACGGTGTGAACGTTTACCAGAATAATATTTGCATAATGAAGGGTACAATTAGCAATAATTTAACTAAAGTTAATTTCAATGTTAAACTACCTTCAAGTTTTTTACATTCGTCTCATACTTTTAACTCTTACGATTTATGGCATAAACGTTTGGGTCATTTAAATAAAGAAAAATTTCTCATTCTAAAGAATTTAGTGGATGATAAATCGGTAATTAATGAAATTCACCCTACTAATGAGTTGTGCGAAGCTTGTATATTTGGCAAACAGGCACGATTACCTTTTGCAAAATCGAAAGTAAGATGTGTAAATAACAGAGTATTTCAATTCTAAAATCGTACATTTGTATTGCGATAACGGTCGAGAATATCTTTCAACTGATTTCAAGGATTTTTGTGTTCAAAAGGGAATTATGTATCATTTGACGGTTCCGTATACTCCACAACAAACTGGTGTAGCAGAGCGCATGAATCGTACGTTAACCGAAATGGCTCGTACATTGGTTGCAAGTGCGAAATTAGACAAAATATTTTGGGGTGAGGCCATTTTAACGGCTACATATTTAACTAATATGTTACCCACAAAAGCTCTTAAAATTAAAACACCATATCAAATGTGGCATGGCACAAAACCGAAAATTAATCATTTAAAAATATTGGGTTCTACCGCTTATGTACATAATAAAACTAGAAAAACAAAATTTGATGAAAAATCTTATAAATCCATATTAGTTGGTTTTAGCCCAAATGGATACAAGTTATATAACGTCGAAACCAAGCAGTTCTTCTTTGCAAGAGACGTTATATTTGATGAGTTAAATTTTGTTAATTCTAGACCTATATGCAGTAATAATGAGCAAAATGAAATTCCCGCCAAAATTAATAAGCCTGATGATAATCTGGCAAAATTAATAGGCAACAAACACAATAATCGTACAAGTGAGGAAACTGTTATTGCAAAACAGTCACCGTCTGCTAACCTTAGACGCAGTGAAAGAATTCTCGGACTACCCCCTAAAGATTATAAGGCAATGATTGAGCCTCATTTATATTTATCGTTTTTGAATACTTCATACTCTATACCATTATCTTACAATAACATTTTTAATAGATTTGATTCAAATCAATGGATTAAAGCTGTAGAGAGCGAAATAAAATCCCTTTATGATAATCAAACATGGACCCTCGTAAATAGACCGAAAAATGCAAATATAGTAAGTTGCAAATGGGTTTTTACTATAAAAAACAATGAAAACGGTGAACCTATACGATATAAGGCACGGTTAGTTGCTTGTATTATCACTCAACAGTACCCACAAGACTATGACGAAACATTTGCACCTGTAACTCGAGTCACTACGTTTAGATTTATTTTGGCATTCGCAATTCGATTCGATATGCACGTTCATCATATGGACGTTAAAACTGCCTTTCTAAATGGCTCCCTTAAAGAGGACATTTATATGGATGTACCTGAAGGAATTTCCGCTAAACCTCATCAGGTGTGCAAATTAAAGAAAACGTTATATGGCTTAAAACAGTCATCACGTTGTTGGTTTGAACGTTTCGATCAAACTCTTAAAAGTATGAATTTTCAAAACTCTTACGGGGATCCATGTCTTTATATACTCCATAAAGGTTCTATAAATAAAAATGTATACATAGTACTATATGTTGATGACTTGGTAATATGTACAAGTAGTGCTAAAACATTACAATATTATAAAAATTATTTAATGAAGTATTTCGAAATGACTCATTTAAATGAAATTAAGTTATTTTTTAGGTATAATAATTGTAAGAAACAAGGATACAATAACCTTGGATCAATCAAAGTACCTTGAGAACGTTTTAAACAAATTTTCCATGAGTAACTGTAATACGTGTAAATCACCATTACCAAGTAAACTAAATTACATAGCTTTGAATTCAGACATATATTATGATGCACCCTGTCGAAACGTAATAGGCTGTCTAATGTATGCAATGCTCTGCACGCGGCCAGATATATGTGCAGCTATAAGTATTTTAAGTCGATATCAAAGTAAAAGTAATGAAGAATTATGGAAATGTTTAAAACATCTTATGAGATATATTAACGGAACTATACATTTAAAATTGACTTTCAGAAAATGTGATTACAAGCATTTGATTGTTGGTTATGCTGATTCTGATTGGGGAGGCGACGAGTTAGACAGAAAAAGTACAACTGGATACTTATTTAAGGTGTTCGATAATAGTACAATTTCGTGGAATACACGAAAACAAAACACTGTCGCCGCATCCTCAACGGAAGCAGAATATATGGCTTTATTTGAGGCTGTAAGAGAAGCAGTCTGGATGAAATCATTGCTTAATAGCGTTTCAATCCAATTAACAGGGCCAATAATTATTTTCGAAGATAATATCAGCAGCTGTATCAGCATTGCTAACAATCCTACAAATCATAAAAAATCGAAACACATAGATATTAAATATCATTTTATAAGAGAACAAATTACTAATAAAGTAATAAAGCTTGAATATATCTCCACAGGAGAACAGCTGGCTGATATTTTCACTAAAGTGGTTACTTCTACAAAGTTCCAGAAATTAAGATTGAAATTAAATTTACTGTAATCATATTATTGTTTGTTAAAATTACTTAATACATGTTACAAGCCTATATTTTCATTACTCCAATAAGAAATGAAATTATAATCATTATGTTTAATAAATAATGTATAAATTAAAAAAAAAAATAATATACAAGAAAATGTTATATAATTCATAAATATTGTATTAACTTTATTAAAATTGAATATTAAAATGTATCTTATTTTTGAGGGGGACTGTTGGAATATTACAAAAATACTCTATACATTCCATGTAGTCTGTACTTCATTGTGATACTTAATACATTTCAACTAATCTGTACTTCCAGCGACACAGCGACAACTTACTACCTTTTTCTTACCCAAGGTAAAAATATTACTAATATGTAAACGGGTACTCCTTTACTAATTTGTTAATAGGATATGATTGAATGATTGTAATGAGTACATAAATACTAACAATTTAAAATATAAAATTAACCGATAAATCTTGTGTGAATAGTCATGAAAATGCACTGACGACAACTGATGAGAAACTGTAACGCTCTCAGCAAGCCCAGCAAAGATTTAAATTAGAAAACGCAAAATCCGCATGGGAACATGATAAGATGTTACAATGAAAAATGTATACATTAAGTCGAAACATTAATTGAACAATCTTTTAAAATTTCATGTCAGTATTAGAAACAAATCTAAAGTTACCGACATTGCGCGTAGAATTAGCACGCTGAAGTGGAAGTGGGCTGGCCATGTCTCCAGACGTACTGATCGTCGCTGGAGCCGACACGTATTAGAGTGGACACCGCGGTTAGAGTGGATGGATGCGGGCTGCCCAGGACCGGGCTAGTTGGCGTACTTTGGGCGAGGCTTACGTTCAGCAGTGGACAGCAATATGCTGGTGTTGTATTAGAAACAAGTAATGAGTAGCAAAATAAATAATTAATGAACTTTAAAATTAAATATGACATTATTTTTTAGTAATTATCTACGCAGAAGAGGTAATATTTGTAAATGCCTGTAATTTACAAAATGTATATTATTTAATCATTAGTTGGATACGTTTAAACTTGAAAGAAAATTACGAGTTCTCTCTAAATGTTTGTTGTTTAAAAAAATAAATTTTTACTTGACCAATAAATTAATACTTATTTGTGAAAAAGGAAAACAAAGACAAAAGTTGTAAATGAAAAGCAAAGAAACAAGATAGAATGACGCTATGTTGAAAACGAACACATTCGTTTATTGCATGTGATTTAGTTTCGTTGGAAATAAAATGCTAACGATTTCGTTAGCATTTTATTTTGGTCTAAAAGTCTCATTTTTTATAAGGGACTGACTAGTGCTTGATTACAGGAGGAGAGGAGAGGAGTTAACTCGTGTAAATCAGATATACACTCTCCAAAATGTAACCTATAGAAAAACAAGAGGCTGGCTACCTTGCGCCTGTGCTCGAGGGTAATTAGATTGGTTCTAACCAAATAAAGGTCACCGATGAGCCTCTTCACACGCCTGTGCATTGAGTCCAAAGCCTTAAGTTGAAATTTAGGAGCAACCGCCCAAATATGCGAGCAGCACTTCATATAAGACCGGAATTGTGCTTTAATAAGGTTAGAAGCTGTCCCGAAGTGAAGTACCGCCTCATTCCAGCAAGGATACTTAACCTCATTGGAGATGCTTTAGTGAGTCTAAATGAACCGTTTAAAGTTGAGGTTTGAGAAAATCTCTACTGCAAGCAACTGAAAAGGATTGGTACATTTCAAAGTCACATTCTGGAAAGCTACTATTTACGGTACGAAAACACGGCTGAGTTTTGGTGGTATTGAATCTCACAAGATTGCCACCCCATTTGGAGACTGTCTGAAAAGTGAGATTCTAACGCTCTGCCTTTACCTCTCTTTCGGACTGCATTTGATTTCTACTGGCCCGAATACTAGATTGTTATTTCTCCACAACTGTACTGTCGTCTACATACCCATAGTTAAATACCGAGTATAGTCAGTTCTCTAACGTATATGTCTCCATAAGCTGTTAAAATACATTATTACTTATACCTCCCGCTACTCATAATACAGTAAATATGATTTTCCAAGGCCTGTAATAGTAATCGATTTTTTACCAACCAATACTTACAAATAGCATAGCATAACATGTCTGACGCAGAGAATGAAGTGAAGTAATGCCTCAAGGAAGTTTTATTACGACCTAACCATATGTCACATGCCACAACACATGTGAAACCACTAAGCTAGGAATTAAGCTTCCTTTTGTATTCATATAATTTTATCATTATCTTTATATTAACTAGCTTAAGAAAGTAATAACGAAAGCAGGTATTTTTATGGAACAAAAAATCTATAAGGCGCAGTGTCTTGATAACCCACCCTTATTTGTTTATTGTATACTTTATCAGTTAATGAACCTTTACAGCACTAGCGGTTTGTCTTAAGAGTCTTTGAACTTTATGTAGATATATCAATTTCGAAAACGTTCAGTTTCGACAAAAAAGTTAAGTATGATTGTAAGAGTTTCAATACACTGAGAAAATCAAAAAGATTTTTTACTTTGTACGATCAAGAATTAATTGTCATAAATTAAAATACATTTAAAAATATTGACTAGATTTGTTTATTGCACTTTATTATACACCAAGAATTCACACGAAACGGAGCGAGGTCACTAAGGGCTGATTCGACTGAGTTGATTTATTAAACTCAGTTTCAGATAATTTCATTACTCTCGGCCAACTTAATTAAAAAATTAATCAATCACTTTCAAAAGTAAGACCGCTTTCCAATTCTTGTTTGATTCAATTGAGCTAAGTTTTATTGATATGTCGTCCCGTCTCGTGGGGTTAAAAAATCTTGCGATAATGTAAAAGTAACTATCTGTATTCGCCACAAGATTATCATGGAGTGTAAAATTTATAACATAAATTTCAAAATGTCGATATTGCAATCGGCTGTTGCACGAATGGGCAGGCTCGTCCAGGTAAGTACCACGACCTCACAGAAGACCGGCGTAAAGTGGAAGTATAACAATTTCGCGTTTCGTCTGGTGGGTGAGGTGGCCAGAGGCCAATTTTCAAAAGGTTGTCATCACTTAACATCAGGTGAACCGTCTGCTCGCTAGGCAACTTTTAACAACAATATGGCGTGTGCTTTTGCCCAGTCCCCGTTCTCGTACTTTGAGCCTAACATATTAAACGTAATATGTAAAGAGGTATTTACAATAAAATAAAAAAAAATCCTTAAGCTCCATGTTTGTACCTGATTTTTGAAATAAAAATCCATACTAAAAATTAACAATGGATATAAAGCAATGATTTTAAAGAGAATAACATCACTTGGTTATAACCACATCACACCAATTACGATGCATAAAGGAAAAGTGTGATATATCTGTACATATAGTGAATGTCCCGTCTGCGTTCCCTTTATTTTCCAATATAAGCGATAACATCAGAGAAAGGTAACCGACAGGGGACAAATTACCTTTCGCAAACAATACACATATATCTGAAAACCAATAATGAGAGGCAAGTAAACGCGCGGTATAAAATACCATGCTTTTCTTGAACCATATTTAAGGTAGAGAGCATTGCTACATACCGTTGAAAAGGAGAGATACCGTTGAGAAGGAGATAATATTTAAGATATTTAATAATGTAGAAAATAACAGCTCTTTATTCTTGTAAAGTAATAGGAAATTAGATTAAATTTTAAGTCTTAATGCCTAATATCGGGTAGAAATGTTATATTATTATTATAGAGTCATGCTGCAATTTCAATTATTTTAATAAGGGCAGACTATTCTGGGGAAGAACCACAACCTCGTAGATGAATGGCATGAGGTGGAAGTATTGTTACGATTACTCGATTGTATAAGCAGGTAGTAAAAATGATTCAAACGTTCAATTGTTTTGTGTACATAAGAGTTTTGACTATATTGACATCGCCTGCTTAATAAAAAGTATAGTGTCAGCCTATATATGTCCCACTGCTGGGCAAAGGCCTCCCTCTGTACAGAGGGTATCAGGGCATAGTCCATCACGCAGCCCCACTGCGGATTGGCGGACTTCACGTATCTTCAATATATATATTTTTTTTATTTAATTAAAAGGTGAACATGACACACAATATGACACATGCAGCGCTCACTGCCTCACGGCGACTTTTTTTGCTGTCCATACCGAGGCCCCTGATGTGATCGATGAAGGACTCTCACTCTTTTTAGTTGCCTTTCGATTTACTAAATCAAGACTACTAGGCTGGTTTATTATGTCGCCTAAATCAAACAGTTTAATCTTATTGTAATGGCTGTTCTAATTTTTTTCGTTTGGCGTTACCATGAAGGATAGAGTAAAGAGAACTATCTCTGTGTGTAGAACATGTTCGTCGAAAAAGCGTCAAATTAATTGCGCTACGGTAGCAGGTGGGTAATTAGTTACCATACTGGCTACTAAAATTCAAATCGGCTAGGTAGAATAGTATATCTTTCCAGCTAGAGCCATTCTGGATGGTTTTTGAACTGTTATTTACTACTTACCACCTAATTTTTTAATTTATCCCGACAATTATAGATTGTGCCCCTTATTTCTATACTACACAGGCGTTATGTATTAAAAACGTCGCAATTAATTTTTTTAACAAAACTATTCACATACAAAGTATGTTTATACTATTGGTTCCGAAGCAGAAATTTTATTATATAAATTCTAAGTTTGTTCAAGCTCTCTTAATAAAAGAGCTGATTAAATAGCGATTATTAAAATTAATTCAATAAATGATGCTTTCCTTATTTACAGGTCGTCGATCTCGAACTTGAACTTCTCTACAAAATATTCAATACACGAATTCAATTGGAATACAAAATGTTATTAATTTTCTTAGAACGGTATGCGTATGTTTAGGAAAATAATGTACTTGTTATTCAGATGTCTTTTTTGTCATTCGTAATATGAATCTTATAAAAATATTTATTTCATAAAAATGGAAAATTTTAGTCTAAATTACTGATCTCATCCTACTCGTAGAAGTTGCAGATCCAATTATTTTATATATTCTCTATGCACAACAAAAAAATGCGGGGTTCAGAGAAGTAAACGTAAACACCTATATTCAATGTATAATACCGTACATTGATTATGGTTATTCCATGTAGGAGAGCTAATAGTTAGTAGAATACCACAACTATGATGTATGTACGGAGAAGATGGTCTGGGCTGGAGAACCCAATATTTCGCCGCCTTTGGATTTTTCTTGGAAAAAAACTTTTTCTTCGAGTATTTTTTAATATATAATGTTTAAAATTAGGAAGCAAGAGTATATTTAAGACTATTTGAAATGTAGTTTAGCTTTAATAAAGCTAAAATTTTACGAGGCAACAGCTAACTTATTAATTATTCTTTTTATTATAAGGCAAAAGTCACGTTGAAAGAGAAATCATGTCTAAGGGACATAAGTGAGTGGACCGGCAGATCAGCTGTTTCGACTGGCGATGGATAGGGAGGAATTTGGAAAGCTGACGGCCAACCTCCAGTAATGGACAGGCACTCAAACAAGATGAAGAATTTTTATCTTTGTTATATCATAATTATAGTATACGGGTTTATGGATATTATCAACATCATAGGAGTACATCATATTTTGTTACTTTTATTGATCATGCAATAACATCATGTATGTGATACAATTTTGATCTCTCTTTGGCTGAAATATGATATGGCTGATGAGGCGAGACTATATGTTTTCATTTTCAATTTCGCTTTTGATTTTTTTATTCAAAGGAAACAGTAGAATTTTGTTTTATTTTTAGCCAGTGTGTAGTAGTGGATCCAGCGTTCAGTAAAGATCTTTTCAACGGCTTTGCTCCACACATACACTTTAAATTACTATACATATGATAGGCCATTTGCAAAACTTGGAGTGAGTTTTCGCCAAAATAGAGGGAGCCAAATTAAAGTTGAATCCGAAAAAGTGTCGTTTATTCAGGAGTAAGGTCAATTATCTCGGCCATGTTATCTCCAGTAATGGAACCCATCCAATCAATCCAATAAGCATACACTTTAACTTTTCGTAAATAAAAAAGTCACAAGTTCCATGCCTACAAATATATCTGTCTGTAAGTACATGTTTCGATAATATGCGCGCGCTAAATGTGCGCTACGGTGAAGGATGACCTTGCTGCAAGGACGCTAACTCTGACTGGGATTTTCTTTCATGTTAAGTGATAACCGCCGCCCATTGACATTTGCAGCCCCTTAGAGTTGCAGATGTGTTGCCACATTATGGTAAAATGGGCTACCTCACTGTCCAGACAAAACGCCGTAGTATAATACTTCCACTTAAACAAACGCCGGTCTTCTGTTAGGTCGTGGTATCTACCTGAACGGACCTGCCCATTCGTGCAACAGGGAAGACTGTTGCATGGCCCTACTACAGTACTACGTCGTTATTTTTAAGAGATCCTCTACGAATATTGAGCCGTGAATATGGCGTACATAATAGAATAGAATAATGGCGTAAATAATTACGTGGCCTATACATAATTATTTAGATTTTTGTAGAAATTGAATTTTTATAAGAAAAAAAAACTTTATATTTATGTTAGTTTATAATTGTGTTGCTGTTGAAATACGGTTATAGATTACTTATTATGCCCAGTTTTATTAGGAAAAAAATAGATTCGGGACAGTGGTTTAGGATCACTGACATGAAAAGAGACTAAATAGTCTCTAGTTTTGTGCAATGAAGATATTTTTAGTTCTACCGAAATGCGTATGTTATTTTGAAGAGACGGGTGATGCAAATGTAATTGTATTTGACCTTTACTCACCTTTTCTTGTAAGGATTTATTTTGTTCCTATTCTGCTGACACATACTTATTTTGATTAAGCGAAGAAGCTTTTATGACGTTGTTTTGCTTATTGCTAAACATCTAATTTCGCAAAACGGGCTGTAAATGATGAGTTTGTTAATATATGGGTTTATACGTCGTTTGTACAAACAATCACAAAATTAAATGACACATTGAATGAAAATTAATTCTAATAGATCAGATATGCTTGTGATCCACAATTTGATCCTGATTTGTGATCAATGTAAAGTCAATGTAATTTATATAAGTCAAGTGTAATTTATGTCAAAGATACTCTAGAAGTAGTTGAATAAATCAAACACATGTTAAAAAGCAATTGTATTAGAAATCATATAAAATTTGCCAGTTCAGAACAAAAAACAATTTCACTGGATATCCTTCTTACCACTGTCATTTACACATGTAAGACAGAAGGTAAGATTTGTCCTGTTGAAACCATTAACCGGAAGTAAAACATTGTTCTTTTCTTTTAAAATGATTACACTTTAAAATTACATAATCTCTTGTCTTTTTTCCTATGAATGTCAAAATGACCGATAAAACGAATTATCATCATCATCATAATTTCAGGTCGTTAGAGTAACTGTTCAATATAGGCTTCAGATAGGCTTCCTCCACATACTACTAGAAAGGAAGAACCTGACACACATTGACATCCATCGACTTGCCGCAATTATATTAGTATTATAATACTTCAATACGAATATAATTGTACCTTCTTTAGTCTCATATGCCTTCATAGAATGTAGCTTATGTGCACTGTAAATATTTATAGTCAAAAGTTATTTCTCACTTAAAATACAGTTTAATTTTAAGATTGACATGGCTAGTATTATGGTGATTTATGTCTTTAATCGTAATTCGTAATCTGATACAATTTGTATACTTATTGATCCTACTACTACAATATACCAGTAAAGAGAACGTCTTTTCCAGCAGTGATTTCATAATTAATATATATTATATTGAAGTAAAACTAACGAAAAATACGAAAAATATAGAAATGTTAAGAACTTTTGGCGTTGCCACAATACAAGAGTAAGAGTATTAAGCATTTGAGGGAGCTAATTTTATACGACTTGAAATAAAAAAGGCCGTTGAAACTACTATGGAATTAGCAGCGGGGATTCATTAATTCCAAGACCATCACATAGCTTACTTGCTTTGTGTACCAGACAGCTGTTATTTATTATTCTCTTCTTCATTGTTAAGAGCAGGCCGTAGTCCAGTGGTAATTGACAAATTGATTATGGTATATGTCTTTTTTTATTTACCGATTATTGTTAAAGTTTTTCATACACCGGATTTTTATTTAATTACAGAAAAAATCTTGGGTAATTATATTAATACACATTATTATAGTTATGTAGTAATATGATAAATATAATAACATATTCATAAATACCCATAAATTTATGAAAATAATTTGCGAGCTTAGAATCCATTTTGATTTTTCATTTGCATCAGTTTAAACAGACTAGTTATATAAGTCATAATTATATTAAGTTTTAATAAAAACTGACCTTGCTTGACTTTATGACGGCTTAATACGGTTTTTACTGATTAATTAAGCTTAGCTTGGGGTAACATAGGCTTTGTTTCATCTCAATCGGGTCACTCAAATAGAATATATGGGAGTACTAAGATTCAAACAGTGTGGCCACAAACTTCGTTATCAAAGTTAGCCAAATACAAGATCAATTTTGTCGGTGTTTTTGAAAGTATATGAAGATTACTTCTGTGCAAAATTCAAGCTTTGATATAAGATATTCCTTATAAACTACTAGATCAATTGGAACAGTTTTTATTTGTATCAAATGACATAGCTCTCATAACAAAAAAATATCTTACTTACAAAATGTGCGATCAGCGATAAAATTTAAACTTGTATTAAGTTGAATTTTCAGTTGAATAATAAAAACATGTTATTTAAAAAATTCTTCAGTTTATATAACTAAAATCCAGCATACGTAAGTTACGGATAAGAAATTAGTTCCTGTGTAAAAACTAGTAGTTGTTGTTGAATTTCTTAAATGCCCTATAGCATTATATATTTTTGTAAATTTACATAAGGGACAAGCGCTGACCATTTGCATTTTAATCGTAATATTGAGAATTTCTTCGATTGAGATTTACGATAGGTACTATTTTAGTTGTGCGCGATATACCAATGTTCTTGATTTTTCTTTGCGATTTGGTTAGTTGTTAGAAACAGTGATGGTTTTTCCTATAGGCTGAGTAGGATTTTTTTAGTAGTAGCCTCGCCTCTCGCTTTTTGTGTAGGCGATATTCCATAAAAATTATAATAAACCAAGCGAGCCTGATGAGTAAGAATCTTTCTTCGGATTCATGATCAGATGTTATGTACTGACTTTCTTTATTTCTTAATTTATTTCGTTTAATTTTTTGTGCTGTACAGCGAGCGGTGGCGGTTGAGTTTATAAGTTCGCTTACTGCAATTGGTCTTCCTGAGCACAAAATCACGTTCAAGGTCAGTGTAAAAGCAATTTCTGGTCCCATTTTCAGTTTCTTAAAGTAACTTTTCTACTAAGATACATAATTGAAGCTGTGATCGTCACTGGGTGTGGCTCATGCAAAATTGTGTTTATTCCGCAAATACCACTCGCTTTATTACTCCGTGGCGCAGATTTTAATGCACCTTCGGCATGGGCTCTATTCCCACATGGGACAATTATTTTTATGTCACATAGTAATTGCATTTGATCCAATGGTTTGTCCACTGTGAAATTTATGTATGTAAGACGTCCTTACAATACAGGAAAATCGTATCCTGCAGTAAGGACAGTGTGTAAAATTAAAAAAAGTAAATATAAAAAATGAACTCATTCTCAGTAACCTCTCATTTTAATTCAAGCGCACACAATTTCCAGCAGCAGCTTTCATCGCGATGATAAGTCTCGGGGACAGATCCTGAAGGTCACAACGGCCGTGGCGTGCTCGCGGGTCAATAATACGGACAATTTATACATATTAGCCCCAGAAGGCAAAGCCATGAATCTGGTATATAAAGAGATATTTTATTTTATATATCTGTTTGAATTTTACGTTCTATCCCACGCGGACATAGTTGCGGGCAATAGCTAGTTTTGTTATAATTTGTAAAAGATTTTCTGTGCGGTCGTAGTACTTACCCGGACAGGCCTGCCCATTCGTGCAACAGCCGAGGCTGCTGCGTGGCCCTACCACTTTTTAAAATGCCAACAAAATGTAAAATAGTTACATCATCAGGCAAAATAAATATAATTAACGAATGCTTTACATTGTTCGGGTCAACCGCGAGTTTTATATTTTGTACCGGTAAATGGTAAAAACGGTAGTTGTCAATTATTTTTTACGGTTGTTGCCTTCAAACGTTAAGATTTACGTTAGGGCTAAATGGCACTTCTGAAATAGATGGGTTCTATTAATTATTGACAGTTTTCAAACTTTTGCTTCATATAAATCCTGGTGACATTTTACATTCATTAATTTTTATAACCTATTTAACCTTGCAATGTCTGCAATTTTGCATTCTTGTTCAGTCTTGATGGCAATAAACGAAATCTAACATCTCTTATATCGTTTCCACTGAAAATCAGCATTCATGGAGTTTAACTTCGTGATGTAACGCTGAATAGAAAACTTTTTGCTGCCATTACATTTATAATATTGAGCATTTAGCATAGTTTTCTTTTGGAATCAAATTATTTTGCTTATGGATCAAAGAAACATTTTTTCTTTTCTTTTCACATTTATTAATATATAAAGACTATTTATAGTCTATTTATAGTATATTATTAGTTATACCGCCAATTTTTTCAATAACAAAAATAATATTCAATATGGCGAATTCCAAAATAACTAACATCCATATTAGAAAAAAATCGGATCAGTGAGATCGGATCGGAAGGTACTAGATAACGGGAATGCGTGTTTAGTCCTGAGAAAATTAAAAAACCGATTAAGCCAATATTAAATAAGCGTGTTCTAAAATCCGGTACATATCTTGGATGGCTTTACTATTCGTCTTTTGTAATTTGGTTAGATGAGCACTATTATCTACGATAGGCTTTAAACCTATCTAGAAGAAGAAAAACAACAATATCATAATAATACAACAGGAACTGGCATAAGTAAGCTTCTAAGCTATCAAGCAATCGCCCGTGCACTCATGACGAATTTATTGAAATGAATTTCCAATGTAATATGGATGTCCAGCGAAAACTAGAAAATTATTAAATAAATGAATATAAAAAGCACTTAAAAAAGCTTTTGTTTAAATGCTCTTAAATTTATAATATAAGGCCACGATACTCTTCTGTGTAAAAATCGAGTTCAATATATGATTGAGACATTCATGAAAAAAGTAGTTATCAGAAACATATACCGTATACAACATCGATATACCACAAATATGTACCGTATGCAACATCAAACCAGAAAAATATTATAAATATTAGTATACACATATCATTGCTACGAAACAAGTAGTGCCAGACTAGAACTTTTGCATAATGAAGAAGCCCAGACGTATGTGAAGAACTCTTATTTGAAAACAATACCGAGTGGTAGACGTCGTTGAATTTTGAGTACTTTAAAGAACTCTTTAAGTGTTATTCTATCCTCAGCTGAATGAACGCTTACAGCAGTTCTGTATCTTTCTGGCGAGCTTTTTAGCAAATGGAGTTTCTTAAAATAGGGCTGACTAATGATGTGCTTTACCATTGAAAATAGGAAACAACGCAACGTTAATGAGACTCGCTTTATGCGAAGCAAATATTTTTTTAGTGCTTTATTCAAGGCCGCGTATAAAACTTCTGGTAACATAATAAATAATTTCCGTTTTCGAATTATTTAAGCTTTTAGTTGCTTAAAATATTATTGTTCGATTCACGTGTGTTTTTAATGAATTATTTGATTTCATAAATGTGTCATATTTTTATTTATTGAAGTAAAAATATATCTTTTTTATAATCATTTAAATATTTATCACTATAAAATATTTACAATAAAAAAAAACATTGTACATCTTGTATCTTGTATTAATTGATGTTTTTGCTTTCAGTCCCGAGACTATTAAAGCTTCATCGGACGCAGAACCGGTGGGCTAGCCAGAACCCACGGGTTTGGACCCTCCGCTATGGGTAGGGTCGCGCATGTGCTCATACGTACGTTTAACTACTATGGTGTGTCATCTAAGGGCGGTCGAGGTCGCCGGTTCGGACCGAGACCCCGACGGCCGTCGACTGTGCATTTAGCTAATCGGTGGCTGGGAGCGGTGAGAACCGCCCCGGAACGCGGGTGTACCTTGTGTACGCGTTGTGTGGGTCTTGCCGTGCTCGGAGGCGAGGGCGAACTGGTGTGATTGTTGTTACACTAACTGTGGGTGTAGTGTTATCCGGCGGGACCCCCGGCGGTGGGTCCATCGTATCCAAGTCCTCTTCGTCGACCGGGTCGATGAGGACGTTTCGCGGGCGACGCTTGTTTACGTTCGCGTTAGTGTCCGGTTGGTAGTTTGCTGCGCTTACCACCAGAGGGTTGGGATGATGCTGGGCTCTATCGAAGAACCGTTTTGTCAAATCTTTAAAATGTGCGCGAATCGTCGGGAGTCTGCAATCGCTGTGCAGGTCGACGTTGCGCTGATACCATTGCGCACCGGTTGCGCGGCGGATAAACTTACTTTGAACTACTTGCAATTTGTTAATGCGCGTAGGATTTATATGTGCGAAGATCATGCATGCGTAGGACATGATTGGCCTTACGCAAGCTTTATATAACAGTAATTTGTGCCTTAAGGGCATTTTACTTTTCTTATTCGTTAAATTGTGTAGCCGGCCGGAGACGAACGCGGCTTTATTTCGGACTTGATTGATGTGCGTAGTGAAAGTCATACGCGAGTCGAAAGTGACTCCTAAATATTTGACCGTTTTCTCCCAGGGGAGAGTTTGGCCATATAGTGATATTTGCCCCAACTTTCTGTACTGGCGAGGACCTTTGTAACGGTGTGGCGGATGGGGGTTGGGGGTGATACGCGTGAAGTGAATCGCCACACTTTTTTCTGGATTAATATCGATTCTCCATTTGCGGTACCAATCGCCGAGGCGGTCGGTGGCGCTTTGGAGTCGAGTTGTTAATTGACTAAGGTTGCGATCTGAGTAAAAAAGCGCCGTGTTATCCGCGAAAAGCGCGAGATTGACGTGGGGGTCTCTAGGTATGTCGCTCGTGTAGAGCGTAAATAGTAAGTGTGAGAGGCAGGAGCCTTGTGGTATGCCGGCCGTGAGGCGGCGGCTTGTGGAGAGGGTGCCCTCGACTCGATATCGAAAAGAGCGGTTCAACAATAAGGCCCGGAGGGTGTGTACGAGCCTATCTGGCACTTTGAGTGTGTACAGCTTGTAAAGCAAGCCGTTGTGCCAGACTTTGTCGAATGCTTTTGCGACATCGAAGAAGAAAACCCCTGTACTAATGTGGTAAATAAACTTTGGGGTGCTTCAGGCCTTTTAGGATGTGCTCCGTTAGGCGGTATAACTGATCGGGACAAGAGTGTCTAGCTCGAAAGCCGAATTGTTCCGTCGGCAGAAGGCCGTTGGAAAATACGTGCTCTTTGAGCCTGTTTAACAAGAGCCGCTCGTAGAGCTTCCCCAGGCAACTGAGGAGGCTGATGGGACGATAGCTAGAGGGCTGATTGGTTGGTTTATTCGGCTTGCGAATGCCGATAACCGTGGCTTGCTTCCAGTCGTCCGGAAAGGAGCAACTGGAGAGAAGGGTATTGAAAATGGTCGCCAGTAAACAGATAAGCGGCCCGGGGAGAGCTTTGAGAATCTTATTACTTATATTATCTGGGCCCGGGGCGGATTTTGGTTTTAAATTTTTAATAATATCTTAGACCTCTTCGGGGGTCACTGAATTTAAAGGTTCGCCTTCCGGTGGAAGCGCAGCCCTAGTCTCGATTACGCGGTCCACCTCCGTTAGGTGGACTGAATCGGTGTGTTCGCGCGATGGCGTACATTGCTGCTCTAGGTTGTCCGCAAGGCATTTTTCGGAGTCATCTAGGGCTACTGAAGCGCTATTAGGTCTAACTAACGGCGGTAGAGATTCGCGGGGGTCTGCTTTCAGACTGCGGGCCAACCGCCAGTAGGCGGTGTGCGATGGCTCGATGTCCTCTAGGAGAGTGTCCCACGTTGTGTGTCGGTGTTCCGATACACGATCTTTGACTTCTAGCTGAAGGTGTCGAAGTAGGGTTCGGTTCGATTCCGATCGGTATCGGTCGAAGGCGCGTTTGGCTCCATTTTTCTGTCTAATTAGCAGTCGTAGGTCGGGCGGAAAGTTAAACCGTCGGTCGCCCGACAGTTTCACCGTCCGTTCCGAGTCTGTGACTGCGGAAGTAATAGTTTCTCGGAGACTCGCTATCGCTCGATTTGCGTCATCGAACGTAGCTATCGTCTCGGGTAAGTCTACTAAGTCCTGGGGGATCCAAGGCCTTGAGTTTGACCTCAAGACGATGCCAATCCACTACGGATATGGTCGGAGGGACCGCGCCGGCGTTCTGGCCCAGTTTACACAGGACGGGCCTGTGGTCTGAGTCTAGTTCATGAATTGTCTCTATCGACTCGATGTCGAGCGAGACCACCCTGAATAACATTATGTCTAGGAAACTCGGTGACGCGTGCAGGTAGTTGTCCACCGTAGGATACCTAGTGGGAGCCGCGGGAGCGTCTATACTAAAATTTAGGTTATCGGATAAGCTAAAGAGATGCTTTCCGTTGTTATTTGGGATGCTGTTGGTGTCCCATGAGCCGTGTTTGCAGTTTAGATCTCCTGCAATTATCACGGAAGGGCCTAAGTTAAGAAGCGTATCAAGGTCGCTTTGAAGTAGGGTTCTATTCCCCGAGAGGTAGGCTGGGACTAGTACAAGCGGCCTGTGGCCGGTGAGCGCTAACCTACACGCGGAGGCCTCTATTTGACTTAGCTCTGGAATGTCGAGCGGGCAACAGTGCAAGGACCGTTTATAATAAATTAGTGTGCCTCCCAGACGGTTTGCTAACCGGTCGTGGCGGACAATATTGTAATTTGCGATTCTGGGATCGCGTACAAGAGACATTCTTGAAACCTAGTGTTTCAAGAATGTCTCTTGCACTAGAAAAATATCTACGTTATAATCGCGAAGGAATTCCGCGATTTCGTCCCTATGACCCTTTATGCCGTTTGCGTTGAAATACGAAACAACCAGAGCCCGAGGTTTTGTTCTACCTGCGGTTGTACTTCCCATTAAGGTGTTTTTATGGGTCTAATTAACGACGCGGCGGAGCCCGATTTTATTGCGCGGACTATTGTCTTTTACGGTTGGCTTGTAAAAGCCCAAAGAGCTTCTACAAGCGTTTTATGTTGGCTAATTGCCCTAAGATGCTCGTTGCCAGATGTGGCGGCCGCTATTTTAGCGGACAATACGGCGAGTTCCTGCCTATAGATCCTATCTAATAAGCTTCAAACATTAGCGATTTGCACGAATGGGTCGTCCTTGTTTTCCGCGAAAACTAACGGAGTTGGCTGCACCTGCGGCCGCGGCGCCGTTTGAGAGGCGGGCAGCTGTTGTGCGATCGGTCGTGAGGCGACCCGGATTACCGGCGCGGTTACCTGCGCGGCCACCTGGGGTTTCGTCCAGGCGTTTGTGACGGGTACGGGCGCGGGAATGATTCTAACGGGCGCGGGTTTGGGCAACGTGGATTTCGCGGGAGATGTCCTCGCTGGAGTTTTCGGGGCCTTAGCGCAGCCTCTGTAGCTAGCCGGGTGGCCGGTGGCGTTACAGTTTACGCAGTCCGGTGGATCTGCGCAATCTTTCGGCCGCGTGCACTCGGTAGTGCCGTGGTCACCGGTGCATTTGACGCACCTTGGGTGAGCGAAGCAGTTATTGGCCGTGTGGCCAAAATGCTGACAGTTGTGGCACTGTGCCACAACACCTGATTTACGCGGGGGCTCGATGAGTAAGTCACTGAGCCCACAGACCGTCTTCAAGTTGAAGATGGCCTTACCTTCCGGGGTAGGGTCAAGTTCAATCATTACCATGTCCATAGGGACACGGGTGTGAGGGTGTCTGAGCCGACGTACGGCGTGCACGGGGTATCCCTGCGTGCGGATGTCGACCTTAGACCTATCGACATCCGACTCTTTCGGGACGCCCATGCTTACGACCCGAAGTTTACGTTCTTCTGGTAGTAAGTAGGTGTGGAAACGTACCTTAGCTTCGCGCAAGTACTTCGTTACGCGGCGGAAATCGTCCGTGGAGTCTAGGTATATGCGGATACCCATATTAGTATTCTTGGACCGGGGGTCTCGGATGTTGTGGCGTTCAAACCACGAACACACCTGGTGCCACTTTGCCTTATCTTGTATAATTATTGGCGGCGGTGGCTTGATTTTTCGCTCGGAGGCGAATGTCGGTTCTGACTGGGCAGTCGCGGCTGCCTTTTTGGCGGGCGTCGCGGTGGGACGGTTCGACGGGGCGGCCTCGCTTTCGAGGTCGCTGTCTGTAGCGGGGCGTTTTTTGCCCTTTTTGCGCGATTTGACGACGGTGAAGCCGTCGGCGTTCGCGTTGTTCGCGGGGGTCGTATCGACCTCCATGTCTGAGCCGCCGTCCGATTGTGAGTCGGGAACGACAGCGCGGAAGGGGGCCGAAATTGATTGCGCGGAAGGCGCGTTAGGTTCGACGCGACGGGCGTTTCGATTGTCGCAGAGGGCGACACAATAACTGGCGCAGAGGGCACCGGAGATGGCGGCGAGGCGGCAGCCGGTGAAGCCGGACTGTCGCTGGGGAATTCGACGACAAGGCGTCGTTCCCTCGCGAAACTTAAATATTTGGCCCATACTTCGGGGCATTCCTGTCGAAGGAATTCCTCTAAGAGGGAACCCATGACGACGTTTGAGCCTTTGGGGCTTGCGCCCCGCCGGCGTGTAGTTTTCTAAATAGGCCTCCCCACCTTGCGGCAGGGAGGTGTGTGCCTAAAATTAACCTTTAGTCGCCTGCGCTTTAGGTGCGCCAGGGTGAGTACCTAGCTGTCGCCTAATGCAACAAGCACACAGATAAAAATTACAATGCCACCTCTGAGACGAGAAATGTGTGTAGATTCTACTTACGGACAGGAAACTGCCTACGAGCACAACACTACACTAACACTATCCGCTCGGAAGTCGGGCAAAGTTTCTTCGTTCTTCTGTAATGTTTTTTCTTTCTTCTATAATTTTTCTTCTATCTTCTTGCTTGAGACTTCCCTAACCGTAGACCGCGAAACACGACAACGATGAGGAGAACAGTGCACACCAAGAAAGATAATAAATATATCAGCAACAACGGTTGCAAGATGGCTTCCTGGTCGGCTGGCATGGGCCCTCCGGCTCAGAGTTACGTCCGTTCCGTGTGGAAGCACGAAGCGGAATGTAAAAAGTCTCTGTCAATGAACATTGTACACTTAGATTTTAGTGGCAAAACCCTAGGGTTTATATATTTATATGTGTATTTTATCAGTATTCTTTCGTCAAGTATATCGCGGCGCATATTAAAACAAACATCTCCGAATTTCTTTCATTGCCGGATAAAGAACTACCATTCTTTTTGATGTTGCCTTGCTGCCTTTGAGGAGCGAGCAATTTAAACTCAACTTATACCGAAATTGAATACAACTGCAAAAGAAATTTTAAAACTGGGAATAAACTACTTGATATTTCACCGCTTTAAACTTACACTCCTCCAACAATCTCCATTGTATTCTGAAATGTTAAGGATAAAATGGAGGTTGGCTCTATTTGATTTAAAAATGTCCTGCGATATCCACTCTGCGGTAGCCTGTGCTACTCTGATGTTGATAGTTTGACATAGTCATATATTATATTTTACATATGTAATAAAGTTCCCTTGTTAAAACTCTTATTACAAACAGACCTAAACATTGCTGACAGAAGGAAAAATCCGTACAACTTTAAGGATAAATAAATTCTCCCCTAGTCTGTAGTACCTATTGTTATTGATTAACTGTATTGTGCTCTTCCTTTTCACAAGAAAATCTACAAAAAGTTTGCAAAGATGTAAGGTGACTGCCGATTTCTTTATTATAGTAGTATACTTTGTGTTTTGTTATTCGTCTTGTTATATATATTGGTAACTATTAAAAAACGAAAAATCGCATATTTTGGACATATATATAGACATGAGAAATGTAATATATTTAAAAATATAATTGATGGAAAAATAGAAGGAAAACAGGGAAGAGGACGAAGACGAATAACATGGAGTGACAATTTGAAAAAATGGACAGATATAAAAGACGCCGTCAGTCTTTGTAGATTGGCGCAGATTAGAGAAGAGTTACGTGTGGTGGTCGCCGACATCCCATAGGATATGGCACCCAAGAAGAAAGAATTCGTTTTGTTTATATTCCATGTGCTATATTCAGTGTAAAAAAATCACTGCAGCTGTGTTAGAATGACGGTACGCTGTTCTCACTACTTTTCGATGTCTGTGGGGAGCGATAGTGCCTTACTGCGTCCGCCTGCACTTCGTAGCGGTTGCAATAGTGGTATATGGCCTTTGGACCTCTGCGACTGTTCTATATAAAGAACTCTTGATCTAGGGCAGAGGTAGTTTCGTTATGTCCTTTTCGCTTGTACAGCCTGCCATTTAGAAAACAATAACAAAGAATCATTTCATTACGTATATTACATTAAATTCTAGAAGTTCAAATAAACTGTCTATATTATCCTCTCAAATTGTCAATTGCCTTCAGCCATCGCTGTTTCATAGCATATGAAAATTCTTATGATATGTGTATAATAAAAGTGAAAAATACGTTTGCTATTACGAATTACATTTGGAGTAAATTTGACGTGCAAAAGGTAGCCATATTTTTAATTTACCAATGGACATATTTCATGTTTCTATATGTAATATAAAATTTTGGATACATCCGTAGGGGCATGATATCGCACAAATTGTTTCCCATATTTCATGAGTGTTTGACACAATCATGAAAAATTGCTCGTTAATTGCATGTTGTATTGATGATTTCGTATCCACTCGTATGTACGATATATCATCATCATCATCATATTAACATGGGCTTTGTATACTAATTGGAAACTTAATATAATTGAATAAAGTGATTACTAAATTCTCCTGGAAAGTTTTACTTAAATGAATGTTGAATAAATAAATATTTTTTTCTAGACCGTTTAATTTTTCTCGGTCTTCCTCATTAAAATATTCCTCAGTTTTATCACCTGGCCTGAGATGGGTGAATTTAGCGGCCGTGTCTAAATATTTAATGCTTCAATAAAGCGCTGTGGTGTGTTATTAATATCCTGTCTACGTTGTAATGCCTTCATTAATGCTTTATTTTAAAAGGTTCAATGTTTATCGCTAGTCTGTATTGTATAGTTAGATATTCAATTTCGGCCACTAGTGTATAATATATAAACGGACCAAATACATAAATATTGAAAAACTGATGAAGAGTCAAAAAAATGTTGAGTCTAAAAAAATGTTGAAGAGGGGTTAACAGATGCAGCTGACCAGCTTACGTAAACTTCATCATGTTAGGAAAACAAAAAACGATCAGCATAAATATTGAACAAAAAATAAAAATAAATTCTTGGTTAGTTATGTATCTTTTAAAAACTTTTTCAGCGAATGCATATATTTTCATCTCAATACAAAACGTATTTGTAAATCAAAATGATATTATCTGGAAGTGAGTGATATTATCTGGAAGTCCAATAAATTCTAGTTAATCATTGCAAGTATTATAGAAAAAAAATCCAGCTATTTTTAGAACTACAAAATGGCTCGAAGAATTTTTGGGGTTTTATTCCTTTTACTTTTAAATTACTTATAAAAATGTAAAAGAGCAGTTTCTTAATAAAATTAACTGACTAAAACTTATCTTAAACTTTAATCTTTTGTGATTTTGTAAGAAAAATAATTAGAAGTTTTTTAGCTGATTGTTTTAAAAAGATGATTTTTAGACTTGTATCATACAAACTTCTAGAGTCTAATGGACCAGATCTTAGTTTTCGGAGGTTCTTTTTGAATAAGTTTCAATACCTACAATGTCTTTATTTAATAGATATATAAATAAAGAAAGGCTCGAATCTTTGAAATATTTTATATTATAATCTTGGTAACTATTAATATTCGTCTTTGCCACATCATCATTACAGCCTGTTTGAGTCCCCTGCTGAACATAGGCCTCCCCTACAGACTGCCACGCAGCACAATTCTGAGCCACCTGCATCCATCGACTACCCGCACACTTGCACAGGTCGTCACTCCATTTAGCGGGGGTACGTTTTGGATGGCCAGTACGAGGCTGCCTCTCTTCCTCACTCTATAACCTTTCTTCCTTAATGATTATCGGTTCTATGCTATACGGCCGGCCCATCGCCACTTTAGTTTACTAATCCTCTGAGTTAATCGGTTATCTTTTCCATTGCGGATGTCTTCGTGGAGAACTCTATCACTCAGAGAAATACCAAGCATAGCTCGCTCCATAGCTCGCAGAGCCATTTTAAGCTTCCTCATACGGCCAGCAATGAAAGACCACGTCTCGGTTCCGTAGGTCATCACTGGCAACACACGTGGATTGAAAACTTTTGTCTTCAAACATAGCAGGATATTAGACTAGAAGCTATGCCGAAGTTTCTCGAACGCTCCATCGAACGAAACCCCTCATGAAAGGAAGCCTTTGCCAAAACACAATCTAATTCTTTGTGAAACAAAATTGTGACAAATTCGACAAAGGAATCCGCCTTGAGATTCACCAGTGTTGCTTTGTTTCATATTTTTTATGAATTTATATAAATTTATTGATGCTTTATTTTATGCAAATATGAAAAACTAATTGAAATACGTTTATGTGTTGTTGTTTTGAAATATAATAGATTCTTATTATTTTTGTGCTATTTATACTATTATGTATAAGAATTAATGCCTATAAAGTAATTTTTATTCCTTAATAGTGCTTATTGTATATCAAGTACAAACTTTACACAATTCTCTATTCTCTTTCTCTCTTTAATGATGATTTTATATTAAATCTGCAAAAAAACTTATACACATATTGTTTTACCAATAATATTGCTTGAGTTGACAATGAGTTCTTATTTCTAGTTTCTTTTCACGCAAGTGATCATAGAGATTGTCAAGTTATGGAGAAGAGAACGGGTCTCACAATGGTAGAGACAGATCGTGCCTTGGCTTTATGGAACCATTATAAACTGCATAAACGAACTATTATAAATTCGTATATAAACGGAGCGGTACCAAGAAAAATTTAGTATATTATGTACAAAATTTAATCTGATTGTACACCGCAATTATACGTTTGAATTATATATTATTAAATTATACATATTCAAGTATATGCTATGTACGGGAAATTCATTTCGTTTCTAATTTATGTCAAGAATTCACAGAATTTCAAGTAAGAAATCTGATTGAAAAATCTTTGGACCGTTATTTTCAACTCCTTCCAATTTAGGAATCAATCCAAAAAATTTAGGAATTAAACCGACATGAAAGAGTAGAAAGCGGTTCTAAATAATGAGTCCAATAATTTCCGCAATCTTTTATAAAGTAAATAATTTGCTGACTTTCAAAGACAGGCATTGTCTTTAATTCTTCAGATTTGTAACGAAACGATAAATGAATTGTTCTTTAATGTATTTTTGATCTCTTTGCACTTCTTACATATAAATATGAAAAGATAATATAATTATGTTTTTCATTACACTTCTCGTTATATAAAATAACTACAGTTTATTATGGCCACGCTTAATTTCCTTAGTTACATATTTTTATTAGCAAAATAGGTACATAAAATGTTTTATTTTAGGTAATGTAAACGTATTTGTATAATTTGAGGATAATCAAAAATATCTCAAGAAACAAATCAAAGAAAACACGAGAGAAAACTATGTATACCTACAGTAACAAAATTTAAAATACGGTTTACTTTAAAACGATATCATAAGTATGTCCTCCACTGAACCGAACTGACACTTGTTATTTATGTCACGAGAACTTGCCATACTTAAAATGAACATCAATAACGTACCAATATGAAGACTTAACTGACCGTAAGTACCGTTACCGCTCGTTTCTTCTTTCATCAATTTCCAATACAAGTGCGCTCAGCTGTAAGCATTTAAGATTGAGTATTTGTAATAGGATGTGAGTAGAAAGAAAAAATAGAGAAATAATAAATTAAATAATGTATCGTAAGTTACAATTGTTATTAGAGAAACATTATGATATTTTCTTATATATTATTAATTTACACTTTAACTCCAATGAAAATGGAACATTATATTATTTATAATTTTTTAATTTTGGTTTACGTGTAAATTATTATAATTACGTGTAAATCACACACAGATTTCAGCTAAAGGTAGAGTCGACGCAACCATTAGAAGAAATAAGTAGTTAGTAAGCTTTGTTTCGTAGAAATTACTTATAATTTCTTTTTAGTTACATAAGTTTCATAATGCTGTGGTATTAAATGACAAGTATTAAAAATCGATTAATATTACTTATGACTCGTGATGAGACTTTTAATTGACAAGAGTAGAGATATACCACTTAATTTGCTATAAACACTGGGTGATAGGGGTAGAAAATGTGAAAAGCTAAGGAAGATTGAAATTAAATTGAATTCACATGTATTGTAAATTTACAAGCTCAGAGTTATTGAAATAAAGTAGTTCATGGCAGATGATGTATTGCAACCGCAACATCTACGACGGACAGATAATGTATCACATTGCAAGAAAGCGCACGCTACATATTCTTAACAATACCTTAATATATTTTTGGCACTTAATTTATTCAGTATTCATTTTATGGATTCCATACTTTACAGATTTGAAAGAGCCCGTGTTGATCTAAATTAAGCTTCTGGTTCAGTTTGTGTATAGCGTTTTTATTCTATATTCAGATATTACTTTATTATCTGAATACTATTGCTATTACACTTTAAAGAAAGCCTAAACAATAAGATATAAATTGTTTGGTTGTAAAATCATATAGTACTCAATATTAAACAGAACAAATCTAAATGATAAATCATTAATTTGAATATATTAAACACAACTTTAATGCAACGTGTATCCCGTAGTACAGTTACAAAGTACATTACAAGTACATGCATAATTTAATTGTTATTTTAGGTAAATACTATGTTATATGAATATTTAAAAATCTTTACTTTATTAATTAACTGAAATATGTTAAACTATATCATGTTGTAAGTAATTCTAGTTTGCAGTCAGTCAGTCTCAGTTCAGTGGCTTTCTTTTCCGAACCGGGTGGTAGTATTTTGACTATCTCTAATATAAGTAGGTGTAATGCTCCTATGTTGAATAAAGATATTTGAATTTGACTATTGTAATTTTTTTTGAAGTTTTAAGTGGATTTAAAATTAAACTAAATGTAAAGTAATATAACGGTTAAAAACATAGAGGTGGAGTATCGGTGTCACCGGCAACCACAAGGATAGGTGCTCTATGCCAGAGCTCCACGCGCCCCAAGGATAATGACGGTACGGCGTAGCCGTGATATCAAACGTTGTAATGCCTTCTATTAAATTTAATACTTACGCTTTAAAATGTCCTTACATCTCTTGAACAGAATCGTTATAGCGAGTAACTACAATAAGGGATCCGAAACAAAGGAAAACCGCAATAAAATTATTTCTAATGAGCCTTTTACGTGGTGTATAGCCGTAACTGTTATAGGCACATTCATTGGTTGGTATTTGATTAATTTATAAAGTGTAATTAATGTATATGCTTAACTTTTCATAAACAATATGTATCTTTCTTTCAAAGGTAATGCTTTACTGAGAATATATTTCTGTGAAATAGATTAGCCAGATTATACTCTTATACTATGTAAAATGTAACTTAAAAGTTTTCACCGCACTTATTGTTTGGATAGGAACAATAAAAACATAAACCACAGAATAACAATAATAAACAAAATGTAGATGCTTTGTTGTATGAGCAAGAATGTATTTCGCTAGAGATACGTTTTTACTTTCAGTGAGGGGAAGGATTGAAATTATCAGCGACAAATAATATTTCTTTAATTTCAAATGTCGTAAGTTGTGTTTGCTCTTTTATGATACTTCATAACAAAAAGAGAATAGTCAAATGATGTCTGTACAAAATAGCACATCGTAAGTATCCAATAAAATACAGAGGCACTCACATTTACACTTTATGCCTAAGCGAATATTGCGATATCCGAGAAACGTATTGTATTTGAATCGAACAATGCGTTGTATAAATATCATGAGATAAAATTACATTACGTTGTTTGAGCTACGATGTTTCTAGCTTGCAATGGAATAAATCAAATACTATCGATAATTTTTTTTGTATGCATTCTTTACTTTTATTACGTTCTTCATTTTTTAAAACACTATTCCCGCACTGCGGTGTAAATAGTATTTCGGGGGTTCACATAAATATGAAATCACAAGCTTTTTACAAATATTTGTGATTTACACATTCTTTGGCAGTCAACGCCTGTAGATGAGGTGACCAATTAGTGGTACATTGCGGCATCCATGCAGTATATTCCGTTATTTATATATCAGTACATACAAAATTAAAATCGAAAGTTATGCGTTTTTAAGTATTATTAATGTGATTTTAATTTATATCTAAACAGCAATTAAAGTAAATCATCTTTGATAGAAAATTTCATTTTATTTGTTTCAATTTGCATATTTTTTCCAGAGACACCAAATGCAATATTTTATAAATTAGAAGTATACACATCACCTTTTTATCACCACATCATTGCTATATGGGTACAAATAGTAAACTTCATTTATCTAGGTACAGCGCTAAGCTGAGTTTTAGCGAAGCTTGACTGTTTGTGATTAATTTTACGGAGAGATTTACAACTTTCAAGTCCGTCGGTCCTTGGCGGTACGGTCCCTGCTAATGCGCACCATTAACTTGCGCCTTAGTTGCTTAGTAAATTGAAACTCTATACACAACAATGATTTACGCAAAGCAAAGGAAATTAATGGAAACGTACAACATTAGCCTTTTAGCAGTAAAAAAGAAAGAGTAAAAGTTTCGAAAAATAAACAAATATGATATTTTTTACAATTACACAATTTTTATTCGAAATGACGCGGTATTAAGATCAATGGCGAATAAATCACACACCGTCGATTTGTCATAGTCATCATGACATACGCTGCAGGTTCTTGGTACTATACCTAATGTCTAATGTCCACGTCACGCCTGGTTGTTATTGGGAGCACTGTGCTTGAAGGTTTCGGTTAGACTTACCTAAGCTTCGACATATCTTCTTGTAGAATTTCCTTCAATGTTTGAAGACTAAAGTTTTCAATCTACGGAACCGAAACGTGGTCTTTCACTGCTGGCCGCTTGAGGAAGCTCAAAGTAGCTCAGCGAGCTAAAGAACGGACTGTGCTTGGTATTTCTCTGCTTGATAGATTTCGCAACGAACAAAATGCAGTAGCTAAGGTATCCGAAGAAGCTGAGAAAATTGCGTAAGCAGAAGTGGCGATGAGTTGGCCATATAGCATCATATTAATATAGTGAGCAGGAAGATACATTACTCGCTTCATTCTCTCAGGTTCGTCTCCAAATTTTTGCTCTTTGAAACAAAAATTACACTCGCCCAGTCCGTTCTTCTACCACTTCTTGACTATGCGGACGGATGCTGCGGAGGAACTGCTGAATAAATTGGAACGCTTACAAAATTTGTGTATACGCTTCATTTTTGGGCTGCGTAAATACGATCATATTTTTAGCTTCCGATCCCAGTTGAAATGGTCTCCGTCGTGTTTTGCATGTAGTACCTACACTTTACTCCCTTCTTCTAAGATCAAATCACTCTTCTTCCTGTTATGGCAGCGCTTTTACAGTATACGCGTTGCGTCTCTGGAACTCTTTACCTCATAATGTCCGTGCCAGTCCATCATCGAAAGTTTTCAAGAAAAGAGCAAAGGATTTTTATTTATGTACATAAAGTATTTTTCTTCTTGTAGTTATATATATTGTTTTCTATCTTTATTTAATATATATTAAGTGTATGTTATGTATTGTGTATATGTTTATAGATATATTTATGTATTTATATTAATATATATATTTATGTATGGTATGTTAAAGAAATATTTCTGTGCACTAAACACATTTCCACCTACCTTCAATCAAATATTTTTCTCACCAGGTTAGCTGGCACAGAACTCATGCAATGAGTTAAGCTTAACTTTTGTACATTACTTATATTTATTATATTTTATATATATATATTTTATATTTATATTATAATATTTTTTATATCCTGTGTGTTGTGTACAATAAATACATTAATAAATAAAAAATAAATAGCTGTTAGAACTGATAACCAATGGGGAAGAAAGGTTTCTAGAGTGGGCAGCCGCGTACTGTCCATCGCAATGTAGGACGACCCCCTAAACGGAGTGTCTAAATGGAGTGACGATTTGTCCAGACGTGCTGGACGACAAAATATTAATTTTCTATTCAGTCAAATATTAAAGGCTTGCTAGATTCTAATTAAATTCTTTTTGATGATTAAGGTAGTAAGTTTTAATTAGATAACCCATGTTTTAAACAGATTAAACAGCTTGAAGCAAAACATGTCATGTGACAATTTATAATAAGCAATATGCGAAAATATGATAAATATTCCTCAAAAATATGTACAGGGCGCTTATTCTCAGAAATAATTTTTCTGTTCAATTTCAGCAGCTGCTAACTGTATCACTACTGCATGTGTCCATTCGTATCCGTATTTTAATATTATAAATTTAAATAGAGCGGTTAGAATGCCCGTAAAACAATTTTGTTGATTTATGACAACCGTGCCACCCATGTCGCACACGAAAATAGAAAGAAGCACGTGCGTATGTACAAATAATACATTCACGTAGACTGTCATATTCTTTATGTTGTTTAAACACATCGTCTTCTTCTGTTCACGTTTAGTTCTATTACACAATGTCATGTTGCTTGTTGCAACTTTGTCCACTTTATTGAGCTGAACAGAGATTAATACGATTTCATCTGCTTAAATGTCAATATTGACTTTATTCTATTACAATTTGTTACATGATTTAAAAAGTTGCAATAAGTTGTAATTAATTTAAACGTTAAAACTACGTACTTTATTAATAAGTATAAGATACGTACTTTTTTTCCTAGAGTGTAAAAATGTAATGTTTTTATTTGTTAATAATAAGGTTTAATTAATGAACAGATAAGCCGCGATAGCTCAGTGTCCAGGCACTCACTTTTGAACGGTTTTGTTTTAGTTGCTGACTCACCTGACACTCAAGCTGACTCACTCGTGCTCAACGATGATGGAAACGTCATGGTGAAACCTATATGTTATCCAAATAATAAATAAATATTTCGAAGATATGCGAGTCCTGTGAAGAGAAATCCTTTGGTCCGCAGTGGGACATGTATAGACTGTTTACTTTACTTTACATTTTAACTTAAATGAGAAGATAACAGTTTGAGTAGAATATTATTATTAGTCAAAATCATTATCCAGGAATGGTGGCTACGTTAATTTAGATACTCAAATATTATTAGGTAATTTATACACGGGTTTCTTTGTATAACCTATTTCTATTTCTACGAAGATGAGCAAGAGTTTGCTGAGAAAATTCTTACCATTCCACAGTAAAATATTTACACACGAAATGTGTTTACGCTTCATTACTTACCACGGCTCCGCAGGTTAATTATTTATCTTTCAATCAAAGTCTACAAGTAAGTCAGTTATTATTTTTGAAATTGTAGGAATACACCAATTTCTCTTCTTATCAGTACCAAAACCATAAATAATAAACCTATTATAAAAGTGAAATATTTTTTTACAGAAAAATTCTTACGTTATCATAACGTAATAAATATATATCACTTTAAATATGCTACTGTACAAGGAATAGCGGACTTACATTTTTTTGTGTTGAAACTGCTCCTCGCATCATTCATCGACAAAAATGTGAAACAATTTTACGCTGTCTTGAAAGCTTGTCTAGTCACTTAATAGAAAATTAACTTCTTCCTGTTGTAAATACAGAGCGGTTGTGAGTGATATGATACAAAAGTAAAAGAAGTGTCACACTGACTTTTCCATATGAATTTTGTAAGTAACTTCCTTGAGGACTGTGTTTTTAGATCAATCTTTATTATAAATATACTCAGTGGCGCAATTGTCAAGTTATTGGCTTCGGCGCCAGCGGTCGTGGATTTGATTCCCCCACAGGACAACTATTTGTATGACCAACATATATTTGTTTCGGTTTTGGGTGAAATGTATGTTTGTAAAACGTCCTTACAACACAGTATACTTATATATGTTATCCTACAATAAGGGTAGTGTTTTTAGAAAAAAAATATATTTAGTGTCTAAACATGATTAATGCTTGGTAATTTTTTGTAATATACGTGAATACGTCACAAGAAATATGAAAATAAGTTTACGGATTTATCAACTTCATTTTCAATTTTATTTCGCGATGTTTCGGAAGCTTTGCAGCATTCTTGGTGACGGAAAATAGTTTCAATTAGTAAAATGACAAATGCCTAATTGACAAAAATTTTAAATAAGCCGAATTGAAAAGATAGTAAAGAAATATCTAAACTACTCTGATGCGTCGTGAAACTGTGTTGAGAATATATTTTTTTAACATTTGCTAAAAGAACACAAAAGCGGATTTGCCAGCGGCGTTCTTTCCCAGAGAGCTTCACCGGATCTATCGCGGTAACTAACTGTATGACTCGGAACGTGTATTACTACAAACAAATCCTGGGTTTCGCTGGATTTACTTTGCAAAATGTACAGTATTCATGTCTGAAAGTTATGCCAAGGATAATACTTTATCCATGACATTATTTTGCCTTTCGGATGTTTCGTGTACGATTTATTAACTCGTATGACTGAAAGTTATAAATAGTGATTGTTTTTTATGTCAAGAACTTTGTCATTTTTTTAGTAAGAAAATAATACTAGTTTGCTCGTTGCTGGACTCTTTATTTAATATTTATTTATAGCGTTTATTTATTCGCGCCACAGCTTTAATACAAGGTACTCTAATAGAATAAGTGATGCATTGAAAAAAATTTTACAAAGTAAAAAAGGCATTTTATATAATTGTTAACGAAAATCATTAAGCCGAGACACTTCCTCTAAAAACCGTTTAGTAATATGACGGTAATAAATGAACATGTACCATAAAACCAGTATAATTCTTACTTTTTCGAATAACTTTCAATCGCATTTTGGCTGAATTTATTATACAGCAATTAACTTTAAATCAAAGACGTTGTTTCAAAGTGAAGTTTAACAATATAATCAAGATTGAATGATTAATGATGATTGGCAAATATCTCGTCTTTTTATATGTAATAAATTTTGAGGAACTTCATTAGTGTAAAAAAATTCAAGTTAAAAAACAAAATCGTTCCATTTATTTATACACATTTCTAAATAAGTATCTTTTATAATTTATCATAAGTCGAGTTAATATCTTTGTAAAAAGAAAGTATCTCATTGAAGTGCTGTCACCGTGTTAACGGAAGAGACAGCTGGCCGCTGGCATCATAGCGGCGGATGTGCCTTAAATAACTCAAAACATTCGTCGTCGCATCCGTTACTCTCTACCAGGTGTCAAACGTTGTGGTAAATATAACACTTGGACAGCCCTTTAGTAACGAAGTGTGTTAATAGTAGATGCTATATTCGTTATTAATCTGCTAAAACGCTTGCCTTATGTTCCGTATCGGTACGGCTTAGGGATATTCTTTACGATTCGGCGTTCCTCATTACAATGACGAGAAGTGCTATAGCCAAATGGTTGTTTTGATGATCGCATGTGTTTTGTAACATCAGTTAATTTGTCGTTAATTTAAAAGTATTCAAGTTCGGTTTAATCGCGTTTAATTTCATTATAAATAGATATATTTATTTTTTAAGTTACAGACATGGTCAGGAGACTACAAAATCCATTAATACCTATGATGCTGAAGTTTTCTGAGATTTGGGAATTTTCGAATAAATTTATATGTAAAATCCGATGAAATTGTTGTTGTCCTATAACCTCTTCTTTTTTCTAGCGGATTTCTTATAAGCTGCTTTTAATGTACGGTTGCTATTTAGCGAAAGAGCATTCCCATCACTGGCAATTCAAATATGCACTTAGAAGGTAGTTAAATCGGGAAACGTAACTTACAGCCAACGCAAATATATGTTTCCCTGAAGTTGTTGTATTTAATATTAACACTCGTTATTTATAGCACATCAAAGCGAAGATCTGTTTCTATATACATTAAAATGTCTGCTTACACAGTTTTAAAATTGCAAACGAATTAAAGAGAGCCAGGTGAAAAACTAAAATATTAACAAGTATGTTACTTTTTACTATGTTGTTTTTTGATGTTAATAAAATTGAATATTTTTAGTACGTGTATTAAATTGAGTATTTTTATTACCCTTTTTTACTAAAAATATACAAAAAATGTCTAATTTTCACGTTCTAGCACGAATACTTAAAATACAAAAGAAAATTCGCAGTATTACCCAAGGCGATTAGCCCGTTGAAAGCATTTGTAGTAAAATTCAAAGGTGTATTTTTTTATTTGTCTTTATAACAATCAATACATTCATTAATTATTACATAACTTTCTTATAACTTATTATATAATAAGCTAGGACAACAGGAAAAAAAATATGGCAGAGTGAGCACAGTAGTTAATTTCAGAGGGAATGTTTTGTAAGCCTTATAGATAATCCATTTCATCGATGAACAAAGATGTCGGTGTGCTTAGAGTTCACTAACTATACATTTTAAGACCTCTCTGCCTATTCAAAAATCGCTTCTTTAATATACTTCATTCATATTTACTCATAAATTAATTTCTTTTTAGTCCATCGAAAGGTTGTCTGAAAAAAATTACTTTCAGTAATAATAAATTGTACCCATCACTTCTACACATAGGTAAATGTTAAAACCTCGAATATATGGTTATTTTCAAGCAAATATTACGGTTTCTTTAATAAGAGAACGAAAGATAAGCCTTCCTATTTCAATGGTGTCTGAATCCTTTCATCAAAAACATTCTTCCTGTTATTCATAATATTGTATGTGAATAGATTGTTATTCTTGTTTCTGAAGTAATAAATATTTTTCATCCTTCTTCGCCCTTGTCCTATGACAATTATTAATAATCAGCATTAAAAATTGTATTGTTACTTAGCACGTTAAACGGTCGTATCTTTTGTAAAAAGTTTAATTTTTTCAGTTTTAACTCGACCTTCAAGCGTTTCTTAATAGCAAGGTCTTGACAGATAAACAGACAGACGAAAAATTAAGTGACCTTGTTCATTATATAACTTTACGGTACGTAAAGTAACTTAGTAAACATGTAAACGTTTTTCAAACATTGTCAAGGTGCTCAGATACAACTATTTATAGGATATCTAAAAGCAAGCCTATAAAGTATTTAAAACACGACATGTGTAAGAATAAATATATGTACATAATAATTTGTAAAATTTATTTTAATTAAAATAATATTATGAGTCAATCTATGTTGACAACGTTCGAACATCGACCCTTAAAACCCAAACAGAATGGAAAGCAGCCTCCAACACTTTGGCCAGGGAAATTGGATTGGCGGAAAACTGTGCACGTGTTGGAAAGATATCTCATTGGTAACACGTGCTAATAATTTCCTTTACGAAATTACGGTTTATTGGTTTGTATATCATTTGTATTCAGGCACAACGGGGTTGGGTGATTTAAGCAATACATTGCTCGGGAAATGTTTTAATTATAAGTTGTACGTTGTAACTATAAGTTGTTGTATAGCGCCTTTAAATACCGCTGAGTTTGTAAGACATAATTTCAGTATTTAAAGCATTAAATCTTATGTACAATTATATTGAGAGTTAAACAGATTTGTTGTGTGAATTTTTTAAGGAACACTTATGTAAAAACTTTAAGTAATGTATCTCGGGGAAGTTTAGATTACAGTTTGATGTATATTTTTAAGAGTTATCGACGCGTAATCTGAGTCCATTTTAAGGCATAGGTAAGATTATTTTAATAAAAGTTGCAGCGATAGATTCATAACCATAGCTGGCACTTAGCTTTTTGAAATGCATCTATGGTTATTATCACTGTTTACTGCCTACAGAATTAACGTACCTTAATAAACACTAAAACAATAGATCATATTAGCGGTTGAATACGTGAATTAAGAGAAGTTGTTTCTACATACTCGATATTAAAATAGAATTATTCGATTTTAAACAAACATGTATAACAACGCAATGTCTGTTTGACCTAATTGTTACTTGTAACATAACCTTATTGGCAGATGCGTTGTTCATTGCTAAATATGTACCGAACTTTTGTTAATCCAGGTGAGATAAATGTTTATGAACATTTATCTCACCTGGATTAACTTATGGAAAATTAGAAGTTAAATTTCATGACATATGCCAAAATGTTATAGAATTAATAATAGCCTTTTCTGGTTACAGTTAATTACTCTGATCTGAACTGGTTTTTAGGTGACATTAGACATTATCGTATGTATGAGGTGCGCCTAGAATAAAGCTTCTCAATTCACATAATAAATAAATCTATAAAACAGATTGAAGTCGCTAATTAATAATATGTGGAAGATGGTGTCACTTATTCTATAGAAATAATTTAAAAAAATATTCAAGAATGTGATTACACATTCACTTTAATTAGTTGAATTATTAATATAACTGGGGAAGAATATTATTTTTATGTTATCAATACTTTGAGTGAAATAAACAAAGTTAATTTTATCAATCCGGATAATTCCTCAAGGTTTAATTAGACTAAGTTTGATGTAATTAATTTTCACTAAGGCAACACAATCTAGGAAAGCTTCGATTCAGTCGGCAGCGAAGAGCGAAGTTTTAAACAATCTTGAGTGCGTAAATGGGAAAATTATCGCTCTATATGTCAGTGACATAACTAAACCAATTAACATATTGAGACTATTAATATATATTAAACACAAGGTTCTGATGAATATTAATATTTTTACCGAGCGTTAACAAATTTTCTTAAGTGTCTACTACAAAAATTATACATATTTCGAAAAATAACTCACACACATGTTTTTTGTACTAGCTGTAATTTATAACTTAATTGAATATTGAAAATAATTTGTAAACATAAAAAAAAGGCCGTGTGTAATATAAATTATAACATAAATTTACATTGGAACGCAAAAAAATGGAATGATGTTAGCAATCATCAAAAAAATATAGAATTGTTATTACGAAAGCGTTATTAACCACCACCAGAGAGGGACGCACGAAGAGAGCGGCGGGATCTACCCGCCAGTATGGCGGGGGCGGCCGAAAACGCTTTACGTGTCGCGCGCGAGTGACAACCCTACATACAATTTTACGTCATTTACCTGAAAAAAAAAAAAAAAAAACAAAACACGGTCACTTTAATCTTTTTTTCGGAAAAGTATCTAAAATATAATACCTATAAATATTCGGAACATAAATTTAATTTGTAATAATATATAAATATTCATTATACTTTCAATTCCGTTTAATTATTAAGTTTTTACTTCCCAGTTTAAAGTTGATGCTCAAACTTATTTTAGTTTACACAAAACATACATTAAACTTATTTAATCGTTTTCTCGCTAGTGTTTTTAACTTTGTGGTTACTGTTTAAAAATATAGTCATTATTTTTTCCATTCAATGTAAGTATATTAAAATTGTAGTGAATAAGTTAATGGCAATTTAATTATATTGAATTTTAGCATTTAACCACTGTAATAAGTATTTATTTTTCCGCAGATGTTCAACTGGATGATTTTTTTTAATACTTTTATTATAAACATTCAAAATGTGTCGTCACGAAAAGCTCATTGGTAACTTCACTGTATACAGTGCGTTCAGGAAACGAAATAACTTAAACAAAATTATTATTTTATTTTTTATTATTTTGTTTAAATATTATTAAAAATATTGTTACGTTTCGTTACATTAATAAAATTTACAAATATTCAAGTAACTGATAAAAATTCAGCTAAGGCTTAGTGGGAAAACAATCTGCAATCTTACATTGCACATGAAATGATCTAACCATTACCCGAAAGCATGTAATTTGAAGGAAAAATAAAAAAAAAAACTACTTCTTGTTTCGTGAATGTATCACCTAACAAAAGAAGGCAACACAAAGAGCAATGGAACACATTTTGCTGAACGCCTCGCACCGTGTCCTATATTTCTAACGAGATGATGCGCTAGTCTGTTTCGTTAGTTCGTAACGTGCAAGACCTTTTAATAATTTTAAAATGTACAACGTACTAAAATGTTATCTAATTCAAAGACTTAATAAATTTTATAGTTAACAAGCGTGGGAAATAGAATTTTAGTAAAATAAACTACAATATGTGAAAATTTCTGTCACATTTTTGATACTGTTTAGTTACTTACTCCTTATATTAACCTTAAAGCTCAATTAGGAAGGTCGATCTTCCTAAAAATTGTCTAACACCCTTAATTCGTAAACTTTATTAAAATAATCAATGTCTCTATATCAGAAACCGTTTATTGGTTAAGTTGGATGTTATACTATAATGAGCATTCAATAATTAGTAAGGTATCGTAACGTTTTTTTTCTCTGTTTTAAATAGTTTTTTCGTAGAAAAAATAAGTTTTACCCACCGTTAGTTATAATTAATAAATGTAGTATTCAGGGAGGCACAAATCTTAATATTTAAAAACAAATACTATTTATTTTGCTGTGAAAACGCCAAGTATGAATTTACTTGGGAGATCGTGAGTTTTTGTTCCAAGCCGTTACAACACAACATATTGTGTTACAAGCAATTTGACGTGTAAAACGTGTTCAATTTTTTTCATACGACAGTTAATCAATCTGCGCTTAAGGAAGATGTTGACCATTATTCCAAATTCCGGTTAACAACTGACGTCTTTGTTTACCTGTTTTGTATAGTACATACTAAATTGTACTGCGGTATTATTTTAATGCATATTAATTGCGCGATCACTAAAAATTAAAAAAAAAAAAAAACTTTTATAAATACACGATGTTTTAGTTCTTTTGCTTAATTTAATAGAAATATAGGTGTATTAATACATGTCGTATTATCCGTACGTGATTGTGTGTAATCGAAAATGAACAGAAAAATACTATAAATATAATTTTATTTAAGAAAATAAGAATAAATATAATAATAGGTATACAATCTATTTTAATAAGATAGAAGCAAAGAAAGATTTCAGGCACATAAATGCAAACAAAAGGCAAAAAGCACTTTTCCGAGATTGACTGGATGGAATTGTTGCCAGTCGCTATATTGTACAGCATTGTTGTTTTTGAAGTTGCACACTAGCTTTTGTTAGTCCCAGTTTGTGGTTATGGAAAAACCTTATGTACTCTCTAGAATAACATTTAAAATGATAACATTTCAAATACATGGGCATATTCTTTAGCGAAATGTTCAAAATTTGTTTATAGTATTGGCAATCATTTTTCTTTTCATACTTTCCGCTAAAAAAATCTCAGACCTATGGGAATGGACGATGATTAGCTATAAAACACACCACATTTATCTTTATTGATTAGTTGTTTGGCATACTTTTTGATAATTTTCATTTAATGATATCATTACCCTAATTTAACTATAATACTATACGTTTTTTTATTAATAATTCCATGAGTTTTCATTCTGATGCCATAGGACGGGTTTGAGGTTTTAAATTTAACCATAAAAGAGGTGTTAGTTTACAGAATAAAGTAGTTTCTTATTCACACTGCTAGTTTGATATTCAAAATACATACACAATTCAATCAAAATAAATTAAAATGATTACAGGTAATAAATCTATCTAAATAGATTATCTCATAATGTTTATTTCAGATACATGGATTGATAAGGATTTTATAAAATGTGCGTGTTCAAGTGGCGAACTAAGCTAGTTATTTGTGTCAAATGCGATTGATTGCAATAAGGGATTAAGTGACAAAGTAATTTCAAAGTGACTGGCTCATATAAGAAGCTTATTGGAGTATCGTGTAGCAGGTGGAATGGAGGTAATACTTTCAACGACAAGCCGCGTTCTAGTGGCTATTTTTGCCGCCATTTGCTGGAGCGTAGGTAAGTTTACTCTTTTTTTTAATACGATTATAATATGTATAATTAATACATTCCGATTATATGCCAGTTTTACCCTATTGGCTTATTTATTTTTTGCTAACAGAAATAATTAATTTTATTAAATGTTATTTAATTAAGGAACGATAATATCACTTTTATGTGGTTAAATTAAAAAATTAACATCACTTCGGGTTTTTTTTTTCTTTTACTTTAACTGACGTTTTTGCTTTCAGTTCAGACCATAAAATTTCTAACTTCGGGATTTTTAAGCCGCGGTCGCCATATGCTACGGGCTTGTTCATTTCTAATGTACTGCTACTTTGACATTAGATATTTTTGAGAAAATATTTCAATTTCATACAAAAAAAAATATTTCGAAGTTATGTGAAGTGTGCACATCCTCTGTGGGTTCGCGTGGTGGACTATGATGGTCTGTACATAGGATGAGGCCTTTGACTAGCAGTGGGGCATATATAGGATGTTTTTATACTTTACTTTATTACAATTTCTCTATTTGATTTTATTTTACTTCGATGTAAATTTTAAAACTTTATAGATATTCAATACATGAATTACATAAAGCTAATAGACAAGGTAATAATAAAATAATGTTATAAACAAAACACGAGTTATAGACGCGTGCATACGAGTATGTAAACTGTAAACATAACTAATAAGTGCTCTAAAAATTAAGTGTTTAATACCTACATTTACAATTATGGATATCGACACGTTGAATTCTACGGGGAGATTCGAATACACCATAACATTTAAGTACTAAAAAGGATGAAAATCTATGGTAACACTAAACGCACTTTCCATTTATGTTACTGTGGTTTATTTTTTAAATATTCTTAAATGTGTTGATTTGTTAATTATTTCAAAGAAATGAAATGTAATTATATTATAAATAGGCACGTACGTTTTTCGTGTTGCATTCATAGATATAATAGTTGGTATAAAATGATGGACTATTTCGATAAAAGAAAATCTACTCAGGACCCAAAATGTAGGCCTAAATAAATACTTTCAGATAAATACATATCAGTTACAAATGGTAACCGTTACGCCGACGATTACAGTCGATTACTTCTTTCTGATTATGACATACGAAATATGATATATTTGGCCGTGAAATTAAAGTGAAAAATAACTTTAATATCTTAGTTTTTATAAAATTTTGTGTTTCCTTTATTAAAGCTGAAGATAGATTAAAAGTAAATAAATGATTGTACAATTTATTTGTATTAGTAATCATATAAACAAATAAAATATTTAAAAAACTCAGGATGCAACCACATCATACCATCCTTAACAATCTTAATTTACGTAGACATTCCATCATTGTAAATAATATCTCTCCAGATCTATTTTTTCTTCTAGGTCTATTTAGAAAATAAATAATCAGAGTAGTTTAACGAAGTATTTGAGCATTTACTACTGATAATTCAACAGAAATATGGTCATTCACTAACACTATATTACACTAAGTCGAATTAAGACTGGACTATAAAACTAAAATAATTGATAAACATAATGTACCTCTTGTTCAAGGTTAGCAAAAATAAATGTTAGTTTATTTGAAGTTGTTTTACTATTATTTTCTTTTTTAAACAAATATACTAATACCCGTTTATATAACAGTCTAAATATGTTAATAATAAGTCAATGTATAAAATACATTACATAAACAATAAACAAAAATAATAAGTCTCTACTTTTATAAGTTCAGACGTGAAAGGTAAAGGACATTAAGACTACCTTAGAAATATAAATAATAAAAAAGTACAACTTAAATAAAAAAATATCCTTTTTGCATAAATGCTATGTTTTCTACACACAGGCGTCGGCGGACTGCATAATCTAGAAATAAACGTACCTTATGCGGTTCTTTTAGACGAAACCGTTACTCTAGAGTGCAGTTGGCAATTGGAAGATGAAGAAACATTATATAGCGTTAAATGGTATAGGGGAAAAGAAGAATTTTACAGATACATTCCTAAAGAATTACCCCACACAAGAGTATTTCCTTTACCAGGCATCGAAGTCGACGTAAGTAATTTAGTAGTCCTTTTTAATAAAATAATTATTTTATTAAAACATAACTAAGACTTAAGTTAATTTTTATATGTAAAATTTTTTGCCAACTATCCTTTACAATATGATTATACATAATGAACTGTCCTAGTAATTTTATTCATTGGTTCATCCCGTTCGTTTTCCTCAATATTTAATTTATATGTAAACTAACATTTTTCAATAAAGTTTTACTTACACGTTGATCTTTAATAAACGATATAAAAGTTAGTATAATTCACCAGTGATCGTTATATTATAATAAGATTTTTTTTATATTAAATGTAATATTTAGCCTTGAAACATTTTTAAACCTTTAAACATAAGTTACAACACAAAGAAACCAACTAAAATTATAAACGAGAGGGTAATGAGATTTTATATGATCTGGCGAGAAGTATTTTTTTAAACTGAAAAGTAAAGTAATTTTATAGTTTTGTGCTTTTTATGAGATGTTACTGTTTTTATTAGATACTTATTTACTCACTCGCAAGAATCCGGCATTTGTTTAAAGTATATTACTATTACATATTGCGACTTTAATTTTGTAATATATTTTGGATTGAATGGAATATATTTTTAAAATGTTATCGTTGTTTTCTAAATAGATTATGACTATTTGTACAAATTTTAATAGACTCGGTAATGACGATGTGATAAATGCGATAACACGTCTCAGCACATTGCGTCGTTCAAATGGGCTCGTCAACAGAAATTATTACGTTTTGAATCTATTTACATGTTAAACCAATACTTTATCTTTTAGTCGACATTTAGACCCAATTTCGTCATGCTCTATTAGTTTATAATATGTCTCGTTAGTTACTGACTATAATTATATTAAATTAGTAGTTTAGATTCAATAATTTATTAATCAGCCGTTCAGTTTTATACAGGTTTGTCCTGACTATTTGTCATATAACATTTAATGTTTTTACCAAGATGTTTTCGTATCAACTTAATTACTACATGTTTATCTGATGATACTAATTATGTAAAATTAATAAAAGCATTTTACATTCACTTAAGTGTAGCTAGCGCTCGCCATTATAATTTCATCATTACATTTTATTATCTTGTTTATATATTTTATAAATATCTTTGTTCTACCCTTAATCTTGCAGCAGATATATAAATTTATAAATAAATAAATTTCACAGACAAGTTATAAACTTAAATGTAGATTATACCAAAGAAAAATGGCCTAAACATGTGAGAAGTACTATGAAAATAAGAAATTAAATACTTTGGTGACAATCGAGAAACAATAGTGTTGATATTATCCTTGCTGGCGTCGTAATTATTTTTTAATTAAATCAAACACGATACTTTACTAGATATCCCGTTCTGGAGCTCGTCGAGTGGTACTGCAACAAGCGACTCCTGCAATGGCTGGGAGATTCAGATGTGAAGTATCAGCGGATGCGCCAACTTTCCACACCGAAATACGTTCCGCACCTTTGGAAGTAGTTGGTAATTTTCTCTTTATAAAACTTCTGTATACTAACTAAAAACACCATCCAACATGGTATTTTTTAACCGACTTAAAAAAAGAAAGAGGTTTTTAACAGACTTCAAAAAAGAAGGAGGTTTCTCAATTCGACCGTATATATTTTTTTTGTGTGTTCATGAATAACTTCGTTGTTTATGAACCGATTTTAATGATTCTTTTTTTTCTTTTAAAGGAGATATCAGGCAACCCAGAGAAATCGAGGGAAATCCTCAAATGTTATAGGTATTATGTTATTTGACGACCCGAATGGCGTAGTGGGTAGTGTACCTGCCTCCTGCTACAGAGGGTTTGGGTTCGATCCCCACTACTAGAAAAATATTGTGTGATGAACATAGTGTTTTTCTAGTGTCTAGGGTGTTTATATATGTATAAAATTACATTGTATTGTTTAAATATGTTTATCAGATTTCTAGTAACCATATTACAATCGTTGCTTAGTTTGGGACTATAAAATGTTGTGTAAAAATGTGTCCCTTAAATATATTTATATTAACTTCCAGTTTCCAGTTTGAAGTCGTTTTTTTTGTTAAAAATTTATTATTTCATCAATACGTACAAGCATTTACTTGCCATGCAGATATCTGCATGGTAGGTAAGAAAAATGGATTGAATATATGGAAAGCGATTGAAGACGGTCGAACGCGGACGAAGATGAACCGAGACGAAAAATAGATTCAGTTCGTCATCGAACGCGATTATTATTTATTCATTTTGAATTTGCTCTTATTTTGTTGCAGAACCTCCAGAATGGGCACCTAAATTGGTTTCCGATCGGTCATGGTATGGCGTGGGGTCAAATTTACGGGCTACGTGTGCATCTCCGCCAGCTTTTCCCCCGGCTAATCTCACTTTTGCTCTTAACGGGCAAGAGGTAAACATATTTACTTATTTATGATGTTACTATTTGATAGATTTCACCAACTTTGATGTTATTCGTCGTATTATGAAAATAATATATAAAATAATAAAATATCTCTAATTCTATAGGAATTGAATGAAGGTGGAAGTATCGTAAATTATAAAAAAAATATTTTTAGTATTAACAAACATTGGCATATTTATTCTGCTGTTGCTTTTGTACAAACATTTAAAGATAAAAACAAAAATAGATACTTTGTAATGGCTCTTCGTTGATGAACCGGTCCATGATGTAGTGGAGTCATTATAAACAAGACAACTCATCAGTATTATTCAAAGAAGCGCTTTCATCTTCCATTTCTGCATTAGATCAACAAAATTGTTTCTACGAATGAAATAGAAAGCTTTTTTTTTTTTTTAATTTATTGGGACATAAAACAGTTATACATTAACAATTATACATAAAATGGATTTTCTAATTATTAAACTAAACGTATAACCCACACCAATGTCCGCAAAATAATATTAAGTTAAATAAAATAAAAAGAGTAAGTCGGTTCCTAACCTAATTTGCATATTACTTTTTAAGTATTAGTGTAACCATTCTTTTAAATTGATTTTGGGAAAGTGAAAACAAATCACAATTCATAAATTTAGAGTTATATACATCTAGCACTCTACGAAGCAGTGCTCGCTGCCCAGCATTTGTTCTACACTTTTCAGTGTAGAACAATCGGGGCACGCGTGCATCGCGTATGGTAACTCTTCTTGGTACAATGTAACCAATCCTGTTAGTAAGCTCCACACAGTCGAATTTATTATTACATAATCCATATAACAGCATAGCCATAGCGAGAGTGCGCCTGGACTCCAAACTCAATATCTCATATTTTTCTAATAATTGTACATAAGAAAGCCTAGCGTGAAAACATGTAAAGTGCATAGTGCGTAAGAATTTCTTTTGTACAATCTCTATTCTTGAAATGTATTTTTCATAGAAGGGATTCCATATTGGAACAGCAAATTCTAATTGAGAACGAACCAAGGTTTTGTATAAGAGTAGGAAAGTCGAAGGACGCTTAAAGTCATCGGTCGAACGCATAACAAATCCAAACAACCTAAAAGCATTATTAATAATATTATCAATGTGTATATTAAAGTGCAGCTTTGAATCTAGAGTCACACCAAGATCTCTAATGAAGTTAACCCTTTCTAAGGGTACGTCATTAATAAAGTAATTGAAACTAAGTAAATTTTTCTTTTTTGTAAAAGATATAATTTTACATTTGGGTAGACTTAGGTTCAATTTATTTTCTAGACAGTATCTAGAAAATCTGTTCGAATCGCTTGAGAAATATGCAATCCTCCAGAGTTCGACATGTCTTGTAAATTTTGATATCGTCGGCGTACATTAAAAACTTTGAATGAAGAAAACAAAATTTGAGATCATTGATGAATAGAATAAAGAGAAGAGGCCCTAAGATAGATCCTTGAGGAACCCCAGAAGGAACAAATATATAATCTGATTCAAAGCCATTAATAACGAGTTTCTGCGTCCTTCGAAATATGTATGACGAAAAGCACCGCAGTAAATTTCCACGAATGCCATTATATGCTATCTTGTCCAGAAGTAATTTATGATCCACCGTGTCAAAGGCTTTTTGAAAGTCAGTGTATACTGTATCAGTTTGCTGTTACGAATCCATGTTTTCAAATAAGTGGTTTGTAAATACCATAAGATTGGTAGTTGTGGATCGACGTTTTATAAAGCCGTGTTGTTCAGGTATGATAAGATTATGAATATAAGGGTACAAGGTGTTGTGAATTAGTCTTTCGAAAAGTTTGGGCAAGGTGCTTAGTTTAGAAATTGGTCTATAATTTTCTATATTACTTTTATCGCCACTCTTATAAATTGGAGTAATGTAAGCACGCTTCCAAATATTTGGAAATTTGCCTTCCATAAAACACTTATTAAATAAAATTTGTATTGGGAAAACAATATGATCTGCAGTAGATTTAAAAAATAGATAAAAAAAAACGAGGTATACCATCAGGTCCAGGACCCTTGTTCAAATCCAAATTTTGCAAAGCACGTAGTACATCATCGGTAGTTAAGTGTATCTGGCTTAAGCAAGAAGCATTATTAGAAAAGTTAGAAGGAAATTGCCAGTTTATAGGATCAAATGAACAGGGCTCGTACACGGATGTGAAGAAAGCTGAGAATAAATTACATATTTGGATAGGATCATTAGAAAAAACATTTTTTAAATGCATAATAGCGGGGAGACTACTTTTACCTTTTCGGCTAGACACATACTTCCAAAAAAACTTAACATTATTCACGATGGAATCTTCAACCGAATTTATATACTTCTTGTAACATTTATTACACTCCGTTTTGAATCGAGTTCGAAAGACAGAAAAAGTTTTATAGTCCGATGTATTACCTAATTTCTTCCACTTAATCCAAGCGCGTTCTTTACATTTGAAAATACTAATAAGTGGAGGGGAAAACCAAACGGGAAATCGTCTATTTTTTGTACGAGTAAGAGGGACATGTGATTTTACCATACTATATATAACATCGTAGAAGACATCGACAGCCTCCTCCGAAGAAAGATGTGTTAGTATGTTTTTCCAATCTTTTTTACTTAAGTCTTCGATTATTGCCTCATAATTAGCTTTGTAGAAATTGGGCAAAGATAAGGGGCGACATTTCATAAGCACACCTTCCGTTTCTAAGTGCGAAAACACGCAAAATGGAGGATGGAAATTATCTGGTGAAAGTAGTGTCATGCAAGAGTTAGAACGGCATTCTAAGTCCGATATGAACAAATCAAGTATGCGATCTAGACTATTGTTCAATTTGTTATACTGAGAGGCATTATTAAGCGATACAAAGTCCAACAATAGACGACACGTAGTAGGGGTTGATTTTGAATGAGTATAGGTTCCCATATTAAACCAATCAATATCGGGAACGTTGTAATCGCCTGCAATAAAAAATGAGGATGTACTAGGGCTAATTATTAAATCGTTCAATTGATTAAAATGAGCTTCATAAATAGTGTCATGACAACCTGGAGGTATATAAGCTGCACTTATTAAGTGACGCGTATTGGGTCGTGATGATGGAATTTGTACCATGACATGTTCAATACTAACATGAGTGGGGCAAATTAGAATCTTTGTTGGTCGTAGTGTTCGTAGTGCAGCTATAAGTACACCGCCGCCATCTCGTTTCCCGGTTGCAGAACGGTCACGATCACATCTAAATACTAGATAACGGTCGTCGATAAATTCACCGTCCAGGATATTAGGTGTAAGCCAAGTTTCCGTCAATATGATCACATCATACGAGAAAGCTAATATGTTCATATACAGTAAATGCAATTTTGTACGGATCCCTCTGCAGTTTTGATAATAAAATGTTAAGTTGTAATTATCCATTTTTTACCGTTGAATATCCGTAAACAATGTACAAATATAAGAAATTGATTCCGGAGTCCAGTTTAGTGGAGCTAAATTTCCAACGCCGTATTAATATGTAACAATGAATCATATCTAAAAAATAAGTATTTACACAAATAGTTGTACATATGTAATATGCTTGATGGAAGATACCATTATGTAAGAAGTCGACCTGAATTAAACTAATTTGATTTAAAAGTAATAGTAATATGTAACTACACACACCGCTTATATAGTAATAAACAATAACGTAAACAATATCATATGCACAATGCAGTAATATTATATTAGCATAATATTTTACGTACTTTAAGTAAAAATGCCAAACAAGAATATTTAAATCTAAATGGAAATATCTTAAACAAAGAATTAACGTATAACTGTCATAAAATTTGGCATAGGAACAAATTACATACAACGAATAAGCCATATTGCAGGTAGTGAAAAAATAGTTATAATTGCACTTATAAAAGAATACAAAGTTACTTACACAGATCAGTGAAAAAGTCAGAGTAAATGCGTTTAACAATAGATGCAAGAAAGAATATTTTGCTAAATACTTATACCAACTAAGAACCACAATAAAAAAAAGGTACACACAAATTAAATACAGTGATATAAAAAATTAAATTAATTGGAATTTTTTGGGATGAGCTTAGATATATCATTCTCAGAACGTATAGCAAAGGCAGCAGTTGTGACATCCTTTCGGATAAGTACCACTCCATTCTTAACCCAAACAAATCGGTAGCCATGTTCCTTAGAAATACTCCGGGCTTGACGAAATAATTTCTTATTTTGTATGGTAAGATGTTCATTAATGAATATTTTTTGAGTAGTTCCTTGCAGTTCATTAGACGTGATACCTTTCTTGAGACGAACCGCTGCAATAAAATTATCGCGCTGTATTTGGCTGGTGAACTTTACAACTATATTTTTGGGCCTCTTGGAATTAGGGTGCATTTGAGGAACTCTATGAATTTCGACGAAGTCATGGGCATAGAGGGGATGCTTGATAATGCTGCCAATATTCTCCAATACATTTAATAAGTTTTCCCCACGTTTTTCTGGCAAATTACTTATCTCAATATTACAATTTCGAGATTTTTGTTCCATGACTTCCAATTTTGCTTCCAAGACGTCAAGCCGCGGTTCACTTGGTTGTGCAGAATAAAGCTTACTTTCAATCTCTTTCAAACGATTATTAATATCATAAGTTTTCTTTTCAAGATCATCATATTTATCACTCATAGACTGTATTGATGTTTTCACGGTTTCAAACTCAGAAATAAGGAAAGAAAACTTTTCATCTTGTTTTGTAAACCAAGATTCAAGCATGTTCAACATCGTATTTTGAAAGGTTTTGAATTCTTCCCGAAAATTATCACTATTGTTTCCGGCACCTTTTCGAAATGTTATATATGTTGGTGCCGATTTTTTATCATTCAGTGATCCATCTACACTCATAATTCCAGATTTCGATGAGTTTCCTTGATTGAGTTTAATTTTAAATAAATTATATTAAACACTATGCTCGGTTCACTACTCTGTGTAAGTTTAGCACGCTTACTTTGTATAAAATTGCGATAAGGCGTCTTACTCACACGCACGTATTGAGAACGAACTGACTATTTAGCAATACCACAAAGCGACACAACCGACTCACTCCAGAGTGCACGAATGACTTTTGATATTAATCATAGTGTTTATTGTTAATAGATTGATGTTGAATCAATAACACATGAACTACCACAGTGGTTTAAATGGGACCCATTGATAAAGATCGAGTCGACCACAACGGAGCGATCTGAAGATGAAGTAAATCTTAACGTCTTTCACGATGAAGAAAACCCTGAGTATTTGGATGAGACGTACATTAATTTGCACAGGGAAGAAATAAGACGGCCCCGTAATGAAAATCTAAAACCAATATTTGAGAGAACAGCTCCAGATAACAGAACACCAACTGTAGGAGTGGTATCAATAGTGGTCCGCACTGAGGCGTTTGAACGCGGTAGCCTGAGACTTACTTGCATCGCCAATATTTACAATCTGTATTCCGCACGTGCTGAATTAATTTTCGATATGGAGCAACCTGAAGTTGCTTCAGTGTTAGGAGTACGTAATGGAGGCGCAGGTGAGTTTCCCTTTACGAGTATTAATGCCTATTTAATAATACCCCGACATTTTTATATGATACTTTGAGACTATAAGTACTTTTTCATAATGGGATGGTACATTTTAGTCATTGAAGAGTAAAATTATATTTTTCTTTACTGGTTATTTGTAATAATAATATACTGTACACCGTTAATTTATTGTACACATTATATGTAGGTTTATTTATTAGGTTTAACAAAAAATAAAGTAATAAGAAAAATATATCTCTAGTGACATCGAGTTAAGAGTGAAATAAAGGGGAAGGGAGAAAACATCAAGAGATAGAGAGGAGCTAGACAGACAAATAATGCTCCTTAACCTGTAAAATTTTACTGATTTTAATTTTTCTGATAGTCTCTTCACTCGTAGAATATTATAATAGACAAAACGAATATTATAATAGACAAAAATAGAAAATTACTTATTTCAAAAATATTAATCATAAAATGTTTTTTGAATGGTATTTAAAGCTGTATAGTGGTGCAACACAGTAGGTATGACGTGAAGGATCCCTAAAAATACAATGTAAGAAAGAAGATATTTTCACACCGGGAGACTTTTGATAACTTTATAAGCGTTTCATGTCTTGCCGAAGACTTTGGACCATTTGACTTTATATGATAAGTTATTTTTTTTTATTATAATACGTATTCTATGATTTTTTTTTTCAGTGTCCACTTTGAATTATGCCTGGCAATTGGGCTTCTTATTGCCTCTATGGCGGCTTGCTCGGTAGTTCAATTAAAATTGTTCGAAGATGTGTACAAAATTGTAAGTATGTCTACGCAAAAATTTAAGAAAGAAAAAAACATTAATCTGTACAAATTAATAAACATATCCAGATGGAATGGACAAATGGTTTGTGTAATTTAAGGTTTAAAATATTATTTCATAACAAGTAATATAAATATTGTAAATTACGTTTGTTGAAACCAATTATAGTAAGAGTCTATTTGTTACATAAAATGTACTAATTTTACAAAAGTTCTTAACTTAAGTAAATTAAAATTTAAAAAATGAAATAACCGATGCATTCATCGTGATTCCTATTTGACATTTTAGCGAGTTAGGGCTTAACAGATTATCTTATAAAGAGGGAATAAACTTTTAAAAGACTGATTACTTATGTATATATCGTATTTCCTTTATTGTGTTTTTCTTCTTCATGTATTAGAAACTACCATCGAAAGCTAAGCAGTGTCACTCCGTTTTAGATTTGGAGTCATTTTCAAAATACTTCATAAATAGGTATATGGAAATAAGTAATGAAATCTATTATAAAAATGTAAATAAAGTTATAATCATAATTTTTTGGATATTGTAGAAATAAATATAGATGTTGGCATTATAAACTTTTTTGATTGCTTCATCCTTAACACTTTTTAAATTATTGTTCTGGCTTTTAATGGACCTATGCGTATACTAAATAAATATAAAGATAAAATGAAGCGTTCAATTCGCTACAAAACCGAGCATAATATTGAAGAAGCAATAGGCAAATGATGATGTTTGGTGCTATCACGATAAGTCGCGAACCCGTTAGCGTAAATGCAATTTAACAACTCTTGTCTCTTTTTGTACCTGTCACGGCTTGCAAACGTCAAGAAATTACCGTCAAATTTCACACGAAATTCAGTTATATACGTGCGAAACATGCCTGCATGTTACATGCTATGCACGAGTTTTAAAGTAACCGTTTTAATTTTATAGTATATAAGTAGACAAAAATTATTTAAACGTGACACTTTCTTTGATAAAATTATTTAGATGAGCAATTTTCATAAAACGTTCCGTTTAAAACGTATGTGATTTTGCATAATTAACAATATTTCTACTTAATTATTTGAAATTTCCTGTTGTAGCTACTGTTGAAATTTCCTGTTGTACCAATATAAAATCTAACTAATTTCTAGAAATCATTCCTTCATTCTAGGAATTAGGATATAATACAAAATCCTCATTTCATTTCGTTTTTAATTTAATTTATACAAAGTTTTGTATTGATTCGAGTTGGAAATGCGCAACGTTTCAATAACAGTTTAAGTAAAACTTTGTAGAAACCAGTTATTACACGTTATGTTATTACACGACGAACCGAAAATCATTTAACTTTTATGATCTTTATTGAACGAGAGGTTGATTCGATCTGAGCTGGTTGAAAACATTCTTAGGAAAATAATTTTGCCATGCGAACGATTGCAAATTTTATATTGAGTTTATATAATTTGTTGTTATGCGGGAAATTAATTTACGAATACAAAATTTTATTTTAGGTGTGTTTGTTTGCTTTTTATTCTGAAACATTTCATTACATTTGAGTTTGAAATGATTATCGCTTACAATCGAAACGAATATACTATTTAAAGTCTTTTTTTATGTGAGAAGGAGGCAAGCAAACTGGCAATTTACCTGATGTTAAGTGATAACCGCCTTCCCATTGACATTTGAAACATCCGTAGGGTTTCAGATGCGTTGCCACCTTTTTAATAAAGTGGGCTCTGGAATTCTCAGTAAACGAGACGCAGAAGTATAATACTTCCACTTCAAGCTGGTCTTCTGTGAGGTGCTAGTACTTACCCGAAAGGACCTGCTCATTCCTGCAACAGTGAAGACTGTTGCGTGGCCATACCACGCATAATCCTTTAACTATTTTGGTGTGAGTTAAACTAACGACGTCCATCTTTAAACTAAATGTACATACTGACGACCCGAATGGCGTAGTCGGTAGTGTACCTGCCTACTGCGCCTGTGGGTGTGGGTTCGATCCCCACTACTGGAAAAATATTGTGTGATGAGCATAGTGTTTTTCTAGTGTCTGGGTGTTTATATATGTATAATGTGTATTTATTTACAAAAGAAAAGTATGTTTAAGTATGTCTATCACTTTTCTAGTACCCATAGTACAAGCATTGCTTAGTTTGGGACTAGAGAACGTTGTGTAAAAAGAATGTGTCCTAAAATATTTATTTTATTATATTTATATATGAGCAATAAAATATAAGTGATGGAAATTGGAATCCAGTTTTGTTATTTTACTGACAGTATTCTAAAACGTATATCTTGATTAGAGCTACGAATGAACCAGCAAAACAGAGAATATTGTTATAGCATGAAAAACCTTACAAATTATCTATATAGCACTCTAATTGGCCGTGCCACGTTACAGGTGACAAAGCCTTTCACTTTCACAAGCGGAACAACCGCCGTACGTTTTCACAAGCGCGTACAATTTCACACCCTGTGGGTTCGCTTAATTAACCCGTTCTGGCGCCTTTAAATGAGTTGTTGTGCTTTCGCAAATGACCTCACTTATTATTTCAGTTTTATTTTTAATATTATCTTTTTGATCGAAACGCACAACGTGGGACATTTTTTACCTAAAGGTATGGAAGCTATGAGTTCGGCGGTGAAGGAAATTTTGGAGAGGAAATCTGTATGTATTGTAATGTATGTTTTCCAAATAATATCAAAAAAAATATGTGGAGTCTCCCAATCCGCAGTGGGATCGCGTGGTCCTGGACTACACATCTGTACAGAGGAAGACTTTGCCCAGCAGTGGGACAAATATTTGTATGCTGGAATTTTGTTTTTTTTTAAATTATTTAATTCAAATTAATGTAACACGTATGTTTATACTATGTAAATTAAATATAAAATGAACTTTAATGGGAAAAGTATAAAAGAATAATGTAGCCGAAAACTCTTTTTAGATTAGCGATCGGTTTCAATATGGCTGACTAGCGATAGGTATTTGACATTAGCCCGATAATACTAACGTTCATCTACAGTAACCTAATCTATCTGTAGATTGAATATTGAAACCAACCGTAGGTCGTTAAACTTTATATGTTTTCTGCAGTTAAGATTACAAAAGCTCGATTGAGGTTATTATAATATTTACGTGTAATTGTTCATACTTTTTAAGGGAGAGGGAGATCCTGGGGACCTGGGATTTATGAAAAGGAATACGAGATTTTTATTTTATTCCATAATATTTCATAACACACTTTACATCCTTTTTTATTATTCTTCTACTTTTTTTTACCTCCGCATTTTAATCCATGAAGACTTATCATGCAGTAATGCCACGCAGCTATTGTACATACATACAGGCAGGCTCGTTGTTGGAAATGCTATAGCCGTAAAGAAAACAGTGGAAGAAGAAAAGAGTACAGTGGAAGTCTCTGTACTTTTGCATTTGATCCGATCAGTGAAGGTATGAAGCTTACACTTTTAAAAGTTACCAAGGCATCTGCAACCGCACAGCTATTGAAGATGTTTTAGGCGACGATAAAAACTAAATAGCAGGTAAACTTTTTCAATTGTTGGTAACAAGTGAAAAAGTTTACCTGCTTTCACATGAAACAAAACTCCAATTACAAAAAACTCCTTTACTTTGTTCGTTATTTTCGTTCGAAACTAAAACTTTCATAAATAGCTACAATGTATAATTAACTTTGGTAGTTGGCGTATAAGATTTATGTTTGGTAAAAGGGGCTGATGTAACTGTATAAATATGGTTGTAGCCCGTTTCTATTTAATGGTCTTATTATTTATATCGCCGCGAAGTGTTAAATTAAATTAACGCCCCTTTATCAAAGCGACGGACGAAATAGTCAGTGGCTCGCGAAAGCGCGTATTAACCTATTTAACACTAATCCGTGTTCAATAACTTAACCCGTGATTCATTCTCTTATAATAACACGAAAATTTAAAGGGTTGAATGAATATGTTTTGTATAGAAGATACTTTTTGTTTCGGAATTTTTATTATTAGCCTTATCATTCATATATAAAGATTGAATTTTTGATATTTGATATTGAAGAATTTGTAAATAACTGATAATCAAAAACTACTTAGTGATGAAATTTTATTACTAATAATTTACCTAAAGAATCTTTAAATTTTTTTTAATTTAGTTGTATGTAAAATAAACAAGTGTACGGATTATATCACGATAAATGTTATTTTAATCTCCCGACCTTCAGAATATGTACATAGATGCTCTTGTGTATTATCATAAAATTGTATTATCGAGTATCAAAGACGCGACTGACCATATTATATGTAAGTAAGTATTGTATATAAAAAGAAATACTATTTGCGAGAATTTTTTATATATTTTTTTTATTTTTTGGGCTTATTTACATTCAATATTACACAATATTTTTCGACAATTCATTTATTAAACATGAGTTTAATAAATGAATTGTCGAAAAATTTTCAGTGCTGCCAGGATTCGAACCTGCGTCTTCTATGTAATGGGTGGGCATAGACGCTCTAGCTAACAGTCGGCTGATATTCTCACGGCGCGAAAATTTAGACAAGGTAAATATTTTTCTGCATTTTTACCAATGATTGGCGTCACTTGCTCACTGAATGGTAAAAACAAAAAATATGAATAGTAAAGTTGCACACTAGGTGTCGGTGGTAATAACTTATGAATCGATAATTAAAAAAAAGTCATTACCTAGTTACCTCCACTAAAATATCTCAACCTTCAAATTTTTTCCGTAATCGTACAACAACATCATTATTAATAAGATCTGTGTATATGAGAGAGAGAAACATGAAATTATATTACTCCGAAACTAAAGGGAGAGGATACTTAAGTATTGATGCGATAACTTGAGCTCGGCTTGCTGTCGCTAATGTCTTTTCTATGTCAACTAATTATTACGATAGTTTTTTCGTGCATCTTATGCAAGTGAAAACTTACCCATGACTAAGAGAATCGCGGCAACGTTCGCTGAATTTTAGAACATCACTTGCATAAGATCGTATTTATATTTCAAAAAAGACAAGTATGAGTTTGGACAAGTATAATTTTGCTATTTCCACATGTAAAATAGAGCAACAAGTGCAGTTCATACTTATTTTATCACACAAGATGGTTACGATAAAGACATTTCGAAACATTAAGCAATATAAATAATTAAAATCAATATATTTCCAAACATCGTTATTGCTTCGTAATGAGATGTTAATAATTCATACATTTCTTTTTAAAAATAAAGAGTTTAGTTAAAAAAGTAACCTAAAATCTTTCTAACATATAAGACTTAAAATAATCTTGTATAGATATAAAAATATGAAATATGCATATGTACTTCTTGAGAGTTGGAACGTTAGTTTGTAATGCTGCTTTGTTTGGATGATACATAAAGCACCTTACCCTAACTAAACTTTTAGTAAAAGGACACGTAAATACATATACTTCCATGTCGATAACGATAACATACTTCTATGTTGTCGTCAGCTAGCTCCTAATTTTATATAAACTTAGTAGTAAAAGTTTCATAAAAACTGAAAACTAGTCGTCATTCAAATCCTTCTTTATTATATTAATTTAATACTATCTTGATATTGTAACAGCTGTGTCAAACATAATTTAAGTCTAGTTTATCTGTTACAGAGCTGTTCTTAAAATGAAAAACTTATCAAAAACTTATTCAAATATTAAACGAATTAAAGAAAAATATTTTCCAATAATTTTTTGTTTTAGTAAAGCCTTAGCATGATGACGGCTAAGTTTGTTTTAACCGCTTATAATATTTGATAATTGTTAAAGTTGCAAACTGAAGTCTGCATGTGACATTAAGTGTTAACAAGTGTGCTACAAAACTCGGTTCAGGATTTCAGTTGCAGCTTAGTACTTTGTTCGTGATTTAATTTTATTGTTCGGTTTGTTTGTTTTAGGTGTACCAAGTACCAAGTAAACTATTTTTTCCTAATAATAAATGTAAACATTTTTTCAGTAAATTAATTATTAAATAAGAATATTTAAGAATTCCCTATTTATTTTCATTGTCAAGACCCTTCATAGTAAATGGAGATGTTTATGTAATAGGTACAACATTTATATTTTATAGTATGTTATTCATTCGGGTGCTCGATTCTAATTAGGAGGTCTATTCGAGCAAACCGTGGTGTTGCTACCAATAAAATTCTTAATTGAATTTTTATGTGACAAATGACCACGTACTGAGGAGAGTACTGCAGAAGTGAAACTTAGGCTGATCAAGTAAGGGCCGCGACGGATGTCCCGTAAAGAAGTGCACGTGGAAATCAGCTGTAAGAGAGAAGAGAAGACGGCTAGTCAACCGTGTCATATCATTTACACGTAACTGTTTATTAAAGAACTGTAATTTTCACTAATAATAATATATCTATTAGTAACCCGAAAAGCACTTAAAATTAAAAATTAAATTTCAGGTGTTTTGGATGCTGTCGGTGCAAACGCCCAATTTCGGCGAATTTTCTTTCGGTAGCGGAAATACTGTTACGAGCTAGGGTTCGGGATTGGAGTGAAACAGCGGTTGTTTAAATATTTATTCACTTTATTACTTCCTCAAGCGTGCGAGAGTTCCTCTCGATGCCACTCAAATACTCACTAAGTGTGACGACTATCTCGTTGCGCACTAACTCCAGTTACGCGACTGTCTGTGCGACGTCCTCTCGCTCTCTCACCAATCCTCTACGTACGCCTTTACACCACTTATCACTTAACTGTTCAAGCACTTCTCACTTACTTTTCCACTTTTTTCCTCCTCTTCGATCTTCTTCGAGTTTCTTCATTGAACTTCGTGAAGCCGGCCTCGCGCGCTCCGATCCCCTCTTAGTCAGAATTTAGATCGTCTTCAAAGCTAATACATTCTAGAAACGATTTGAATTTTATTCGTACTTTTAATAGAAGTTTCTGGAATTACGAATTACCTTCCATTTAATAGAAAGTTTCGCAATAAGATCTGTTATTTAACTGTGGTAGGACCAATCCACTCAGCATTGTTTGCTGTTGCACGAATGGGCAGGGTTAGTACCACGACCTCACAGAAGACCGGCGTAATGTAGAAGTGTAACAACTTCTGCGTTTCGTCTAGTGAGTGAGGAAGCCGGGGCCCACTTCATTAAAAGGTGACAACGCATCTGCAACCCTACGGGTGTTGCAAATGTGTATGGGCGGCGGTTATTATTTAACATCGAGTGAAACGCCAGCTCGTTTACCACATCGTCACATAAAAAAAATCCTCCTTCTTTCAGCAACCTCCTCCTTTTTTGAAGTCTTTTAAAACCCCCTGATCGTAACAATGATTTCAAAAAAATAAAGTATTAAGTCAGGTTTGAAGAGTAGGCAGAGAGTTTCAAAATTAACCATACGTCAAATTACCTATTCCCATCCTTTACTAATAAACCGGCCAACTGCGAGTCGGACTCGCGCAAGAAGTGTTCCACAATATTATCTATAAAAATCAGGTCTGATGGTAGGCCCACTTAAATATTTTTGTAATCTGATTTATTGTATTTTTTGTTATAGCGGCAACAGAAATATATCATCTGTGAAAATTTTTACTTTTTACTTATCACGGTTCATGAGATACAACCTGGTCTCAGGTGGACAGACAGAAAGACAGGGGGGGTCCCGTTTTACCTTATAGGTACGGAACCCAAAATCAATAAACAACGGTTCCGAGTGTTAGTTCATGGAATCTGACTATCCCATGAATTTTCAGTTTGATGAAGCTTTAATAGTCTGCGGACTGAAAAACCTGACTCATTTAAAGATAAAGAAAAACATTTTGATAATAAATGAAAAGGAAAATAATTATGATTTGATTTACTAAAATGTAGGTCATGTATTCAAGAATGCTTGACGTCGTCTTGTAATTAATCTCATTCGTCTCGGAGCGAAAAGTTTGTTTTGGTACGACTATCTTGTGGCTTTTATACAAAAAAATAAAGTCTTTTATATTCAAATAATTAATCAAAACAAAATATCGTTATTTACGAGTGGGTTGTGTTAATGCATTAATCTGTACTGATAAAAAAATTGATAAACATGCATCTAAATCTCGATTTTGAGTTATCAGAATGTTTAGTACTAAAAATGGATAAATTATAAAGCATCTTTGAAGGAGTCGTTAGTCTTTGGACTAGCTCCTTGTATTAAAATATATATGTAAAGTCAATTTCTTACACTATTTGACACAAATAAGAACCAGTTTTGAAAATATCCGTACGAAAATGGGTCGTGATTAATGATTTTATTAGGTTTAAAGGTAAATAAGTTATATTAAATTTAATGCCATTTATATAAAATGTTCCAAAATCGTAAGTTATTATAGTTAATAAACTTTTAATCATGTTTACAATGTTCTCGCTCAACATAGTCCATATTCCGATCATATTTTTGAAGCCGGGAACTTTATAACTGAGAAGTTAATTAAATGAAAATAAATAAAGAACGGAAATTAAATTTAATTAGGTAAAGTTATTTCTTTGTAATTTTATATGATAAGGCATAAATACTAAGATATTGTTTCAGTGTTATTTCAAACTAGCTGCTGCCCGCGTCTGCGTAAAATAGGCTGAAGGCGTAACATTCAGACAGAAAGACAGATTTACATAAAATATGTATATAGCCAATGTCTTATTCTGATGTATAAGCTATATTAAGGTAAAGTTTCATTAGAATCCATTCAGTAGTATTTGCGTGAAAGAGTAATAAACTTACAGATGTTGTATGTATGGATGGCCATACATACAAACTTTCGCCTTTATAATATTAGTAAGGAGTAAGGATAATAAGAAGGTGGTATTCACTGTGGTAGCGCCACAGCAGCCTCGGCTGTTGCACGAATGGGCGGGATCGTCCGGGTAAGTACCACGACCTCACAGAAAACCGGCGTAAAATGGAAGTATAATACTTTCGCGTTTCGTCTGTTGAGTGAGGTGGCCGGAGCCCAATTTTCAAAAAGTTGTCAACGCATGTGCAACCCTTGGGTGTAGCAGATGTCCATGGACGGCGGTATTCACTTAACATCTGGTGAACCGCCCGCTCGCTTGGCAACTTGTCACATAAAAAATGAAGATGTATAGCCGTGTTTTTCCTCGTAAAACTGATGTAACTATTTTCATGTACGTAAAACCGGTGTAACTATTTACACACGTGTATGAGCATGGTAAATACAGCTTAAATGCTTAATTATACCATTGTTTCAAAAATAGTGTTTAGTTTTTGAAACACCATAAAAACTAATTTTAACAGTAATACATAATATTGTTTGTTTACTTTATCGGTCAAATCCGAGAGTAATCTGGAATAGTCTCGTATCCAGTCTCAACGACTTACCACCGATAACTACTTCCCATTCACATACATATTTCGTTTATATTTTGTTTCTTTGTTACTTCTTGTTGCCTTTTGGAATTTATTAACAATAAACATTTGTACTTGTTTTCTTAGACAACCCTAGTTACGAAAACGATAAGAGTAGGGAGGGTCTTCAGTACGAACATGGATATGAGGATCATAGAAATGTTGTAAAAATCGTAGAAAATAAAGAAAGTCGCAACAAACAATTTATTTGATTCTAAAATGTTTCACACATAAGTTGGTGTAGAGTGACATGACGCGTTACATGATTAAACACTTCGTGAAACGAAAGTAGCGTGATCTTGCATAATAAGCCCCATAAAAATGAATTTCAATCGTTCTATTCCTATTATTTAAATAAATGCTAACTTATTGCAGGTCAATTTAGAGTTTTCATAAACGAACGTAAAGCGTACTACCTACTACAACTTAATACTTAATATCTGATTAAACGAGGTAAAATAAAAAAGAGTTTCACTAACTATAACAATAGAAAATCATGAATGAAGGTTTTCTCACTTACCCAGTATCTACCGTCTTCATCCCACAAATGTAGATTTTCATTAAACCATTTCCTAGTGATATCTATTCCTAACTAGTGGTCACCCAGTGGTTGAAATTCGACCGTAATTAAATATACATGGTAGTGCGTGTAATGGTTTTTTTTATTGATCTAATGTATTTTATGTAATACATAATTAAAAAAAATTTGTAAGCATTCTGCACTCCTCTATATCTATAGAGATAAATAAAATTGGAGTGTCTATTTGTAATATTTAAAAATAACATTTTTTACAATTTTTGTCTTTCTGTCTGTTTATTTCGGCTAATTTCTGAAACGGCTGGACCAATTTTGACGGGACTTTCACTGACACATAGCTGATGTAATAAGGAGTAACTTAAGCTACTTTTATTTTAGTTTTTTTTTTTTTTTTTCATTTTAAATTCCACGCGGACGAAGTCGTGGGCACAGCTAGTAAACAATAAATGTCGTCTCAAGGTAGCTCTCAATAAGTTTTTGCTTCGCATATTAATATAATTATTATAGATAATGAAGTCATTATAAAATATTGAAAAGTATGCACAATATGTATATCATCGATATCATAAATAATTTGGTTTTTCTTTGATAAATTATGTTTCAATTTTTTCATGTGCTTAGAAAAAAAATATTCGGCGAAGAAGCATACATGACCTTGTTATAGTGATGACAAATCTGCCTACCCTCTGACAAAGGCGTCGTGTCGTCTGATTTTGTTCTTTTTAGAAGGCACAACATAAGGATCAGCTGGTTTTCCTTTTGGTTTCGATTTTCTTTTTTTTCTTTTTACAATGTGTTAAAAAGATATTATATTTTACTAACTTTACTGACATAATTCATAGAACGTCGATTGCACAACAACATCATAACTCTTATTTATTCAGTAAGTGATTTATTAATATTGTATTTGTATTACAAATAATTTTGTTTGTTGTAATCTAAAGTAAAATAAAAAGTTTTTTGCTCGATGGAAATTACTCGTAAATTGCTATAATTCAGCACGACGATTAGAAAGATAGGCAACTACAGCTGCCCAAAAATAATTCCGGCATTTCCCCCAACTCGTCGAGACGAATCAGACAATTCTCAGAATAAATCAGAGCTCTCTACTCGCTAAGTTTAAAGTGAAGCACAGGATGATGCAGCTGGAACAGCCAGTCATTAGCTCAACACTAAGTACTTCACCGTGATACACATAGTTACCAAAAAAACAAATCTAGATTTCTGATTTTTTGTACTTCAGAAGCACGCACTATTAACAGTTACTAATATTTAGGCCATGTCTTTGAACATTAGGCTCAATAAAGAACACGTTATCAACAACAACATCATATTGAAAAAACCACAACAATTTTATGTAAACATTTTTTGTAGCTTTATAGTTAGTTGACCCGTGCAAAACACCGTGATCAGTCACCGAATGGTAATCCTTACTAATATTATAAAGGCGAAAGTTTGTATGTATGGATGGATGTTTGTTACTCTTTCACGCAAATACTACTGAATGGATTTTAATGAAACTTTACAATAATATAGCTTATACCAGAGGTTTATAAGACATAGGTATAATTTATATACATATTTTATGTATATAAATTGTGTCTTTCTGTCTTAATGTTACACCTTCAGCCTATTCTACGTAGACGTAATCGCGGGCAGCAGCTAGTATAATAATAAACAAATAGTATTAATCAGTGAAATGTAACTTATTTTGAACGACAACGGTAAAACGAAGTCTTTTTCGCTATCCTTAATTTACTAAAATTGTCGATATATGACATCATTATACAGCGTGTCGTTACCATCGCGACAATAAATGAACATACGTCTAACGCTACTTGCCAATAGTTATAAAAAATATTAACGTTAAACAAAATCCATAATAAAAAAAAATATTTTCCAAACAAACTAATTAAGTTAAAAAGAAACAAAATTTGTAACATCCTATATAACTCGCGCCACAGCGTCGCATTACAAGCCTCTCCTTCTAACAGTATGTTTTGTCTCTTTTAAATTCATTCAACCCATTCATATGCTTTGTGACCTTTACAAATGAACTTTACGTTACAGTTTTATACGAAAGGAAAAATGTTCTAAAAAAAGATTTTTTCTTTTTTTTGTATTTGTTTTAATATGTACATATATTGTTTACGAAAATTTACATTTCATAAAATCTAAAAAGAAACGGTAAATATTGTTTTGTCTCTTTTAAATTCATTCAACCCATTCATATGTTTGTGACCTTTACAAATGAACTTTACGTTAAAGTTTTATACGTAAATGTTTAATACAATTTTAAAAAGTTATCCTCTATATGTGTGTTCATTTATTGTCGCGGTGGTAACGACACGCTGTATATACATTATTTGTAAGAATTTTTTTTTATTAAAATGTTTTTTTAATAAAAATCTTAACTTTATGCTATTGGTCTACGTTTCGTGAATAGCGTCGAACATAAGCTTTAAAATGCTGTTCAAATCATTAAATTTTGTGAAGAACTAGGAGGTTACGGATTTACGACAAAAATACCTCTGAGAAATAATGATCAAAATAGATTGAAAAATGGTTTCAGTTTTTGTAAATTAGTATCATGTTTCATGTATCATATAAACTTGTAAATTAGTATCCTGTTTACAATTATTAAACCTCTTTTGAAAAGCTATGATTTTTTTAGTACCACCACCAAGGATTAAGTTTTGTTAACATAAGAAAAGATATAAACATTTTAATGAAATTATTTTTAATATGTCCTGTCCATCGACAGCAACGACCACTCTGCCAAGATTGTCCGATTAAAAAAAGTTTTAATATCAAAAAGAAATTTAAACAGCAGTATACAATTAATATACTATGGAACTTGCTTGAATTAAAAAAAAAGCGTGCATTAAAAGCTTATGAATTTTCAAGCTACTTTATGATTAAAGATTTGACTGCGCAGTAGAGTGGACAATAAATTGCTCCGGCAGCGTCTCAACGTTTTAATTTCATTAGCTTTTTATGTAAGTGTATAGTTGAAACTTTACTCTAGGATTTTAAAGTTATAACAGAATAAAATCTATTACATCACTAAAAGCAAGACACCATTTATTGTTTTACGGTAACATATTTTTTCATCATTTGACATACCTATACAGCGTATCTTTACAATCGCGACAGTAAATGAACACACATATAGAGGACAGCTTTTTAAAATTGTATTAAACATTTACATTTTTTAAACGTCAATATTTACAGAGTTATAAAATTTTCCAAAACAAAGAATTTTAGAACACCCTTACGTATAAAACTGTAACGTAAAGTTCATTTGTAAAGGTCACAAAGCATATGAATGGGTTGAATGAATTTAAAAGAGACAAAACATACTGTTAGAAGGAGAGGCTTGTAATATGACGCTGTGCCAACGAATGAAAAAGTCTTGGAATGTATGAATCAGTCAGTTGTAGTTGTAGTCAGTATAGGATGTTACAAATTTTGATTCTTTTTTACTTAATTAGTTTGTTTGAAAAATATTTTTTTAACTATTGATTTTTTAACGTTAATATTTTTTATGTTTATTGGCAAGTAGCGTTAGACATGTGTTCATTTAATGTCGCGATGGTAACGACACGCTGTATATTTCAAATACAAATTCGTGATTAACTGTTGGCCAATCTGTACAACAAAACAACAAGATACTATCTGATGCAGGACTCCATGCATTAACATTCTTAGAACTAATTATATTCTTGAGAGTAATAAAATAAAAAATCCTTTGTATCAAGAGATTGAAATGTTTAACAATCAATTCAAACTTCAATCAATTAATTTTAACTTAAAAATAATAAATAAAAAGTTAAACTTATAAGAACTTTAAAATTATAAATGCTATAAAAATATTTCTTTTACTTCTATTAAGTCTGTTGAATGTGCTACAACGATTTATTTACTATTCAAAGAAAGCAACGCGTGACATAAACTCTAAAACTTAAATGAGTTTTGTCGCTTCTTGTTATCTTTTGGCTGCCCGCCATCAAACTTTTCCTTTGTACTGGAAATTGTACACGTCATAGTTTTTTCTTGGATTGATCGCAATGTTTTCAAGCTTCAGAATATAACTTATTAAGAGTGTATCAGTAAAGTACAGTAGTATGAAGTCGAACTGTTTGTAACTTTAAAATCAATACTTATATGATTACAATTGCAATGCAAAGGCGTGTTCGGTGTATATATAGGTTATACAGGAAGGTTTTTTGAGATAATCGTTTATTGAAATAAAAAACAAACTTTTTTAAATTTAAACTTAACTAATTTTTAAATACTTTTATTATGTAATCTTAACAAACCCTAGAGTAAAGGATAGTGGTACTTTTTCTTATACAAGCATGTAACTGTCTCAAATTTTAAGTGTCTTTTCTCACTCTAAAAGAGTCTTAAGCCGTTTCCGGTGCTTGAACTCGGTAGGAGAGGTCGTGTCTTATCTTTCTAATTCCACTGGACAGGTTTCTTCGACGTCGCTTTTATGAAATGCATTGCCATGCAATAGCTAAGCACCATCTGAACTGTATTTTTTGTTTTATAGCTCTGATTTTTATTTTGTTCATTTTATATTAAAATAATGTAATAAAAATATTTCTGTTCGTTAATATTGTCCATTATATAATCAGTGAGAATTAATATTTTGTGTACTTATCACCTTTGTAGTATAAAATGAAGTTAAAAAAGTTATAAAAATACAAAAATCAAAGCAATGTAAAAGAGGGTATTTAGGGAAAAAAGGGGCATAATAACTAAAATGTTTATAATAAGATTATTCATATTTCTAAGAACAATACAATCACCATTTTTCTTAATTTAAAAAGAACGAGCATATGTTTAATATAATAGGTATTTCTACTCCACAATTTTTAGTATTTATTTTTCGACTATACCAGCCAAAGAAATAAATGCTAGATGACATCAGGTTAATGAACTTGACAATCACTCATCCCATTGTGATAATTTCTCAAGATATGATCAGCGCATACCACCATTCACCCATTTTATTTAATATACGTCCAGCGTGAAAAGTATGATGAGACTGTCGTTATACACATGACTTATGTAACACGATGTAATTTGGCATGTGAGAAATCGAATATTGTCGATAATGCTACTGTGGGGTAACCCCCTTGGACTTTCTCACCTTCTCGTGAACATAAAACTTCTGCGTATTTATCATCTATGTATAGAAACAAAAAAAATATCATAATATGTCCAAACACCGAAGTGTTCCTCTCGATGTTCTTCTTCATAAAATAGTAAAGTAACAGCCAACATACATATATGTTCCGCTGCTGAGCAAAGGCGTCCTCTTAATAGAGGGTATTAAAACATAGTCTGCTGCGGATTAGAAGACTTCAGATATCTTTGAATTATTTTTTGTACTATTTCATAAACATGCCGTTTTCGCCGAGTCGCCACCTGGATTTGAACTCGGGCAGCTCGACTTGAATTAAAAGAATGAAAATATATAAACAGCCGTGTTAGCTCATTTCCGGCCAGTGAGGTCGTATATATATTTATATATTTTCTATCGGCTAACGGCACCAATGAAATTGTTACTTTACTTTTTTTCTATCGGCTAACAAAATTATTGAATTTGAAAAACAAGCATTTTCCTAATTTAATTATTTAGTCATAGTCATTTAATTTTTTGTATATAAAAGTATTTATGGTACGCTTTTGTCTAATTGTTAGTTCACTATAGATCTCACCATACCATAGGGTGACTGGTAGAGAATGTCTTAAGGCAGTAAGACCGCCTATTGTGTTCCGAATTCAAGAAAAAATAAATAAATAAAAAGAAGTGAAAGCGCCGACTAAAGTACGCTGATAAACATTATCTCTCTATCCTGATCAAAGGCTAAGACTAGCACTGACTACTTGGTATTTAGATTATATATATTTTTATGATTATATAAATTTATCTAGTTCAAGCTTCTTAGCTTTACTTAGTTATACAGATATAAGCTTAGTGTGTTGAAAAAGCATTATTTTGATAGACAACATTATATTCATAAAAATTGAACGTTTCTTTTATCACTGAGCGTTAGCATTCGAATGACTGACAGCACAATCAACACGCAAACGAAACAATTGATGTGACAATGAATGTTTCTACCGCACACTCAACTGCTTTGTCTTATTTATTCAATAGCTTTCCATAATTTATTTATGGTTGTTAAGAAGGTGTTGCATATATGTAAATTCTGTTTAGATTCTAATTGGGACTCTGTGCTTATTTAGATATTGTAATATATATACTAAATTCACTTATTCCATTATATCACGTTCAGTGCAAAACCAAGTCTAAACACCTTGTATACGTCTACGCTTACAGTGCGGCTAAGAAAAGTATAGACTTCCTTGTCGTGCGGAAGGCCTAACTTGAACTTGGTTCGGTTTAGGAAAGAGATGAATATACAATCTAAGATGTATTATTAAAATAGAATCCAATGGTGTACCTATCTTAATACCAGGTTTTTACCCCTGACACGGAAGAAATAAAATTTCATCATAATGCGAAACCAGGTCGAAGCACCTTGTACCCCACTCACCTGGTACCACACCCCGCGTTAGCTTCGCGCGAATAGGTTTGGCTTGCAATCGTGAGAAACGCACGCCATGTCGACATGGGGTCAAGAACAACAAAACGGTGCCGAAAAATATATTATATGACATTTACAGTGATGCAGTAAAAGTTAAATCTAATTATAGATTGATTTATCAGAGACAGGTAAGTCATCATTTATTTTATTTACCTAATTACGTTTCCCGTTTAGTGCGAATTTAAGTTTACAAAAGTAGTCACGTGCGAGTCGGACACGCGCATCGTGGGAATTTACTAACTAAACCCGCAAATTAACCGAATCAAGCCTTTGAGAACTGTTTAATTTTTGCCTATTATGTTGTAAATGACAAACTGAACTTTGCAGTTTTACCCAAACATAATACGGTTTAAGAAAGAAAGAAAGAAAAATACATATACACATCCACATCCAATCCACGCTCACACGCGCACACACATCACATATAAATAAACAATAATAAATTAACAAATTTACAAAATAAAATTATTAAAACTTTCGTGAGACATTATTAATGTAAGCTAAACAAGATCTTATCCATCCTGTCAGATGGAGAGAAAAAACGGTTGCGTCCCTTGAACCCAACTTCTCCTAAAATATATGGACTGCCAAAAATACACAAACACAACTGGCCTTTAGGTCCTATTGTGAGCTAAATCGATTCGCCTACTTACAAAAGTTCACGTCACATGGCAAGTATCTTGCAGACAGTGACTGGAAAAACGACGAGCTTTGTAAGAGACTCCACACACTTTATCCGTCTGTTGGAGGACGTCAAAGTCCAAAACGATGAGGTAATGGTCAGTTTTGACGTGGCGTCTCTATTCACCAGTGTACCAATAGCAGAAACTATTCATATAATAAAACAACAACTAGTCGTAAACAAATTACCTATTGACTACCTGGGATTGATAGAGTTTTGCCTTACGAGTGGCTATTTCCTCTGGCGAGGGGATTTTTATCTTCAAATAGATGGAGTGGCTATGGGCTCACCAATAGCACCAGTTGTTGCGAATATATTTATGGAACATTTCGAGGAGGAAGCGTTGAAGAGTGCGCCAATAAAACCAAGATACTGGTGGAGATACGTAGACGATGTGTTTTCCATAGTTTCAGTAGTTCAGACAGGGTGTTAGGCAACTATTGGACCACCTGAACAAAGATACATTTTACAACAGAGGTGGAAAAAGACGGAACTCTCGCATTCTTGGATGTACTTGTGAAGCGGGAACCCAATGGAAGCCTGGTACATACCGTATTCAGGAAACCGACGCATACAGATCGGTATTTAAGAGCGGATTCACATCACCATCCGTCACATCTGTCTTCTGTGCCACGCACTCTTATTTATCGTGCACTTCGCTTATGCGACTCTCAATTCCTGGAGTCGGAATTGACACACGTGCGGCAGGTGTTAGAGTGCATTGGTTATAGCTGGCGACAGAGTTACCGTCTGGTAAACACAAGTAGCAAAAAACGACCTCAGAATGTGGAGCGAGTCCCGGTATATTTACCATATATGCGACGGGTAACGGATCAAATTGGACACCTGTTACGCCGTAGATGTAGCATCAGGACAATTTTCCGCCCCGTGACACAGGTAAGAAGTCTCTTACGATCGCCTAAGGATCGGGACCCTCTAGAAGGCCCTGGCGTCTAAGAAATCCCTTGCGACTGAGGCAAAAGCTACATTGGAGAAACGGGACGCAACATAAGTACTAGGCTCACCGAACACATTTGCAGTATACGCAAAATGGAAAGCAACATCTCGGCGGTGGCAGAGCACTCCCTTAACTCCGACACCTCACATTTTATTAGGTTCGATAAGGTGAAAGTGCTAGCCCGTGAGAAAAACTTCGTGTCCAGGAAGCTCTTGGAAGCTATCGAAATTGAATGCCGTGCCAATTTTAATAGAGACAAGGGATGGGCTCTGCCGCCTACTTGGAAACCCGTGTTGTTGAATGCGACACGGAATAAGAACAATAGTGCTAGTGATTGTGTAGTGGACATAGTGAGTACATTTTGTGCGCCCCATAACACCAATACCATCCAATGACCAATCTCGCCGGATGCGTCATCATCGCCGGCGCAACCCGCGCCCGAATTGTGACGCAAAACTCCGAACCTTTTTAACCAGTCGCCAAGCTGACAAAAAAGTAAAAAAAAAAATTAACTAAAGTGTTCAGTGCAAAAAAACTTATGCTACCTTAGTTTTATTGAAAAGCAGTTATTCATGTTTATTTTTATTTTTCCATTATATTAAAACTTAATTACAGCTATTGATATTTTTATTTCACATCCTTAAAATACGTACCAGACTTCCCTTATTCAGTGCGGCACAGGGTGATTAAGCCCTGTATTTTGAATATAGCCATAATTTTTAAATTAAACAAATTGTTAACGCCCTCAGGTGTATGTCAATTAATTCATTATTATTAATATTCAAGGCAAAGAAAACCTATATATTTTTACATGAAGCCCAAAAAAGGATTTAAGTTTCTTAAATTTTACAGGGTCTATAAGCCTTTGTGCCGCCACAATGGAAGTTTTATTACCGTGACTGTGTATAGACCTTGTACCGAAGGAATGGAAAGTATTGAAAAGTTATTATCGCAGCAAACGTGATATACCATTTATCTTAACTAGAACTATATTGATATTCAACTAATTTAAGTTTTGTAAATATGAGAGATAGAGTGCACTGCACTTCTTGTTGTACGATATTGAATGAACCATTAATGCTATTTGTTTCATAGAAATTATTAACTTGCTTACAATGTTTTATAATTTTCTTACAATAAAATTAATTTTGAATTTTTGTGCTCAGGTAGTCTAGTTATATTTTGGACTTATTTCCTAAGGCATAAAAGGCGTTAGGTGGGTAAAGGCATTACTTATAACGCTATTTTCAATGATTGTGATACAAATTGAAATTAAAGTTTTCAGAATCTTTTAAGGCGAAAGGCCATTTTGCTGTTTAATGAATATTTGACTTCACAATTTGAAATATTACAATGGATTATTGTAATTGTCACCGAGGCTATTATTTGGTGATATGTCTAGTTTTAATAAATATATAAAAATCTTTGATAACATATACTACGTCTAGATATCTAGTCCGGCTTGTACCTTTTTTATCTTTTGCTCACCGTAGAATAAGATACGATACGATACCACGCCTCGGGTTGAATAGGAGAGAATGCACAAAAAGGCATTGAGTTCGCCCTTTGTAATAATTTGTTTGAAGGTAATTGAAATGAAGAATAAATAAATATATAAAAAAATTATATATGACTGTTCAGTGAAATCTTATAAAGCTGCTCATGAAAAAAAGAAATGAAAAAAAAAAAGCTGAAAAACGATACGTAAAAAGTAATGAATAAACAAAAGAACGTTTCGCAGAAATGTTCGAAATACAGGTTACTTACGTATGCGAGAAGTAATTTTACCCGAATGTGCGTCCAAATTAAAATTTTCAAGTCACAATTGTATCAATTATTTATAAACCATGTGTTTTCAAAGACACAAAGGTATGTAGTACTCTGGTTTATAAGTCAAAAGAAAAATAGGGTATAAGTTGGTTAATTGGATCATCCCCCGTGGGACACAAAATCGGCTGATGTACGTGAACATTAATCACGTTTAAGGATACGCCTACGTCTATCAAGACAATGTATTCTTTTTTGTGCTCATTAATTTGTTATACTCGTATTATGAATGTTTAAATTGGCATCTTCATTAAAGGAAATATGAAATCGAATCACTTGAAACATTCTTATTTTTACTTATCTGTTTCTACTACTCTTAGATGTTAAAATTAATACATTATTTAATTTAATATACATTTATTAGTGAGTTAAATATTATTAAAAAATGAGAAATAAAAAAATAATTGATTACATTTATGTAATCCTCGTGATTTAAATTTTTATTAATACCAAAGTGCAATTGTATTTTTTTAAATATATAAAGTTCAAAATTATGGAATGAATAAAGAAGGCAAAAGCTTAAAGTTTTCTTTTATAAGTTTCTTTTCTAAATAGTTGCACAACTTTTGTAATAAAATTTGGGTATCTTCACTGAAGGAAATGTCTGACTTACTACCCTTTTTTGTTAGCATATTTTCAGACGGCCTTGTAATGGCCTTTCCAATTGTATGTGTACTTGTATTAAATATTCAGAACTTGTATGTATTAGCGCCAAAAGAAAAGAAGTCCGCAGGTGCGCCGAAACGTTCATGCCTATTTGATAAAAATAGTAACTAACTAACTAAACTAAACTATAGTAAAATTTAATAAGTAAAAAAAGTACCTATTTTTGCTGAAACTGGAAATGGATAACTCTAATGGCAATATGAGCACGAAATTTAGCAGCTAATTTATAGTCTCAACTCTCAAAGGACTTAAATACGTAAAGAGCCCCTGTCTCCCCATTATGGCTGAGTATTTAGCACAGTGGACGCATTCTTTCTTTAAAGGACATCTGGGGCATGGTCCCAATACCAGACTACTCTGCAAGAAAGTTCGATTTGACCCGGTACACGAAGCGATATAACGGGTCATCCCGGGTAAATCCCACACCACCATGTCGAGTGTAGCCTAAACGATTCCACCATTTAGTGGAAGTGCTATGCCCAACGAAATACACACAAAGATAGGAATCAGAGGTCATCTCCTTAAGAAGTGGTTGAAGCTTCAGGCTTCTCTTCCACCTGAAACTCGACTACAAGGACAATTGGAAACGCCTGTAAGATGTGACAGAGGTGCTAAAAATGCCAGCCATCACTTTAGAAGCAAGGCATGGCAAAGAAGTTCTCTGCGCTGGTGAACACCTGGCGGATGAATGCCTGCCTAAGGAAGAACAGCCGAAATGTGCTCACTGCGCCTACGTGCACGCCAGCAAATAACAGGCACTGTGCGGTGCTACGGTGCGTGGCCCAAAGACCGGTAAAGTGATTTGGAAAACATGTTTTTAAATTTATCAAATAATTTGAATAAAGTTAAAGTTTCTCCACTTGATACCATGTTGAATTACTTCGTCCAAACATTGATCTTTCAAGGCGAATTCAGTATTAGGCGGCCCGTGTAGTGAAAAATCATACCGCATATCGGAATTGGGACATCGCTGTGGTCGCAAAATACATTAACAATGTTATCAAATTAATGAATGAATATGATTCATTCCTTTAGATATTTGTGTTGATTACCAATGAGTCATTTCATGTTTCAAGTCTTCCTTTTCTGCTTGTTATCTCAATTAAGCCTTTATTGTGTAGTATATCTCTGGGCGAACCGGAATGATTAATTTTTATATATATTTTTATTATTTTGAGTGATTATTATCTATAAATATATATTTATAATATATTTTCCACTAGTATTATGAATCTTAAGGCTATTTATACATATTAAATATCAACATAAAATCAATTCGCAAATAATATTCCTAAAATTGTAAATGAATATGAGTAAGTTATGCATTATTAAGTGCAAATTCAGATTAAATTATGTTCAGATGATTTTTTTGTGTAGTTTAACAGAATTCATAATTTTTATTGCTTACTAGATGACTCGGCAAACGTTGTTTCGCCATAAAAAAAATTCTAAAGGAATCGGGACACACTCATAAAGTGTTTGACAGGTTACACAGACATAGTTAACGGGTCGACAGGTACAGTTTGTATGGGAAAATAAAATTGTCGCTATTTCCATGCCATTTTTCCATAATTTCTTATCGTTTAAACCCTGAACTGCCACAAATATTTCAAAACGAAAATTAGCCAAATCGGTCCAGCTGTTCTCGACTTTTAGCGAGACTAACGAACAGCAATCCATTTTTATATATAAGACTAGCCAGTGCCGCGGGTTCTCCCGCGTGGATTTCGGGTATCGCGACTAAAAGTAATCTATTAATATCTAAAATTCCAGGGATAAACAGTAGGCCTGATTAAATCCGAGGCCCTATGTTTTTATGGACCTCGGAACGCGTCACCTACGGACGCTCAAATTGTTTCTAATTGTGTAGATGTAACAACTACGATGAGGTACCTCGGCCTAGTCCTAGATCGCCTTTGGGATTACCGGGACCACTTCGAGCTTCTGCTCACAAGTATAATTGTACCTTACGGAGGTGTTCGGGGTTGACCGGAAACAGACTAGGGGATCATTGAAACTCTAGACTGTCAGCCAAGCAGACTGTCGGCTTTCTCTTCGTCCAGGATTGCTGGCTTTCCTATCGGGCGGACGCCCGGTCACCGGCCTAGCAAAGACTATACTATTTATACCAGAGTAGAGCGGTGGGGGGGTAAGTGCCGACATCAGAGCAGTGGTGCGATCGTCTAATGACCTACAATCACCATCCACCGATATATTTTATACTTAATAATTGAAGTCTTAAATTTAAAAACTATTTTTTATTACTTATCAAACCATTAACATGGATAAGTATTATTATCATGATACCAATATCCCCTCTTTACGATTCCACGCATATTTCCACTTAATAATTTAAACAAAAACTGTTATTGTGGCTTAACTATAATAGTTAGGAATAGACTATCACGAAATTTTTGTTAGTAATCATGAGAACATGCCCACCCCAGTATCGTCTAGTGCCCACCCCAGTATTTTGGGTAACTGATTCGAAATTCTTGGCTGGATACCCAAGAAAGATCTTAAAAATGTCATTGAAATCAAATAATTATCTACAGCCTGACAAATCTATGTATATACTTAGTTTTTATTACGTATTATTCTACAATACATCCCGTTTATATACTTGTGAATACACAAGTACTAACTACTTATTAGTTATTACAATAACGAACTGTTAATTTTTTAATGCGACGCATACACCCAGTTTCCGAAAGCGCAATCAATTTTAATTTACGATAAATCTCTTGTCAATCGCTGTTTAACATGATCTGAGTTGCTAGAACGTCTTAAACAACATTGATTTTGATTTGCATTTAGTCACTGATTAACGGACAATCAACAGAAAGTCGAGTTTCTGAAAGCGTTTTTCGGTGGTCAAAGAGCTGTCAAAAGTTTTATTAAGTAATCTGTCAATTGGGACAATCAATCGTTGGTTTAAAATGTTATTTATCAAAAATCTTAGTTTTTATAAAAAATTAACATAATTCCCTAATACGTTGTTAGGACATTCATGTGTTCTATTACCTATTTATTATTTATTATTATGCGAACATATCATGTGATTTGAAAAAATACAAAATGCAATTCAAAAGTTAATAAATAATATGGATTCTTTCTTTTTATAATACTTACTTGTTTATTATTGATAAAAGTTCATTTTTTTCACGTTCTGTGAAGTTTTTTTTTTTTGACATTTTGCATGTATTTATATAAATTAAATTTTATTATAGCTCGGATTTTTACGTTGCCAATCACACGGAGACAGGACTGGATAGTGACGTTAATTTAAGTTTTGTTTAAAAAGGGACAGCTATACAATAGAAAGAGTTTCTTTATCATTTCATTCATTATCATTGGTTATACAGTGATTAGCTAATTTTTCTTGAACAAACCTTCCAGAAACCCAAGGGAGCTTAACAAGAGATTAACAGCTGATCATTTTTGACATAGTGCTATGTGATTGCTGCTATGATTGGCCTTTCGGAAACTGGGCAATAGTGTTAGTTTTTTTTTGTAGTAAAGGCCCAGGCCCACCCTGAAAAATAATTCTAGATACGCCAATGGTCACCGTCGATAACTCTTATACTGTTGATTATATGTAATCAGAAAATAAGTAAAGAAATAAATTTGTAATGCAGTTAATCTTTTTGGTTATTGAAAAATATAAAATACGAATATAAACATTAAATACAAGCTAAATTAAATGTTATCTAAAAAACTTGCCCACAGTCGCCAAATTGATTTAGTGCCGAATGCGCAGTGCGGCCACCACTGATTCCACTTGGCATAACACCTATTCAAACACTCGTTTTTGTTATGACCGTAAGCTAGGTCCATGTTCAGTAACTTGCTGCTGCAAATCTAGGACGTCATAGTTTAATTCCCGCGATTCCGACTTCAGTGTCATTATTGTTTGTTCGTCGAGAGCTAACTATTCCAAACTCTCCTAATCTTTACCCGCCACTGCCATTGCCTTGTCTTCAATTTTCGAAAGCGCTTCGTTATAAATGTGTCTATTTTATATCATGTCCTTGTGTCTACTGCAGTCTTTTTATTTATCCCATAACTCTTGGGGACATGAGAGTCCATATGATGAAATGAGCGTTGCATAAAAGTCCTCGGTTTTGGCTGGTGATTGGTATCGTACAGTTTTCTCCATAGTTTCATCCCAGTGATTTTCATTCTCTAACAAACGTAGCCTCTTATGTCCTATATTTCGCATTCCTGGCCTTTACGACTTTTAGATTCCTGAAGTTTGTCGCAGCCGAAATATGATTAAGAACCAGACGTAAACAAAAATATTCAAAATTAGTGACATAGATGGCGTATACGCTATCGTGGGCATCTAATGATTTTATTCCGGGCCCAATCCCCACGTTTATATAATTAAAATTAAACAAAAAAGAGTCACAAAAAAAGGAAAAATGGTATTAAAAGTCGTTTCAAAGAATAAAAACGCACCATTGTTATTACTTATTTTTCACGTTACTTATCGTAGACTTTGAAACGAATGTATACTGTGGTAAGGCCGCGCAACTACTTTGGCCGTTGAACAACCGGGCAGGTTCTTCCGGGTAAGTACCACGAGTCACGAACTCACAGAGTACAGTAGAAGTGTTACAATTCTGCGTTTCGTCTGGTGAGTGAGGTAGCCCGAGTCCACTTTATTTAAAGATGGCAACGCATTTGCAACCCTACAGGTGTTGCAAACTTCTATGGGCGGCGGTTATATATATCTTAACATCAGGTGAACCGCCAGCTCATTTGGTACTTTCTCACATAAAAAAAATATATTAGTTTTTAAGCGGTTATTTTTTTATTGCGGTCCAGTACACTTCATAGAAAATTGTAACTACAATTAAAATAACTATGATGATATGAAGGCGCATAGCCGAACAGGAGATAGGTAACATTTAATTTAATCATGTGATTAATATACAAACACGCGTGTATAACTTACATACAAGCATATGTTTGCAAGTTATACGCGCTTATTTTATAACTGGCATTGCTTATTTTCTTAGCTCTGTCTTTGCATCTCGACATCGCAAGCAGTAGCCCACCAAATAATGCAATGGTGAAAATGTATAATTAAGCTATTTGACACACAGATTTAGTCGATATCCACGTCTTTATTTACTTCAGTGTACATGGACATATCCAATAACTTCTAAACTTTATTTTATCATTTCTTGTACACAGAGAAAATATTTATTAAAAGAACGAAAGTTTGTGTTGCACCTTTTTCAATTCTTATTCAACTTTCAGATGGATTCCTGGCGGACTCAAAGGAATTTCGCAAACAGAACAACTTCTGAAAGTTTTTACTTCACCTTACAAAAGGATTAAATCAGGGCGTATTATAATTCTGTCTGAATAAACATCTTTGATTCATTTAAAAAAAGATAAGCCTTTTTGTCGTTCTTTACTAAAACAAAGTAAAAAACTTAAAAAGAAAATTAGAAAAATAATTTGTTACCTTTTTACAGTATTTAATTCTTCAAATTGGAAACGGAATCTAGCTTTACTGAAAAATAATAAACTGAAATTATCTGACTGCATATTTTTGTTAAAAAAAGAAGTTAACGAATGGTTAGAAATTATTTTAGGAACAAAGTAAAAGTAGATTTATCTTTTAATACTTAAAAAGAAAAACGATTTTATTCTTACTATTGTTTGATAATCTTCTATTATTTAAATTTAAAAAGCAATGGATAGTTTTCACCGGTTTTATTATAACTTTTTAACAAAAGATGGCGAACATAGGATTTCACGAAATGGGAAAATTTTACACTGTGAACGCAAAACTAATTCTAACTTTTTCTATTCTTTTTCGGTCAGTATTTAGTTATTTTTTGATTTCTTTAAATTTAATATATTTAAATGCTATATATTTAATTTTTTCTCTGTTTTATAATCTTAAAATAAATATATGTGCATAACATATGCACATATCACAATGATCATGTTGCACGAAAAATATGGGCGGCAGTAATCACTTAACATTAAGTGAACCACCTGCTCACTTGCCAACTTTTGACATATTTTTTCATATAACAATAATTATTTATTGTAAGTCTATGGTCCATATAGCCAGCAGTATTCTTTTGTTTAAAGAAATCGGTTTTACTTATTTTGTAAAATATACTCGTAAAAATCTAGCAAGATGAAAAAATATTTTTATGTATTCTGTTATTAAAATAATTTACTTACCCTATAAAAAATAGTTTTTTTATGTCGAACAAAAATTACTTATTTGTTAGTTCAACTAAGTCTTCATCCCTTAAACGGCCTCGGATTCGGTTTTATAAGCCCCACGATATTATTTTTCGTTATGTCATTTTGGAGCGACAATAATGCTTCAACGTTTATTTGCGTTCACTGTTGGCAATACGTTATGCAGCAATGAAATATAACAAGGAATGAAATGTAAATAGCTGTAGCAATTCTGCAAATTGAAAGCAATCGATCATAGGTGGTGCGGGCTTTTAGGATAAGCCGAAGTGCAATTACCCGTCTTTAGGCACCAGCAGAAAAGCATTCAGGTAAATGACAACTCGATTGACGTAAATGTTAGCCCCCTAAACTGTGCGAAACAGACAGCACGAGTAAGGCTTTTGAGGAGGCCCGATAGCCACGCATCCGTCAGGGAAAGTCGCCGGAAGCATTAAGCAGAGTGCGAGTATACTGACCGCAAGAGTGATTTTCGTAAATGGCAACTTAAAGTTTAAAACTGAAGTTGATTCTTACGTCATAAACTTTCTGCGGACTGAAGTTTTTCCCAATTCACAGAGTGTTTGCTCAGATTTTACCCTGATGCACCCCAATGTTTGTTGCCATACAGACTTAAGAATGGCTCTTGGAGTAGAAAATTCAAGTTCTGCTCAATCGCCAGAATTAACCTCGATTGAGCACGCGTGGAATATGCTCTAGAGCAAGGATGAGCAACGCGCGGCCCGCGGGCCGCTTGCGGCCCCTTAAACATGTTTATGCGGCCCGCCAAGCATTTCTAAAATTGAATTTATTTTATCGAATTTCTCCTATCAATATATAGTTATAATATTAATTATAATAAAATTGTAGTATATACTGAACCGAAATATTTTTTGTTAGTTTTTCTGTTCTTTTCTTGTTTGTTTTTACCTTGCATTAAAATTTGTATATGAAATCTTTACTTTTTTATTTTATATTTTTTTATTCTAATATTTATTATAAATAAAGTTTCGTAAATTATTATGTGCGGCCCGCCAAAAAAAATTGAAATTGAAATTGGCCCATTGATTAAAAAGGTTGCTCACACCTGCTCTAGAGGAAGGGTTTGTAGATCTGAACAATGTATCTTCCACCAAGCATCTGCAAGACCATATTTAAATTTCATTGGGAGTTATAAACGCAAGATGATATCAATAACATCAAAGAATCGATGTATTACCAATGTCATCAGGTTTTAAATAACCGTATCAGTTATAATATCTATGAAAAAAAAATATTCCCGCATTTTAATAAAAAAAACAATGGCTTTACCATTACCGCTGTGAAGCCGGGGCGGGTCGCTTGTTATAAAACAACAGCCCATATAAAGCCCAAAAAAAACCAAAACACGCTATGCAAAGAGTTCTCAGCACTACTAGATCTTGCTCTAAACTTATAATTTATTTTTAGAAAGTATTGAAGATGAATTAATTCATGAATTAATGTTATTATTAACTAAATACATATATTAATTTAATTCTTCGTGTAAGTTTCGAAACTAAATACTACTATGCAGTCTACCTAAGTAGTATGTAGTCTAATATTAAATTACAATACCCACCTCAGTACTGATTACGTTATTCAATTAACGCCTTAACAATCTATCTAAACCAAAAGCTTACAACAGGGGATAATTTAAGCCGCAATTAAAGTGTTTGCGGTTCAAATTAACATGTATTTTTACTTTAAGTTTTTAACACTAAACTTCACTACAGTTAGAAATTTACAGGAAATCAATATCAGGTAAGTAGGGGGTCTACCCAACACGGAAAAACATGGCAAGGGGTCTACGACACAAAAAAGTTTGGGGAATTCTGGTCTACATAAAAAAACTGCTTCTTTAGAGCATTATTCCATAACACTAAAATGTTCAATTAAATTTCGCCGTGAGTTTCGGTTAAGTTTTGAAATGGTTTCGTAGTAGGAAAGCTTTATTTGTAACTACATGTTTGCGTTATATGACATTATATATGTTTTTATTTTTCTTTCCGAGTTTATTTCTCTCCGATTAAAACTAAAAGAAGACCATCGCCATGACGTTTAATGCCACCACGACATGACAGTAGCAATAGCTTGGAACTACGTGTCATTACCGGAGGCTTATTTTTATACCTTTCATTACTATACAAATACGGGGGATTTGTGTTATATATAAATACGACGTAGATATGACACTAGCGCACTGAAACTGAAGTACACAAATTACCTCAATTGGTGTAAATAGATTGCAATTCTATAAACTGCTCTCTCTCTCTTTCCATATCATACGTTCTATATCATCAGTCATATTCACTTCATATACATAATGTAAAGCGGCTTTTTAAAAGGCGCGCAGTATGGACATGCGTCATCTATATTTTCTATACTATTTTTTATTCGAGTTTTCGTTTATGGCCGCATTTGGTTTGTAACATAATAACATGTATTCCATTTGCTCTATAGATCTTACCATGGTTGTACAATTAGCTCAAATAACTTCAAGATAACTACTTATATAATAGAATCTTTGGTCAAATTAAATATATGTTTTTTTTTTTATTTTTGTCAAAATGACACTAAACTCAATCTATTTAAAATTCAGTCATTTTGTAGACATTCATGGTTCTATCCTTTACTTTGTTTAGACTGAACAAAACGGAATTGCTTTAGTTGTTAAATTCTTTTTGGTGCTTTGCCATAAAAAAGAAGCATTAAGCAAACGAATATGTTAATAATTATGACAAAAAAAATTACTTAGCCATGGAATTCTAACACATTTTTAAGTCTATGGGGTAGAAAACTACATATAGAAACTACATATTAGAGAGCGAAGATAGAGCACGACTTTATAGCTCTACTTTAATGCGTATCATCACTCTTCTTAGAGTACATAAGACGCTATTTTTTTAAATAATAAAAGCTTACATCGTGCATACTCTAATACAACTTGTATTAAACTAATTGTAGTAATGCAACTATTCAGATTTAATTTAACTGAAACTGCCAAACTGTTTTTGCTTTTACCATAATGTTATGTACGTTTATTAAATAAAACTAATTGGAGATTCTCATCAGTCCTCTTTCAACTCCGCTCAGCAGCCATCTTCTGAACCATTATGGTCTCGCAAAAAGAGGTTACGGCGTGAAGGGCCGTAACCCTCCACGCCGTAACCTCTTTTGCGAGCCCTCTTCGCTAAGCATCGCCGCCACGACTGCTGGCAGAGACAGGTTTCGCCTAATGTGTTGCGTACCTTTTAATAAAATGGGCCCCGGCTACCTCTCTCACCAGACGTAACGCAGAAGTACATAACACGTTCACTTCACGCTGGTCTTCTATGAAGTCGTTTTACTTACCCGGAGTCCCGGACGGACCTGCCTATTCGTGCAACAGCCTAAGCTGTTGCGTGAACCTACCACAATTTAAAACGAATATGAAAATGGACCAGCTACTGCGAGCTAAGGTTAAAAAGGACATTTATTTTTAAAAAAGAAATACTATTAACGGATATTCGTTAGATTTTACACATAATAACATTTTAACATCGGCATTGCTATTCCTCAATTGACACCTCCTTCATCCTCCTCAAGTAGAAGGTTGTAGTTAAATGTTTGGTACTTTAATTTTTTGGTAAAAGTCATAAACATCATTTTAAGCTTACAATTGTTTTTACAAAAAAAAAAAAACGTTGTGGCGATATTGGTTGGTTACTGCTGTTATAATTTTTCAATACAAATTAAATAAATATCGAACATGAACGTCTTACGTTAGTGTACCTAAACAAAACTGAGGCGGTAAGTTTTTCACGTACTTCCTAAAAAGCCGAATTTATTTTTTAAAGTGAAAAAGAAACTAATATTGATTATTTAATTTTGAAAATTCAAAGTTCAGTTTAAATGTGCACACTAAATACCGTTTTTATGGCCTGGTTAGAAAAATATGGTTCCATTTTCCAAGCTTGGCTTAGTCCCCTAAAATACTGATCTGAAATAACAAATCAACAAACGTGTCGTATAACAGTTTACTCAGCGTTACTGTGGCAAATACGAACATTCACCGAAATCAGCGCGGACAAATTTCAAAACATTTTTCTGTTTCTTTAATACCAGGCGAATAATATTTTTGCTTTATCATTATATAAATTAAATTTAAAATAGATTATTTTTTAAATGAAATGAATGTGAAATAAGATGATACACTTTAAGAATTTCTTAAATGTTTAAACAAAATATTGTAAGCAGTTGAGATGCTTTGCAGTATAAGTCAAAAATGTTTGCAACCATTCTGAAAATAGATTTTTTAAAATTGCAAGGACAAAAGATGATTTACCTTGGTCTTGGGTCGGAAAGGCCATTTCACGACAGTCGTGCAGGACAATGTAATGAAAGTTACTGCAGGCAAAAATGTTCTACAACAGCGTCTTCGAAGCAGGATTCTATTGTATTATTATATCACCATAACAACACTTCAGAGCGCAAGGTAAAAGGAACAGCTGAATATTTGACTATAATAGGAGTCTAGATAATGTGTCTTCCGACTTAGTCGGAATGATTCGACCTTCATTTATTCTTAAGAATCAAAGATACACTTCGAGGCTTTGCGAGCCCTGAAGAAGCACTAAGCGCTTTCGAAAATACCGTAGAAGAGACCCCTAATTCTTCCTTTATTAACTTACATGGCCGATCCTAAAAAGAGACAACTGAGCAGATTGTCTTTTAGTTTCGGGTTCGTAGCTTTCATCACCGGTGAAGATATCAAATACAGCATTAAAGTATACATCGTTGAACTTTTCTAAAATTTCGCGACACCTATCCATGCGAAGGCATTTATGTTTTTCGGTCAAAGTACAAAGTATCCGGTAATAAATAAAAAGTTTTTCGGTAAAATACAAAGTATCCGTAAAAAACCCACCCGGTACAAAGCTTCTTGAAACCTAAATAGTTCTGTAATGTTTTTTCTACTTGACTCATACCCAATGCCCTAAGCTTTTCCGAATCTGCCGGTAGACTTATCTTCCTCTATCATGCGTCACACAGCACTGATGTTATTTTCAGATGTCGCTGTAGTGAGGAGTTGAAAGTGTAATATCCCAATGTCCATGTCGCTTTGCAACCGACTCCATCATGTCCCTTTTTGGCTGCCAATGTGCGCGCGCTCAAAAATGAGGCTAAAGAGTATAAAAAACTAAAATAATTTAAACTGGACGGTCACTCATTGGTCGTGAAAAATCAAATCCATTAGTGGTAATACTGTACCCGGTAAGGAACAGGACCAGTTGTACATTAAAAGTTGATTAAAGTTGAAAAAACTAAAATAATTTAAACTGGACGGTCACTCATTGGTCGTGATAAATCAAATACATAAGTGGTAATACTGTAGCTGGTAAGGGACAGGACCAGTAGTACATTAAAGGTCGAAAGAGACGACGCTTTTTGGGAGGAAAAAAGGCTTTCTAAATTGACTTCGTTTTACCAAAATGTCGTGTTTCCCGAAGTCATAGACCCTAGAAAGGTGAGATCAATACATTTACGGCAAATATGCATTGTGCGTAAGAATATATATGAAAATAATTACGACCAGACTACTAACGATGTAAGCGACACCAAAAAGCTGTTAGAATAGATAAGATAGAACAAGCGTTCTTCAACGCCACTTTAAGCAGCTGAATAACACAAAACATTTAAATTTAAGTTTTATTTAATTAGTATGATATCGACGTCGACATCATAACCGTTACCGATTGCATTTTTGCGTGTTTGTAAATAAAACTACGCTCATTAAATCCCAATGGTTCGGTTGAATGTTATATTCCATTTATTGTACATTTCAATTGAATACTTCCATTATACTCGGTAGACATGAATAGGTTTCGTTAATAATTAATTACATTACTAACATGACACAATTAATTACAATACTTCGTTAGTATTATATGTAAAAGCAACGAGATATTGTGTACCCATATATACCCCTAACCAAAGCATTCGGCATCATTCCTGGTCACGGGACAGACTTATCGTGAGAGAACTTTGACTAGGTGTTAAGCCAGTCTGTAAGTTGGAGAGCCGATCTGGCTAACAATAGGGTGTATTTTTTTTTGGGCTTGATGAGCCACTGTTGGCCTTAGGGCCCTTTACAGTTTCGCCGGACTTAAGGTGGCCGGGCGCTCGGGGCGTCTTGCTTGAACCTCGGCGTATTATTATTACGCGTTATGGTGACTAAGCTCGAGGGCTCCCGAGGGAGCCTCGGCTCGGGCCGTCACGCTATTATTATGATTAGCGGTTTGGGAGGCCATCAAGCTCTTAGGGCCCTTTGGTGGACGCTCCATGGAGTGACCAGGCTCAAGGGCCCCCGAGAGGGGACCTCGGCTTGGGCTGTCACTCCATACCCGTTTAGCATTCAGATTCGAGGGTGCCGAGAGGGCCGGACCTCGGCTCGATCGGTAGCTATTATCTGACTGGGAGAGTTTCTAAATCTATCATTACTACCACTTCGGTGGGAGAAGAAGTGGCGGAAGAAACTCCAGCAACTCTTCTATCATCAACGGGGGAAAACCTGCCAAGTACGTGGCGGAACCTAGTATTTGTTTGCCGCACTGTGATCTGATGTGTTTGCGTAATTGTTTTATTTTGTCGATGGCGATGTCGATGTCGATGTCGACTCATCGTCAGAGAAATCGAGTACGTGTCGTGGTCTGCGCCATTGGCGATGGAACGAACCTAGCGGTAGGGGTTTGTGTTAGCTATACTTTGTTTTATCGAGCTAAGCAGGTAGAAATATAAATACTTTTACCAAATCACCGTAGTTTACTTTGCACAACAATTACTTATCTTCACTTTTAGATCACTAAAGAAACACAACTCTAACGATTTAATCCGTGGTACCGATTGGAGAACACTATCTTGTATACTTTATTGTTGACAGCCGAAGAAGACGACGACGACGAAGACCATGAAATGCTTCGTGCAGCTGCATTTATACCACATAGAATGACACTTCTTTTAGTGTTGCCAATGACCTCAAGGAACGACTTCTTTTAATGTTGCCAACACTGCCCTCCTCACTGTGCATGTCCCAGGCACAATGCAAAACCAGTCGCCGGGAAAAAACATGACAAAATCAACTGAAAACAACATCTTGTTGTTTTTAAACATTTGTGTTATAAAGTACTGCTCGGCCATTCCTTTATCCTCAATCCTTTCCAGAAATCCCACTACATCGAATTCTATACGATGTTTTTAGTTTATAAATCTTTAAGATATCCAAAGAAAACTGTTCATAAATCGTCTGTAACACAAACTACTCTAGCCATAAACTGCCCCGCAAAAATAAAAAGCTTAATTAGATAGATTGTACTGGATAACCCTAAACATTGTCTTTAGGCTTAGACGATGTTTAACCAGTTTCATCACTCCCTTAATCCGTGGTAGCGCCTGTTCCATTCACACCTTTAGTCTTAAGTAGAGACTGCTTCAGCTCACTACTCGGATTCTGGCGAGTAATACGATCCGATTGCTTAAAAAACACAAAAACTTTAAATTTAACTGCTTAACTAAAAATGATGTACTAAGTAAAGAGTTGTGAATAAAAAAATTTGTAAACAAATGTTTTTGACGTTCTTCCAACATGTGTATAACCAATCAAACTGACATTTATACGAAAAATGCAAGTAACGAAGTGAATTCTGGATGTTTCAATCCTTACTAATATTATAAACGCGAAAGTTTGTTTGTATGTATCATCATCATCATCATCATTTCAGCCTGTTTGAGTCCACTGCTGAACATAGGCCTCCCCCATAGACTGCCATGAAGTACGATCCTGAGCCACCTGCATCCATCGACTTCCCGCACATTTGCACAGGGCGTGTATGTATAAATGTTTGTTACTATTTCACGCAAAAACTACTGAATGGATTCTTATAAAACTTTACAATAACATAGCGTATACATCAGAATAAGACATTGTCTAAAATTTATATACATGTTTTATGTATATCTGTCTTTCTGTCTGAATGTTACGCCTTCAGCCTACTACGCAGTCGAATAGTCACGGGTAGCAGCTAGTACCATATAATGAATAACATACAGTTAGCTATCTCTACATAACATAATTGAATGCTAATTGTGGCTTTTACATTTTTACCATACTTGCCTAATATGTAATAAATAAACAATAATGTAATTATTTCCTTCTATTTACAAATAAAATAAAATAAGGTCATTAAACAAAACAATAGTATAAAATATCACTATTTCATTATTTTATTTGCTAGTTCTGTTTTATGTAGCTATTTTTTTTATCTTGGGTTATTACCATGGTCATGAAATGTAGTAGTATATTAAATAAATAAATAAATATTTTAGGACACATTCTTTTTACACAACATTCTCTAGTCCCAAACTAAGTAATGCTTGTACTATGGGTACTAGAAAACTGATAGACATACTTAAACATACTTTTCTTTTGTAAATAAATACACATTATCTTACCCACGTGTATTATTATTACATACATATACCAGATTGTAGTATAATTGAACGTACAACGCTAGGTGACGTTACTCGTTATATGTAATTAAGAAATGTGTAGTAGCTGTTACTAACGACTGTTCATTGAACGCTGGTAGGGCCACGCAGCAGCCTCGGCTGTTACACGAATGGGCAGGCCCGTCCGGGTAAGTACCACGACCCACAGAAGACCAGCGTGAAGTGGAAGTATGACAAATACTTTCGCGTTTCGTCTGGTGAGTGTGGTAGCCGGAGCCCAATTTTCAAAAGCTTGTCAACGCATCTGTAACCCTCGGGTGTAGCAGATGTCCATGGGCGGCGGTATTCACTTACCATCAGGTGAACCGTCTGCTCGTTTGGCAACTTTTCACATAAAGAAAAATAGAATATAAGAACCAGGCATCAACTTATTGAGTGTTACCTCAAAAAGTATTTTTTTGTGTTATTAAAATGTCTAGTCTATTTAGATACTTTCAGGCGGGATTGTGTTAACGACGTAAAAATATTCCAATCACACTCTAATTTACGAAAATGAAATTTAGGTCCAACTTCTAAAGAAAATTTACCAATTTTCTTTAGTACTAAGATCGATGGCTCCTACGTAAAGGGCGAAACTGCCGCTTACGCCTTTGTCCAATTATTAGCGCAATAAGTTTATTTTGCCCTATTCTTTGAAAATTAAAAATAAAAAAATTTATTCTTGTTAAATCCAAAATTAAATTTCACTCAAATAGGCGTATGTGCACAAATTAGTCTCGTATAAAGCCCCATGGAACGATCGGTCCATGTACGGTGTAGAGTAATCGCGTCGGAGATGTGGCGAAGGGGCGGAGGTACTGCTTCAGTCGTTTTACTCAGTTTTTGGCGATTATCTTTTTTAACACCTGTGCACATGCCTTTTTGGCGAAAATTAATTTATAACTTAGCTGGTTTAAACGAAAAAAATTGCACACCTCTTTTGGTATCGTTTACCAAAAAAGGTATGCAATTTACAAGAGTCCTAAAAATTATAAATAAAATCATAAATAAACACAACAGCACAATTTAAGTAGATTAAAGCATCGAAGATGAGCCTCGTAACTAAAATAATGATACTGAATGTCCAGGTAAGATATGGTTATTTATATATTTACATTTTAATAAATATATTAACATTATATTCGTGAGTTAAAATTTTTATTTCATGATCACGAAAATTATCTTTATAACTATTAATTTACTGAAATCCTCGTATAGAGGAAAATATCATCTGCTTTTTACGTAGTTCGGTTTTCGTTATATCATAAAGTAAAAAGTCTTTACATGTCCCACTGCTGGGCAAAGGCCTCCTGTATACAGAGGGTATCAGGGCATAGTCCACCACGCGGCCCCACTGCGGATTGGCGGACTTTACATATCTTCGAAAAATATATATTTTTTCTTATTATTTCGAAAATATGCAGGTTTACTCACGATGTTTTCCTTCACCGCGGAGCACGTGATAAGTCAGCACTTAAATTTAAAAACTTCATTGGTGCCGGCACCGGGGATCGAACTCAGGTTGCTCGAGTATATTGAATTAAAGGCGAGCGCCCGGACACTGAGCTATCACGGTTATATCATATGCGCCTTTTTTTAAAACGTCACATTTTTCGTAACTTACGAAAAATATTTTACAAATTTATCTCAAATCAGCCAGAAGATATAAAAAAAATTAATGCCTCATTGGTTAAAACAAAACTAAACTTAAACTTACTAAACTTTTTTATAACTATTTCTTCCACAAATTTTTATAGCCGTGATAGCTCATGGTCCGGGCGCTCGCTTTTCATTCCATACATCAAGCAATCTGAGTTCAATCCCTGTCGCCGGCACCAATGAAATTGTTATTTTTAACTGCTGACTTTTCACGTGCCCAGAGATGAAGAAAAACATCGTGAGGATACCTGCATGTTTTAAAAATATTTCGAAGGTAAGCGAAGTCCGCACAGTCCGCAGTGGGATCTTGTGGTAGACTATGCGTTAATACCCTCTGTATAGAGAAGGCTTTTACCCAGCAGTAGGACATGTATAGGCTGTTATTTTACTTTTATATCTACATATTTTGCAATATTTGATTATATATATTGACTTAGTGTAATGAATTTAGATGAAAATACGCGTAATTACATTTTCTTGAATCATCAGGACATGTCTTTCAGAATGAATCTTTCGCGAAACATATTTCGCTTCCAGGATTACTAAGCAATGTTGTGTCTGTTTGGTGTTCAGATAATTTTATTGCTTCTTGCCAATCTCAGTAATGTACATAATATTTGATGTTTCAATTTGGAAATGCTGATACCGAGTAGCGTTCTTCCCGATCGGCGCTTCGAATGTTGAATAAAGAATATCATTCATATATGAATATAATACACTTCTCATCGGAAAAATATAATACACTTCCCTTTTTATGGTTTCTGTCCTAATTTTGACACATAAGGGTTTTCATTCCATGAAAAAAATCACATGCTTGTATAGCTAGCAGTTTGGCCATTACAGCGATCAGCGAAAATTCTAAATTCAAAATTAGAATTTCATTTGTATATCTTTTAATGAAATGATTCGCTGTTTTGAGACGAATGTGTGTTTAGAGTTGGAGTACATTTCAGCTTTGAAAACAAAAAATTTGCACGTATCTTAAAACTTTTTGTTCTGTGATCTGTATACTGTGACTTAGGGACGTCTGAAAAAGTTTTTTTTTTCTAAAACATATGGATACCTGGATTCTGGACTTAGTCAGCGGGTTGTGGCTGAAAGATTGCATTTAAGCTCTGTTCATAGAGTCTACAAACGCTATCAGGAGACTGGTTTGTTCACGCGCCGATCAGGATCTGGCAGGTCACTTCTTAGCTAGATGATCGATTTATTGTAACAACTTCTTTACGAAATTGACGCTTTTCCACTGCAGCAGCAGCTTTATGTTGTACGTAGGGTGGCTGTAAGTGACTCTACAATTAGAAGAAGGTTGAAGGAATGTGGACTGGTATCTCACAAACCAGCAAATGAACTTAACAGCCCACCAGCCAATGAACCAAACAGCGCACTTTAACTTTGCACGTGAGCACCTAAATTGGTCATATATCCAGTGGAACAAAGCCACTTAAAATGGAAGGAACAAGGTCTACAGAAGAGATGGAGAACGCTTTGCACAATGCTGCATTGAAGAAAAGGTCAACTAAGTTGGCATTTCGTGGATGGTTTGGGGGGAATTAGCGCCGGTAAGTGAGAGCTTGTCTTTTTATTTATTTATATTTTATTGTACACAAAGAAATATAAAGAAAGAAGATACAGGAAATTTAGTGTACATACCGGGGGCCTTATTGCTAAGGTAGCAATTTCTTCCAGGCAAACTTAGGGTAGAGGATACAGATAATAACTTTGCGGGATATCGGTGCAAAAATAATTACATTAATACATATGTAGAAAAATATAAACATTAAATATAATACATAACTATATAATATCAAATACCTAATATATACAGGGGTGCGAGGGGCTTGTTGTAACAGGGGTAAGTAGTAACAGGCTCTTTTCACTAGGATCTTTAAATTTATTAGTGTATTTCTTTCACTCGATTTGACCTATAAACCGCGTCGCATCATGTTACCATAGCCAGAGTCCCGCCGGCAGACGCAGTGAGCCGAAGTGTGCACGCGCTTCATTTTTGCCAGGTAATATAAAATTGTACTGTCGTAAAATTTTGGTTTGCATTATTATTATCGGCTAATTTCAAACTTTCTATATCTTATTTACATTCAAAATTATGTATCTCTGATAATGTGTAACAGTTTTGAAGATTGCTAAATTATTCAAATAGTTATCTTGATAAATGTTAAAAATCATACCATGGGGTTACTTTTAACAAAATCCCGGGGCTTGTTGTAACGTGATACAACAAGCCCCAAGTTACGATGTAGATACCTACTTATTTTTTTTCCTTTCATCTAGAATGAGTGTATAAAAGAAAGTCAGAGAGGGCAACACTAAGCAAAGAAGTGTACGAGTTAGCGGCAGCTGAAGTTTTAGAAAAAAAAATGCAGTATTCGGAAAGCTAGCCAGACTCTCGGATTTTGTCACGTCTCTCTATATAGATACATAAATAAGAAGGAGAATAATGAAAGTTTAAGAGTTGGTTTTGTTAAGCCTAGATAAGTATTTACTGCAGAAGAAGAAGGTAAGGTGGCTTTCTTCCTACTCAAGTGCGCCGAAATACATTTTTGACTACTTCCTACAGAAGTAAGGAAACTACGCTTACCAATGCGGTGTGCAGCTTAATGCTAAAAACATTCCTCCATCTTGGCATCCAAATAACATGGCTAATGACTGGTTCCAAAATTTTATGCGCAGAAATCCACATTTATCTTTAATAACATCAGAAGTGACGTCTTTAAGTCGAGCGGGACACAGTGGTTCAAAAATCTAAGAAAATAGTAGCTGTTCATCCTCAAAAGCAAATTGGAGCTATATATTACATATATATATATATATATATATATATATATATATATATATATATATATACAGCGTGTAGTTACCATCGCGACAATAAATGAACACACGTCTAACGCTACTTGCCAATAATCATAAAAAAAAATATTAACGTTAAACAAAATCCATAATTAAAAAAAATTTTTTTTCAAACAAACTAATTAAGTAAAAAAGAAACAAAATTTGTAACACCTATACAACTGGCGCCACAGCGTCGCATTACAAGCCTCTCCTTCTAACAGTATGTTTTGTCTCTTTTAAATTCATTCAATACATTCATATGCTTTGTGACCTTTACAAATGAACTTTACGTTACGCTTTTATAGGTAAGGGTGTTCTAAAATTCTTTGTTTTGGAAAATTTAATAACTCTGTAAATATTGATGTTTAAAGAATTTAAATGTTTAATACAACTTTAAAAAGTTATCCCCTATATGTGTGTTCATTTATTGTCGCGATGGTAACGACACGCTGTATACATGCATATTAACAAATACTTATGAATAAGTGTAAAAGTAGCAAAATACTGACAACCAAATTAAACAAAAAGGGAAAGGTTCCAGATGCTTCTTAAAGGAGTCAAGGGACGGGGCTTGTCTTATAGGCTCAGGGAGTGAGTTCCAGAGCTTCACAGCTTGGACAGTAAAAGAAAAGGCATAGAAATAAGTGGTATGAGAAGGCATGGAAAACGAGCGATAACGAGAAGAACGGAGTGAACGATTAATGAAACTAGACTGGTATTTAAAACTTTCTTTTGGATACGAAGGAGTTGAAGGGTTAAACAGGATAGAATAAAGTAGGGAGAGAACGTGAAAATCTCTTCGACGACGGATCGGGAGCCAATTTAATTGAGCTCGGTAAGAAGAGATATGGTCGTACTTGCGTAGATTGAAGATAAATCTAATAGAAAGGTTTTGGAGGCGCTCGAGTTTACTAAGCATCTCTTCTGTAAGGTCAGGATTAGATGTATCAGCGTAATCAAGGATAGGTAAGGACTTTGTGTCTGGACCACGTCTGCCTGCACTAAACAGTCATCGGTACATTGAACAGTGTCTGAGCCTTACGTGATGCCCTATGCATATTTTATTGGCGACGGTTTCATATTCATGCACGACAATGCTAGGGCTCACACCGCGAGCATCGTACGAGATTTTGTTACCGAAGTCGGTATCTTCATTATGGAATGGCCAGACATGATTCCGATTGAACATCTTTCATATTAATACGTTTTCGTTTCGATAGATTTGCAATATTAATTTTCATGGGTATTATTAAGCTATTAAGCATATTAGTTATAAATAGTTTCAATTATAGCATTGTTTATAATAGTTTAATCTACCATTATAGGATTGTATTAAGCAAAATTTATAAGGAAATTTATTTAATCATATTTAATTAATTCAAAATCAGTTATATTGCTAAATTGTAAAAAAAAATCATAGCTCATTTTTATAAAAAAACATCTTCGTAGCTCAGACTAAAGGCGCTCGATGGCAGCGTTAATTTAACTTTAATATTACCTAGTTTATAAACATGTCATAAATTTATTTCAAAACAACTGAACAAAGTGATCTAATATTGCCAAACTTTAAAATGAGTTCAAAGCTCCACCTGTTGTCGGTAAATTTCATAGGATTATACACAAGACTCAATCAAGTTATGACAAAATTTTTGTTAGAGTTTCACCAACTTCGATGCTTTTTATTATTACCTTACGAAATAAAGATCAACGATGTTAAAACAAATATTTTTTTTAAATAACTTTCCAATCAATAAATAAATTATCATTTCCGAATAATGATAAAGTATTTATTGATTGAAAGTTTATAATAGCAAAGGTCAATAAATCGCGAAAGAAATAAACAACATATTTATAACTTACGTGTGATATTATTAGTATCAAAATAGTGTTATCTAAAAATTATGAAGTCTATTTTTTATGTAGCATTTTAGGGAAATGGTATGGACAAATTCATCCCGATTACAACATTCGTATCAAGTTAATGTCAGCGATAACGTACTTGAGCTCATATCTTTTTAAATTTTAAGAGCTTTAACTTTAATATTTTAAATGGAAATAAAAGGCCCTTCGCCTTTAATAAGAATTTGAATTATTCAATTTGTGTGAAATCATTCAAAGTGCTGAATTACTAAATATAATAAATAATTTGTAAACAAAATGTAAGATGTTGTTTACGACTGTTAAACAATGATAATTTATACTACAAATATGTTTTTAACGCGCTTGGAGTGGAGCCACGAAAACGTCCACAAAAGTTGGAACGTTTACGTAGCAAACAATGAAAATGGCAAATAAGTTTAATACGGGGTCTAGAAAGACTTCTCTTCAAGATTTTTTACCCTTATGCTAAAGTGACAAACACTCGCAGTCCTCTTTTTCATGTCGCTTTAATTACGCTATCCTTTTTATGCGATTCGAACGAAACGTCTGATTGCGACACACTTTATTTGGAAATAGAAACACTTTCGACCGGTGATGGGTATACGAATAACATTATTCATATATATAGTATAAAGTATAGTTCCTATGAAAAAATATCTATCAGCAATGTGTGGATTAAATCAAGTAACAATGAAACATGTATGTTGTTACCCCGTGGGATGATGACCCATGTGCGCCCACTGCTGATATTTGGCGTCATCTTAATTTCATCATTGCTTTTTATACACAAATTCAAGAAAGTTATTTTTTAAAGTTTAATGATAGTGTGATTTATAATATATATGTGCTCTTTTTTTCGTAGACATTGACGCACATCCGATCAAAAAATGTGACGATAAAAATCAAAAAAAAAAAATCAAAATCAAAAATATATTTATTCACATAGACGCTTGCGCGTTCTTATGAAATGTCAAAAATTTTACTTAAAAATTAATACGTTCGTAAGTTACCACCGGTTCGGAAAGCAGTTTCTGTTGAGAAGAAACCGTCAAGAAACTCAACAGTTGCTCTTTTTTAAAACGATTAGTTTACAATAGACCAAGTATGTCATTTTAGCCTACGTGGGTATCAACAGCAATAACCTCACACATTGGTGTCGTCAAGATATTCTGCAATAGTATAATATGCCTTAGCCATAAGTTCGCTTTTAATTTTGCGTTTAAATTCATCTAGTGGCAGACTTAATACCGATTGTGGGATTTTATTATACATGCTCACAATTTGCCCTATAAACGATCTATTTACTTTATTTAGACGAAACAATGGTGTAATTAATTTGTCCTTATTTCTAGTATTTTATTTATGTCTGTCACTATTCTTTAGATAACAATTAAGATTATGTCTAACGTACAAGATAATCTAACACTATCAGAATTTTGAAGAGACCGAAATGGGTGGAAATCTGAGGGTGTGAGGTCAGGGATAAGGCGGTTTCATTCTTTCAGTTGATTAATTCCCTACATTTCTTCACAATTCTTTCGGTATCATCAGCTATTGTCTGTGGCGAATAGATGTTTTTGAACGGAAATCAAAGCTTATAATGAATGCAATCCATACACATACCTTGTTGTGCGGTAATCCGGGTTTCGTTACAGTTTGTGGAGCTTGACTGCTCTTTGATCATAACATTTTACGCGTGTTCTTGTCCTAGTTGATCCAATTTTCGTCATAGTGATCAAGGTATAAACAAAACCGCAAATGAGCTGTTCACAATTAATTAGGATCCTTTTAGTGAGCTCGTCTAGCAACCAAATATCAAGAAATTTTTAAGCCCAGACTTTTTCAAATGGGTTAAAACTGTTTGGTGACCAAATCCCAGTTCTTTAGCTACGTCGTAACTATTAATAAGCCGATCTTGCTCGAGAAATGACATCAAACTTATTCATAGCAAGGCGACCAGAGCTTTCTATCTCTCTTACATGAAAGTTCTCAGACGGAACTGAAAATGCTTGAACTAACTTTGTGCTACTCTTACTGGCACTCCATATACGTCTTTATTTGTTCTCGCGGTTTGTGTCATCATTTTTGAGTTAAAACTTCAAAATCTATCGAATTTCTTCCTTAATTAAATTTGGTGGACAGAAAACAATTGAAAAATGGCGGAAATTGTTTATTATTTTATATTTTTCCTTTTGATATGTCATATATTTAGTGATACTAAAATTAGCTCAATAAAAACGGTACAACTTCATACTCAAAAACACACAAAATACGAAAAGAGTTTTTCACCGATCTATTACAAATAATTCGTCGTAAAGAAAAATACAATTCCATTTAAATCTATTTATAGTAACTTCAAGCATGGTTAAAAAATTACCCTATACGTCAAAATAGATGTTATCCCTCTGACTCAGATTGCTTTCTCATTTCAATAGAAATACATATAACTAAATAAAATGCTCATGTGGTACCCAGGTAAATAGAGATATAAAATCAAATCGGCACGATTATACCAAAAGCACATATATTACAAGAAGCTTGTCTTAATGGAAAGTAGATAAAATAGAACAGAAGTCATGTTTGGCGCATCTATTGTTATGCCATTAACAGCACAAAGTTTTAAATATCGTTCTACAACGATAAAATCAGAACGAATCTCTTGTTCGTCGCTATTCCTATTTGAAATTTATTGTGCTAATCTCTACTGCACATGAGATGACACATTAAAAATTGTAGAAGAAATGGATGAAAAGTTTTTCACCGCCACGGGATTCGAAACTACGTCTTTAGGATTCGCGCCCAGAGGCTTTAACCACTTAACTAAACGGCTGAATGCTGCACCAACAAAAATCTCAACGTATTTTATCTACATTGTTTTTCGCAATTTAAACTATGAGTATTTGTTATAGTGACTGAACGATATTTAAGTGAAATATAATACTGTTATAAATAGAAATGATATTGAATTTTTTAAAAAGAACTTATTGGGTAGTATAATTCTAAGTAACCGACCTAACAATACAATATTTACGAGAGGATAACATCATATCAACGTTCCGTTTTCATTTATGTGTTCTTTTCCTATCAGAGAAAGTTGTTAATATTACCAAAAAAAAAGCAATATAAAAATATGTTTCAACATAGACAAAGTCTTCATTAGAAGCTCATGAATTTTCAAGTCGTTTTATAATTAAAGATTTGGCTACGCAGTAGAGTGGAAAATAAACAGCTCCAGCTCGAACCGGCGTTTAAATTCATTTGTTCTGAGTGTTTTAAAAGTTAACTTAAATGAATTCAAAAATCTAAACTTAAGACATATAAAATTCTGTACTGCAAGTTAGTTTTCGAAAACAGAAGATTCTTTTTGATTTGCAGGATACCCTTAGAAAAAAATTCTTTTTCTTAAATCTCTCCAACCTTCTCAACAGCAACGGTAATAATTTCGTTATCATCTAAATTTCTATCCCCTAAGGTGCTCCTTCAGCCAAAAGAAGTCACTGGGGGGAATATACGTTCTAAGAGGTAAAAGTTGACACTTTGAACTTCTTCAGCATCGGTGATGAGGGCCGCTTCCAGATTAAAGATAAGATGGTAGTATGACAAATACTTTCGCGTTTCGTCTGATGAGGGAGGTAGCCGGTGCCCAATTTCCTAAAGGTTGTCAACGCATCTGTAACCCACAACACTTTGGTATTCCATTAACATCAGGTGACCCGTATGCTCGTTTGGCAACTTATCGCATAAAAAAACTGTTTTTTGAGTCCCGTACCCAAAGAGTAAAACGAGACCCTAATACTAAGGCTCCGTTGTCTGTTTTCTGTCTGTCCGTCTGTCACCAGGCTGTATCTCATGAATGTGATACTAAGACCGTTGAAATTTTTACTACTTTATGATATATTTCTGTTGCCGCTATAACAACAAAACGCAACATCCTCGCTGGTTTGCTGTTGCACGGATGGGCAGGCCTGTCTGGGAAAGTACCACGACCTCACAGAAGACCGGAGTGAAGTGAAAGTATTATACTTCCGCGTTTCGTCTGGTGAGTGAGGTAGCCGGGGCCCACTTTATTAAAACGCATCCGCAACCCTACGGGTGTTGCAAATGTCAATGGGCGACGATTATCAATTAACTTCGGGTGAACTGTTAGCTCGTTTACTATCTTTTCACATTAAAAAAAGGTTTCAAATCCGGATTTACGAAGGCAAATGATGTCTTCACCATTCAAGAGAGGCAACGACTGATTTAACTTCTAAAACTTAAACGAGTTTAGCTTCTCCTTGTTATCTTTAGTTATCCACCATCTAACTTTCCCTTTGTTATAGTAATTGAATATCGCTTTGTTATTGCGAAATTTATCTTGTATCTTGTATTAACTGATGTTTTTGCTTTCAGTCCCGAGACTATTAAAGCTTCATCTGACGCAGAACCGGTGGGCTAGCCAGAACCCACGGGTTTGGGCCCTCCGCTGTGGGTAGGGCCGCGCATGTGCTCATGCGTGCGTTTAACTACGACATGTCATCTAAGGGCCATCGAAGTTGCGGTGCGGACCGAGACCCCGATGGCCGTCGACTGTGTTTTTAGCTAATCGGTGGCTGGGGGCGGTGAGAACCGCCCTGGAACGCGGGTGTACCTTGTGTACGCGTTGTGTTAGTCTCGCCGTGCTCGGAGGCGAGGGCGAACTAGTGTGTTTGTTGTTGCACTAACTGTGGATGTAGTGTTGTCCGGCGGGACCCCCGACGGTGGATCCGGCGTATCTAAGTCCCCTTCCTCGACCGGGTCGATGAGGACGTTTCGCGGGCGACGCTTGTTGACGTTCGCGTTTGTGTCGGGTTGGTAATTTGCTGCGCTTACCACCAGAGGGTTGGGATGTTGTTCGGCTCTATCGAAGAACCGTTTGGTCAGGTCTTTAAAATATTCGCGAATCGTCGGGAGTCTGCAATCGCTGTGCAAATCGACGTTGCGTTGATACCACTGCGCACCGGTTGCACGGCGGATGAACTTATTTTGTACTATTTGCAGCTTGTACAAGCGAGTAGGGTGCGTGTGGGCGAAGATCATGCATGCGTAGGACATAATAGGTCGTACGCAGGTCTTATATAATAATAATTTGTGCCTTAAGGGCATTTTACTTTTAGCGTTAGTTAAATTGTGTAGCCGGCCGGAGACGAACGCGGCTCTATTACGAACGTTATTAATGTGCGTAGTAAATGACATACGCGAGTCGAAAGTGACTCCTAAGTATTTGACCTTTTTCTCCCAGGGGAGCGGTTGGCCATAAAGGGATATTTGCCCCAACTTTCTGCATTGCATTGGCGAGGACCATTATAAAGATGTGACGGGTAAGTACTTCGTGTGAAGTGAATCGCTACACTCTTTTCGGGATTTATTTCTATTCTCCATTTGCGGAACCAGTCGCCGAGGCGGTCGGCGGCGCTTTGGAGTCGAGTGGTTAGTAGTCTAAGGTTGCGGTCTGAATAAAAGAGCGCCGTGTCTCTTTAGGTATATCGCTCGTGTAGAGCGTAAAGAGCAAAGGTGAGAGGCAGGAGCCTTGTGGTACGCCGGCCGTGAGGCGGCGGCTTGTGGAGAGGGTGCCTTCAACTCGATATCGAAAAGAGCGGTTTTGACAGGAAGGCCCGGATGGTGTGTACGAGCCTATCTGGCACTTTGAGTGTGTACAGCTTGTAAAGCAAGCCGTTGTGCCAGACCTTGTCGAATGCTTTTGCGACATCGAAGAAAAGAGCCCCTGTACTAATATGTTTAGGGTGATTTAGGCCTTTTAGGATATGTTCCGTTAGGCGGAATAGTTGATCGGGACAGGAATGTCTAGCTCGAAAGCCGAATTGTTCCGCCGGCAGAAGGCCGTTGGTAAACACGTGTTCATTGAGCCTGTTTAATAAAAGCCGCTCGTAGAGCTTCCCCAGGCAACTGAGGAGGCTGATGGGACGATAACTAGAGGGCTGGTTGGCTGGTTTATTCGGCTTGCGAATGCCGATAACCGTGGCTTCTTTCCAGTCGTCGGGAAAGGAGCAACTGGAGAGTAAAGTGTTGTAAATGGTCGCCAGTAAAGAGATAAGCGGCCCAGGGAGAGCTTTAAGAATTTTGTTACTCATATTATCTGGGCCCGGGGCGGATTTCGGTTTTAGATTTTCAGTAATATCTTGGACCTCTTCGGGGGTCACTGAATTTAAAGGTTCGCCTTCCGGTGGAAGCGCAGCCCTAGTCTCGATTACGCGGTCCACCTCCGTTAGGTGGACTGTATCGGTGTGTTCGCGCGATGGCGTACATTGCTGCTCTAGGTTGTCCGCAAGGCATTCGGCTTTTTCGGAGTCATCTAGGGCTACTGAAGCGCTATTCGGTCTAACTAACGGCGGTAGAGATTCGCGAGGGTCTGCTTTCAGACTGCGGGTCAACCGCCAGTAGGCGGTGTGCGATGGCTCGATGTCCTCTAGGAGATTGTCCCACGTTGTATGTCGGTGTTCCGATATACGATCTTTGACTTCTAGCTGAAGGCGTCGAAGTAGGGTTCGGTTCGATTCCGATCGGTATCGGTCGAAGGCGCGTTTGGCTGCATTTTTCTGTCTAATTAGCAGTCGTAGGTCGGGCGGAAAGTTAAACCGTCGGTCGCCCGACAGTTTCACCGTCCGTTCCGAGTCTGTGACTGCGGAAGTAATAGTTTCGCGGAGACTCGCTATCGCTCGATTTGCGTCATCGAACGTAGCTATCGTCTCGGGTAAGTCTACTAAGTCCTCGGGGTCCAAGGCCTTGAGTTTGACCTCAAGACGATGCCAGTCCACTACGGATTTGGTCGGAGGGACCGCGCCGGCGATCTGGCCCAGTTTACACAGGACGGGCCTGTGGTCTGAGTCTAGTTCATGGATTGTCTCTATCGATTCGATGTCGAGCGAGACCTCCCTGAATAACATTATATCTAGGACACTCGGTGACGCGTGCTGGTAGTTGTCCACCGTAGGATACCTAGTGAGAGTCGCGGGAGAGACTATACTTAAATTTAGGTTGTCGGATAAGGTAAAGAGATGCTTTCCGTTGTTATTTGGGATGCTGTTGGTGTCTCATGAGCCGTGTTTGCAGGTTAGATCTCCTGCAATTATCACGGAAGGGCCTAAGTTAAGAAGCGTATCTAGGTCGCTTTGAAGTAGGGTTCTATTCCCCGAGAGGTAGGCTGAGACTAGTACAAGCGGCCTGGGGCCGGTGAGCGCTAACCTACACGCGGATGCCTCCATTTGACTTAGCTCTGGAATATCGAGCGGGCAACAGTGCAAGGACCGTTTATAATAAATTAGTGTGCCTCCCAGACGGTTTGCTAACCGGTCGTGGCTGACAATATTGTAATATGCGATTCTGGGATCGCGTACACTAGGTTTCAAGAATGTCTCTTGCACTAGGAAAATATCTACGTTATAATCGCGAAGGAATTCCGCGATTTCATCCCTTTGACCCTTTATGCCGTTTGCGTTGAAATACGAAACAACCAGAGCCCGAGGTTTTGTTCTACCTGCGGTTGTACTTCCCATTAGGGTGTTTTTATGGGTCTAATTAACGACGCGGCGGAGCGCGGTTTTATTGCGCTGACTATTGTTTTTTTTTTACGGTTGGCTCGTAAAAGCCCAAAGGGCTTCCACAAGTGTTTTGTGTTGGCTAATTGCCCTAAGACGCTCGTGGCCAGATGTGGCGGCCGCTATTTTAGCGGACAATACGGCGAGTTCCTGCCTATTGATTCTATCAAGTAAGCTGCAAATATTAGCGATTTGCGCGCATGGGTCGTCCTTGTTTTCCGCGAAAAACTGACGGAGTTGGCTGCACCTGCGGCCGCGGCGCCGTTTGAGAGGCGGGCAGCTGTTGTGCGATCGGTCGTGAGGCGACCGGCGCGGTTACCTGCGCGGCCACCTGGGGTTTCGCCCAGGCGTTTGTGACGGGTACGGGCGCGGGAATGTATTTAACGGGCGCGGGTTTGGGCAACGTAGACTTCGCGGAAGATTTTCTCGCGGGAGTTTTCGGGGCCTTAGCGCAGCCTCTATAACTAGCCGGATGGCCGGTAGTGTGACAGTTTACGCAGTCCGGTGGATCTGCGCAATCTTTCGGCCTCGTGCACTCAGTTGTGCCGTGGTCACCGGTGCATTTGACGCACCTTGGGTGAGCGAAGCAGTTATTGGCCGTGTGGCCAAAATGTTGACAGTTGTGGCACTGTGCCACAACACCTGATTTACGTGGGGGCTCGATGACTAAGTCACTGAGCCCACAGACCCTCTTAAGGTTGAAAATGGCCTTACCTTCCGGGGTAGGGTCAAGTTCCACCATCACCATGTCCATAGGGACACGGGTGCGAGTGTGCCTGAGACGACGCACGGCGTGAACAGGGTATCCCTGAGTGCGGATGTCGACCTTGGCCATATCGACATCCGACTCTTTTGGGACGCCCTTAATTACGACCCGAAGTTTACGCTCTTCGGGTAGTGAGTAGGTGTGGAAACCTACCTTAGCTTCGCGCAAGTATTTCGTTACGCGGCGGAAATCGTCCGAAGAATCGAGGTATACGCGGATACCTATATGCGTATTCTTGGACCGGGGGGTCTCGTATGTTATGGCGTTCGAACCATGAACATATCTGATGCCACTTTGCCTTTTCTTGGATTATAATTGGCGGCGGTGGCTTGATTTTTCGCTCGGAGGCGAATGTCGGTTCCGACTGGGCAGTCGCGGCTGCCTTTTTGGCGGGCGTCGCGGTGGGACGATTTGACGGGGCGGCCTCGCTTTCGTGGTCGCTGTCCGTAGCGGAGCGTTTCTTGCCCTTTTTGCGCGATTTGACGACGGTGAAGCCGTCGGCGTTCGCGTTGTTAGCGGGGGTCGTTTCGACCTCCATGTCTGAGCCGCCGTCCGATTGTGAGTCGGGAACGACAGCGCGGAAGGGGGCCGAAATTGGTTGCGCGGAAGGCGCTTTAGGATCGATCGCGGCGGCGGAGGTCGACGCGACGGGCGTTTCGATAGTCGCAGAGGGCAACACAATAGCTGGCGCAGAGGGCACCGGAGATGGCGGCGAGGCGCCAGCCGGTGAAGCCGGACTGTCGCTAGAGAATTCGACGACGATGCGTCGTTCCCTCGCGAAATTCAAATATTTTACCCATAACTTCGGGGCATTCTTGACGCAGGAATTCCTCTATGAGGGAACCCATGTCGACGCTTGAGCCTTTGGGGCTTGCGCCCCGCCGGCGTGTGGTTTACTAAATAGGCCTCCCCACCTTGCGGCAGGGAGGTGTGTGCCTAAAATTAACCTTTAATCGCCTGCGCTTTAGGTGCGCTAGGGTGAGTACCTAGCTGTCGCCTAATGCAACAAGTACACAGGTAAAAATTACAATGCCGCCTCTGAGACGAGAAATGTGTGTAGAATTCTACTTACGGACAGGAACCTGCCGACGAGCACAACACTACACTAACACTATCCGCTCGGAAGTCGGGCAAAGTTTCTTCGTTCTTCTATAATGTTTCTTCTTCTTCTATAACTTTTCTTCACTCTTCTTGCTTGAGACTTCCCTAACCGTAGACCGCGAAACACGACAACGATGAGGCAAGCAGTGCACACCAAGAGATAAAAGAAATAATATAAGTAGCAACAACGGTTGCAAAATGGCTTCCGGGTCGGTTGGCATGGGTCCTCCGGCTCAGAGTAACGTCCGTTCCGTGTGGAAGCACGAAGCGGAATGTGTGCGAAATTTTTATCAAATTTATTTATTTCTTGTAGTAACGAAATTTACTATACATTGTTTATATAACTTAGGACTTCATGAAGCTTCATGGAGATTTAAATCCCCATAAAGGTACGAAACCTCTTACAGATTGTTTTGAAATTTTGCAATTGTGGATTTTTATATCTTTGAAAATACTTTTAAGATTTAAAATGAAGAATGTGTTAGTATTCTGGATTATAAATCTGCGCTGCGAGTTACTTTTTTTCATGTAAAAATTTGCCAAGCGAGCAAGCGTTTCACCTGATGTTAAGTAAATACCGCCGCCCATGGACATCTGCTACAACCGAGAGATACAGATCGTTGACAACATTTTGTAAATTGCACTCCAGCTACCTCACGCACCAGACGAAACCATAATACTTGCACTATTAAAATTAAATTACCGCCGAGGTTCAGGCTAGGCGCCTCGTGCGCCAGGCCACCTCAAGTCCGTCGGATCTGTGAAGGCCCCTAAGGCCAACAGTGGCTCATCCAGCCAAAAAAAAAAAAAAAATTAAATAATCTAAATGTACATAACAATAAGATTATTTAATTTTTCCAACTAGTTATTCGTACGACCATTCGCATAGTGTGAATTTTATTTATAAGTTCATTGATATTTATAAGTTTCATGTTCAAATTCATATCACTTTAGGGGAAAGACTTAGTCAAATCAGAGGGCTATTATTAAGGCGTATAGTACACGGTGGCCCAAATGCGAATTCTGTCAAACCTAACATGTAACCACTACTCATACTAAAAATGAAGCAAAAAGTGAAATTACAAAAGGAAAAGCCCTACTCAATGCTCATTGCAGATTCTGCCAATGCAAACATGGTATTCGAATCATTAATTTATGAATTTATTTTTTTTACAATTTCTTTGGTATTCAGATTTCCTCACGGTGTTTTATTTTATTGCTTAGCACAGTGAAAATAATAATTCTAATTGTCAATTTTATTGCAGACGGGACGGGCATTTAAGTTAGAAGGGGTGTTTGAGTTTCAAAACAAAAAGCGAGTGCCTGAATATTTAGCTATCACCACTCTCTTTAATGTTAGCCCAATTTAATCATTTTGTATTTTGAGCAACGCTTAACTTACTAATGGTTGCTTAGAGAAAACCAAGGTTTTTTAGTGCACATATTCATAATTTAATTTATAAATATGTGTGAAGTAAAAGTGTGCATTCAGAGTAAGAGATAATAAGAAAGTTACAAATTATTTACATTTATTTTTTACATTATTGGCATTACCGGGAAACTTTTTCAATAAAATATCTAACGAGAAACAAACAAATAACTTGACAATTTAAGTTAAATAATAAAAAATTACATACAAAAAAATGTTAAATGAAGATACTGTAAACATTGCGTTTAAAAAAATAAAAATTTATGAACACAAATGTAATAATTACACAGGGAGACTTTCTAATTATGCATTTTTTATTACATTCTATACATAAATAATGTTATATAAAAAAATAATAAATATTTAAAATCACTAGTAATTAATTATTTACATTCATTTTTAACTTATCTCAAAAAGTGCGTGGTTTATGGGGAACTCATTTATTTTACGCGTGGTCATTCATAACTAACACAACTTCATTCTTCTCCCCATTCTTGCACCAATCCATATTTGTACACGTAAAGTAACTATAGGCATGGTTGTGTTTGGGGTCGGATAATAATTTGCTACATTTAAATGTATAATTCAAAAACATTTAATCTGTCTTCTAGAAGTATTTTGTTACATTTTCAATTTAAAAAATCTTTGCGCATCGATTTTATGTAACCTTGAACCGTACGTGATTAACAAAAACCAGTTAGTTTCAATTCCTAAACAACTAACATTTTCACCCAAAGGGATTCCACGAAGAAAAATAATTCATAAAATTCTGTGTCGTCTTGTAAAAAAAAATTAAATCAAGGGTATTATACTTCTCGCTGAATAAACATCCTTGTTTCAGTTGCCAAAAGATAAGATTTTTTTGTCTTCCTTTACTGAAACGAAGTGACTACAAGATTTAATTAAAAAGATATGTCTCAGTTCATAGCTTTAATTAATAAAGGATTTCGTAAGCAATGTAACTCTGTATAGAAAATAGTGTCTCTTTATACAAATTAACTCATTACATTTCACATTTATTTATTTTTACTGCAGTCCTAATGCAGGGGTACACGTTAACACGAAAACAGGACATTACATTCAATTAATATTACTTACTTCACCTTTTCCCCCTTTTTGGATTTTTCATTTACGTACCGATAAATAATGATATTTAAAAGCTTGTATTATAGTAAAAACTGATTATTCGGTTTAAAGAATTTATTTCCCAAAAGAACATTACATAGTTCACTTAGATGAGGAACTTAACTAAATTATTTACAATAAAAGAAAGAGAGAAAGAAAGTTCGATCTGCAGTAGCTATAAAGTCATAAGTTATTAATTAAGTACGTCATCAAAGTATTTTTAAAGGCGTTAATGGATACAGATTCTTTTACATTTTTCGGTAATTTATTATATAGATTATTAATGCAAAGAAATGTAATTGTTCTTGTTATCTTCACTACATAGTATAAAACAAAGTCACCTCGCTGTCTGTCTGTCCCTATGTATGCTTAAATCTTTGAAACTACGCAACAGATCTTGATGCGATTTTTTTAATAGATTAAGTGATTCAAGAGGAAGGCTTATATTTATAATACATTGTACCCGTGCGAAGCCGGGGCGGGTCGCTAGTATATAATATATGCAAAGAAGGCAGTTAGGTTCAACGAATCAAAATATAGAATGATAATCAATAGATAATTAAATAGGAAGGAGAAAGATAGAACATAAGGAATGTTTACAGAATCATCACAGCACGGAACACAAGGTAAAAATAAAATTTTCAATAAACAATTTTACGACAAGGATTGAAAATTGTAATATTTAAATTTGCATTTATGTTATTATATTAACCAACTTCTATCATGTTCCCTAGATTGTACCTTTTTTATTTTGGTTTACCTTTGGTAATTTGTTCTGCACTAACTGTTTAATAAATTGAAAACTGTACTCGAAACTACAATAGTATCAAGTTGAACCCTACTATGGCTTAATGATATTGTATATTAAATTGATGATATGACTGTACTTTAAGTTTTACAATAATGACCTGCACTACGTACAAAGATTCTTTATAGCTCGTAAATCAGGCGAGGATTTGCGTAATAGCTCCCCCGTGATTTTGCTAACGGCATTCTGCAAAGTTTCAGGTGATTTAAGTTCTGGAAATTCTTTTATTTCGAAAACTCTCTTATGCATGTAATTTTCTTGTTTACAATACATAAAAAAATAATTACAGACATTATACATACATTGCATGCCAAACCAGTTCAAATCTTTAACACCACACAGATGACGCCATGACTCAGAATTATAAGCTCCGTAGAGGAGCATTTGACATGGCTTCGCATAATGCCCTTATTACACTCAATAACCAATTATATCTGTCGTTTACTTGTCATGTCGAAAATACATGTCAAAGCATTCATATGAAATGTTATTGATAAGAAGCGAGAAGAAAAATAAATTAAAATAGAAGAAGAGTTGAGTTTTAGCTTTCGTGATCAGGTATGAAATTTTAATCAAGTCTAGCCTAATATTATTATAGTTTTAACTAAATAATAATAATAAATACTAGGCGAAGTATAATCCATCCAATTTACTTACAAGTCCTATATATATATATTATATAGCATAAAAATATAATAAAAAAGAATTTCAAACTAATACAATTACAGAAAACAAGGTTAAGTTACGTTACGTTGGATACACCTCATATCCCTTACAAAAGAACACCTATACGTTTCAAGGATGATTCGAGGTTATGTAATATGAAATATTGGAATTATGGAATGCCCTTATTATAACAGTTACGATAGTTGAGTGTTGTTACTTGGCACCCAATAAATAACAAAATTAAATTTATGCTCACCACTACTGTGAGACTAAGACTAAACTCTTTCTACGTAGATTTAACTGAAGTACTTAAATAAAAAAAATGAAAACTCTGTCGGGGGATGCAGGACAGAAGTGAAACTTCACTTTCTATATATTGAAACAAGATGTATTAATTTTTTTATAGTGCTAATCTCTGCACTTAAGATTGATTTTTCTAGGTATTTTAAAGATGTATTAAAATTAAAAATATTTGTAGTTTAGTCATAGAATGAAAATAAAATGTAACAATTTTTATTGCTATATTTATAATAAATATAATTTCTCTTTTATGTAATAACAATCTTTCTACACTTGTTTGTATCCAATAATTCTTATTGTAACATTGATTTTTAATCCTCACGTTCAACTTCACATATACAAGCAGTAGGTTCATCAGACTTAATTACTGTAATAAAAAGTTTGTGATAAGTAGTATGATAAAAAAGTTTATAAATCTATATCATTGATAAATAACATTTTTTAAACAAATAATTGAAAGAACGTGCAACCGGCGCACTGTTATAACCAATATTTATTATAACAATCTTACAATATATTATAATCAATATATCATAATATATTACAATCTTAGTTTTAATTGATTTTCCTAATGCTTTCAATACTGTCAATCACGATATCCTTCTCTCTCTTCTCTCAGACTCTCTTCTTCAGCGCAGAAAAGATTTTCTACGCGGATGCCAGTGTCAGGTAATCATTATTGGTAGATGTCATCGGATAAATTCACTAGACCACAAGCTTATAACACCTGTTGTCTTTAATGGCACATTTATACCTTTCTCACCACAAGATAAAAATTTAGGGCTAATTATTGACAACAAAATTACTAAATTGCTTGCGGATTCGCGAGCGTAGAAACAGTCACATTCTTCGTACCCTAGTTTCTATCCTCTTTGACCCCATCGTTCCCAACTCAAACAACAAAAATTTTCCTTCCTATCTGATGCTCAATCTCGCAACTTTCATTCTGATCACAACCTCTCCCTTCAAATTTCTGTTTATCGTTCCTGCTTTATGTCCAACTGCTTCCAAGGTCAAGCTGTACGACTCTGGAACTCGCTACCCACCTCTATCAGAAATTGTCCGACTAAAGAGACTTTTAAACGCACCGTCATTAAATTTTATTTAGATGATCGACAGTGTTAGGTATGTATATATTTGTGTTTGTATATATGTGTGTTATATATACAAACACAAATATATATATATATATATATATATATATATATAAACACATATATATATATATATATATATATATATATATATATATATATATATATATATATATATATACAGCGTGTCGTTACCATCGCGAGGGTGTGGGTTCGATTCCTACTACTGGAAAAATATTGTGTGATGACATTGATGTGTGATTACAAAAAAAAAGAAAAGTATGTTTATCAGTTTTCTAGTACCCATAGTACAAGCTTTGCTTAGTTTGGGATTAGATTAAATGTTGTGTACAAATGTGTAAAAAAAAAAAGGAAAAAAGTAAACTGAGTGAATTTTGACTAAGCACCCATAAAGGCCGTTCACAGAACACTACATTACATACACCGAGATGAAAGGCCAATGGGGAACGTCACAGTTGTTTTCTCTGGAGATTTTCAAAACCTTACCTCTCATTACTCAGGGGACTAAAGCGAAGAAATAAATGCCTCACAGAAGCGTTCTTATCTCTGGCCTCAAAAACACAAGGTACGGTTTACAGTTAACGTGCGGACTCCGTTTACTTGCCCATGAATTTTCCGATTTTCTGTTCAAATTTGAGAAGGCAGAAAGGATATCCTTTCTGAGAAAAAAGGGGAGGTGTGTCTTCTGGACATACTTGGTACAGTCGTTTTCTCCGAAAACAAAGTGATAAGTTCAGTATTTGCGGAACTTTCAAGTGTTAACATAACCAAGAATTTTCTGATGATATCAGGATAGTTTTTCGTTATGTGACCGCATTATGCTCACTGCAAGCAATGACCAAATTAGCCGGTTGAGTTTTTAAGTTCACTTACTGCACGTGGCCTTTTTGCATATAGAATCTCGCGCAATGTCAGTGTAAAATTGTGCAATGGCGGATTCCATTTTCAAATTCATATAAACTTTGCTTCATGTAAACGGAACTTTTCTTCAGAATATTTTTTTAAGTGGGGTCATACAACAGACATGGTTTTTTGCCGTTTTTATGCACTTGCACTTGGCTGGTTTTTAATTATATAATCTAACAATCATCATCATTTTACAGACCATAATATAATTATAGTTAACTATAGTTTCATCCAATTCAGCTGTATTATTACTTTATAGCTATTACTTTTTTTAAGTTGATATAACTTTTTTTATTTATGAACTGAGTTGAATAAAACTAACACCAAATGTAAGTGAATTACTACAACGCATTAGTTAAAGTTCCACCCAAATCGGTTAAGCCGTTTCTGAGATTAGCGCGCACAAAAGCACAGATACACAGACAACAGTTTTTATAACCATTGTTTTGGGTTCTATTGCGTTGATAAAGGGAGACCTTTAATAATAGTTTTTCTCAAATGTCTTTCATGTACAGACAAGGACAAGTTACATTTTTATTATATGTATAGATATCTGTCTGTATCTCTCTGAGTTTTTCGCTTTCACCCTATTCCATGCGTTACGTACGCATGGAATAGGGTGAAGTCGCGTGACGTAGATGCGTAGTAGTACGTGACGACCCTGAGCGATATTGATATTTTTAAAATATTCCAAAAATAGCTATAAAAGATGTAATAAAAGCTCACCAATATCATTCGTTCAAATTTAAATTATTTTTCCCATTTTCTCTTCATAATTTAAGGGTACAAATGCTCGAGGCCATATAAACTTGTTATCCATTTTATTCCAAGGTCCCTTTATTATTACAAGGGCCACACCCTTTAAAGGTTTCTTTAACAATATCTGAAAATAATTCAAAGACGTTAAATAGAGATTAAAAAAGGAAATTAATTATTGTACAAAATACCTTCTCTAAATTACGCCAGTATATTAGAAAGTATTATAATATAATAAAAGAATTTTATGGAGTATATTTCACTTCATATTAATTTTAAACTTCCAACGTTTCGGATACTTTACAGCATTCATAGTCACAGGCCGGACCAAGATGTTTGACGTTCTGATGTCACTTTACTTAACCTCTGTTAATTTTACCTATGTTGTTTGTTTTGCAGTGGTGGCGTGTTCGGGTCAGGAACAAAAAAGGTAAAGGTAAATCTCAATCATCTTCTTCATTAAAATTTGGATGTTGTCGCCGGTCTTCTGTGAGGTCGTGGTACTTATTCGAATGGATCTGTCCATTCGTGTTACAGAGAAAACTGTTGCGTGGCCCTACATTAGGTCAAAAATAACTAATAGCAATGAATGGTTACGACGCAATTTTTCAATAAATACAACTTATTAGTTGAAATTTAGTTCAGTTGTTTTATAAATACATTATATCACTTCATGGTTATTCTAAAATACGGCTCACTATCGTGTTAGAAAATTTCAACTCTTAGCTTTGTTAGATGTTTTAGTTATTTATAATTTTTTTGTTTATTATGTTTTTTATTGCCAGAATATGGTAGTACATATTGGGAATGTAACATATGGAACAAGAATTTTTTACCATATGCCTAGTGCAACATGTTATTGTACATATGGTCCCTTTTACATAGAACATACAGAAATAAAGACTCACTCAAGGAACATACGGCGAAACAAAAATATTAATTTATGTTTGGGAAAAAGTGTGAGCACACTTTAAAAAGCCTAACTCTTTACATCAAATTTGACAGACCACATATCCTTACAAAATAACAGCGATTTCTCCAAAGGATGGTTCGCCATCCTATTGTAACAAAAACAAGTGCATGTCACGCTTGCGCACGAAGGGTTCCATAAAGTTATTTATCTGTAAAAACGGCAAAAATGTCATGTCTGTTTTATGGATCCCCAATTAAATATTATTTATTCTGTTTTTCTATTTGTTCTTATAGCGGCAGCAGAAATACATCATCTGTTAAAATTTCAACTCTAACTATCACGGTTCATGAGTTACTGCCTGGTGACAGACGGACAGACAGAAAGCGGAGTCTTATTAATAGGGTCCCGTTTTACCCTTTGGGTACGAAACCCTAAAAATAACACCCGAATTTAGATTGAAGAGAGTGCTAAGTGCTACAATAGGATCGGGATCCTATAATCAATTAAATTAAATCTTAAACTTACAATTTTAACATTACAATTGCAAGATAAGATTTAATCAGCACTTTCTGCAAACATCGCAATCAGTCCCGTGACCATGACTGTTGCAAAGTATTTGAAAAGTCAATGTCGATTCCGCCTACAGTTAATATATAAAAATATTTTTGATATTTTATATTATTTTGTTATTGAAAATTATACACCCGATAAATGCAAACCTTAAAGTAATATATAATCAAAAGAACTTTCATCATATTCACATACGAATGCAAGTGTTTTCCAAATAATTTATTTACTGTGACCTTGTAATTATAAAGAATTACAATTTAAAATTTTAAGTAATATAATGATTTAGCGATTCCTTGCTTCTCAAATACAATCATGGTAGGCCCATCACCAAAAAAAAACCAAGTTTATCAATAATTACTTATCGAAAAGTAAAGCCGTGAACATTTCCACTTACTGGGCCTCTGCTAGCTAACTTGACTAACCGATACGTCATAAATGCAGCATTGATACTGTCTCGTTAATATTACAAAATCAATGAACATAAAATTCACTGTGCGAACATCACTTTTGTAGTGTTTTAGGTTAGTTATACATTGTCGGTGAAAATTGTATTAATGTTCAAAGAACTTTTAGGTTCATACGAAGCAATAAAAAAAGCAACAGCGAACGTTGAAACCTTTTTCATAAAAGATATATGTTATAAAAAAAACGCATATTGTAAGAGCTTTTTAAAGTAGTTAGTTTTATCCCAAAATAACATTGGTTACGTTTTCAAATACTTTAAAGGGTCAAGGTACCTAATCGTAATTATTATCATTAATTGTTGCGTAAAATTAAGTCATGACAGTAAAGAACAATTTATACCTAATTAAAAGAAAAAACGATGTGTAACCGAGTTTTATATTATGTTATAATTTAGAATTTAGTTCATTTTCATCGTCTAATGATGCATTCTAGACAAAAACATCTACAAAATTTTAATAGCGTCAAACCATGCTAAACAAATGAATTCGTACAGTGGATATTTTGACTTTAATATATAAGATACAGATTATTCTCGACCGAAGTGATTCGATTTTGCGGATAGATAGAAGAGCGATGAATAAACCCGAACAAGATGACTTTGGTATATGAAGGCCTCGCCCCTAAATTTGTATTGACATAAATATAATATGATGTTCACTAGACAAGGGTTTTGAAATAATAAATCATGTTACATAAATATAGAATAATCTACTTAGGTTTTACCGATATTTGTTGATTAGATTACAATTTAACAAAATTATATTTATCGTCTTTACTGCTACAGCAATGATAAAAAAACCAAGAAATATTTTACTGTGTCCTAAAAAGGAGCTGAATTTCTAAGTCGTTTTATTAATTGTGTTAATATACCTCAGTTGTTCTCGATGACCTTACAGACCTACAGACCTTTCCGACTGTGTAAATGAAGAAGTATCTCAACGACAAGCGCAGCTACCGCAACTACTGCTCTGACCGATTTGTCCCAATCAAGTTATAGGAAATTCCCAGTATGCTGATGCCACAAGTTTTGGGAGATTGGCCCACAAATGTGTGAAACCTTATGCCTACAGCTAGGGAAACTCAAGTGGCAGTTTGTGATGGCGGCTGCGGATTGCCCTTCAATTTCTCCAGGTTTTACGGGAAAAAAGGATTCATCATCGACCGCTTTTCAAAGACGCAGTTCTCGACACTGGCAGTGACCTCTGTGTCTTCGACCGGTCAGACTAGTTGAAAGAATATAGCACACACTCTCTCAAACGCACCTCAACTAAGATGTTTTCTGGACAAGCTTGACTTTTATAGGCGATTCCTCCCCCGAGCAATTCAAATCCAAGCGCCATTGCACCCAAATACACAACCAAACTTGTCGTTGTGCCAGACTCATCCGACGTTGTTCTCGGCAAAGTTCTCCAGCACAACAAAGCCTGGCAACCGCTAACATTTTCAAAGCTGTGAGCGTTCTTTTTAATTTTTATAACGCATCTCGAACCCCATAGGTTTTGTCATAGACCATAGGTGGTGGTAACCTTTCTCGCTGTCGAGGGCTCTCATAACAAAAATTCAAAAAAACTACGAGAACATTTTTCACATAAACACTTTATCCGTAAAGAGTTTTTCTTTACAAAAGATAAACAATTTAAAGATTGAGCGCAACTGGGAACGCTTTTTTATTTTCTCCTGGCATCTGCAACCCCATAGGTTTTCTCACTTCCTATGGGCGGTTATAATCGCTCAAAATTCTGTACCCACCTCATAAAAACAAAAAATACATTATTCTCTAAAGGAATATAATATTATCATTTGTTTTGTTATCTTTTTTACTTTTTTATTTTATCATCCTGTGAAAAGTAACTAACAAAACTTTTTATACGTCGTGATATACATCCATGAAATATTTAAATACATGGTGTCTTACCGTTCATGTTTAATTTTATTAAATAATCCACTACTGCGATCGGATTATCTGCGGTATCTATATGGGTATACAGACGATAACACGATTGTATAGAGCTCCCAATCGAGTATTCGGGCCAGTGGAGATTAAATTCAGTCTAAAGAGAGGATGGTAGAGCGTTTGAATCTCACTTTGCAGGCAATCTCAAAATGGATCAATCTTGTGAGATTCAAGGCCATCAAAACTTAGGCGTATCTTTCACCCTGAAGAGGAGTCCACTAAAATCATCTCCTACTTTCCAGGATGTAACCTTGGACTCCAAGCAACTGAAGGCGGTTGGCACAATGCTAACCAATTTCTATTGCCAATAGTAGAGATTTCTTCAAACCTCAACTTTAGGCTGTTCATTGATTCTAAGGCCAAAGCAGCTGCAAAGAAGTTAGGTATCAAACAAGCCATTTTTATGTGCGAAGGTGACAAGCGAGCTTGCGGTTCACCTTATGTTAAGTGAAAACCCCCGCCCATGGACATTTGCAACACCCGTAGGTTTGCAGATGCGTTGCCATATAATAAAGTGGGCCCCGGCTACCTCACCTACCAGACGAAACGCGGAAGTATGACACTTCTACATCACGCCAGTTTTCTGTGAGGTCGTGATACTTACCAGGGCGGACCTGCCCATACGTGCAACAGCCTGTTGCATGCGTACTAAACGAATTAATCCCTCCCTTTCGTTTTCACCTTGGGATGACAGAATGCTCGGCACGTTTCCATCTTTTTTAAGCATTTTGCTATGTCAATCATTATGCGTACAGCAAAGGCATGGAACAATTTGCCGACATCTGTCTTTTGGCCCGAAAGTATCTGTAAGGAAAGAGTGGACATGCTTTTGCTGAGCTAGTGCATTTACCATCTACGGCTGCAACGTTATCTAATAACACCTATTTACTACCACGTGGGATACCAATTTAATACACTGACAATACAAGCTAAATCTAATAACGCCTCATATGTTGATATAAAAATAGAGAGTTAAAGATATGATTCATATGAGAGCAAGCGCTTACGCCATCGTTTAAACAGCCACCACAAAACATGTTTACAACACTTTTGGTTGATTTTACGGAGCTTATCACCCAAAACAATTCAAAAGAATTATCAGGTCACAAGTGCAGCCAATTAGCAAATAAATAAATCCAATGTTTATATTATTGAAGCAGTGTGCATGAATTATCTTTATTTTACGAATTATATTTATCGATCAAATAACCTGACTGCACCTTGCAAATTGACACGCAAATTCAAACACAGTTGACCAAATTCGCATAAAGACCTGTAATAAAATTGCTTACATAATAATGGCCGGATATTTTATTACTCATGTCTAAACCAATGTTCTAAATCGAAATAGTAATACTAATATAACCTGCTCGTCTTATTTCCAATTTGAGAAAGTCTATATATATTTACAATTTTACTATAAGAATAAATTAAATTGGATTATTTGTATTAATTTTATAAGTAGTTAAACCATTAAAAAACCCCAATAATAAACAAACCTTTAAATTTTTTCATTTCATCAGTTCTTCCATTACCTTCAGCTGTGACCGCAGTAACTTTAAAATTTTAAGGCTAATACATTGTTGAAAGGTCTTTGTATATATAAAGTACTGGGTCTGAAATGTGTTGCCATTTATTAAAAATACGTTATACCTTTCCTTGTATATATTATTCATCCAAATGAAAGTTATATAAGCCTAAGGGTTTATCTAATAATAGGAACTTTTACCTTGCTTTATTAAGCGAAGTCGGTCTCGAGACCAGTGTAGATTAATATAATTAGATTAGATTAATATTATAATTAGAGTATCTATACATACAAGGGAAGAAGAATTTATGGACTATTCTGTATAATATCTTCGGTGTAAAATACCATAATTTTGTTTGTGAATCATCGAAGGGATATGCATAGATATACTCATATGCATATATATTAATTCAATAGAAATAAAAAAAAATGTGGGATTTATCGTCGACAAGTGACTTATATGACGAAAATAGTGTCAGATAAAAAATAAATGCAGGACGTCGTGAAAGATGTCAGTTTTACCGGAACCATAACGACTTAAACAATAGTCTGCAATATGTTGTTATATAGCGAAGAAAAGTGATATTATAATTAGATTTCTTGTTTATTTACCCCAAAATTGTAGTACAGGGATATTTTGATAAAACTTTACTATGCACTTTACGAAAAACATGGGAAAAATCGGTTACGTACGTGGTACGTGGTTACGTGGTTAGTACTGAAGTGACGATTGTAGACCTGGTGTTTTAGCTGAAAGATCACTACGTAATTTAGACTCAAAACACCTATATAAAACATATACTACCAAGTCTATCCCGCAACGGTAACTTCCAAGAAAAGGTGACGCCACGCGCTTGTGGGTATGACCTACAATCCGAGCGTAATGTCAGAAATCTCGTCTCATTATCATTGACAGAAAAGATTTAGTCTTTTTTTTATGGAGAAAAGGGGAAAAAGAGCAGCAGGCTCACCTGATGGTAAGTGATTACCGCCGAACAAACAATAACTACTTTCTACTTAAAAAAATTGTTGGTTTCGGCTTTGAATAATCTTTTTTCTCCGTAAATTTCGTTTCGACAGAAAATTGACAGATAGGGCACTACCCAAAGTAATCTGTAAAATATTGCAGTAACGTTCATATCTTCTTATTTATTCCTGAATTTTTATTAAGGATCTTTTTTAACTGTTATTTCAATTCATAAACAAAAATAATTGAGCTATTTAAATTAAATATTGGTTCTCATTAAACTTTTATACGCTGCAAAAATTTGTAGTTTAAGAGAAGAAAGATAAGAATAAAGAATTAGAAAAAAATAATTTATTTACGAAAAAATAATTAACATTGTAAGATTAATAAATCAACTTTTACAGCAAATTTGCATATCAACTTGTAAAATATTGATATCTACTATAAAACCAAACATTGCTTACTAATTACTACATTAGTTACAGCAATTTAACTGCATTACTATAAACGCTCTTATGTTTGACGTAATAACATTGTGAAAATTTAGATTCATTAATTTTAAATGAACTAAACAAACGATCTGACTTGGTTTATAGTGACGTCTTGCTTTACTATAATGTAATGTAGAATAAATAAACATGTTTGTGCTAACATAATATTATTCTAATAAAACCTAATCGAATTCTGTTTTGTAACGGCAATCGACACGAAATCTATCTTGTGTTTCGATGCAGGCGATAACGACTCTGCTAATGAGGCTGTTATGTATTTCTTGCTTAATTGCGCTTATTGTTCATAGGGAACAATTTATACAAGTAGAATGTAATATGGTGGTACCTTTGATTTATTGTCAACCAGAGAGCGGATTGTTTCCAGATGCTCCAGCCATAAACTTAGTAACTTTATTTATGACCCGTACTAAAGCACCAATTCAGCCTCGGAGATTTGGAACATTATTACAAGAATAATTTGAGACATTATGTTATAAAACAATAGTGAAGGCAAAATTCTTGATGTCTACTGAGTGAAACATATTATCATATAATTGCCATGCTTTCGACTATTTTTGTTAAGTCTTAGCCTTGTCCGATGTAAATCCTATCTTATAAATCAACTCAAGACTGTATGAAGAAACCGGGAAACGATATCTTAAAGCAGGCTTCAATTAATACTTTCTACAAGCCGCCGAAGAAGATTAGTCAGTTTTTACCATCTGTCAAGTGTAATATCCCTCTGCAAGATCCAGGAGTGTACAAACTTGACTGTGAATGTGGGCTTTCTTACATAGGACAAACAAAAAGAGCAATAAAAACCCGCGTGAAAGAACATATAACTGACATAAAACATAATAGATTGAACAAGTCTGCAGTTTGTGAGCACACCTTAGTTCGGCCCAACCACTACATCAGGTTTGATAGACCACAGATCCTTGCAAAAGAACACCGATTCCTCCCAAGGATGATTAGCGAGGCTATTGAAATTAAAAAACACCCTAATTGTTTTGAAGACGGTTGGGTGCTACCATCAGCTTGGGATCCTGTCATCAATAAAATTAAATCTACGCCCAAACGAACCACTACTGCAAGGCAAGTTACAATTAGCTCCCTCTGCATAGATCGGACACAAAATCAATAATTCAAAAAACTGACGGTAGCCCGGGTTAACTATGACAATCAGACGTCCTACGCCTCAGTCTGCCCCGTGACCATGAACGCTGTAAAGGGTTCGAAACGTTGAGAATTAAAATAAAAGCGATAGATCCGTAAAATTAGTTTCATTTATATTACTTACGGGATCCAAAGTATTTGCGTTAGTTTTACTTACTGTCGCTATTGAAATTATAGTTAAAATATGATAGAATATATGTATAAATGTAAATTTTATTAGACATATATGCTATATTTAATGTCATAAAATATTTAGTTAATAATTCTATACTATATTAAAATTTTGTTTTGACCGTACATCTAGAAAGCAAATGAAATTAAAGCGTTAAGTCGGGATGAACTGGAGCAGTTTATTTTCCGCTCTACTGCGCAGTCAAATCTTTAATCATAAAGCGGCTTGAAAATTCATGAGCTTTTAATGCAGGCTTTGTTCATGTTCAAACATATTTTAAACAGTGCTTGGTTTTTCGCAAATTTTATCAGTGTTCTTTGTCGTGTAAACAAAATGAAAAGTTTTAAAATTCGGCTAAGTAAACTAATAAATAAGCACATTAAACTTTGTAGAAAAAGTTTTTTTTTTATTCGTGCGTAGATAGTCTACTCCATAACGGTAGATGAAAAAACGCTCACAATAAACACCACATACTCAATAGTAAATAAAAAGGGCATTTTGTCCAATATATTTCCTTGTCTAGAATATTATAGATGAAAAATAACACGAAATAAAATAATACAAAATAACATTTCAGAACATTACTATACGGCCTGATTATAGTGCATACATGTAGTGGAAAATTCTATTACATACAAACTCAACGAGTTCAAAAACTATAAACTCTATTGTTATACACATTTATTTCATTTACTTTTTTAATTCATTTTACGTTTCGGTCACGTTACAATTTGTAGCACTGATCCTCCGAAAAAATATTTTGCAGCAAACGAGCAGGAGGCTCACCTGATGGTGAGTGATCACCGCCGCCCATGAACAACTGCAACACCGGAGGACTTGCAAATGCGTTGCCGGCCTTTTAGGATAGAATATGTTCTCTTCTTGAAGGATCCTAGATCGTAACGGTTCGGAATGGCCGCTGGCAGGTGGTTCCACAGAGCGGTTGTGCGAATCAGGAATAGCTTAGCGCCGTTGTTCAACGCTGTATGTACGTACCGATTTATTTAAGTCAACAGTAATGTAGTTCAAAAATATCTGTATCATGTTTATTTCGTAATTTATCTCGTCATCATGGTTTTTAAGTTATGGTTTGAGACACTTTGTAAATATTACTTTTCAGAATAATGCTTAATCTAAGATCTCAATTGGATGCTTTTTTTCATCTCTAAGTTAGGGCAACTTAGTATATCCTAGTTATTTCCCTTTGAACACATCCAAAGCAAGATTGCTCCCGGATTACAAAGGGTGATCCGGGAGCAATCAATTGTGTTAGTCTTAGCCTTTATAATTTAAGTATAGTAAAGCTGCAAACGCAGACTATTTCAAAGAATAAAAGCCATATTTAGGATCAAAAGAGAAGAGAATCAATAAGATGTTGAGAAAAAGATATAAAAATAATTGTTTGAAAAATTTATAATGGAAAAAGACAGAGTAGTCCTTGTAAAAATTACCCGGTGTTTTTGAGAGGACTTCGTCAATTGTTTCGAAGAGAAAATAATGGAACATTTGGGTACAATTAACAACTGTGGAGTTGTAATATTTGTAATAAAAAAATTATGTCAGTGTTTTTTTAAGAGATTTGTTTAATTGTTTAAAGGTGAAAAGAATGGGAGATACGAGCACAATTAAGTGCTTTAGTTTCTCGAGAGAACACAAATCATCTCAGTGTTTATGAACCTATACGAAACCACAAGAGTACTATAACTGAGAGTTTCAGATATAAGATGATAAATCACAGATAAAACTTAATTACCTATTAATTGTTTTAAGGCTATAAATAATTCCATTACATCTTAAACTTTAAGACTGATATGCTAACGAGAAACTGCTAATGCGTATACATAGTCCTAATTTATGGAGCAGCAACTTTTGTCCATAGGAATATGAAAAGAAAAGGAAAGTTTTTCTGCAACCTTTGATAATAGTGAACGGGAGAAGAGTATTCTAGAACAAAACATATTCCGTGTCGATTCGTACGAACCGAGAAATGAATAAACACAAGAATCTTTATTTATTGCATTACTTTAAGTCATGATTGGTTATTATAATGCACTGACTATTGATTATAAGTAAAGGTTTTAACTGAATACTTTTCTGTCTCATAAAACTATTATAAATTGTGTTTTCTGATACATTTAATATTTCAAATTTAAATTTAAATTTTAAATTCAAACATATAATGACCAATTTTCTTACATTAATTCGACGTCATCAAAGTACCTTACACTTATCATATTTATAAAACCAGCAATAACATATTATACAATCATTCGTCAAATCTTTTGAATAAATCACTAAACTTATAAAATAATTAACGAAAATTGTTTTTAGTGATTTATTTTTTATGTTGAATTTACCCTTTTGATGATACACTGCAGTTCAAAGAACAGTGATCACAAAAGAATAAAAAAACGAAGGTGCCAATTTAAAATTTTCTTCTAGCATTCTTATAATTCTGAATGTCGTCTACTACCGGTTAAATCCTTTTATAAACTTCCAAAATATATATGGATAAAGACCCTTGCAAAGCAAACTTGTACCTCTGCTTTAATAAATTCCTTCGAAGTTGAATAACTTTCAAGGAAGAAGTACAAAGTGATCTGTCTTTGATGGCTATTACCGGAGAAAATTTATTAAAATTATATAGTATTTTCAAATAACAGACATAGCTCAGAGCGTTAGTTAGCAGGAGTGGCGATGGGCCGTCCATCAAGCGCGTAGAATAATAACCGTTGGGAACGAACCATAACGAGTGGCTGCCTCGTACTGGCCATCGCACGATAACCCCCACAACTAGATGGAGTTCTGACCGGTGCAACACTTTTGTATTAGGAGTCCTGGTTTCGTTTTTTACTTTCTAGACATTCCGCTTCGTGCTTCCACACGGAACGGACGTAACTCTGAGCCGGAGGGCCCATGCCAACCGACCCGGAAGCCATCTTGCAACCGTTGTTGCTAATTTTATTTCTTTTATCTCTTGGTGTGCACTGCTTGCCTCATCGTTGTCGTGTTTCGCGGTCTAAGGTTAGGGAAGTCTCAAGCAAGAAGATAGAAGAAAAGTTATAGAAGAAAGAAGGAACGTTACAGAAGAACGAAGAAACTTTGCCCGACTTCCGAGCGGATAGTGTTAGTGTAGTGTTGTGCTCGTAGGCAGGTTCCTGTCCGTAAGTAGAATCTACACACATTTCTCGTCTCAGAGGCGGCATTGAAATTTTTATCTGTGTGCTTGTTGCATTAGGCGACAGCTAGGTACTCACCCTAGCGCACCTAAAGCGCAGGCGAATAAAGGTTAATTTTAGGCACACACCTCCCTGCCGCAAGGTGGGGAGGCCTATTTAGAAAACTACACGCCGGCGGGGCGCAAGCCCCAAAGGCTCAAGCGTCGTCATGGGTTCCCTCTTAGAGGAATTCCTTCGACAGGAATGCCCCGAAGTATGGGCCAAATATTTAATTTTCGCGAGGGAACGACGCCTTGTCGTCGAATTCTCCAGCGACAGTCCGGCTTCACCGGCTGCCGCCTCGCCGCCATCTCCGGTGCCCTCTGCGCCAGTTATTGTGTCGCCCTCTGCGACAATTGAAACGCCCGTCGCGTCGAACTCCGCCGCCGCGATCGAACCTAACGCGCCTTCCGCGCAACCAATTTCGGCCCCCTTCCGCGCTGTCGTTCCCGACTCACAATCGGACGGCGGCTCAGACATGGAGGTCGAAACGACCCCCGCGAACAACGCGAACGCCGACGGCTTCACCGTCGTCAAATCGCGCAAAAAGGGCAAGAAACGCCCCGCTACAGACAGCGACCTCGAAAGCGAGGCCGCCCCGTCGAACCGTCCCACCGTGACGCCCGCCAAAAAGGCAGCCGCAACTGCCCAGTCAGAACCGACATTCGCGTCCGAGCGAAAAATCAAGCCACCGCCGCCAATAATTATACAAGATAAGGCAAAGTGGCACCAGGTGTGTTCGTGGTTTGAACGCCACAACATCCGAGACCCCCGGTCAAAAAATACTATTATGGGTATCCGCGTATACCTAGACTCCACGGACGATTTCCGCCGCGTAACGAAGTACTTGCGCGAAGCTAAAGTAGGTTTCCACACCTACTCACTGCCCGAAGAGAGAAAACTTCGGGTTGTAATTAAGGGCGTCCCGAAAGAGTCGGATGTCGATAAGGCTAAGGTCGACATCCGCACTCAGGGATTCCCTGTACACGCCGTACGTCGGCTCAGACACCCTCGCACCCGTGTCCCTAATGACATGGTAATGGTTGAACTTGACCCTACCCCGGAAGGTAAGGCCATCTTCAACCTGAAGAGGGTCTGTGGGCTCAGTGACTTAGTCATCGAGCCCCCGCGTAAGTCAGGTGTTGTGGCACAGTGCCACAACTGTCAGCATTTTGGCCACACGGCCAATAACTGCTTCGCTCACCCAAGGTGCGTCAAATGCACCGGTGACCACGGCACTACCGAGTGCACGCGACCGAAAGATTGCGCAGATCCACCGGACTGCGTAAACTGTAACGCCACCGGCCACCCGGCTAGCTACAGAGGCTGCGCTAAGGCCCCGAAAACTCCCGCGAGGAAATCTCCCGCGAAATCCAACTGTTTTTACATAAAATAACCAACTGTCAATTAGTTCTTGTTAATTAGAAAAATTAAAAAATCTCATTTAACTTTTTCTGATTAGCACCTGAAAATAATAATTTTGCAATATCAAGGACGGATCCTATAAAGTTATGAAAGACACACAATTTGTTCAAAGGCAAAAAGCATTGTACAACTATGCAAAAGATCCGAGTATTCTGGCAATCGGTCAGGATTTAGTTCTCTTATATACCGAAATATATAAGTTGACTTCTATTAGCTGCCAGTTGCTAACAACTTAAACCCGGGAGTCAAAAATAGTAAAGAAAAGTGTATTTCTATCAGCCATGATGTTCCCTACTCGCACATACAGGGACACCAGAGTGTGGCTTAACTAATGTAAACCTTTATGTGTTGTTGTGATTTTAGACATCTATTAATAACTGACCTATAATCATCTTTATAATTTAAATGATTATTATAAGATAATATGCAGCTATCGTTGTTTTTATTTATTTATGCTTTATTTTTAACCTAAAAAAGTTAACAAAGGGCGGACTTAATGCACTTTTTACAATTCTAGGCATTCTCTACTAGTCAACCCAGGGTGTAATGAAAGCTTATGGTAGGTGCAGCAAGGTCCCCTCCCATCAGGTTCCCGTCTTCCCGTGGTGGAGGGCCTTAGTAGCCATGGCTTGGTCACCCACGGCGAAGCTAAGCGGAACCCACACTGGGCCTGACTGAGATATAAGGTTGGCCCGAGAGGGCCGCTCCGAGTGGGCTCGTTATAATAATAATAATAATTGATCTTCGACATCTGTCGAGCGTGTCGCCATCCCGGGAGAGTCACTTCGGCATGTTATCTCCGCTTGTTCTATGCTTTCTAACTCTGAGTATCTGCATAGACACAACCTAGTAGCCAGAATCCTACACCAGGAGCTCGATCTGAAATACGGCCTCCGGAGAGTAGTTTCCGGCCGTACTATAAGTACTCTCCGGAGGCCGTGTTCAAAAATGACCGCGCCAGGCTCTATTGGGACCGGCCCATCATCACGGACAGGACAATTGTCGCGAACAAACCTGATATCGTGTTAATGGACCGGGCACAGTCGCGGGTATTTTTGGCGACATTACCATTCCATGTGACGAAAACCTCGTGAAAGCCGAAACAGATAAGAAGACGAAGTATCTGTACAGGGCTCACGAGGTGACTGACATGTGGAGTGGTGTGCCGACCGAAATTATCCTGATAGTCATGTCTGCGAATGGGTTGATCCCAGTCAGCCTCTTCGGACATCTGAAACGACTGGGACTCCGGGACGTAACGCTTCAAGCTCAAATGCAGAAGGTGGTGCTTCTCGATACCGCACGCCGGTTTCTTTCCCTTTCACTCTAACCCTCGGCCGTTTGGTGTTGCTATTTATATATGTATTATAAACAATATTTATATGTTTATTTTTATTTATAACCAGCGACCCTCCCCGGGTTCGCACGGGTGCAATGTATTATACAGATGAACCTTCCACTTGAATCACTCTATTTACTAAAAAAAACCGCATCAAGATCCGTTGTGTAGTTTTAAAGATCTAAGCATACATTTATACTATGTAGTGTTGCACAGCAAAGAGACGTTTACATTTCAAGTGACATTTTACCACAGTCACTCAAAACAAGTGTTTTGCCTTTCATAAGAACCTCTCAATTTTTATCTTTCATAAGAACCTCTTCTCCTGATAATAACAAACACAACAAAAAAAAGTGATATCGGACCAGCCGTTCACGCGTGATGGCGTGACCAAGGGAAATAGGGATTCATTTTTATATAGGTATATAAGATATTTATTTGCTATATGCATTAGATATTTATTTTTATATGTTTATTTATTATTTATAAATCCAACCACTCGAGAAAACAAATGTATAACCCCACATAATAATTGGGCTTATTTCAGGGCGAAAAGTAATGAAACAATAGGGTTTCGGCGACGTATGAGGCCAGGATGCATCGCTTTTTTGCTGAGCTGGAGCCAGCAAGCTTTTTTTCCTTCTTACGTTTAGAAATCTAAAAAAGCACAATTTGGAAGTAAAAGATTTTAATAATATTTACTTAACCATTGTTTTTCTCTTACTGGCAAGCACTCTAAATTCCGTCCGTTTTTGAAACGACAACCGCAATACTTTGACCAATAGACCTTTGTCACTTACGCTCTAACTTCGAACAAGACTCAGTGCGCGATCGGCTAACGTTAATACGTTTTGGCCAACCCCATTTCTTTTTTCCTTGCTTCAAATTAAATATTAAGACCACCGGGCCCGGGTCGACGACGGCAACTGAAGATAGTCCAGGTCAGTGCTCGTCAGCCTTTACATTTCTTAACATAAAATTTGATCCTTGTGAGCCTTGATATGTAAATGATAAAAATGAAATTAGAACATTAAAAGGGACATTAAGCAAATACGACGAGCCTTTGTTTTCGTGATGGGCTTGAATTATAACTAGATGGAGTCGTTCACAACCCTATGGGATTAAATAAACGAAAATCAGACAATCTATTTTTTAATTCTTTCATAATTTCACCAGAAGAGAATGTATTATTTCATGTTGGCAAATTTAAAAATTGAACAAAATAGGGTAAAATTTTTCAAAAGATTGTCGTCTCTTATAAAGCGCCGATGTTTTTTTAAATATCCATCAACTCCATATTGACCTAAACTATATACGTTGTAACTTCTTTTTGAATTACTTATTTATTTATCCATATTGCAAAAAACATAACTTTTTTCAATGCAACGTCGACACTAATAAAGGCTATCAAAGTTAAAAAAGGAAGTAAAAAACGCATCAGTACCTAACGTTGTAAGTCATCTTGAGACAGTAAAAATTTTAAGAATTAATTTCTTAACCTTATGTCACTATACCTTTACTGAACACATTAGTTGCCACCATTCACCATTGTTTACGCATTTTACAAATTACTTTACAAATTACAAATTACTTTATTTCCAAAAAAAAAATTCTACATTTATGCCTTATGAACTGACCCCCACACTAGGCTGTTGCCTGTCGTATGGGGGATAAATATTACGATCTATAGTTCGATTTGCGGGCTGTTAATAAATATTTAAATGGTAAAATAGGGAAGTGGTGTGTGCTTGTGTGTGTGTGTGTTTAGATTGTGCAGTAGTTTAAGCGAATGCCAAGTAAACCAATATCGAGTAAAGATGTATTTTTAGTAGTGACCGTTCTACAACACAAATCTGTATAGTAGTATTAAACACTGCTTACTAAAATCGGTTTCAAGAAGGAATGAATGTAGATATCAAGTTCAGATATCAGTTTTTTTTTTATGAATACATGATTATTTACCACTTATGTTATAAACACGTTTTATACGAGTAGCTATGCTGTAATTACTACCAAAAACATAAGACCAAAATATTAAATAGTATAGTATAGTTGACTCTCGTTTTTCTAAATACGCCGCTTTCCATTATCATAACTAAAAAAAACTGTGTATTTTACTGTGGTATGAGCACGCAACAGCTTTCAAAAGATTCAAACAGATGATATCTCTTCAGTTATACGTGGGTCATATTTAATGTTTTTTTGTTGTTCGTAATAATCTACGTTCCTCACTATATATTTTGGCATTCGATGGAACCCATTAATTCGTTAAAAAAGAAAAACACTTAATTCGTTTTGAAAGACTTTTAAACTCCAGAGACTATGTTCCGTTATTTTAGCCAACTTTTCTGTTCATTATTTTTATTTAGCTTAAAATATTTCCCTTGGCAAAACGTTTGAGCGATTGATTTATTACTTATTACATGCAGTGATAGATGAGAAAACTGTTAATTTTATATGAGTTACGATGCATTATACAGGGTTTGGCACTTGAAGTGTATACAAATTAAAAATGCTGCATTTTTTTCCTATTTTGTTTATTTCAAAACTTCACGCTGCACGGATATGGCTTGATGGTATTTTGTCCATCACGCGACTCGAATGCGGATACGAGACATCACATTTCATCGAAATATTTTTTTAAATTTGTTTGTTTCAAGTATGTACTGACTTTTCTACATATAGTTTTTAAATCTTGCTCTTATCGTATTTAGCAGGTTTTCAACAGTCTCACATACAGTGGTAATACTACAATCCGAATCAAACAGTGACAAATCAACAGTGAATTGAGAGAAATAGGAATAAATTGAATGCATATTCTTTTTTGTTAAATCATTTTTCAATTAAAGACGATTGTAGTATTCAATATTGAGCTACGTTTTGTTTAAAAAACTTTGTTTTAAAGTTAGATATTGGGGACTCGTCAATGAAGAATTTTTGAGCATTAGTTTTAATTTAGAGCTCGTATTAAAGCTCAACATTCATCTTGCTTCAGTGCTAGTCGGAGTACTCCGAGTCGATAAGCTGATATGCTAAAAGCCTGAAAGCGAGTCTATGAAATTGCAGACGTTATGCCATTTACATATGATGCAGTTATATACACGATGTTACCATTTGTTACGAGAGTATACCTTTATATTATTTTGGAGTTGAATTATTTTCATAATAATTACGCTTGAGGTTTGGTAAGAGTTCAAGTTTATTAAAAATCGTAGCAGTGATTTACAATTAGGAACTTTTTACAACGCGAAGAAGCATAAGAATTACATAAATTGTTTTCAGCAAAAAGTTTTTCTTCACGCTGATGTTACATGTTGAGATATATTTTTCATTTTTTAATTACTACAAGCAATAATTGTATTCCTTTTATATAAGGCAATTCAGTTTTGTAACAAAAAATATTTGTTATGAATAAAAGATTTATAAAAAAAACATTGTTATTGTTTTATAGAGTGATCTTGATTTATTTATTTATCTTATCCTTTAAATGAGGAATTCTTGTATACATAATTATATATAGGTATATATAATCGGAATCTCGGAAACGGCTCCAACGATTTTCATGAAATTTAGTATGTGCGTAGATTCGGGGGCGAAAAATCGATCTAGCTAGGTTTCATATTAGGAAATGTCCTTTTATCCCCGTTTTCAGGGAATGAAAAATATCATTCGAATATGTCAGTAAATTACGCCGCAAAAAATATGTTATAATACGCTCACGAACTTGGCTAAAAAATAGCGATTCTTGGCCATCCTGAATGATTCTATTTAATAATTTAGTATTAAATAATTTCTATATCATTTTAAATACATACACGCCCTTTCATCATTCAGATTTGCGTTGAAGCTCAACATAAGCTACGAACAAATTAAGTACATTGTATTTAAAATATTTCATTTGCCACGTCTTACTTCAACTGATTTAAACCGCTGATATAAATATTATCATAACACAATCACACAATTACATGTGGAACAAATTCATCGATATTTTTATCTAAAATTAAAAAGAGATAGTTATCACATACTCGTATCTCAGTCATGAAGTGAAGATAAACTAAATTTTTACTTATAATTTCTTGTATTTACGGAATTACACATTATAAATGAAACTAATTTTTACGGATTTATCGCGTTTATTTTTAATTTTAAGTTTTCCGACATTTCGAAACCTTTACAGCGTTCATGGTTACGGGACAGACTGAGGCGTTTGACGTCTGATTGTGATAATTAACCCGGGCTACCGTCAGTTTTTTCAATTATTATTTTTTCGTCCGATCTATGCAGAGGGTGCTTTTTTTATGATAGGACCCCAAGCTGATGGTAGCACCCAACCCTTTTCTCAATTGAAATTGGGGTGTTTTTTAGTTTCAATAACCTCGCGAATTATCCTTGGGAGGAATCGGTGTTCTTTTGCAAAGGATCTGTGGTCTATCAAACCTGATGTAGTGGTTAAGCCGATTTAAGGTGTGCTCACAAACTGCAGACTATATGTTCCTTATATCTTAATGCAGGCTTCAATTAATACATTCTACAAGCCGCTGACGAAGATAGATTTTTTTAAGATAAATTTTTACTTGTCAGACTTACATTTGTTAATGTTCTTCTTTCAATGGTATGTAACGCTTACTGTCGGCTGATAGGTTTTATATGGATAAATTAGTAACCAAGTTCACTTTTGTTTTTAAACAAAACTGGGAATTTTGTTTGAATGACATACTCAAATGAAAATAGTAATAATATTTATTATAAATATTTATTTCAATCTGAAAAAATTTTATACAATAACAGGACAATAAATTATTAAAATATTTATCTTTCGAGTATTGAATTAAAACTTATTGTAACAAATGCGATATTTACCAAATCTTCGTGTAGATCTTAACATGTCTTAACATAAGATCAGTGAAAGAGTCGCAATAGATAATTCAGAAGCAATGGTGAATCGAATTTTCACGTGAGTTTTCGTGTGACACGTATTGAGTACAATACGAACGGAGTCTTAACCCAAATAAACGAAATTTTGGTGCTCACATGAACTAGAGTCAAAGTAGTGGTAGAAAAGTCAAAGTGTTAGTATTAGTCGCTTTAGTTATGGCTACAGCTCTTTACATGCACATATTTAATTTTAAAAAATATATTCTTTAGTTACAAATAAAATTATGAATTTCAAGATAATTAAATTATTACGCTACTGGAACAATTTTAATTTCTGATGTTATGAAATCTGTACAATATGAGACAAAGCGTAACCTATCACAAAAATTACTTGTTACTTGTTTCAATAAAAACATATGCCCTTACTTTAGGATAACTTTATCCTGTGTTTACAACATCCTTACAGGACGTTTTTTTTTACAAACATAAATTTCACGCGGATAAACACCCAGATGCGAAACAACTATCTGAGGGTCACACAAATAGTTGTCCCGTGTGGGAATCGAACCCACGACTCCCGACGCCGAAGCCAACTCCTTGGCCACTGCACCACGGAGTCACTATTATTTTGCATTCTCTTAAAATCAGATTTAAAAAAAAATAAGGCTTTAAATAAGTTATTTGGTAGACCGAAGAATGATTTTAGGTGATATTTTTATTATAAAAATAAAAATATATTCAAATTTATTTATAATTTTCTGCCCGTCAGTTGCATACTTCACAGTCCTCTACTGGTATTCATGAATATTCTTTGCACAACTTTTAACTCCTTAACACGTTCACTGCGGTTCACCCACAATCGGCCCGACGCTGTGTTAAATTAATGTGCGCGCGAACAAAACTGGTCTTTCTCGCTTGTGCGGAACAGGTTTTAAGGGCATTTTTAGGAGTATGACAGAGACAAATATAGTTTTCGATTTGTGACGTAAAATGTAAAAATATAGGCAGTTTACCTACGTGTCGGGCCATTTTCGACCTCCGCCGCATAGGACTTAAAAAAAGTTATCTCAGTGCGGGAGCGGGCCTATTTCGGTGGACGACCGACGGCGACCTGTTGCCGCACTGTGCAGATGCGTACGCGTTGAGCCGTCAGTAGTGTTGTGCAGTCACGGGAGGAGGACGTGCTCGCTCTCGACAGTTTCGTAAAATAAACAAGAGGATACGAAATCCATAAATTTAAAACACAAACGCGAAAATATGCAAGGACCGGTATTACAAAATCATAACGCTGGAAATCATTTAACATTCACCTATTCTTTTGAAGACGACTTATCTCAGAATTCTATCGATATTAAACTAAGAAACGAGCAAAAAAAAAAAAAAGAAGAAAAAAAAGGAAATAGAAACAGAAAAAGAGAAAATGACCGGAAACGAAGAAGGAATAGAAAAGAAGCAAGAGTCAGACAGAGATGAAGAGATTGAAAGGGACGAAGAGACCAATAGAGAGGAAGAAATCGAAAGGGATGAAGAGACCAATAGAGAGGAAGAGACCGATAGGATGGAAGAGGCTGAGAGGGAAGAAGGGACCGTGAGGGAGAAAGAGCCCGAGATGGAGGAAGAGACTGAAAGGGAGGAAAGGACCGAGAGGGAGGAAGACCCCGAGAGGGAGGAAGAGACCGAAAGGGCAGAAGAATTTGAGAGGGAAGATGAGGTCAGAGGGAAGAAGTAACTGACGAGGAAATGAACAAGAATTATGTGATGAAGAAGAAGAGGCCGATTTTGAAAGTAACGATAGTGATGAATACTGTCCCAGCGAAGTTGTCTCCGAGCTATCAGCAATAACTAACAACGACGAAAAAGATGCACAAGATGACGGTGAAGAGAGTGAATGGGAAGATATTACTGATTTTACTCTTAATTTAGAGGAATGCACCTTACATGAGAGCACTATTAATTTTTCGATAGAAAACACCACGCCTGATGGCATTTTTCTTTGTTTTTAACAGATAAACTGATTGAAAAAAATGTTAACCGAGACCAATAAATATGCTTCAGAGTATAAAAGTAAGTGCTTATTAGATTTTAACTAGGTATCTATTTTAATATAATTTTAATAACTCGATATTTTGTTTTCTTCACTACCCCATCACTACAAAAATTCCACTTAGGTGCGGTATCGGGCCTTGTCGGACCTGACATTTTCGATTGCTAATTTCTCATTTTCTGTTTGGAGGATCCAGGGGCGGGGACAATGTTTAGACAAGTAATTCATGACAATTCGAAAACCATAAAAAAATAAAATATTCTATATGGATTGGCTGATAATAGAGCTTTAATACCCCTCAGAGTTGTCGGGTCGAAAAGGCCCGCTACGCACAATAAGAAAGTCAAGTGGGGGCTGTTTTGGACTGCCACCGCACCAGCTGAAAGTCACTGTTTTATATTACGCAGTTAACGTGTTAAACGTATGGCAAGAACGGATTTGGCAAAAAAAAAAACCTGAATTAAATATGCATGGTATTTCAAAACTAAAGACTATGTTGTAGAGCAAAAAATAAAGTACTCCAGCACCGAATTAATGCTTTAATAATCTACTTAATTTTTATACTAAGCCGTCCAGTTCTTTATCCCTCCTGATGGATGGTAGAGCTTCTAGTTAGAACCAAACGAATAGCAAGATTTGTTCAGAACATTGCTTTGGGCTGGCATACTAATGTGTGTAAACGAACATGTAAAGAATCGTTAAGAATAATAATATGTACTTTTCTATTTGTTGATTGCAATAAAAGATAGTGTAGGGTACTTATAAATACAATTTATTAAGGATAACGTTCAAATGCCTTTTCAAAGTCGAAGTCATATTTTATTTATGAGATTTATTTTAGGCTCTTATTGAAAGTTAAAAAACTACCATCGGTTCACTAAATTAGACGTGTCCAGAGAAGGAGCGACAATAAACTTTGTGGTCTTATCTTTTTTTCTTAATTATATAAGTGCACAAAAGTATATTGGTATAAAGTTAGCGGCAGCCAGGGTCCAACCTACAAACCCTTCCATTTCAAAGCAATTGTACGTCCACTTATACAATAGTAACTTATTAACAAATGAAGAATTCCTAGAGCATTTACATTCAATAGTTCAATAACAGAGTGAAGAAAACCTAGGCAACTCGTTAACGACCACAAACTAAAAAACGGAACTTTTTAACTGTGGTCTATACTTCAAGAACCTCAATTAATGACTAACGACATTATGATTTTCCCACAAACTACTAATTTACTTGCAAACTATTTTTATTTTACACTTCTGTTTCTAAACATAAAAATAAAATATATTTAGTACAAAAATTTATAAGCATTTCATATGTATAAAAATTACAGGACAGCTATTGTATCAATCTCAGATAAAGTAAATACATATAGGTAGCTTGTTAAATTATATTATATAGTTTCATCCACTTCACGCCGGTCTTCTGTAAGCCCGTGATATTTCACCGGAAAAGACTGCCCATTCGTACAACAGCACTAGCTGCTGCGTGACACTACCACAGTGTGTACGTGTGTGTGTGCGTGCGTGCGTGCGTGCGTGGGGCTTGTGTGCGAGCGTGCGTGCGTGCGAGCTTGCGTGCGAGCGTGTACGCGAGCGGGCTTGCGTGCGTTCGTGCGCATGTGTGTGTGTGTACACACTACTGTTATGCAAATGAATATTATATGCAAGGACTAAATCATTTGGATTAATGAGTTATATATTTTAGCAGGGCAATATTTATTTCAATCTGGAAAGAAATTCGTGATTTATGTCAATTATGAATTTTACGACTGTATGTACAATTAACATTAATCATTGACTATTGAGGCTAATTCTTCAACTTTACGTATACTACTGCAACGTTGATAATAAAATGATAATTTCAAATATCGTTTTAAATAGCAACAAGATATTACATAAATGGAAATAAGATTAATTCCTGTTTCATTTCCCATTTACTTTAGACAGTTAGATGATAATTGATAATGATGATGTAATTATATTTATATCACAGCATGTAATTATGTAATACCGTTGGCATGACAAAGTTAATACCTTACCGCAAGCATTTGAGGAAATAAAGTCGGGCGTGAAAATTAATGAATCCCTCACAATGATTAATTATCTTAAGGATAAGTACACATCACTTGAGCGTACTCATCCAATAAACCCTTTTTAAAGCCCATGTTGAATAAAGAAATTTTTACTTTAAAACAAAAGCAGAAGAGAATAATAATTTTATTTTGGGGTGATGGTTTAATTCCATTCATTGCTGCCAAAAAAAAGGTAAAAATCAACATAAGTCGTAAATGATAACAGCTACAGTAATAGTTCCCCCATGAATTTGCTAACGCTATCATACAAAGTTTCCGGTTATTTACATTCCCGAGAAATCTGTGCTTTTAAATCTTTACGAGTGTAAAAGGAAAAAGAAATATATTAATGCATCTCATAGGGGTTAATATAAAATAAAAATTCAAGTTCAAATGTTCTTTTATTTTAGTCCATTATTTATCTTTTTCGTACAGGAGTCGGACCTACAGCATGGCGTTCAAGGCGCTCTTGGCAAGGGGACCTTGGTAATATCCATTTCTTAAGAATTTTAGATAGAAAAATAAGTAACGTAAGGACTTCAACATACTTCAGAAGGGTACAATAATTTGATCATGCTCGTAACAAGAAACACGTGAACATTTTTAACAAACATAAAATATTACTAAACTATTTCAAATGATCTTATTACATTTTTATTCTAAAATGTATATTTTATGAAGTGTATAAAATGTGCTTTAAGTGCAATTTTCAAAATGCATAAGACGTGATAGTGATTGTATGGCTTTGTGAGTGTGGAGGCGAAACTAGAGCCAGCCAGCATAAGCATGCGGTTAACGCTTTCCAAAGTTTTTTTTATCTTATATCATACAAATAAAAATGTATTTCTTTTTTTATAGTATAGGAAAGTACACGAAAATTATACTTTTGAAAATATCTCTTAATATTACTGAAACATACTCGATCCGATAAAATATTACAATAAGCCTTGAAACAGGGTTTTTGAGTACATTAGACATAATGGATTATGACTCGATTTATAATCGATTATTCGAAAACAGGTGATTACTCGCTAGCTGATTCAGATGAAATCTATTAATTGTGATTTCATTATGAGATGTAAACTCCATACATACTAGAAGTTTTCTTGTTAATAAGTGCACTAACAAGCCCTTTTGTTTTGCACAAGTTTTAAGTTTGTCCATTAGTACATACCATAAGTACTAACAAGTCAGAAAACTTATGTCCTTTTACTTTAATACAGGTAGGTAAATTTTGTTTTTATGTGCCATTATATTACTTTTTAATTCGATTCGTTTAATTCTATCAAAATTTTGTAACTTCAATAATAAATTTAACGTTAATTTAAAACGAAATTGTATCATTTATTTCATGAAATGGAATAAAGTCCGAAAAATGGATCCTCTCATATTTCCCAATTTCTATGTCGTCGCGTAAGGCAAAGACAGCGGTTTTGTCAAGTGGCGGAGACGCTGACAGCAGATGTTATTACAGACGTAGAACATAGGCTCCAAATTATAGTCATCTATTTTATTTCAGGTACGCCGCGGTTGAAGCACATTGAATTTGCGTCTCCGCCGAGAAAAGAACGTGCGGCTTGTCAGTCTCTAGACGTTGACTGACAGATTAAAATTCAAGTCTCGAATATTAAAAAGATGCTCACTTCTGCTCTCATGTAACTTTTATTTCATATATCGTTTGGTTGGATTGATCAAGATGGAGCATAGTAGTTGAACGAGTTCGTGTGATGTTTGTGAACAACGAAAATCACATTGCTTTAGCGCACTTGATCTTAATATTGGGGGACGCCTAAACACCCCAAGAATAACATGGCATGGCAAGATTCGTGCGTTGCTAGCACATCACCTATGTATAGGACCTTTTCTTACTACGGTCAGCCAGTACTGTTCTTGTGATGTCACTACTCTCCACGACTTATCACTGCAAATATCTGTCAAGCCGTACATGGTGTTCATCGCCAGTTGTTTAAATCCACTATCTGCACAGATTCATCAGAAATTATCACGATTTATTTGTCTGGTTATTGGTAACAGAATTCCCAACGGCCGACGCCGAGGCCTAACACCAAGCAGACTTCTCATTTGGCATAGCCTAGAGACTTCACCAGACGCAAATAGCCCTATATTCAAAATTTTTAACATTATAATATTACAAAACATTATAAAGGAGAGTAGCTTCATTTGCATGCATGCATTTTATTTTATATTTATACTATTTATGGATTATTATAAATACATTTATAAATATTAAACTTGTCATTAGTACGGGAGACCGGGTTTGGAAGTCACATTTTTGGATTTTGAATTTTTAAGTGCCCATATTCTTGGCAAATCAATGAAATTTATATCTCAATGGATAGTATATCTAATCTAGTTTCAAAATAAATTAATACTTCTTGACATTAACATTATCCGTTGAGGAAATATTACATTTTTGAGAAAAAGGAAAAGTGTGACTTCTAACCCCCATGTTAGGGATTTTCACAATGCCAGGGGTAGGTAGTCACACTGTAAATCAAGGGAGAAAATCAGTCACTTAATTAAATCAAATGAGTAGGTATTTTTATTAGAAATAGAATCTTGAACTGGTATACAAAATGAAAAGAATGTAAAATATTCATTATAACAATAATAGTCAACAAAGCACTTATAGATAATTTCCATTTAACAAAATTAGAATTCTTGTTACAAAAACAACAAAAATGTAATCATAATCAGGCACTGATTTATTTGGACGTTATACTTTTAAATAAAAGTGCGGACGATATAATATGAAGTCAATCCAAGTAACCAGTCTGGATATTTAAATTCGCAATTTTGGCAAATGTATCAATAATCAGCTGTCCGTGGCTTGCGCGGAGGAGTTTTTGCACCACAGTCCCCCCCCCCCCCCCCCCCCCCATTTCGTCCGCGTTCCATATTTCAAGTTTAATAAAAAACTGTTGACATTTTGTGGATTAAAACTGATGGCTCGAGCAAACTAGTGGATTCAGGTCTTCTAATGGACAGAGAAGGATGTCTCTTCATAAACGACGTAAACCAATCGCGGCGAGCTAGCTTGTTTGAATCCCAAGAGTGTGGAACTTTCAACTTATTGGAGACAGCAAGCTCGTACGTTATTGTGTAGCAAAATTCGCAGCCCTTGTTAAGCTGAGACAACCTGCCCCAAAACACATTTTAGAAAATAACCCTAAAAATAAATCTAAATCGGTGTATATTTATAAAACTATATAACAATATCGTGAGCCATATATTTAACTTAACTAATACATGAATAGGTATTTTACAATGCAAAATTTAGGCATACTTACAAGGATCGACACAGATGCACGAAAAATTATTTTTGGTGTGAAAAAAAAAAACAAAAGCACGTTTCTCCGTCACGGCGTTTCGGAACGAACCAAAGTGACGTGGGGAGGAAGGTGATACATTCGCGATTCTTTGACGCCGATCAACTTTTGTATTCGTTCATTAACTTTTCTGTTATGACCGCTGTGACAACCAACCCGTGAGACAACCGTACCCGGTCTCCCCTAATCGACATGTATAATATTTTATATTTGAGCCCATCAATATTTTTAAACCAATATAAATGGTAAATGGAAGCAAATCACACTAACTTTATAAATGAGAAAATGTAAACTCTGACCTCAGCCAAATATATAAATACTTAAGATGATGTACTTAGCTTGAAAAAAAAATCTGTTTTAATTCCAATAGAACCACTCGGGTGAAAAACTAGCTAAGACATATGACACATAAGTATATAAATTACATCTATTCCTAATTTCTATCTATTCAGCTGTTGCTGTTTTATTAAAAATCACTATACAATTACTTCAATGTAATACGTAGGCGGGATGATAAGTAACTAGCCATTGCTATTTAAAAAGTTAAAATTAAAAAAATATATGTGTCATTTTTAAATTCGTATCTCTGGCCACCTGTGTTCTAAATTTGAATTAGGTGAAAATTTTATTGTTTTTTTGTCATTTGAAAATATATTTCGTCAACTATTTTCAAAATGGATAAAATTGAACAGAGAGCGGTGATAAAGTTTCTTCATATGAAGGGGATGAAGGCGAAAGATATCTATGACGAGTTAAAGAATGTTTTGGGTGAATGTGCTCTTTCTTATGCCACAGTAAAAAACTGGGTAGCTGAGTTTAAACGCGGTCGTACATGTGTCCAAGATGAAGCCCGCCCCGGACGTCCAAAAAGCGTTACGACTCCGGAAATGGTCGTGAAAGTACATGATATGGTTTTAGCTGATCGACGATTGAAATTATCTGAAATAGCTGACACTACAGGTATCTCAAAAGAACGGGTACATCATATCCTAAGTGAGGAATTAAATATGAAAAAGTTATCGGCCCGTTGGGTGCCGCGAATGCTTACGCACGATCAAAAAAGGATTCGGGTGCAAAACTCAAAAGAATGTCTGGACCGTTTTCAGAGTAATAAGACCGATTTTTTACGTCGATTTGTAACAACAGATGAAACATGGGTTCATCATTACACGCCAGAATCAAAAATTCAATCAAAACAGTGGACTCAATCGGGATGCCCGGCTCCAAAAAAAGCCATGGCTGTAAAGTCGGCTGGAAAAGTGATGGCTTCCGTCTTTTGGGATGCAGATGGGATTTTGATGATAGATTACCTTGCTAAAGGTCAAACAATTAATGGTGAATACTACGCTAATCTTCTTGATAAGCTTCATCAATGTATTCAGCAAAAACGACCAGGTTTGGTGAAAAAAAAAAATCATCTTCCACCAAGACAACGCTAGGGTTCACACATGTGTTAAAGCTATGGCAAAAATCAACGAATTGAAGTATGATTTGCTGCCTCACCCACCTTATTCGCCTGATCTAGCGCCATCAGACTTCCACTTATTCCCTAAGCTCAAAACTTTTTTGGGCGGAAAGAAATTTGCCACAAATGATGAAGTCATAGCCGCCGTAGAGGATTTTGCAGGCCTCGAAAGAAATCATTTTCTGGAAGGCATTACAGCTTTAGAACGAAGATGGAATAAGTGTGTAGCGGTTCACGGAGAGTATGTCGAAAAATAAAATTAATTTTATCACGGAAAGTTAAGTGTTTTCTTATTAGGCTAGTTACTTATCATCCCGCCCTCGTATAATGTATTCAAACCACAAACAAAAGACATAAGTATACAGGATCTTGTTTATTTGGCAAGTCGGATGCATTATTCAGGCTGATACTATGTAAATGTCATAACGCACGTCGTAGCTAGGCTATTTGTAATAGGCATTTATGTGCATAAATTCTTGATGCGAAAATGCTTTGAAACTTAAACTATTCTATTTCAATTTTATCTTTTAATTCATCTTTCTTGCTTTCATTATTTAATTGTGCTATTTTGCTATAAGCAATTGTATATGGTTCTATAATACTTATAAACATTATTAGTACGACCCGATTGGTGGGGTGAATAGTGAAACTGTCTTTTGCGCCTGTGGGCGTAGTTGAAATAACTGTAAAACTATTTTGTGATGAACATAGTGTTCTTCCAGTGCCTGGTATGTTTTGTATATATAATTACATAATACATTTTAATACTCTTTTCATAAGGTATTATTAAAAATAATTTAAGCTTCTTTACAGTTGTATCGAGTATTTTAAATACATTTAAAGACTCATTTCTTGCGGGATCACAATCCAAGTTTATATGCAAACGTTAGCCAGTGATATAATTTGTTTAGAGTTCGGTATTGCATGTCACTAAAGCATTGAAAGTAGTATGACTACACAGAACACATTTATGAAAATGTTACGGAATGTCTATTGAAGGAATGTTATTATTTCATGAAAGAAGAATGTTAAATTAGTCTAAAATTGGAATCCAAGTTTAATTAGAAAATGAATTAGATGACTCCGTGACGCCTTTGCCAAGGTATTGGCTTCGGCGTCGGGGGTCGTGGGTTCGATTCCCAAACGGGACAACTATTTCTGCGACCCACAGATAGTTGTTTCGCATCTGGGTGTTTGTCCTCGTGCAATTTATGTTTGTAAAACGTCCTTACAACACAGGATAATGTTATCCTAAAGTGAGGGCCATGTTTTTAAAAAAGAAAAAAAAAATGAATAGCAATGAATTTATAAGGCCAAGTGCCACGAGAAGACCTAAAATGTAAATGTAAAAGTGGTTATCGCCACCTATTGACATGTACAACAACACGGTTTTCAGATTCGTTGCTTTCTTTTGAAAAAGTGCACTTTTATTCACTCACTAAAACAAAGGTAGAACTAAAATACTTCAACGTCGGTCGTCTGTAAGGCCGTGCTACTTCCCCGGTCGAGCCTACACGTTCGTGCCACAAGAGAATCGAACCCATGATCGCCGCCAAAGCCTTAGGGCTTTGGCGTCGGGGAGCCCTAAGGCTTGACATGCCGTTTCTAAAAACGGCACTATATTTTGGATCATCATATTTTGTATTAATTAGTTACATTAATGATTCAAATAATCAAAGCAAAATAATAATTGTGGGAGATTAATATAGTGCCAAACCAAATCTAAGTTAAATAGATTCGATAAATTTGCAGTAGTTTTTGATTTGGTTTCAGATCATTTACATTATTGAAATACATTTTGATGCCTAAAAAGTTACAATAAAATTCAAAGAACATTGCACTTTTACAATTAAAAACGTGTGCACATAAGCATTCAACAGTTTTTATTCCGACGAGTTTGGACATGTTCAAATGCAAAAAAAATACCAATCGAATTTCAATTGCTAGCAGAATTGCTATTTTCTTATTGTTTAAATTTCATAAATTTGAAATGGATTTACATTTAAGAAATATGTACGTCATTGTGAAGACATTGATATAATATCTTTATAAATTAGGGCCATTCACAAAAGTGCGATTAACGCAGTGCATTTTTACTAAACGAAACTAATATATTTAATTACAATTAAAAAATAAACGTTTACCTATTGACTAACCTTTTTTTCGACAACTCAAGTATTTATTGATTTTTTCCAATTGCTCTTCATGTACTTATTTATTATTATCATTTAATTCAAATGATATCTTAATCTCTACTCTATTACATAAGTATATAACGGGGTATTTTCAAATTTGTAGAAAATTAAATATGTATATTTATTACAATAATACCTATACGAAATCGATCAGTTGTTAATGACAGTTTTATAGTCTTTAGTAACTAAAATTAACTTAATTGGTTCGTTCACTCATTTTTATGTTCACTCTAGGGGAGGAACCATTAGACCACATGGAGTCGGTGTAACGATGTGACAAAGACACTTCAATTTTTAACAAAAAAAAAAGACTTCAAACAGGAAACTAAAAAAAAATTTACGTAGCCCAAAGTAGGTAGTATATATATATATATATATATATAGAGAGAGAGAGAGAGAGAGAGAGAGAGAGAGAGAGAGACAAGCCAGACACTTGCATATTGTAATAAAAAGTCTATCTTACATTGCTACGAATCGATTTCTAAATACAAATTACAGTTGGTGAATAAGCGAGGTAGACACAAATTTTACTATCATCATTAAACGGGTGGGAGATAAAGTAAAATGTACGAGTATAAATCAAAGTACCCACGAGAATATCAAAGTCAGAGCATAATCACATTTGCCACAACTTATTTCGCCAGAACTTACACTAAACTGCACTTCTCAAGCTTATCTTGTTGCGACATAATCGGACCCACATTTGTTCTAATTTCACAGTAAAAAGGCTATAAAATAACTATTGAAGATTAAAACTTTTACGTTGTGTATCGATTGAAACTTTAAGGAGAACAAGTAGAATATATTTAAAAAAAACCGACTGCGTTTCTGTGTATTTTTTTTTTGATATACCCAGTGTCACTCTCACATTAAATAGGAATCTAACGACATCTCTCAATCTAAAATCCATCAAGCAGTTAAGGCTGCAAAGCGTGCCAAACAATTATACATACATAAAACATACTCTCGAAAACATAACCCTTCTTCTGAAGCAGTCGGGTAAAAAGATGGAAACTTAGACTTTGTTTTTTTCGAACCTCAGATCTTTCATGAGTGCCGGGTGTACCTTGCCGGACTAACCGCTGTGTGTAGGTATCGCGTTAATATTTTAAAAGCATATTTAACAGCATATAAACTATATACATATACATATACTGTAACGAAAACATACAAATGTTTTCGTTACAGTCAACTTTATTCAATAACTCATATTCAAGTACCAATAGCAATATTTACTAAGAGCAAAATTCAGTCACCAGATAATAAATTCATATTTATGGTTATTGCATTTTAGCCGATAAAATGCCGCCCGGCTACACGAAATATCCAGAAGACATAATGTGAACATTTTATTGACCTAAATATCTAACCCGTTTACCTTTGCGTCGGGCGTAGTTATGGACCCAGATAGCGTAAATATCGTGTTAATTTCTGCAAAGTTAATGTCAATGTAATCTTACCTTACGATTGAAACATTTTCTATCTCATAAACTTAAAACGCATCATCGCCTTAAATTATTTTGTCACAAATTTGAACTATTTATTAGAATTCTATTTTAATATAAATATTCTATAAGCCATTTATAGGAGTATAGCTCTATGCAGTGTATACGTACTCTATGTAATGGTGCGCTGTAGTCGAAAAAAATATAAAAAACAAGGTAATTTTTAGCTTAATGCAATTTGAGATATATATGAAGCGTGCATAGTTATTAGGTACCAAACTAACTTGAAATTTTAAACATTTTTTTTCATTGTTGATACAAAATCAATTCAAAATTCAAAAGTACTTTTGTTTTATTTATTGACTTCTAAATGCTAATAAAGATCTAAATTCTAAATCTACCACCGGTAAGAAAGCATTTGACATCAAAACAAAAAAAGCAAGAACGTGCGCTAAATGTTTCCTTACACATAATAATAAAGTTAAGTTAACCATAGTTATATTAAACAAAGATACATTACAATTAAAACTAATATTTTTACAAAAATGCAATAAAATAAAATCAGCATAAAATCGCGGATGCTAATTTAACATCAATGGAAGGAAATGCAGAGCAGATTTATTTCCACACATCTCAGTCTTATAATATTCAGTTTAACATGACCAAAAGACAGTTTACTATGGCTGCTTTGACTACATTAATGAAATTAGGTTCGCCTACTACTACGTCGCCTAATACATTCAAGATTGTAAGCAACGATGTTGCTACAGTAATTTTTCGACACCTAAGCAAGAACTCATTGATTTTTTTAACCATTCTTATTTTTAAATATGTTAAATATCTTCGTACCTATATAAATATAACATATACGAAAACTTACATTAACAGCAAAAATATATATATTTGTAAGTCTCAAAATATATATTTCTTTCGTTCGAATGCATCCTTTATTTTAGCATCATAGAGGATACTCGATTTCGCTCTAAATGTTTATGTTACACACATAAATTTCCTTGTATCATAATAACATCAATATTTAAGGCTGTTTATACAATTTCTTTAAAATAAAACATATTTTAGGAAAATATCCAAAACATATAATGAAATAAGAAATTTAAAACAGATTTTTGTACCTGGAAACATGAAATAAATATCTTCATATTCTAGCGCAAAAATAATTATAATTTTATGCCTATTTTGTATTTAACGCAATCTTATGTTGCAAGTTCGTAAAAACAAAGTCTCGAAAATGTTACTTCGTGTCTATATAGCCGTAGGCGTGTCTTTAAGCATGATTAATGTTCACGTTCATCAGCGGTCGTCGTGTCCCATGGTGGATAATATAAGTAACAAACCTTTTTTACGGTATCCAATATCTCTTCAGATTTCACTGTTGTAGATAACTCTGTTCATACAGTTTTTGTTAATTAAAGAAGTAGGATAAAACTCTAATATGTTATCACTTTTTTTGGTCAAAGTTTACATTTTTGTGGTTATACTTCTTCAGGCGTGTTATGTAAAAATGATGAGAGTGAAATTTTAAGATGCCGGCATCGCTGTTACACGATAGTCACGCCTTTGAAGCTTTTTATGGAGAAAAGGGGCAAACGAGCAGGAGGCTCAGTTGCCGGAATGCGGAGCGTCTCCGACAGGTGAATGGGATCGGTATATTAACGGTAATCAATCGAATTCTTCGAAATCATCAAAAACTAATTCTACCACTGTTCAGTGTAAAATTTAAAATATTTTAAGATCTTTTTGAAAGGAAAATATGTCTGAGCTTTACTCGTTTCAAAATAAAGCCTTTCAATAGTAGCTCAAGAAAGTGTGTACAAACTTTCAAAGTGATATGTTTAACAATTTAAAAGTGTCTTATTCTTTTATATAAGTGAAAAAATAAAATATAGCAACCATCCCTTAACAAAATATATTATTATAACTATTGCATTTACAAAATGCCAATGTTATTACATTAAATAAAGTCAAGTCAAATTTAAAATTTCTTTATTCAATATAGTTTTAAACTACCATTGAACATTAAAAAACTAGCACCGTATCACTAACATAAAACTGTCCAGAGAAGAACAAGCAAGAAAGTCCAAGTTATAATAAGAGTAGCTTTTATAAAATTTGTGAAATTGATCACACATTTGTTTGTGGATGTTACTTATTTTATAATAATGAAAATATTTTACAAAGAAACGATTTTCTAGTTTTATCCAGTTTAAACCTTGGTACTACCAGTATTTCACCACTGCCCGGACGTGATGGTACGATTTTTGTAAAAAGGTTGATAATACGTACATATTTTATGTTCTGGAATACGTACAGCGACAGCTGAGTTAAAACGTTTATTTACTTAATAAAATGCTGTCGTGACTCACGTGAATCCAAGCCAAATGTTATGTCTAAAACGAGTGCATAACCTCAAAATAAAACACCCTGTGACATGATACTATGAAAATAAGCATAATGTTAATTTAGCTGTTGCCTCGTTTGTTAGCTGCATGATCTTGATCATATCTAATGATTTTCTTTAAATAAATAAAAGAAGACCCAGGATTGATCCCTGGGGAACACCCATTAGTGCTACTGAACCTGATGACAATATATATGACTTTTTGTTCCCTGTTGGTAAATTGCGAGAAAAAAAGTAATGGCATTATTAAATATATTATGTCATAAACAAAGCAATGGTAGATTTATGAATACCATAACATTTCAATTCACTAATAAAAATTCTATATACGTTAACAATAAATTGAATAAGTAATCTACTTAAATCCTCGAACCTTTGCAGATAAAAAAATCTGATTTATATTAAATCAATGGAATAAAACAACAAGTAATAAAATATCTCCTAAAATAAAAATTAAATTCATATCTATCAAATTTTCACAGAAAAATAAAGTAACTTCCAACACAAGTTACTAACAAATGCTTCGCAAAAAAACTCGTATGTACTCGTATATTACAGCATGATACGTATTATTCAATAAGATGGACGACGCACATACATTAAATAATTTATAGGCAGTTAAGGGTTACTTTTTGGCAAGGGAATATTTATTTGATGAGTGTAATGTATATGATGTTTCCAATTTATTTCACGACTGTTTCATTGTTGTCATAATTTATTTTCAATTGAAAAGTTTGGTCACCTTTTTTTAATGTACAAAAATGGAAAGAGTGCTATATATATATTTCAATCATATCAGTGATATCCGCTGCCCATAGACAAATGTCCATGGCGGCAATGCATCTGCAATCCTACGGGTGCTGCCGATGCGTTGCCACTAACTAATAAGGTTTGTACCCGTTACCTCAATCACTAGAAGAAACGCAAAAGTATCCCTCTTCAATTTCACACCAGTCTTCTGTGAGGTTGGGGTGCTTAACCGGATGGACCTTCCCGTTAATGCAACAGCGAAGACTGTTGCGTGAAAAATAGAGATAAGTCTTTATCACCTTAAAATACAACTCATCCCATTATTCCACAGTCTAGTTTAACGGAAACTAATTCATTATAATGTCTTACTAACTCCTTAATCATTACATGATATGATTATAATTATAAGAACCTAGTGAAAATATAGATTGATAAGTAAAGTAAAGCAGCCTATATATGTCCCACTGCTGGGCAAAGGCCTCCTCTTCTACCCTCAAAGGGTATCAGGGCATAGTCCACCACACGGCCCCAGTGCGGATTGGTGGACTTCACATATCTTCGAAATATTTTTTTTTGTTATTATTTCGAAAATATGCAGGTTTCCTCACGATGTTTTCCTTTACCGCTGAGCACGTGATAATTCGGCATTTAAAATTAACAATGTCATTGGTGCCCGCACCGGGGATCAAACTCAGTTTCCTCGAGTATATTGAATTACAGGCGAGCGCCCGGACACTGAGCTATCACGGACCAAAAGAAAATATTGATAATGGCTCTTATAAATAATAAATAAGTACAGAACCGCTATAGTTAACAATACGAAAAAGTTTTATAAAACCAAATTATGAGGCACTTTAAAGGTTAGAATTTTTAAAAACAAGTTTTTTCGACTATCTAATTGCCATTATTATTGATTTACCCATGAAACTGTCTTGCCTAAGGTTCAGTCATTGATATAAGAATATAAGAGGATATGCCCTTTATTGCATATACAATTTCTCGTTATACAAATATGATGCAAATATACACCTCAATTACAAAAACATATCTCTCTCACTCTAACGCGTAGTAATTTACAAATGTAAATAAAGTACAGTATATGTCAGGAATTTCAAATTTTTGTTTTAATTTTCCGTTACGTCACTATGCCCCGCCTTGAAGCACATTTTATGGCATGCCGCCATTTTAGGTCTACACTCTTATAAGTACTTCGACTGTCATATAATTGCTGTTCGAACATTATTTTCATTTTAATAGTGAATTGTGTGTGTTCTGGTAATTTCTGAAGTGTTTGTAAAGATAAGTGGAAAAAAATTTAACATGGGAAAGTGTTGCATCACAGGATGTTATTCGAATGCTGGAAAAAACAACGAAGGATTGACATTTTTAGGTCAGTTCCAGTTTTTGTATATTTTTGTACTTTTTCGTATGTGATACTACTTGTGTATATAACAGAAATTGTACATATAGTGTTATCGCTTATTTTTTATTCTTCTAACTACAACTAACAAGTAAAATAGTCAATAAGTAAATATTTGCAATGTTTACATGAAAACGTAGTGTTGTTCATAGCATGGTTGTTTGAAAATTTTATCGATACTTTATTTTTTGGCGTCAAAGTATCAAGTTCGCTACCACGAAGAAGTATTGATAGTCAGATTAAAATGAAATCATTCAGGGACATCGAAAATGTGAAGTATAATTGTGTTTTTATAATAAGTCTTCCGTAATGTATTAAATTAATATTTAATTTTTTTAGATTTCCGTAAAATGAGGCTCTCCGAAAATTACGGATGGAAAACATAGGCACTGAAAATATAAAACCTGCAAGAGTCTTCAAAATATGCTCCAAACATTTTGAGGCAATTTGAGTAAATAGAACATTGGGTGTGGTCACAGAACACTAATACTCTCATGGTTTTATGATGTAATATTACACCACTCACAAATTTATAATTTACTTTAATGTTATCTCACAGCACAGAATTTGACTTGATCTGCTGAATCCGTTCAAATGCTTTTTGATTTATTATTACTATGGGGATATTTCATTTGGTTTTTATTTAGGATATTTTTTTATTTGGTTGGGTTTATAAAAATAAAAGTAAACATATCGATATATATATATAACATGGCATCCATAAAATAAAATTAATATTTTTAATGTATAATTTTAATAATTTGCAGTATGTACCAATGGATATTGACAAATATGGACATAGATACGACAAACAGACTCAAAAAAAGACGACAAATTCAGGTGAAAACTATTATGGTGAATATTTCTTCTAACTTCTATTTAAAAAATAGCATCATCGTCTTTAACTAGTATCCTACTTATTAAAGGCTGGCACAATAAGTTAATTTCAGTATATATTTTGATGAAATTTAATAGCATCAACCCTATGTATGTTCGACTGCAGAGCACGAATCTCCCCTGTTAATTATCTCCCCAATTTATTGTAATTTCACGTTACTTTTTAGGCTATGGTAGTTAATGAAACCAAAAAAGTCCAAAAGTTTTGCAGACCAGTGAAGTTACAGGAAAGGAAAATAAAGATACTCAGTCAGAAGTGCCGCAAACTGAAGCAGAAGGTGTTCACTTTCCAAACCACTATTGGCGATTTGAAGAAACATAATTTAGTTCATTTAGTTAATTAATTTAGTCAATTACTTAATTTAGTTTCATGGAAAAAAACACTCAGAAAATATATCAAAGCGCAACATTTTAACAAAATTAATATTATTCCGCCATAAATAAACGATTTTAATCAATATACTAATTGTCTTTTTTTTATTTTATTTAACTATTTATGACAATAACCTATTTTATGTTACAATGCTGATAGCAAATACCACTTTTAGTTTACATTACCCTTACATTAGGTTAACATTATTTTTTTTAGTTTTTACCCCCTACCCTTCAACTAGTGGTGACAAATGAGAATTAATAGAAAGGTGTGCAAAGTTAATAACATTTTTGCGTGTCATCGATATCAATATGGGTATAAATATGTCGATATCAACATGGACTTAATAAAACAACACTATTTGCTGTGGGCGGAGTCGACGCCATTTTAGAGAAACATTTGGCTTCAGCACACGTGACCTAACGTGACATCCTCTTATATTCTTTTATCAATGGGGTCAGTCGAATAGAAAATGAAACAAGAATAAACAAAACGTAAAACTTATAAAATTTATTGCAACGTAAAAAAAATACGTATTTGTAATAATGGTGTAAAAGTCATGTATATGTACATTTTTGGTACAATATATACATGAAATAATCCGTTGGTCGAAAGGGAAGGGTGATTTACCTTTTTTTTTAAGTGACAAAGCGGCAAACGAGTTAGCGGTTAAGTGATAACCGCCGCCCATGGACATTTGCACCACCCGTAGGGTTGCAGAAGCGTTGCCACCTTTAAATAAAGTAGGCTCCGGCTACCTCACTCACCAGAAACGCAGAAGTTTAAAACTTCTACTTTACAACGTTCTTGTGTGAGGTCGTAGTAATTACCCGGACGGACCTGCCCATTCGTGCAACAGTGAATACCATTGCGTGGTCCTACCACTGGTATATCTCTTTACTCAGATGAGTAACGGATTGAGTCTCACGGCTCCGGATAAAGAATTTCCATTGATTGTCATTTAAGGAACGAATAGCTGAAGAGATTTTCCGCTTGCAACAGGGTTATATCTTGTGCGAAAAGTGCGAAATTTGACGCTCTTATGGAGCAAGAAGAGTAGAGATGTGAGACAAGATCCGCGTGTAAAGTCTACCTTCAGGAAACTACTATATACTACTAATTACAACTACTAAAAAAGGTAATCCATAACGAAAAGAGCGATTTAAGTTTCAGAGCAACTAAACTAGAGTAACTAAATTCCTCCCTAAATTTTAGTCAAACTCTAGCACAAATACTCATTAAATCCTTTATGTGAAATAGTTTTAAAGCTTAGGATCAGTGCTGTGTATTGTGTTAACATTAACAGTTAAACATCTTGGGTTCATGATGAATAAGATAGTCATAAATTGTAAAACCTGGCCTATGATAACCCGCGCTTCGCTCGCTTGAATATCTATACTGCCATGTGTAGGGACGCTTTATAGCATTAAGTCTCTAAGACGCAATATCTTAAAATTTTATTATAACTGCTTCTCAGTCCAACCCTCCAGGATTTGCGCAGCAGTACAAATTTAATGTGTCGGATGGTGGTTTTACTGGCTGGTGACTTCCGCCAAAATCTACCACTCTTACAATTCATTTTTCAATATTTATAGCTCATGTGTGAATGCTGTCATTAGATATCGTTTATTTTATATCCTTTATAAATCGTTTTCATATAGATGTATAATACTACAGGCACATCACGATGGTCTTCACATCTACAGTTTTTTATAATTTTTATCCAATCCGCAATTAATTTGCTGTGGGAAACCTTTAAATATAATCTTTATCAATACTTGCAAATAATTACAAAGATTCCAATAAAATGGATCACCCATTGCCTCTTACTTTCGTTCGTTGCCCAATTGGGATGTTTTTATGGGCGCATCAACATTGGTTACATTTCTCACATTTTTACGTTTTTAGATACAAACCATAGTATTTCTAAACAAACCACCAAAATATAAGAGAAGCAATAAGCAAATAAATTCCAAAACTTTTTATAACATAAAACTAAAGTATCGCGCCCGGTTCATAATTTAAAAAATACTTTTTACAAGAGCAGACTATCTTATGTTGGGTGTTGCATTTGCAAGATTAGGCTATTCTTAAAGCATAAATTACATTGCAAAATTGTGTATCTGTTTATATCTTAGTCATCCAAAAATAGTGTAGCATCTTTAGGTCTGACTAACTGTTGCAGAATCCAACCCGCTGTCAGACTACACCGGTATTCCTCGAGGTTAGCCTGTATCTATTCAAAGTAATTAAAATGTCCTTAGTTAGGCAAGCATTAAAGATTGCGCTATGTATTTCGCGATGGTGATATACATATTGTTAAAATTATTGTAATGTTTGGACTTATTGTTTTTAGTGCAATTTTTTTACATTATTTTTATTTAATAAATTTAATTTCGCCAAATATACCTAAAGTCTCAGTCTAAAAGTACAGTATTTCAAAACCTACTCGCTAAATAAGAAATTAAGCGAAAGCGAAAATTTTTTTTTTCTATATATATATATATATATATATATATATATATATATATATATATATATATTAAGACTAACTGAAACAAATTTTGCCGCAGCAGTAACAATAACACAATTCTATTCACTAAAAACAGCGTGACCGGAATACGAATAATCTGTTTGCTAGAATTCCATTTGGGAAGCCACTCACGTTTGATAAATAAACATACATTTTAACCGTTATAACATAAGCTTAATGTAAAAATAATACAAACAGCAGTGAAAAATCAAGGAAAAACCATTGGAATATTATTAATTTTTTTAGCACTCGTCCGCACTGAAGAGGAAATTGTCTAAAAATTTGCAAGGCTGCCAGGATTTGTAACTAACGCGCCCAATCGCTCTAGCTAACTGAAATAATTACCTGATATCGTCACGGTGTGAAAATCCAATTCAATTCCTAGATGGTACCAACGACACATTAGAAGATATACATATTGAGCCTGCGAGGATTCACCCGTTTAGACTTTTTACCAGAAATCCAGTGCATCGCGTTAAGAACCGAGGTCCATAATTAAATTTTACTCATAATTTTATTCACATTTCAGTTATCGCCTGTATTATTAAGATGGCTTGAATAATAAAAATTCTTACTTATAAATAATAGAAAATACTCACTTCTAAAGCAATCGCCTGAAACAAATTTGAACAAATGCTCGCTAAATTGAGAATATAAACGAAGCTAACTAACTACGTTTACTTTAACATTTGTTTTTTCGGTGAGTTTAACTATTGCGCTTCGATCAGCAAAGAATAGTATTATTTTTTATAGAAGGTTTTGCGTTAATATTTCATTGATTTTATCAAATATCTCAAAAATATGATCTCTAGGATTAATGTGAGCCAAAATTTTTCCTATGACCTTACAATTGTAAACTCTCTCTAGTTGTTGACAAAGTATTCACCAATTGCTAAATATCACTGATCAGTTCATGACCCATTCGGACCACTTCTTTAAAGTTCAATTTCAATATTTGGGCCGCTGAATGGATGGGGCCTCTAAACGGTCCTTTGACAATAATATATTATGCGATATACAATTTCATTTATTTATTTATTTATTCTTAATTGAAAACACCTCAAAAAGGGTTACAAAATAGGGATGAGGCGTATATACTGGCACAGGTATAAATACCCAGTATGAACATACCAGTACGCACACCGGGTATGTACGGCAGAGACCCGTTCCATACCCGATAGGTATGGCCGCCTCGTCCGACGGTGGCGGTATATACGCTCGCGACAACCCGCCCGCACACCGGGTATGACGTATGTACGGCAGAGGCCCGTTCCATACCCGATAGGTATGGCTATGGCCCTCTCGTCCGACGGTCGCGGTATGTACGCTCGCGACAACCCGCCGGCCGAATAGGTACGAAGTTCCCCGAACGCTTACGGCGGCTCTTCCCGATCATGCCCGAATTGAAACGTATGATTTAGGCATTTTATACCAAATTATTCCTTGAGATAAATTTATTCTTTGTTTCTATGACCATAAGTTAAATAAATAATTGCGTAATAAGGTTACAGTAAACAGTAAAATTTATTTTGAATTACTTTTTTTGATAATAGGGTTCTTTACGTTAGTAAAGATGGAGCTTATTTTAGACTGATTAAATCAAAATTTTAAAAAAACGTGATTGCTAAAAAAAACATTTAAATGTTCCAATTGCAATCAAAGGTTCAATTCGTTTGATTCGACCGCGTCTTGAAAAGAAGGCCTGAACATAACTAATACCTATAGGTATTTTGATACTGGGTTTTAGCACCGGGTATACGGCGATACCCGTACCTTTGAGGCCGGGTATAGAATGTTGCAGGTATATCTCATGCCTAGGCGGTATATAACGCTCGCGACAACCCGCCGGCTGAATAGGTACGAAGTTCCCCGAACGCTTACGGCGGCTCTTCCCGATCATGCCCGAATTAAAACGTATGATTTAGGCATTTTATACCAAATAATTCCTTGAGATAAATTTATTCTTTATTTCTATGACCATAAGTTAAATAAATAATTGCGTAATAAGGTTAAGTAAACAGTAAATTTATTTTGAATTACTTTTTTTGATAATAGAGTTCTTTACGTTAGTAAAGATGGAGCTTATTTTAGACTGATTAAATCAAAATTTTAAAAAAACGTGATTGCTAAAAAAACATTTAAATGTTCCAATTGCAATCAAAGGTTCAATTCGTTTGATTCGACCGCGGTCTTGAAAAGAAGGCCTAAATATAACTAATACCTATAGGTATTTTGATACTGGGTTTTAGCACCGGGTATACGGCGATACCCGTACCTTTGAGGCCGGGTATAGAATGTTGCAGGTATATCTCATGCCTAGGCGGTATATAACGCTCGCGACAACCCGCCGGCTGAATAGGTACGAAGTTCCCCGAACGCTTACGGCGGCTCTTCCCGATCATGCCCGAATTAAAACGTATGATTTAGGCATTTTATACCAAATAATTCCTTGAGATAAATTTATTCTTTATTTCTATGACCATAAGTTAAATAAATAATTGCGTAATAAGGTTAAACTGTAATATTTATTTTGAATTTTTTTTTTTTGATAATAGGGTTCTTTACTAAAGTTCGTTAGTAAAGATGGAGCTTATTTTAGACTGATTAAATCTCAATTTAAAAAAACTGATTGCTAAAAAAATATCTAAATGTTCCAATTCCAACCAAAGAAAGGTTCAATTCCATACCGGGTCTCCAAAAGGAGGCCTGAACATAACTAATACCTATAGGTATTTTGATACTGGGTTTTAGCACCGGGTATCTGGCGATACCCGTACCTTTGAGGCCGGGTATAGAATGTTGCAAGTATCTCTCATGCCTATTACAAAAGAAACCCTGAGGAGAAATCGTGGTAGGTGCAATAAATAAAATTGCAATATGAATTCATCTATGTGACGAAAAAGTTCCAATATTATTACAATTAACGTACTTCAGTTTATAATTCTTTTATTTTAATTGTTATTTTGATTCATAAATATACTTTTATTGCTGTCTATTATTAAAAGGTTCCCATTCTTAGTAAAATTGTTTTGGTTTGATGCAATGATGCTCGTCGAAACTACAAAGTTTATTTATAATTAAGTAGACAGTATCCCACATGAGCATCATTGAAAATAAAGGATTTATCACTACTAAATAGCATTATGTTTTTTTTAAATACCAAATCTAATATCAGCAAAACAAAAACGAATTAATATACAGCTTGTTATCTCTCGCCATCCACCATTAAACTTGTTTAAATAACTTTCTGTTGTTCTGGAAATTTAACAACGCAGAGTTCTGGCTCAAGTTAGTCTCGATATTCACAAAATATTATAATTTATGACGAAAATAACGAAGAATATAATTTAGGACGAGTTATCACTTTAACTCGTTAGATTGGCTGTCGGATTGGCCACGAAACCATTTCTTTATAGATCACTATATAAAAATGCAGCAACCACACCAGACTACATGGTATAGACGGTTGCTTCTGTATTTCCATGTCTTTTTGGATATCGGTATAATTTGATGACTGCGTGGCCCAGTTGGTTTCGGCGTCGGAGAACCTGGGTTCGCAACCTACATGGGACAACTTCGCATCAGAGTGTTGGGTGTGACAACACAGGATAATGTTATCCTTAATGTTTTTTTATAAGAAAAGAAAGAAGAGAAGTAATGTTCATTGTGTTCGGCTGTGATAAATGTCAAGAAATTGCGAAGAAGGAATCAAAAGTTAGAAATCATAAATCACATCAGTACGACGTCAATGAGATTTAATACATACTTTTGTCTTAGGTCCAGTATTATTATATGTAATCTACGGTGATAGGGCCACGCAGCAGCCTCGGCAATTGCACGAATGGGCTGGCCCGTCCGGGTAAGTACCACGACCTCACAGAAGACCAGCGTAAATTGGAAGTATAACAAATACTTTCGCGTTTCGTCTGGTGAGTGGGTTAGCTGGAGCCCAATTTTCAATAGGTTGTCAACTCATCTGTAACCCTCGGGTGTAGCAGATGTCCATGGGCGGCGGTATTCACTTACCATCAGGTGAACCGTCTGCTCGTTTGGAAACTTTTCATTCAAAAAAAATCTGGTGGTTTAAAAAAAACTTACGTTTAGAAATCTCTTTTAGAGAATTTATAATAAAGCGATCTATTAACAAATTGTTTTTAATACGTATAAAATTATATCAAAGGGTACAGAAAAGTAAATCTTTCCCGTATTAATTATAAACAAAACCAGCTTTTGAAATAGGATCTGAAACTTGCTCAGTTTTGCCTCCATTATTATCTTAGGTCAGCCGCATTTTACTTTTTCTTAGCTCTTTTAAATAAACATCACAAGCTCTACATTTGACCAATACCGTGGCCCAACATCTACATTACACAAAGGTTTTTTTTCAAATGTGGATATGTATTATTAAGATGTTATTAAGATATTATCTTAATTAATTTGTTCTCATTCCTTTACCCGTCAGAGTACGCCAATATTATGATTTGTTCTTTAAAACGGTACAGCTTAAATAGAACGACTCTTTGTTAATAAATATAATCACGGGAAAGTTCGGCTTCGATTTTAAGTGAAACTCAATAGAACTCTATAAATAGCTTTATGATTACCGCGTTGTCTTTTCCTTAATACAATAAATAAATATAAATTTCATAATAAATCAATCTATTCACCATATTATATTATTAATACCCTTTTAGTATTTTTTTCTAGTACGTAAATAAAGGGTAAAGGGTTCTTTTTAAAAGCAATAAGGTCGTCTGCGTTGATATCTTTATATCAACTATGATATAAGGATTTTTATATACTTTAATCTTCTTTCTCCTGCCATTTTAACTCCTTAGATAGAGACAACATAACATATTGTGCATTATGTTATTAACGGGTTTGGCAATTTTTTTATTACCATACGCCTGCCTGACGTCAATCCTCCTTCGGAACCATTATCTGAGGTTCACACAAATACTTGTCCCGAGTGGGCATCGAACCCACGACACCCGGTGCCAAAGCTTCATTCATTAATTTTTAATTTGTTACGATGTTATTTGTATTTTTCATTAGTAGCACTTCGAAAATTAATGAGCCTATAACAAATAATAAAATTAGTTATGGTAAAGTGAATAAGTGGATAACGACGACAATGATAAATTATGGTTCCGGAATTTTCTGAAACCTACTGAAACTGAAATGCGGATAGCTAATGCACTATTAATGATATGAGAAAGACATATTTAAATAGCCTAATGACAGGAACAATATAATTTATTCAAGCCATCGATTTTTTCATCATGACATTATTTTCCTGCATTCACACTTCTTTTGAAACTCAATTTTTATAAAAATAAACACTTCAAAAAATAAACAAATTTCTTTAGAGTAACAAAAGAAAATAACTAAACGAATGTGCTTTAGACCACACTACTGAAGTAAAACTTCTTTAGCTCCATCTCAGGGCGTAGCCGGAGCTGGTATTCAAATAATAATTTGACTATTACAATATTAATAAAAATTTCTAAGTAACATCTAAAAATCAAAAGTATAACAGTTTGAACGACAAAAATATTTTTATTCATAATTATATTGCGAAATTTTTTCCTCTTAAGTACTCCCAAATATATTTTTTTTCTGTCGCAGCCCTAATAACGCCAATAACATTCAAGTGCGCCGCAAATAGTAGTCGTAGTTCGTTAGATTACATCGCCGATAAGCACGTTTTGTTGTTGGGGCTGAAAAATTTACATATTTATGACATTATACCACTCCACGAAGTTTTATTAGTACGCAAATATGACTTTGCGTCCGAAATACTACCAGGATATAAGAGGCTTAAAAATAATAGCAAAAAACGAAGCGACTTAGTTGATATCACGTAATCCTGCCACCTTGCCTTTTAAAATATGCGTTTAAATAGCACAACTAGTCGCAATATTGGTACTAAAAAAAAAAAAGTAAAAATAAAGTAACAGCCTATACATGTCCCACTGCTGGACAAAAGCCTCCTCTGCACAGAGGGTATCAGGGCATAGTCCACCACGCGGCCTCACTGCGCATTGGCGGACTTCACATATCTTCGAGAAAAAATATTTTTTGTTATTATTTCAAAAATATGCAGGTTTCCTCACGATGTTTTCCTTCACCGCGGAGCACGTGATATGTAGAGTTATCACGTGCACTTAAAGTTAAAAACTTCATTGGTGTGCCGGCACTGGGGATCGAACTCAGGTTGCTCGAGTATATTGAATTAAAGGCTAGCGCCCGGACACTGAGCTATCACGGCTCCATTGGTACTAAATCTTTGTATTAACTTTTAAATTAACTTTATTGTAACTGTTTGTCTTGATCATGTGGAAACATATGGTCAAATCCCCGTGTCGGATTTCTCGCCTCATCACCTCATTTGTTATTCAACCTCCTTTAACGTCCTAATTTCTGTCCTTCCGTACTGTACGTATGCAGCTTTTCCAGAATAATCTTTAATGAATTCATGCATGATGCTTTGAATGACTGAAGATGTCAAGATGGCAATGCCAAGACGGAATCACGTTTTCGATCGTTTGAAAAAAGGACGCACACAAATGGTATATTTTTAAAAACGGTATTTCTCTGCCTCATAGACTTCGCAACGCAGAACAAAGATAAATGACATAGCTTAGAAAATTAATGAGCAGAAGTGGCGATGGGCTTCACTATACAATTCGGAGAACCGATAATCAATGGGCAAAAAAGGTTCTCCGGTGGAAGCCTCATATTGGGTATTGCAGTGTAAAACGACCCTCCACTAGTTGGAGTGACGACCTATACAAATGTCCAGGCAGCCGATGGATTTATGTGGCACAGGATCTTACTTCATAGCAGTCTGTAGGGGTGGCTCTAAGTGATAAGGGGTGAATCTGAAGCTTTAGGGGGACTCTAAAAGGTTGAAATGATGATATACATACACCAATAGGACCTGAATTCAGCCGTTTAAATATTTAGTTCATAATGTCTCACGAAAGTTTTAATAATTTTATACAGGATGGTCTGATGAATTTATGTACAGGGTACATGTCAGAAATTCCACCGAAGTGACTTCAACCCTCCAACATCGAGTTGCCCTCCTATAAGCATCTGAGTGACCGCTCCCACTAGCACCATCTTAGATATCAAAATAATAATCAATAATTTATCAATGGTTAATCTAAAGAACATTAGTGTATATAAAGTACTTAGTGTATATAAATGATCTCCCCTTTTATGCCAGTGAGTTATGTGATATTGTACAGTTTGCTGACGACACATCGCTCATTTTTAAGGTTGACCGAAACGTGTCGGATTATGACGAAGTGAATAGTGCACTTTCGCGTATCCTCCACTGGTTTACCGTTAATAATAAGGTGTTAAATGCTAAAAAAACTAAATGCCTTCTTTTTACCCTTCCCAGCGTAAGAAGGCGAAGTTTTAGCTTAACATTAAATAGCGTAACCCTTAATCCTGTTGAGTCCGCTGTATTCTTGGGAATTACAGTGGATTCAAAGCTCTAATGGAGTCCCCATCTATCATCTCTTGCGAACAGGTTAAGCTCCGCTGTTTTTGCAATTAGGAAGGTTAGGCAGCTATCAGACATCGACACTGCCAGACTTGTTTATTTCAGTTATTTCCACATCATCTTGTCTTACGGCATTTTGTTGTGGGGTAGTGCATCTGATATAAATTCTATATTTATTCTTCAAAAAAGAGCTGTCCGAGCAATCTATAACATCGGAGCCCGGGAATACACTCAGAGACCTTTTTAAAGAGATTAATATACTCACTGTTGCGTCTCAATATATTTATTGTAATATTTTGTATGTTAAAAATTTAATAGTTATCTAAAGAATAGTGACAGACATAAACTAAATACTAGAAATAAGGACAAACTAACTACGCCATTGTTTCGTCTACAAAAAGTAAACAGGTCGTTCATGGGGCAAGGTGTGCGCATGTATAATAAAATCCCACAGTCGATATTAAGTCTGCCACTTGATGAATTTAAACGAAAAATTAAAAGGAACTTATGGCTAAAGCCTATTATTCTATTGCCGAATATCTTGACGGGTTAATACTGTTGATACTCACGTAGGCTAAAACAAGACTATTGTACCTGTACTATTTATATTGTAAACTGATTTTTTTTAAAAGAGCAACTGTTGAGTTTCTTGCCGGTTTCTTCTCAACAGAAACTGCTTTCCGAACCGGTGTAACTTACGAACGTGTTAATTTCTTGTAAAATTTTGACGTTTCATAAGAACGCGCAAGCGTCTATGTGAATAAAGATATTTTATTATTATTATTATTATTGCTTTTATCTTATCATCAGTCAGTATTGCTTCCGTTGGAATCTCTGGGCTAGTAATCTTCGAGAGTACCTTATTAATCGATAGGCGGAGACGGTTGAGAGTTAAAGTTAGTTTGGACGTACCGAAAACCTTATTTCGGGTTGGGCACAAAGCATTTCTTTCCTAGATCACTTTGCTGAACCTTTTTGAGAAATAATACAATTGTATCACCAGTTTTCTCACCTGGAAGCATCAAGGTCGTTTTCGCGATACAAGGCTGGGTACTTTCCCTACCCTGTTTCTTCTGAATGTCAATGATTTGCAGCATATAAGCAACATTTATCGCCATGGGGGTAGCAGTACAATGTACCGACCGGCCAAATATTTCTCAGAAATACCTCGATGATTGTCTAATAAAGTTGAATTCCAGGTTATGACAAGCAAAATCTTGGGAAGTAACTAAATTTAGTCCAACTTAATTTATTTCTCTTAATAAATTTATTCCAATACATTATGAATATACAGGTTTACTTGTATACTAGAAAGAAGACACCGAAACATTATTAGAGATTTAACATTATTTATAAATGAAAATGATCCATATCGCTTGATCCCTGAAGAACGTAAAGTCTATTTAAATAATTTATTTGATTATACTTTGAACAAACTTTTCCACTTAGCCCAGTTAGGACAACTTCTTAAATCAATGAATAACATGATAACTTATGCTCGCCTAAGCGTAAAACAAGGCCGCCTGTTCATTATACTACTACCGAATAATTGAATAAAGAAAATACTTACTTTAATATCTAATGATAAAATATACGTTTCATCATCATCATCATCATTTCAGCCTGTTTGAGTCCACTGCTGAACATAGGCCTCCCCCATAGACTGCCATGAAGTACGATCCTGAGCCACCTGCATCCATCGACTTCCCGCACATTTGCACAGGTCGTCACTCCATCTAGTGGGGGGTCGACCTACACTGCGATGGCCAGTACGAGGCTGGCACTCGAGAACCTTTCTTATCGGTTCTACGAGCTATATGGCCGGCCCATCGCCACTTCTGATTTACTTATGATTTATAACACTCCATATTAGTTTTAAATGCAGTTTTAAATGCGAATGGACATACAACTGGTGAAACGCAAAATTTTGTTTACTAGTACTATAGTAGCTCTCCTACGCGGCAAAATTTTTTTCACCCGTAAAAATTTTTTCAAGCTAGAAATGTTTTTGTTGTTGCGTACCGCTTCAACAAATAGAGAGATCTCTTCAATCTCAGGTCAATTAAACGCTCACCCAAACGATGCCCAATTTTTCTTCAATATGTTCGAAGCCTGTAACTGTGGTAGGGCTAACAGTCTTCTCTGTTGCACGAATGGGCAGGTCCGTCCGGGTAAGTACCACGATCTCACAGAAGACCGGCTTGAAGTGGAAGTATTATACTTCTGCGTTTCTTCAGGTGAGTGAGTTAGTCGGGGCTCACTTTAGTAAAAGTTGGATAAATACCTTTTATCATGTTTTTTTGTTTAAAGACTTATGAGACTTACAAAATATATTTTAATTAAAAAAATATATAAAAGTACTAAATATAATATAGCGTATTACTGAAACTGCTTTGTGACTGAATGCTCAAATAACACACATTGAATGTTGATTACCTAAATGTATGGTTAAAAAGCTAAAGCAAATTTCTTTTACCGCGGTTACATTCGAATCAAGTCACAAAAACTCTCAAATGTATTCAGAATACAAATGACTAAAAATAGACGTTGGTGAAAAAAAAAAGGTATTTATTTATTGTCGCACTTATTACAAAGTCATTTATGAGCAATACAGTAATTCATCACCATCTCATTACCAACACAATTCAAAACAACGAAGATACTGAAGAACACTTTTATATTCTGAAATAATATAAGATTTCACTTACATATCATTCTTCGCACAGTCCATCAAAATCTTTCTCGGTCTTCCTCTAACTTTGCACCCTCCAACCAAATTCATATTATTCACTCCTCTAGTAACATGACTTTCATCTTTCAGACTTTGCTATATATTCAACCTTTTTAAATATTTTGATTATTTTTTTAATTAATGTTACGGCCTGAATAGATTTAATTTAATATGTGATAAAAATTTCATTACCTATTTTAATAAATGTATTCTATACTCTTAATCCCCATTCCTAGAAAGTTTAATATTTTTCTTATTTGAAAGAGTTATTTAAACCATAAAAAGGAAGGATAAACTAACTTCATATGAATTTATCATGTTTAAAAATGAGGTCTTCGCAATGTAAATTGGAATATAAAGAATTTATTGTATTTTACTCTGTGCTACTCCGTTTCAATTATCCGCGAAAATATTATCGCTCTGAAAGTACGTCGTTTGTAATTAAGAATGCTAAATCTCAAATTCTTAAAAAAGGGCTCTTAGTCCTTCCAATAATGATTCCGGAAGCTTCTGAAAAAAATAAATATCCTAATTTTAATTAAGAAAATGATCAATGGTTTGGTGGATCCGCATTATTTTAGTCCCCTTTCTCGCCGGGGTCGATGAGGGCGACGCTTGCGATTCATTTACCTACAGAGGATTGGAAGATTTTTGGCTCTCTTGAATAACCGTGTTGTTATTTCGCTAAAGTGAGCACGTGAAATTAGGGGCCTGTCATTACTGTCCCGATCATCGTTTCTTTGATACCATCATGCACCGGTTGCAATTCAATGAATTTATTTTGTACCACCGTATTATATGAGTTTTCTTTGTTACTGTTAAGAAAATTTGTTATCCTATATAAATTAAAATTAATAAAAAAATATTAAACAATTTTATTTACCTAATGTCTTTGTATCAGATTTTTGTTTTGTAAATCTTACGTTGCAAAAATTTTTGACGTACAAAAGAAAAATAACTAAAAATTTTTATCCCTATGACAGTACTCTTTGAAAAAGACATTGAATGCAATTGATAACGGTTATACCTAAATTGGAATTTGAGGTAAATGTCAAAATGTTGTTATTGGTTGTCATAGTAATACATGGTTGTAAAGCCACCAACTTCGCGGTATTACCGTGGCAACCATCATCATGCTGCTTTTTGGGGGTTGATGTGCGCGCGCATCTTAAAAATATTGCTCTCATATTTTTTTCCAAAAACGTCAAAAGAAATATTATAACTTCAAAAACTGGTTGTTGAATTCAACTATTTCATACTAGTTTACATATATTTTTGTACTTATCAAAACTAGGTACTATTCTAATAATCGTCAATTAATCAATAAATGAGATTTTGGTTTAAAAAAGAAAAGATGAAATTTACAAGATAAAAAAAGAAAAAGCAGATTTTTATTGAAGATACCCTAAACTTTAAAAACTGGAGAACACGTTCGATTTATCTCTAAAGTTTAACTATTTATATTATGCATATAATATGTATGTTAAATATTGCAACTATTTTGAACACTGTAACCAGCCACCGGAGTAAGTTAAGAAATCAACTCGAGCATAAAGCGATTTGTCTGCGTCAATTTGATAAGAGTTAAGAGAACCCAAATCTTTCACGAAATTGAAATTGGAAATATTATGTAAATTACGGAGATTGGTCAGAAGTAATGGAATTGTGTGAACGTCACACAAAGCTATAAATGTTCTATCCTATTTCCGAGTAATATCACAACTAAATGACTTGACTTGAATTGAATTCAATTCACACATTAAATTTTTGTATTAAAACCTAGTCTAATATATTTCGTATTCATAATGAAACACTTCTATTTGGGTGGCCGAGATGTTTCTTTACCTTATTTGTTTTTTAACTTTACAACAGTCTTCTCTGTTGCACGAATGGCCAGATCCGTCCAGGGGACCAATGAATTGTTGGGTTACTGATGCAGTCAGCGTTGTAAGAATAGCAGGAGTATTCAAAAGCATTCCCGCCTATATGCGCCCTTAATAGAATATAACGGGAATTTTAGTCGGTATGAGTCCGATATAATCCGTCGTTTATGGGTAGGCATGTCCCCTACGTTAACAAAAACCCCCGCAGCAGATTCAGGAATACTATCGTCACATTTCTTAACCGGCTCGATGAGGACATTCAAACAATGATGTTTTAATAAAGAAGACGCGTGCCCATACTGCGCGGCTTTTAAATCGTTTCGCTTTTCATCATTATATGACATTAGCCGCTGCCCGCTACTACATCTGCGTAGAATAGGCTGAAGGCGTAACATTCAGACAGAAACACAGATATACATAAAATATGTTAAAAATTATAGCCTGTGTGTTATTCTGATGTATAAGCTGTATTATTAATAAATAATAATAATAAAATATCTTTATTCACATAGACGCTTGCGCGTTCTTATGAAACGTCAAAATTTTACAAGAAATTAACACGTTCGTAAGTTACCACCGGTTCGGAAAGCAGTTTCTGTTGAGAAGAAACCGGCAAGAAACTCAACAGTTGCTCTTTTTTAAAAAAATCAGTTTACAATATAATAGTACAGGTACAATAGTCTTGTTTTAGCCTACGTGAGTATCAACAGTATTAACCCCACACATTGGCGTCGTCAAGATATTCGGCAATAGTATAATAGGCTTTAGCCATAAGTGTACTTCTAATTTTTCGTTTAAATTCATCAAGTGGCAGACTTAACATCGACTGTGGGATTTTATTATACATGCGCACACTTTGCCCCATGAACGATCTGTTTACTTTTTGTAGGCGAAATAATGGCGTAGTTAGTTTGTCCTTATTTCTAGTATTTAGTTTATGTCTGTCACTATTCTTTAGATAACTTTTAATATTATTTTTAACATACAAAATATTACAATAAATATATTGAGACGCAACAGTGAGTATATTAATCTCTTTAAAAAGATCTCTGAGTGTATTCCGGGCTCCGATGTTATAAATTGCTCGGACAGCTCTTTTTTGAATAATAAATATTGAATTTATATCAGATGCACTACCCCACAACAAAATGCCGTACGACAAGATGCTGTGAAAATAACGGTAGTAAACAAGTCTGGCAGTGTCGATGTCTGATAGCTGCCTAACCTTCCTAATTGCAAAAACAGCGGAGCTTAACCTATTCGCAAGAGATGATAGATGAGGACTCCATTGGAGCTTTGAATCTACTGTGATTCCCAAGAATACAACGGACTCAACAGGATTAAGGGTTACGCTATTCAATTTTAAGCTAAAACTTTGCCTTCTTACGTTGGGAAGGGCAAAAAGAAGGCATTTAGTTTTTTTAGCATTTAACACCATATTATTAATGGTAAACCAGTGGAGGATACGCGAAAGTGCACTATTCACGTCGTCATAATTCGATACATTTCGGCCAACCTTAAAAATAAGCGATGTGTCGTCAGCAAACAGTACAACATCACATAACTCACTGGCATAGAAGGGGAGATCATTTATATATACTAAGAATAATAATGGGCCCAAGATCGATCCTTGTGGGACGACCCATGTTCATGGGGGACCCTGCGGAATTTACATCATTTATAGATACTTTTTGAATTCTATTATTAAGGTAAGAAGCAATGAGATTGAGGGCGATGTGACGAATGCCATAATAATCAAGCTTTAGAAGAAGGGTTTTTGTGATCCACGCAGTCGAAAGCTTTTGAAAGGTCGCAAAAAACACCTATTGCATCTTGCGACCCTTCCCAGGCGTTATAAATATGTTTGACAAGTGCGATACCCACATCTGTTGTCGATCTGCCTTTAGTGAATCCATATTGCTCATTGTGAAAAATTTTGTTCATATTAAAATGTACTAAGAGCTGATTTAAAATTAGTTTTTCAAAAATTTTACTCAGAGATGGCAATATGGAGATAGGTCTGTAGTTTCCTGGATCATTTTTATCCCCACTTTTGAAGACGGGGATTATCTTACTAAATTTCATAAGATCTGGAAATATTCCAGAATCTATGCAGTTGTTAAAAATATTAGCTAAATGTGGTGCAATATATGGCATTATTGTGATCATAAATTTTATGGACATGCCCCATAAATCCCCTGTATTCTTAAGATTAATAGAATTCAAAACTTTTATAATATCATAAGTATCTACGTGATTAAATTTAAATGTGTGTGGACAAAAGGTAACATTATTTCTTAGAACGTTAATTGCATCTATGGGAGATGATTTTAATGTACATGTGACATTAACTGCAATTTCTGAAAAATAGCTTTCAAAACTACTTGCAATTTCATTATCTGATGTTATGGGAGTATTACCTATAACCAGTTTTATAGGTTCCCTGAATATCTTGGGTCTTCCAGATATACGGGTAATGATGTCCCATGTGGCTTTAATTTTATTGTTTGAATTTATTATTCTATTTCTTATATGAATAGACTTTGCCTGAATACAGACTTTTTTAAATATATTTGAGAATATTTGTACCCTTTTATGAAAGTTGGGGTCATGATTCCACTGCCTCATATTATATAATTCATACAGTGAATCCCTAATTTTATATATACCCACTGTTGCCCAGTCACTAAATTTTAATTTTGAATTTTTAACAATTGTGCGCGATTTAAATATATCATTATAAGAAGATATGAGAAAGTCAACCATTGATTTATAAGAATCATTAGGATTATTGACTTCTATATCTTTATTTAACACATGATGTGCCACTTTGTCTTTAAAAGAATTTATTCTATTAGTAGTGACTGGTCTACACTTGATCTTATGTTTGCTTGTAATAACTTTTTCATTTATTGAAAATTTTAAACCAAAGTGGTCAGAGCTCAGATAATTTATAACATATTTATCATATACATTATCGTGGCAGAAAACGTTATCTATACATGTGGAGGATGAGTTAGTGACACGAGTTGGTTCATGAAAAATTAAGTTTAAATGAACTAAATAAATTTAAAAGTCGTTTACTAAGATGTGTCACTTGTAATAAATCCACATTAAAATCTCCACAAACTACTACTGATTTACTACTTGAACAGAGTTTTTTAAGTACATCATTACACACTCAAACAGATCGAAATCACCTGAGGGGGGTCGATACACGCATACTATAATATACTGTTGACTCTCAACGCAGGATAATTCTATAGAACGTTCGACAGAGTGTGCTACTATATCCTGTCGATTTTTACAGACTATATCAGTTCTTACTAACACAAGAGAGCCACCGTGAATAGCATTTGCTCTTACGAACAAACTTAACAATTTATAGTTCTCTATATCTATAATATTAAACTGCTTATGTAACCATGTCTCTGTGAAGCAGATGACATGGATGTTAAATCTTCTAATAAACAGCTCAATTTCAGGTTCTTTGCCACCTATGCCTTGTATATTTTGGTGTACAATATTTAATTTAAGTGGCTTAGGTGTTGTCTCAATGTTTTAGTTTAAACTAACATTGTTTTTTGTAAAATTATTGCTAAGTAAAATGTTCTTAGTTGTACAATGTACAACTGGGTTTTGTATATTATATGCTACTAAAGTAGCAATTATTTTCTTATAATATAATGGCAAATACCAAGTATTTTTTGTCACCTTAAAACTAGACTTAATAAAACTATTTATGTCAAATAAAAGAAAGCGTCACTATGACGGTGAGTTATATTATATATAGTCATGTTAAGACTATATATGTCTTTATTTTGTTCCTCTGTAAGGAAGGAGGAATATGGAAATGCGCATATTATAAATTTACACTTAGTCTTGTAATGTAAGCCCAGTAATATTTCCATATTATTGATAATTTCCTGTTTCCTTACAGATGAACTATCCCCATGAAGTAGTACAATAGTACTATTTTCATTTACATTCAATGTCAAGATTTTATTTATATTTTTCTGGAAACTGGCACCCGGTGAACATATATTGTATACATTATATATATGTTTTGAAATTAGCGAACCAAAACCTTGCCCTATGTTATCTGATACAATTGTAACATTTTGTTTAGTATATATATCATATTCATTGTTATTATATGACGGTTGATTGTATTCATGTATGACCAAGTCACTTCCTATGTCCTTAGGTATATTCTGAGTTTTTAATTTGTTTGGAGATTGTGATTTGGAGCAACAACATGTATTTTTACTTGTAAATGATTCAAATCTATTATAATTATAATTACAAAGATCTAGTAAATTATCAGCTGCTAATATGTGTTGATTTATTGTAAAGTTTCCTTAAAATCCATTCAGTAGTATTTGCGTGAAAGAGTAACAAACATCCAACTATACATACAAACTTTCGCCTTTATAATATTAGTAAGGATATATATGTAGTAATAGAATTCAAAAAGTATCTATAAATGATGTAAATTCCACAGGGTCCCCCATGAAAATGGGTGTCCCACAAGGATCAATCTTGGGTCCATTATTATTCTTAGTGTATATAATAGCAGTCTGTAGGGGTGGCTCTAAGTGATAAGGGGTGAATCTGAAGCTTTAGGGGGACTCTAAAAGGTTGAAATGATGATAATGATGATGATATACATACACCAATAGGACCTGAATTCAGCCGTTTAAATATTTAGTTCATAATGTCTCACGAAAGTTTTAATAATTTTATACAGGATGGTCTGATGAATTTATGTACAGGGTACATGTCAAAAATTCCACCGAAGTGACTTCAACCGTCCAACATCGAGTTGCCCTCCTATAAGCATCTGAGTGACCGCTCCCACTAGCACCATCTTAGATATCAAAATAATAATCAATAATTTATCAATGGTTAATCTAAAGAACATTAGTATATATAAAGTACTTAGTGTATATAAATGATTTCCCCTTTTATGCCAGTGAGTTATGTGATGTTGTACTGTTTGCTGACGACACATCGCTCATTTTTAAGGTTGACCGAAACGTGTCGGATTATGACGACGTGAATAGTGCACTTTCGCGTATCCTCCACTGGTTTACCGTTAATAATATGGTGTTAAATGCTAAAAAAACTAAATGCCTTCTTTTTACCCTTCCCAGCGTAAGAAGGCGAAGTTTTAGCTTAACATTAAATAGCGTAACCCTTAATCCTGTTGAGTCCGCTGTATTCTTGGGAATTACAGTGGATTCAAAGCTCCAATGGAGTCCCCATCTATCATCTCTTGCGAACAGGTTAAGCTCCGCTGTTTTTGCAATTAGGAAGGTTAGGCAGCTATCAGACATCGACACTGCCAGACTTGTTTATTTCAGTTATTTCCACAGCATCTTGTCTTACGGCATTTTGTTGTGGGGTAGTGCATCTGATATAAATTCTATATTTATTCTTCAAAAAAGAGCTGTCCGAGCAATCTATAACATCGGAGCCCGGAATACACTCAGAGACCTTTTTTAAAGAGATTAATATACTCACTGTTGCGTCTCAATATATTTATTGTAATATTTTGTATGTTAAAAATAATATTAATAGTTATCTATAGAATAGTGACAGACATAAACTAAATACTAGAAATAAGGACAAACTAACTACGCCATTGTTTCGTCTACAAAAAGTAAACAGGTCGTTCATGGGGCAAGGTGTGCGCATGTATAATAAAATCCCACAGTCGATATTAAGTCTGCCACTTGATGAATTTAAACGAAAAATTAAAAGTAAACTTGTGGGCTAAAGCCTATTATTCTATTGCCGAATATCTTGACGAAGCCAATGTGTGGGGTTAATACTGTTGATACTCACGTAGGCTAGAACAAGACTATTGTACCTGTACTATTATATTGTAAACTGATTTTTTTAAAAAGAGCAACTGTTGAGTTTCTTGCCGGTTTCTTCTCAACAGAAACTGCTTTCCGAACCGGTGGTAACTTACGAACGTGTTAATTTCTTGTAAAATTTTGACGTTTCATAAGAACGCGCAAGCGTCTATGTGAATAAAGATATTTTATTATTTATTTATTATTATTATTATTATGTGAATGTGAAAGATGATACAGAGAGTATGATACGGAAAGAGAACGTTTAATTTCAGACTAATCAATTACAATAATTGCCGTAATTTTTTGCATCAATTTCGTTTCACTTCAATTCGGGTTGATTTTTAAGTATACTATCAGAGGATTGAATAATTTTAGACTCTCTCTAAGAACTGTTTTATTACTTCTTTGAATTTATCGAGTCTTTAATCGCTGGGCAGGTCTTTTTTAAATTAGCTAACGAGCAGGCGATTCGCCTGATGTTAAGTGATTACCGCCGCCCATTGCCATTTATTATTACACATGACGGATTGCAGATGCGTTGCCAACATTAAAAAAAATTCCCCTGTTATTTCACATTTTAAAATACACATATACAAATATATTATTAATCAGATGTAGGAGATAATAAATTACAGTTTGTAGATACCATTACATGAATATATGAATAGATTGATTTTTAAATACTGCTTTGAATTGATTCAGTGGTAAATATTTGTGCCAGGAGGAATTTTGTCCGCAAGAACTAATTATGGTTCCATTGTCTCTGAAAATGGCAGATGCGTTGCCACCTTTAAATAAAGTGCGCCCCGGCTACCTCACTCATTAGAGGAATCGCAGAAGTAACACTTCCACTTCACGCCGGTCTTCTGCGAGGTCGTGAAACTTACCTGGACGGGTATTGCCCATAGCAAACAGCAGACTCTTTATAAAAACACTTAGTATGGAAGTTTACGTTAACTTACTTTAAATTAACTGCGATGGTAAAAGTAACCTATTTATTCGGTGCTAAAGAAAATCATGTTTTAAATCAAATAAAAATATTCTGCGTAATGATATTGAACGACGTTATAAAAATCATTCTAAAGTTGTAAATCATTCTAAAGTAGTACAAATATGTAATAAATACTTGTAGAAATGTTTAATTACATTGCACATAACGTTATTTCACGTTATTCGGTTCTTACTGACACGACGTAGTTTGTGATTAAAGACTTAGACGCCGAGCAGAAGCACGCTCTTGCATAATGAGCGAGCTTTCCGTCACAAATACGAAATAAAGGTATAGAACGCTACTGCAGAAACCGGGTTTAATTTAATCCTCGAAGCCTTTTGTCTGTATGGTTAAAATAAATTAAACAAAATATGATCTCTACATATGTATTATTTCTCAAAGCTGTTTTTTCCTCCGTAAGCCATAACTTCCATAATTCTTAATCAAATTTAATGATTTAAACATAAAATTTTAAAGCTTATGTTTAGCGCTCTTGACAAAAACAATTATAACATAGGTAAAGTTTTCAAATTTTAGTTTTGAAATTTAGTTCAGTTATTTCATCAAAATAAGATAACTTTTATTGATTTATGTAACGTATCTTTAACAAATATTTTAGTGTGTTTACTACGAGGGGGCATTTTAGGTTCGAGGAGTTGGGGGCAAGGACTGAAAGTAAATGTTCAGGATTATCTTTCTTTTTTTATAATTATATTCTCCTGCAAAACGAATATATTTTTAGATCTTTCAATTAATTTATTTATCTTTTAAAACCCTCATTAATAGCCATGATAATTCATTGTCCGGACGCACGCTTTTATTTCTATAATACTCGAACAACCTGAGTTCGATCCCCGGTGCCGGCACAAAAGAAATTGTTCATTTTTTATGAAGTATATCCATTTTTATCTTTTATGTTTTTTTCGTCCTGCGATTTGATATTGTAAAAGGGTTTTATGAATCATATTCTGTAGGCGAAATTCACTTTATTTATATTTATTTATTCTATATTTTTTAATTTATTATAAGAATAATTAAGAATAAATGGCTACTTAAATCAATATATGTCACAACGCAAGAGGAAAAATACTAAAAATAGATAAATATAAATAGTTCATGGAGCTGGTCATCGTATAGTGGCGATAAAAAGAATGAGGCAGCGAGGTAACATGTGTTATGGGGTTAACTGTCCAATTACGAGTAAACTTAAACGACGTAAATGTTGTCGCATTGTCAGTTGCGATACTATGTGGTTAATCCAAATTTCGATATATATTCGCAAAGTATTCCAATAGCAATCAAGTAATTAGACGAGATTTTGTAAACCATTTAGTTTACAACAACCAAATGCATGCGATAATAGTAGTATGCATTTAGTTGGTCGCATGGCCTTAAAAATGCATATGGATTCTATAACAAGGTAAAGGAGGATACTGCCACGATGATATAGGGATTCGAGATGGGAATGGATGCAGCTGAAGTAGCCTAATAGCAGACTAGGAGACATTTGTGGGATTCTTCTTAATGAGCAGCTTATGGTCGATCCGCAGTAGAAATGGATCTAACCTACCAGATAAATATTTATGGGAGCGTCTCATTCCAAAAATTATTATAGTGGCCTCCTTCTGTATTTGAGAATTTTATACTACTGAACTTGACGATTGCAAAAGACCGGAATGTAATTTCGGCGATTTTAATTTATTTTATATTAGAATATATCATTATAAAGCATCAGAAATGGGTATTCTGGTGGGCAATGATATTACTACTGTTTTTCATATTATTAGTATCTAGGTAATAATAATTTTATTATTCAATGGAATTTAACCACTTGAGTCTACCCAAATGAACAATGCCATGTATGCTATTTGACCACTTCTAAACGTTGCTCATTATCAGTACACATTTAACTAAATTTTTAACTATTCTAACACAGAGTTTTCGGAAAAATTAAACTCTATATTATTTATTATAAACAATATCAGAATCTGACATTAGATTTGAAACTTAAATTAGTTTCGCCTCCGCTTGTTATCTTTGGCTAGCCGCCACAAACTTCAACCTCGTAGATCACCCTGTTAAATAAATAACGTAAACTTTCTTCCTCATTTCACCTAAACGTTAGGACTATTAAATCGAATCAGCAATATTATTGTTCACTGTATGCAAAAAAATAACTCATCATCACGCGTGCTTTTCACCCACATTAACTTACGTATACGAAATATAATATATGTAAAGTATATAGGTTTTGCAGATAACACAATTTTGGTCATATAAGGTACTCTTATTGCCAATGATGTCAAACACAACACAAGGTGTGCGCAACGGGAGTTAACATTACAACATCCATGCAGTCAATACTTTCACTGTGGACTAAGCATCAAAACTCACTGTGGTAGGGCAAAAGGTAAAGCAATAATCTTCGCTACTGAAAACTAGAATATGTAATGGAAAGTCTTAAAAACATTGTCTGTAAATATTTTTTATATTACCTCAGGCTGTTACAATGGTCCAGAGCTTTTAGCAATGTAGTTATAATTTCAACAAATTCGAGGCACTGCAGCGTAATGACCAAGATTTAGTTTAAAAGTAGGGATATAAAAAAGTTTAGAGCAGAACCACGTGATAATCGTGGAAGAGAATAAATGTTGAAAGTTTGGAGTAGTTCAGTCGATATGTAAATTAAACAATTTATATAAGAAAATCAATTCATTTAATTTTATACGGATGGCGAAGTGAACCAATCGATGTTAGGAGCAAGTGATATTATTCACCAAATGGATACTATAACTGAGTTGGTAGTGTAAATGGTTTTGGGCGTTCTCTAATCGATTTATGTATGTACATACGTTCAGTAATGAGGATGCGAAATACAGCTATTGTATTGTCGTATCTACCTAACAAATAATTAATGAGTTTTTATTTTAGTTAACAGCTTTTTCTTAATTCATGCCCTTCCCCAAGATTAAATGAGATTTCATAGTCTTTTTGAAACGATACTGAAATCTTATTATGGTTTTTCAGTTTTTGTGTGAATTGTATCAAATAACGTCTTTATTGTTTTCCACCATTCGGTCAATCTGTCTTGGTCTTGTAGTATTTTTTTGAGAATCTATATAGATTTAATAGTCTATACACTTTCTTTCAATATATTAAATCGTCTGCTAAAAGGAAAATATTTGATGATTTGAAACAATGTCTGAAACTTGACCCCAAAAGTTGCTATGAAAAGTTGAGAGTGGTGTCCATTGACTGCTACTTAACATTTCAAATATAGGTAAGATTTTGTGCAATCGAGCAATTATCTACCGTGGCCAAGGTAGGTGAATTTATCAAAGACATTACCGAAACTTGTGTAAACGACATCTATAGACATATGTCTATTAAAAAAATCGGATATTATTTTAATGTGAAAAGGTGACGAGCTAGCGGTTCACTTGATATTAAGTGATAACCGTTGCCATCTTTTAATAATGTAGCCCCCGACTACTTCACTCACCAGAATAAACGCAAAAGTATAATGCTTCCACTTCACGCCGGTCTTCTGTAAAGTTGTGGTAAATGCTGCAGTGAAAAACTGTAGCCTCTTTCCAGACGCCTGGGAAGGAGCAGCTGGAGAGAAGTGCATTGATAATGCTCGGCAGTAAACAGGTTAGCGCCAAGGAGGACTTAAAAATTTTATTACTTATTTTATCTGTACAATAAGCTTTTTAATAATATCTTTGACCTCTTTTGGAACTCTATTTCTCGAAACTCGAACTCGAAACTTCTCACTAAATTCAAAGGGTCTCCTGCCTCCGACACCTAGCGCGCACTTTGGCCCTAGTGTTTCTATTAAGTCTGTAACACTGCCCATATTTCACTTTAATACTAGAAAGTTTTAGTTACTCCCGCAGTATTGTAGGAGACAAAGATAATCCGAACGACCGAAAGCAGAGTGAACATTGCATAGTTCAGAGCTATTGTTGCATTGTTCTCTGGACAATATTGTATAAACCACAGCAGTCTGAATTATCTTATGGATATTTAAAAGATCAACCAAATACTCTTGCAAATATTTGGCTATGTATTTAGAAACGAGTATTGCTTTCCAATAAAGAGTTAAAATAATTATAAATTTAATATTAAGTTTTATATAAAATAAATAGATTATACTATATTAAAGATAAGAATAACATTTTTAAAACTTTTTTTATAATATTCTGAAAACATAAAAACGGGCAGTAAATACTCTGCAGTCAGAAAATACTTTTTCTTTATGATATTTTCATTACGTGCTTGGAGTTGCTACTAAAGTGCAAGAAAGATTATCTGAATTAATCAGTTTTGAAATAAAAGCTGAAATAAAAATATAAAATTATATTATTTTATAAAAACATAAAGTAAATATAATGTGTTAAAGAGTTCACATCTTGTATCTTGTATCTTGTATTAACTGATGTTTTTGCTTTCAGTCCCGAGACTATTAAAGCTTCATCTGACGCAGAACCGGTGGGCTAGCCAGAACCCACGGGTTTGGGCCCTCCGCTGTGGGTAGGGCCGCACATGTGCTCATGCGTGCGTTTAACTACGACATGTCATCTAAGGGCCATCGAAGTTGCGGTGCGGACCGAGACCCCGATGGCCGTCGACTGTGTTTTTAGCTAATCGGTGGCTGGGCGCGGTGAGAACCGCCCTGGAACGCGGGTGTACCTCGTGTACGCGTTGTGTTGGTCTCGCCGTGCTCGGAGGCGAGGGCGAACTAGTGTGTTTGTTGTTGCACTAACTGTGGGTGTAGTCTTGTCCGGCGGGACCCCCGGCGGTGGGTCCGGCGTATCTAAGTCCCCTTCCTCGACCGGGTCGATGAGGACGTTTCGCGGGCGACGCTTGTTGACGTTCGCGTTTGTGTCGGGTTGGTAATTTGCGCTTACCACCAGAGGGTTGGGATGATGTTCGGCTCTATCGAAGAACCGTTTTGTCAGATCTTTGAAATATTCGCGAATCGTCGGGAGTCTGCAATCGCTGTGCAGATCGACGTTGCGTTGATACCACTGCGCACCGGTTGCACGGCGGATGAACTTATTTTGTACTATTTGCAGCTTGTACAAGCGAGTAGGGTGCGTGTGGGCGAAGATCATGAATGCGTAGGACATAATAGGTCGTACGCAGGTCTTATATAATAATAATTTGTGCCTTAAGGGCATTTTACTTTTAGCGTTAGTTAAATTGTGTAGCCGGCCGGAGACGAACGCGGCTCTATTACGAACGTTATTAATGTGCGTAGTAAATGACATACGCGAGTCGAAAGTGACTCCTAAGTATTTGACCTTTTTCTCCCAGGGGAGCGGTTGGCCATAAAGAGATATTTGCCTCAACTTTCTGCATTGGCGAGGACCATTATAAAGATGTGACGGGTAAGTACTTCGTGTGAAGTGAATCGCTACACTCTTTTCGGGATTTATTTCGATTCTCCATTTGCGGAACCAGTCGCCGAGGCGGTCGGCGGCGCTTTGGAGTCGAGTGGTTAGTAGTCTAAGGTTGCGGTCTAAATAAAAGAGCGCCGTGTCATCCGCGAAAAGCGCGAGATTGACGTGGGGGTCTTTAGGTATATCGCTCGTGTAGAGCGTAAACAGCAAAGGTGAGAGGCAGGAGCCTTGTGGTACGCCGGCCGTGAGGCGGCGGCTTGTGGAGAGGGTGCCTTCAACTCGATATCGAAAAGAGCGGTTTGACAGGAAGGCCCGGATGGTGTGTACGAGCCTATCTGGCACTTTGAGTGTGTACAGCTTGTAAAGCAAGCCGTTGTGCCAGACCTTGTCGAATTCTTTTGCGACATCGAAGAAAAGAGCCCCTGTACTAATATGTTTAGGGTGATTTAGGCCTTTTAGGATATGTTCCGTTAGGCGGAATAGTTGATCGGGACAGGAATGTCTAGCTCGAAAGCCGAATTGTTCCGCCGGCAGAAGGCCGTTGGTAAACACGTGTTCATTGAGCCTGTTTAATAAAAGCCGCTCGTAGAGCTTCCCCAGGCAACTGAGGAGGCTGATGGGACGATAACTAGAGGGCTGGTTGGCTGGTATTCGGCTTGCGAATGCCGATAACCGTGGCTTCTTTCCAGTCGTCGGGAAAGGAGCAACTGGAGAGTAAAGTGTTGTAAATGGTCGCCAGTAAACAGATAAGCGGCCCAGGGAGAGCTTTAAGAATTTTGTTACTGATATTATCTGGGCCCGGGGCGGATTTCGGTTTTAGATTTTTAATAATATCTTGGACCTCTTCGGGGGTCACTGAATTTAAAGGTTCGCCTTCCGGTGGAAGCACAGCCCTAGTCTCGATTACGCGGTCCACCTCCGTTAGGTGGACTGTATCGGTGTGTTCGCGCGATGGCGTACATTGCTGCTCTAGGTTGTCCGCAAGGCATTCGGCTTTTTCGGAGTCATCTAGGGCTACTGAAGCGCTATTAGGTCTAACTAACGGCGGTAGAGATTCGCGGGGGTCTGTTTTCAGACTGCGGGCCAACCGCCAGTAGGCGGTGGGCGATGGCTCGATGTCCTCTAGGAGATTGTCCCACGTTGTATGTCGGTGTTCCGATACACGATCTTTGACTTCTAGCTGAAGGCGTCGAAGTAGGGTTCGGTTCGATTCCGATCGGTATCGGTCGAAGGCGCGTTTGGCTGCATTTTTCTGTCTAATTAGCAGTCGTAGGTCGGGCGGAAAGTTAAACCGTCGGTCGTCCGACAGTTTCACCGTCCGTTCCGAGTCTGTGACTGCGGAAGTAATAGTTTCGCGGAGACTCGCTATCGCTCGATTTGCGTCATCGAACGTAGCTATCGTCTCGGGTAAGTCTACTAAGTCCTGGGGGTCCAAGGCCTTGAGTTTGACCTCAAGACGATGCCAGTCCACTACGGATTTGGTCGGAGGGACCGCGCCTAGTTCAAGGATTGTCTCTATCGACTGGATGTCGAGCGAGACCTCCCTGAATAACATTATGTCTAGGACACTCGGTGACGCGTGCTGGTAGTTGTCCACCGTAGGATACCTAGTGGGAGTCGCGGGAGCGACTATACTAAAATTTAGGTTATCGGATAAGCTAAAGAGATGCTTTCCGTTGTTATTTGGGATGCTGTTGGTGTCCCATGAGCCGTGATTGCAGTTTAGATCTCCTGCAATTATCACGGAAGGACCTAAGTTAAGAAGCGTATCTAGGTCGCTTTGAAGTAGGGTTCTATTCCCCGAGAGGTAGGCTGAGACTAGTACAAGCGGCCTGTGGCCGGTGAGCGCTAACCTACAACCTTGACTTAGCTCTGGAATGTCGAGCGGGCAACAGTGCAAGGACCGTTTATAATAAATTAGTGTGCCTCCCAGACGGTTTGCTAACCGGTCGTGGCGGACAATATTGTAATTTGCGATTCTGGGATCGCGTACACTAGGTTTCAAGAATGTCTCTTGCACTAGGAAAATATCTACGTTATAATCGCGAAGGAATTCCGCGATTTCATCCCTTTGACCCTTTATGCCGTTTGCGTTGAAATACGAAACAACCAGAGCCCGAGGTTTTGTTCTACCTGCGGTTGTACTTCCCATTAAGGTGTTTTTATGGGTCTAATTAACGACGCGGAGTAATTCCTCTGGTCTAATTAACGACGCGGCGGAGTGCGGTTTTATTGCGCGGACTATTGTCTTTTACGGTTGGCTCGTAAAAGCCCAAAGGGCTTCCACAAGCGTTTTATGTTGGCTAATTGCCCTAAGACGTTCGTGGCCAGATGTGGCGGCCGCTATTTTAGCGGACAATACGGCGAGTTCCTGCCTATTGATCCTATCTAATAAGTCCTTGTTTTCCGCGAAAACTGACGGAGTTGGCTGCACCTGCGGCCGCGGCGCCGTTTGAGAGGCGGGCAGCTGTTGTACGATCGGTCGTGAGGCGACTGGCGCGGTTACCTGCGCGGCCACCTGGGATTTCGCCCAGGCGTTTGTGACGGGTACGGGCGCGGGAATGTATTTAACGGGCGCGGGTTTGGGCAACGTAGACTTCGCGGGAGATTTTCTCGCGGGAGTTTTCGGGGCCTTAGCGCAGCCTCTATAACTAGCCGGATGGCCGGTAGTGTGACAGTTTACGCAGTCCGGTGGATCTGCGCAATCTTTCGGCCTCGTGCACTCAGTTGTGCCGTGGTCACCGGTGCATTTGACGCACCTTGGGTGAGCGAAGCAGTTATTGGCCGTGTGGCCAAAATGTTGACAGTTGTGGCACTGTGCCACAACACCTGATTTACGTGGGGGCTCGATGACTAAGTCACTGAGCCCACAGACCCTCTTAAGGTTGAAAATGGCCTTACCTTCCGGGGTAGGGTCAAGTTCCACCATCACCATGTCCATAGGGACACGGGTGCGAGTGTGCCTGAGACGACGCACGGCGTGAACAGGGTATCCCTGAGTGCGGATGTCGACCTTGGCCATATCGACATCCGACTCTTTTGGGACGCCTTTAATTACGACCCGAAGTTTACGCTCTTCGGGTAGTGAGTAGGTGTGGAAACCTACCTTAGCTTCGCGCAAGTATTTCGTTACGCGGCGGAAATCGTCCGAAGAATCGAGGTATACGCGGATACCCATATGCGTATTCTTGGACGCCATAACATACGAGACCCCCGTCTCGTATGTTATGGCATTCGAACTATGAACATATCTGATGCCACTTTGCCTTTTCTTGGATTATAATTGGCGGCGGTGGCTTGATTTTTCGCTCGGAGGCGAATGTCGGTTCCGACTGGGCAGTCGCGGCTGCCTTTTTGGCGGGCGTCGCGGTGGGACGGTTTGACGGGGCGGCTTCGCTTTCGTGGTCGCTGTCCGTAGCGGGGCGTTTCTTGCCCTTTTTGCGCGATTTGACGACGGTGAAGCCGTCGGCGTTCGCGTTGTTAGCGGGGGTCGTTTCGACCTCCATGTCTGAGCCGCCGTACGATTGTGAGTCGGGAACGACAGCGCGGAAGGGGGCCGAAATTGGTTGCGTGGAAGGCGCGTTAGGATCGATCGCGGTGGCGGAGGTCGACGCGACGGGCGTTTCGATAGTCGCAGAGGGCGACACAATAGCTGGCGCAGAGGGCACCGGAGATGGCGGCGAGGCGGCAGCCGGTGAAGCCGGACTGTCGCTAGAGAATTCAAGAGTTCACAGCTCTGTTGGTATGTTTGTGGCAAAAGTTGCACCGCTGCTAGCACAGCTTTGGCGTCGGGGCTCGTGGGTTCGATTCCCACACGGGGCAAGTATTTGTGTGACCTACAGGTAATATTGTTCCAGATATTGGTGTGTGTTCCCAGGAGTGTTGTTGGATGAAGCAAGCGACCGGACGTAAAAACCACTTAAAGCGGTTTTGGCTATCACTCCCATGTTGTGCCAACCCCACCCATGTGAAATAAGGACAGGAGTAACACACTACCTTATTATGAGATATAGAATAAATTTAAGAAAAAATAATAAAAAAATCAATATTTTTGGTAGATCCAAAATATTCATGTTTAAATATTTAAAAAAAAAATTTAAGTTGATATAATATTGGTAATATTTACGTGTTTAAAATGTTCACTTACTTAGTAAAATTAAATTAATTGTCAACTTTATATTATCTTAACTTTATTTACTTGAAATGTATCCTTATTCAAGCATGTGTGCACATTTCGACTTAGCCTCCAACCAGCTTATTCTCTTGACTTGACACAATCGAAGCTTCACCTGTCTCCACAACAACATGCACCTGGTCAAAAATTTTCTTCAAAAGAAAAGGTTGGTGCTCCAGTAAATGACTTTTGTGTAGTCCTTGAAAATAATTTTATAAGACCAAAATATTATTATCACAAGTGTTTGTCCTATGACTTCCTACTCGAGAGATCCAATTTACTTAATTTAAAATCTCGGCGAGCCCCATTGGAGTTACAACATTTACAATGACGTGACGTCGTAATTTAACTTTAAACCGCTAAAAATTGGTCCTTTAATATTAAAGTTATTGACTTCCTGACCAAGTCTTTGACATCACTTTCCATAATTATCGAATACAGTCTTCTATTTTTTCTAGGAATAGTGTTGAACTTTTGCTAGAATAGAATCTTTGCGAGCTGAATATAGATCTGTTTACAAGACTTTTATCACGACAGAGGACTAAGACTGTGCTCGGAATTATCTTTCAAATATCCGTTGGTGCGATTATTGAAGTTACTTGACAAAAACATTGTAATACAGTTATAGTATATGAACAATAAAAAAATTTAAAATGGTCGTGTAATAAAATGATAATAAAAATACAATTTTAAAACTCTCCATGGGCTTTAAAATAATAATGAAAACAACAGCAACATGTTTTAAAAAAAAAATCAGGCCTCAAGGTACGTGCGCACCCTATATTGTTTATTTTCTTACCATTTCTCTAAAAATAATTTATGTAAATTAGTCCATGAATTTCATATTATTTTATTTCAAGTAAGTTAAATCATAAGGGAAACTAATATTTAACAAGAGAGTGATCTCATAAGAGTTTTTTTTTTACCTTTTGAGGTACGGAACCCTAAAAATTCTATAATTTGCCCCATGTCACCATTTCTTTTTTAATTGATAACTTAAATAATTTAAATGATAACCTTCGACCACTGACATTTCCGACACCTATACGTTTGAAGATGCTGTACCAATTTTAATGATGTGTGCCCTGGCTACCTTTCTCACCAGAAGGAACCCAGAAATATCGCACTTTCACTTCACGCCGGTTTTCTGTGAGGTCGTGGTACTTAATCGGACCTGCCCATTCGTGCCACAGTGAAGACTTTTACGTGGCCCTTTAACGGTCTAATATGGAACATGTGGATAGTTATTCGAATCAGTCAGTATGTTCAACTGTATAAACTTTCGACCAGTAAAAGGTAAATAAATTTTGTTGTTGTTTTTGTTTATTATCCCTGAAATACAATACAAAATAACACCGATACCAGGCAATAACGACAGTAGGTTTAACGACATAGTCCTTTCCGTGACCATATGCTAAATATTATTCCAGGCGTTGGCAATATTTGGTTGAAATAAATGCGATAAACCATAATAACACTTTCCAACAGTACGGAATAAATATGGGAAATTATTGAATAATAATTCCTCATATTTCGTTCTATTATTTTATTGACATGGGAAATAACGCGATTTCTCGGGGGCATGCATGTGTCCCCAAGCGTAATTAATTCTCGTGTTCATCAGCAGTCTTTGTTCCCAAATGCTCCTAATCCAATTAAACAGCCTGTGCTTTGTTTCCACTAAATTTGTAACGTTATATTATTGCGAGTAACAAATACAAATCAACAAATTTTATCCATAGTATAGGCGCAGTGACGATATCAGATTAGATTATGTTCTCACTAGTTTTTACCCGCGACTGCTTTCACGTGGATTAGTTAATTAGAGCAGAATTTAATTTTGTTTTATGAAACTAATGTTGCTAATTATACACATCCAAAGTGATGTGGTTTAAAGCATAAAAATATATTTTAACACATTTTTATAAACTACGTTATTTTGTTTTTCTTAAAAATAAAGATTATACGGATTTGATACTCAGGAGCACGTCATATAGAGTTCCCATGGGAAAAACAGCTTTTTTCTGAATGCACACCTGCAACTTTAAGCGTCTGTGCTTGAGCTTTATTTCTATTGTGCTGTATCAGGGGAAAATGCACTCCAACAGCCTAACCAATCCAATAGCTGACAGAGCTGTAACATTCTTTGGCACTCACCGCTTTTTCTTAGGTTAAAAACTGACATTTTTGCACGGGCTAAATTAAATGACAGTTTAGGTAGTGAGTGCGCTATTCACCCCCCACTAATTAGCGTAGGAGGTATTACAGAGGAAGCTACTGCAACAGCAACTTCTTTAAACGATGAAGCTATCTTTAATAGTCTCAAGACTGAAAGAGTTACCATCAGTTAGACGCAGAAAAAAAAACTCCTTTATCTTTCCAGATTTCAACTAATAATAAGTTTGCAGGAAAGGTTTTTCCACTGTACGGAGCATCCAAAAAGAACTGGCAACTTTTTGGATAACTGTGAAAAATACTAATCTTTATTCTGGATTCAAAAGTGGAAGGGCCTCCGTTATTTGTCGTTTTAAAGAAACCGTATCCTAATCTTGTACTCACATTAAATCACTACTACTTACTTCCTCAATTCTTTGTGGTCTTCTCATCCCAAAATCAAATAATAAATATTTCCCAGCAATAGTTATCACTTGGTCTTTATAGCCTTAGCGCGTACTATCTTCTCGTAACTATAGAGTAACTAGAGATACTCGTAATATCTTGGTACCTCAACATAGAGAAGCGTTCTTGCAAATTTATCTCTTGTACAGAAATAAAAAAAGCTCTAAGGGTCGGTTCAGAAGAGAAGATAGTCTCTCTAGGAAATTACTATTTTTAGATATGAACATATCTACTTTACTGAAAGTAATAGTAGTTCTTTCCTAGGGATATGAGAAACACAGAGGAATAACGTGAACTGAAAGTATTATACTTCCACATTTCGTCCAGTTAGTGAGGTAACCGGGCCCACTTTATTGAGAGAGCTGCCGCATCTATAGAAGTAAGCGAAGACTTGCGCGGTATCATGAAGGCTGCCGCGCACGTTTGTGGGTAGTGTGGGTTTGTGGTAAGCACAGAACCTAAGCTCGTAACAATATTAACGGATATTATATCTCGTCGTAAAATTTCTGTGTCTGGTAACCTGGTTAGTGTGTTACGTGCTGTAAAATAATATGTAATGTTCTCCATTTAGCGTACGGTCATGATGAATAACCAACATGTAATATTCTCATTCTGTCGTGAGGCTGTTATGATCATCTACACAAAGATTAAACTTTTAAAATAGAAATAAGACCGAGTGATGTTCCTTTACCAGATCCCGTTAACGTTATCTCCATACCTCAAAGGCAAGTTTTTTAGCCGACGCAGAATTCAAACGGGCTAAATCGCAATATGTAATCATATTTCATTAAATGTATCCTCTATTATTTACCGGAACACTTGGTATGCAATGTAAGGGTTAAAGGCACCCACTACTTTGGAGCAAACCTTATCAATCGTTGTGGAGTGAACTTCCGGCAACGCATAGTTTGGGTATCGCTCGCAGTTGAAACCAAAGCGGCAATTTGCCTACAAGCACCCACGAATAGGACATAAGCTGCCTCAGTTTCACAACAATGCTCTATAGTTTGGTTGTAGACCTCTGTAGGAAAAGTTAGGTACCTGGAAGCTGGAGTTGGAGTTGTCCTTCGATATCTCAGTTTGAACGGCGGTCTCTGGTCCTTTCGCACAACACTTTGCTATTAATTTTTGAGTTTAAGAAACTAGCGTGTTCACCACAGCGCTGAGGTGATTTAAGTTTTTATGCGTGCGGTCGGAGCGTTGAGAAAGAGGTCAATCTTCATTTCTTTGTGCCTTTATAGGAAGCGGAAGGGGAGGGATATGGACGGATATGAATATTATTTCCAGTAATGTGTGGTATGTGCGTTATGATGCAATTAAATATAATTGTGAAACTCAATTATTTATATACTTTTAATAAATTATTTTTTAAAATAAAATGGCGGAGACAACCTCCATAAACCATGAAACAACAACAGATTGGTCGTAACAAGACAATTGGGCCAAGGCCACAGCCCCAAACACCTCAACAGGGCTTCAGGATGAATGAACTTGCATTAGGCAATGATTGCCTACAATACTATTATGACACTTATTACCACAATTATGTTTGTGAACATGAAATGACATATCAAATATTGACGAAGAGTCGACCTCTTTTCACTATAACGAAAAATTAGACGGAATGAAAAATGATGACTTAGTAATACAGAATTAGAATATATCTATGCTTGTTCTATTTCAAGTAGAGGTGTATATAAGGTTCCTTCGCTATTAAAATCATTATTTTTTTAATATAAATAACAAATTTAAAAAGTGATAACAATGTTCTGGACTCTATCACAGACTTGACGTATTATTCCTACTTATTCTTAAGGCTAAGCTATTTTCTATTACATAAACACTTATTATTTCGTGAATTTTCTTATAAATGTCGATATATTCTCATCAACAGATCCTACTAAAAATATTAGAAAACAAACCAGTCTTTCCAGAAAATTTTCAAAAAAATTTAGTTACAGTCATGAATATCCAGTAAATATATTTAAGTATTTTCTTTAACAAAATTAAAGATGTATATTTTAATTATTATGGTCGCGAATCTGACCTGTAGCAAAGTCCTTATTCCGACTAATGAATGTGAACGAGAGATGCAAATCTGGCAGAAAAATATGAAATGATAAATTCATTTACAGTGAAACTGCTGCTTACGCTTCGCTAATCATATTATTTGCTTAATAAACGAATAATTAGATTATATAAACTCCCTAAAATTTAATACGGCAAATAAACTCTTTTAGAATAAGAAAAAATCTTTTCAGTAATTGCGAGATTGACCTGCGTTCCTCTATCTACTCGTATATCGATAGGTATATGTAGATGGATGTGGGAGTATTATAATTAGGTGTTCTGTCTAGTGAGTGAGGTAACTTTTTATGCCCATTTTTTATGTTTTGACAGTCCGTGTTTTATCTTATCAAATCATGTTTTTTTAATTATTTCGTTTTGTTCATGAAAGTTATACTGCATTTGGCGCGTTTGGGAAAAAATATGTGAGTAAAATTCTTACAATTTTTTATTATGCAATGCCATAGTCTACTACAATCATTACCTGGACACAATGGTAAGAAAAAGTCATTTTTGTTTCCAGTCATTACTGATACTCCTTCGCTTTTACTAGTTTAAAATTAGTAGCTTATTGTTTCTTACATAATTGAAGTAGGCGTCATATACAATATCTTCGCCACGGGTTTTCCCTTTCGGAGGAAGCATGGTCAAAAACCTTTCCTAAGCATAGCACCTTTATATGGTCAATGCCATATAAAGGTGCTATGCTTAGGAATACCACTCGAATGACAATACACAGTTGAGTAATGTCTGTTTTATCGGTGGATAAAATAATAAAAAATAAATAAAATTCGAATGATATTGAAATAAAAATAAAATAAAATCACTCGTGTTCCATCGTTTCCGGTGTCTGACCGGTAATGGCTGAACTAGATGCTACCCGGGAAGGTAAGGTTATTTTCAACATAAAAATAGTGTGTCGGCTCCCGGGGAGTATTCAAAACCCACTAATGGTCTTTTGGTTCTTGTCTGTTCTCAAATCGTGTTAATTTATTATATTGTAAGTACTTGCTACTCAATACCACGTGTCCCACAACAACTCTCGTTATTCATTTATATTAATTTACCAATATACAGTTGTTTTTATCAACTGCTACTTCAAACTTGTACGTGTTCCATAAATTGCTCCTCCGTGTTATAGTTTCTTTATTTGCTAGTAAATAGGTACAGAAAATATTTTGGTTTCGTTATCTTGTTGTTTTCACAAATGTCAAGCTAACCTATTTAGATGTTTTGAACAGCATGCAAATGTCCAGAAGATATATTTATAATACAGTTAATTCAATTTTTTTTTACATATAACTAAAAAACGTCCTTACACACTTTTAATAGATATATTATTTTATTAATGCATCGATTTTTAGCAAAAATAATTAAAATAATAGGTAGTAATAGTGTAAAATGGTTTCTCTAACAGCCATCGTCGTAACGAAATTTTAAACATCTTATATGGTAATTGTTTTATATGTGAGGGTATCTTGTTATAAATAGTGTTGCACATTGCATAGATATTTTTTTGAAAGCGCTTACTTTCTGGAATTGTGTCTAGTACTAATTTATCTTGGGTTATTTATTATTTATTTATTTAAAATTTATTGTTTACACCTCAACTTAAGGTTAAACAAAAGGCAAACTTAATGCTAATAAGCATTCTCTTCCAGTCAACCCTGGGAGTAGAGAAAGTTTGACGCAGGTGCAAAACAAAATAGGCGAAATAAATAAAAGAAAAATAAATAAAAGAAAACAAAAAAAAGCAAAGGTACATTCTATATAAATATACTTTACTCAAAGATAAATACTTTACATATAATATTTACATATAAATATAGGTATTATATATATCTACACACACACACACACACACACATATATATATATATATATATATATATATATATATATATATATACACAGCGTGTCTTTACCATCGCGACAATAAATGAACACACGCTACTTGCCAATAATCATAAAAAAATATTAACGTTAAACAAAATCCATAATTAAAAAAAAATATTTTTCAAACAAACTAATTAAGTAAAAAAGAAACAAAATTTGTAACATCCAATACAACTCGCGTCACAGCGTCGTATTACAAGCCTCTCCTTCTAACAGTATGTTTTGTCTCTTTTAAATTCATTCAACCCATTCATATGCTTTGTGACCTTTACAAATGAACTTTACGTTACGCTTTTATAGGTAAGGGTGTTCAAAAATTCTTTGTTTTGGAAAATTTAATAACTCTGTAAATATTGATGTTTAAAGTATTTAAATGTTTAATACAGCTTTAAAAAGTTATCCCCTACCTTTCATTTATTGTCGCGATGGTAACGACACGCTTTATATATATATATATATATATATGTGTGTGTGTGTGTGTGTGTGTGTGTGTGTGTGTGTGTAGATATATACAATAACTATATTTATGTATATATATATATATAATGTAATGCAAGTAAAGTTGGTGACTCTAACAATCGGCAATATTGGCATAGTGACATCGGAGCATTTTCTTAAATGATACCTTGCTTGGTGCGTTTCTGATGAACTGAGGCAAGGAGTTCCAGAGTAGTATAGCATGAACAGTAAAAGATTTATGGAAAAAGCCGGAATGATGCGTCGGAGTACAAAGTATTCTACTAGCTGAGGAACGAAGTGTTTTATCGTGAATTAATGAGAGATATTGGAATTTTCCTTTAGGTACTTAGGAGAAGCAGGGTCATTGAGAATAGAGAAGAGAGTAAGAAAAATTCTAGAACTACGTCTTTGACGACATAGTGAGCCATTTAAGCTGGGAACGATATTGAGATATGTGATCAAATTTACGTAAGCCGAAAATGTACCTAATACAGTTATTATAGAGACGCTCCAGCTTATTAAAGAGATCCTGGATTAGATCCGAGCAACAGACATCTGCATAATCCAAAATGGGTAAAATAAGGGAATTAACCAGAATAAGTTTGGTTTTGAAAGGAAGAAAGTGTTTTAAACTATACAGAAAACGTAAGGTGGCAAAGACCTTGCGACTGATCTCCTTGATGTGGACATTCCAGCTCAGAGAATTATCCATGTAAAGGCCGAGATTTTTCACCGAGCCATCAAAAGGTATTAATTAATTATTATTGGTTCCGTAGTTTTATTAGCGTTCCGCAGAAATTGTCCATTATATTTCATATTTATATCAAAATTTGAGTTATTAAAATTAATAATGTGTGTCTTACTTAAATTAATGTGTAGATTATTTTTATTTTGCCATTTACCTATTGTATTCACTGTTTTAATTATGTCCGTTTTATGTTGCTCTAGTGATTTTTTTTTACTTGTCGTAATCATCACTGAGATGTCACCGGCGAATAAAGTGATTTTGTAGTTTGAGACAAATGATTTATGTATAATATAAATAACAATGGTCCGAGTACCTTGAGGAACGCCAAGTGTTTTTTTTAATTCCGATCTATATACCTGACCTATGTTAGTTGGATATAATTGTGTTATTTCAACTGGGAATTGACCACAAAACAATTTTGGCGCATTTGAAAAAAGCTGATTACACAAAAAATATCGATATTTGGGTGCCCATATGTGATTCTTTATTACGACGTAATGAAACTGAACCATTTTTGAAAAACCTGATAACTGATGATGAAAAGTGGATCACGTACAACAAGAACGTGCGAAAAAGGTCGTGGTCAAAGGCTAGTCAGGCTTCACAGACTCTGGACTGAAAACCCGAGTTATCTCGCAACAAGCTAATACTGTGTGTATGTTGGGATTGGAAGGGCATTATTCATTATGAGCTGTAACCGCCAGTCAGAACCATTCATTCTGAACTCTACTGCGAACAAGATTAAAGCAAGCGGTTGAGAGAATGCGGCCGGAAATAATCAACATTAAGGGTGTGGTTTTTCATTATGTTAACGAGTATAACAATAAGACCTCACACCTATTTAGCCACTCAGCAAAAATTAAGAGAGTTTGACTGGGAGGTATAATTGCATCCGCCGTATAGTCCTGACCTTCCACCTTCAGATTTCTACTTGTTTCGGTTTCTTCAGAATTCTTTAGGCAGTCAGGTGAACATTACGAGAGGACTGCCAAAAACACTTATCGCGGTTTTTTATCAGAATCCCCAGAATTTTAAATTTATAGCAATGGGATCATGTCCTTACGTATCGAACAAAATGGCAGCTACATACTTTAGTGAAATGTAAATAAACTTTATTAAAAAATGTTTTGAATTGTCATATCAAATGCGAAGAAACTTTTTCCCCAACCTATTATAATACTTTGCACCCTTGTGAAGCCGGGGCGGGTCGCTAGTACGCGATAAAATCTGCATAGTTAGTTTTACTGATAATAATATGCTTAAATATAATTACAAGAATTGTTTGACCTTATTCCATTACTCCTATTGTAATTCAATGAAACTTTGACAATTTGATGTCCCGAGTAAGCTTGTAAAGGAATCGAAAAAGATCAGGAGGACATAAGGAAAGCAAGCAGAAATTTAATTTTAATAATTTGTTATGTCTGTTGTATTTTTATATTTAGTTCAACAATATAGCTTTGGAATTTCTTTCCGTTAAAGAATTCGATTTAATTTGAGAAATTTAACGTGAGAATTGAATGGAATGGAAAGGAGTAAGAATAATTCTTGAACTGTGTTTGGTACCCAATATGAATTAGAAATATTAAAAAAATTTCAGATGGCATGGTTTTCCCACAAATCTTACCGATACATAATACAATCTCCTATATGTTTAAACGATCAGTGTCCCGCCTTTGGCATGTATAATTAATTTTTTATCTATTTATAGAAAATAACCAATTATTTATTCACTTGTTTAATATTGTCCAAAACTGGATACAAAATGTAATAACCTACTAATGTATTATTTTACTAGAAAGATAAAATAATGACATTCACAAGTTACGTATCGCAAAATTATGTATGTATGTACCTTAATGGCTTGTTATGCGCCATGTTACACAAAGATATGCGTACCATATACAGAAAATAATTTATAGGCAATTAGGGCAACAGATTTGGTCGCAGGGGAACTTTTATTTTATGCGAGAAATTTATTTATCAGTTTCCAATATATTTATATGGATTTATAACTTTTATCATTGAATCTCTTATTGATAACTTTGATTTCTATATATTTTTAAAAGTGGAACATTAAGAAAGATCAAACGGTTCATCGGTTTAAATAAACTTAAAAACTAGCTTGCCCTTAAATCAAATTTCTCTGGAAAGTTAATAAATTTAATGTCAATTTAAATGTTAACTTATTGGAATTTTTTTGCTTATATAGTTTCCCCCAGCAATTGAGGAAACTAATCGAACGATAACTATTGAAAAGATTTGGAATGCCGATAGCGATAGCATCTTTCCACTTGAAATATGCTATACCGTAGGCAAATATGCGAGCCTGAGTGATTTTACTATTGATTCTGCCTGGATCTAGGATAGAACGGAGTTTTAAACTTGTACAATGCCTTTGGACTCTTACAGTGTTGCTGCGTTGAGTACCTTTTCAACCTGTGGTAATACAGCTCTAAGTTCAATTACGCCTTCCTTCAAGTAATCATTACATACATCTTTGCATAATAGGCATATGTTAAAACTCTAATTTTTGCGATAAGTATTCGGCTTTTTCAGACATGGAAGTCTAATAGTACGTCGTTTGGTTCAACTAACCGTGAATTTAAAGGGTCCTGCTTTCAGACTAAGGGAGCACATTTTGGACAGGCACACTCCACTGAGTCCACTACCCAAACACCAATGAAGCCCAGAGAGCCATAACCTCATGTCCAGGTCCCGGTCGTCCTGTTTTGTCCGCAGAGAGTTGGGAAAAGGGAGTACCGCAATACTTTTCCTCGCGACTCTCCCTCGGTTGCAGTGGCCAAGGAAACTGGTTCCTCGGGGCCAATGGCCCGAAGTGTAGTGGCCTCTTCGGCCCAGTCTTTCACCACAAGCCTTTGGTACTCTTGGCTTTGTTGAAGAAGAACAAGTCACAGCTACTAATCGCCTGCGCCATAATTAGACAAAACCCAATCGGAAGGGTGGTTAACATAGGTATCACAATTAAGGGCGCAAATTGTTTCACGGGTGCAGGTCTGTCAAGCGTTTAATGGCATAACGTAAGGTTCCATAACTGCGCTAGTTTGCAGGATGCCCTGATTCGTACATTTCATACAATTCCGCGGTTCAGTCTTGTTGGGCCAGTCCCTGTACCATCATCTTTTTTATGTGAGAAGTTGCCAAGCGAGCAGGTGGTTCACCTGATATTCAGTGAATACCACCGTCCATGGACATCTGCTACACCCGAGGGTTTGCAAATGCGTTGAAAACCGGGCTCCGGCTACCTCAATCACCAGACGAAACGCGAAAGTATTATACTTCCACTTTACGCCGGTCTTCTGTGAGTTCGTGGTACTTACCCGGACGAGTCTGCCCATTCGTGCACAGCCAAGGCTGCTGCGTAGCCCTACCACCGTCTTCGTTGAATTTGATGAACTTTCTGCAGGCAAAGGAATTGGAAGGGGTAGGCTCTTTTGCTGCAGCAGATTCTGCTTTGCACGAATGTGCGGGCTCGTCCAGGGAACTAGCACAGCCTTAGACTGGCGTAAAATGGAATTATCATACAATAATTAATTCTAACAGCATCATCATCGGGCGTAAGACGTCCACTATTGAACACAAACCTACCCCTTAGAACGCCACAGCGAACGACACCGCCACTTGCATCCATTGGTTGCCCGCGACTCTTACGATGTTGTCGGTCTACCCAAAGTGAGGCCTTCCAACTCTACCGGTCGTCTACCGGTTCGTGGTCGCTACTGCCATTGCCACTACTGGTCGCCATTGCCACTTCAGCTTGCATGCTATGTCGTTGACTCTGGTTCTTCTTCGCGCAAAGAACTCCGAGCATAGCTCTCTCCATAGTCATTCTGTGACTCTGAGCTTTTCTAAAAGTCCAGTTTTTAGGAACACGTTATAACCATCAATTAGAACATAGTGCCAAGTAAAAAAAAAAGTAAAGTAACAGCCTATACATGTCCCACTGCTGGGCAAAGGCCTCCTCTATACAGAGGGTATCAGGGCATAGTCCGCCACGCGGCCCCACTGCGGATTGGCGGACTTCACATATTTTCGAAATATATATATATATATAAATTTTTTTTTGTTATTATTTCGAAAAATATGCAGGTTTCCTTACGATGTTTTCCTTCACCGCGGAGCACGTGATAAGTCAGGACTTAAACTTAAAAACTTCATTGGTGCCGGCACCGGGGATCGAACTCAGGTTGCTCGAGTATATTGAATTAAAGGCGAGCGCCCGGACACTGAGCTATCACGGCTCATTGAAAATAATTGATTCATTGAAAATAAAAAACTATATAAGTAAACTATATTAAAAGAAATTTGCAAAACATCGAAAGTACCCTTGTCAACTACTTGTTTCAAATGCATCGTCCCAAAAAGTAGAGAACCCCACAATGAGAGTCTTTTCTCCCAAAAAATTCAGCGATGATTGGAACTGTTTTATACAAGTAAAAAGGAAAGTGTATTCATACATAGAAACCGCCCGACGCATAACATAAAGAGAATGTTATTACTATTTTCACATTATGCTTTTATAGACTATATCATTTTCTAAAACCAAAGAAAAAATAGGTAACAAGTTTTATAAATATAAGACAACGAGTAACATCCTTTTTGTGTAGTTACGAAAAATTAAATTTAAGAAAGTATATTAATTAAATTCGCATTCGACTTACATTGGAAAATAAATAAAAGTTTCAAAATATATTAAAAAGAAGTAAACCTAGAAAGAAAATAAATAAACGTAGTAGAGCACCTTCCGCTACAGTAACAAAGCACCATCTTATTACCTAAAAGCAACGTTAGCGGAATAAAAATAATCTGTTTCTGCTATAGTTGCATTTAAGACGGTACTCGCGTTAAATAAAATAATATACATTCTCGTAACTTTGTCAAAACCGCAATAAGAATATAAATACTAGTCAGATATATGAACCAACTTTACCCTCCCTTGTAGAAAAAACAAAAATTCCTCTGGATCAAGATTCTGTTTTTTAAAGTGTACAGTGTATATTAAAAATAATATTCGCTATTAGTAGTATAATCCCTGAAAATGTATCCTTCAATAATCGAACAAGTCTGTTCAAAGACGTGTTCGGTCATCTAACCATTATCAATTAGAGAAAATATTTTAAACCAGTTACTTTTGAATATCTTGTGTGAGCTTGCCATCAAAAAGTTGGTGTAAATGTAGAACCCAAGATACTGTTTGTTAGGTAGGACTACCCTTGCAGTCCCATCGAACATAATCGTAATAAAAGATGTTAATTTTCTTCAGGATTGGATGTGTCCCAATTACAACGGCTTGACACTTTAGAGAATTAAGAGAACGACCAAATCTGTCAAAGCAAAGCTGCAAAATGTCTCAGGTTTATCTTACCCCCACACACAATAGAAACTAGCCTATAGATAGCATTATCGCAACATTACAAATCCAAAGAATAGAATTTTTATATTTGGAACTGGCCAGCGCTTGACTGCCATCTTACGTAATAGTAAGTGGTGATATAGAAATTGATGGTAAGCGCGCTAACTCAGTAAAAGCCTATTCACTTACCTTGAAGACATTAACATAGTCGACATTATAATCCGACGGAAAGGCGGACACCGGCAGGTTGTTCCATTCCTTAGATATGGATGATGAGTTAACAAGCAAATCACTTCATTCTTGTCCGTGGATCGTTGGCAAAAGGGTGGAATCTCATCGAACGACTAGTTGTTCGATTACGGAATAGAGCAGGAGGAATCAAATCGATCAACTCTAATGCATACTCTCCAAAATGCATCCTGTAAAAAACCGAGAGGCTGGTTATTCTGCGCTTCTGCCCAAGGCTGGTGAGATTGCTTTTAACCAAGTTACATTCATCAATGACTCTTTCCACACGTTTCCCCATTGAGTCTAAGGCAGCCAAACGATATTTGTAGCCCCAGCCCAGATATGGCAGCAGTACTCCACACACGATCGGACTTGAGTAATAAGCGGTCCCGGTAAGAAGTACCGTCAAAATTTGCAAGGATGCCTAAGTGCCCTGCAGCTGCTTTGGTTTTAGACTCAATGAACGGCCCGAAGTTTAAAGTTTGAGGATATTTCCACTCCCAACAATTGCAGGGTGGTCGGTATAATCCAAGGACACATTGCGGAAAATAGGTGCCAAGGTGAAGGGGTTTCTTTTTGCGGGAAAGTGACACGTAAATTGCTGAAAGGACTTCTGAGGAACGTCGGCATTAGTCGCCATTGGCTGGGATGAACAGCCGTCGATGACTACTCGAAAAGCGTTCACTCAGAAAGTCCTTCACCCAACCGATTAGGCCAGGAGATATGTCGTACGCTAGAAACTTGCTTAGGGGGCTGGAGTGCCAAACCATGTCAAGGGCCTTTGAAATATCTAGGGTAACCACAAGTTTCACCATTGTTCTCGAGGGCCTCGCTCTAAAGTTGAGTGGCATGGTCTGTAACTGGCAGGATCAGCAAGACTACCTTTTTTTGGAATAGCCTGCGCATTCTTCAGTTCCCAGGACTTAGAGACTACTCGGTGTCGAGCTTTTCAACCCAGAATAAGTAGGCCGAATGCTAGCTCTTTTCAGCCCGAGCACATTCAGCGTCAAACCATGGACGTGCTTTGCCACCGAATTACCAAATGGGATGAAATACATTGCCTAGACACACCACATCAGTTACGGCGTCCGCGCAGCTCGACGGGTCTCGAGAAGAAAAGCAATAAAAACACAACGAACGATAATATATTTAATCTAGTCATGTCTTTTTAAGTATTATCGATGATGCTATATTTTTTATATGTGTTAAACGTTGTATCTAAGAGAACTTTCAATCTGTGACCCCTCCGAACATGAGCTCCTGAATTATTTTGCTAGCTGTTATCTGAAAATTGATTCTAATATCCAACGACTTTTGATTTAATGCTGAAATAACACGCGTTCAATGTCAATTACCTAAACGAATTGTTAAAAAGCAAAAGCTAAATTTACTTTACTGCGGGCACAGGAATCAAGTCACGAACGCTCACAAATGTATTCTGAATACAAATGACTGAAAATATGGGAAAAAGAATCGTATTTTAGTATCGCGCTTATTACGTCATAATAAAGTCACAGTCATTATAAATAGAATAAGTTACGAGCAGATGTCGGTAGAAACATTTAAACGCTTCTGCCAAGTATGACTTATACAGGACTGTAATTCGTACTTGGTATAAAGCTTTAAAGATGTGTAATAACGACTCTTGAAGTTAAAACTTGTTTAGGCGCGCTAAGCGATTTTCGAAAGGGGAAAATGGTTTCATGTCAACCACGTGCGTATAACAACAAAAATATAATATATAAGTCTGCTAATGCTGACAGGTATTAACCAGACAGATAGAGTTTATTATTGTATTTTAAAACTGGTGAAACTTAAACATTTCACTACAATTATTTTGAAAATTATAAAAATATATCTTTTTGTTTCTGCAGCCTTTAAGCAGGCTCTATCAGTGACTATATTTGCTGTATTGTTTTTTAATTTTCACAGTCATTTTTACTGTTCATATAACATTAATATTAAATACAAGTTATGGCAACTTGCAAGTGGACCTGTAGTTTTGCTAGAAGCAAAATGATAATGTCGTTAGTTAACGTACGGTCCGCGAAGTTTGGAAGGGAGTTGCTAAGTTCCGTTTCAAACTTTCCGTGATTAACGAGTTGCCTAGGCTTTCTTCACTCTGTTATCGAACTATTGAATGTTAACGCTTTCGAACTTTGTCGTTTGTAATCAAATTACTTGTCCATATGTGGTTTAATTTATTAATTTATTTATTAAGGCTTACCAACTAAATACATACGGAACATTGAAATGTAAATATGTTTAACTTAATACTAAAGTCGTAAACAATATATGTACATATTTAAATAACAGGTAAACACAACACTTACAAAACAAACTTGAAATATAGAACAGGAACCTAACTAAAAAAAAATCTTTTATCTCTGAGAAAAAAAAACTAAATTAGGAAAATTGGAAAAATTGGGAAATTATAAATTTGAACTTAGCAATACTTAGGTTAACTTATTATAAAATTATTTGAAGTGTGTATATATTTTTTTCTTAAATAAGGTGTTCGGGGGACTTTGCATTATTTTAAAATAGATAACGATGTATATGACTCCTGAAAAAAATTCTAAAGCAAACATTTTCGTAACAGTAAGCAAAGCTTTGTATTGTTAAACTTAGACTTCCTGAAAATTTAATGGCAATTAGAAACACATCATTTTTAATCTGTCTGTGACATATTTCACACTAAAATTGTTAATTTTAGTGGTTTCTAAATGAAGGTACAAAAAGTAGGTACCTCTACTTAAAATTGCAACGATTTTAATGGTTTTAAATAATAGCGTAGCTGGATCAGTATCACCAACTGTTCAAAAAAATACTCGTAAAGCAATTCAATAACCCACTAAAATTCACTAAATTCTAACCAAAACCTTTTAAATAAGAATCATTTAGGAAGTCTTGGTTAATTTACCGTTAAAAAAACTTCAATTGTAATTTTTCTTCCTAAATTAGGGACAAAGCTCCTAAGTTGGCATTCTTGCAGGATCAAGCTCACGGATTCCAAGAATGCCAAGGATGTAAGAAAAGAAAGGAGATCGTGAAATATATTAAAATCTAAACAAAAATCTTACTGCCAATTAGTCAAAATGCGATATAAATGTTTAATTTTTATGCGAAAAGATGCCTAGCGTGCAGATGCACTTGATGTTAAGTGAATACCGCCACCCATGGACATCTACAACACCCGAAGGCTTGCAGTTGTGTTGACAAGATTTTAAAAAATGTGGGCGCCGATTACCGCACTCACAAAACGAAACGCAAAAATTTAATTCTTCCACTTCACGCTGTACATATTCTAATATAGACAAAGAAGATGGATGACTATTAGCAACAGAATAGGATTCAATTTATTTAATTTAGTCCAAGCAAAGCAAAGCATCATGTTTTCGAGATGCAAAACCTTATTTTGCGTAGATGGAAACATTATATAAAAAGTTGACTGTCCTAGTCACAGTATCTACAGAAACTCATTTCGTCCGTGATCATGAAACCTCAATTGAAACGCTGAGAACTAAAAATTTAAATTAACCCTCCTTTCTTCAATCTATCCCCTTAACGACAAGTTAAATTAATCTATATAATACACTTAAGACAGAAAAACAACGAATATTATTCGCCTATAATAAACAAACATTTCTAGAAAAATCCTTTCAAATTTATCGCTGCTGAAATCTGCTACAGCTGAATGAACTACAACACGATTGTTGATTTGTATTGATGAGCATTTCAGGGAATCGAGCTTTTAAATGAAAACGATATTTTTAGATGGTCATAAAAATATAGCTAGTCTGAATTCCTTAGAATTAAAAAATAAGAGTTGTTTTCACTGTATAAAAATAATTGGCTTGGATTCAATTTATACAGAATCGGAGTTTTCTCTTATTTCTGATTGATATGAAAAATTTTTCATACATTTATACCGTTTTTAATTCATTTTATACCTTGTATACCTGAGTTAACACAAAAAGAAAGTGATAACTTAAATAAATATAACAATATAAAATAAAAAAACAGTATACAAAAATCTTTAGACGAAAATCACTACATAAAGTATATTACGTGAAGTTTATCTTCCATGAACTTCAAATTCTATTTCAAGTTGACGAATAAGTTCCAATTGAAAAATTGCTTCATGTCTATTCTTTCTTTGGATGAAAGATAATTGAACAACAATTTTCAGTAGGGGCTTGTAATTTTTTAAATATTACTGCGGTATAATTACTTTCTGGCATTGTGGTGTTCATTTTGTTCTTACATTATTATCACATCTGTCAGGGTTGAAAGTTGGAGCACCGACATACAAACTAAATAATTGTCCACGACGAAATGATCCATCGAAATGACAGGAATTGTGATTTACTCCCGATAATCACTATCAGAGTTTGATGGCAGGTTCTAGCAATGTCACGCGTAAAACCCAAAACTACAAATTGTCCATCGTTAGCTGCCTTGAGCTTAGTTTGGTGCTTCAGTCTCCCACATCATGAAAAATTACAAAATGAACATCATTTGAAACTCTTTATACTGTGGTGAAAAATAAAGAATTGTCAATATCATTTATTAAAAACCATTCCTTATGCGTAACATAAATGTACGCCAATATAATTATCTACCACACGCTACTGTGAACTTTTGATTTCAGTTCTATCTTTCGCCATTAAAATTATTAGTCTGTCTGAGGCGCCTTTTCACTTCGCTTTTGTAATTAACTCAAGTTGTAAGGAACTTCGTTAATATAACGTACATATTTTAAAACTTAATGTGAAATAGTTGGTACTTACTTCCTGCACTGTACAGTGTTGAGGAATAAATTCCTAACTTCGACCTAAAAACTTTTACATCACTACAGACTTTATTATTTTATTGCCTTTTCTAAATGTTAATCACAGTAAAAAGCAACGTAATTTGACGATTATGTGAAATAATAGGGTCAAATTTAATTCGCCATCTTGGTAGTGTTATGTTAAAATATAAGAAAAGAATATTAATATTATGGGGGAATATTCATTTGGTTTCTCGTCTGGTTGGGTTTATAAATAAAAATAAACATATAGATATAAATATTGTATATAATACATATATACTCGTATTAATAGGACTCAACCAGACGGAAGCCCTCGGCAGGGGAGACCAAACGGCCGAGGGTTAGGGTGAAAGGGAGAGGGCCGGCGGACAATGCGGGCGGTATCGAGGAGCACCGCCTTCTGAATTTAAGCTTAGAGCGTTCCGTCCCTGAGTCCCAGTCACCTCAGATGTTCGGAGAGGCTGACTGAGATCAACCCATTCGCAGACACGACTATCGGGATAATTTCAGTCAACACACCACCCCACATGTCAATCACCTCGTAAGCCGGGTCCAGATATTTCGTCTTTTTATCTATTTCGGCTTTCACAAGGTTCTCGTCATATGGAATGGTAATGTCGACCAAAAATACCCGCGACTGTGCCCGGTCCATCAACACGATATCAGGTTTGTTCGCGACGATCGTCCTGTCCGTAATGATGGACCGGTCCCAATAGAGCCTGGCGCGGTCATTTTCGAGCACGGCCTCCGGAGAGTACTTATAATACGGCAGTTTCCGTTCCACGAGGCCGTATTTCAGAGCGAGCTCCTGGTGTAGGATTCTGGCTACTAGGTTGTGTCTATGCAGATACTTAGAGTTAGAAAGCATGGAACAACCGGAGATAACATGCCGAAGCGACTCCCCGGGATGGCGACAAGCTCGACAGATGTCGACGGTGCCATCCTTTAGGATGTATCTCCGATAGTTGTTCGTCTTAATAACCTGATCCTGTATCGCACAGACAAAACCTTCGGTTTCCCCAAAGAGGTCACCGAAACGTAGCCAGTTAAGGGAGGCAACAGTATCTACGAAAGGCTCGTGTAGAGCCTTGTAGAACCTCCCGTGGAGCTCTTTCTCCTTCCATACGGCCTCTCGGTCGGAAACGCTGAGTACTCCCGGGTCCTGCCATTGCTCGTTGGCTAAGGATAGAGGGGTAAGTCCTTTATCACAACTAATGACGTCCGTGTAGATTGACTCATCCGATCTCGCCAGGAAGTAGTTGCGGAGGCTGCACACCTCGCGATTGTGCATGGTAAGGGCGCTCAAAAAGCCCCTCCCGCCATGCTTCCGCGGCAGGTACAGCCTCATCACTGAAGATCTCGGATGATGCATTCTGTGGGACGTCATAGTTGTGCGGACTTTTCGGTCCAGGGCATTGAGCTCAGTTTGAGTCCACCTGAGTATGCCAAAGGTATACATGAGGACTGGCATGACCCAGCCGTTAAATGCGCGTGCCTTGTTCACGCCTGACAAATGGCTGTCAAACACCTTTGTCAGGCGTGCAAAAAACACATCACGAACTAACTGTTTCATGCCAGCCTCATCGATACACATGTTTTGTGACATACCCAGGTATCGGTATGTTTCAGCCTCAGAGAGGGTCCTTATGTTAACGGGCATAGATAAGTCTATGCCCGCTGTATTATTGACCTTACCCCTTTCGACATGAAGGACCGCACACTTATCCGTCCCGAGCTCCATTTTGATAGAATTGCTGAAATCACAAGTGACTTTAAGCAATTCCATCAAATGGGAGCGATTGGAGGCGAATAACTTGAGGTCATCCATGTAGAAAAGGTGGGTCACTTTTGTCCCTCCTCTCCGAAGCTGAAATCCTCCCCCCGAGCCCTCCAGTAATACGCTGAGAGGATTCAGGGAGAGGCAAAACCATATTGGACTCAAACAGTCGCCCTGGAAAATACCCCGTCGTATCCTTATCCGGTATTCCGCAGCCGTCATCCGCTCGCCTAGATGACAAAGGATCGTACTCCATTGCCCCATACAGTGCTCGAGGAAGTCTCTTACTGTACAGTCTACTTTGTACAGTTCGAGGACCCTCTTTAGCCATGTATGGGGCACCGAGTCGAATGCCTTTTTGTAGTCTATCCAGGCGGCGGAGAGGTTCCGACGGTTGCGTTTAACCATTTTACCAATGACCGCGTCGATGAGAAGCGGTTCCTTGGTTCCACGACCGCCGCCCCGACATCCATTCTGAGTACGAGACATAATCCGATTCACATTAATATGCCGGGTGATTCTCATACTCAGAATAGATGTCAGTGTCTTATAGATGGTAGGTAGACACGTAATGGGGCGGTACTTACTCGGGTCTGTGGTAACCTGATCTTTAGGAACCAAATGAGTGACCCCAGTAGTAAAGAGGCTCGGGAGCGACCTCTGATCGAGAGCCTCTTGGAACTGCCGGGCGAGCACAGCATGACACACCACGAACCCCTTCAGCCAGTAGTGATGCAGCCCGTCGAGTCCCGGACTTTTCCAGTTCGGGGCTCTACGGACTGCCTCGGATACGTCGTCGGGTGTTATGACGACGGGGTCGATGGGTGTAATGTCTGCACATTGGCTCGCCACGACTTGTGTCCAAGGGCCCTCACTGTGGTCTACGGGCTCTGACCACAGGCTGCGCCAGAAGGCGACAGTGTCTGCCTGGTCCGGTCCTTGGCCCGTTCCACAACTCATTGGTCGCTCCAAAGATTTGTAGAGCCTCTTTTGGTCACTCTGGAAGAGGCGATTCTGGCTAAACCGCGCCATCCTCTCGGAATATCTCCGAATCCGCTTCCCCCAAGCAGCGATCCTCTGCTTCAGGTCATCTATGCGCTCCGTTAGTTTTTGCGTAATATCCGGCTGGAACAAGTTTATGTTGGTCCCAGCGAACGCCATCCTAACGGTGCGCACAATTCTGGGCCTATTATTGCCCAACCTCAAGCTTATCAGCCTGCCGATGATGGCCCTTACCTTTGTGATACGGTCCTCAATTCTTCTTCTCCATGCTGGGATAGTGCTACCTGGTCTGGTAGCACGTCCAGCCTTGGGAAGTTTGGCGCCAACGATTCGGCATACTGCCAGTGCAGCGCCAAAGAGAATTGAGTCCGTATCGCAAAGATCCCGGCTAGCTTCCAAATACGTTGCCAGCATCGGGTTAAGAGACCTAACGACAGACCGACTCCGCTTACTTAGGGGTATGCGGGGGAGACGTGGTCGACTCTCGAGAGGCGTTTCACGCACCTCCAGAATTGCCTCCTCCAATATGCTTCCCATCTGCTCTATTTCTTGGGCGACTATTCCATCATCGCACGAATCTACAGGAGCCGGGGGGTTAACCGCGGCCTCCGCATCTGCTTGTAACCCTGCAGGGTCCGCAGCTTGCGGGGCCGTATCCCCAGCCACTACATTTTCATCCGATGAGGGAACAGCCTCACGTCGTAGTCGTTCGAGCTCGGTATCATCAAATATTTTTGAGTGCATGATGTACCGAACTCGGTCTGCCAGGTTTTGCTCGGTGACGGTTATAGATGGCTCCAGCTCAGCAAAAAAGCGATGCATCCTTGCCCGATACGCAAACCCTCCAGTCTCACTCACTTTCGCCCTAAGATACGCCCGCATTGCGTTCCTATTCATATCTTCAGTCCAGCGCAAGCGGCGTATTCCACCAGCGGCGGGTGCCGATTGCTGGATCCGAGAGGATCCTGCCGACACCAAGCCAACTGGTGGGGATGATGGATGCGAGGTACTGCTTGGTGGTCGTGCAGTACCCCGCGCTTGGCTGGCGTCCCGCATGCTGCCACGTCCAGCGCCAGCTCCAGACGCGCCCTGGCGGCCCGCAGGTAGCGGCCCTATGCGCTTTCCTTTCTTTTTTCCATCATCCATTTTTAGGGCGTCGTTTAACGGAAGACACCCCCAGACCGGCACCGTTTTCTGTAGTGTGGCCGAACGCACAGACGGGCCTATGCACCCTCACTTATGCCAAGGCACGGTGCAAACACCTATTGGCAAGGCACTGACTGATTGCGCCGGCGCAACAGTTCTGTCACTTGAACTGTTACGCCGGTGGGCGATGGGGTCGTCACTTCCCTACGCCTGTTATTGTTATTATTATTCGTAACATTCTCTATACTCTGTCAAATCGGAAGGTTAAAAAGTTTGACAATATGTTGAGATAATATAATATGTTTTTGATATGAAAATATTTTACGAATTTTATCGCGTTTAATTAGGTTTTTAAATTCCCGACAATTCGAACCCTTTCCAGCGTTTATATTCGCGTAAAAATAAGAAATCAATAATATGTTGTTAAGATGATATCAACAATCTGACACTGAAATAATAATGTTCAACCTTCAATTTTATTTCTTTTTTCAATGTTGGCATTATTTTTTTCACTTCTAGGAATTATGCAATGCTTTATTGGAAGATGATAAAGACAAAGTAACGATACCGCGAGCTTGCGTTAAAATCTAAATTATTAATATAAGTTTCAGTTGAAAAAGAGAGTAAGTATTGTTATGTTCGAAGTACGGAGCACAAGGACTAGTGAAACACTCAAGAGCTGTCAACGCACTGGCTTTAATTTGTCAACAATATCGGGGCGTGGACGCAGCCACGCACACATATACAATATTCCTCCCCCTTATACTAAGGTTATTACGTTACACAAACATGACCTACTAAAAGATCTTTTTGTAATCAACCTTAGGACGATTTCGTTTCGGAAACTTTCGTTGTTCCTGTGCCCGTGATATCCTGTCAGCCTCTGCCATGTCTTCTTCATCATCCGAATACTGTGGTCGCCGAACTCCCCTCGTTATTGTGACATGCTCTGGTGAAAGTAATTGTTGGGAGTTATCGCCAAGGGGTGTCACGTTCTCCGCAGAAGAATCAGCCGCCAGTGTAGGTGTCACTGTATCTTTCTGCCCTTCTTCCTCCTCACGGACGCAGTCTTGCTCATTGGTTTGCGCATGTGACAGTGTGGCAGTGGGCAACAGTGATGCATGTGTCGGTGCTGAACCTTCTTGGTCATCAGGGCATTGAATATCAGACTCCCAAGGTTTATTTACACTAACTATGCCTTTATGTACCAACATTTGGTTTACATGTTTTTTTACAAAACTACCAGTTAAAGAGTCTCTTATTAAACACAAAATTTTACCAAGTTTACGCACAATTATACCTTCACACCATTTAAATTTATCTTTATTATAATATTTTTTATATAGAATGTTTTCTCCTAGTGAAAACACTTTTTGTTTCCCCCCCTGTGATTTAACCTGTTAACACTGTTTTGACTTGACCGCGTTGGCGAGTGAGGCTGATAGGGGCGGCGGTGGTCTTAGTTTTAATATATCTAACCGCGATCTTAATTTACGACCAAAAACTATTTGTGCCGGAGATAAAGCCGTCGTAGAATGGACAGAATTTCGGTAATCAAAAATGTACTTTTGTAAATTTAAATTACACTCCCTAATATTGCTACTGCTTAACAAACTGATTTAATACCCTTTTTTATTATTTTAACATAACTCTCAGCTTGTCCATTACTTGCAGGGTGATAAGCGGGTGACGTAACATGTGCGATTCCATTAAGCTTACAAAAATTTAAGAATTCACGCGAACAAAATGATGCCCCATTATCAGTCACTATTGTTTCTGGCAACCCGAATCTCGCCATATACTCATAAATTTTATCAATAACTGCGGTGGAGGAACAGGAGTATTATATATTACATACTTCGGCCCATTTGGAGTACGCATCTACGATCACTAAATACATAAGTCCGTTCAATGGGCCAAGGAAATCAAGATGTACGCGTTGAAAGGGTTGAGTGGGGTACTTCCATGGTGAAATAAGAGCACTTGGTGGCGATGCTCGAAGTTGCATACATATTTCACAAGAGCCAATCATGCGTTCAAGGACACCGTCAATGCCGGGAAACCAAAACCGGGCGCGTGCTTCAGCTTTTGTCTTAACAATGCCTAAGTGCGATGTATGTAACTCTGAAATAACACTATTCCGTAACGAGTCAGGGAGAACGATTTTATGACCACGCATAATGCAACCATTCTCATATGAAAGTTCCCGCTTGCACATACTATAAGGTTTGATCTCAGGGTCACTAACCTTTTTAGGCCATCCGCTTAAAATATAATGTACAACCTTTTTTAATATGACATCTTTGTTCGTTGCATCCCGTAACGCCTGTAACGTGATAGGCAACGCGCCCTTAACAACAAAACAAACATATGCTGCGCGGTCATCGAGGCCGGCGGGCTTTGTACGCCCCGCGCCCCCCGCGTCCCCCGCGCCCTCCGCGCTTATCGCTGCGGCGCCGTGTAAGAGGCTAGCGCGCGACAAGTAGTCCGCACAGTTATCGGCACTTTTAACATATTCTATAGAATAACTGTAGCCGCTCAAAAATAACGCGTATCGTTGTAATCGATTTGCCGAAATCTCTGGAATTCCCTTGTAAGGCCCGAAAATTGATAATAAAGGCTTATGATCCGTACGTAGTATAAAAGGTGTAGACCTTCCATATAAGTATTGATGGAACCTCCGCACTCCAAATATAATAGCCGTTGCCTCTTTTTGTATTTGCGAATACTTTTTTTCGGCGTTATTTAATGTCCATGATGCAAACGAAATTGGCCTTTCAATACCTGCACTATCCTTTTGCGATAAAACCGCACCTAACCCATTAGGCGATGCGTCCACCGTAAGTATAATGGTATTATTTGGATTGAAATGCGCTAAAACCTGCTTTGAAGATAATATTTTTTTTATATTATTGAACGCTTCCGTTTCGCACTTAGACCATTGCCATTTTGTTTCTTTTTTTAATAATTGATAAAGAGGACATAGAATCGAAGATGCGTTTGGAATAAAGCATCTATAATAGTTAACTAAGCCCAAAAACGACTGCAACTGACTTATATTTGTGGGCATTGGCGCTTCTAGTACGGCTTTAACCTTTTCTGGTGACTTCTTTAGTCCGTTTTTATTTATAACATATCCCAGGTAACTAATTTCATCTTTAAAGAAATTACATTTGCTTTTCTGTAACGTTAAGCCCGCGTCTTGTAATCGTTGTAATACCTGGTGTAGATAGGATATCTAAGTGTTCCTTATCGTCGCGGCCGGTTATGAGAATATCATCGAGCAGAAAATGTACGCCGTTCAATCCCGCAAGCACATTTTCCATGGCACGTTGGAAAATGCCCGGGCTACTGGCTAGTCCAAAGACTAAACGTGTGTACGCATATAAACCACGATGAGTATTAATACACGTTAACTTTTGTGATTCCTCATTTAAACAAAACTGATTGTAGGCCATTGAGAGATCTAACTTTGTGAAATACTGACCCCCGTATAGTTTTGAAAAAAGTTCATTAGCCGTCGGTAAAGGATACTGATCCACGGCTGTTTGTTTAAACTTACTGAAAAATCTGCGCAAATTCTGACAGACCCATCGCGTTTTAAAACGGGTACAATCGGAGACGCATACTCCGAATAATTTACGGGACGAAGTACTCCTAGGTCGACTAATCTTTTTAATTCATTATCTACTTTGTCTCTTAAAGCGAACGCAATAGGACGCGGCTTGAAAAAAAATGGCTTAGCTGTTTCTTTCAAAGTCAGCTTTACTTCATACTTATTAAAACATCCTAGTTCCCCCGAAAACGCTCTGGGGTAATGTAAATGAAGCGATTCGATTTCATTTTTTATTTGTTTACAATATTGAATTGGTGTCAATTGAAGTTCAAATTGTGCAATGAAATCCCTACCGAGCAGTGGCGGGCCGCCATTTCGAACTACGTAAACATCTAGTATACATGTTCGCCCCTGCCACTGAACCGCCATCCGGGCGCGGCCGGCGCAACCTAAGTTCTCCCCCGTATAGCTCACTAACTTTCTTTTCGTAAATGATAATGGCACGTCATTAAAGTATGAGTTATACGTATTTTCCGAAATAACCGTCACTGCCGACCCGCTATCGATTTTAAATTTTAAATCTATGCCGTTGACCGTCACCGTTTGAACTAAAGACTCGCCCCTAACCGATCGTATATTGAATAACTTACCATCGTCACCTTCCTCATCGGCCTCACTCGTATTTATGTAGTTCACTTCCTTACACATTCTCCGCAAGTGTCCCTTCTTATTACATTTTTTACATTTGTAATTCGCGAAACGACAATCCGCAGCAACGTGGCTCGTGTAGCCACACACCGTGCACTTTTGAAGAGAACATACGCTCTTAGATTCTTGACCGATCTTGTACAGCTGATCTACGGTGATTTCAGTGACGGCAGCAGCGGTGGTGGCACTTGCGGCAACCGCTCGCGCGCACCTTATGTTCTCCGTTAACTCCACAGCTTTCGCCAATGTCCTACCCGAAATACCTTGTGTGTACAACTTTTCTTTTTCAGCTCCCGGCAGCATACCCATGATAAACCGGTCTCTTAGTGCTATTTCCACGTCAGAAAATAGGCAATGAGCAGTCAGACCACGTAACCTAGCGGCCCATTATGATGGTGACTCGTTCGCTTGTTGTATGGCAGCATAAAAATTATGGCGCTCGCTAAACCCAATCTGCTTCGGCGTGAAATGGGTATCCAATATGGCCATTATATCTTCGAACGGTACTTCTTGTAGATCCTTTGGTACGACCAAATCCGAGGCTAGCTTGAACGTATCATCGGCGGGTGCGCTGAGCAGTATCGCTCGACGTTTTACTCCTGCGGCATCGCTTGAGACATTTATGTCATTCGCAATGAACCACTGAGTAATTCGTGTTCTAAATATTTTCCATGCTTGTATTTCATGGTTAAACGTTGGTAACGTCCCACAGCTGAACGACATTTTTTTCTTTTTTTTTTTTACTTAACGCGGGTAGTCCTCGTCGCCAATGTTATGTTCGAAGTACGGAGCACAGGGACTAGTGAAACACTCAAGAGCTGTCAACGCACTGGCTTTAATTTGTCAACAATATCGGGGCGCGGACGCAGCCACGCACACATATACAATAAGAAAAAAAGATTACTTTTGAAAGAAAATTTGAAATTTAAAATAAACTCTTTTCGTAAAGAGTTTCGCACTATACAAAAAATAAATTTTAATGTATCGTGTTCTATTATCAAAATTGTGAACATTTTGGGAATTCACAATGAACGGCCAACAGTCTAGTAAATAGATTATGTAGATTGTACTTCCTTTACATGTATATATATATAAATATATACAACAAAATGAAAGTTAAAAACAAAAGTAAATAAAGTAATGCATGCTTAAAAGTTCGTACAATTGCTTTTGAATAAAGATGTGTTTTTACAATAGTCTTCGGGGTTGAAGCCACTTTAGTCGGCGTCTTCATTGTAGTACCCAAGAGACTGTAACTCTTTTAAGTATTATTCGAGGAATACGCAAGAAAACTTTTATCGTTCAATTTATTTTCATGGCACTTTGCACTGTATCAGATGAGATGACGGAGAGGTATTTCTAATATATAATAAATAAAATGTAATACTTTGAGATTGCATAACAAATACTTTGTTATTATATTTACTTTATTATTATTAGACGTGATAAGTCATTGTTCTCGACTCGCTTTAATTCAATGTAATCGACCAATCCGAGTTCAATCCCCAGTGCGGGTACCAATGAAATTGTAAATTTGAAATGCTGACTTTTGAATTTCTATCCACTATTAAAATTTTAATATTCTGAATAGAACTTAAATATTTTTATCGACCTATAATTTTATTTCAATACTTTTTATTCATGGAATAATAAAAATTCAAAACTCTATGTACATTTTTTTTAAATATTCAATGTTATTTTTATTTATAAAGATACCATTATCCATTATAAGACAATGTGTTAATTTTACGATGTTTTACAATTTGTTTAATTACCTTTAATCTCCCGCCTGACTTCAAATCTTGGAAACAACCACTCAGATCCGAAACTATTACCGGCGCTTAAGTCATAGATTAGCGCCTAGGTCTTAAAACATTAAAACAATCTCTGAGTGCTTCACTAAAATTATGTATTGAATTTTAAGCCCTGCATAACAAATGTCTATTAATTCTATAATTAAAAAAAAATACTTTTACAAAAACATTTCTGCCGGATCTTCACTCATTTAAATTCGGTCCCCGCTAGGAAATGGATCCGTGAATTACATAATAAGATTAATTTTATTGCAAATCTTCCAAAACATTGCGTTGAAACCAGCGTTTTCTCCTTCGACCCTTGAAATGGTTTCCTGAAATATTTATAGCGCAATCTCCTAAAAACAAACTGATCGGGGATCCCAATAAATCGTCCGGAAAGTATCATTCATCATTTGATTACTGTTCTAGTCGACGGCCAATTTGCCTAAAGGTCCGGATCTTTATCTGCTTTTTGCATATATAGTTTCGTATATTGATCGACTTTTGCCAACTTACAGAATGTACTTAGATAAGCTAACCTAAAATAATCAAAATACAATACGTGATGACTAAGACTGCAACAGTTTAATCATCAGCTTAAATCAAAGAAAAACATACTTGATTAATGAATTCATTCGTATACATAGCAAAATCATCATTTTGATGAACAACCGAGCTCCGTGCAGCCGTACATACGGTGTGGGAATACCTGGCGAACGCTCCATGCCACTTGTCTCTCCGCTCGCTCTTAGTTTAAATAATTACATATCGTTTCCTATACTGTATCAACTACAACGGCTAAATCAAAAAAGTGCTATACATACTTCTCGCCTCCGACAGGGTTCCCGCGTTATCGTCACGGATGGGCTTAGTAGCCGTGCCTCGTTACGCATGTTGCGGCTATGAGGAACCCACTAGGGCTGACCCGTAGGCAAAGATTTTCCCTAAGGCCCAGTAGGCCTGATATTAGGGGTGGCCAATCGTGACAAAAATTCACTGATGATAACGAGAGGTAGCTCAAAGTATTTAAATATTCTAAAGAATCGCGAACGGTATGGGGGACGGCGCTTCACTGCATCGTAAAACAAAAATCTTCCTAAATCACGTACGTAAATTTTATGTACCAAATATAAAGATGTTAAATATGTAGAGTTGTAAAGCTAAGCTGGATTCTAAAAAGCTCAATGTCTTGAATAGAGCGAGACAGTATTTACTGCCGGTCCATCGGTCGCAGTTCTATAAAGCGCAGATTCGGCCACTCATGGAAAAGTTTCAGGGCGGGGGGACCGAAATACCAGCTCCATCTATTTCGATCCGGCCCGCTTCGACTCTTTGCCCTGCAAAGGGATGTTGCAGCCCTTTGCATTTTTGAAGAGTGTCGGTTGTACCGTTCTCTCTACCCTATTGCGAGGCTAAAACGTAGTGATTGTGGGAATCGAACCCATGTCTTCGGGATTCTCACCCTGACGTTTTTACTAGTGGTAAAGCGGCAGGGTGAGAATCCCGAGCTAAACGGCTGATTGCCACAACAACGAAAGGTGAAATACGTTGAGTTTCTACATTACATTTCATTATGTCCTTTACAGCATACAAAAAATTTCAAATATCGTTTTATAATGATAATTCGAAACGAGAGATGTCGCCGTTACTAAATGAGTTTAATGTTATATATTTATTTATTTAATAATGTTCTTTCAGAAAAATTGCAATATAATTGACTAATAACACAATTTTCAAATGTTTGTTGTTGATTACAGGAGTTTGTACGAACGTGAGCAGATATACTCCTTTAGCGTAACAATAGAAACATAAAAAAATAAAAATTCTATCCCCCGTGCCAGTACTCTGTCTTGGTGAAAAACACATTACATGCAAACGATAACGGTATAATAAATAACTTGGAATTATAATTCCAAGTTGCTTATATTTTAAGTTACCTACAATATAGGTATTTATTTAACCTACTATACCTATTGGTAAATATCAAAAAGTTGTACTTGGTTGGCGTGATAATGCCGTGAAGTTCGTTAAAATGGAATGGGTCGCTTTGCAACTAACTTCATCATGTCACTTATGGAAGCTGATGTGCGCGCGCATCGTATAAAAGTTTTCCTCTCATAATTTTCTCCTATATTATAACATTAATAATATTAATGCCTTTATTACGTTATTGTACAAAACCTTTCCATATACACGTAGTTTTTATTACCTACATAAGCATTAGTGTAACAGCAAAGACTGATGCGTAACCCTACTAGAGTAACGTAATTAGTAGGTCTTATTCTCACCATTTGTTTCTATATAATTTTGAACAAAAAAAACCGACTTCAAACAGGAAACTAATAAAAACATTGTCAACACAGGTAAGTATTACATTTGAGGATTGCCCTCGATTTCCACCACCCTTGGGATATCTCCTTTCCAACAAAAAATCATCAAAATTGGTTCATAAACGACGAAGTTATCCGCAAACATACATAAAAAAAATAAAAAGATATACGGTCGAATTGAGAAACCTCCCTCTTTATTGAAGTCCTTTAAAAACAAAATTATTAGGTACTAGCTTGTGTATAACGGGACCAACTATTACAAAAACGTATGTGTGTGTACTTGAGTTCACATGTAAAAAGTTATACTTCTTTAGCGTAACAAACGAAAAATAACTAAAAATTTTGCATATCCTCAGTAGTCTTTGTTTGTGAACAAAAAGAGATTAAATGCAATTGATAACAGTTTAATTAAATAACTGGAAATTATAGATATAAAGTAAATGTCAAAAAATTGTTTTTAACTACATGAGTTATAGATGAGTCAAAAATAGTGTTAGGTACATATATTCATGAGAAAAAGTCCGCTCTACGTTAAGCGATAATAATAACAAATTAAAGTAAGATTATTGATTCCAGGCAGTAAAATGACATTTCCAGTGATGCATGTTTTTAGTCCATAATAAATAGTGATGTGCTAGAATCGAGTTTTTACAATTGAAAGTTAGTCGTAATTACATTTTTTTTATTCAATATCAAATTACCTTTATATAAATAAAAATATGTAATTTACGGTAATCAAACAGAAGACATACACGGTAAGTAATTTAATATTATATAAAATACTGTTATATTATTTGTTTTTGGTTATTGGAAGCACTATGGACGCAATTTTGATTTTTTCATTCTGCTCCCGAATTCCGACGGTGTCAGTAGTGTTTAGTGTCCTCTGCAATTTCTTGTTTATTTCTTACTAATTACCTTGTTATTTTTTGTTGAGTTTTGTTACGTTGGTCCGTCTACCTCTAAAGAGGGATGTCTCCCTCCAAAAAGAAAGCGATCATTTGTTGTGAGTGTGAAACAAATGATTCTCAATGCATATAATTATGTATGAAATCAAAATGCAGCAAAACCTTTGATGTTCCAAAGAAAGATAAGTGTGTGAAGACAGTATCTGAAATTTTGGGAATTTCGACTAGATCTGTGTATCGGATACTGAAAGAACTAAAGGAGAACGTTCAGTTATCAAATCGGCAAAAATCCGAACCCAAACTGACATTCAAAGATAAAATTGATGATTTTGACTTTTCGGCGATACGTCGTAAAGTTCACCACTTCTTTTATGCGAAGGGCCCTCCAACTATTGCCAAGGTATATTTTTATATTTTACAGGTTCATCAGGTTGTAAATGATGGCCCTGACCTACCAAATATGTCAAAGTGTACTATGGGAGCAGTTTAAAACATTTAAAATTTAATAATGCCAGTCGCAAACGACGCAGCTGCTTGACAGACTGGCAAGACTTAATTCTGTGGCGTAGACAGTACTTGACACAAAGACTCAAAGAATATCGGAGACAAGAAAAAATAATTTATTATCAAGATGAGACCTGGATTAATGAAGGTAAAGAAGGAAAGGTAAAGAAGGTAAATTTAGTGCATAGTTTTTAAGTTTCAAAATGTATTTGTGTCGTTATTATATTATTTACATGAATTTTGTATATTAACAGGTCATACAACTGGTAAAGTTTGGGTGGATACAACAATGGAATCTTCCAAACAAGCGTTTTCTAAAGGTTTGACTACAGGCTTAAAGGGCCCAACAAAAGGTCGACGCCTAATAATTTGACATATAGGCAGTGATGAAGGTTTTGCAGAAGCCGGTTTGCTTATTTTTGAATTGAAGAAAAATAGTATGGACTATCATGAAGAAATGAACTTGGAGTGTTTTGAGGAATGGCTTAAAAGCATTTTGTCAAATTTAAAGCCAAATGCGGTGCTGGTTATTAGTTAACGCACCGTAACATTCAAGAAGAGTCAAGCGTATCCCCACTTCAAACTGGCGGAAGGCTGATATTATTCAGTGGTTGGATGAAAAGTAAATTCAATATCAACCTACAATGACAAAGGCTCAATTAATAGAAATAGTAAAATTACAAAAATCTGTTTACGAACGCTATGCTGTGGAAGAGTTGGCCGTTGAATACGGTGTCACAATCCTGCGTCTGCCCCCTTATCAGTGGTGAGCTCAACCCAATAGAGTTAGTTTGAGCTTAAGCAAAGGGGTTTTTTTTATGTGAAAATTTGCTAAGCGAGCAGACGGTTCACCTTATGTTAAGTGAATACCGCCTCCCATGGACATCCGCTACACCCGAAGGTTGCAGATGCGTTGACAACCTTTTGCACAAAACTTGTAACGCCAGTTACTAGACTCCATAGAGTAAGTAACTCGTTCATGGGGCGGTGTATACGCTTTTACAACAAAATCCCAGTAAATGCGCAAAACCTGTCTATTAACAGGTTTAAGAAATTTATTAAAGAAAAGGGTTATTCTAATACAAATGAATACATTAATGACAATAACCCCTGGGAATGAGTTGATCGCTCCCAAGCTATTTCTTAAAAGAAAAAAAAATCAGTTGTATAATATTTTAATTTTTTTTAAGAAAAAAATGAATTAAAAAAAAAGAGGATACCTACGGAGTTTCTTTCGCTTGTTTCTTCTCCGCTAGAGGAACCTCATTACGAAACGGTGGTAGATTTAAAAAAAATATATGACTATCGATAGATGAAATGTAAGTTTCTTATGTCGATGAATAAATGATTTTGATTTTGATTTTTGAAAATTGGGCTCCGGCTACCTCACTCGCCAGACGAAACGCGACAGTATTATACTTCCACTTTACGCCGGTCTTCTGTGAAGTCGGGGTACTTACCCGGACGAGCCTCCCCTTTCGTGCAAAATGGTTGTAGGGTAGGTGAAAGTTTGTATGTAAGGATGGATGTTTGTTACTCTTTCACGCAAATACTGTTGGATGGATTTTAATAAAACTTTGCAATTATATAGCTTATACATCAGAATAAGACATAGGCTATAATTTATACACATATTTTTAAGAATATCTGTCTCAGTCGGAACTTTACGCCTTCAGTCTATTCTACGCAGACGTAGTCGCGGACGTAGCAGCTAGTCCGTTATAAACATAACTGATTCTGACTATACCGATTCAGAATCGGAGTCGGAATCAATAACAACCGTAATGATTAAAAACGTATAAAATTACTTGTATTTTCCTGACTTTCTAGTGTTAATTCCTCTGTATCTTTTTATACATTTTTTCCCAGTTTTTGTAATAATGTTGTATTAAGAAATTTTAATATGCTGGTAAGGTCCATATTTCTAAAATCGTATTATTTAATACGGTATGTATAAAATATTTACAATAAAAAAAACGTTTTGATACCTATTATAAAACAAAGCATGACTAAATGTCTAAGTCTATTGATTACCGACATCACTATTGTATCGGGTCACCCTTTTTTGTTTCAATGACAGTTGCACTTGTCATTTTACTGACTGGAATTAATAATCGTACTCTAATTAAGATAGTAACACCATAAAGTTAGCTTCAATTTTAGGTATCGTACATCGTAAAAATTCCCTCTCATAATTTTTCCCAAACACGCCAAAAAGTATAATTTAAAAAATTTAAAGAATAGCAATAAAAAAATCATCGTTTGCTAGCGACAGTGATGACCTGTGCCTGTGACAGAATAAAATTTGACATTTGTCAATTGTGACATTTCTTTTACGACTTTGTAATCCTTATCATCGTAATGATAATGATCCGACATCGTATGATATTATGTATGAATGAACTTTTGTTTTGTTAATGATAATAGTTTTGCGGTTACCAGGCTTATTTTATTTTATCAGTAAAATTATTATTTTATTACTATTAATATGTTGGTAATAAGTAACAAGAAATTAGGTAAGAGAAATATGTTATAAATTACCTTATTCATTAATATAGGATACAATAATTTTTGAGTTCTTTTATTCTATTTTAGTTATCTTGCTATTATAAAGTCGACATGTTTAACGAAAAATCTATAAACATTAAAATCAATGAGCAAGTTTGTTATAAAAAAAACAATTTTCAGATTCATCAATTCTTCAAGAATATGGAGTGTTAAAAAACGTTTTTCTTGATAAAACCACTTTGGAGTCCCAAGTTGAATTATTATTAAAAACCAAACATGTTACAAGTATGGAAAATGTAAATACTTGGCTATTAAAAGCAATTTCATTAATTGATTTGACTACACTGTCAGGTGATGACACTAGATCTAATGTTTTTAGATTATGTTTAAAGGTTTGTAGTTTATAACTATAATCTTTTATAATCTTTGGTAAGCCTAAATGCCCTTATAATTAAACTTTAATTTAAAAGCCCTTGTAATTAAGCTTAAAAAGTGTTAAAAATGTTTGCAAGAGATATTCGTACATAATAAATAAACAGGTATAATGTGAAAGAATCTTTAAGGAATCGTTGTACTTTTATATACAATACAATTAGAGCTTTTGTAAATACCTATCCATCATCATCATTAGTACTTTAGTACTTGGAGATAAATATTACACATGAATATTTGGAAAGACACAATTGGCTTATTTTCATAGAGCATTATCTAACACACACACTATACCTGTGAGACCCTTTTCATTTGTTGTTGCACAAGCATACTTAAAGGCCCACTCCCTAAAGACAAGGACTAAAAAATATTTATACTATTTCATTTTAGGCTGCATATCCACTATCAACATCAATTTTGAAAAGGTTAAAAATTAATGAGGAGAACAAAATTAGGACAGCAGCTGTGTGTGTTTATCCAACGAGAGTACCTGATGCCTATGATATCATTAAGCAGATGGGATTAACTGAAACTATAAAAATTGCATCCGGTAATTTTCATTCAATTATTTTCAGTACTCTTTACCTTATGATTTTAAGGCTTTTGTCCCTTAATTGTGAAGGAAGGTATCATCATCATGTAAGCAAAACTTTGCTAAGCTTATTTGTTACAGAACATAATTAAACATAATCATTTTATTGTATACATGGTACATGAAACATATTATTTACATTTGAATATCTATGATGGATCCAAGAGATCTGTGTTAAAAAGAAATACCTTTTGGATGCCCCCGTTTGGGTATGAGTAGTATGGGGAGCCAATTGTATGAGAAAACCATCTGGTTGCGAATCCGGAAGACATGGGCCCGATTCCCGCAGCGTCGAGAAACTTATCGTCTATTTTTTTCTACAAATTTTCATCATCTGTAGTGTAAAGTACTATAAAAAATTAAATTTCTACTAGCAATGGCGACATCTCTCGTTTAAATTATCGTTGTAAAACGATACAAGAAATTGTTTTTCTGTTGTAAAAAGATAACAATAGACGCGCAAAGCATTGCCCAAAATGCGAAAAAACAATGTACATAAAATACATTGTGATTTTCGTCAGTGTGGCAATCAGCCATTGAGCTCAGTGGTTAAACCGTCTGGGGGCAAATTTAAGACGTGGTTCGTTTCCCGCTTCTATTTCTTTCTTTTCCACAAATTATAATGTTTAATCTTATGTGCAAAGATGAGCACTATAAAAATTGAAAAAAATAAATAACATATAATTGTTTTGCAGTGGCCACTGGATTTCCGTCGGGATTGTATCCACTAGAATCCAGGCTACAAGAGATAAAGTTTGCAGTTGCTAACGGCGCCACGGAAATCGATGTAGTGATGGACCGAAGTTTAGCATTAATGGGCAAATGGGACACTCTGTACAGCGAAGTTGAACAAATGCGAAAAGCATGTGGCGAAGCTCATCTGAAAGTGATCCTCGGGGTCGGGGAACTTGGCTCATATGAAAATGTGAGATTTCGTTGTTTTGTTTTTCGATCGTATTTTTACAAAGATAATTTACTATAATCATAAGTTCTTGTTTAAAATAATACGGCAATTCATATCAGATTTAAAGGATGTAAATATATTTTAAAAATTCGTGCATCGAAAGTACCCCTTTTGATAGTTGAGTCCTTTTAATAATTAAAAATTAGCATCTCAAAAAAGCCCTTATTTTGTTTTATTATTTATTGGTATTATCATTTGGTCATTGGATGACTCGATGGCGCAGTTGCTAAGCTATTGGCTTCGCCGTTGTAGGTAGATTCTTAAACAGGAGAAGTATTTGTGTGACCCACAGAGGATTGTCCCAGATCTGGCTGTTTGTTTCCCAAAGAGGGTTGACGTCAGGCAGGCGGCTGGTCGTAAAAAAAAAAACATACCCAATACCGCTTACAACATGATTCACATGTTGTACCGACCCCACCTAGGTGGGATAAGGGCAGGAAGATGATAATATTAACATTTATTAGTAATGATATTTTTTTTGCAAATTATGTTAGGTATTATATTTATATTCTTTATTCTCTATTCATCAATAGAGCTAATATATATTATATATTAGCTCCATTGATGAAACAATACCAATAATTACTTCTTCTGTGATAAAACTTTATATTCTCACCACATTCCCATAGGTATACAAGGCTGCAATGCTGTCAATGGCCGCGGGGGCGGATTTCATTAAAACTTCAACAGGAAAAGAAGCAGTCAATGCGACTCTACCGGTCGGCTTGGTGATGTGCCGAGCGATTCGCAACTTTTATCAAATAACCGGAGTTAAGGTACTTCACGAGCATCTTGAAAATACTCTTTAAGAGAAGGATATTATGGATGCCGCAACAGAATAGTTATGTTCTCCGAGCTCGTTGGCCTGATCCACGCTGTTGCTAATTTATTAGGCGTTGGCGATGTGGATCGTAAGTTCTGCACGGGGCAAGTAGTTTGAAATAATTACCATCTGTTAGTATGTGTCAATTATTGCACTAAAATAAAGTAATCCTTTTTTTAAGAGATGATATTAAAAATAAATAAAAGAGAAAGGTTTAACTTGAAACCATCTATTAGTAAAAAAGTTCAGCCGTTTCAATTCAAACAGTTACATGAAAGTAAAGTACAGCCGTTCTACTAATTTCAGTTAATTCAAAATTCCCTCGCAGGTTGGTCTCAAACCGGCTGGCGGTATAAAGACGGCGAGAGACGCTATTAACTGGCTCCTTTTAGTACACAGTGAGCTGGGCCCAGAATGGCTTTGCCCTGATCTGTTTAGGATCGGCGCCTCCAGTCTGTTGGGCGTTATAGAAAAGCATCTGGATGAAAATCTTCCACGAGCACGTTAACATAAAATAAAATGTTTTTATACAAGTTTTTATTGAAATAAAGTAAAGGTACTTTATTCTCTATCTATATCATCTGAATTTTTATTTACTCCCACTGAAGTTTTTCTTGCTGACCTATTTGTTAAACGTAAATGTTCCATTAATACAATGTTTTATGAAAATTTCTTGGGTACTGAAATAAAAAGATTTTATGAAAATTTTAATTTGTATCTTGTAATTTACAAATCAATGATATATAATAAATTATTCAACATTCAAACAATCTGCGTAACAACATTTCTTAATAAAATCACATTTTTAACAAACGTTAAGACACACATTGTTAAGAAATGTACTAGTGCGACGGTTAATTTTTAGCCGTCGCACTAATACATTTCTTAACAATTCCAACATCACATGTATCAAACCGTTTTTTTTGTCATTAATTCAATTTATTCTATACATTCGCACTAATACATTTCTTAACAATTCCAACATCACATGTACCAAACCGTTTTTTTTTCTTCATTAATTCAATTTATTCTATACACCACATACGAACTGAGAACGTTGCATTAAATAACACAGCAAAACAATTTATCGTTTCAACACCCAATATTTTAACGAAAGTGTAGACCCAAAACTTTGTTACATATATAACAGCCAAAGCTTTTAACGGCTTAACTTTTAAATCGGGGTTTATCGGCCCTGTTGTAAACTTTACTCAATTGTAGATTTTACATTTTTTTAAATTACAATAGAAAATGAATGTTTCACAGTACATATTTTGCGGGATGGAAAATATATCAAAATGTTTTAAAACAATAAGTTTTATACACAATGTGTAGACTATTCAAAAAGCCTAAATATTGGTAAAATGGTATGTGACTTTAAAATTACAGCTATTTTTTGTGAAGACATTTCGATCTCGAAATATAATGACTAACCGTTAACAATTGCATACATTTCGTATAAAGAGCCATGGATAAAAATTGACACATCAATATTTATTCTGCCGCCACTTGCCACAATGTTTTTTTATTACCATTAAATTACCTGAGCTACGACATATTTATAAAAGCATAAATTTATACGATAAATTTTCTCACGCTTTCTTGATTCTGTTTCACTCGTCTTTCTCAACCGGCTCTTGGGCTCGGAAACCGTGCTCTGGGTCTGCATCATAGTTGACGACCCTCAGCTTCCCGTTCTTACCTACGTAACCGTAATGGCCGCGGACGTGGCCATCATTATCGCGCTCTTCGTATCTGAACTGTCGGTTTTTACTGAAATGTTAATTTTTGAATTAAACGAAAGAACTGTTCGTTCAATCGTATTTCGATTTGAGAAATTGACTAGCCAAAAATCCGAAACACCAATGAACTAATAATTTGTAATCCTTTTACGCGATTCACGTAGGTTCAACTTTAAACAAATTAAATTAAAAAATCAATTGTCTTTTTAAACTAGGTAAGTTCTACATATGTTTTTTATATACTTTGAATCTTTTGCTTCGCCTTCTCATATTCTACTTTTTACAATGTTACCCTAACTGTGCAAATATATTCAGGAAAAAATGGCGAACTTGTTGCGTCAGAAAACTACTACTACTATTTACTAGTTTGAGAGGAATCCTGTCAAATACGGGAAGTAAATTGATCGAATGCTATGTCGTGTAGATTAAACGAACGTTAGTAGTTACCCTTTGCCGGTGTCGTATCCGAATTGGTAGCTATGCGGGCCTTTCATGCCGTGCATGCGGAACTCCGTCCGTTCCCCAGGAGGGGGAGGAGGGTGCTCTTTAATCTTGAGTGCGGCTGGTCGCGGCGAGTCTTGGCCAAGCGGCGCTGCGTACTCGCTTCCTGGGAAATTACATCACACACTCTAACAGCACGTCATCGACCGCGTAATGCCGGATATCGGAACTGGTACTTGCTCGTAGTATAATTCAACTTTCCCTCGAGACGAATGTCTATTCCGAAGCCATATAGGCCAATGCCTATATTGTCATTTGTAATGAAATTATGAGTTGTTGCAATCATATTCAATTAGTTATCAGTTTTCGTAAGACGGCTTTGATGGTAAAATTGTTTGAAATCGATTATAAAGCGCAATCAGTGTGTGCAAGAGCACAGTCTCTTTTATTTAGAGCTTCATTCCATGCAATAATTTATAAAGGCCTATTGAGTAACACTTGTTTAAATCACTTTTACGCTTTCTGACGAAAAGTGACGGATTATCGTCAGTTGACAGTTACATAATGTATACTCACGTTCAGGATATCTTAAATGGCTTTCCGAAGTTTCTTGCTCACTCAATTGTGGTTTAAATGGTTGGTCTTCATAAGACTCGTCCGAAGTAGAATGATGCTGTAAAACATTTACGTATCACTGTACCGGTTTTAGCTTATGGCTAACTATTTCTCAACAATGCCATGATTTATATTAGCCAGAGCTAATGGACACATTACATGATAATGAATCTATTTTCACTTAAGTATGTGCTACGTCGTTAATTCGCCAGAAACTATACAAAGTCAACAATCACAAAATGGCTGATTCGAATGATTTTGAATTTAAAACATTAAAAAACGACAGTCTTGCTGTATAGGCTTCCTATTTAGTAAAAGATTTATAGAAATATTGATTTTATATAATATTTTAACTCACCTTCTCTGGTGATTTAGCTTCGCTTTCCTTGCGTCCCTTTTCTAACTGTTCGTAGAGATAACTTTTTTTATCATCAGATGGGGCATATTCATCGTTTACACTCAAGATTGGATGAAATGGTTTTAAAGGCCTCGCTTTTGGAATTTCACTAGAGTAATCATCAACGAATTGGGATACCGGAATGGGAACCGGTGTGAATCCTTCTGTATACTTTTTAGGATAGAGTTTTGTAGGTACTTTGTACGCTGAATGAATTGCTTTATACGGTACAACATTCGGTTTGTTTAGTAATTTATTTTTATTGACATTAAACAAATGGGGATGGAATCTGTTTTGATCTTTGCTAAAGGCAGGGCGTCCATGATCTATGTTTTGATGTCTATTTAGTAAGTGATTACCGTTTACGGGTAATTCTACTTCATCCGAGTTTAAGACCACATACTCATTAGGTGCATTAAGAGCAGGAGGCTCTAATTTTGTCGAAGGCGTTGGAAGAGAAAACTGTTCGTGTTGTAGTGCCTTGCCATTTCTTACGTTCTCGATTATTTTGAGGGCTTCCGTCTCGTTCAATTCAGGTAGAATTATTGGTACGACGTCTGGTGAGTTTTGAGAAACTTTTGCTATGGGGTACCAATCACTCTGTTGAGCGGTACCCGTTCCATCGTAATAGTAATCAGATTGCTTCCCGGTTGACGGTGGTAACAAATACGTGGCTAGTTTTGGTGCAACATCGAGTATAACTTCCTCCTGCCTTTGGGTATCAGGTGGAATGAGATATGTTGGTAAATTTATATCCTCTTGCGTGTAGTAAATTGGCTGGTTGGGTTCGTTTGCACTTAATACTGAGGCACTAGCGTTATCTTCATTCTTAGTAACTGGAACTCTTATTGCTGTTACTGACGATACAGCTAAAAGGCTCTGTAACATAATATTGTAAATATGTTACATGTAACGGCAACAGATTTGATAAAATAAAAATTAAAATGATACTATGCGGACCCGATAGGCCCACTGTACACGTACGTCTTAAATCCGACAGCAACTTATAAAGAATAAAATATTCTTTTTTTATTAGAATCTGAGTAAGACGGTAAAACTTCACACATATTTTTTTCAGTGTGATTTAAAATTTGATGATCCAACTCAAAAAAGAACACCAATTTAGTAAGCCTTCAACTCAAAAAAAGAACATCGATTTAGGAATTCTTGTCCAATATCATACATATTGATAGTATTGAAATGAAGAAATATTCACATTTCGAAAGTAAAGATGGATAGTTTCGAAAATCAAGTTTTATTTTAGAAAATAAGTATAAAGGTGTTCTGGTTTAATTTTTACTCTTCTAATAGAAACTAATTTTTACTGTTCTAATAGAGATACCTATAGATATGGAGTCGTCGGGCTTTCTTTTCTTTGACAGTTACGTGCAAAACACAAAGTGCCAACAACAATAGAAGTTCGATTTTTATTAATCTCTATCAAACTACATTTTCTTTTCTCGCTCGAAGGTTAAATATAAGTATTCAGTGAGGAAGGATTTTTTTTATATGTGAGATGGAGACGAGGGTTCAGAGTTGCAACAGCCGTAGGGTTGCAGATTCTTTGCGACCTTTTAATAAAGACCCCGGCTACCTCACTCACCGGACGAAACGCTTCCACTTCACGCTGGTCTTCGTAAGATCGTGGTACTTACCGCGACGGGCATGATGCCCAAGCACTACTTAAGAGTTGGCAAAATGCAAGGGATTAATTGCGCTATCTTTTTCATACCATTTAACATGTGTGAGAATATAATTAAAGTTATGTGTGAGTTCGTTGATGAACGAAACTTGTGTATGTGTGCTGTCACTGTCTTACAACCACTTTTGACCGGTGATTTTGTAAGCATAAAGGTAAGAAATACTAACTTAATAACGTATTATCTACACCTAATTTATTTGTATATTGTAAATATTTTTGTCAATACATAATTTGAATATAAAATAGCACTAAAGCAATCAGTTAAAATACGGAAGTACGACTCAGTCATATAAAAGAAAAAAAAATTTAAAGTAGACGTAACAGCAACCCAAAAAAAACAGTCTATTTCCTATTACATCGCCGCGGCGTAATCTTCGGCGAAAGAAAAGTGTGTCAGAGCAAGAAAAAAATACTATTTTTACTTATTTAAACAACGTAATCGAAAAGTAGGGTTATTGACAACTTAAAACTCTTTTTTTATAAATAGGAACATGGAATGTAGGTACTTAAAGTCTACAAAAGTAGGACGGGCTTTCGTTCATTATTCAATTAGACATTACTTTTTATGGATAAAGGGGTGCTCAAATAAGGTTACAAACATACAAGAAACGCAATTTTAAATAAGTACATAAAGGCTTTTTTTGTTTTGGCTTGCTGGACTGACTAAGGTGAACTAGTAAAGGTTTTTGATTTATATGTATGACTAGCTTTTAGCCGGCGGCTCCGCCCGCATGTACTACATTTTATATCGTGCTTAAAAAGTAAGTACCTACGTAACCCTTCGTGCGCGAGTCCGACTCGCACTTGGCCGATTTTTTTTAACTTTATATAAACTTACAATCATCATCATTTTATAGACCATAATATAAAGTTAACTATAGTTTCATCCAGTTTAATATAGCATTTTTCGCACAAAGATGATAGCTATAACTTTTATATTTATGTACCGATTTGAATAAAACTAACTCTAAAGTGAAGCTTACTACATTGCATTTTGAGCGCGCACTAACGCACAGGTAAACAGACAAAAATTTTAAAAACCATTGTTTTGGCAATAATAGATTATTTCAAATATTTTCCATGTATCCACAACGACCAGGTACATATTTTATTATATGTACCTATATATAGATTAGTATATTGTATGACGTATCTATTATTGCCCAAACTGCTTTCCCTATTTCGATTCTGCATTGGAAAAAAACGCAAATTGATAGAGATATTTAATCAGGCCACAATGCATTTTAGTAATGTAGGTAATTCGGTTGTAAAATAGGGAAAAACTATCGAACAATATTAAGTCATTTGTTCATATTACGTACTGTACATTAAGTTTATTAAGAAATGTTTTAAACATCTTTTGGTTATTAAATACTTTTAATCGATAGAAAAACAAAGCCGAATTAATAATTAGGAGGTAAAAAATTAAATTTTGCAATACACGAAGGAAATCTGACATTAAGTTGCGTACAAAAGTAATGTTTGTCAATAATTTTCAGAAGGAACTCACGTTTTTACTTTGTTGGGAGCATATTTGACACAGACGTATTTAAAATTAATCATAATTTGTTATAAAAATGAAGTTCAACATTTATTAATTGATGATTTTAACTGATTTTGGGTTGGTTGCGTGTACGTTTTTATATGTTAAGGAGCCCCGCCAAGCGGGATGACGTTACTAATACAGGATAACAACTAAGATTTCGACTTCATAACTGCTTAATACACCTGGCTGCTATAACTTCACGCCGAGTTACCAGAAACAATGAATATTCATTTAGCGTTGACCAAACGTAAACACATTTCTCAAACTAAGTTCCAGAGATATCCAAAAAGCGTACCTAATAATCAATTCGTTCTGAACTCTTTTAAAGATTATTCAACCGATACCTGCATTATCAATACGAGTTATCTATTCATCGAACGTTCGTCACAGAATTCAATTGTTTAAAATATTTCACAAAAGTTTTATATTATTAAGGGTTGATGCTTATCTTTTAAACGTCCTTTAATTTGTGAATAAGCGATTTCAAACGAGAACTTTAAATGTATTATAAAATTCGATTCTGCAAATTGTACAAAAAATATAAATTTACTAAAAAAAATAAACAAATATTATGCCAAAATTATAGGCGTGATTTAAATAAAGCCGTTTGATGCGAAAGTTACAGATTTCTCAAGCAAGGTTTCTAAGAATTACCAATCTGGAAAATTTCAGGATTCAAATTTACTAAATTATAGAATAATTAATGAATTAGACTTATATAAATATATAATTAACAATATATAAAATGAACAAAATATTTAGAATTAATTTTGCCAGTTCACAATTTAACTCATGAGTTTGTGGGTAAATACTGTTGCTTGGACTGTTTTTATTAGAGCTTGCTAACTGTTAGACTCGGAAGGTAAGCTTTCTGTCTTTAGACTCGTTTCTGGAAGCTTAATAAAATTGCCAATTTAACCGTGAGTTTAACGTTACTTGAACTTAAGGTGGTAGACAAAGATATCAGATTCCTTCCATATTTCAATACACTTACTTAAAAGCCAGAAATAATAAGCTCATTAGCGTATTCTTTTGAGTTTAGAATTCAGGATCATAAGATCTCAAATTCGACATGACGGCAATTAGTTCGACTAACGTTAACTAATAGACTATATAAATCTAAATATAAGGATTGGCGTTACTATTTTGGGTTACGCTGGTTCATTACGTTACAAAGTTAATGTTCCGTTACGCGAACAATGTATAATTGTGTATGTTTCATGAGCATAACAAAATCGATGATTTTTAAATTCATAACTAGAAGTAATTTCTTTTTTATTTAAAATATTTTAATGGTAGGAGCACTGAAGTACAGTAGTTAGTAAGCGTCGGCAGTTGCATGACTGAGCAGGTTCGTCCGGAGTCATGGCTACAGAAGTCCGACGTAAAGAACAATTATTATACTTTCGCGTTTCGTCTGTTGCGTACGTGTAGGGTAATAAAAGGTGGGCAACGCATTTATATTATGGGAAAAGTAAAAAATATGACGATACCTAACCATACGACTTCCTTATTGACAAAATAAATTATTACACTTCTTTATGCTAGATTAAAATGTTTGCCTTATTAATGATGATAAAGTTGTCTTGTGATGTTTATTATAACATACTAGCTGCTGCCCGCGTAGAATAGTTGAAGGCGTAACATTCACACAGAAAGACTTAAGCTATAATTTATATACATAAAAATACGTATATAAATTATAGCTTAAGTCTTTCTGTGTGAATGAATGACTAGATGACAGAGACCTTTTAATAAAGTGGGCTCAGTGGGCCCCGGCTACCTCACTCACCGGACGAAACTCAGAAGTATAACACTTCCACTTCACTTCTGTGAAGTCGTGGTACTGACCCGGACGACCTGCCCATTCGTGCAACAGAGAAGACTGTTGCGTGGCCCTACCACAAGTAAATAATTATAAACCTTTCTATCAATGACACAGAAAAATGTTAAAAGGACTATACTGTAACTTTCAACCCGGATTGTTCAATCACGAGTTATATATATATATAAGTTTTTGCAATGATATATATATATATATATATATATATATATATATATATATATATATATATATATCATTGTAGTTTTATGATATTATTTATAATTATTTGATTCTACACAATTCTCACGATATAGAAACATCGGTTGTCATAAAAAAAAACAAATTTTATTGTTATTTACTGTCTCCAAGTTGTGGTCAAGGTTAATAGCGCGGATATATTTCACTTTCTATGACTGTCCTAGAAAGTGACGGCATTTAGTGTGACGATCGCCACTGATACCTTAACCGCGTACCGTTGCGCTATACCTAATGAAAATATCGGTATCATATTAAATTGCAGGGTAAAGAATTTATCCAAGTCAATAGCTATCAAGAGAACATTACATAACTACAAGTTTTGTAATGTTCAGAATGTGCCTAGGCTGGATTAGTGACATAGCTCAATGTCTTCGGCACATTTTACTTCTATTTCAAATCAAAAGTAGAAAATCATCATCGAAAATTTTAAAAATATTGTATTATTTAAATGAATAAATAAAATTATTCTACTGGTGTTAGTTTTGAAGCCTCAACTTGGATTTGTGAGAAAACCAAGTGTCAATGAATCCTTAGAACTGTGATAGCTTATTATCCGGGCTCTCGCTTTTAATTCAATATACTCGAACGACCTGTGTTCGATGCCCGGCGCCGGCACCATTGCAATTGTTAATTTTAAGAGCTGACTTATCACTTGCTCAGCGCTGAAGGAAAACATCGTGAGGAAACCTGCATATTTTCCAAATAATAACCAAAAACATGTTTAGAAGATATGTGAAGTCCGCCAATCCGCAGTGGAACCGCATGGTGGAACATGTCAATACAGAAGAGCTGTGCCCAACAGTAGGACGTAACTATACATATAGGTTTTTTTTTACTTTACACCCTTACACTACTTGCACTTGCTTGTTTAAACAAACTTTGTGTCTTCAGTATCGACGATCTGTATTTTATCTTAATGAATTCCGGCCCAATATTTGCAGAGAATCTGTCAAATATTTTTAAATTCGCTGTTATTCAGGGTGCCAAGCAATGTTCTATTTCCTCGGGGAGCAGCATTTAACTGTAATTGTAACTTTAATTTGAAATTGTAACTTTAAGTCGGAATTTTATCGAAGACTCCCTGTTAACACTGAATTTTAAAGCCTCTAAACTTTTGGGGCGCAGCGCACGCATATTTATTGAGAGATAGTTTAAATAGTATATGTATCTATAGTCTTTCTATTTAAAAATTGATTAAATGTTACACTTTAAAAGAATTAAAAGAGTTGAAATTTGTAAAATAGTTTGATTCAATTGTATAAATAAGAAATTATTAAAGTCTAGCCAATTTTAATCATACATTTTAACTTTTGTAAAAATAAATGCAAAAATACACAATTAGGTCGTTATGGAATATTTCGTCTATTTTTCACGCCGAGGTTATAACTTTGATGAAAAAGTCCGCTTCGACCCTGTGAGAGGTATTAAAATGAAAGTGAGACTAATAAGCTTTCTGTCTGTCAATAGACAACCAATTTACTATCAATGTTATTTAAAAAATCCGGTTTATAGTCGAAACAAATGATGTTTTAATAAAGATGACGCATGTCAATATTGCGCGGCATTTAAAAATTGTCTAATCATTAATATTCTATAATAACTAGTTGCTGCCCGCGACTATGTCTGCGTAGATGGGTGAAAATTGAGGATTGTATGTATTTTTGTATGTTGTATCATAAAAAAATAGAAATTAAAAATTTTGCCTAAAAAATAAAAAAACATTTAGGGGTGGACTACCCCTAACATTTAGGGGGATGAAAAATAGATGTTGGCCGATTCTCATAGATACTGGATAAGCACAAAAAATTTCATCAAAATCGGTCAAGCCGTTTCGGAGGAGTATGGCAACGAAAACTGTGACACGAGAATTTTATATATTAGATATTTGGAAGCCTCAATTTCGATGCGATAGTGTTATATCTACCTCGTATTTGTATGTAATATCATGTTCCGTAACTATTTAATTTGTGTTTTGTTTTAGAGAGACTTTATTTTTTTACGATTATTTTTTGTTTTAGACGCATTATCTACTCAGAAGACGCTGATTTGAGGCTTTGTACAATTTATCAACGAAACTTACATTTAATTTCCTATTTATTAAAATATGTTTCATTAAATTAAATGAAAGTCGTGTCTTACATATATAAAAAAAATATTCTATAAGATAAATAATATAAAAACGAAAACGCTTGCTTGATTTACATGATAATATTTTTTTTAGTTGAAAACCAACTTTTATGAAATTATCAAAATACGTTATTTTTTATGTATGTATTGACTTTTATCAAGAATAGTGAAAAAAAACTTACCAATATAATTATATACAACATTTTTAAAAATACAGAGTTATTGTCACTTTAAGTCATAAAAAAAATATTATTTCTAGACACTGCACTCTCTGTTTAATCTGGATCGCGTCTTTAATTTTTCAACGGACACTGCCACTGCGCTGTCCTCTCGTCTTGTTATAAAAATGGAGGCGGAAAGTTGTAAGGTTTGCGTTTTATAGATCGCCGGTTCACCACTTCAAAGTAAGCAAAGTATGATAGTAACACTTGTCACTTTTATTTTGCACAAGTTAGGTAAGTCCTGTATTATTTGATAAATGGGCATGATACATTTGTGTATAAAATTGATAGAAAGTTCATAAACAATACTTTTGTTACACTAATTTTATTTACTTCTTACTATTTTTCATGGTTTGCATAATTCTGGTAGAAGTATTAAATTCCTAGTAAAAATGTTAAAATTATGGTATCCAAAAGACGGATGAAGCAGCATTGTTTTACATAACACATTGTATGGCACTGGCACTACAAGCTCTATTGCTATTGAATAAGAAATAGAAAAACGAATGATATAAGATAATATATAATATCTGCGCGCATATTAATACCAAAACGTGATAACCTGGTGAGTGCAGTAAGTGTGCACTGCACACACACCGTCACCATACACTGACCACAAATTATGAGACACATCTTTCCTTCACTTAAGGGTTCGGGGAATCGAACCCACACGGACCCGTACTCCAGCCGCTAGCCCAACACTGCTCGCATTATATTCTATATGTCTATATATATATTCTATATTATACATATTTCAAGAAAAATAATGCATAGGCAATAGCTTTATAATGATAACTAGCGACCCGCCCCGGCTTCGCACGGGTGCAAAGTATTATACTATATCTAGTAAAAAAAAGCGCGTCAGGATCCGTTTCGTAGTTTTAAAGATCTAAGCGTACATAGGGACAGACAGACAGTCGGACGACTTTGTTTCATACTATGTAGTGAAATTAGATAGTTCACCTAAAATACCACGTAACTACTTACCATTAACCATATTGCAACCGATCACTAGCCAGAAGAGCTAAATGAGAATAGCTAAATTTGAAAAGTGAAAAAGAGACATTAACGGATGACACTTGATTAATTGTAAATATCAAACGTTAGAACTTAAATAATAATTGAAATAGGAATAAAGATATTCGGTAAAATTTCAGCAGCCCACTACTTTTATATAGCAAACAAAAGAAAAATTTTAACGATAGAGAACTATAGAGACATATCACTTACGAATTAATGAACAAGTAGAATTCGGTAGTCACCTCTAGTTTTCGAGAAAAAACATAATTAAATCTTGTTTTTTTTAATCTTGTTTTGAAAAAACATAATTAATTCTTTAGTTCTTTGATTAAATACTTTATTACATAAGCTTAATCAAAGCTTTAGTTATTTATGAAACTTGATAATTACCACTAAAAATTTTATTATTATTCATAAAGACCGTCGTACCACTGACGCAATTATAAAGTTTGTCTGACAGACTCGACGCCCCCGTTTTCCCAGATAAATACCGTGACAAGCATCGAGCCTTCTCGGGTATAAAAAACGACGCAATTTGTCATCTTCTTTTTACTAGCCAAAAAAATTTGTAGAGAAATACACTCGAGGCGCTTGATAAAAGTAACCAACAAACATTATTTATCTCTACTCTAAGGTTCTTATTTAAATGCAATGTTATAGGTTAATTAGACTTTATACTTTTACCTGCCTAAACTTTTATAATAGGTAAAATGTAATAAGATATTAAAAGATAAAACTGGAAGAACATGAAAATTAGGAAACTTTAGGAACTGGGCAAAAGACATTAATGTGTTCATTTAAAAAATATTAAATATAGACGATTTATTCACTTAAATAAATTTTGGATATAATAGTCTGAGTTTACTACTCATGGCTAGCAGTTACTTACCTATTTTTAGGCTTAGAATTAGAAATACTTCTACCGTATAGTTGCACCATATATTTTAACTATGCCTTTGGCAATCACCAAAATTTTCTCTAAATATGGTATATATCCCTGCTGAGGAATAAAATATTTATAAAGCCAAGGACTAGAAAAAAAACAGGACTCAAGTCACAAACTCAAGCATATCCGTAGGATTTGTGTGAGTTATATAGGTAGAAAGTGTTGGTAGGTACGAATTAAATTTTATGTCTGTCTGATTTCTTCACAAAATTCGCTAAGTTATTAAACAATTAAAAAATTAATCGAACCAGAGTGGGCGCAGATAAGTTGTTGGTCTTACAGAGAAGGAATGATCCTGTTATATCACTGGCAAAAACTAATTGCACTAAGAAATCGGTGCGGCAGAAGGATGCGTGAAAGCGCACAGCGGTGCACTGCGAAATACTAAAATAGAATTGGTTCTAATGGCTTAGAATCGCTTCAAATGATCTTTTGAGTCCTCTCCTTTATTATTAATTGCCACCAACGGGCGGATAATTTATTATATGTAAATCAAATAGGTGAAACTAAACGGGGGCGAACATTAAGTGCAGTCATCCATTAGAACATGATCTGGTTATTTGGTTATGAAGGGAACATCTCAAAACCACACACATCAAGAGATTATGGATGAAGTGAATATCTTAATCTAGGTTAGTCTACATTTATATCAGAAAAAATCGAAAGAAGTTAAGCCTGTCTACAGCATGAAGATCACCTTTACATTTCTTTACTTGTATACAAAAACACAAACGTTATACGTTTCATTGTTTAAAATTTCGTTTATTTAAAATAAATATCTCGTTAAAATAATAAAAACACAATTATCTTAACACCCTGAAGCTGTAGCTGAACTTATAACAAAGAACAAAAAAAAACGTACAAGTGGAAGTTAAGCAGACAGCGTTAGTAAACTATTTTCACTTAATATTATTTTACATAATAAAACTAATCTCATATAACAGATACATTATTACCCGATACTTTAAAGTATAATATTTTTTTTAATTTGATCAATACTTAGATTATTCTAAAAACGAAATATGACATTAATAAATGTACATATTATAATCAACTTCCGCAAATCATTTTATTTTTATATGCATGTCCAAAGAGTCCTACCAAATGGAGCAGCTTGATATATTTAAAACTATGAAAACAACCAGTATCAGTAATCTCGTTTCTTTTAAATTTGTATAAAAAAGGACGCAACGTTTTTCGCCGCTGCACGAATCGAACCCACTTCTTCCGGTTTCGCGCCCAGACACTTTAACCACTAAGCTAAACGGCTGATTGCCAAACCGATGAAATCTCAACGTCTTTTATCTACATTGGTTTTTCGCATTTCAAGCAATGTTTGGCGCATCTATTATTATATTCTTCACAGCATACGAACAATTTCAAATATAGTTTTACCACGATTTTACAACGATAATTCGAACGAGAGATGTCGCCGTTGCTATAGGAAATTAAAATTTTTGTAGTACTAATCTCTGCACTTAAGATGAATCATTAAATTTTTAGAATAAGGACGGAACGGCTTGTGGTCCCATATTAATATTATTGGTATTTGACCTTAGACTCCAAAAGTACATCAAGGAACTCAACAAGAAAATGTATGGAGTGAGGAATTTGAAAAGTCGGTTTTGCTTCTTGTTACTTGTACTGCTAAAAAGTTGTGTTTTAATCCGGAGCCTTTTTAAAGCTTCTTCGGTCGCAAAATTCGTTAAAAGTCGAGTTTCCACGAGTGTGATAATCTTTACTATAAAAGTCACGTATGTTGACACATGTGCATTAACATTGACGGCCCAAGAAATCCCGTTTGCGAACTGTGAGTTAATCGACCATCGCTTGTCTTTATATACGTGTACGTGTGTGACGAAGTGCGCGTGTGACAAAGTGCGCATGTGACAAAGTGCGCATGTGACTAAGTGCGCATGTGACAAAGTACGCGTATGTAACGATGTGCGCGTTTGTGACGAAGTACGCGTGTGTGACGAAGTGCACGTGTTCGACCAAGTGCGCGTGTGTGACGAAGTGCGCGTGTGTGACGAAGTGCGCGTGTGTGCCGAAGTGTGCGTGTGTGCCGAAGTGTGCGTGTGTGACCAAGGACGTGTGTGACGAAGTGCGCATGTGTGATGAAGTGTGCGTGTGTGACGAAGTGACCGTGTGTGGTGACGCGCCAGTGTGGAGCAGTATGCGTGAGGTGACGTGCGCTTGTGTGGTGAAGAATGCATGTGTGTTGCCGTGCACGGAGAACAAGGCGTTAAAGGTCGTACGTACGTATCTTGTAAAGCAAGAGCGTGTGCCTTAAGAGACATTTGCTCGGACGATTTGCGAGATAATGCAATCAGCCCGAAGTGATAGAGCAGACCGTATTTATCAATAAGCATATAGACGCAACACCGATTGGTCCATCTTAATTCGAAATTAGTAATTTCTTTAAGCACAATTTAATTTTTTCTTCAGCACTGCGTAACGGCAGTCAGTCAACATTGACTGATTTCACAATCAGCTTTAATTTCTTTACGACTACGAGCTGCAATAAAATTAAAGAGTTGGGAGAAATAAATTCCTTTTTCTTATTGATCTCTTTATTGGATTACCGGTACAGAACTATTTGACCAATTTAAAATGCAAGTTTATATTACATGTATCACCTCAAACAATTATGTTCACAGCTATTTTGTACAAATTAATATTAAACCGAATAATGTGAAAGATACACAGTTTTCGTAGGAATTCCTATTCTCCATTCGTGTGCGCCATTAAGACTGAGTTATGTACAAAATGTATCAATAGCGGTAAAATAAGTATCGATAAAATCATTATAGACCAGACTTAAGTTTAAGCCTAAAAAGGTAAAATGCACAAATAAAATAAAAATTTACAAAAGGTCCGCGTTGTTTTTATTTCAAATCTAACGAAGAATGAATAATGTAAAACATCATTTCCAAACAAAATTACGAACGTTTTTTAAAATTTCAAAATGGAAGTATGAAAATTAATAAATTAGGATAAAAAGTCGAAAACATGTTGAAAAAAATTTCAAAATCGTGTATAGAAATCTTCGTATTTGCTACATTATTATTAAATATTTTGGCTAATCAATTTTTTGAATTTTGATACAAAAACTATGATCTTCAGACCTACCAGTCGTTACAGAAATGTACAATATTTCGCGAAAATCACTACAATTTACAAATAACAAAAATAATTATTTAACGTTTGTGACCACTTTTATCGATCACTGCAAATGTATATATTTTTAAAATACATAGAACATTGTATGAACTCATCACAGATAAAGAATTTTTAATTAAGCACAGCAAAAGGAAAATAGAAATTCAATTGCCCTCATACAAAATTACATTCACGGCTGAACATGCGACACATGCGTATAAACGAATATTATGTAAAAGTAAGAAATTGCGAATTTCAATAATACTATCACGTAAATATTTAACTTGTATCACGGGCCAGTTTTAATGGTTATATGTCAACTGAAATAATTACGGACGCCTATCTAAAACTAATTAAATGATAAATACTCCTTATTTGCTAACTTCGACTTAACATTAGTTTAGCAACGTATCACATCCATCGCGACCAATCTATAGCCGTAATTATGGAAAGACTGGGCTGACATGAACTAACAGACTACCATCATCATTCGTTCATACATATATACGAAAAATAGTTTACTGAGATTTCTACTTTGTATCTAAATAATGATAATAAATTGTTATTTTTAACAAACAATAATATTAAAATTACAATCAGCATTTTGTTTCAAAATGTTTTTCGTCTATACATTTAAGTCTTCACCGAAAAGTGACCCAAATATATTTATCATCGAAAGTTGACAAAAAAGTAACGTTTCTTACGAAATATGGTTGTATTATTTTTTTCTAACAATGGGCGACATGTGATTTTGGAATAAATTGAACTTACCTCACACTTAAGATGCTTGCTTTAATTTCGGCACGTGCGACAGAGAAAAACTATGCACGAACCGTAATTACTCACATCTCAGTGCATACATTTGAAATACCCAACGTACTAATACCCTTTTCGTTCATTTTTTGCGTTCATTTTTTACAAGTGAGTCTTGCGTTTCATTGAATAAAACTTGAAAACACTCCATAACATCGCACAACTGAGGCATAACGTATACGAGGCTTCGTACATTGTTCAAACATCGTAAAAATAACTCACATCCAAATTCGAATTTCACTTGAAAGACTCGCGTCATTATTACTTAATAAATCACGTGTCTAGAAAGCACATTCACTGATACTGTTTTGTCACTTAAGTCCAGATATTACCACTGTTGGTTCGAAGGTAGGTAATGCTCTGGTGGTGGTACTGAGGGGGTGGTAGTGGGGGGTGCCGCGTAGGGGGGATAGTACGGGCCACCGTACCCCGCGTAGTATGGTGCGTTCGGATAAGCGCCGTAACCCATTCCATAACCTGCGAAGGTTTGCGGTATTAGAATCGTCGAAGCGATGGATAATCAACAAGGAAATGAAAAATACATTAAATTCCTTTGAAATTCTAAAACCATCGATGGCTAAGCCGTAACGTTGCGAACAATGTGTGAAGAATATTGCGGTGCAAATTATGTCCATATGACTAACTTTTACAGCGAAATAATTCTTGTCATTGAGCTAGAAAATGTGGTTACCTGGATACGGGGCATAGGGTGCCTCCGGAGGCAGATTGTTAGCGGGATATGTAGGTCCGGGTGTTAGCGGCGAACTTGTGTGCATTGCACTTCCAGTTGACAGATCACCAAGCGACCCCGGCACTTTCCTGACGTCGATATTTGGGGCAACGGAGGAACCGCCGCTCATCAAACCAATATTTCCCAAACTTTGGCCCAAAGCCTGGTGTTTGGCGTGTTCTACACTCGGACCGATGGCGAAATCGTGAAGTGGACTCATGGGATTATCGCGTGGCATTACTAAAGGATTCCCTGCTCGCGGGCCGCATTGTGACAAATTCTGCGCCACCGTCTCACTCATTCTCGGTTTAGGTAAGTGGTTACTGAGATTCGGCTCGGCAACTCTAGACTTTTGACTGCTCGGGCCAAGTAGACTAGACACGCTGTGGGACATGTTAGAATTCGAAAATGTCGGCCTGTCGCAGTTTTGAGATTCAGATGCTATTTCAGTTTTATTGGGTGATGATTTTGTGGATTTCTTCTTGGGTCTAGCGGTGGTTCTATCGTCTGCACTCGGCGAGTAAGATTGCGTTATGTCGTCCAGATTCCTTCGAAAATCCGGAATGCCGTCTTTGTTCAAAGTGCTCGCCGTCCTTTCGAGATGGATTAGGCTAGATTCCGATTGAGGCCGGCTGCACGGGCGTTGATGCCTGTAGTTCTTTAACAAATTAACTTTCTTCTCAATCTGGATTGGATTATGTGCTTCCATACTTGCTATTGTTGCTTGATTGCTAGCCGCGTCTGATATGTCGGTGGAGTTTTCCTCCGCTGATTTACTTTCTAAAGCGTCTTCGGGTGGCAATTTCTCGTCGGTTGTAAGGACCATGGGTTCGTTATCGTTGCTTTTCTGTTCCTTGTCCAGGCTATGCTCTATCTCTCTGTCGGTCTCATCAGGAGCGCTTGGAGTTTGCGTGTCACTATTAGGGTTATTTCCTTTTAAGTCAGTTGGCCGTTGCACCTTTGAGTCTTTCATTTGAACCTTAAGTGATCCGTCGTCGTCGCTATCTAATATTTCCGTTTCCTCATCGGACTCCAATTCCATTTTCTTTAATTCGTTGGAGAGAAGGTTCGCTGGTCTTTTGGCGTTTTTGGGTATTCTTGTTATACTAACGGAACCGGGCAGGTTTGGCCGTAGCATTCTCGCATGGCTCATAGGCATTTTGGCTCGCATGCTCGAATGCGACCTCATTTCGCCCAAACGATTCCTTATGTCGGCTATCTTTTGTCCGGAAAATACAGGCCTAGTCATTTTATTGGGCCCCATTATTGAAGGTCTGGACATGACCCTGTGAATGCCGGGCCTTGGGCCGCTTTTAGATGTAATTGTGATTGCAGAGTTATTTTTTAAGGATCCCGGAATATTCGCTGACGTAGGGCGGGTACCTAGAACTAAATAAGAAAATTATCAGTATTTGTAAGCAATGATAAAAATAGTTTTCATTTTTTTTTTCAATTAACGTACCTTTCTTTCCAATGGGATTTCCTTCTTTGCCTTCAGAACCTTTTTGCAAACCCTTAAGGGATGTTTTGATTGCAATTATTTTACCAGACTCAAGCTGCATATAAATTCCTTTGGGCGATTTTAGTACCATAACACGTTGACCAGCTTTAAGTACAATATTCGTTTTCTCTGCCGAGTTTGTCGGTATAACCACGTCTGCAAATAAAAATGGAACAGTCAAAATAATTTATTAAAATCTTCTCTATTGTTATCCGTGTCAGTCTGATTGTCTGATGTATCGTTATTAAATTTAATTAACAGTTGATACAGTCGATTGTTACGGAAATGTAACGTAGCGCTAAGGATGAAAATATTTGAGAAAGAGTAGTCAGCTTCTAGGCCGCCGAAGGTTTTTGATACATTAAAAATAAAGATATTTTCAATAGAGAAACGACCAAGCAAGCGATTCACCTGAGATGGCTACCCAGGAATCGTTGTTGAACTATGTTCCCGGAACGATGCATTACGGATTCTTGTGAAGAGGGTCCTCCCTCTTGGGGTGGAATTCTCGCCTAGGCTTCGACGAACCTCAGCCGAAAACGTCGCTAGAAAAGCATACATGCGTGCCGCTACCTCTACGAGCGGTGGTCCATTTCTGCGGGCTGCGTCCGACGATGCTTTACGGAATATTGAGGTGAGTGGCGGAGGAGCGCGAGGGGGGGAGGTGCTTAACTAGGCGCCGACGACCTTCAACCGACAACTTCAGTAATGGGGAGTAGGGGTGTTCCGAAGAGGTTGGCCTATGCGCGCAACCTTCCCCCCTGACAGTGAGACCCCGAGTGGCAGCCATGGGCGTGTCTGCCTGTCAATATGAGGCTCGTGATGGGTGTTCCCATGTCCCCGGCGGATGCGACAGAGACAGGTGCAACGCGGGTTTGTTAGTGGGGGTGACATACCCCTGCCAGTCACTCCCCCGATCCAGTGGCAGGGGATCCATAAAGCAAAAAAAAGGAGGGGGTGGTAACTCACCCAGGGGCAGCGTCATCTCCTGCGCGGTCATCCCCTGGCGGCGCCACACGTCGGCCGGTATCCAGCGCGCGCCGTGCTGCATGGGCCGCACTGAGGCGACGGGCCGCTGCACCACGCTGCCGTCCGCCGCGCGCACCGCCCGGTAGGCGGCCGCCGGCTTCGGCGCCGACGCGGCCTTCTTCTCCAGCTCGTACCTGCCACGAGGCGGCACCGTTCACTATCGAGCCTCGCTTATCATTGATATGTTCAAACAGGCCCCGATGACGACATAGGCTCTTTAAGCGACTTCAAAAAGTAGGAGTTTTAAATTCGGATTTTCACAGTCGAGCCTCGCTTATCATTAACCCGTTCAAATAGGCCCCGATGACGATCCAGGCTCTTTAACCGACCTCAAAAGTAGGTCATCGATTCGTATGTTTGCGTTTTTTTTTATGTATGTTCGGGCATAGCTCCGTCATAGACGGCTTTGAATATTCTTCTTTTTTGAAAAATAGAAAGACGCTAAGCTACAATGAATGCTGCGGTTATCTAATAAATGAGTTAAAATATAGTAATGTATTTATTTGTGTATGTAATCCAACTAAATTGCATAACAAAGTTAAGAGAATGTTTTTATACTCAGATCAGAGATACTTGGCTTGGCTCCGACTCTAAACATTATTATTTTTTGTTAGAAATTAAGTTATATAGGTTATTTTTTCAAGATTTGATTATATTACCTCCAGTATTATTTTAAACCTATGTAATAAATTATACTTTAAACTATGTCATTACAAACCCTCTTTGTGCGAGCCTCTTTTCGGCACTAGACAACTTCTTTTCTTTTCTGTCAACCAAAAGTGATTCGTGCTGGAAAGGCTCCTTGCTCAGCAATTTTCCATGGTATTGAAGAATGCCTTGCATAAGCAAATCAATGTACTTGTCTTTGTGCTCCGTCAAATCTTGAGGCTCCGACTCCTATTTAAACACAAATTATCGTTAATTTAATAAATTAAGATCATGGTTTTTTATTGATTTTTTTTGGCTACTATTTTTTTTGGTGATATAAATTTCATAACAAATAGCAAAAACAAACGTTTATATGAATAATGAAGTTTCCATAGAAGTAGTGAATATCTAGTTCATAAAAAAGGAGAATGTTTAATATTGATTTTAATTCAATCCCATAAAGTTTCACTGTTTGCTGAGGTCCAGTTAAATTAAACGATAACATGATACTATTGCTACATTTTAGATGTTATCATGTATATTTAATTTAACAATATATAAATGTGCCTATGGAATTCGGTCTATGCACTAAGAAAAAAGGATCTTCCTCTACCACACGCTGAAGGGTCAAAACAAATAGCTGATGTACGCGACATGACGAAAATTTGCTATACATTCGCCATTTTAAAGTGCGTTAACATCAATAATGTTTTTTTTTTTCACAGCAATAAATTAACGAAAAATATCCACTTACTTTCTCGTCGTTATCGAAACAGAGGTTTGTGATTTCCTTCATCGATAGAACGGCGTCGGGATTACACTCGTCGACTACCCGATCCGCCATGCCTTGCTTGTTGATCTGCCGATCGTAGATCTTCTTCTCCAAACACCAATCCATGACGAAACGGTACACAAAGCAAGGTTTTCTCTGACCATACCTTAAATATTAAATAAATTTATTAAACTAGCGTCCCACCACAACTTGGCTCAGGTGTGATTGAGTTTTTTCAATCAATTCCTCAAGTTAATCAGGAAACAATGGCGTGGTTAGCTTGTCCATTATATAATCTAGAGTTCGGTAAAATAAACTGACCTGTAGACACGACATACAGCCTGCGTGTCGTGACAAGGGTTCCAGCTGGCATCGAAAACAATAACTCTGTTTGCCCCGACCAAATTAATACCGAGGGACCCCGCCCGAGTGGAAACAAGAAACAAATATATGTTCGGATTCGCATTAAATTCGTTGATTAACTTTTCGCGTTCCAATGCATGCGTAGAGCCGTCTAATCCTGTAAATTGCAAAAAGGGTGAGTGATTTATTACAAAGAATTTTCAACGAGAAACAATTCTCAATTAACGTAACTACGTTTTAGAAAAACGATTGATGTGCACTTACGATAGTAAGAAGTATTTCTCTGCCACAAACAGTTCGTGCCTGGGATAAAGTTCTTCTCCAAGAAATCCTCTATTAGATTCAAAGTAAACAAGCTTTGGCTGAAAAGTAATAATCTATCTCCAACTTTTATGCTTTCGTTAAGGAGATAGAAAAACAACTCCATTTTAGCAGAATTTTCAATGATACCAGGTACATAGTCCTTTAAAAGCTCGGTTGCCCAATCGTAAGTCATCTCCTCAGCTTTCTTGACCATCGCTAATTCCTCCTCTTTGTTCAACTTTTCCTCCTTTTCACTTTTATCGGATTCGGAATCGTCGTTGTTTTTATCTTTAGATGCTTTTCTGTCCTTCCTTCCTTTAGCCTTCGGTCGACCTTTAGTTGGTTTGTCAGATTTCTTGGTTTCCTTACCTCGCCCTTTCTGTTTTGTCTTTTTTGAAATCTCGAGATCAGATTCGGATTTATCACTTTTAGACTGTTCCTTTGAAGTTAAATCTTTAGCAGAATTTTCTGAAATCTGACTAATCGGTGCCGCCGACAACTTTCGGGTGTCTCGTTTTATTTCATCTTTAACAATCTTCTTCGTGTCCAGATCTTCGATTTTCACCTCGCCGTCGGACTCTGACTTGATTTCAGTTTTCTCTTCGTGTTTTATCTTATCCACTTCAGTTTTCAAAGCATCAGTTAACGGCCACGATGTAACTGGACTCCCGCCAGAGCTACCGAGGGGCGGTTTAGTTTCAAGGGTCGATGTGAAAGCCGGATATGGACAAGAGTAGCTACCGTTTGCACCTGTCTCGGACTGATCGGGATAAAGTGAATTTTGCTGATGAAAATTGAAAGAATTCTCGAACGGCACAGCAGCGTTCTGGGAAAAATTAGGATCGGCTTTACGCTCGGCGGCCAGATAGTTTGGATCCATGTCCATTTCTGTCTTAGGTCTCGTTTGATTGGGAATCGGATTATTTTGAACCGCATTTGGTGGCATGTTATTCTCGTAACCACCGAAATCTGTATTATGGTTATCGTACTGATTATAAGCTGGTGGCAAACTGGAACCATAAGCCGAGCTATTTCCGGGAAACTGCGTGGGCTGAAAAGGTGTGCTTGAGTAATCCTGAGGTACTTGATTATTTGGATAGTTATTAGATGCTGCAGTTGCATTCGAATTAAAGGTTGGATAACCGCTAGAAGAGCTTTCATTGAGGGGCCCTTGAAATGGAGGTCTGAGTTGATTGGCGAAATTTTCTTGATTTCCAGGATACTGCGGCACTTGGCTGGCAGGATAAGACTGCCTGTTTGAGTCTATCGCATTGAAATTCGTAGGATAAGTTTGTTGGTTATTGAAGTTTGCCGGTGGATTGTTGGTAAAACCAGTCTGCTGCGGCGCACCAGGATACTGTGCATTGTTATAGTATCCTGTGTTACCATAATAATTACTATTGTTCCAGTAGTTTTGATTGTATCCTTGACTACAATCAGAAGTACTTTGTGGATACTGGTTTTGATAGTTGTTGCCATATTGAGACTGTTGTTGTGGTTGTTGTTGTTGTTGGTAATAATTACTGTTAAACTCTTGATTAAATGCTTGGGTAGGAGGGTAGTAACCTGACCCTGCATTGTGGTACTCAGGATAACGAGAGTACGGACCCTCAGGACGGTCAGGTCTGTAGGAATTGGGCACTCCTGGAGGTCCTTGAGGGCCGTACGACCCGCTCGTTGGAAATTGTGCGTTTCCGAAAGCACCGGATTCTGGATGATTTCCTGGACCAGTCGTATTCGGAGAGATTGTTGCAGCAGGTTTCTTTGATCCCTTTAAATATCAAATTTTCAATAATCAATATAAAAAATACATAGATTTAAATCAATATACTGAAACATACCCGTGGCTTAGTTGCCTTTTTAGTATTCCCTTTAGTTTTTCGGCCAGTTTTAGTAACCCCTCCTATTTCCTCTAAATCCAGATCTTCCTCCGCGGCAGCGTTAACTTCGCTTCGTTTTTTAAGAAAATTGTATAGTACATCTGGATGATTCCATATCTGAAAAACATTATTTAATAAAATTAAAGATCAATAAAGATCAACTCCGAAAATGTATCTCGATAACGGCAATATTTACCTTGCAACAAATAGCAAACGCTTTTAATGGATTTGGCACTGACGTGGATCGAACAACTTCGTTCATAAATCTGTCGTATAATTTCCGTTGCAATGGCGTCATACGTACAAGAAGAACATATTCTTCTTTTTGTGGTAAAGTTGACTGGAGCACAGCATGAGAACGTCTGTGCAATGTTAACGTCTGTTATAACATGTATGCGCAAAATTCATGATTTAACTTTTCTTCAATTACAAAGAATATAATCATGTTATACTATAACGTATTTAAAAAAAATATGAAAGATTGAGTAATTTAAATGAATATTAAAACAGCAAATATGTTCGCATTTAAACACTTAAATTAATCACTTTATACACATTAATATTCAAAATAACAATACGTGAAGCAAAAACTTGGACGCCTTTTTACGAAATTTGCGCAGTCGGAGTATGAAATTTCCCACACTCACGAGTTTATATAGAGGAGTGCAGAATGCCAATATATTGTTTTAAATTATGCATTAAAAAACATTACACACACTATCGTATATAATTAGTTATGGTCGAATTTCGAACACTAATATTCATTAATATCGAACCAATAAAAATATTCATTTGTACAGTCATATATCTATTGACCTTCAAGACATTCGAGACTTTTACTAGCAGTATACAGCAGATTCTACTGCTAAAAGCAAGTGTAAATGTATTTATACATTCGCATTCTATCTGTTGAAGAGGTAAATGGAGGTCATTTAAAAGTCGACAATGCATCTGCAATTTCCTTAGGGTGACCTAGTCAGCAGCGATGGTGAAATAGGTGAAGTTATACCAATTCTTACATACCTCTGCACAAATCCCACAAGTAATGAATGCAAAACGTGCGCACGATATCTCATCAGTCTTATGTCTTGTGGAGTTGAGTCTATGCACTGACCATTTTGAATGGGCCGTTCAAACATATTGCAAAATTCAGTCTTACTGCCAAGATAGTTTGGTCGCACAAAGTCTACCATGCACCAATATTCTAATAAATTATTTTGTAATGGATATCCTGTAAACATAATATATAATCATAAAAATTTTGTAAATGAGTACAAAAATCTGGTATCAAATACACCTAAAAGGTATTAAAAATAAACATTTACATCACATTATAAACAATTTAAATGTTAGCATTAAACATAATGATTATGCGTTTATATATATATATATAATAATCATTTTTTGAGAGAAAACTTATGGTACAGTTAGAACTAGTAGAATTTACAACATATTTTTACCTGTAAGTACAACTCGTCGTTTTGTTCTCATTTGCTTCAATGCATAAGATATATTTGAATGGGAATTTTTTATTCTATGACCTTCATCACATATGACCAAGTCTGGTCCTGGCCGGACTAACGCTGCATACATTTCTACAAAATAAAATTTCAATTATCATTTTACAAATAATTATTTAAATACCTATTTAATGTATAAAGGGCCGTACGAAAAAGCTACAATAATGAGCAGTTATACATTATATTTGATAATCAGAAACTTATTCAATCTATGAATTAATGAAACACGACAAAAACATACATTGCTTTTTTTTACAAGCTCATAAAAGTGATCTTAACATAAGCATGATATAGATGTATTATTGTCTCTTACTACAATAAATTCCACATTTTTCGTATACAAAGTACTTCGCATCGTTTAAACCTAGGGAAGGTTTAAATAATAAGAAATTATGGACTGCCACCAATATTTCAAAAATTGGTCCAGCTTGCCAAATTGGTCCAGCCCAATTCGTTTTTTATATATACATAGAAGAAGATATATAACACACATGAATACATCACAAGAATACACAGCACTCAGGTATTTCTAATATAGTAAATTAGTAGGACAACTCTCCTTACCATCTAAAAGCTTTTTCTCTTCATCAGTTGGAGCATCATCTTTCTTTTCATCTTTAACTTCTGGATCAGTTCTGCTCTGACTTTCACCATCATCTCTCTCAAACCGTGATTCTTCTGATGGTTTTGAAATTGTGCTTTCAGAACCCTTAAAATAATAAACATAGCAACAGTAAAACACAGTTGTTAAAACTAAATTTAAAACTAAATTACATTGAAAGAAAATAAAGCCCTGAAAATGTGTTATTAATTTTACTTCTTTTAAATTAAATAGAATTTTAGGAGAATATTAAACATATTTATCGCTACTTTCTGAAGAAGAAATTTTTCAGAGAGAAGAAACACCATGTTCTAGCAGAGAAAATTGTTATGATCCTAATTTTATCTAGTTTATCCTAATTTTCCCAAAATTACATTATGATTTCTAAATGGTCAATAAAAATTAAAGCTTTTTATGCATGGTCTTGTTTAAAAAGATTATGATATATAATTATGAACTCCAAAGAACCTTATTTACCTGAGTATCTTCATTTAAGTCTGTTTTATCAGGTTTCAGCCCTTCTTTATCTTTCTCCTTTTCAGCATCAGCTTTCGCATCTGCTTTTTTCTTCTTACGAGGTTTTTTGTCCTTTTTCATGCTTAAGAGTCTGTATAATTCATAACCTATCATAAGCACTCCACCTGTAGATGTCCAGTCCTACAAACACATGTTATGAAATGCAAAATGGAGTTAAAAGGAACAATAATTTAAAACATAATATAAAAACCCTTAAACATCTATGAAAAAAGTTATTTCTTCCATTTTAAAATAAAAAAGCAGTAAAAACATAAAAACTATACCTTAACAACTTTGGCTCGCATCTGAAGAGTCTTATGACTGTCATTCAGTACATATATTGGAAAATTTCGGGGTCTCACTTCTCCATGAGCTGAAAGTGGACTATTTGTTGCATCCAAAGGAAGCCACATATTGAATTCTGCTACCTGAATTGCATCATACCCATGTAATTAATACCAAAAAATAAAAACTGCTACTAAATTGGAAGCACAAATTTACTGTAACTCATAATTTTCCCACAGTGTAAATCTTTGAACCTTTGCTTACCCAATTCTGAAGAGTGTTGATAGGCATAATACATAAAACAGTCTTAGATGTTGTGTGTCTCAGAAAAATGTCACAGAAAGACACAATTTGCAATGTTTTTCCAAGGCCCATAGAATGTGCTAGTATGCATCCAAACCCGGTTGATGTTGAGAACCTTTCCACCGATTCTATAATGTTATCAAACAAAAAACGCACACCTCCAATCTGGAAAATGTACAATATTTCATATGGCGATTGATTGATTGAACAAGGAAGTTATTTTTTGAAACATGCCACTTACCTACTAAAAGAAATTAACTACTAAATAAACTTCTTAAAGAATTCACATAATGGTTGTAAAATCAACAACAAACCTGATGTGGTTTAATAATCCTTGCTATTTGTGGAGCTAAAAATATATCCCCTTCAGTTTCTGGATGACCAATGTTAATCAATACGCGACCTTGCTCATCTGGTATATTATAAGCATCATTTACATGTAAACCTGCATAAAAATTAAAAAAATTAGAACTAGTAAAGTAACCAAATTTCAATTAATGGATTTGAGTTATGCATAGGTTAAAGATTAATGACACAAATGTTGGTGGTCCATTTTGTCTAATTCGCTCCGGCGCTAGTTTTCGTGGGATCGATTTCCACGTATTGTATGACCCACAGACAATTGTTCCAGATTTGTGTGATTATTGGTTATAAGTGTATATAAATATTTTAAATATTATATATATCATATTTAAAGTGTATATATATTTTATATTTAATGAGGTCTGCATGATTCAGGCGGTCATTCGTAAAAAAACCTAGTCAATACCCATGACTCCACCAAGGTGGGATAATGGCTGTAGAAACAAGACAACAATAACCCATTTTTATTTAGACCATTTTTATTAAAACATTTACATAAACAAATAGAAAATATTCTAAATAATCTTGATTTTATGTGACTGTAATTGTTTGACAGTCACATTTGCAGTCCATTTTCAAGGTGTAATCAATGATTTAAAATCTTTGATATAATGATATGTGTGAAGGGGGTTTGGGTAGAAAGTCCCAATGACCACTGAGACCTAGAGGATCTATTTTAGTCTTCCATTTATATAATACAAATAAAAGCACCACTATATGTTTCTATGACTCCTAACGAAAGTGTGTTTAAGATTATTTTAAGTAAACCACGCTTTAATTTGAAATATTCAATGCATGCAAAAACAGTCATTATAATGCAATGTTTTTGTGTAGATAGATACAGAAACACATTAAACACTCTGCTTGTTGTTGTGAAGAGAATTTGTGTAGGGTCTGGAAACACCACAACAGTTGATGGTAAGATACGTTTTCTTATTTTTTGTCGCCGTTCTCCAGGTTTTACACATTACACTAACTCCCCAGTGCCTGCTCTACATGCTAATAAAATATAGGCTAGCTTGTACTAATAATTTCATTATTTATAATTAATTTTACCAGAATTGGCTGGATCTTCATCAGCTTCAGGACTTGGTGGCACTTCTGAATCGGATAACATTATACAATCATCGGAATCTGAAGATGATGATGAGGACTCCTCACCACTACTACTATCTACTATTTCAACAACCTGCAAAAATTATTAATAAGAATGTAAATTTAGAGGTATGTATAAATTGTATAACAAAATCCTCTTACACAGATGCTGTGGGGAACAGCCAGGAGTTTATACATAATTTTGCCTTAGAAATGTATTATTCTTTGATGTGAGTAGTAAAGATTAAAGTGTAACCTTATTTACACAGAATTATATTGTTGAACATAAACAAAATAATATAAAACATACAATGTGCATATATTATGTGGCAATGCTCTATGGAAGTATTGTCATATTAGATCATGTGATCCGTGTTATTATGAGGACTACACATTATATGTACAGTTGTAGTCAAGTCACACTCAAATTGCAAATAAATTGCCAGAATGAGATCACTCGGTGGTGCAGTGGCTAAGCTATTGGCTTTGGCCATGGGGTGTTTTCCAAGTAGGGTTAAGGTAATAAACCTAGCCAATACCATTACCAACATAATTTACATGTTCCATGAACCCCACCTTTATGGGATATGGGCAGAATGATGACGATTTTCATTGGTTCTTGCACTATGAACCAACTTGCACTTCACCCCAGCTTAGTGGAATAAACTTGTGTTTTTTAATATCTTAATTTCTTGTACACTTTAACATATTTATTTACACATTTTAGTAAGATAAAATACAGGCACTAAAGCAGCATAACATGTGTCCTACATACCTCTTTCTTCTCAGATTTTTGATCAGGTCTGCCAATTTTTTGAGGGAAAATTGAACCAGATGTTGTTGGTTTTGGGACTTTTGTTACCTCAACTTGTCCTTGCTTTAAAGTAGTTTTTTTTGTTTCTCCCGATGGTAACTTTACTAATACTGTATTTGGTAAACTGCAACAAATAAATATAATAAATAAACAATATTTTTTATAATAAAATTGTAAAGCACACACATACTTCAATTTTTGTCCAGCTCCTGTCCGTTTTAATAATGAAGATCCACCTTGTAAAAGGGAAAGAGTCTTCTGATGAATTTTATTTTGTCTGTTTATTGCTATTTGCCTTTGTACCTGAAATGTTTAGAAAATATAATTTTAGATTTTTCGTTGAATAATCTGATCAAATTATTTAATATTTGGTCATTTTTAATTCGTTCATTGTTTAATCATAGCTGATACTAATGAAAAATTTAAAAAAATGAGACCAGTATTCATTTTGTTACTGAAGTGATTCCTTGGTTTATGCTATATTTTTGTATCACATTAAAATATCATATAATAACTCTTATTATTTAAATTAAAAAATCATATTCGATGCCTTTACTAACCTCTCTTATGATTCTTTGTTGTTCTTGAACACGAGCCAGACGTTCAGATTCCTGTCTCTGTGCTGCTAAGGTAGAAGCATCCAAGTTCTTTTCATCCATAACTTCTCGAATATTTCTTCTGACATTCAATGCATTTAAATTAGATGTTTTTTTCTGAAATGTATTTTGATACTGTGTTATTTAAAAGAAATGAATCCTCATTAATACATCAATGATTATTTAGTGTTATGACAATAAGATACATAAAATCTAAGGCTATAACAAAGTTCCATTTGTATTAATTAATTTATGCTTTGTTGCAAAAACTATTTATAGTGATTCTGTACCATTCAGTGAGGGAGTGTGAAGAGAAATTTTAAAAAGTGAAATAAAAAATATATATACATCATTTCATTGTGATTAAATGAGATATATATTTTATGATATGATAAACATTATGAATCCAAAGACACAACATATAAAATAGCAAAGTAGCCTGTACGGTTAAGATCGGACATCTCTTGCACTGTTGAATGCAAGATAATGAAAATTACCCTTGATATAAAATGAAGAAACTGGATAATTTAAATTCAAGAAAAGAACAAGCAGAATTTTGGAGATACAACAGTATACCAATAAAGCTGAGTGCGACATTGGAAATTATTATCATACTTTATAAGGCTGAAAATATATGTTATACAATTATTGCAGAGACATTTTTTCTACAAAGTTTAATGTTAAATTTTATTGCAGAATTTAGCACTATAAAAAATTTACTTCATATATGATGGCAACAATGCAACAATTCAATGAGAGGAATTATGCTGTAAAGGATTAAGTTTTTTAAGTGCAGGCATTAGCTAGGTTTTTACAGGAATTTTTTTTTCAGACAAGTACAGATTGTGCACAATAGTACATAATGCAGTCCATGATCAGAATGTTTTCCATTTCATTATAATGCAAATCACTGCAAGTATCATCTGTTAATATATTGGTATATAATATATATTATTATTTAATAGATAAACATGATAACAAATTAAAATTAATATTTGCAGTACATTAATTTATGCACAACTACACATTGCCTAAACATATGCCTTGATGAAACATATATCAATTACTATGGTGACTACTTTATGAAAAGTTACAATTAGTATGTCATGAACATTATTTATTAGTATCTCTAATACTATCTTAAACTAAATAAATAAAAATAGGTGACTAAAAAAACATTGAACTCATAAAAGATAACTACCATACCATAAAACAATTTCTAAATACACTTTTTTTTATGGAAAAAAAAGGGCAAACTAGCAGGAGGCTCACACAAATATTATTTATTTGTATTTCTTATTCTAGATAAGCTTGCTTGGTAGAGTTTAAGTTTATATCCCAATATCATCAAAAGGATTTTGTATATTCAATAGCATTTCTATATATTAACTGTGTATTTTATATAAGTATTTACTATGTTGTTATTGTAAAAAGGTTGTTATGGTAAAAAGTCTATCCATTTAGCATTTTCGCATTTACTGAAACATATAATAGAACATCACATACCTCTTCTTCACCATCCAGCTTTTGATCATCCTGTGCTGAATCCATATCTTCCCCTAACTTTTTACCAGGTTGAGTCTCTTTGTCATCCATTTCATTACATTTGTTTGTTTCCTCAAATTCTTGTGTAGCCTCTTCTCGCTTAATATTCAATAAATCTTCAGGACATTTTTCTGAACATAACTCACTTGTTTCCACTTCAGCAATTTCAACATTCTTACTCAAATCAATATCACCTTCATTAATTATATCACTTATAGAAAGAGTTTTAGGTTCCATGTTTTGATGTTCTACTTCTGAATTTGTTTTGTGTTCACTGTGCACAGGTTTCTGTATTGAGTTCTTATATTCCAAAATATCACCAGTTTCTGGATCAATGTAACTTTCATTTTCTTCTTCTAACTCCTGCACTGCATTAGGATTAACAACAAACTCTTCCTCTGACAATCCATCACTATCTGATTCACTACCTTCACTAGAAAATTCACTTAGTTCTAATATATTGTTTCCTACTAAACTACGAATTGTTATACCAGTGTCTTTTTTTAATTTTTTTGTAAAATCATGAAAATTCTTGACAGCTTCTAATTTTCTTTTGTTACTCATAGGTTTAGGGCGTGGGGGTGCTCGCCTGCGAGGATTCATAGCAGCTGCTTGCGCGTAATGAGCACGCTGAATCCTCGCGATGGTGTCATCTTCATCCTCACTATCCCACACTTCTTCTTCCGATTCATCTTCCTGGTCTCTACTTTTAGTTTTACTTCTAATAGAAGCACCTCCAGTATCATCCATTTTTATAGGTAATCCCTTAAAATTAACTTGGATTCATGTTACAACCATAGCAAATCATAAGTTTCCAAAGATAATATTTTTCAAAGTAACATCTAAAACAAACATATTTATGACAATTCATTTATATCAAAAACATTTGCTATCGGTGTATTTACTGACAATATCATTTACAAAACACTGAAAATCCCATTTTAAAAGTTCTTTGTAGCTTTTGCACGGGACGCGATATGAAATTGATGAAAAAGAAGCCGGATGAGACAAATATTCACCATGCACACTGTATTACGATAAAATATTGTTCACTCAAACTTATGTTGGGATAGGAAAAATTATCGCTTACAAATTAATATCTGCAATTAAATTTTAGGAAGCCATTACTTCCGCAATAAATAGCATTCGCCTATTATACATATAATTTGTGTATTCGACAAGCGTGTTTACAAAAATTGTTAGAAATCACTGAAGATGTATCGTATTAACTTCAATAGCATTTCAAAACAAGGTATGCAATTGCATATCCAGTTTATGGGGTCTGTATATGACAAGGTAACTAGTGTTATATCTGCAGCAAACGAAAGTCGCCTTTATAAACTTCGGTAGATAAGGTAAAAATTTATGGACTGGATATTTTAGGTAATGGCAATAATGGGAATTTTCTGAGGGTTGTCATTTAATATAATGAATAGAAGATAATTCTTTTCAATATGATTGAAAAAATTGTCATAAAAACAGTATCTTAATCGATTAATGTGTTGTTTTGGTTACATTTTTGTTTTAATGTTGATTTTTGTATTACATATGGAACAAATTACGAACTCAATGCTTCCATTCAAGTCCATCTTTTTACCTAAAGTAATGGTTAAAAATGACTAGTTTTACCCACATTTCATTGATCTTATTTAGTCTGTTCAATAAATAGCCTTAACCTAACATATTATTATTCCTAGGCGAAGAAACAAAATGCAAACCGAATACTCACGCTTTTGCGCGATTTTATATAAAGGTAATTGCATAATTTAATTTGGGAACAAATTAATATAATGTAAAGGTGTTCATCTTGTGCGTATGAAAAAATTACAGGATTATATACAATTCATTTGAGTAAGAAATGAAATGCCATCCAAAAGAAAAGAAATTTTCAGTTTACAAAAAAAAACAAATAGACAGCGTATCTTTACAATCGTGACAATAAATGAACACACATATAGGGGATAACTTTTTAAAATTGTATTAAACATTTACATTCTTTAAACATCAATATTTACAGAGTTATTAAATTTTCCAAAACAAAGAATTGTAGAACACCCTTACGTATAAACCCGTAACGTAAAGTTCATTTGTAAAGGGCACAAAGCATATGAATGTGTTGAATGAATTTAAAAGAGACAAAGCATACTGTTAGAAGGAGAGGCTTGTAATGCGACGCTGTGGCGCAAGTTGTTTAGGTGTTACAAATTCTGTTTCTTTTTTACTTAATTAGTTTGTTTGAAAAATATATTTTTTAATTATGGATTTTGTTTAACGTTAATATTTTTTTATGATTATTGGCAAGTAGCGTTAGACGTGTGTTCATTTACTGTCGCGATGGTATCGACACGCTGTATATATTCGAAGGAGGGCAGTTTATTTTTTTTTTTGGTCTTACAGTTTTTGAACTTATACTTCTTTTTTTTTTTGGTGCTACTTGAAAAAAATATGAGAGTAACATTTTTACGATACATTGCAGTATGCATTGCAAGCAGAACATGATGAAGTTAGTTGTAGGATAGAGGCCAGAGGCGTATCTTATCCTTTAAATGAGCAATTCTTGTATATATTTCATGAAATTTAGTATGTGCGTAGATTCGGAGGCGAAAAATCGATCTAGCTAGGTTTCACTTTTAGAAAATGTCCTTTTATCCCTGCATTCAGGGAATGAAAAATATCATTCGAATATGACGGTAAATTTCGCCGCAAAATAAAATGTTGTAATAGCTCGGTCGGTAATCGGGCGGTCCCAAAACAGACGGCAGCGGTTCGTATTACGATCATTTTTTTTCATACTTTTTGTCTATACCAGATCATTGCTTTCTTTATTTTTTATTTTTTTATTTCCAAAACACAAGATTTACCAGCTAAGCTCGGTCCTCCAGGTACTTTACTATTTATAACAGGTAATTACCACAAGTATCTATCGTAACAGGTACTCCTTTTTACCTATTATAACTCACTACCTGCCCGCCACGAAACCACTAAAGCGTCCCAATTGGGACGACTAGTCTTTATTACATGTTATGTAGGGCATTGAATATCTGATGTTATCGTATTACCTATACGTAAAAGTAATATTGTGCAATTAAAAATGTTTCTCTAAATAAGTAATGCAATAATCATAATTATCTTGTAATGTTGAGTATATTACAACTTAGATAAAAAATTGGTTATTATTAGATTATTTCGGTTTCAGGTATTTCAAGAGTTTTAGAGGCACACTTACTTGAATCAAAGCTAGTTGAAGCAGAGGCTAAGTTGAATGATGGTGTATTCCGTACGCCGGGGAAAGGAAAAGGATTGATGTCTGAGCATTCTCCCAAAGTAAATTCAGATGACTATGACAAATGTGCCCTCATGAACAAATTTATCGTTATTTATACAGTCCGAAAAGAAATACCAACGCTCCGAAAACTTACAGCAGTAATTAGTATATATAAATTTTAGAGGAAATTATGTCACCTTGAGAAAGGCTATAAATAATTTTGGTTAAAAATACAAAAAAATAAGAAGCAAGCGCACAATCCTCATTGAAAGAAGGGATATTGCGGCATGGCGCTTTAGATACTTAAGAGTTATGCAACGAATTCGTGAGGTGCCTCCGGAAACCAGAAAACATTGGGTTTTTGTGGACGAAACTTATGCGCACACAACATATCGGCCTTCAAGAGTGTAAATGAACGTGGTCCATCTTCTAACATTTCTCTTGAGTAACGATATATTATAATAGTTCACGCAGGAACTGAAGAACGGATTATACATAACGCACTTCTAGTATATAAATCAAATCATAATAACGCTGATATCAATCATGACATGAACAAAGATAATTTTAAGAAATTACTTAGCACAAAACTAATACCTAATCTGCCTAGGCCTAATATAGCGATTATGGATTACGCATCTTACTATTGCACACAAATAAATAAAGCAAATATAATTGCTAAGAGAAAAGATGATATCAGGGGATGGTTGATGACTAATATTATTGAACTCACAGATGACACGAAAAGGGCTGTTTTATTAGAGCTTCTAAAACAGCACAAGCCTAAGCCTATCTATGAAGTTGATATGATTCTTCAAGAACATGGTCATATAATAGAAAGGTTGCGTATCATTCCGTATCAGGGCGACTCAAACCCTATAGAACTAATTTGTAGTTTAGCTGAGACAAAATTTGCCAAATAATAGTAATATATAATAATATGAATAGGAAAAAAAGTAAACTCCAAGATTATAGAAGAAATATTTTCAATCAATAATAAATGATGACCAGAAAAAAAAAATTATCAAGATTACTTAGTAGAAAATAATTTGAAAGAATTTATAATAAGACTTGGCGATAAAGATATATGAGAGCACTTCTGTATCGGATAGCGATTTTGAAAGTGTAAAATAAACAAGTGCTAGTCAAAGAGAATGTAATCACTACGTTTGGTGCTAGTGAAATGTCTGGTATAGTTTTTGGATTCAGACTTCGACTATTCGTAAGAACTGCATAATATAATGAAACTTTTTTGTACTCGTACCTATATTAAAATTGGAAATAATTTTATAAGATTTTTTTTTAATTCGTACATACTAAAAATTTATTCTAACATTGATATAAAATAAATATATAGGTACAAGAAGAAGGGCCCGACACCTTTCACGGTTCTACGCATCATCCGGTCGAAATTACCGCCACCGTCGGTTGAGGCGGCCATACCTATCGGGTATGGAACGGGCCTCTGGCGTACATACCCGGTGTGCGCAAAGAGAATGTAATCACTACGTTTATGATATGAAAACTAGAGATGGGTGTTCCTTTCTATGGAATGAAGGCAAAGGTGGGCTGAGTTCTGATTAGTTTGCAACGATTCTAACCAATTTCTTAATTGAAAAAAAAAAAAGTAATTCTAACAATAGAATTACTATATTGATAAGGAGATGACAACAGATATTAAAAAATTTAATTAAATTTTACGATACCAATAAAGCTGACTCTTTTCTGGTTGTTAATAACCAATTTTCAAAACCCTACGACGCGTTGGTTGTACACTTGAAAAGAAAGTTTTTATTTAAAATAAATCTATCAAGAAAACCAGCTAACTCCCAGATCAAATACTTTTGCACGAAAGGAAAAATGATAACTCCTGAAAAACGCTGTAGTATGGTAATGAAAATGTATAATGGAATTTATAATATCAAAAATGACAATTTACGATAATATCTACCAACTATATTTTATATTTTGTCATAAGTACTCTAAAAAATATTATACAGTTTTAAGTGTCTCCTGTAAAACTTGCCCAAATGGAGTTAGCTTGTTTGCCAATTAAGGTATCGATATTGCTTTCATTACGCTATCCTTTTTGTACCATTCGACATGAGTGCGAAAGTTATGTGATAACTTACGAACGTAATAATTTCTTTGTAAAATTTCGACGTTTCATAAGAACGCACTAGTGTCTATGTAAATAAAGATATTTTATTATTATTGTTCATTATATGTTGAACAAAAAGTGTGAATGTGTGGTAACTGTGTTTGGAAAACTTTAAACCGTTGAATTTGTAAGCGTATAACTTAACTATTATATATCATTGTATGGAGGGATATTATATTATACCTTATTACACAACTTAAATAGGATCCACGATAACATGTCGATGGCGGGCCAAGCCTAGGTTCTAACCGCCCTCTGTGGCTACCTTGGATCACGTCTCGTAAATTGTAAAAGTAAATAAAAAGTTGTAAAATAAAAACGATTGGAAGCATCACCCTTATTGTAGGGTCTATATTATCGTAGTTTTCAAACACAAAATATACAGACTAACTCCCGGAATACTTTTTTTAAAGTCTGAAACTAACGACCCGCGGTTGATGATTCGTGTCTATACAAGTTTCGAGTCGGACATAGCAGCTTCAAAAATGAAAATATTTTCTTTCAGTTAATATTAATGACCAAACCCAACCGTGTTGATAATTAGATCATACTGAGGGCTTTTCTTTGATTCCCAATTTGTTAAAATCTAAAAATGGGGAATCAAAGAAAACTTTTATATCAGACACCTTGAATGGAGCACGAACCACTGCTCCGCACCAAAGCCCACACCTTAGCCTCAGACGTTTTCAGAGTTTTTCGCCTTTTTTCACCAGTATTCCAAAAGCTTAAGACAAAAATTTTCAAATGAACCAGACGCATTCATATCAACGAGACTAATGAAGCTAAGACATGGACACAGAGCTGGTTCTGAAATGTCTGCTCAGGGAATCACCCTATGTGACACTACAATGATTTTCATACTAGGACAAAAATCCTAAATTTAACTCTATGAACACAGATTCCAGGCCAATATTTAAAACTCGTGATAAGACAAACATACATTACAGGCACATTGTAAAGGGAACATTCAGTACTAGTCTTTCAAAAACATTTATTTAAATATTTTAAAAGTAAACTTTGTGTACCCTAATTTTACAGTTTGTGTAAGATGGAAAAATGTAATTTTTTAATGAAATCCAAAATATATTTTGTCATGTACATATTTAGGATTCAAGTTAATTTTGAGTTGACTTATTATTAAACAAAAAATTAGTTCTTAAATTATATATTTATCCACTTTATTAAATGTGCAGCAAAAACAATATTCTTGAAGTAAGTAAAAACTTACAATGATTAAATGACAATAAAGTTTTTCATACTATTTATTTACAATCCATTAAATCAAATTTTACTGTATTTAAGCAACACCTACAAGACGTTTTTCTCGGAGCCGAAGACGACGTTCTCGCTCAAATTCTTTCATCCGTAGAACATAGCTGGAAAAGTAAATAAAATTTTTCATATAGTACCAATAATAATCTAATAATGGTTTTAAAATTGATCATAAACTTGGATCAAGACTTTGAATTTAAGCAGCATTTATTCACAGTATTGACATGCAAAAACAAAAAAAAATTCTCATGTTTTGTTCACCATTTGGCCTAATTGGGAATCTATGTTTTGTTAAGTGGATAGTGCAACAAATGTCTAGTCTGAATTTCTTTAGATTAGTAATGTCAAACATTTGCTGCCAACTGGGTAATAATAATACATAGAAGTGAGAAGCCGTCCTTCCATATTTTAATAACCCACATAGCAAGCATCTTTATTTTGACTGTGGTAACTTCTGCTGTTGCACATATAGACAGGCTCATCTAGGGAAGTGCCATGGCCCCTCTTTTTTAATGGTTGTATGCATTAACATGCCATTTGGTGTGCAGATGTCCATTGGGGGCAGTATTCATTTAACATCAGGTAAAGGGCCTGCCTGCTTGCTAACTTTTTCATAAAAAAAATCTGACATCAGTTTAACAAGATAACATATTCACAGAGAGGAGCGACAAGTCTTAAACCCAAAAACATATATTAAATATTAGATCTGCTAATATACTTAACCTGGTAAAAGCTTGCTGAAATAACTGCTAATAAACAAGTTCTGCATATTTACAGTACATAATAAGTAATCAAATAGTTACCAATTTTTTAAGCAATTGTTATTCTTTGAATAACATTCAACAATATTAGATTAAGGTCCATGAAGATATTATTTTACCTCACTGAATTACTATAGTGAAAAATATTTGTGTGATCTTAGTTACTTACTCCTGATGCTCACAATTCAAGTAATTGTGTTTCTCATGTGCACATCTATACAACATAGGCATGTTCTTGTAACGACACTGTCTATATTCAAGTAAATGATGAGCACAATAATCGCGTTTAGAGGGTGGGATTTTTGCAGAAATCAAGTCTTCTTCTCGCGCTATCATTTCTGAAAGAGTAAACCAATAAAATTTTGTTAAGTGAAAGCTCATTATGAATACATTTAAAAATTAAAGGAAGAATTAACAAATTTGTTATAAACAAAAGACTAACCTACCAAACATTATGTAACACTTAAGAAAAAAATAAAACAACTGCGTAAATCATTCCTTTTCTTCACATATTATTTGCTCTTAAGTATTAATTTATTACCTCGTTCTTTTCGTTCAAAGGAAAATCCATCTTGAGGATTGAACGTTGGTTTATCATCCATATAAAGATCTACATTTCTAGCGTTAAAAGACCCCAAAAAATTTCCCATTGTAACGTTAAATTCTTCGTTCCAGTATGAATTGAAACTATAAGTTCAACGTTACCCGAGGCAGTAAAATTATTAGTTAAGACGATTAAATATTAGGCTGCCTTAGAGACTCCCTCCTGTTGACCTGTGTAACTATATTTTTTTTCGTTTAACAGAGTAGAGTTGTGTAGCTCGCGAGTGAGTGATAAACAATAGTAAATATAGAGTTGTTAGCTCACTAGTAGTGTTAGAGAAATTTCATTTCAAAGTACATCTTTATGTCGTTAAACATATGGTTTATTTTTATCACTTTATTTTGTACGCATTAACAAGTGAACGATTACAAAAACCTTTCAAATCAGTAGTTCAGAGAGAGATTAAAAAAAACTGACCATAAAACCATAACCTAAGTGGAAAAATTGCCGTATTTGTAGGAAAGAAAGAGATAAACAATACAAGGTTTTGTTTTTTTTTTATTTTCAACTGTGTACCTGAAACTATCAGTTACGGCCAGGAAATAAACAATCTTCAATTGATTAACACGGTGCGCACAATGTTAAAATCATTAGAAATCTCTAAGAGAACTGGACTTGTTTAGTAAACGTATTTTTGAAGGCGCCTTTCCTGCTGTCTAGAAAAATACCAATGTTATATCTATACATAAGAGCTGCTATATATAGACATGAAGTAAATTATCGCATAGGGGCCCATTCACTATCCTGCCTGGGAGTCCGCCGTGCAGTCCGCCGCTCTATGCAAAATCATGAATGGTGTTGCAGGCCTGCACAGCTTCTGGCAACACCGAGCAGGACGCGCCTTGCATCCTGCAAGGGACCTGCAAGCTCCGCCCACCGCGCAGGAGCGTCAGTGGTTTGGCCGTCGCCCGTCCTCAGTGTTGCCATATGAAGAAAAAAATCAATAAGCCCTTAGCAAAATTGCGCTATATTATATAAAAATACGGATGCTAAACATCACTATTATCACTATTATCCACCATGTCGAAAGTTTTCGGGAAGATAATGCATAATTTGATATCAACGTCCGGCCGTTAGTAATCTATAAGTCTACACAACTTTTTTCTTTGAACACATTAACGTACTTTTTACATAAAATTTTACAAAAAAAAAAAGTAGGTATATAAACTTTTGTTCACTTTAACAAATTATTGTAGTTGTTTCTTTCAAACGTAGCGTCGTCAAACGTAACGTTACTGGCACAGATTCAAAAACACAAAATAATAAATTGTATTAGTGACATATTTATAAATTCTTTCCACTTACTATTTAAATTTTCCCTACTAGTAGTTTTTAAATAGTTTTGCTTACTAATTCTTAACACTAAGAGTGATTTGTGATAGATCAGTGACTCGAGCGACCTGAGTTCAAATCTCTTTGCCGGTCCTAATAAAATTGTTCCTTCCAATTTTAAGTGCTGTCTTAACACTGGCTCAGTGGTGAAGGAAAACATTCGAAATATAATAAAATATTTCGAATATGTGAAGTTCCCCAAACCGCGTGTGGTCGCGTGGTGGAACGAGTGGACTACGCCCCAATACCCTTTAGTATAGTGGCCTTTGCCAAGCTGTTGGACAAAATGTATAATTTGTTACTTTTGTTTACAATAAAACTGGTCGATAATTCTAAATAAAGGCTCCGATTAAAAAAATGTGAGAGGTACATTTTTACTCAATTACAAATATAAATATATTTGTAAATTAAAATAAGCAGCCAAAGCATAATTTGTCCACCATATCATCTAGCCGACACGATCCCAACGACGAATTAAACAAATTAATTCTCGCGCAGCCGTACGATTCGACAATACGTAATAGGGGCCCGAATGGATCAATGGCCAAGTTGTCCATGCTATCTAAATGATAAAACAGAGAATGGTCATTGGAGGACCACGGAGAATCCACCTACAAAATTATAACCATTATAAGCAAAATGGCAAAAACCTTATAGGGTTTGATTAGAGAAGAAAGAATCAAAAAGGTCTCCGTTCAGTATATAGTCCCAATATATTATATACTATATGCTATATTATCTATTTCCCTTTCTTTTAACTATTCTTTCTAAATTGTGATAATTATACAGCTTCGAATGAAAAAATCATCACGAATCATACGTAGGTATCTATCAATGGGAAAAATTGAGATTTAGGTTGTCAATTTTGAAATTCGCAACTCATCAGGGTTATCTTGTGAAATAATTAGTCTTTGATATAATTGCCTTAAAATAAGAGTAAATTGCCTCTAAAGACGAAGAAACGGTATTCAATTACCTATGTAATAAATCAGTACTGGTACTTATTTGTTGCATGCCTGTTTATCTTAAGTATAGGCCGTACATTTGCCAAAAAACTTTTGTGACCATAAGACGGGCAAAAATAATGTTAGTAACCCTAGAAGTTTAAACATGCCTGTCTAAGTTTTCAACTTTCTGTTTCTTTGATTTAGGTTTGAGAAAGTTTATACAAACTATAGTCATTTTTACAAGAAGGAGAATAAGATAATGCGTAATTAATGCACTCAATTAAGTCTTTTGTTTATTAACAAGAGATAACTTTGACTTCAATAAAAAGATTTTTGACTATGTTCCTTCATTACGGCGACAAATCACTACATCCTTACTAATATTATAAACACGAAAGTTTGTATGTATGGATGGATGTTTGTTACTCTTTCACGCAAATACTACTGAATGGATTTTAAAGAAACTTTACAATAATACAGCTCAGAATAACATTCATCAGAATAACACATAGGCTATAATTTACATACATATTTTTTGTAATCTGTCTTTCTGTCTGAATGTATAGGTAAAGGGAAGGGGGCGTTTTCATATACCTGAGAGGTAGCCTCTCGTATAAGGTACTGGCCTCCTCATCCCAGAACTACACCGCTTCTGCCGAGTTTCTTTTTCTGGAGATAACGATTAAGAGTGCTAAGATTGTTATAGCTGTTGTTTGCTGTCCCCAAACTATAGATTATTTCACCGACTTTGAATTGGTTCTTGAATCTTTGGGTTCTGAATATGCTCAGCACGTCATCATGGGAGATTTTAATACCAATCTCCTGGCACCTAATTCACCTCGTACCCTTAAACTCCTTCACATAGTTGTTTTCATATTTTACCTCTCCAAGCTACCCAACCATAATGTCTCCGGTGAAGACACTTGGCTTGCCTAATCCTCTCATGGACAATATCCAGCGATTGGGTTTTCCCACCATGACTTAATTTTTCTGTCTTACATCCTAAAGCCTCCTAAACCTAAACCTAAGGTTCTGCACGTGCGTTCCTTCGCGAGAATGAACACTGAGAAACTTTGCAAGGATGCGGATAAAATAGATTGGGAACCTTTGGTGGGGGCCAACACAATAGATAGTAAGGTACACATTCTTAACTCGTCAATAACAAATTTGTATGATGTTCACGTCCCTCATAAGAAAATTAAATTAAGGCACACTCCTGCACCTTGGAAAACGGAGGGTATACGGATGGCTATGAGACGCAGGGATCGAGCCTTTCGTAAATTAAAAAAAAAAAACTTTAGAGAAAAAAAAAACTTTAAACTAAAGAGAATTGGTCCTTTACAAGTTAGCCAGAAACCGGTGTAATCAGATGGTACCCAACGCTAAACGCCGTCACATCTTCAATAATATTTCTTCATCTACTCCTGCCGATATCTGGAAGTTCCTTGGGACTCTTGTAATCGGTAAGTCACGTATTCCAAACCTTCCTACCACAATCAAATTAGATGATTTAAATCAAGATTTCTCTACCACTTCATCGACAGATCATTTGACGATTAGTAAAACGATTTCCTATATAAATGGTTTGACGTCTCCTGGTATTGGTTCGTTTTATTTTTCTCCAATTTCTTCCAAAGAAATCAAAAATCTATCCTTGCTATTAAATCTAATACTCTTGGGTGCGATAAAATCGGCCGACGCGTGATAGTCCCTATCCTTGATCAGCTTCTCCATGCGATTAATCATATCATGAATTTTTCATTGGATACTGAACCCTTCCCTTCCTTGTGGTGTAACGCTCTTGTGCGTCCACTGCCGAAATGCCCTAATCCTTCACTTCTCGTTCATTATCGACCTATCTCTATACTACCCTTCCTTTCTAAGGTTGAGCTTGAGTCCTGCGATCTCAAGCAATTTTCTCTCTTTGTTCTTAGAAACAAATTGATAAGTCCTTTACAATTTGGATTAAGACCTGGCCACAGTACCACCGCCCTCCTTAAACTGACTGGCGATATTAGGACAGGTATGGAATTTTATTTTTTTTATGTGAAAAGTTGCCAAACGAGCAGACGGTTTACCTGATGTTAAGTGAATACCGCAGCCCATGGACATCTGCTATACCCGAGGGTTAGATGCGCTGACAACCTTTTGAAAATTGGGCTCCGGCTACCTAACTCACCAGACGAAACGCGAAAGTATTTGTGGTACTTCCACTTTACGCTGGTCTTCTGTGAGGTCGTGGTACTTACCCGGACGGGCCTGCCCATTCGTGCAACAGCCGAGGCTGCTGCGTGGCCCTACCACCGTTAAGGAAAATACCGAAGTTACTGTCATGGTTTTAATAGATTTTTCGAATGCCTTTAATGCCGTCAGTCACGACATCCTATTAGCAATCCTGTCCTATTTAATGGTTTCCGACGAAGCACTGGAATGGTTTTCATCATATCTTCGAGGGCGCCAGCAGGCAGTCACTATTGATGAATTGTCATCTAAGTGGCTCAATGTTGCCAGTGGTGTTCCTCAAGGCGGTATTCTCTCTCCGATTTTATTTTATATTTTTATTAATATTATCTCTCTCGAACTTCAATGTGCATATCATCTTTATGCCGATGATCTGCAGCTGTACGCTCAGGCCACCACTGATAGGCTCCCAGAAATAATTAATACTATAAACTTAGCTGTATTAAAAAGTGGTCAGACAGGTTTGGTTTAACCGTCAATCCAACCAAGTGTCAAGCCACCGTAGTTGGGAGCTCCCGTACCATAGGTAAAGTGGACCTGAGTAATCTCCCGCATATAACTTTCAACAGTTTTCGTATACCTATCAGGCGTAATGTGAATAATCTCGGCTTGCACATTGACATGACACTCAGCTGGAATGCTCAGGTAGGAAGTGTCTGTCAAAAAGTCTCATGGGCCTACGGTGACTATACCGGCTCAAAAATTTCATGCCGGCTAAAACGAAGGAATTGCTCGTGCAGGCCTTAATTTTCCCTTTAATCGACTATGGTTCGACCGACTTCTGAATAACTGCATTCGATTCGTTTTCAACCTTCGCAAGTATGACCATGTATCTACTTACCGTGCTCAACTTCAGCCTAACAAAATCCTTCGCTCCCCGCATAATCGTCTTCTCGTATGTCCTCTTCAGCGTTCTGACTTCATGCATTCGTCTCCATCGTTAATTGTCAGAATTTATTTATATATATGTATATATGATTGTTTGTATATATTTAGTTATATATGTATGTATTAGTATGTATTACATACACCTGGTAGTATTTATTATATTTGTACTATAATTAACACGTGCATATACATTTATTTATAAAATAGTTTATCTTTTAACAGCGTTTTCTTTTTATTTATTTTTTTGACATTTTTCTGTGCACCTACCGAATCTTTTCTGTACCACCCAAGGTTGACTGGGAGATAATGCCTGTGGTATTAAGTCCGCCTATGTACAATTTGTGCATAAAGTATAAATAAATGTTACACCTTCAGCCTATTCTACGCAGACATATTCGCGGGGAGCAGCTAATATAAAACAAAGTCGTCCCGTTGTCTGTCCCTTTGAATGCTCAGATCTTTAAAACTACGCAACGGATCTTGATGCTGTTTTTGAACTATAGAGTGATTCACGTAAACGTTCATCAAAGTTCATTGCGGGTACATTCTAAAATATATAGGGTAATGACAATTACTTGTACCAAATAAAACAAATAACCTTTGAAATATGGATGTTAAAGAAAGATTCAATCTTTATAAATTAAGGATAATAAGGACAATAGGAAAAGGCACATACGGGTATGTATATACTGCATGCAAGTATTTATTAAGCAGTGCTGGAGTAACCTCGTAGCAAGAGTAGCAATTGCTACGGGCCCCGCATATATAATCCACTCATCTCGGCCTGAGAGTAATTTTTTGAATAAAACTTATTAAGATGTGGTATATTGATTTTACTTCAAATGTGTATTGAAAAATTATTTGTGTAGTATCATTAGTTTTCAATTGTCTTGTCAAAATTAATCGAAAACGCCAGGCAATCCAGCTCTGGCTGTTTGTACTTGTCAAAGCTTAGCAGAGCCTATTAGTAATCTACTAGACTATTAATTCCCCACAAAATTGTAACCTTGATTTTTGAATTCCGTTTTTACCACTTTATACTTAAGAACCCATATCAAGGGCTCTTTGAAAGAATTCGCTACGGGCCCCACGCTTGCTTTATCTAGCACTGTTGTTAAGGGCGAGGATAGGGAAATAAATAATAAATTATGTCTATTTTCTAGAAATGTATACTTATGTGAAAAAAGAGATACAAAAAAGTCATTTACAATAGTGAAAGATATAGAACTTAATATGAAAATTCAAAATCATAATCAGGTAAAATGTTTTGCTTAATTATAATCTGCCAATTAAAAATATGAATTAAATGTATTTTTTCATATAAATTAATTATTTAATTTTAGGAAATTGCGAATGAAGTTAAAATATTATCAACAATGAATCACCCGAATATTATAAAATTTTTTGATTGTTATTATCAAGAAAGAAATATAATGATTTGCATGGAATACGCAACCAGGGGAAATTTAGCGGAATATATGTACGAACGATGCCCAAAATTAATTAAACAGGCGGTAAAATTGAAATTTAACAATTAATATTTCATTAAAGACAAATCTAATCCATATTTTCTCATTTGAGGTTTTTCATTCCTCAATCGGTATTCCGAATTCTGTTCGAATATCAATTCTTAGGATCATTTTATTGTCGCGTCTATTGACACTTTTTAGTCAAGTATTGGTTGGGGTACCACATTGAAATTTCTGTTAAATTTTAAGATCTACGGTTCCGTAACAATAAAACACCACTTAAGGCATTTATGTTAATCTCTAAAAGACGCTGTAAGTACCTATTTCATAGGTATTTGCATCAGAACATATCAGAAGCTGAATACTAAATAATATTAATTTCACAGTGTAGTAAAAAGAACAAAAAGATAATTGTTAATTTCTAATTATATTATAATTATTTATGCTTGTACGGAACGATTTAGAGCACCGGTCAAGTTTTTGTAGTTATTTTTTCAAATAAAATGAATTTTGCACATTTTAACTAAGTATATTCATAACTTTTTGTCCTTTTGGAAGTTAGTTTAAATTATTTTAATTTACAGGAAATCTTGTTCTATTTTAGTCAAGTCCTACTAGGGGTGCACTATATACACCAACTGAATATTATTCACAGAGATTTAAAAGCAGAAAATATACTGTTAACGGGAAAACACGGTACAATAGTAAAAATTGGAGATTTTGGTATTTCAAAGATGTTGGCCAGGTTAGGTTCATACAATTTCTATTCTCGCGACGTTATCGACGTTTAAAACAAAACCCGTTTTATTATTTCAAATGGTCGTTAATATTGTAAATATTAGGGACAAAATTAGAATCCTTATAACTAATTTTTAGTTTAGTGACTATAAGATGGATTTTACAATATACTTACTAATATTCAGAAAAATTAAGAAAGTAGTAAAGCTTTTTAGTAAATAATATAAAAATCGTTTTAGTTTTAGAAATAATGTTAAAAATTGTTTTAATTTTACCTTGACCTTTAATGATATTTTTTTTTAAGTGAGAAAGAAGCAAACGAGCTGGCGTTTCACCTGGTGTTAAGTGATAACCGCCGCCCATAGACATTTGCAACACCCGTAGGCTTGCAAATGCGTTGCTACCTTTAAATAAAGTGGGCTCCGGCTACCTCACTCACCAAACGAAACGCACAAGTGTAACACTTCTATTTAACGCCGGTCATCGGTGAGGTCGTGGTACTTACCCGGACGTGTTGCATGGCCCTACCACCGTAATTATGATTGCTTAATGATCGTCATTATTTAGGTTTTTAAAAGTCTACTGCTGAACATGGTCTTCTCTAAAGATTACTACAGTCTTTAGAGAATTAACAGGCGTGGCGAAGATCCTATGGAGTTTGCATAGAGCAACTTGATTTTAATTTGCTTTATAATAACTAATGCATCGATTATTGTAGAAGTTTGTCTTTTACAGCGCGAAGAAAACATCAACGGTAATTGGTACTCCTTATTATCTCGCGCCTGAGCTTTGCGAGGGAAAACCTTACGACACTAAAAGCGATGTGTGGGCTCTGGGTTGTTTATTATATGAAATGTGCACTCATAAGCGAGCATTTGATTCCGAGGTTTGTAAACTTTACAAAAATGGAAAATATAATTGACTATAGCTCTTTCCAATTTGTATACCAGTAGATGGAATGCCGTGATAGCTAAGTGTCCGGGCGCTTTGACTCAATCTACTCGAGCAACCCGAGTTCAATTTTTAGTGCCGGCACCAATGAAATTATTATCAAAATTTTAAGTTCTGTCTTATCACGTGATGAGGGAAAACATCGTGAAGAAACTTGCACGTTTTCTAAACAATAACATAAAAAAAGATCGACGATATGTGAAGTCTACCAATTCGCAGTTGGGTCACGTGGTTGACTATGCCCTAATCTAATACCCTTTGTTGTACAGTGGAAATCTTTGCTAAGTAGTGGGACATAATATATCGGCTGTTACTTAATATTTTTAATAAAACGATAAAAATACCGAAATATAATTAATTACCTGAAATGTGAATTTTTGTAGATAAATGATAAAAAAAACTTCGCCACTGTGGGATTCGAAGCTGCGTCTTCAATCTCACAGCGCCAAAAGCTTTTGACTATTTATCATGAACAAATTAATTCAATCTTGAGATTTGTTTCTTGTTTCATGCAGATAAAAATCATTAAAATAAATAAAATAAAAAAATTACCTGACATAAAAACCTAAATTAATTGATTCAGTGATACTATAAAAAGCCAAGGTTCTTAAATACTTCAAATCATTCTATTACAATTATAGACACTCGTTGGATTAGTGAAAGTCATAACTAGTGGCAGCGTGCATCCTATTGACATGACTGTGTATGACAGGGGTCTCCAAGACCTCATAGACTCTATGCTATCGATTGTGCCGGAGAAACGACCTGTGATAAAGGAGCTGATGGGACGTGCCATTCTACTCCCCACAATCTATACCGTGTATTTAGATGCGGGGAACGATGAACTGTTATATTTGAAAGCCAGTAAGATATTTGAATTTATGTAGATGACTTATTGTGGTTTTGACTATGTTTTTAATGATTTGCTTAAGATAATAATAAAACGAATTATATTGATGATTCAGACTTTTATTCGAAATTTCTTGACTGGTAATTTTGTAAAAATAACGTTAGATTTTGAAATGATATTGTCTTCAAAATTTAAACAAACAAAACTTTTGTATGTTCTATCCATATGTAAGGGATGTTATTCCATTATAACTTTGATAATAAATGAATATAACAGAATATATATGCAATAAGAGAGATAGGTACAGGAATTCTGCAAAATTAAAACTGGAAGTTGTGTGCTTCACACAGTACCTTGATTTACAGCAAAAGATTACACATACCTATTAAGTAAATGGTTTAAATAAATTCTCATTGTTTCAAATAATTTTTCACAGACAATGATCTAATGTTATTAGGTGCCCATGAATATGTTCATTTTAAAAGAAATTTTGATTAGCTTATTAACAGAGAAAAAATGGAATTAACATGTTAATGGTGTTTCAATACAACACTTATAAACCTTCCTCTTGCGGGATGACTTTGTTTTATACTATGTAGTGATAAATTGGTTTAAAGGAATGCCAAATTTCATTTATGTAGATCACACTTCATTATTCTGTTGCAATTTAGACAGTGTAATCCTGAATCAATACTGGAGTGTTTTTATATTCCCCAAATAAACTATTAATACATTTTGTAATATTTGCATTTGTCCATTTTTATGTGTTACTAGAGCTTAAATAATGAAGACAATATTATATTAATTTATAGCTGGTAGTATCTGTCTTTGTAGCAAAATATGCTGAAATTTTAATACCTGTTCTTGACAACAAAATACTTAATGAAAGACTGGGTATTATTTGTGTATTATCTGTTCTTACAGTTAAACAAAAGCTTGTGAAAAGAAAAATAAGGTATCTTCCTATTATAATAACTGTTTTCCAATTTAAAATTTTAGTCTTAAAAGACCCAATAGTGTAGTATCTGTTCCTGGAAAAATCTGTTTTGGTTTATAATGTAAGTAGTGTTTCTTCAATTATTTCCTCCATCTGTTTCCATCTCCTCATCTTGATCTTCTGAAATAATGCTTTGGATATTAATAAACATATTAAATATCTATCTAACTAATATATACCTTTAAATAAGCAATTCTTGTATATATATAATCTGAATCTCGGAAACGGCTCTAACATATATAAAGAAAAATTGGTCAAGTTAAGAGTTTCATTTTTAGAAAATTTCGTTTTATTCATGTTTTCATGCAATGAAAAACTGCTACAATATCATTAGAATATGAAGATAAATTTCGCTACCACAAGGTTTTAATAGCTCAGATGGGAAATCGTGCAGTTCCAAAACACGAGATCCTGGTTCGAGTCCAGATGATTTTTTTTATAATTTATTATTTTTTTTCCTTCTTTTGTGAGAAAAAAAAAACAGACCGTCATTCAGGTACCACATTTCATTAACAAAGCAATATTTAAGCTAATAACTTAAAAACTGTTTATTCATTATTAGTATTTTTTTAAAAGATTATATAATACGAAATTTTTGAAGTATTAGCAAAGAATTTTATAAAGTTATGTAGTCGTCACAAAAATACTAGATATTTAGATTGCATACACAGGCGTCACAGTGGCGCAGGTATACAAGCGATGTTAATTTTTATTTATTTGAAAATTTAAGTAAGAAAAGTAAAGTTAGGAGAAAACGTGCAGCACCTGATACTAATTGATGCCCATGGATATCTGAAATATCTGAACGCTTGCATGTGTTGGTAACCAAATTATGTGAAATAGAGAAAATACATACTGAGAGCTTATGCAATTATAAAATTAAGTATTACAGTAAACATGGTGGAACATGGTTTTTCCAATATTTTGTATACAAATATTGCGATAATTTAATTACTAAAGTCACATTTTATTAAAGTTCACCAATGTTACTCAGGGATTGAAACATTTTTGGAATTAATACAGTGGTCATCCATTGTTGTGTATAGTTTTTCCATTACTTAACATTTAAGACAGTTTATCTTATTGTAATATTAATGTAGAAAAACAATTAACAAATAATAAATCTTACGTTGGCCATTGGCTTGACTGGGTGGCTGTAATGGTTTTTGTCCTGGGATTTGTCCTGACTGCAACATTCTTGTAAGCCTTTCAACCTCTTGCAAGGAAGAAGCATTTTTAATAGCTTCTCTGATTTTATGAATTTCTTGAGGGTTGAGATCTAGAAAAAGGAGTGTAAGCATTTTGAAAATTGATATATGCTTAATTAATATAATAATGGAAAAAACACAATAATGAATTGGAATTTTCTCAAGTGATTGTATAATATATTTATATCATACTATTATTATTTAACTAATAAAAAGACTAAGAGATTATTTAAAAGTAAATTCTATGAAAATTTCAATACAAACTTGTAACTTTAGGATCAGGCATATTGCCTCCAGGTACAAATGTTTTTGCTTTCCTGGAAATTTCTTTTTGTATTTCTTTCCCTTTTTTACTCTTGAATAAGGTATTTGCCTCATCTCTCTCCTTTTGCTTGATTTTTCTGAAATCTAGCAATCTTAGTTCGGGAAATTTAAATGCTACATAAACTCTGAAAACAGCAAACAAAAATCGAGTAGCCATTAAATAACATTGAAATTAAAGTCAAATTAAACTGGAAAAAACTCACAAAACATGCAGAGAGAATTTTTAGATTTTATGACGATGGGATCCTTACAAAAAGGAAAAGAACTGTGAGAAAGTATTATTTTTCCTGAACAGGGAAGTTTATAAAAAAATTATAGTAAAATTAATATTTAATTGCACTCTAATTTTTACTTTTATACATCACATCAAATGAATAGTCTATTTAGAAATATAATTAAATACAAAATAACTTTTTTAACATGGTTTTTGTTAAGATTTAACTACAATAAGTGAATAGCTACTAAATTAGACAGCAATTTAGATTCTATTTGGTTAATGGTGATCATCTGACTGTGAATGGTGGCAAACCAAATATTGAATTAAGTTTAATTTTTTTTACTTTCAACCCTATGTTTGATATACATATATTGTATTCTTACTTTATCAAAAAACCTCCATTGAAAAACCTTTTTCAAAGTCAAATTTCAATCTCATCTCTATTATTTTTGTTCTTTTACCAATTCTTCATGTTATAGTATTTCTTATTACCTGTAATGTTGTTTGTTAGCAACTGGATTGTGCATCAATGATAAAGTTTTCAGTTTAGGTAGTGTTGTCAATGGATCTATATCTCCAAGCTCACTAATATTATTATTAGTTAAAATTAATGACTCCAGATTTGGTAAATATTGTTCCATGTTTTCACTGATCCTCCTGTATGTGAAATAAATTATTTCAATAATAGATCAACATTAGAAAAAAAAAACAAGTTCCCAAAAATATTGTTAAATAAAATAATTGTCAGATTGTTATTGCAATGAATAGTAAACTTTAAATCATTATAACTTACACAATTCTGTTATTATTGAAAAACAAACATTTTAATCTTTTTAATAAAGGAAAACCATCAAGCTTTCGTATATCATTATCAGAAAAATCGATGGTATCGAACTGATCCAGAGTAGCGCCCAAATTTTCAATTTGTGGAATTTTATAACCTGAAAATAAAGTATTTAAATTATTTATCATATAACAACAATTTCTTATATTCAACATATTTTTCACTTAGAGTTTATGTTTATTAATGAATGTAACTAATAATCATGATAATATTTAATGTAAAATATACTAAAAAAGAGGAATTACTAACCTCTAAGGTCTAATTCGCGGTCTCGACATGGATTCATGTACTGCATAGAATTTTGTATAAGTTCGGTTGTTAATTTTACCATTTTCGACTTGGTGAAAAACTAGCATGTAACACAAAAGGGTACCGTTATATTTATAAAATTAAGCAAATTATAAAATTATTGATACACCGTGTTTGGAGTCTACAAGCTAGGCAAGGGCAAAAACAATATTGATATATAAAAACATCGATATTTTTCCATACAATTATCGATATATATCGTCGATATTTTTTATCGCGATATATCGATATTCGATATTTATTTTAGACAAACCTAGATAATATCCATCTTAATTAATGTAATAATATTTATTTCTCTAATATTTACAAGATGGTCAAATTTTTTAATTTACAAGATTAACGTCCGGTATCGAAAACTGGGCTGCCACGACCCTGACTGAAATACACCATAAGAGTCGAAATTGAAACGAGGTCAATTTCGATATATTTTTTAATGCAACTCTGGTTTCGTGTTTAATGTTACTAGATACATTTTACATGCTCCTCGCGCATCGTTAACTTAAAAAAACAAATTTTTATCAACTATTTTCTTCACGTCTATAATTTTTTTACGAATATTGAATCGTTTGTAAATATGTCATAATAATCATGCGAAAACTGATGATATATCGATATTTTGCACTCGATAATTATCGATATATTTTTTTTACTTGCCCATCCCTACTACACCTGTCACCAGCCATAGCACAGATAGCGTAACTCGTAAAATTATTAATAAAAAATTTTAGTTTTAATGATACCGCGCGATGCCAAATTAATAAAAAAATAAAAGTTCTAAGGATACGACTCGAGCCGAGTTTTTTACAAGTGACCCGAGTGAATATTTCTTACTTGTACTCGAGTGAAATGATTTACCTAGCCCATTTGCACTAGAGTTGGTGACTCAATTCGGCGCACTGGAGTGGGCCCATTGACACCCACTCTGGATGCGTGCTGGAGGGTGCAGGGGACAGGTTGAGGATGCTAGAGGAGGCGCCAGTCTCTCTGTCTTTTGCTATCAAGGAGGAATTACGGAGGAGGAGGCGTGCTGGTATTGCGTTTGGCCGCTCTCCCAATCCTCCACGACTTGGCAGGCTTGCATTTTTTTATAGTTTACTGTTTGCTCAGCGGATTTGACACCTTCGTTGAAAGAGATCCAGCCAGGACGACCCAGACTCGGCAGATAACAAGGAAGCAGATGCACGACGATGTTACGACGACGCTGCCCGCTCCGTCTGCGACCCGTTTTCCGTTCCGTGCAAACCTAACTTAGTCGGACGCTCCATGCCGTTTATCCCACCTATCGCGCGCAACTTTATTTGTTGCTTATCGCTTCCGTGTGCTGTTTCAACTGCGGCGCCGATCGCTCGCTTGCCTTTGCGGACACTAGCTAGTTTTTTTGTGTTTTTTGTATAACTGATGTTACGCTTTCAGTCCTTAGACTATTAAAGCTACATTGAACGCAGAATCGGTGGGCTAGCCAGAACCCACGGGTTTCAGGCCTCCTTTCCTCAGTGGTTAGCGTCGCTGTGTTGCGCTATGCACATGTACTCATGCTGTGTACGTTAGTTGTGACATGTCGCCCACCGCCCATCGAGGTTCGGTGAAGACCGTGACCCCGATGGCCTTTGACTGCGCTTGTTTAGTCGGTGTCTGGGGGCGGTGATAACAGCCCTGGAACGCGCGTATACCAAATGTACGCTTTGTGTTGGTTTCGCCGTGCTCGAAGGCGAGGACGATCTATGGTGTTTGTTGATGCACTGAATGAGTGTGTAGTGTTATTTGGAGGGACCCCCGACGGTGGGCCCTTCCTCGACAGCGTCGATGAGAACATTGCGCGGGCGACGCTTGTTGACGTACGCGTTAATGTCGGGTTGGTAATTTGCTGCGTTTACCACCAAAGGGTTCTGTGATGTTCGGCTCTGTCAAAGAACCGTTTGGTGAGATCTTTAAAATGTTCCCGAATTGTCGGGAGTTTGCAGTCACTGTGCAGGTCGACGTTGCGCTAATACCACTACGCACCAACCTTATTTTATACTATTTGCAACTTGTACAAGCGAGTAGGGTTTATGTGGGCGTAGGTTATGCACGCGTAGGACATAATAGGTTTTCGCAGGACTTATATAATAATAAGTACCTGGAGGACCGAGCTTTGCTCGTTTTTTTTTTTGGTAAATTATGTATTTTGGAAATAAACAAAATAAAAAATAAAGAAAATGATCTGGTATAGAAAAAAAATAAGTGTGTAATGTAAAATAATGATCGTGATACGAACCGCGGCCGTCTGTTTTGGGGCCGCCCGATTACCGACCGAGCTATTATAACATTTCTTTTTGCGGCGAAATTTACTGTCATATTCGAATGATATTTTTCATTCCCTGAAAACAGGGATAAAAGGACATTATCTAAAAATGAAACCAAGCTAGATACTTGACGCACACTAGCTAGTTCAGGTCGATGACAAAGTGTTGCCAACTTTTCGAGTTTAGTTTAGTTTTAGGCCGAACTAGTAAGTAGAGATTCCGTGGCAGCCATACAGAATTCTGCCTTAGAGGCCGCTTTTATTTATTGTACTTTTTGGGTACTCTCGTGCATTAATTTTCCTTTGGAAGTACTTTCCATAGCACGTAAAGTTTCACTTTACTTCCTTTGGAAAGGTTTCACAGCATATATTAGTATTTTATCTATGGGTTTCACTATCGATTGCAGTCCTAGACGTCGTGACCAATAATAACGTCGTGATTCCGCATCCTAGCTAGTCGATTATCGAACTCTTGTGTACAGAGGTCGCAAAGTTGTGCACTAGCTTACCTGTTCTACTCTGTCCGTGGGTGGTCACCGCAAACTTCTTGCAATGAAGTTGTTAGATATTGGTGTCTACTTCTTTCTTGTGATTAAGACATTTATAAAAATCAAATAATATTATCATAAATGTTATGGAGCTGCCATCTTTTGGAAACATATCACTACATAGTATAAAACAAAGTCTTCCCACTGTGTCTGTCCCTATATATGCTTAGATCTGTAAAACTACGCAACCGAAGTTTTTTTTACAAGATAGAGTGATTCAAGAAGAAGGTTTATATGCATAATACATTGCACCGGTGCGAAGCCTGGGCGGGTCGCTATTTGCTCATAATAGACGACTAATACACGACCCGATTGGCGCAGAGGGTAGTGAACCTGCCTCTTGCGCCATAGGGTGTGGGTTTGATCCTTTGTGGATTGTGTGATGAACATAATGTTTTTCCAGTGTCTGCTTTAACATATGGGGCATTCCACGCAAAGCGGACAGGTATAAAAAGTTGATGTTTCCGATTTTAGTAATATTTGATAATGATATTCCTATATATGTCCTCAATCCAGATACAAAATATTTTTACAGTATAAAATGTAGTTTACGATTTAGAGAGCTTTAAAAATGTGACTAACCGTGCGCCACTTCGATTCCCATTATCCGGTATTGAAAAGATAAATGGAAATAAATGAAGTAGTCAAGTGTATGCTTAATTTAATGAGCTTTTTTATTGAGTTTTTGGATATTAAAAATTTTTTTTTTGGAAAAAAATCATGTTCAAATTTTTTAAACTTGAATTTCACAAAGTTGGACCACTTTAATTTTTTTACTAAAACTAGTTAATAGTGTATAGATAGTCCTTGCCAAGTTTCATAATGGGCCGAGAAGTCCTTGAGGAGCTAGGCCATCTACAGTGTCGAAGGGTAGCGCCGGTGCCCGGATCGCGCTTTCTGCCAGTTAACAAAAACATCCAACAGAATATTTTTTTACCTAATTGAGTTTAATAAATGATTTGGTCTTACTTAGATGTACTTAAATTTACAATAAAACGACGTTATTATGTTTCAATTAATGTTTATTAAAAAAAATCAATTTTATAATCTTCACTTTTACTCAACATTTTAAAATTTGACATCAATGTATTATTGCAAATAAGGATAAGAGCAATGCTTAATTTATGGAGGAATTGTAATGCTATGGGACAATTTAAATCACGACAGATAATTTTTATATCTACCTTTCGAAATCTTTAGCATCAATATCTTCAAATCAAAACATAAGTCCAAAAAGATATATTAATATTACTGACGGAGAACAACACTTTTAAAATAGATTTAGTATTATTAAATTCTATTTCAAAAATGATTTGTGTACAGAGGCGGAACTTTATCTTCATGTTACTCACATGGCAAAGGGACGGGTGACGGTTTTGTAAAAAACATTATAACACCCCAGTGTTTGTATAAATCGCACCGTGCATAACGTTCTGTGGTCACATAGAACGAATTTGATTTTATCGTCGGAAAGTCTTAATTATGAGAGGTATTTATGTATGGATATGAAAATTGACCGTTGTGGGTCGCGTTTTTTTTAAAATAAAATAGTACCTAGATATTATTCACTAAATCTGTGGCGCTCATATTCTTTTCTATGGAGAGTTGGTACCTGTGTCAAAAATGTTCCGTTAAGCCTTTGCTGCATAAAAAATTGACTTGTTAATTGTCTATCGATCATTAAACTATTTAAATTGTGTAGTTGTTCTGTATTACTTTCCAAACATATCTACTACTTGTTTTTGAAGTTGATTTCTTTTGGCGCGTTGCATAAAATGTTGAGAGTATTTTTATACGCGCGGACACCGCCTTAGACCTTTAAAAACCGACATGATGCTTAGTAATCTTTGCAACCAATACCAACTTTTTGACGTCTACTGTTAATTCATTCATTAAGTTATTATTAATATTTAAATCAAATCATCGTTATCAATTGCAATTAACGTTTTAAGTCTAAAGAAGTAACTTTATAACTAAGTAACTAACTTCCTACATGCGTATATACGCACATACATACTTCTGTTTTCGCAAGCGCGCTTTTTGTCTTTCTAATAATAACATTTTTTTATTAAACTAAATAATACTCTTGTCAAAGTCAAATATTTCGGCGATTATTGAAATAAACAATTTTGTATTAATCATATGTAATCCGGGATGTGCGTCTTTACTGTGCTGTAAACATTATCCATTGGAACGAGCTAACCTTGACGCTATGACATTCACAACCAAATCGACATTAATATTAAGGAGGTCAAAAACTTAATAAAACAGCTTCACGTTTTCTCCAATATCTTTTTATTCTAAATACATTAATATTCTTTAATTCAACTCAAATATTCCTTTAAACTATTACAAGCTATTTTATTTTTAAACATAAATAAAAAAGTAATGCAAATGACCAGCATTGCACACTTTCAACTCGGTATTTATAATAATTTATCTAAGTATTATCCAATAGTAGCAATAGTTCTCCACATTAATGAAATGATCAGCGTACAAGCTTTTGGGAGAAACTACAGAATGCAAGTTAAAGTATGATACATGCCTGATGTATGTACATATAGCCATTCAAAACCAATATCACATAAACCTTTGAACTTTGCTCTTTGGTAGAAATCGAGTGTGATGCACAGATTAAAATTATAACAAAACACAAAATGAGTATATGACTGCTACGTGTTACATCACATTCAATAATGCGGTTTAGATATTATATTGTACGTTATTTGTAATTAATTTAATACATATTTCTAGTAACTGCAACGAACAGTTTAATAAACATCGAACATATTTATAATCTTGTTACACAAATTAGTATCTTTAGATTTGGATAGGTTACTGTCACGTGATTAAAATTTTTCCAAATTCATCTGTATACATTTGCATCTAACAGACGTTTATTAAAACTAACAATAAGTGATATCTAGTAATACAGCAATATAGTTTTTCACTTTGAAAATAAACTACTCAAATATCTAATGAATGTGAAACAGTTAAACTTGACGAATTTGGAAGAAATCCGGGACACTGTGGATATTGTTCAATTACCAACGTTTTCTTAAACTACAAACATTAGTTGTGCTCGTATTGTTATTTATTATGTTATAGGTACTTCACACAGATCTACTGACTGTGGTTTAGACGTCATTATCCGACAAAACATACATATACATCTTAACTGTATAACTGTAAACAATTTTTACTAAGCGTTATGTACACTACTAATTTTACACCAGATGATAGTTAAGCTTTTTATATTTTAGTGTATACTTCGAATCCTACTCTGCGTGAAATTTAGGATTGCATATATAATTTTTGAAGAATACGAAAAGGGAGGGAAAGGGGTGTGACACATGCATATTTAAAAAGTTTGATCGCCATTTTGAATCTTAATTTATCTAAGAAAATAATGTACATTGGACCTTCATTCTTAACATTGATGAATGATTGGGCGCGGCAAATAAAGGCAATACTGTTCGTGTCTAATACTCGTGTTGTTTAATGGAAAAAGCAGAAAAACAAAAATGAAAAAAAATGGGAGGAATCAAATAAATTGTATAATAGACATATATCTTTTGAGTACATAAAACAGAGACCAGCTCACAAACAACAAAACAGTAAAAAACATGACGGTTCTTAAAAAATGCACAATAATACAGGTAATTAAGTATGTGTTATACTGATTCGTCGTCAGTAATAATACGAAAGAGCGTAAATAAAGGGTGGTTTTGGATAATTAGGATGTCTATAAACTAACAGCTATCTGTTTATTGATGGTTACTAATACGTGACGACACGCGGACTTAGATATGGGACATCAATGAGGCGACCGAAAGCTAGACAAATTCGCAGTGTATACTTCGAGTTGTGATATTAGCTTAATTACAATACATCGATAACGAGAGAGAGAGAGAGATAGTTGCATTGTGCGCAGTTTCTGGGACTAACTACTTAAGATCGTACTATTGCAAAACCCGGCCTGTGTGCTGCCGTTATCTTTCATAATTAGTACTGCGAACGCTGAATACACTCCGTAGAAAAGTTACTTGCAAACCACGCCTATGGTTAGTAATAATAGTTTAGATCAAACAATTCAAGCCGTTAGTTGCATACACGAAGACTTCCTTTAGACATACTTATAACTTGACTATTTGGGTGAATCGACAAACTACAATTAAATAATTAATTTACAAAAATAATACATTACTATAAAGAGAAAAATAAATGGATCGCCAGCGATCCTTCGTAAGAAATGAGGTGCTATGAGGTACCAAATCAAGTAAAGCTAACAAACAGGATGAGCTCATTTACGTGGGTCCATTCGCCAAAGGACTAGTCGAATATTAGATATTCAGAGAAAACACACACCAACTCCGAAGTAATTTTTTTTTTGCGTTTTTTTGCTTTGAAATAACCTTAAAATAGTTTTATATTTAGGATAACTATTACATTAACATATTTCGGTGAATAACATCATTATCGCAAACCCGTATTAAATATGAGAAAGTGGATGATATGACAATATAAATTACCCTTTCATACCAATTAATAAGCGTTTTCAATGTCCTTACTCTGCCGGGCCGGTACACGCGGCGCCGGCGTCTAATTCTACTACTTACACGATAACATTACGAATTGAAGACCGACTACACACGGGGATATAGAGCGTCAACAAAACCATCGAGCATCTCTTTGGTTAGGGGGGAAATCGACGAGACCACAGTGCAGGACACACAAGACGAACGAACGTTGCACAGTCATTGAAGGGACGTGTTTAGTCGTTAGGTAGCTCTAGACAACATTGCGCAATAATCACATACAAATTGGGCCGGAGAGACACTCCGACGTTAAGCGTCAACAAGTGCTAAATCCAACGGGGCCCGCCTCGGGGCTGCTACTGCCACAGCTTCCACCACACCTGCATCTTCTCAGAGAGTTTCTTGCAGATTCCCAGGAGCTTCCGTCACATCCCACCATCGCCCTCCCCCTCACACTCCTCCGAGCCCTCCCCCTCCTCGAGAGTGACCTGTGAAATATAAAAAAAAATACATTTGACACATAACAGAGAAACAACCTCCGCAAAATACATTGTTTAATTAAATAGAACAACACCCTCGTATGTACGACTATATACTCCATTCTAAACTTTAAAGATGAGTCGAATTTACCGTAGAATGTAGTTCGATTCCCCCGTGAACAATGTTGAGATCTTAATATGGCAGAAGAGTTTTTTATCGCAGTTTCCTAACAGCTAATTCATGTTCAACACAATACGTTACTCGTACTTATCGAGATTTAACATTACTAAATTAACTAAAGTTATTTAATAATTTTTGCTGCATTATTTATGTATCGTGCACTAAATCGAGAGGATAATTAGAAAATATTGAAATATAAGTAAAGTTTAAAATATGGTAATGGATTGTATGTACGTACCTGGAAGCGTATTTGTTCGGGGCGCTCGTCATCGGTGCCCAAGGGCGCGGGCGGCGGCGACGGCGGAATCATACTTTGGTAGTAGTCACGGTTCTCCTCCAGCGTGTCCAGAATGTCCTGGGCGTCCGGATGTACTAGATCGGCCCAAGTTTCCCACAGCGGGTGAACGATGTAGTCGATGAAACCGACCTGCGACTTCTCTATGGTCGAGTTGTGCCTATCGCACATCGGACTAATGTCCATTCCCTGCTCCCTCTCGCGGTCGCCCTGCTGGAAGAACTCCTCCATGAGCAACGCGACCCATCGCTTGTACAGCGGCAAAGGCTTGGTGGGGTTGCTCAGGTCAGCGCAGTGCACGAGATTCTCCAGCACCTGTATCCTGTCCGTGTAGTTGTCGAGAAGCAACACTCCACTGCCGGCGACTTTCTTTGTCTCGACCATGGTCTTGAGATCGGCGAGCAGGCTCATGTGTTTGGACATGTCAGTGGAGAGCACCATATCGATGACCATCTTCCGCAGCGTCTGCCTCTGCTTCTTGTGCAGGTTGACGAAGATGTCGCAGCCGTCGTTCTGCAGCAGCTTGAACGCCACGGCGAGGTGGTGGTTCTCGAGGACAGACTCGTCGTTGTACATAAGCGCGAGCTCCGAGCTGGAGTTGACCAGGAACTGGTTGGTGAGGCCGGGGTGGTCGACGTCATGGACGCAGGCGGCGAAGAGCGCTGCGCACACCTCGATGGGCGTGAACACGGCATCGAGAGCCGGTGTGTTGAGGAGTACGTTAGTGGACTGTGTCACGTCGGCCGCATGGAGCGAGTTGTGGAAAGGGTTGTCACGCACATAGTGCTCTTCGAGCGTGACTGCGAACGCTATGAAGGTGCGTGCCGGAATCTGCAGGGTTGTCAGTAGCTCGCGCGAAGTGAACGCGGCGTAAGCCACCGCCGTCAGGGGCCGACCGCAAGTCAGGTCTCCGATGCGGAAGATGTCTACGCCCCAGCGGTCCAGCTCACCGAGCAGGCGACCCAGCTCTTCCTCGTGGGGGGTCTCCACGCCGTACCTTGGCACACGTTCACCGGTGAAGCTGTTAGTGTGGGTTAGTGTCCTCTTGACGCCGGATATCTAGAAAAAATATTAAGTTAAAAATAAATGTTCTCTTTTCTATTACCTCCTATAGAAAAAGTTTGTATTTATTAAAAACAACCTTGGCTATTTATTGTGATCGGCTTTACGAAGTATAATAAAATGTATTAAATTACTCACTTGTGACATAGTACCACTGGGTCCGCCATGACGGGGTTTTTCCTTTTTCTTGGTGCGCTCAGTGTTCTCTTCAACTTGCAACGATGGTAGGTCCAACTCTTGTTGTTTATCTGTAAAAAAAAATTATTTAAATTAAATTAAGATGTCGATTTATTATCTTTCACAACAACACATGTTCCAGAGTAAATATCATGTAAAATATGTCTGCTTTTAAAGTGAGACTTTTTGACATTTTCATTCTGAGATCAGTCAAGGCGAAAGAAATAAGGAATACAGATAAGAAAACTATGCAAATAATCGAAAACTTATGGAAACAGTAAGTAAGTATATGCAAATTTATATCGATGTAATTTATTTTAGTAGTAGGTCAGAGAAGCAAATTAAAACTTTTATTAATTTCTGGGTCTTATCGCACTTAAAAATGGTGTCAATGGGTACGCGTGCCGAAAAAAGTAGGCAATTTTAGTAGATTATTTCTATTTTTGCTTCACATAAATCTGGGTCAATGTACCTGTACATTATTATTACTTGATGCTTTATATAGATACGTACACAAATTTGATAAACCGTCACATGCACATTGTGAGTTTTAATATTTTAAGAGAATGGCATTATGGGATAACATACTGTGAGTACTTGGCAGCGGCGGTTATTGCGCGATTGTTCTGCGTATTTTTCACAAGTTGTTTACGATTTTCTACAAAGAATTTAAAACGGCGCACATAGCACCGAACACGAATAATAAAATCGAACAACATAGAAAATAACATATACACAGTACGTATGTTTCTATAGCATATTGTTGTTTTGACCAGATAACCACATACGAAGAGTGCAAAGAGTTGAAAAAAAATACACGTGCATTATAGAAAGGATTACAGTACCCCTTATCAGGTTAATGTGGTAGTAACATGCGACCCATTTATATCTAATCACGAGTGATATGAAAGCCGACGCGCTTTGAAAACGTTTTTCGATTTAGTTTTAGAAGCAATTGTTCCGGAGCCAAGAGATATATATCTCAACTGTAAACAATTCATAACTTGGCCTTGTTATTGGTATTAAATAAAAATAGTGAGGAATGATGGTTGTAAACAAAACTTTCGACACACCCCATTGTTTCTTACTTCGTAGTAACGTAGTTTGTTGCAAATTCTTTCGCAAGCCAATACATTTCCTTAATTCATGATACTACGTAGGTACTTTATTTATTCAATCGTGCGTTAAACCATTGATAAGCAGTATTAACAAGTTTTAATATTGTTCGTTTCAGACACACCTCTCATTAATGTTCTATGTAAACACAAGCTATCAATGACATGTACATGTCGGTTTAAAAGAAAATTCTTAACTCTTTTATATATTTAAGCGAAGAATGCATCACAGTAGTTATAAAAAAGTAAAGTAACAGCCTGTCAATGTCCCACTGCTGGGCAAAGGCCTCCTCTATAAAGAAGGTATTAGGGGCACAATCCATCACATGGTCCCACTGTGGATTGGCGGACTTCACATACCTTCGAAATATTTTTTTGTTATTATTTCGAAAATACATATGTAATTTTCCTCACGATGTTTACCTTCACCTATGAGCACGTGATAAATCACCACTTTAAATTAACAATTTCATTAGTACTAGTACCGGGGTTCGAACTCGGGTTGCTCCAGTATATTTAATTAAAAGCGAGCGCTCTGACAATGAGAAATCACGGCTAATGTAGTAGTTATATACTAAAGCGATATTTTTTATACGTATACATTATGTAACCAGTCGTCGTGAAAATACAACAAAGTGGTAAGGACGCGGTCGGTTTTCGTCTAGTGCGTACCGGCTGGGGCCAAACAAATTAATTGGGCGGCCATCTCGGCCGAGACGTTTGCCAATGGCCTTAATGACTTGCTCATTGTAATCGTTACGGACGCAAGTGTTGTTGACACACGATACGCGAAATTTCTTCCAAGTCGAATTTCGTAATCTGTGCGACCGTGTATCTTGGCTATCGCTATGTTTTTATTGTTTCAGCACAAGCTTCTCGATAGAGTCGAAGTCTCTATAGTACTACAGTATTTTGATAACTAGTAATGTTTGTTTACTTCTTCAGCGGCATGCTTGAGTGAAAGATAAAATTTAAGGTGGCAAGGTTAACACTGATTTGCCGCGAATAATTATCAATAACTTTAATAAGATAGTTTTGAAAATGGAAGTAAAAGCAAACACATTTTACGTTCAAAATATGAATATAAACAGTTAATTTACTATTATATAACGTTTTGTTGAATCACATGAATAATTTAAAAATTATTACTAATGTATCTATATCATAAGTATATTTGAAACATGTTTATGTGAGCCCTATTAGATACAATAATTGTCAAAAAGTTCACGTTTATAGTTAGTAGTAGTAGCAGCACATGAGTCCATAAAGATATAACATTACACTATAATTAAATACATAAAACTTCCTTAATCTTAAAAAAAACATTAAAGAAGTTAAGAAAAGGTTTGAAACGATACATACCCAAGAATGTGGAGCAGATGTACTCCGAGATCTGGTTGCCGGACTTGCTGGACTCGGAGAAGTGGCTCAGCTCCTTGTTGAGCATCCGCTTGAACTGCAAGTGCAACAATTCCATTGAGTTCGCCATCCTGGCGGCGCGTCGCCCGAGCCAGCGGGCGGGGGCACAACGGACGCACTGTCTCTCCGAGCACACGCGCATTTCCAAACGAATTGAGATATTAAAAAAAAAGTAAAAAAAAGAAGATTGTCTTTGGTCTCAGGTATGTTCGCCGATTGGTCGACGGTCAAATTTCGCACGCAAATATTAAATAACGCGGCGAAGCTAGAACCGTCCGATGTGTACGATCGCTAACGGTAAACTGAAGCGACGTCCGCCGTCGCGGCGACCGTTCAGTTCGGACGCGGCCTCGTACTTAAGCGTAGTAAGCTCTCGTCACTTCTGACTACGTACAGAAATATCACTTTCCCAGTATTCTGTTTTGTTGGTAATCTAAACGCTCTGAACGCGTTGGTACAAAATTTCCTCTTACGTTTACGCGGAACGCGCCCCCGGTACAAAGAACTCTTTCTCATTTGAAATATTTGATTCTGTAATGAAAACAATATGCTCGAAGCGGATATAGCTGTTCCGATCCGGCTAAAAGTGCGTATAATCGAGATCAAAGCAGATTGTTTCGATTCAATGTAAAAATTTCTGTAATTTAAAAAGTGGAGCTGAAAAATCAAGTCGGCGAAACTTATAAGCAATGGACGCTGATAGTCATAGATATAGTACTAGATAAAGTGATTGTTTTTGACGATCCGCGTAGCAACGTTAACATAGATACGATTTGGAGTAATTAAGGAACTGACGTAAAATATTTACTTAGGATTAACTTTGCTGATAATGATCAATATTAAAATTAAGTAAATGGTCGTCAGCAGTGAAATATCAAGATCACCATAAAAGTTTATTAATTGAATTATTTTTTAAAATTATAAAATGACCACATTTTCTTATCCGTTCGTTGTACAATTTCCAAAAGTAATTGCATCATCGGAGAAAGTTCGATAAATCTAAGTCCTAGTGGTTTATGAATGTTATTCACAAATTAACATATTATGAAATAAACACACATTTCAGGCCAATAGATTCAATTATTTTATTTTATAACAGTCAATTCTTCATTAGAGATATTTCGTAATCTTTTTAGTAATTATTATGTAAATCTTCGAAAAGTTGTTTACATCAATTAATAAAAAGTATGTTTATGTACAGTTTTAGTATAATTGCGAATATTACAATTGAAGTGCAACTTTTGTTAACATTGAGAAAAATACGTAACTATTTAAAATATTAAACATATGTATATATTACATATTGTCACGGCATAATCTTTCCGTATTTTAAGTATGTTTTTAGGTAATATGGTAAGATATACCTGAGGTATTGTTACACCTCAGGTAAATCTTACCATATTACCACCACCCACAGACAACTTCAACATACTACAAGTGGAATCGTAGTTACTATTATATAACAGGGTGTCTTTACCACCGCGATAATAAATGAACACACGTTTAACGTTACTTGCCAATAATCATAAAAAATATTAACGTTAAAAAAATCCATAATTAAAAAAAACATTTTTCAAACTAATTAAGTAAAAAAGAAACAAAATTTGTAACATCCTATACAACTACAACTGACTTATTCATACATTCAGAGACTTTTTCATTCGTTGCCACAGCGCCGCACTACAAGCCTCTCCTTCTAACAGCATGTTTTGTCACTTTTAAATTCATTCAACCCATTCATATGCTTTGTGACCTTTACAAATGAACTTTACATTAAAGTTTTATACGTGTGTTCGAAAATTCTTTGTTTTGGAAAATTTGATAACTTGGTAAATATTGATGTTTAAAGTATAATACAATTTTATGTAAGGAAGGAATGTAAATCTATAATACAATTTTAAAAAGTTATCCTCTATATGTGTGTTCATTAATGTCGCGCGATGGTAAAGACACGCTGTATAAGGTATTACTAATCTTTAAAACTGTGAATCTTTGAAAGATATATGTATGTACCTACATATACAAAAAAGAATATTATTTTTATGACAATAAATACGTAACTTTTTGCAACATCAAAAATAAAAGCACTCAATAGGATGGATAAAAGTGTATCAAACCCTGCAGAAAGATAACTAGATAATGTTATAAAAGCGTAATTATCATAGATGTCTTGATAAGTCTATATTTATTCGCAGTCATTGTTATAAAACCGAATCTATTTCAGTCCGGCCATTGTAAGATAACTTGTCGTTCACTTCTTTACGTGCCATTCACCGCTTCTTTCGTGAGCGTTAGTAATTAAAAAACTCGTTTTTATTTCCTTGTTTGTCTATCATTTTTACATTTGTTAAATTTTTGAGATGGTTATCGGCTTTAGGTACTGATTTTAATTATTGATTATGGGGTATAAATTTATTTTGTATTGCATATTTATTCCTATTTATTATTTCGTGACCAACCTTTATTTGCAAATCTAAAATTTTATGATTGGAAATTTTAAATAATTTATCATGCATGATTATGCTTTCGAACAGTTTTCTAAATCTAGAGTAGAATGTTCAATATGAAACAATTAACTATCCTTGATTTAAACGTTCATTCGTACAATTACAGTATCACCAAAAATTACCATTAAATCATCTAAAATTGTTTTTTTTCTTTTTTCCTTCGGTATATCACGATAGACAAATTAATTAAAATAATAGTACAGCGAAATTGCAAAGGCGAAACTTGTGCCTTGCTTTGCGTCTGTGCTCAATGAAAGGCAGTAAGTTTAATATTTATTATGCTAGTTTCTGACACGTTAAGAAAAAAGTTGTTGAGTATAAAAACACAAACTTAAGGACAGAGATATATCTTAATTAAAAAAAAAATATATATTTTAGTAATGACACGGCAATACCATCCAGTTTTTTTTATTTATAATCAAATTACACGTTTAAAATAAAATATAAAAAAGTGTTCTGCAACAAAGACAACGATAATAATGACATCTTCACTTTGTTTCATTCAATGGTATGCTAAGGTAGTAAAAAACATTTGAATATGTTTTCACGTTTATGTAAGAGCCAATATTTAGATTTCATTCTCAAGCACACAAAATTATATTTGTTTTCGGCACGACATGTTAACAATTGAAAGATTTACCAACACATTTATATTTTCGGCACCTCATAGTCTGAAAATATTTAAAACTTTTGGAGAAGACACAAAAGGTAGGGGAAAGTGGAACACTGATAATTCGGTCAACATAACGCTTTGGTTAACATACTCCTTTCACAAATTTAAATACGCTAGGAATAATTTAGCACATATTTCCTGTGTTCAATGATTCACTTTGTTCGAAGAAGTTTTTCCTTTAAAACATATACACAATTTTTACTAATACGCAGAACGAGAAAAATTGGCTACACTTCAAGATCAGACTATTGGCAACATCGTACTGATATTGATTTTTATACGCACTTCTTTTCCAAGTAAAAGCACTTTTATAACAAAGTCAATTTCTGTGAAATACTTATGTAATAAAGAATTATAATATTAATATCAGAATATTATTTACTTTTGGACCCATTAACATATAAGCAATTATTTACATAATTAACAGCAGTATGAAGACAGGACTGAAGGTACAGAAAACATATTCTACCACCAATGAGCTTTTCGGTCAGGATAAAATTAGTCACCATTATCTCTCATATAATATCATTTTTACGTTATTGTCCACGCACATCGATAAGATTGGGAGCACGCTCTGTTTGAAAATTGGGTTAAAAAGAACAATAGCGTATATTACATAAAGTCAGTGAAACACGTTTGCACTGCGTCACAGTATAGGCGCCATGACTCATTAACATCAAGACACTGTGACGTATATGTGATCTAAGAAATGCTAAATGACGGATACACTAGATTTATCTCAAATCGCATAAAAGAGATCGGCATTTATGGGGAGCGCTCGGGCACTACGTGCCTTTACACACGTATATTTATGATTCTAAAGGTTCAACGGTTTGCGCCTATATTGAATGGTAGTTCAATTTTTAATATTAACACACTGTACGATTTTATCTTTCTGATAACTTACAGCATTTAGATGATATTATCTTACATTTTCAAATAAAGCCGGTTGTTTTAAATCGTTGAAAATATTTTGCGCATGAGTTTGTCCGATAAACTGGTAGGTAATTAATGTCAGCAGCCTAAGATGGTGGGCTGCTAGAATAGACCAGGTATCCTTACTTGTTGTATAATGCGACTGATAGAGGACACTGGGGCAATCGCGAAGAGGGCGCATCATCCATTAAATTGGATTATAAAGACAGCATTTCAAAGTGGTCTCACATCCGTTCCGAAAGGGACTGAGTAGGAGTAGGCACGGCCTTGAGCTTTCTAATGCGCACGGCAGAGGGACAGGAACTACGCAGTAGTAGAAGATACTTGACTTTCCAAGTCCTAAGTTACCGATGAGTAATTGAAGTTATTGATGCGCTAGATCCAGTTTTAACAGATTTTGAATTTTAATGAATACATTCTGAAATCACAGTTCTTGTTATGAGCGGTGAAAAAAAAAAGCTGGTGAGTCATTTCAGGATTCTGTCCTATAGAACGACTAGTCTTATTTATTAAATACTTATGTAAGAGAATAACATTAATATTTTAAGATTAATAGAACATTCACTGTCTAAACTAAATACGACTTCATAGCCATAGAAATAAGTTACATTATTTAACCTTCCGTTTGTTTCGTTACTTCTCGCTTTTTTCCAAAACACCTGTACCGACAAATCTTTATAATTTTAATATTCGAATGTCTTTCGTTGATTGAATAGACTTGCGTAGTCTGCTTACATTCGCATTATCAACATAATCACCCTTTGGTGTTTTTCATATTCAGAAAAGATCTATCGATATTCCTTAAGCTGCGCAAACTAAGCCGATTATATCGGCTTCAAACCAGATAAGATAGTCTTTATAAGATAGTTTTATGAGGCCCATGCGTTGTTTACGACAATCTTTAGCCCGCATGCTAGCCGTGACCTACATTAAATAAAATGTGTTATTATTAACACGTAAGTTTTACACGTTGTCGCGGAGTACAAAATTTGGACCTGAATCACACAATAACTCGAATTTATTTAACATATTATACACTCGTTTTCATATCACTTGTTGTGTAAACAATTAGAAAAATCAGATATTACTTACCATAAAATCATGACTGACACAAATTTACCAATTTTACTTGTTACCTACTTAAAATTATCTGCCTTGAGGAGAGTATAGAGAATATAAGGAGTTGCGACCTTGGTGTACAAATATAAATACAATAAATATATAAGCTTAATACTACAGAATGTGAATGAGTCGAAGGAAGGCGACAATTTAATGAATAAATTGTTATTTTTATTGTTAGCTTACTACAAATTTAAGACAAAAACTTTACAAATCAATGAACCTGATAAAATGGTTGTAAAATTTATATAACTTGTTTGGACAAGACTTTACATATTTTATCAAAGACATCATACAATATGCAAAGTAACTATGAACCACGTCATTGCGCATCAATAACGAAAGATACTTATTGCCGCGGAAAGATATAAAATTGCAATTTATTTCTTGATAACATCAACTTTATTATAACACATTTGTTACGGTTAAAATGTATTACTCAATTGATAAATTGATGAAATAAAACGGTAGTTCAATGACTCGCATTAAGCAATTCGAGATACATTCGTGTCTCCATAAATCACGCGCTGGTCATATTGAACATATAGTATTTTTCTTCTCACGTTGGTTACGATGGCTAGGTCACGTATACTACCTAATATATCTATAACTGTCAGACAGCCAGTGTCGCGAGTACAACAAACCTAAAGTTAATATAAAGTTTAGAACGGTAATGAAGTATATATCATATAATATAAACATATCATCTGGACATTCGGTTTTAATTGAGCAATTTGAGTTAAAAATCCGCCACCGACATCATTGAAATTATTAATTGCTAAATTAAATGCTACCTTGCCATGTACTCAGGTATTAATGAAAACAGTAAGGAATCCTAGAACCGAAAATTTATTAACGCAGCTAGAGTGCATTTATCAGAAACAAATAGTTAAGTATTAATGTAAATCAGATTCAATAACCTATTCGAGACTAAGCTAACGTAGCATTGACGTGTCCATACGTCATATTGCTTTCAATGTTTCCTGTATAACAAACCTTGAGATTTACTTTTGAAATCTGTTTGCGTATTGGAATACATTTCTTATAACATATCATATGAAATCTTTCTGATATATGAAAGACTCATTGGAAGGAGTTATCGAATAGATAAACTTCTTCTTAATTTCGAGATGCAACATTATTATGTAACTGAGATATATTATTCATTTACAAATGTTAGTCAAAATGGGACTGAGTTATGTAAACAAGAACAATAAATGACATAATCCAATGCATTAAATAAAGTTTCATTGTGTCGGAAAATCATTTCATCCTTCGACTTGCGTTAGCAGCGATAGTAATGCGCTGCGGCGTTCGCTTGCTTGAGGTCGAAAAATACGTCATTTCCTACATAGGGCTGTGCACCCTTGTAATATAATGCGATTCTATGTCCACATTACAATTTGTCTATAGTAAAACAAATATCCAATGTAAACAGTAACAAGGTAGGTTATAGATAGCTAAAATTTAATAAAATATTTTTTTGTGATCAATTCACCGAAACTCTGTCGATATATACCTAAATAAAATTATTTAATATTTATAACACAAACCCAGGATCGTAGAGCAACGACCTACTTTACGGCCCACTCTAGACTACGTTAAAAAGATTTGCTTTCCTATTAGGAAAGAGAAGTAAATGCAAAATTGAAAAAATTGATTTCATTTTGTTATAAACATTCCTTAATTATTCATGAGATCCATTTAAATCGTTTAGTTCTATTTTGATGATATTTAATTTATATATAGCAACCGGTAAGGCAATCAGAACACATTTGCACACAGATTTATGTTAAAACTCAATAGCAGTTTATGAGTTTTGGGACAGCCCTAGAGTAATCGGGTCATTTGGTTAACCCTTTTGAAGCGAGTAATTTATTCAGAGTTATAAGAATATTTCTGTCACATATTTTTATCTATGAGAAGGTAGCAAACGAGATGGTGTGGTTCACTTGAAGTTAAGTGATCACGGCCACCGCCCATTGACATTTGCAACACCCGTAGGAATGAATTCATGAACATTACACACGTAGTTTCAAAATCGATTCGTAACTTGATTTTGGTTTATTGGTATTTGATACTCATAATACTAATACTTGTGAATAACATTAATAAATATGGGTAACATAAGATTTACTCGATAAATTATGTAAATAATAAATAATAGAGTCAATCATTCATTGTATTTTGCATACAAGGTCTTTTTGTAATCTTGCACGGAAGTAACGATACAGAAAATGACATTACATTGACATAATATCACAAAATGTATTTTATCATAATGTCATAAGAATATTTTATTATTATTATTTTAAGTTTCAGTGCAATAGAGGTGTATTAAATGTATGAAAATAAAAAAAAAGATCAAAAGCATCAGCATCACTATCCATTGATTTACTAGTTTTCATTGAAGAAACCAGCAAGTGAATTGGATTTTTAATATATTTTATACTTAAATTAATTGTAGAGGTAGAGTAGGTTAATGGCTGAGGGACTGTCCAAAAGGTCGTACCGTAGGTTTGATTTCTAAAGATTTCTCAACATAATACTTTCCGTTATTTAGATTTTATACATGTAAAAATCTTTATCTTGCATTTGTTGACGGTTAACGACATTTCGAAAACTGTCCACAAATGCAAGATTACTTAAGACATAAACAAACCGTTTATTATTGGAATTTCATTGTAATTATATTCATAACGGATAAATACGTGTGAGCTTGCTTTTCTAATTTTATTTACATAATCTTACTCAGAATTTCTTTGACTATGATAGTGAATAAAACAATCGGTAAAATGTATCCTAGTAAGCAAAAACAACGCGACACAACAATAGTTGCAACGAAAGTTGATGAGCTTCTTAACAGATTTTTAAATAAACATCATTTTTTCGTATTTATAGCTTAGAATAACTTTTTTTCATGTCATGAAATTTTAATTGCATCATTAAAGCCTGTGTTAGTTATTTTAAATCCAACACATCGAGCCATTACTATTAAGCCAATATACACAAGTGTTCTTTCAGACCTTTATCGATCGAATGGCCTTATTACGTTCGTTTATTACATCAACCTTCACGTCTATTTGAGAGATGTTTCGATGCGCTAGCGGTGGGGAATTCAACAGTTTCTCGTCTCGGAACCTTGTGACTTGTGATGCGTTAGTATTAAGAGTCGCTTCTCAGAAGCCTTATCATCGTCTAACGCGAAGCCGAAACACATATTTACAAAGCGCATTCTAACAAAGCAACGTCGAAGTCGAGGTGAATTCCCCTGAACGTGGAAACTTTGTTAGAGCGCCGCTTTTCAAAGTATTGTTGAAAAGGAAAATGGTCGTTTGCTCGCACATAGCATGTTTGACGACACTTCTGTTTTGTAGATTAATTGAATATTTTACAGGGATCTAATTGTTGAAAAGGACTATACAGATGAATAATATATATCACAAAAATTTTTACGTGCATCAGCTTTTGTTAGATTATTATATTTGTAGATATTTAGGCGGGCGCCGCCTCACGCCGGCTATGGCGTACGTGACCGAGCCAGCGTGTTGCTTTACGACCCGCGGCCATGGACCTTAAACCGTCATTATTTGGTAAGAATAACGCACAGATTTGATTATACTGTTTATGAACGGTGCGAGATAGATATTCCATTTTATATATTGCATTTTTAGATACTCATCTGTTTATTGTTGTAAACCTATAAAATGTAAAACGTGCAAAATTAATACTTGTAATAATTGTAATGTATTTAGACTAGCAATTTCGGCTAATTGTTGATTATTAATAGTTGATTATGAACTAAAGAAAACTTTTGGTTTTGTTTTTTAAATTTGCTGTAGCGCTCTACTCCGTTTGAAATATTTCGGGGGTTCGAATCTCCACTCTATGGTCCTTAAAGAGTCCAAATTAAACGGTTTATTCTTCATTATTTTTCTATTCAATCATTAACATCGTGAAGGTGTAATTTCTAAGCAATTTTGGGTTAGCGTCATCATGTAAATTTAAATCAATAAAAAATAAAAGAAGAAAGAATTAGACTAAATGCACTCATCACCATCGTTCCGTTATTTCAACGATCATAGTTTCGTTGCAATGCAGTCGTATAAAAGCCGGTTTCAATATTCTATCTTACTCTAGATTCGGTTACCAGCGATAGGTTTTTGAAATTAGCTCCATGATACTAACGTCCAAATTCTTTCTCCAGTAACCAAATCTACAGATAGATAGAATATTAAAACCAGCCGTATGCCACGTAAAAGAAAACGGTGCAAATGTTAATACACATATATATATATATACACGTATCGTCATAGTCTACGTCAAATCACTCAGATCCTTGGAATACAAAGTGCGTCCCCGTTTGAGGCATTTAATCGAAATCGATTCATTTATAAATGGAAAGAAGACTTGTCTTTTTAATATCAACCATAAGGTTACAAAAACACAATTTAATTTTAACCTCAAGTATTTACAACGAAGGTAACTGTAAGCTTTTATAAAAAAGCTCGACGGGTGTCTCGTGTAGCTGAATTTATTCTGGTTTCAGATGCTTTACAGATTGTAAAATTAAATTTATATTACAATATATCAAATGTTATAATAACGAAAGACGTATTAATAAAAGCCCTTTACATTAGTACATTGTTTACTGTATGGATAAAAATAAATTTCACGAATAATAGAAGTTCATATTCCTGCAGTATTTATTTATTATTTTATGTTTGTGTTATCTTTAGGTATTGACGGAAGACCGGAGTCGAGGCTCGCCATTATTTATAATTAAGGTTCTTTATTATGTAAATTACTTCAATTTTATTCACATTACTATAATGTATCTGAACTCGTGTGGTGGTTAAATTTAATTCTTTTTTAATTTTTAATGTAACAAAACTTTTGTTTGATTTATCATTATGTCAATTGATCATTTCAAGAATTCAGGAAATCTTATACTGTGTTTACTTAACACTGCATCTTCATCGTCTTTAACCGTCTCATAAAGGCCTTTAATAAAATAATTCAAACACAATTCAACATAATTAAGTTTGTTGATTTTCAAATGCAATCCAAAACATATTTTATCATGATGTACATAGTTAAATATTCACCAAAAGGCACAGTCCGTTCTATTTAACAAATTGATAATTTCAAGGAGAACTAAGATACAAATTTACAAATAAAATCACTGTAATAGCCGTAATAACATTGAAATTAAGGGTCATATTATTATACTCGTATCAATCGCAGATAAATATCGATATTGAATAAAAGCTTTTGTCACTATTGTGGATATATCCACTACGCCAATTGATTGGCGTAGTAGTAAACATTGTCTCTTGCGCCAGAGGGCGTGGGGTCGATCCCTACCATTGGAAAAATATTGTGAAATGAACATTGTATTTTTCTACTGTCCGAGTGTATAGGTATACTTTAAACAAAAGTATGTTATAAGTATACCTAGTGCACAGTACAAGCTTCGCTTAGTTTGGGACTAGATAAGGTGTAAAAGTGTGTTCGGAAAATTTTA